>JAMPIT010000437.1:2650000-3975000 GCA_026261815.1 Monarcha castaneiventris obscurior
ACAAAACCTGCTGGATTTCCAAAAATTTCCAATAATTTTCCAGGATATTTTGCTCCCAAATTTTTCCTTTGCTGGAGATTTCCTTCCTGAAAGGATGCAGTTGTGTAATCAATTCCTGTAGCAATTCCTCTCCTCTTTTCCCTTTCCCTTCTGCCATTCCCATGGAGATCAGTCCAGGATGTTCAGTTTGTGCATGACTTTTCCCAGGACAAAAGAACCAAGCAGCTCCATGGATAATGAAGATGTGAATATACCAGGGGGTATAAATCTACCAGGATGGTAAAAATTATCCCAATTTGATGTTGCACAAAGTCAAATAGGCTTCAAAATTATTTTAAGTAGAATAAATAAATTTATAGGAAAAAAAATATTACCATCTAGAGAAGATAATTCATTTTAAATGATCTCTCCATTAAATACTCAGTGCAGAATCGCTTGGTTTTGGCTTTTTAATTTGTTTTTAACAACAACAAGTATAAATACGGAGCAAATATTTGTTCTGCAGCAGGAATTGCTGCACCCAGGGGTTTTGTGCACCCGTTCAGATGTACTTTGTGATCTGTATTGACACATCCTCTGTAGTGTCTGGAAAATCCTGTACATCCAGCTCTAATTAAGGCTACACACGCCAGGATAAAAGACTCATTTGTATTTCTGTATATGAAAGCCAATCTCTCCTTTCAAAGCAAGAGATTTGCTGGCTTCCTATTTTTCGATTTATTTCTTTTTCTTCTATTTTTAAGAACGTTTTGGGCTTTATATAATGTATGTATCTGACAAGAATCCCTGGCTGAGGCTAATTTAGGGGGAAAAGCAGACATCTTTATTTTTAGAGGCTTGATCTGAGTAAATGTTGAAAAATGTATGGTAAGCCAGAGTTTTCTTTTCTCTTGCAGCATTTCTTGTGTTATTTCGTGAGGTTTTGCCTTCCCTCTCTCCTTGTGAAGTCAACACACCTTGACACGTTGACAGCTCGCAGGGTTTTATTGTTAAGGGGGACACCAAATGACAAAATGCACCCTTGGATGCGTCCCCCAGTCGCTCCTGATGAGCCTCACAAAGCACATTTTTAATCCGGCCTCGATTGCGTTGAGGGATTTCGATCTGCTGGGATTCTTTCCCAGATATGCAAAATTCTGTCAGAAACAGATGCATCGAGAGAGCCCCGACCATGCAGAGCCACCCATGGAAATGTTGATTTGAAGTGACAAAAGGCGAGGGGTGCCCGTTCAGGCAGCTCCAGATCTGCACGTTTGGTAGCACGGCTGTTTCTGCAGCATCACGCATTTCTGGCCCCACGGTACCTGTCCTCAGCTGGAGAAGGAGAAGGGGGAGTGACAGTGCTGGAATGACTCCAAGGAGCAGAATTTTAGAATTCGAGACCACACCTTGCAACAGTTTTGAGGAGTCACCTTTTTTGGAATTCAACTGTTATCAAACTGTACAAATAAAAGCAAATGAGAGGGAAGAGGATTCTCTTACAGATGTGTGCATGAAGGATGGGAATTTTAAATCTAGAACTGATCACTAATTAGGCTAAACCTAACACGCAGCCCCTTTCTCCTTGTAGTTATTTAAAAATAATATTTAAAAATAATATTTAAAAATATTTTAAAATAGAGTTATTTAAAAAAATAATTCCCTTTTGTGCTTTCAGGGTCCTCAGCAAAGCCCATCCCATTTTTTGTGTGTGTAGAAATGGAGAGCACACAGAGGGAGCGCATTGTTCATGTTATTTATTCTTTGCTGTGTGCAAAAAGTGTATTTAAAAGTGAATCGTAAGGAGTGGGCAAAAATTTTGCTGCTTTACCCCCTTTGTTTGGCGATTTTGGCAGTCATAGCCACTGTCTTGTATTATTCTCTTCTTTTTCACAATTAATAACAGAAAAGGAATTTTAAATCCATTTGGGCAGTGTCAGTGTGAGCTGCTCAACGTCACAATTTAGTGCAAAAATAAAGGGAAAGCGAATAAATAGAATTCTTTAACTCTGTTGCTTTTCCTCGTGGGGATTTTTAAATAATTTTGTTCAGAATATTATGAGAAGTTTTGAAAACTGCACCCAGATTGGGTCCACTCCATATTAATAGTGCTGGGATAGGATGGATTTGAGGGATGGAGAGAAGAGAAGCCACCAGCAAGGAGAAGGGGACTCTTTGTCAGGTTTAGCGTAATTAGTTCTAGATTTTATAATTCCCATCGTTCGTGCACACCCCCACATCTGTAAGAGAATCCTCTTCCCTCTTATTTGCTTTTATTTGTACAGTTTTAGGTTACATGAATTAAATAACATTTTCACATATTTAAATGACCTGCCAAATCCCAGCACTCAGGATTTCAAACCCTCCCTGCAAAACCTGCTGCCTTGGGTTTTTAATTTCCTTGAAATGTCCTTTTTTTTTTCCCTCATTCTTTCTTTCTTTCCCTCCTAACAGCAAGAATGTGCTAAAATGTTTATCAAGCCTTGCTCTTTTCCCTGAGAAACTCCAAGGATAATTACATTTCGTAATTATCCGCCGCTGCCTGGAAGAGCCTTGCTCACCCTCTGGACCTGTTGTTCTGTTGCTGCTCTATCTCGTGCAGCAAAATTCTCCTCAGCTCCCTGAGACAACATTAATCCCATCAAAAGTGGCTCAGATAATGTCATCAGCTCTGACACGGCGCTCTCAGAATTCCCTGCCTCTGCCGAGGTGTAATGTCCTCGTAGGTGTAATTAAATTATGTCAAGAGGATTTTCTTGGTGGGAATAGAAAGGGAACATTTAGGTACAAGATTGTTTCATTTCAGCCTAAGCCTCAGCAGCTGCTCGTGGCTGATTGTTTATCTCCACCCTGTTGTTAGGAGAGCTCATCCCTCTCCAGACCAAATCCCAAAAGGGTTTGGGTTGGAAGGGATCTTAAGGATCCTCCAGCCCCGTGGGCAGGGACACCTTCCACGAGCCCAGGTTGCTCCAAGCCCTGTCTAACCTGGCCTGGAATATTTGGAATAATGAGGCCTCTGCAACTTCTGGGCAGCCCTTCTGCTTCCCCTCTCCTCCTGAGCCCCATTCCTGAATCAGGATAAATGAATGTGCTCTAATTCCGGCTGATTTCTTGCAGCAGGAGAAGCTGGGGTGCTTTGTTCAGCTTGAAGCGGTGTGAGCTCCTCAAACGAGGTGAGTGGAACCCCAGAAAGGTTCACTTCAGCAGAAACACGGAATAAATCACTGAATCATCGAGGCTGAAGGGGCTGGTGTGGATCAGGACAGGGAAAAGTGCCTGGAGCCTTCTCTTGTGGGTTGGAGCTGCCGAGGGTGAAGAAAGACTCCCAAGGAACCTGCTGTGGGAATATTTGATTCACAATTCCTAAAGATCACCTCTCCCCATCCACAAAACAGCATTTTGGCTCAGATTTGGCTCCACTATCCCAAACTTTGCTGCTGCCTTCCTGCTGGGAATGGCTCCCCCAACATCACGGGGAGAAAATCACCGCTGGGGTGAGTGAAAGCGCCGGAATTCGGTCATCTGTTAATTTTATTAGCACAGTAAATCCTACTGCTCTGAGCTGTTATTTATGGAGCCCTGAGTGCAGGAACTGCTGGATTTACTGCCTCTGGTTGCTTCATTATCTATTTAAGATGCAAAGCAAACCATTATGTTGGTTGCATTATCTTAGTCAGATTTTATTGCTCTCGTCGCTGGCGAGAGCTTTAACTCTGTTCCACCACCTCTGTGTGAGCAATAATTCTCCACAGGTTTTTCCAGCCCTCCACTTCTTTTTGGAAGTGCTGTGGAAGCCTGATAGCAGCGATACTTGTACTCACTAAATCATTCATTTGATCAGAAATATTATGGAAGGAACAGGTTCATTTTTAACGGAGCTGTTGTCTTTTTTTTCCTGCAGTCAACTCTTGTTTAAAAGCTTTTCAGGAAGGAAGTGCACATTTATGCAAAATTTGAGCTGTTTGAACTTTGTTCTGGTTGCCTTTAGATGCATCCAAAATAGGAAAGAGCTGATGAGATCTAGAGGTAACACAGAATTATCCCCAGAATTCCAGGTGGATCTGGAGGCTGAGTTCCTTCCTGTCCATATTATGAGTCTGTACCTGATTTGTTCACCTTCTCAAAGTCAATAATTCCTGCCAAAAAGAGCAAAATTTGGAATTTGAAGCGAAGGCAAACAAGTTCCTGGTATATGATAGGCTCTGCCCATTTCCTTTTTGAAAGGCAGGTTTTTATTCACCTCCTTTATTCGAGATCTACATGAACTTCTGTGGGTGGTGTTTCAAAACAACGTGCTCAGACCACAGGTGAGCTCTCATTACTGCTCATTGCCTCCCACAAAACTTCTGAAATGGGTGAAATGGGTAAAAAATGTCTGGAGTGTTCTGGAATTTAGGAAAACACAGAGATTGACAGGGTGCATTTGTACTGGGAGAGCCCCAGCATCCCCTCATCAGTACTGTGTCTCTCTGTTGTGATTTTCAGAATTGAGACTAATTTTTTTGACTGCCCCTGCAGAGTTTTCCCCACCTCAGACACTCCATAATTCTTTCCTTTCAGAGCAGTTTATTAGAATGATGGAAAACAGTCCAACACTTCCCATCTTCTGACTCTGCATAGGGAAAAAACTATTAATATTTGATGCTAATCTTCCTGCAGGAGCCCAAACACAATTCTCTGCAAAGTGGAATAAAACACAGCACGGCTGAGCCTGCAGAGGAAAAGCCCCAAACTTGGTGTGCAATTGTCTTGAATTTTAATAATTTGCTAAATAGTGTGATCACTGCTCCCAATAACAAACCTGAATGCTCCACACAGCGTCTTTTTGATGCAAAATCTAATATCTGGTGGCTTTTTTCCTTCAAGTTCCTCATTATTCTCGTGGCAAATTCATCCAAACTCCTCAGGCCATCCGTGGCCTTCGGAAATTGCAGAGACAAAAAGAAGGTGTCAGCTTTCCCCTGAAGAAGGCAGCTTTTACTGCCCCTCTAACCAAGCCGTAAGGGTGGGTTGTAGCACGAAACTCAGCACTAAAACCTCCATCAGTGCATTTTCATTTCTGTTATTGTCCTCAATGGTGATAAGTTCATGGAGGATTGGTTTTTATGGGAAAGAGAGAAATAAAAATGTGGGGGGAAAGAAGCCACCGGAGCAGTGTTCTTGCATGTCAAGGTACAATTTTAAGAGCCCTCTTGATACAGATAGACACAGGGTTATTGCTGAGTTAAAGGGGAAAAAAAGCAGCAGAGCATCGAATCTGGATGCTATAGGTTCTCTGATCCTGATAAAAATATCTGGTAGGAGACTCTTAAATCCTAAATTTCTTTTAATGTGATTTGTAATAATTCCAGCTGAAATGTCCAGCATGAAACCTGAGGCTGTTTCATGATTGCATAGGGAATGAATAAAAAAAGAGTTAATAAAATGCCCAGTGATTTTCAGGTTTTGTGTCATTTGCACAAGACAAGAACTTTTGGCAGCTACAGTAGTGGTGTGTGTATATAAATATATAAATATATATATATATATATGTAGGTAATATATACAGAGAGACTCTATAGCAAGCATATCAAATAATTACTGATCTCACAATGCTGAGAAAAAGGAAAATCCCCACTTTCAGGAGGAGATTTAGGATTTATGACTAAAACCAATTTAGGATTGATTTAAAACCCACGAGCCAGCAGAATCACAGCATCCTGGAATGGTTTGGGCTGGAAGGGACCTGGAAGCTCTTCTCATTCCAGGTTGCTCAGAGCTCCATCCAGCCTGGCTTTGGACACTTTTTTAGCCAAAATTTCTAGATTTTTCTCCAAACAAAGCTCCTGGAGGTGGTTTAGCTCTGAATTACACTGTCCTGAATCCAGAGTCCTTGCAGTGGCTGAGTGATGCCAACATCCCACCCTCCCAACTTCCCACCCTGCATTTATTCCCTGCTTGTCTCTAATACATTCAGCCCTGCTAAGCTGTTAAATAAGAAGCCACAGAGCACTAAAAATACTGAAAATTCTGCCTTTTCAGCCTCCCTGGCTGCTCTGCTGGGCCTTCAAGCACACCTTGGTTGCAGCTCTCAGAGCTTTGTGCCAGCTCTTGCAGACAGATCCCTTCTGCTCCCCCGCTCGGCTCCGTGCGCTGCCTGAGATCAAACTGGAGCTGATTCCCAGCTCCCTGACAGGCTCCAGGCACCAGAGAAACAGCAGAATGTGCCTCTTTCCAGGGCTTTGTTTCTCAAGTTGTCAATTAGCAGGAGGGAAAGTGTCACTCCCGCCAGCAGCTTCAGTTCCGTGCCCAAAATTTTTTTGGTTTTTTTGGGAGCGTCATTTGTCAAAGTGTCGCTCGTGGAAGCTGGCTGGGGGTTTTTATGTCTCTGGAAATATTCTTAAAGGATGTTCTTTCATTATCTGGTGTTCGTTTAGAGCAAGTGCTTTTGAAGTGCTGTTGTTAGGCTTCGGGAATTTCTGAAGTTGACAACAGTAAAGAAGGCTGGGAAGTTGAAATTCTTTGGTTTCGACAACAATGTTCTTTTTTTTTTTTTTTTTCCCCCTTGTTGTTAAAATCTGTGACTTAGCATTTAGAAAAGAAGAAAAAAAAAAAGAAAGGAGAAGTTTTCCCAGTTTTTTATATTTTTCTCATACTACAAGCAAACTTTTTTTCCCTCCTCATTTGCTGCTCTTGGTGCTGCTCCCCTGCTCGTGGCCTTAGGGATGTGCTTTCCCAGCCTCATCCCTCCCAGCTGCAGGGATTCGGGGATATAGGGTGCCCTTGGGATTCAGGGGTGTAGAGTTTGGGATTTTGGGAGGCTCCTCATGCTGGAGCGAGTCCAGGGAAGGGAACGGAGCTGGGAAGGGGCTGGAGAATTCCTGAGGGAGCTGGGAAAGGGGCTCAGCCTGGAGAAAAGGAGGATCCAGAAGGGAAAAGCTCTGTAGCAGAGCCTTTCCCAAACTTCCCTCACTTTCTTTTCCCCTCATGTTTTTTCCCACTGTTTTATTTTCCCCTCACACCCTGAGGGGCTGGAGTGAGTCTGGGGAAGGGAATGGAGCTGGGAAGGGGCTGGAGAATTCCTGAGGGAGCTGGGAAAGGGGCAGGAGAATTCCTGAGGGAGCTGGGAAGGGGCTGGAGAATTCCTGAGGGAGCTGGGAAGGGGCTGGAGAATTCCTGAGGGACCTGGGAAGGGGCTGGAGAACCCCTGAGGGAGCTGGGAAAGGGGCTCAGGCTGGAGAAAAGGAGGCTCAGGGGGGACCTTGTGGCTCTGCACAAGTCCCTGACAGGAGGGGGCAGCCGGGGGGGGTCGGGCTCTGCTCCCAGGGAGCAGGGACAGGAGGAGAGGGAACGGCCTCAGGCTGGGCCAGGGGAGGTTTGGATTGGAGATTGGGACAATTCCTTCATGGGAAGGGTTGTAAAGCATTGGAAGGGGCTGCTCAGGGCAGTGGTGGAGTCCCTGGAACCGCTCAGTCCCCATCCCTGGAATTGTTCAGGAAATGTGTGGCTGTGGCACTGGAGGATGTGGTTCAATGGGAGCAGGGTGATGGTGCTGGCTCGTGGTTGGACTCGATGATTTTAAGTCTTTTCCCACATTACCAAGTCTGCAATTCCACATTTTCCTGTCCCTGCTCTTCTGTAGGATGGCAACAACCTTTTTTTATTGCCCTTTAATTGTTGCCCTTTAATTGTTGTCCTTTAATTGTTGCCCTTTAAACCCTTTAATTGTCCCTGCAAGTGAAACCCCTGGGTCACCTCGTGCTCAGGGCTCGTTGTGTTCCATGGGCCTGTTGAAATTAAATATTGATAAGGTACCTATAAAGCAAATAAGAACAGGAGTGTGATCCTTGCCGTGGAGGGGCTGAGGGACTGATGTGGCTTTTTCTCTCCATGTAAAACATTTCCTGCTGCTGTTGGGTGGAAAATGGTGTGGATTTGCTGCAGCACAATCACATTTGCAGCAGATACTCGGTGCTACCTCTGGTGAGCACCTGAGGATGTTCTCAACTCATTTTGTGATAACTCCACAGCTGCTGCTTTTGCTTTTAGAGGATGCTGAAAACAACTGAAGGTTTTAAGAGTTTATTTTTTTTTATATTCAAAAAAAAATTATAAAGTATCATGCTCCAGGAAAATGAAGCATTTATTTTGTCCTCATTCTTGAAGATAATTACCCAGATATTCAGAATGTAATGTTTTAACCTTGCTGCTACAAGTGTGCCACTTATTAATTTCACTTTTACATGTGGATTTACATGTTATTTATGGAACTTCATTATTATTTAAAGTTATCTCAAAAAAATGAGGAAACAGACTGCTTATAATTCTACACAGGTGAACATATGTGAATACAGGGCATGCAGATGAAACATGAATATCCTAAAAACAAATCTGAATAAAAACAACCTCTGGACATGGTGACTTTTTACAGAGTCTCCACAGTATGAAAATTATATTCTTCAAATATGGAGTAATTAATATTACAATATATTATATTTTCTATAATATGCATTATATTTTTTTTTTTCCATATACAAGGAAAAGTAATGAGAGAAAAGAAAGGAGAAAGAAAAATGAAAAGTGGGAATTTTTGTCAAGGAACCAAATATTTTCCTTTGACATAATCAGTTCTGCCGGGTGTGGAAATGGGAGTCAGCATGTGTAAATATTTATCATAACAAACACATCTTCTATAGGTTGATGCTGTAGATGAGTGTGAAAGCCACATTTCCAGCAGCTGAAAATATTTCCTCTCTCAGGTGCTGTTCCTACACCAGAATAACAAAAAAAAAAAGTTCTGATTTATTCTCCAACATGGAACTTTGAATGTTAGAAATACATAACCTGAAATTTGACATTTTCACTGTGTTGTCATTATTTTAAATGCTTTATTTAAGGAAAAAAAAAATCATTTCATTTTGACCCATATATGCATTTGTATTCTCATAAATCAGCTTTATGGCATGGTGGGAAATGAATTCCCTGTTTGAAATCTAGAAGCAATAAATACAAAAATCTCACAGGAATTATCTTGCAGGAGGTGGAGAATTCCACCTTTTGTTATCCCCTTGTGAGGAAACACTGAATGAAAGGAAAACCTGAATTTCCTCTGCAGAGCTCTAATGGAAGGCTCCATAAGAAGTGCATTAAAATGCATTGTGAGAGGCAAAAAGCCTGACCCAAAATTCTTCTCATAAGATATTAATGAATGGTTCTATTTCGTAGGTACTGGGTGTGTAAATCATGGAATATCTGGGGTTGGAAGGGACTCAGAAAGGCTCTGCTTGTGCAGGGGGCACTGCCAGTGACAGCCTGGTGCCAACACTCACTCCTTGAAAGGCAGGAAAACATAAAAATGTGTGAAGAAATATCCAAAACTTCAGCTCATGGGAAGTCAGCACAAGAAAGGATTAAGCAATGGCCAGCAGTGGGAATGTTGGGCTGAGAGAAGTTTTCAGGGTCCAGAGGGGAAACAGCAAACTCTGAGAAACAGCCAAGTAATGTGGCTGGAAAAGACGTGGGAATTCTCTTCTGGGGGGGTTTGTCCATGTGGCTGCAGAGATTTCAGGGATGATCTGCCTGCCATAAACCCTGGGAAAATCCAGCTCCAGGAAAATCCAGGTGCTGTCACTGCTCAGTGTGGGATCTGCTTTGGGCTGGTCTTACTAAAACCAGTTTTGATTTGTTGCTCTGTGTCCCTAGGTAAGCAAGTATTTACTTTCCATCTGGGATGTGACAGTGGAAGAAGTGGGGTGGGATGAAAGGATGTTTCCAAAGAAAAAAAGGAAAAAAGGGACAAAACCACCTTTGGATGTGCCCCAAGCCTGCGAGTGCTACAGGGTTTATGAATCAGATCTGGGAAGTTTGAAACTCTGTGGGGACGAGGGGATTGATGAGAGTTTGTTTGTCTGTGCTCTCTGAATGCAGAAATTCACTTCTCTCTTTGGAATTCATTTGGGAACAAATATTAATAAGGAAGATTTTTACCTGCATCACTCTGAAGCAACAAATCATTGAATACAAGAACCTGAAGGGAATAATGACACAGTTTAGAACATTCTAAGTCATATTAAAAAAAAGAGGAAAATTCAGACCCCGACAGGATTTTTAACATGTTAGTTTTTAATTTATGCTGTGTTTTCTTTAATTATTATTGTTTGTGCAACCACACAGTCCCTCAGTGCTGAATTTTATTTAAAACTGTACAAACATCTTCATTATTGTGTTCCAGATCTCCGTGGTGGTTACATTAAGAAACAAAAGAACAAAGTGAAGCCATGCCTGTGAAGAAAAAAAAAAATAAAAGTTATTTCAGCAAAGAGAGAATTTGATTTTGATTTCTGAGGTTATGCAAGAGCTACAGGAGAAGTGGGACAAGGATAACAAGGAGGGGGTCGATACCCAGAGTTCAAAGGTAGGCAGCTGATCAAAGGTTAAATACAAGAAAAGAAATGATTCCATTCAAGTTAAATATAGGACGTCGTAACCTAAATAGGTGCTTGGCTTCAATTAAAACCCTTGGAAAAGGCTTTTGTGTTGGGGGGAAGTTCTCAAAGTCAGGCAAACTTTGTTTTTATTGCTGGGAAGGATCTGTGGGAAGGGATTAGGCTCTCCAAAGGATGGGATATTTCCATTTTTGCTCCAAAATATTTCTGGTTATTAAGGGTAGAGGGCAGAACCGATGAGATCCATTTAGGATCGTAACAAGCAGAGGGGGCATGGAAATATTTCCTGTTCTAAGGTAGAGATGGGATAGCAGAGCCTGGAAAAGCATTTTCTCCAGGCTGCTCACAGCTCTGAGCACTGAACAGAGCCAAAGGTGGTGGAAAAATGGGAAAGAGAGATCTGAGGGGGACAGGAGTTCAGCTGGGAGAGGGATTTAGTGAGAGGAATCAGATGGAAACTTGTGGAGGAAGCAGGAGCTGCCTGCATGGAGAACAACAAAATGCCCTTCCCAGCATCCCTGCACTGGAACATGGATGGGAATGCTGGAGAGCAAAGAGTAATGGGAGAGGTTGGAGATGCAGAGCAGGAAATTCTGTTTAATTTCTAAATATGAGGGAAAGGTGTGAGGAATTGTGCGGATCAAAGCAGGAGAGAGTTTCTGTGACTGTTGTTGTTTGGTCAGAGTTGTGCTGTTCTGAGGAGAGGAAGTGTCACTGCAGAGAACATTTATTAAATATGGATCTGAAAGTGTAAATACTGCTAAGAACTGCTTTGAATTTCTCATTAATCTGTTAAAAATAATAACCAGTAGAATTAAATCTAGTAGTGAAAGTAATAACAAGCAGTTGGACTTGAAGCAGAGCCCAGCTCTTTGCAGGTTTCCCTTTGCTGGCTTTGTTCAAACACATCAGAGTTTGTCACTCACCAGAACATTCAAATTCAGGAGAAAACAACACAAACCTGCAAATTCTGTCATTTTAGGCAGCAGCTTTTTTGGATTCAACCCAAATCCCAAACCCCTCAGTCCTAGACTTTTATCTGACTATCAAAACCAAGATCCCAAGGCCAGGTTGGACGGGGCTTGGAGGAACCTGGGACAGTGGAAGGTTTCCCTGCCATGGCAGGGGTGGGAGGGGATGGGCCTGAAGGTCTCTCCCAACCCAAACCATTCCTGGATAATTTTTCTCCATGGATACAGGGCACTGGAAGCTGTTACATCAGCTCCTGGGCACACCTGATTTAACTCCAGCTCCTGTGTCCTGATGAGCAGGTTTGGGTATCCAAATCCCCAAAGATGTTGAATATTTTCTCTGTGACACAGAAGGTTCTCCCAGCTGTTCCCATGCTGGCAAAGAAAACCACGGATCTGGAGGGCCTCCTCCAGATCAGATTCTTCCCTCTCCTCCATCCCTGGGCTGCTTTCAAGACTCAGTTAATGGCAAATAATGTTTTTAACAGGTTTTTGGACTTCTTGGTTACATGCTATTTTTATTTGCCTTTCCTGCACCCAGTACTCAATGCCAATTTTATACATTTATAAAAAGAGCTGGAATATTTCAGTATCAGCTGCTTTCTGGGCTGGCCCTGAGTGTGGGGTTTGTATCAGGAGGGAGGAATTGGGGCTCCATATCCTCCTGAAAGGTCTCCTGAGATGATTAAAAGGGAGCCACTGGTCAGGGAGCATTTCTGAATCTCTTATGCCATAATTATTCTAATGTGCATAATGCCTCATATGCATTAAACATTCAGCTGAAATGACTCTGAATGTGGGAGCAACCATATAATAAAGGGAAAAAACCCCCTTATTTTACATAATACAATTTAAAATATTAATAATTTAAGTAATAGACATAGTGTGTGCTTAAGTGTGTCCATTTAACCATGCACTTGTGAATTATATATTTATATACAGCACACACCCAATGTGTATTTAAACACTTCAGCTTTCCACATGGGCTGATTTGAAGTGCATTGCATTGGATTAATTTTGAACATTTCACTTGCAAATAATAATAATTTAAAAATTCGCATTGCAATATATTTGTATTGATAATTGAAAGCACCACCAAGCCTGGCTTAATCCTTGGAGTCACAGGAGGTTGGTATTTCCAGCAAATGGAAAGAGGAACTTCCAAACTCTTCATCATTTAGCAAAGATTTCCTGGTTTAGCTGAAAAAAAAAAAACCCAAAAGTTCCTCAGCTGACTGGAAAAACAATCACAAAAGTGATTTTTTTGTATAAAGGGAGGGAAGGAGGGAGGGAGGGAAGGAAGGAAAAGGAAGAAAGGGAGGGAGGGAGGATGGAAAGAAGGAAGGGAGGGAGGAAAAGGAAGAGAGAGGAAGGAAGGAAGGAAGGAAGGAAGGAAAAGGAAGGAAGGGAGGAAGGAAAAGAAAGAAGGAAGGAAGGAAGGAATCCCCCAAAGGTGCCCAACCCTCTTTTCCCGGCCCATCACGCTCTCAACACTGGAAAAAAAGACAAAAATGAGGTTCCTCAAATAAATAAGAACAAATTTGTTTTTTGAAAGCTTTTGGCTGTCTCTGATGTTTGCTGTGTCAGATGAGAGGGTGCAAAGTGTGGGACACATCCTTACACCTCCTTGCAGCTGGAGAAACAGGGCACTTTTATTTATCAAAGTACAAAATATAAAATTCCTCCTGACTGATCATTTTCTTTGCCAATTTCGTTATCATTTCACGGCGAAGTTTCAATAAATTCACCCCTAGAATTGCACTAACTCACCTAGGAGATGTTGGCTCTTGAGTTTTTTACCCCAAAGTTTTAAAGCACAGAGGAATTATTTAAATTAATGTAAAGCACAGTCCCTGGATATCACCACTCCCTCCAACAGCAGTTTATTCCCATCAAATTTAATTGTAAATATGTTTTCCCAGTCCCTTTAATTCACGTGCTGCACTCTTGGGATAAAAGGAGGCTTTAACATTAATTGTTATTATGGTAAAAACACAACATCAACATTTCCTTCCGTGAAATAAACACACAGAGACCAAACTCGTTAATTAACCTTGAAACCTCAGGTTTAATTTTACAACTTCAGGTTCCAACATAGGAAACACAAAGATCTGGCTGAAGTCACACAAAAACCCCCTCAACTTCAAATGATTTTTTTCAAGTATTTGAGTATTTTGTAGATCAAAACCTTGAAATATTATTTCATGCTAAATCAGTCATCTGAAAACATTTGCTTTTACTTTATCTGGCCTTAAATTCTTCTCCATAGCAGTGACTTGCATGGGTGTAGTTAAAATTAAGATGAAATTTAAATACGGGCAAAATTAAGCCTTCAACTCCACTTGGGTACCATCAACCGCATCTTTTTTACAAAATTTATTAGATACAAAGTCAGACAGGAATTCTACTCTGAAAAAAACAGTTTTCTCTTCGGTTCTCAGCTCTGAAAGATGAACTTTTCTTAAGATGTTGCCACTGGCACTTGGCTGCTTTGTACACAAAATACCAGGGTACAAACTGGCTGTACTGGTGTGGTTTCAAGGGAAAAATTAAGAACTGAAAGAGGTTTTGCAAGTGTGAGAAAAGCCAGGGTTATTTTCTGATGATATTTTCCATTTCAGCTCCATTGCAGGGTGTAGCTCTGGCCCAGCTGCAGCTGGAGCTTGGTGATTGTCAGGAGCTGGGAATAAAACACAAAAAAAATGCACATTTAGGAGCTCAGCCCTGAAGATCCACGGTGTTTTCTGTGTTCCAGGCAGATATTGGCTTCTCATGTTAACCTACAGGAATTGATTCTTCTTTTCATTTGTGTTTATATCACTACAAAGAGTTGAACCAGCACAGATTTGGGAGTGTGACTGTGACTGGCTGATCCCTTCCTTCATTCACAGGATCTTTTAGAACTGAGGTTCCTTTTATTTTAAAAATAAAGGCATTTTTTAAAGGCAACCAAACTTAGAATATACTGTAATTCACCAGCATATTACATTTTTATTATATTGAACAGCCTAGGAATTTTTTTCCATCAAAAACTCAACAGCAGAATGAAACAATTCCATTCTCTTTTATATTTTTAACCTTTTTTCTTTTTTTTGTTATGTGCAAAAATTCTGTATTCTGATTTTGCACTGAAAGAGAGGAAGAACTAAAACATGAGAGAAGGCTGAATTCAGCTCTTAGGGAAATAAAATCCACTTTTCCACAAGCAGTTTGGGTTCCTCAACAGGAATTTTGGGTTTAAAAGCTCTGGCACACACAATATTTTCTATGCATTAAATTGTATTAAAGAATCATTACCTGATGGCAGCTTGTGCATCTTTCTGAAATACGGTGTGTTTTAAATACGGTAAATATATGAATATTTTAAATGTGGTAAATATAGAAATATTTTAAATATGGTAAATAGATAAATATTTTAAATGTGGTAAATATAGGAATATTTTAAATATGGTAAATATAGAAATATTTTAAATGTGGTAAATATATAGATATTTTAAATATGGTAAATATAGAAATATTTTAAATATGCTAAATATATAGATATTTTAAATGTGGTAAATATAGGAATATTTAAAATATGCTAAATATAGCAATATTTTAAATGTGGTAAATATATGAATATTTTAAATACAGTAAATATAGAAATATTTTAAATGTGGTAAATATATTGATATTATAAATATGCTAAATATAGCAATATTTTAAATATGGTAAATATATAAATATTTTAAATATGCTAACTATATAGATATTTTAAATGTGGTAAACATAGGAATATTTTAAATATGCTAAATATAGAAATATTTTAAATATGCTAAATATAGAAATATTTTAAATATGGTAAATCTAGAAATATTTTAAATGTGGTAAATATAGAAATATTTAAAATATGCTGAATATAGAAATATTTTAAATATGGTAAATATATGAATATTTTAAATATGGTAAATATAGAAATATTTTAAATGTGGTAAATATATAAATATCTTAAATATGCTAAATATAGAAATATTTTAAATGTGATAAATATACAAATATTTTAAATGTGATAAATATATAAACATTTTAAATATGCTAACTATACAGATATTTTAAATGTCGTAAATATATAGATATTTTAAATATGCTAAATATAGAAATATTTTAAATATGCTAACTATATAGATATTTTAAATGTGGTAAATATATACATATTTAAATATGTATAATAGGCATTTTAAATATGGTATTACAGCTGAATCTCCACAGGTTTCAGAGCACAAATGCACAAATTTTTTAACCCTTCAAGCAGATCTCACCTTCTTGTTGCTGTCGTAGGCCGAGCTGTGGGACGATGGAATTGTGCCCCCGTTCTGGGACACTGTCACCTGCTGGACACTGGTGGGCACCCCCAGGACTTTGATGTCAGTGAACATCAGCTTGTTTGGATCAGTGTAATTCTGGTGTGGAACTGTGATCTCCAAAACAGTCTGAAAGGAAGAGGGAAAATGTCAAAATATCAGAGATTGGGATTAGATTGGGATAAATCCAGAGAAGCTGGGGCTGCCCCTGGATCCCTGGCAGTGCCCGGGGCCAGGTTGGATACTGGGGCTTGGAGCAGCCTGGGATGGTGGGAGGTGTCCCTGCCATGGCAAGGATTGGAATGAGATGATTTTTAAGGTCTCTTCCAACCCAAACCATCCTGGGATTCCATGAAATCCACTTGAGCTTTCCATTTGCTGTCCTCACTCCAGGTTTCTTCGTTCCATTTCTTTTCCTAATACCTGTGTGTTGTTACTTCTTTTTCAAGTACTGAAAGCTTTTCTTCACTTTGTTAACCTGGACTCTGCAGATCTTTAATTGCCTCTCAGCTGATTGATGTGAGGAGTGAAGCAACAAGAAATTCTCAACCCCTCCTTCCCTGCCCCTGTCTCACCTTCCAGCTCCTGTGGGAGCTGCTCCAGGCTCTGCTTTTTCTCCTTTTTGCCCTCCCAGAACAGCTCCTTCCTCCCCATCACCTCCCTCAGCACTCACAGCCCCCCTCTCACGCAGTTACTGAGATTTGAAGTAGATTATGGATTTCTTCAGGATGTACCCAGGTCCCACACAAATGTGCTGGGACATAATCCCACGTATTCAGGGCTCAGAGGGTGAGTGGTTTTCATTGTTGGTTGATTCAAGACCTCTTTAATTAGGCTTTTCCTTACCAGGTTTTTGTAGGAGCAGGGAAAGGTGCATTTATTTTATAATCTCCTTACAACTGCAAATACTGAGTGTTAGCAAAACAAACTCTCTGCTTTAGCAATTAACAGCCTTTTATTTGACAAAGACAGAATTAAATGAGAAAAAGGAACAGTGTGGATAAAATTAGAAGACATTGTGGCACACTGGAAAGTAATGAAATAAGAAAGTGTGTTTTCTGCTGCAACAGAAAGAGCTTTTCTTTTAAAGCTAAAGTCCCTATAATTAGAGCCTGATTTATTTGCAGATATTCGATGGTTATGATAAGAAGTGAAATCTGACAATTGTACCTAACAATACACTCCAGGATCACTCCTAAATTCATTCTTAACACAGTTTAATCACATTTCTTGCAGCCTAATCAACTGTGAGCACAGTTTAATGGAAGGTTGGGATATGTAGACATTAGGAAGGCCCAAATTAAAATACCCATAGTTAAAAATACAATAAAATCAGCTAAAGTGCCTATTAAATAAATATAAGCTAATGTGATTACCTGATTGGCAGTAAATGATGTTAGCAGATAAACACCATCTTCATATGCATCTGTTGTAAAGAAAGAATAAAAGAAATTAAAAGGAATCAAATGTCTTTGCTTTCCACCTTATTTAACACATTCTCAGAATTTCAGTTCAAGGATTGTGTCCATGGACAACTTACAAATATAAGGGATATGTTTATATGTAAATAAAGAGAAGTTGTGCATTTCCAGAAGATAAATGCTGTTAGACAGAAAATATTTTCAGTGTATTTCGAGTTTAAATGAGGACAAAAGGAGAACATTTTAGAGGTAAGATATAAAAGCAGGCAAAGAAGCAGTGCTAGGAAGGTTAGGGGAGTTTAGATGAGGAGGAAAATGGTTTTTTTTCTCACTGCAGAGTCATTTCCCACATCCCCTCCATTCACTGCCCAATTACAGGTGACACCTGCCCATGACAGAGGCTGCTGCCTGCCTGAAATCGCTGTTTTTATTTTCCCAGCCCTGTAATTCAGCTGTGCCTGCCCTCAGAGCTGTGCTGGTATCTGGGCATGGAGGCTCCTGCCTTGAGTGGTGCCTGTGAGATGCTCCTCGTGATCCATGCAAATCCCATTTATCATCAGATTCCCTAAACGTGCCCATCAACTCTGAATTCCAGTGCTGACAGTGGGTGTGAAGCACCTCCAGACCCAGCCCTGGGCTCCTGCAAACTCCCCCTACATTCCCTGCATTCCTGATGGGAATCTCCAGCCAGAGCTCGTCGTTGTTGTGAGGGTGAAGTGCTGTGGGAGGGGAGGATAAATGACATCTCAGCATCCCTTATCTGCACACAATTCAAATTTAGCCACGTTGAGGAAATTAGTGAAAGCTCTCCCATGATCTATGGTCATGGCTCCCATAGGTCTGGGCACGAATCTTTGTTATCTGCCTTGCCTCAGGCCTAGGGCATGATTTCATTTCTACAACATATTAATTCTATAAATCACAGCGTGGTGTGGCTCAAATCAGGAAGAATCATGTTTCTGTAATGCTGATCTGCTGGTTTAATTCCAGTTTTGCCTCCGAAGGCGGGTTCAGATCTGTCCCCCAGAAATGGGGTGACTTTGCTCTGAGTCCAACCCTTCCCTCTCCTCCTTCTTGGCCACCCCACAGTTTGTTTCATTTCTCTCTAATTCACATCCTCAGGTTTGGTTTTTGTCTGCTGGAATTTGGGCTTTGAATACCTCCAAGGACAGAGCCTCTCTTGGCAGGATCTAGCCATTCCCACAGCAAAAACAAAATGAAGAAAAAGGGTTTTAGGGAGGTAAGAAACCCTGGACATACCAATGCGGACCCCATCATCCCAATAAAGGTGTCCTTCTGCAAACAGAGCATCATCCAGGGCCACCGTCAGTCCCATCGCGTTTTTCCGGCTGTGGAAATCACAATTTTCCCTCAATTTCCTCATCTAATCTCATTCCATATTTCCCAGATGGCAATTTCTTCACACAAACATCGTGTACCACCCATCTGCCCTCCCCATCCCCACAGCCATCTTCCCATCCCATACTGCTAAAGGAGACCATTAGGGAAAACAAACCAAAAACCCCAAAAAAAGATCAATTAAACGTAGAATTGTCACTTATTCCTACCTGTAAGCAGTTGTATTAGCAGGTTTCTGCCAAGGCAGGATGTATCCACCCCGGATATGCAGGTTGATATGCTCCAAAGGAGCTGATAAATTTTGGAGTTGTCCCCTAAAGCCAGTATCTGCCTCCTGTGTGCAAGAAAAAAATCGAATTTTTACAGGGTTTTCCTTCAGAATGCAGTGATAATATTTCTCTAGACAGGTTAATTAGGAGTTGTTACTGCAGGAGTAACTATTAATAAGAGGAACCCTGAAATTTTGGTGCTGTAAAATCCTGGCCTGACCGTGGGTGATGGCAGCTGAACCACAGGGGCCAAGCAGTGAAACACAAACCTGTGATTAATGAAGGGAGTTTTGATCCTGCTCTTCCTGTTACCAAATCTTTTATTATTTTCTGGGAAAAATTATGCAGCTAAACCTGTTTTTTTTTTTTTCTTTATCAGAACATTCCGTTACAAAAACCTTCTGTGTCTTGTTTGAGGGTGGAAAAAAAGTGAAAAGAGCTCTAAATTAAAGGTATTGCTTCACCTTTTCATTTACTGTAACTCTGGTCATGTTATTATACATTATTATAATGGAATCGAGGATTTTTAATATTTTTTTAATCAGCTGGGTAGATTTTATGTTTCTAAGAGCTCCTGTTAAATGCAAATGAGGCAGGAGAGTGTTCCCGCCTCCCTGACACGCTCAGCACTGTGGAAAGACAGAAAATACAAGTTAAAACACAAGTTTCAAAATGTAATTTTTGTAGGACGACTTACTGTGTAGTAATCATACCAGCGGGCATTGGGGAAATAAGCCTCCACACTTCGAGCATTCTGCAATTAAACACAGATTTTAGGCACCTCAAATAAAGTGAAGCTTCACTAAAATGACTTTAATAATTGGTGCTTAAAACCTCACCGGTTTCATCACGGGGCTGATGAGCAGGGCAGGACCCCAGAGGAACTGCTGGTCGATATCCCACGTTTTTCTGTCCTCCACAAACCTGTCAGGATGAGACAGCGAGAGCTGAACTTTCCCAAAGTGTTCCTCCTTGAAGACCCTTCTGTCAGGAATTGAACTGACTCTTTCTAGTATCTATTTCCTCGTTATTGCTGGTAATTATTCAGAGATCAATTAATGGTTGCCAGGAATGCACAAAGTGAAACTCAGAGAAATGCAAGTGAGCATTTATTTTTTTAATATATATTTCTCTCTATATATATTATTTATATATATTTATATGTTTTATATATTTATTATATAAAGCATTATATATATTTATTATATAAAGCATTTATTATATAAAGTATATATAAATATTATATTAACTCTATATATTTAGAGTTATTTTCTTTCCATTTCTTTGCTTTTGCTTTTCAGTACATTGAGACAACAAAACTCTGGAGGTCTTGTGTCTATTATTACAATAATAAGATCTCAGACAGCCTGGGACAGATTTTCTAATTCGAGCCACTATTTTCTGAGTTTCTTTGAAAAAAAGCAAACCACCACATGCAAAAAACTCAGTTTTGCCCAGCCAAGACTTGTTTTTTTAATTGAAGGGGAAAAAGCTGTAAACAAAGAGAAAACTCTTTTGTTAGGGGGCTCACAACTGGAGGAGTTTTAGTGGGAATTCCTGGTCAGGAGAGTGGGAGAATTGCACTTACTCGTGGAGAAGGGGACGGACCACGGTGCTGCCGTGGGCGTGGGCGTCATGCAGTAAGGTGTAGAGATAAGGCAACAGGGTGTATCTGATGTTCAGCACGTTCCTGGAAGCATTCTTAAATCTGTCATCCCAGGCAGCAGGATCTTGCCTCTGGAGGAGAAGAGAGTGGTGTTAGAGAAGCTGGATTGGACTGCTGGGAAAGCTGGGAAAAAACCCCAAAAAATCAACATAGCGAAATGAACCAAGGAAATTTCTCCTCTGAAGCAGAGCATCTTCAGTTATTTATTCTTCAGCTCAGCAGCGAGTAAAAACAGTGGCTGTCACTGTCAGCCCCGAGAGGGGAACTAAAAGGAGGAAAGCTGATAAAAACCCTGGGAAAAACGGCAAAAATGTTTAATGTGAGGTGTCCCCAAGGCATGACACGTCCCCTGTAGGGCATCCATCAGCCCCCTGCTCCCAGCCTCGCAGGAGGGTCCGAGGCACCAGGGACTGATGGCAGGAGAGTCCCAGGCTTTATGGAACCCATGGAACAAAACCTGGGCAGATTGGGTAAGGCTGGGAGCACCACGATAACCCCGAATGTGCATTTTGAGGCTTTCCCAGGCCTGTGGAAGGTGTGTGCTGTGAGATAAAGCAGCGCCTTTCCAAAGGAGACTTTAATCCATTAGATATTTGCCATCTAAATAGCTCCACTCTGCTAGACCTGAAGCTTTCCCTGGAACAGAAGTGCTGTTTCCTTTTTTTTATTTTCCCAGTTATCTTGTTTTACAGCTTTCTCCACTCCAGTCCTTAGCCTCTATTTAAGCAATTATTTCCCTTTCCTTTTAGCAGAAATACAATATCTGAGGGTGGCAAATGTGCAAAGCACCGAAATTCCTGAGTCTGACTTATTCTACTGCCCCATTTTCTCATTTGTTGTGTAATTATGAGCAATTAGGGCTGAGAGCACTGAGATCAGTTATGCTCCTTGAAGTTTTTGCCATAAAATCTCCACTTTAGCCCTGCTGTAGGTACATTGAAATCCAAAAGGCACAGAGGAGAAAATATGTGGAGTTTGATTCAGTCTGAGCAAAGTTAGAACATATTTCTTTCAAGAGTCCAAATCCCGGAGCAGCCCCTCTGTGGGCATAAAATCTCCCAGGTGATGGGGAGGATTGTAGCAGAGCCAGCATAGAAATAATGACAATTTCCACTTGATAAAGAGCCAAAAGTGTTCTTTTCTTCTCCATTTTAATTGAAACATGGGGTGTTTTTGTACCAGGCCAATTGTGCATTGTTCTGGCTGGTTTTGCCTGTGCGTTGTAAGGGCCCAGGTGTTAACAGCTATTAAAATATTGCCACTCACCCTTGTTCCTTTCCCATTGTGATTCCTTGAAAATGGGTAAAATGCACCCAGCTGCATCCAGCGGAGGCACATCTCGTACTCCGCGTCTTGGAAGAAGCCACAGATATCAGCTCCTGTCTGAAATTTTCAGAATAACCCAAATGGAAAACTGTATTATCATGTCCAGCATCAGGGTAATTAAATAGAAGTTAACAACTCATTAGCTTACATAAGATATTCCAAAGAGACTGAACTCCAGCATGCCTGAAAAGAGAAATAAATCAGTGTTACTGGCTGGGTTTTTTCACATGATGGCCACACAGACAATATTTATTGTACTGCTGAATCAGAAGAGAAAACAACAAATAAAAGCCCCACAATTTCTCTGATGTGTGGTGTTTTCCTACTACAGAAAGGGATGGGATGTGGGTGGACAGGAGCAAAGAAAAAAAATTAGTGGCAGGACACAGGGTATGGAGGGGTCTGGTCTCAAGGGAATTAAAGGGGTTCCCAGCACGTGGCACAGAAGGAAGAAGAAAAAGGAAAAAAAGGGAATTGACCACGAATTCTGGTTGCTGATCCAATTTTTCACAGCTAAAATCACAGGAATACAGAAAGCAAGGAAGTGAAGGAGAAGCAAAACCAGGTTGGATAAAGCTTGGAGCAACCTGGCCTGTGGAAGGTGTCCCTGCCATGGCAGGGGTGGAACTGGATGAGCTTTGAGGTCCCTCCCAACCCAACACAACCCAACCCAACCCAACCCAACCCAGCCCAACCCAACCCAACGCAACGCAACCCAACCCAACCCAACCCAGCCCAACCCAACCCAGCCCAGCCCAAAGCAACCCAGCCCAGCCCAATGCAACCCAAAGCAACCCAACCCAGCCCAATGCAACCCAACCCAACCCAACTCAATGAAACCCAACCCAACCCAACGCAACCCAACCCAACCCATTCCATGACTCGGTGATCCCAGGAGTGCAAACCCTTTTCCTGCCACGTACCAATGACAGATTTGGGCAGCTGATCCCAGGCTGCCGTGTTGTCCCCCAGCCAGTGCCCTGACCACCTCCCGCTGCTGGGGTACGTGGAACGGGTGACGACGATGCCGCGCTCCTTGGTGATGCTCTGCAAAGCCCTGGAGGGAAAACAGACAGAGAAACAAGTTACAGGAGAAATATTGGGTGGGAATTTATTGCCTAAGAGCCTCTGAAAAGGAATCTATGGGTGTATATTGTCATAGGGAAGGGCTGTGTTAAATACATCCAATCTATTCGTGCTTTTTATGGCAATTCAATATGATCCACACACAATCCCAGCCATGTTGGCTAAGCTGCAGCTGCGAAGACATCTGGCAAACAAAGAAAGATTAAAATACATTTTTCCAGCTCGTGCTCACTCCTGTGTGGGAAAATAGGAACATAGCAAAGCTTTTCTAAGCACATTTTCCAAGGGCTCCACAATGTGTTCCAGGGCACATCATTTCTTTCTTAAAGTACCCGAAAATTTGAAGCAACAATTGGAAATGATTTAGCAAAAATCAAACCAAAAGGCTCACAAGAGTGAAAACAGAGGTAGCAGGAATATTGGATGTCTCTGTGTAAGTTTAGTTGACTAAAAGATACTGGAATAAAATAAAAAAAAATGGAGTCAGTGATTTGTAATCCTTTCAGAAAACCAAGGGGATGGGATATCAATAGGAATATTAGTCAGAAAATCGCCCTGATTAAATCCCACTGCTCCCCAGTGAGAGCTCCACCTTAATTGCCCAAACTGCTGCTTCAATGAGGCACTATTTGCTTATTTTTCTATAGGATTGCAGCCTCAGTGACACCATAATTACAGCAAAGGTACACAAGTCACTTAAATTACCACAGCAATTAAAGCAGACTAATGTGCCACAATTATTTCCTCCAGGACAAACCATAACTTCTCCAGGATCCTTTATTCCTTTGCAAGATTCTGCCCAGCATTTTCATTCTCTGCTTGCTTTCCCTGTGCCAATAAAGCTTTGGAAGTGGCAGCTAAAATTTCAAAAGTGGAGACAGTGAATGTGATGTGTGGACCTGCTCAGGGATGAGCATGGCTCGAGTGTTCTGTGACTGGGGGCTCAGGCCTGCAGCTCCATAGCTCTATCCATGAAAAACAATTATTCCCATCACAAAGGCTGAATTAACCTCCAAACTGTTCCTGTGTTCACTACTAAGGATTCTGGCCATGCAAAAACCTCATTACAAAAGAACAGAATCAAGGCTGAATATCCTGAAGTTTCTGTGTTTAATGGATGGAGAACTGAAATGACACAGGTTACATAAAATATTGATGTTCACTTCTCAGTAACAGTCTTTTGTGAGTTTTGTGTGCAAATAATCTTTCTGTTCGGATGGTTTAGTATCAAAATAAATTATTACATTTCTTCAGTTTCACAATTACCCCTTCAGTTACTGCCAGAAAATAAATTTGGGACTGAAATATATGTGTATATATATTTTGTAGATAACATTTTCTATAAATTTCAGTGTGAGAGTATCTGTGGGAGCTGTGAGATTTATTGTAGTGATTTCTGTTGCAGTGCCTCGCAAAAGAGAGGGGAATATTTCAGTTCATACTTAAAAGACAGAAACGATGGCAATATTCCTTTTCCTATCAAATTATTGTCTATTCCATTGAGTTTGCATAGCAAGGTTTTGGCTGCCAGGGGTGGCTCTAGTGAGAAACTTCCTGGAGCTTCCTCGTTTCTGATAGAGTCGAGAGGGACCTGCCGCTGGCTGAGCCCATCAGCAGCACGGAGTGGCTTTGGGATAACGGGAATAAGAAAGGGGAACTTTGCTCCCGACAGCAACTGGAGCTGGAGAGAGGGGTGAGGATATGTGGGAGCTGCAGCCCTACAGAGCCCAGGGCAGTGCAGGAGGGGCAGGGGATGCTCCGGGCTCTGGAGCTGGAGAGAGGGGTGAGGATATGTGGGAGCTGCAGCCCTACAGAGCCCAGGGCAGTGCAGGAGTGGCAGGGGATGCTCCGGGCTCTGGAGCTGGGATTTCCCCAGGGAGCTCCATGGGGGAGCAGAGATCCCCCTGCAGCCCCGGGAGGAGCTCACCCCGGAGCAGGAAGGATGCCCAAAGGAGGCTGTGATCCCGTGGGATGCCTGTGCTGGAGCTGCTGACCCCTGGAGAGAGGAGGAGGGGAAAAGAGAGGGGAGGAAAGAGCAGCAGACAGCGCGTGATGAACGGACCGCAGCCCCTGCTCCGTGCCCCCTCCGCCTCTGCTGCCGAGCAGGCAGAAAATAAACAATGAATTAGGAAAGAAGTCAAGACTGGGGGGAATTAAGATTTAGTTTTCATTGTCCTTATCCTCTCTGATTTCAGTGGTTATAAATTAAATTGTTTTCCACAACTGAGTTGCTCTGTGACAGCAACTGGTGAATGATCCCTCCCTGTCCTTAGGTCAAGCCACGAATCTTTACACTCTTCTCTTCCCAGCTGAGGAGGGGAGAGCTAGAGGGGCTTTGGTGGGCACCTGGAGCTCAGCCAGGGCCCAACCCACCACATTTTGTGATGCCCAAACCCTGTGACATCCAGCTGACAGCGCAGGGATCAGACATTCCCTCCTGCCCTGTCAGCAGTTTGGCTCCTGCCTTGAATGGCAGCGCTGCGCTGGCCCGCTGCCAATGGAGCATCCTCTCACAAACCCAAACAGCCCTGATATTTTCTCTCTTTATGGTAATATCAAAGTTACCAAGGGCTTTAAGGTCGTCAAGACCTGCACAGAAAATCCTCGCCTTGCTCACTCGTTGAGTTGTAAATGAAACAGCCCAGCTCCATTATCATTAGATCGGGCGTTATCTAAAGCAGGCTGGGGACAATTCAGAGGGACAGATAATGACGATTGCCTTGGAGCTGGGAAAAGAAATGCTAAAAAGTAAAGCTTTGCGCTCACACTTTGCATTTTAAAAGTCACCCTTCCCCCTTTTCACTGCATTTTAAATAGAGAACATAATCAAGCCCTTCTGAAATTCACATGACTGAAAAACTGTCTTCGTTTTCCCTCACTGGATGTGAAGTGTGAGGAAAACCAGAACCAACTTGGAGTAAACCAGGCAGTCCCAGGAGCACCTAGAAACAATAAGTACGTGATGTTTTAATGACAACAATTATATGCAGAAGGGATTTTTTGCAGTGGAACCACGGAAGCACAGCTCCAGCTCAGCCCTGCACAGACCCCCTCACCTTCTCCTGCTCCCACCTCCCTTCCTGCAGCACAGGGACATCCCTGACCAGGATAACTCCAGGGGCTGCCCAGCCCTTGGAGCATCCAACTCCACTTGGAGCTGGGCTGAAGAACCAAATTAATCAGAGTGAAGAGAAAGATCACTCAGGCATCTTAAATAAACCAAAGACAGTTTTGGCAGTAGGAATGTAGACGTGGAATATCCATTTGGAACATCTTTTGGAGAGAGAGTGGAATATGCAAAGCACTTACTCCAGGGTGGGTTTGGTTTGGGACCATCCATAAAGGTTGTGGACATCGTAGTGTCTGACTGGGGTCCCGTCTGTGAGGTATTGTTGAGCTTCCATGCATGGACTTTTGTAGGATAATCCTAATGACCTGGATCCCAAGTCTTGTGGAAAGGGAAGAAATATATTTATTGTTATTAATAAGCATGTAGTAGTCATTTGAATTACTTTTCCTCAATTTTCCTAATCTGTTAGGCATTCGGTCTCTTTATACTGTCACTTATTTATGATTATAAAAATAGCTTCTCCAAAATGGAATATTGCCAATATTCCTCTGCAGGTATCTGGGTCTGGGAATGTTTTAATAGTTCAGTTACAGATGCTCTTACTACAGAGGCTCAAAGAATAATCTGAGTAGTTCAGAAAATGTTTCAAATCTTTTTAAACCATCACACCAACCACATAAACAGCAAAATGGGTGTGGTGGGGGTATGATCTGTGCCTGAATATTAATTTCCTGGAAATTCCTGAGAAACCACTCATGAAACCTGAATACAACAGTAAGCAGTGAGATATGCTAATAAACCATTAATAAATAATTCCTAATTAGTACTACTTTACACCAGCACTTCAGGAAAGCCGAGCTAAGAAAGCGAAGCATTTCGAGCATTTGACTGCTCACATAAATGGTAATGAGAGGAGACACATGGATATTTTCTAAATTTTTAATTAATTGCATTATTCATCTGAGAAAACTGCAAAACAGAGAGCTCAATTCTCTGCCATGCCTCAAGCAAAGCACTTAGACACAAAATAGGGATCTAAATCCATATGCAGCGAGGAGCTGGAAAGAACTTTATTTTTACAAAGTGCTGCACAGCTCCTGCTCCTGCTCAAGTGTCTGGGCTTGCAGTGTGCCCATAATCTCAGAAATAAAGGGCCATGTTCACTGAGGAGCTCTGGGTTTACAAACCCATCTTTATTTAGGCTTTTACGCCCCATATACCGGGTAAGAATTGATGTAGGAAGCAGAAAAACCTAAAACTGTTCCAAGGAGGGATCAGACTTACGAGGCATGTAGGGAGGATTATTTAGGAGGTTGTTCCTACAGCCACCCACAGCACCATTCACAAAAGCTGCTGGTTCATTCATGTCCTAAAAACACAGAGCAAAACCCCACAGTCTGCTACAGAACACCATAAATTCTGAATTACACACAAGCAGCGTTGCAGGGTTCCTCAGGAGCCCCTGCAGTCTCCGTTGGACATCCCATGATCCATAAAGGGGCTGACAAAAAGGCAGGAAAGGAATTTCCATGAGGGCATGGAGTGACAGGAAAAGGGAGAATGGCCTTGATCTGAAGGAGGGCAGGAATGGATGGGATATTGGGAAGGAATTGTTCCCTGGAAGGGTGGGCAGGCCCTGGCACAGGGTGCCCAGAGCAGCTGTGGCTGCCCCTGGATCCCTGGCAGTGCCCAAGGCCAGGCAGGATGGGGTTTGGAGCACCCTGGGATAGCAGAAGGGGTCCCTGCCCATGTCAGGGAGATGGGAATAGAAGATTTTAAAGATCGCTTCCAATCCAAAATTTGCTGTGATTCAGCAAGTCTTTGTTTCAAGAGAACAACCTCCAAGGTTGTCAAGTCCAACATTTCCCTAACGAGCAGTGCCAATACAGGGAACTGGGGCCCTCTCCACCAATGTCTGGCAGAGAAAAACCATCCAGAAATCAAATTTCCACACTTACAATCCACAGGCCATCAAACTTGAGGCTTCTCGAGGCATTGGGATTGTTGTAGACCTCCAGGATTTCGTTCTTCCACCACTCCACGGTGGAATTGCGGAAGAAGTCTGGGAAAGCAGAATATGCTGCAAAGAGCTGTAAAAACAGAAGGAAAACAAGTCAGATAAGGGGACTGAAGGTATGCCATGGTTAAATTCTTGAATTTTTAAACAAAAATTTTTAAAAAGACAAAAAATAATTACTTGCTCACTGATTTTTTTTTGGCTCTAAGGATGATTTTAGCCAGTTTCTGCAACTTATTTTTCCATGAGATTTATCAATGAGTTTGCTGCTATTTTCATTAATTAATTCTATTAATTAATGTCTCTATTTGAGTCCAGAACCAAACCATGTCAATATTTACCTCTATTTGTGTTTCATGAGGTAGTGACTCGTTGATTTGGACATTGGGAAGAAATGCCCAGACCTAATAGGACAAAGAATATTTCAAATACTCAAACCACACCAAATCCAAACTGAGCATCAACAACACACAGGTTGAAATCCTCTTCCCTGCACAATACCTTGGAATATAAAATTTCATTGGTATCAGGCCGTTTTATGAAGACATCTTTCTCCAGACCTCTGGTGAAGGCAGGATAATTGGTTTCATTCCCAGAAATGGCTGGATCCTACAATTAAAAACACTTTTACCCTTATGCTCAAAACTCAAGTTGAATATATTCTCCATTTTGCGATGCTGTATTGAAATTAGAAAGCAATGTTCCAAACTGACCAGGATAATGATAAATCTCATTCCTTCTGCTTTGATTTTGTTGATCAGCGCCGGTAATCCAGAAAAGTGTGGGCTGATGGTGAAGTCCATTTGCCTCTCCATGTAGTCAATATCTGAATATTGGACATCCTGCAGTTCAAAAAAAAACCCCAATTAATTTTAATGGTTTTTTGCCAAATATTGAAAATCTGCCAAAATAAGTAAAATACAGAGCTTTTGATGTATAAAACTGGAAGCAGTGGTAACTTCAGGCTGAAGTTGTTAAATGAATATTACACATCTATCATCAAGTCCAAAACAAGATAAACCTTTCACTGCTGCATCTGATCTGAGGATAGGGATTGATACAAGATGATAGAGGAAAAAACTGAATTTGTCCATTTGTATGTACACAGAAACTGCACCTGTATTTCCAAATCTATAAGGAAATTGTGAAAACCAGCTGTTCTGTATTGAAACATTGATATTATTATATTTAAAATGAAATCACATTCAATTTTGTTAGATCTCTGGGCTATTCCAGCTATCCCAACAGCAACCTGGGCCAAATCACAGCTGATTTGACAAAGAGCATTACAGCACTGAAATGATGCTGCTTCATTTTTTCCCTGCTCGTTTTTCTTCTTGATCACTGCTCCTTCCTGTCATTCTTTGGTGTGAGTGATAAAGAAAATTAAGCAACTTCTAACACAGCCCAGACTCTGTGGAACTAAACCTGCTCTTCTCTACCCCAGTGGGGTTTTTTGGGTTGGTTTCTGGTTTAGTGTTTAAATGGTTCTAGTCAACGCTACGAAGCCAGAAGCTCAAATGTTATTTGCTCCCAACGTACATAGGGAATCTGAGCTGCCTTCATTTCCTCCACCAGCTGGGCGATGTCCGAGTCGTTGGCGTATCCGTAGCGGCACAGCTGGAATCCCAAGGACCAGTAGGCTGGCATGACTGGGCGGCCAACCAGCTGAAAATGGGACAGGATGGTTGTGGTGAGAAGGTGAAGAGGAACCAAACCAACCCCCCCCCAAGCCCAGCATTAGTCAGGCTCCTACTTCAGTGTATTCCTGAACCACGAGTTCGGGAGTTGGGCCCAAGACCATGTAGAAGTCGAGGATTCCTCCGGTGGTGCGGTAGGTCAGGGCAGGGGTGGGCTGGAAAGTCACATCTGGAAATGGAGGGAAGGAAAGGAGAAAAGGATGCTTGGATTTGCCACTAGTGCCAAACACTGACTGTAAAAATGGAACACACGGAGGAGGGTGGAGAGAGACAGTTTACAAAGGTCTGGAGGGACCGGACTAGGGGGAATGGTTTCAGACTGACAGAGGGGAGGTTTAGATGGGATGTTGGGAAGAAATTGTTCCGTGTGAGGGGAGTGAGGCCCTGAGGTTGTCCAGAGAAGCTGTGGCTGCCCCTGGATGCCTGGAAGTGTCCAAGGCCAGTTGGACGGGGCTATCTGGGGTAGTGGAAGGTGTCCCTGCAGGGGGGTGGAACAGGATGAGCTTTAGTGCCCCTTCCAACCCTGACCATTTAATGATTTTATGAAATAGAGTGAAGGGTTTCCTACCCATTGCATTGCTGTTAAGCAAGAGAACTCCGTGAGCGTTGCCATCTTCTTCAAGAGCCATATAAAATGGCTGATAACCATAGGAGTTCATCTTGTACTGCAAATAAAATAAAATACATTTTACTGGGGAAACACTGCAAACATTTGTTTATTAGCATTTAGTAATAAATTCAATAAAAGACGAGACAATTGCCAAACATAGCAAATAAACTCGACATTTATACACCTAAACCCTACCTAACCACAAAACAGACCTGCAGAGGGTCACTTTGAACTTCACAATTTGTCAGTCTTATCCAGACTGCTCAGGCAGGAAGGAAAGCAAAGGTATTGCCGCATGTAAATTTCACTGATGAGAAGGTGCTTCCTCAGGACAGAACTTTCCTGCTTTGCAAACAGGGCCAGGTGTCTACGTGCTCAGGAGGTACTGATGACATTCTGTTATATTTTATTATCTCAAAATATATTCAAACCTGAACTGGAAGTTAGAGCTATAATTAGCTGCTGCTATTTCATTGGCCATTCCCTGATAATTGGAAATTTGCTATCTTGTAGGAAATAAGACAAATAAACAGAGATAAGATTTCTGCTTTACCCCTGTAAGTACTAAATTAATCCCCAAGCAATAGGAATTGTTCCGACTCGTGTCTAATTTTCAAATCAATGAGCTGAGAGGAATAAAAAAAGGAGGAACGTGTTGTTACTCCTAAACCATTTGTCACCTTCCAACATCTGACTGAGGACCTGAACTCCTCACATTGCTCTTGCAGGTCACAAATAATGGCTTTACAGAACACTTTTGCCATGGAGACACCATCTAAATTATAAGTGATGATAAATATGGTCAGAGCCAATGCCTAATACCAGCAGATATTCAGTGGATTTTAAAGTCCTGCCAAATATTTCTGCACTCAGTGGTCCAAAACATCACATTTTCTTCTTCTTTGCCTACTTACACCTGGAGGCTGGTCCCTGGTGAACATTCCCCAGGTGTGCCAGTTCATGTTGTGTCGGAACGTGGGGTGCTCCGATTCTCCGAACCCGTAGATGTACTGGGATGCCAAGCGGGTGGAAATCTGAATGAACATGTCACTGAAGGTGAAGGTGGGCAGGCCTGAATCCCAGCTGGAATGGGAAGAGGAAAGGGAAAATAAGAATAGAGTGTGCTCAGCGCTGTGTTTCTGGCAGACATTTTGTTTTAGGCCACTCTTTTTCTCTGGAAATCTCACTCTTCAGTAAAATTGGGCTAAAACTGTTGTGGTTATCAAGAAAAATTAAAGGGCATGAAATGGGGGTGTCTAATAATTGTTGAAGAGTTTAGGGACAGGAAGTCCTCTGTGTCTCTCAGAGAGGAATTACACACAGGCATCATGCACTGCAAGTTGCATTGCATTTTGGCAATTTAGTGAGAAAATGCATTTCAGGACACTGCAATCCTATTTTCCTCCCAGACCGAGCTCTGGAGCCACATGGAATAGAATAAATAAAGTGCTTTTTACAGTTCACTGAACTTTCTGTGCTGATTACACTGAAATTCCATTCACAGGTCACATTTATTGTAAATCAGCATCTTTCCAGTTAGAAACCAAACTGCAGCCTGGTGGGCTCTGCCAGAGAGTTCCATTGTTCCAGGAGCTTCAATTGCAGGTTGAATTATTATTCTGGTTGGCAAAAGGGAACTCAACTTGCAATTAAGTTTTGAGTACTTTAAGAAATTAAATAAAATTGGTTTTTTGAATAAAAATCATATTCAACTGTTCTGTTTTCTAGCTCTGACTTAATCAAGGAAGAAAATGCAGCTCATGCCAGACTTATCTGTCATGTTACCAAAACCCGCCTCAGGTTAGTTGGGACACTACTTCCTTCAAGTTTTTTTTCCCAACCATTCCCCAAAACTGAGCCAAATGGCCAACCCTTAACAATCAGTGCTGAGGAATATTTTAGGAAGTGTTGAAAATCACTGTGCCTGCCAGAAACTCGGGAAGCGCACAAGGAACTATCAGCTTCAGAGCTGCCAGTGCTCCTCACTCCAACACGTGCACAGAGAAAAGGTTTGGCTTGAAAAGAGCTACCAAAACAATGAGAAAAAAGATAAAAGTGGCAGTGGCTTACATGACTTTCCCCGTGCTTTTGCGGCGGATTTGGATCCCAAAGGGTTGGATCTGGAGCGCGACCTCATAGAGCCGGTCCTGGCTCGTGCTCGTGGGGGAGCTGGGCAGGTTCAGGGGCACTGGGACCTCATACCGTGGGTTTTGATAATCATAGATCTGTGAAGCAAAAATCAGTTTAATTTAGCAAGACAGTTGTTTGAAATCTGAAGCCAATATCAGTTTAAAAACTCTTGCTGTGATGAGTATTTTCTTCCAAGTGCATATTCTTGATCCAGTTCTTTCACAGGATTTTGTTGGGGGAAAAAAATCCCAACCAACAAACCTTAAAGATTTATTTTGGATCAGGAATGGCTCATCTAATTATCTATATGAATTTAAAGTACATACTTATTTTAAAATACAGGTATTTACTTTGTAAGTGTGATAAATAATTTTCTGGTTCATCTTTTACTCAACTTTTAGCGATCCTTTTTAATGTTTTCTGTTTCCTGAAAGTGGAAAGAAGTTAGTTTTTGATGTCTGACCACTTGGCTCAATATTATTAAACTCATGGCAGTAAATTACAGATAAACAGTGTATAAAATATTTTAGAATGATTTAGAGTAATGGATATAAAAACAAATTGTAGAGTCATGATAGCACTTACAGATACATTTACCTGCATGTTAACAAAATATTTTCGGATTCAAAGTTCCTGGTTGACATTACACCTATACACTGACATTACACCTTTGATACATGTGATTTCTTTGTAAAATTGAGTGTTAGGATTCTAGGATGAAAAAAGGTGCAAGCTAAGAGCAATAATAATTGCTTAGAAGGAGAAATATATTTACACAAAGCTGCTACAGTCTGTGAAATATAAATTTGGCTATAAAAAGCCCTTTGAATTTCCATAAATAAAACATTCTAGGAATTCTGGGATGGCATTACCTTAAACTGCAGCATGTTGTTGAGATGATATTTCACCTCCAGGCGCAGGGTGCTGATGGGGGCTGTGAAATTCTCGTTAGCTCTGACCTTGGCATTGCCTGAGCCGAAGCTGAGGGTGGCTACGATTCCAGTGGAGGAATAATTTAGACTCTCGATGATGTAAGGATTGTTGGAGCTGTAATAGCAGGAAGGAACACCCACATTTGCTGTCTCCTGGTGCAAAGAGAAAGGAGTTTCAGGTTAGTGAGCCAGCTGGATTTTTTATTAGGTATTAGCGTGGAATCCTGTTTTTATCAGATCTCTGTCAAATGTAGAATTTGGGGGAAAATGAATGGAATCCTGAATAACAAAATAATACAGAATAATCTCTACACTGAAGCAGATATCCAGTGAAGGCTGTGCAAATGAATCCTCATGCAAGATGGATTTCATTTCCCCATCTCTGTGATCTTCAGATCAATCCCTCAACATGGTTTAATCTTGGATTGTGGAAATTCCTGAAGCTTCCTCCCTTTTAATCCCGTTGCTCTCTGGTCACCTTCAAGGGGATGTGCCAAAAACCCATTTCATTCTAAGGCAACACGAGAGCAGATCTTTCCACTGGCTTTATTCACACAAATTATCCTTAATATATCCAGTGAAAATGACATCCTGCTCTTCTGAGATCTCCTGACATTTCCAAATATCCAAAATTACAAAGAAGTCTTTTAATAGTGCAACAAAACCAGAGCAGTTCATCAGCCGCTTCAGCAGGTGTTGGTGCAGGAGCAGCCAGCACAGAATTTTGGATTTCATTCCCATAGGAAAGGCCCAAAATGGACATTTTAGATTCAGAAGAACATGGAATAATTTAGTTGGAGTCACCTTCTGAAGTTCAACCTTGCCAGGTCACGTTGCTCCCACATGCTTATTAATAATTAATAAGATTAATACATAAAACCACGTGTGACAGAATTTCATGTCAGGGATTATGGTTTGGAAATAGCTCCTTGGTGTGGATACAAACAACTAAGTTCACAAACGAATCCAAATTTTTGTGGAATTCAAAGTTTTCCTCTCAAACTGAGATCCAGAGCAGTTGGTTTGACTTCAAATGTCCCTCAGTGAGAGTGAAGGTGACACAAAGGGGCTGAGCCTTGCAGGCCGTGGTACCAGTGAGGCTGAAGGGGCAGCTGAAGATGCAATTCTACTTTTTCATAACTCTAATATTATTTCCTTCCATCTTTCAAAAAAATACCACATTTTCCCTCAACTTCTGGTATGATTTGGAGGAATTTACATGGTTGCTCGCTGGCGAGGTAAATAAAATCCCCCAGTACAGGCCAGCTGAGGCCTGTGCCCCTGTTGTATTTAAACCTGAGAAATCTCCCAGACTACTTTTATTCTATAACAACCACAGAGGAAAACTTTTTATTCTGGATTTTTTTTGGTCTAATTAGCTTAGAGAAATAATGACTTACTTCCCAGGAACAGCCAAGTTTTTCACATTTCTCTTTTGTTGGATCAGGGCTGGGATAACAATCAAATCTTTCATTGATGTTCACATTTAGAGTCCATTTGATTGTGTAAGATTTTCCCAGTTCAAGCTGAAGTCCTCTTATAACAGCAACCTTATAAATATTAAACAATAAACAGTTTTTAAATGCCACATCCCATCCAGCTTTCCTTTGGTCAGAAGAAGTGCTGGTCCTCAAGAATAATACAATTAAAAATTGAAAATTCACAAAATCCCATCTCGTAAGGTTTGATACAGTCTCACTTTTACAAACGCACACAACTGATATTTTTACAGATAAAATCTGAAAAATTAAGACTCTAAACAAATGGAATTAATCCCAGAGCTTCCTTGGAAGCAAACAGGAATAAATCCAGGAACAACTGCATAACTAAACTGCCTGCTGCACTGAGAGCATAACTTAGATGCACTTTTATGCAGCAGAGTTGAATGCAATTGTACTTTTATTCTGTAATAAAATTCACATTGTATTTCATTGGAACAACATTAGCACTGAATACTGTCCTTTGCAATGCCTAAAATAAAGGTGATGCAGTTGTAAATATATGTTTACTTTCCATTCTCCTGTTACTGCTTTACCTTTGTCACAGGATCATTGGTGATATTGAGGGGATAATTTTGCACGACATTGTTCTGAGACACAGAAACTGCTGCCACTTCCTGGGACAATCCCAAAATCTTGATTTCCTCAAATTTCAGGTTGTTTGGATCCGTGTAATTGCTGTGTGTAGCATTCATTTGTAGAACATTCTGAAAAATAATATAGTAGTCATATTCTTATTGTAAAAATCTGCCAAAAATCCTCCTGATTTAACAGGTTTTTTTCCTGTGAAGATTTTCACACTGGAGCATAAATAAGCCAACATCTTTTTCCTCACATGTTAATTATTGCTCTGCTTGTTATTATCATTATAAAGCTTTTCTATCATGTCTAAAATAATCTTCAGGTTTGTGTTTCAGCTTTTTTGCCTTGCTTGTGAAATAAGGAAAGGCTGGGGCGGGTCTGTGACAGGGCAGAAAAACTCCACCTGTCTGGGACCTCTCTGGGCTCCAACAACCAAAGGTTCTTACTCACTTCTCTTGATATAAAAATACCACTTCCTGTTCCGTTTCATTAATTATTTTTAGATTAAGAGTCCAAGCAGAGGAACTGCACCATGGCTGTCACATGTGAGTAGAACTTCCTTATTGCTCTGCATGGGAACATTTAGGTTAATTTTTAATACGATGTCATCACAGTCAATTGATGATTTGGCTACAGGAGTTTCAAACTCCAACAACAACCAGGGTGCCTTATCTACAAATGATTCATTGATTAATTATGATTTTAAAAAATAACTAATTCATGTTCTTCACTCATGTTCCTCTGTGTTCTCTCACTTGTTTTCTGCTCTTTCATCATGGCAAAGGAATGAATACCTTTACCAGAGATTAATATCATTATTATTATTGTACAAATAATATGTTGTCATTAATTTGCAATCATTGTTATGCAATAGTTACTGTCAATGTTTGATAGAAACACTCTCAGGACTCCACCCTGATGTCAATTTGTCAACCCTGCAAAGGCACTTTCAGCTTAAAATAATCAACACACTAAAACTTATCCCTCATGTAGTTTCTGAGGGGTTGGACAAAGTGTGGGTCTTCCTCACTCCTGGAGACATTTAGCTGTGTTTTCACAGTATAAAAATATATAGTTTTTACATTCCCACTATTTTCAGAGCCACAAGCACTCTGTGCTTCTCCTTTTTGACTCCATTTTAAATGCCTCTTATGCTTTAGAGTTCTCTTGTTTGGTAAATACTGCTACTGAGTTTATTACGTGAAAGCAAATAGGAGTTATTTAGATTTTTGTATTAACTAGGAGAAAAAAAGACAACAGATTTCATCCCAGTTAAATGAGAGTACTTTGAACATGATTCCTCTTGGCTTTGGCAAATAATTTGTTTTCCAGCGAATCTTACAGGAGACTAAAGAGAGAAAAAAATGCTCTTGGAAAACACTGGATAAAAATCAAAAATGAGGATAAGATCATTTAAAAGCAAATACTTACTTTGGAAGCTTTAAACTCATAGTAAATGTAGGCTTTTTTCTCAATTGTACCTAAAAGGTAAAGAGAGAAGTTACACCTGGAGTGCAGAAAAGAATAAAATTAAAATAGGGCTGTGCCACTGCTAGAGACCAATAAACTGTTAATTATCAGGACTGCATTCAAAGCTGCACTAAGCAACTCAAATATTTACTAATGTTTCTTTGAAGAACTGAAATGTCCCTTTTTCTTTTTCCTTTGGCCAGTCTCCCAGGAGATCTAATTTTTTCTGCAAAAACTCATTGAAATCAGCTCTTCTAAAATGTAACATTTTTTTATTCTACTGTTATTTCTTAGTTTGTCTTAAATATAAAAATTTGGGTCAAAACTAATCCTTTAAAATACACTAAATAAGCATTCCTCATGCAAAAATAATGGTGGTGATGATGATAATAATAAAAATAAATGTCCTGGAACAATACAAGAGGAAATAACGCATGACCAGGAAAAAGAAATACAACACTTGGTCAATCTGCCATTTTTCTCCACGTACAAATCCTGTCACCACAAGCAAATTGTAAATGGTTCCCCTGAAAAACTATAACCTGTAAGTTTTGAGCAGGCCATGAAATGATCAGATGTTTTATTGCTTTGTTCAGCAGCAGCAGCGAGGGCAGAAATGGCTTTGTTATTTTGGGCCAGAGGAGCTCATGGAGCTGTCACCCCCACGCACAGCAGCCACCCGAGGCCTGCCGTGTTTATGGCAGCAATAATCAGCTGAATCACTGCTCTAGTTCTTAAAAGCATCCCTGACTTCCCCTAAATTCCACACAGCAGAGGCTTGGGAGCTTTCCTGGGAGATATGATTGGTACAGTCCACAAAAAAAAAAGGAGTTGTACAAGTGGAATGCACAAAGTTTTCCAATGTTGATGTTCTGATACCTCCCTGGATGGGCAGTGGTTTGCCTAAATCCCATGGGAAAACTCTGTCACCTCCTGACAAGCTAAAGATTTCTCCTGAAAACCAGAGGTTTGGCCTTAAAGTAGAAGTTTGACCTTAGTGTAGAGCATGGTGTCTTTTTTCTTTACCTGTGTCGAATTAAGTTGCTGCTTTCATCTTACATTAATAATAGTCACAGTTTTCTACTTAAAAGCGATGCAAACCTTTTGATTTATGAGCAAGTAGCAGTAGTGTGTTACATCATCTTCTTTTCAGTGGGAACATTGAAATTTGAGCATATTAAATCTTTGTTAATCTTATTTATATCACTACTGATGGCTGCTCACCTGTAGATTCTCCATCATCCCAGAACAAATCCCCAGAAGCTTCATTGTTGATATCCAGGGCAATTATGAGTCCCATTGGATTTTTTCGGCTGTGGAAAGAGAGATTTATGCATGTAACAAACGTTTAAACAGCCCTTCCTACATCCTCCATGTTCATGTGAGAATGCAACATCCAGCAGGGTCACAATCCTTGGAGAATTGCCTTAGCTTAATCCTTGGTTGCCTTTTATTTTCATGCAAATGGATTAAAATACCCAGCGAGCTCACAAATTTCTATGCAAATAAACCCACAACTCTGGGTTTTTCACTGAAGGTGTGGAAGGGACGTTTGTCTCCCAGCAATTCCCACATTTCAAGGTGAAAAATCCCAAATACAATGGGCTGCTGCTTAATTGTAACCTAAAAGTCCTCAGCCCAGTTGTGGGTAAAAAAAAAAGGTGTAAAAATGTTCAGTTTGGGAGCCTACCTTGCCACTGTGGTCCTGCCTGGTTGCTGAGTAGGGAAAATGTATCCTCCTCTCAGGTGCAGCCCCATTTTTTCTGCTGGGGTTTTTAAATCGTGCCAATATTTCCTCATAACGATTGGCTCACCCTTATGGAATGGAAAAGAGAAGAGGAATTTTGTATTAGCCACTGCTGGGAGTGTTTTCTTAAATCTTGAGTTTCATCAGATCGTTCCTTATAAAAAAAAGCTTCAGTTATGTAAATATCAGTGGGCTAATGGGAACATAAAATAATTGCATATCACTATGATTTAATGTCATAATCTGAGCCTTTTCTTGAGGTGCCAATTGTTGTGCTTACCCCACCACCCTTCATTCCTTTTCTCCCAAGTAACCCCAAAGGCTTTACTTCAGCTCTCTGCCCCCAAAGCAGGGCTGATGATCCTATTTGATCACATTCCTATTAGAAAATGATGTAATATCCCATAATATCCCCTGCACTTCCTTACCGTGTCGTACTCGTACCATGCTGCATCAGGAAAGTACACACGAGTGTACTCCACCCCCTAAAAGTGAATAAAGAAACAACTTTCATTGTTCAGCTTAATCAAATAAACTCAGTTTTCCCATAAAGCTGAAGTCCACCGTGAGAAAATCATTGATACTTCTACTCTTTGCTGTTTGCTTTCCTGATGTTTAGGATGGTGTCCAGACCATCCTGAGGAGCAAGGGCAATCCAAGCACTGTTTCTGCAAAGCTGTAACTGAAGTGCTGCTCTGCAAAGGGGCAGCTCATCGAAAGCCACCCAAAGTCACAATGCTTCAAACCCAGTGAACCAGATCATCTCCACAAGTATCTCTCTATCTTCTTTATTTCCACATTTTTTGGGGCTGGCACCTTTCAGATTCTTGCTTTCCCTACCTGTATTTAACAAATGCTTTGTGTTTCTCCACGGCAAACCTGTTACTGGCAGGAGAAATCACTATTTACGAGATGCTGCCACAAAATAAGCCACACTTTGTTTTCTTGTTGCACCACAGAGAAGCTGAAATACAGCAAGAGAAGCTGGCTCCAAAGGAAATTCAGAGATGATGTGAGGATGAGGTAAAGCAGAATGTCAGACCAGATGTCTGACTCCACAGAGGAGTGCAAAACAGGAGTGGGATTTAACTCCAAGATTTTCCATTCCAGCAGGAATAAAAACGTGCTGTGAGATCTCTCACTGGAAGCAATAAATGAATGGGGGAAAATGTGACTCAACATGGCCCATGGTTACGAGATAGATCCCAAAACATCCAAACCTACCGGCTCAAGAACGGGGGAAATCAGCAGCCCAGGGCCCCACAGGAACTGCCTGTCGATGTTCCATGTAATTTCATCAGAGTAGAACCTGGATACAGGTGAAGGAGAGAGTAGAAATTGGGTTTTTTTGGAATTTATATCAGCAGCAATCCCAAGGTTTCAAGGTACTGATTGTCCCCAATCATGACTACAGGATGTCATATAAAAATCACCTCCTGATTACACCGAAATGGGATTTCATGAATTGGGAAGTTGTCTACAGATATCCCAACGTGCATTTTCACAGCATAGAGGTTTAGAAAGTCCCCTAACCATATTAAAAGTGTCAGATTTTCTCACTGGTTATAAAGCCCCCAAACTCACTCGTGTAGCAGTGGCCTCACGACCGTGTCCCCCTGGGTGTGAGCTTTGTAGAGCAGCGTGTACAGGTAGGGCAGCAAAGTGTAGCGGATGTTCAGGTAATGCTTGGAGCTGTTCACCAGCAAGGAGTTGGCTCCAAATGCAGCTGGATCTTGAGACTGGAAACAAATATCCATTATTATTATTATTTCCATGTTTTCAAAAATGTTGGAGTGAGAGCATCTCTGGACTCAGGCCCAGAGGAAAGCCAAAGCACAGGAGTTGTGTTAAAGCCTTTGGACAAACTGAGATCCATGAAATCTTACCAAAATGAAATAGAAATATAGATTTTTTTACTTCCAGTAGAAATCCATGCTAAGTACCTTAAACATTGAAAAGCTGCAGCAGAGACCTTGAGCAGAGTTCTTTCTGCTGTGGCAGCGTTATCCTTTCATAGAGTTCTTTATTTTAGACAAAATATGGATAGAACTATGTTGTGCACATTTTTTAGATATATTATTTTAGACAAAATATAGATAGAATAAAATTGCTCACATTTTTTAGATTTGGTGTTCACATAAACAATAAGAGCTGATAGAAACTGTACACGCAAACCTGTGTAATACCCATGTAATGCTTATGATTGTTAGAATTAGACCAGGATAGGTTAAGAAAAGAAAAACTAGAATCGTGTGTTAATTTCATTGGTTAATTAACAAATATAACCCACACTTCTGTAAGAAAAAATAAGAATTAGAAGGAATTAAAAGAAATTAGAAGAAAAGCTGTTTGCTGCCTGCTGTTTTGCTGCTGCTGCTGCTGTCACTGCTTGGCTTTATCATGTAACCCCCTTGAACTGTGCCTTCAAGAAGCCCTGAGACTGTGAAATTTAGCAGAACAGCAGCCTCCTCTGCTCTCTTTTACCCTGCTCTGAGAAGGAAGGGGATCCCATCAAAAGCTCAACAAATGGTGCCTCTTTTTTAAGGGGGAAGGACTTTAAAACTGTTGATGCATCTTCAAGTGTGTGAAAAGCTGGTTCAGAGAGGCTGGGGGTGAGTGGGGCAGCTCTGAACTGGGTTCTCCTTCCTGGTGCAGTGACCTGATGTCCTGTCCTGTCGCCCTGGTTTTTGCAGTGTTCTGTATTTTTACTTTCTGTAGTAGAATTTCTCATGCATTTTCTATAAACATAGTCCTTGTTTTTGTAACTGGCCTAGATTGTTTTGAACTTCTGGATTGTTTTTCATTCCTTTCTCCTAAGGCGGAGAAAGATGATAGACTGTGTTCCTATCCTGTGGAATTGCAGAGGTGTTAACCTCATCTACCAATGCATGGTTGTTTTAAGAAAGATATAAAAATGAAAGAATAAAGAAGGGCAGGGCTTTTGGGCTCTCTCTTGCCTCTGGCCCTTGCCCTGCTTGGTGTCCTGACCTGCTGCTTGAGTCTGCGTGTTCCTTTCGTGTCCGACAGTGCAACACTGTCCCTCTGTGCTGTTTGCACTGCCCATCCCTCCTCGTCCACCAGGGTTATTCCACATTTCATCCTGGCAGTCAGGCTGATGCCAAGGAGCTCCCAGGAGTCAGCCTGGTGGCTCCCACAGACCTCGGTGTTCCTTGGTGCTAGGAACAACCAATCTTCATAAAGCTGTTGCCAAATAAGTGCATTCTCAATTAAGCCTCATGAAACCAAACCTCTCAGACCTCAGATTTCATAAAGACAGTTCTGGTTTCAAACTCAGTGAGAGTGGTGATTTGAAGTGATATTAAAGGACATGTGGGTGTGTAACACGAAGTAATTTTTAACAGAAAGCACAACTTACCATGAAACCTTCACAGTTGTGGTTCCTGGAAAACGGGTAAAATGCTCCCACTTGCATCCATCGTCTGCAAAGTTCTTCTGTGGTGTTGTCACTGAAACCACAAATATCTGCTCCAATCTTAAAAAAAAAAAAAAAAAAAAAAAAAAAAAAAATTTAAAAAATCAGAATGCCTTAGATGTACAGTGTTCTGCACCTCGAAAGCTACAACACATTTGCACCTTTCTCTTTCCAAATCCAGCTATGCTGTCCAAAAAATTAAACTGACACCTCGCTAACACTGCCCATCATTCTGCTTCTTCCAAATCTTTACCTTCCTGTTTGGTGATAATATGCACAGAATGGGAAAAAAGCTTCAAAGCTGTTCAAATTTAAATCATAAAAAGGAATTTGGCTATTTCCCTTCTAAAAGGATGTCTCTAATTTGAAATTATAAGAAAACCAGGAAGTGTTTCACATTCCTCACTAGTGTTTAAAATTACTAAAATAAGAGGTAGATTGGGATATAAAAGAGAATAAGTTTGTTACCCACATTTATACCACCACAGCCACAAAAATGAAAATAAATGGCCTAAATCAAAAATCGACAGTTGAAAAGAAATGTTCAAAGGAGATTCCTAAAGAGGGTTAATTTTGAGGTGAAAATGTAAGTGGTTATTTAGAGAGAGCTTGGTTAGGTAATCTGTTATCTGTTTTGAGAGGAGGGCACAAACTGATGTCCTACATAAGGAATTCCAAAGAGGTTAAACTCCAGCATTCCAGGGATTGCCCATCTCAGGTGATCCCACGTTGCTGCATTATCCCCCAGCCAGTGTCCTGTGTGCTTTCCTGATCCTGCAAAAGTAGACCTCGAAATGAGGAAGCTTCTCTTTCCAGGAAAGACCTTCTCGAGGGCTCTGAAAAGGAAACGAGACTGGAATTACACAGAGGAAAAGACAACTCAGACATCAATAATTGTATGAAGCAGATTTATACTGATTTGCACTGATTATTCATCCCAGGAATGGGGACCTCTCTGCAGGTGTATTTTAGCAAAGTTCAAGATATTCATTTGAAATAATATTTTTACACAGCTCTGGCAACCAATTTGTGGCTTTTCCAACCAACTCCAGGCTCTGCCTTGGCTGAATTGGCTCAAACAGAATGCAGCATTTTCCAGGAATCTCGTTCCTTTAGCAGTCCAATCTTGTGGTGCTTTGGAAAATGCAGATCATGCACTGTTCCAAAACCTTTCTGCAGGATTTTAGGATGCATTCCTTACTTCTTACTGGATAAGATCATGGAATATCCATAAAGATTGTGGACATCATACTGCTTCCCCCAGTTCTGCACTGCATCCAGGCAAATCGTCTTGGAATACATGAGTCTGTCAAGAATACCTTGAAGAAAGGAATACAAATAGCACTCTCATGGTACATTTTTATTATTAATATTTCCAATCTTTAATGCTTATGATATCCAAACCCCTTTTTATTTTTGCACTCAGGCAGTTTTATTACTCCAAACCCAAAATGCTGCTCTTGGCTGTTGGTTTGGTTCATCTTTGCTCTGTGAAACTTCCACTCTTGAGCTTTGCACCCATGCAAGGAACTGAGAACTGTGCTCTGAATTCCTGAATCACCATCTGACAACACGCTGGCAAAGGTTACTTAAAACTACTATTAATACAAACTATGAACTCTGTTAGAGTTCTGCAAATATCTCAAAAACTACTGACAGAGCAAGAGCATCGTGACATTATCAGACATCATTAAGGCAATGACAATATCCAGTAATTATTTGACAAAAGAGGCAGCCCTAAAAACCACACCTGACGTAAACAAATCCAAGCACGCAAATATTTTTTGTCAATAGGAATTTCCAAACCCCACCCATAAGAACTATGCTAAATTCACGTTGTACCCTTGGAGGCAATTAAAATTTTATTTGATATTTTATTATTCTGATAAAAGCAGCTGGACTCACGGGGAGTGTAAGGAGGGTAGTTTAGGTCATTCGGTGCACAGCCACTTTTTGAACCTTGAACGAAGTTGCTCACTTCATTCATATCCTGGAAAGGAAAGATGCAGGATGTAATCAAGTTGCTTAAATTCCTTTTTTCTAAAACAGTCTTCCATTCTATTCTGTCATCCTTTAAGGAATTATTAGTAGCTATTCTTCAACATCTCCTTTCTGACATCAAAAATACCCTTCAATCTTATAAAAACTTAATGTAATAAACATCTGCTATCATCTACATTCTAAAAATAAAAATGAAAGTTGTGAATTACTCACAATCCAGAGCCCATCATAGGGCACCATGTCATGGAACAATTTGCACTCGTCCGCCCACCAGCTCGTGCATTCGGGGTTGGTGAAGTCTGGGAACACAGTTTCCCCTGGCCACACCTGGAATATTTAAGAGGAAATGATTAATTTCACTCTGAGTGAGAATAAAAAGAGTTTATAGGATCATAGATCTGCTCAGGTTGGACACAATTGAAAAACTTTGGGTTTTCCGATTCCTTTTCTTATAAGTCCTACAAGGAACCATACACAGCTGAGAAAATTCTCAATGGAAGTTAAGATTATAAATTAAAAGGATAATGTGGGATCAGGTTCTTCAGTAGGTACTGGAAATAAATAGGAGCTGGCTGATGAAATGTCCCTTGACCCTTCATATTACCCTTTAATGTAAAAAAGATTTTAGTGTTGATATAAACAAAATGTAGGGTTAATGTGAACAAATATAATTTTAATTGCAATTTTAATTCCATTTTTCTTTTAAAAAATTAAAATTAAAAAAAAATTAACTTGAATGTAAAATTAATTAAAAGTACCATTTTAATGGAAAAAGTTGAAAAAGAGTTAGGAAAGTTTGAGAATTCATCGTCTACAAGAGACCTTACACGTTTCTCTCACTGGTAGATAAATCCCCTGAGCTAAATTAAATCCTAAAAGTGACAAGAGATCAAGTCCAATGTGTAGAACCACGATTACCTCCCCATGCAGTGGAGTTGTCCCATCTGACTCATTAATCCAGACTTTCCTCTGCGTTCCCCTGACGTAGCTTCCATAGGCACTTCCATTGGCCAGATTTTGGGTGCTAATAGCAGGATCCTAAAGAAATCACAAAACAACAAAGAAAAGAAGAAAACAGGATATTCCATCAATTATTACAGGCTATACATGCAATAATTACATAGAATAATAATAATAATAAATAACTGTAATGAAAGTGTTTACAAAGGAGAAAAGGAGTCATTAAATGCTTACCAATATGATGACGTATTTTAGTCCATACTCATGCAAATATGCTGCAAATTCAGGGAGATTTTTGAAGTTCACTTTGTCATAAGTAAAATCTTTCCTTCCCTCCATGTAATCAATGTCAATGACTTGGGTATCCTGAAAGAGAAGGGAGTTCAGCTTTTCCAGGAGAAGTGATAGGTAAAGATTTTTATTAGTCCGTTTTCTTCCCAAATATTAACTTAGTAGTAGGGTACTTTTATTCTATTGAAGACATCAGGTTCATGTCCTCTAAAACCTAATTTTAAAAGTTAATTGTACTTCGCCTATGACTGTCAATTAAGAATAATATATGGGTCCATACCTGTCCATAGACAATTAAAAAAAAATGTTTCATGAGAAAAAAAAATGGATAGAGTTGGAAAGAATAAATGAAAAATTATTACAGTAAAGTGTTGGAATAAATCTTACTGCAGTTAACCCCTACCCCCATCCCATGCTCTGATAATGGGTGTAACATCAAAATGTACAAAAACCTTTGACACCACACATTTCTTAATCCAATGGAGATTGGATGGATCCAATTGATGGAGAACGAACCAGTTGTAGGATGTCTGTGTCCTCCCCAAACCCCATACTCACATAGGGCAGCCCAGTGGCCCTGTTCCTCTCCACAACTTCCTCCACCTCATCCAGGGAGCTGTATCCATAGCGGCTGAGCTGGAACCCCAGGCTCCAGTAGGAGGGCAATGCTGGCAGTCCCACGAGCTGTGAGGGGAGAGCAAAAATCCCACGTGCTGTCAGACACCCTGTGTCAACTCATCCCCTATCCCTGCATCCACACTCCTCAAATCTACTCCAATAATGCACACTCAATGAGCAGCCCGCTCCAAAATACAGTATTTTTCCCCATTATTTGTTTATTTTAGAAATTACCAGTATTTTGGGACAATGGCCATTCTTTAAAGTGTCCCTGGAACCTGAGCAGATCTTGAGAAGTGCAAAAGACATCCAGTGATACCTTATGATCATAAAATCCAGGCAGCCTATAAACACACTCTCTAGCCCATAATATTGCCATAGGAACAGGAATTAGTCCTTATGACAGGAGCAAGGAAACATAAATTATTCTAGAGATCATCTGCAGCTCTAATGATTTTGGTGTAAATTACAGATTAATGAATGTTGGAGCTCTTGGGCCTCGAGCATGGTCGCCTCTCCAGCACCCGGAGAAAAGAAATATTATAAAATAAATCCCAAGCACTTAAAAAGAGTCTGTTCACTGCATAATCCCTGTGGGTGAAGGCACCTTCAGGTACTCCCGGACCACTTGCTCTGGAGTGTCCCCCAGGAAGATGTAGAAATCCAGGATGCCCCCGATGGTTCTGTAGGTCACAGCTGGAGCAGGCTGCACCACGAACTCTGCCAGACAAGAGTGCACAAAAACAGTTCTGAGGGACAGGAAATTCTAAAATAACTTTGCCATTTTCTAATTGATGATTGGAAAGTTTGCTGAAGTAAAAACCACAAAATACCTAAAGAACCCAAAACCTTTAATTGAACTTGCAAAGAGGGGGAAATCAGACAACTCTTTATGTGCCCCTATTTCCATTCCTCTACATCCTGCAGAGAAGATAATCAGAAGAAATCCAATGATTCAACCCTTTATCTTTTAATTTTGAGTACAACTTTCCAGCCTCAAGATGTGCAGAGCTCTGTAAATATAAATATACTTATCAGAAGGGACTAAAGGACTTTTACTTCCAAGTGCTGTTCACTATAAATTTAATCCTTTATTCCAGTGCACACCTGTACAGCCTTTGGATCAGTTTCTGACCCTCGGATTTCCATCAAAATCCTCCAGTTAATTGGGAGCCGCTCACTGTTTGTATTGTGTATGTGAAATATTATTAAACACAGAGTAATGATGCCTCACATATTGGGGGTGTTTTTAAGAAGGGACACCTCCATCAGCTCAGTTTTGATCACAGTCTCACAGATTTCAAAAGAATTTTAACTGCACTGCTCAGAGCTGCAGAGAAAGGTTTCTTACCCATGGCATTGCTGTTCATCAGGAAAACCCCAAAGGAAGCTCCAGTGCTGTCTTCCAAACACAGGAAGAAAGTTTGGACTCCATATAAGTTATCCATTGCCTAAAATGAAAAAGGGAGCAGGCAAGCTGCTTAAAATCTAATAACAGGATCTGCTCTGGAATATTTCAAAATATATCATGGGTAGAACTTAAAACGTCTCAAAATAGAACAAACAACAAAAATTTAAGTCCTGACACTTCCCTGCAGTTTTATTTTCTCTTTCCTGCCATTATTCTCCTTTATTTTCCATTAAAACCAGAGTTTCCCCAATAAATAGATAACGGATCTGCCGGATCTCCAGGAAAGCTGGCAGATATTGCAGCTCTATTTCTGGGGAATAAATGTGCTCATCAAGGAGAACTTGAGAGGTGCTTCCATGCCCTCTCACCATAGATTCGATTTTATATCTAATCTAGATTTCTATTCATCCTGCAAGGCAATAATTTTGATGTCTAATCTATGGAAACTGGAGAGTGCCTTGCTGCTTTTTCATTTCCTTGCTAATATTTTTCTTTAATTCATTTCTGTTGCTATTATTAGCAACAAACCCCCTTAGAGATGCTAACAATTGCTGCAACAGTTGTGCTTTTTCTCCTGAAGACGCAAATTCAGTTCAAATGAACAAGGAACAGAATGTGAGCAATCTGAAACCAGCCTAACTTGGTTTTGTTCAGTTATTTTATCTTTATGAGTCTACACTCAGTGGAGCCATTCAGTTAAAAACTACCTCCAAACCAGAGGAAAGAGGGAGAAGGAATCTCAAGGCAATGGGTACAAATTCCAGATTATTAATTAACTGCATACAGTCATCTCACCCTCAGGTTTCTGTCAGTACAGCTCCTACTGCAGTGGAACAAAAGTTCTCTCTCAAAGCAGGGAATTATTTTATGAAGCTGAAGTAATGGTAAAAATAATCTTAACAATTATCAAAAAACAGGTGCCACAAAAATGGTTTTGTAAAGGGACATCCAGAAAAACTCCAGAAACAAATAACAACTGACAGACATATTTTATCTTGGAAAGAGACAGCTGTTAAGGAGAATTTTTCCATAATTTGAGCTGCAAGGATGTTGCTGAATCAGCCTGTGCCATCTGAACTGAACCCTGCAAGCAGCAATGCATTAGGACATATTGTTATTTATTAGTATGTTATTTATTCTGATTATCACTGGAAGCTGCAGACTCAGCTGTTCAGGTTTATCCACTGATTTACCCCTGCACACCAACACAAAAAATCAGGGAGCATCCATCAGTACCATGGATGCAGTAACAACACGCAGTGCCTGGAAGATCTGTAGGGAAAACTCAGTGGATACACAAACCAGTTCACTGCCCAAGAGGTTTGGTGACACTGCTAGTGCCATAAATCAGCCTCTCTTGCTGGGAGAGGCCCTTTAAAGTCCTATAGTCCTTGCAAGGAACTTGACAGACGGACGAGGCAAACTCGCAGTAATTGCTTCTTCAGAGAGTTGTTTATTCTGGTGTTATCAGCTTAGAAAGACACAGTAGAACAGAACATGGCAAGAGAAGGCGAGAAAATGGCTGCTTATCAAGATTCCAAAGCCTTTTTATAGGTGAATTATCCAATTAAAAATTGAAACGACAGATATTTTTACTTTTCCTCCAATGCTCAGTAAATCACTCCGACACGCAGGCCGGAACTGTGGCATTTTTCATCCAATCATCCTAAAGTACCTCTGCTGCCGAATATGGGGGACTAGAAGAAGAAAGACGGAGATAAAAACTACAAGGTCTCCTCCATCTTGGAACTTTTACTGTTTATCTATTTACTACATTAATAAACCTAAAACTTCTAAATTCTTCACCTGGTGACATCCTTACATCACATTCTATCACCTGGTTCACATCTGTGTAGATTTTAGTTCCTCCCAGATAGTAGGGAGTTTTCTCCATGGATAAAGGTCAAAAACCACGCTGTCCAGGGGGGTTTTTCTCTCCAAAAGAGGCAGAAAAATATTCCCTGCACTCTGGATTCCCACAGTTTGGGTTCCAGAACTGCAAGGAACGGGGGGAAATAACCCCAAACTCACTGCAGAGGGGCCGGTGTCCCTGGTGAACATGGGCCAGGTTTTCCAGTTGACATCGTGCCTGTACTGTTTGTGCACGTGCTCCCCCACGCCGTAGATGTTGTTGCTGGGCAGTTTGATGGAGAGCTGCAGGAACTGGTCAGAGTACTGCAGGGGGCCGATGGTCGTGTCAAACCTGGTGGAAAAGTGCAAAAACAAAAAAAAGGGAAAAAGGAGGAATTTTATCAAGAATTGTTGCAAGAGTTTTTTCTGCTCGTTTTAGCTGGGGCTGGATGGCAGAGTCAGGACTCCACCCTGATTCCATCAACAGTTGGAAAAAAACCTGGAAGGTGTTCCAGGTTTTTTCCAACGGTTGGTGGAATCAGAACTCTCTTTTGGGGCCTCAGGTGGGAAATATGATGATGGAAGGTCTCAGACTTAATCAGAATACTCAGGGTTTTGGTAATGAGCTGTTGTAACACATTAGTCTCCTCTTCTCCTTTTATAAAGGGGTCTCTCTTTTGTTGGTCTGTTTAAGAGTTGGGGAAAATCAGTGATCTTGTGCAAACAAATTTATCAGGGGTTTGTCTCTGAGGGGCTGCTCTTATCCCATGGTAGCAGCAGCTTCCTTTGAGATCCTCAAACTCAGGGTCCAACATCACTGTCATTTTTTCTTTAGAGACCCAAATGCAAACACTTTTAAGAAATTAGACAAAGGCCTAAGGGAAATACAGACAATATTCCAGAGAATTGTTTCATCATGGTCCCACAGGTGTCTCACCCCCCTCCCTGTACCTGTTTAATCAGTCAGGCACTGCTGACTGCCAAGTCCATCTTCTGTGCCCTCTATAATTGCAAATCAATCATTGCAGAGGGTTCCAGGCAAGAAAACAATACTAATAAGAGCAAAAAGTAACCCTTAATTAATTAAACTCGAAGCCTTGCTAATCCAAGTGGCCCAGCCCTGTGGCAGGTAATCATTCCTGGCTGATTTAATGAGCACCTTCATCCTGGCACTTCCCCTCTCTGAGGGCACTTGGACACCTGTGGGTCGGTGGGTTTGGTTTATTTATTTATTTTTAGAACGTAAATGGGATGAGAGAATTCAGTCTTCAAGACCATTAAATATTTTACACACGATCAGCTGTCCTTGGATATCACACGTCTAAAGGGCGGCCTGGTTTGGGTGATTCAGGGCCTCAGCACGATGGCAGTAAAGAAGATAAAAGATGCAATGTGGAGTTTTCCCACATGGTTTGAAGCACTGGCAAAGAATCCCTCAGATAATAAAAATTCCCCTAATTGATGGGACAAAGTAGCTGTGGAGACTTCCCCAGCACTGGGGGAAAGTGATCAGGGAGCCACACCTGAAACCTTTCAGACAGAGCTTCCCATCGCACGGACTTTGCTCCCAAAGGCATCCCAAAGGGTCCTTGAGGGACATCCATCAGCCAGAAGAGGAGAAGCAGACCCTGTGTCCAAGAGGACACCTCACACGTGGCCTCCCCAGCTTCCACGGAGCCCCAGTGGTGTCTGTGTCCCTGAGGGAGCCCCACCACGACTTACAGCACTTTGCCATTGCTCGCTCTGGTCACCACGATGCCGAAGGGGTTCTGCTTCAGCTCCACCTTGTAGTTGAGGCCGGAGGCCGCGGATCCCGTGAAGGGCCGCACGTGCTCGTGAGGGACCTCGAATCTTCGTGTCCTGGGGTCAGTGATCTGCACGTTTTTACACAACACAAGTGTTGGGCCTTCACAAATGAATCCCCAGTTCAGATCTTTTACAGTGTTGACACATAGTTCTGACTCAGGTATTGCCTCCCTTACCCCAGTCTCCTCTTCTGCTTTTATTGTTATTCACTTCCACTTTAATTACTCACTTTCAGCCATTTTTTTCAGAGTATTTGACTCTGTGTTTCCCTGGTTCACCAGGAACCCACCTCAACACAAATTCTCCCACAGGAGGTTCTCAACCCTACAAACCCCTGATACCCCGCAGCCATGGCACAGAGTCCTGAGCTTTCCACAGGAAACACAAACCTGGAAAAGCTGATGATGTGTGTCAAGATGATTGAGAGATGTGACTGGGCCATAAATAAAAAGTAAATAAATACATTTATCCCCCAAATCTTCCTGTGATGAGGACAAATGGCAGATAATAGAAAAGCTGAGCTTTACAAAGGTCTCGGTAATTTTTCATGCAGAATTCCCACTATGCCAAGTGCCTGTTAACCTGAGGCACTGCAACAGCAGGGAGGACAACAAAAGGACTTCAGTGGGCATCATGAGAGTGCTCCAGAGGCACCAATCCCACACTCCCTGCACAGGCAACCTCACATCTCACAGAGAGAATGGACCTTGAACAGGCCACAGACCGACCTTGAATCGGAAGCGGTTGGGTGTCTGATACTCTCCCGTGAGCAGCACCGTGTGGATGTCGTTCCCGAAGAGGGAAGGGGCTGGCAGCCTTTCCAACGTGGCCTCAAATCCTTGGGAGACAAGCACGAGGGGTTGTGTGGAATGGGACGTGGGAGGGTGGGAATTGTGGGGGGCCCAGCCCGGAGCTTACCTGCCTGGGTGGATCTCTGGGAGCCCCGCACTCTGTAGCCGTGTCTGGGGGAGAAGAAGCACCAGGGCACTCTGGTGTCGCTCTGGGGGCTCCAGCAGCAGCCACGGAGGGAGCAGGTGCTCTGAGCAAGGGCACGAGGGGCACAGATCAGCTGGGCTCGCACAAATAAATCCATTCTGAACCAGTCAAAGTGCACACGGAGTGCATTTCACCCCAAACACCAGAAACCTTCCCAATCTCTGCACTCGGGTCAAGTCCTTCTTTGAAAAACTCTGTAAGTGAACTCAGTGGCACAGAAATCACTAAAGAGGATTTTTTCTGGATTCAGAGTAAACTTGCTTATTAGATGTACATTCTCTCTTAAAACCACAGGATCCACAGGTAAAATGAACACTTAAAAAGCATTACTGAAATAATTTGTGCTGTGACAGATAGAGCAGAGTCTGGCCAAAAGTCACGCACTGGAGAGGGGCTGAAATTTACAGAGGGATTAACAACTAATAAACATAGATATATACATAATTGAACATTGTGTATAATATCTACATTTTAATGGGATTTTTTAGTATCAGAAATATCCAGATTGTTTCTACAAAACCTCAAATTGAGACAAATCAATTTAAAAAAAAAGATAAACCTATTGTTTCAAGCCTCTCTCTCAGTGTAGTGGCACCAACCTTTACACTCCCACTCACTAGAAAGCTGAAATTCCTCTGCTTTGCTGTTGGGAATGAACTTTCTCACGTGCTGTGTGTGTGAGGTTTATGCTTGCAGATAAGATTTGGGCAATTTATCACTAAGTTTCCACCCATTTTCTCTCCTTAAAACCTCCATTCATTACTTAGGGCAAAGGGCAGTGGCAGAACAATCACTTTCACTGAGGGTGAAGGGCAACGTCCATCAGTGATCTCAGGTATCCAAATGCAACAGGGACACCTTCAAAGCCTCACTTTCCACCTGTCCACTACCAGAAAGCTCTTTCTGCCTTCAACTGATTGTGCTCAAATGCTTCTGGTGTTTGTGATAAATATTTAAAATATTCTGCAGCTTGGAATAGGTGGACATGATCCAAAGGCTTCATTGCTGCTGTCCTTGTTTTGGGGTTAGAGAGCCCAACCTGGTCAGTGCAGATCAAATTATTTTCAGAGGCTCTGAACAGATAAAAGATAAGGCAGCTCCAGCCCAGCAATCAGGCAGGTGCTGAAGGAAGCACTGAGGGAGCTCACAAAGTCACTGGCTCGGGGAGTCTCAGTGCATTTATTTGATGGTGGTTTTACAGAGCACAGAAATCACTCAGAATCATCCAAAATAAACCCCAGATGCACCAAACAGGTAAATGTTTGTCTCTTTGTAACGGATTTATCCCATCAGAAAACCTTTGCTGTCATTTCCATCAGGTTCCAAGTGAAAAATGGTCAGAGGAGAGATGTAGGGACTCATTTTGCCTCCTCTGATACAAAAATCCATGTAAGCCCTTTATAAGGCTGTGAAAAACCCAGGCTCACTCCCCACCTTCCCAGATCCCACCAGGAGAACTCCCTATTTCCATTTATAAACTATTTCAGAGTAAAGGAGAGGAAGCACCAAGCCCTCCAAGAGATCACAACTTCATTCCCTGACTTCATTCCCCTCATGTGTAGGGGATTATCCTAAATACATAAGGACAGTTACCATCTCCATCCTCTTATCCCTCCCTAGACCAGTGACCATCCCATAAAAAGCAAAATAACTCGAACTGATTTTCCCTAAGACCTGGCACTTCAAGCATCCCCATTCCCAGCTTCCTAAGCATCTTTTTTCTTTTCCTCAGCCATTTCTCATGAATATTTCTGGGCCATTTTCAGCAGCCACTTCACAGTCTGGTGATATTTTTCCAGCTGGATCTCATCCAGGCAGATTTGTATTTTGGTGGCACGTTGAGCTTTCTGCACAAGGAAGTAGACACTGAGTTCAGGACTGGTTAGGCCTGGCACGGGCAAAGGGGCAGAGTTCACAGAGACACTGGGGAGCCTGTTGTAAAAGCAATCATCTGCTATAAATAAAGATGTGATCCCAGCCTGGGAGCTGTAAAAGCAGCACAATAGATACCAACACCCAGGAAAGCCAAAGCTTAATTAGGAACAACCCTGGATACAAGGAAACTGTTTACACAGGGCTGCAGCATGAGCTGAGCACCAAGGACTCCAAGAAGATCTTGGCCACGTGCTGAACTAAAATGTGCTGTTCTGTGCATCCACACAGACCCCTAGCAGCTGGGTAGTTTGGGAAGAAAAGCACAAAACCCCAAATCAACCCAACAATGCCCTTTCCATGAGCTTGCAGAGGTGCCAGCCTGGCCTACACGAGCTCTGCTCAGAGGAGTTCGTGTTTTACTGGTGTGTTCTGCTTGTCTGGTCAGACCTCCCGGCAATGTTCCACAGCAGGGAATAGTTACTGAATATCTTCCTTCTCTCAGCATCTCTATCTTCACCAACCATACGAACAGATAAAAAATATCTATTTATTTTCTTTTTTCTTTTCTTCCTTTCTGTTTTCTTAATTTTTTCCTCCCTTCCTCTTCTTTTTTCTTTCATTCCTCCTTCCTTTCTTTTTCTCTCTTTCATTTTCTTTCTCCTGCTTACTTCTATTTTCTGCAACCCTACTCATCCTCTGGCTCCATCCTGGACATCTTCAGTGACTCAGGAAATCGAGGCAGACACTAAACTCTCGAGATCACCTTAGGTAAATCCTAATTTTCCCAGCTGCTGTTTATTCTGAAGACCATTAACACAAACCACTGCAGATGAGTGAAGTTACTGTATGCAGGCACCTCTGGTTTTACAGGTTGCTGCATTTGTGTGGCCTGACACAACCAAACCACTTGAAGTGAAAAATGCACACAGGAGTGAAAGGAATCCCTGGGATGGGACTCTGCACCTCACAGCACAGAGCAAAGGTGATATTTACCTCTAATCCTGAGAAATCTGCTGCCTGGTCTTCACTAATATTCAGGGATCATTTCTTTTACCCCAAATTCCAGATCAGGCACCCTCAGTGTTGCAGTCTGCATCTACTTTTCTGCTGGGAGCTATGATTTGAGTGTTTTTAATTCTTTCCCACCTCCAGCCTCGCAGCTGCAATCAGAGCACCCCAGTTTCCCTCCCTGCTCGAGGAGTGCAGCACTTAACGTGGGGTGACTGGCTCAGAGGCAGTAATTACAGATTTAAATGATCTGCCTGGCTTCTCCTGCAGTGCTCTGCCTGTTCCTGGGGCAGGGAAGGAGCCTGAGGAGTCGAGGAACAGGCTGTGATTTGAACCTTTCCTAACCTGTCCCCTGCAGGACTTTATTGAACTACAAATCATAACAGAACCCATGGCACGAGAGGCTTTAACAACAGCCAGCTCTGGAATTAGATGGGAATTCCCTCAGAGCTTGGTGAGCAATTTTTATACCCCTGTGAATGACAGAAGTAACCCACACTGGTTTTTTCTCCTAAGCTGCCCCTCCCCAAATCAAAGAAGGATGTCAGGCATCCACCAGAAAAAATCACAATAAAGATGAAAAACAATAATTATTATTAAAATAATAATAGTGTTTCAAGGCTAACTATTACAGAAAGGTTCTCAATGTAAAAGCACTAAAAAGTAAAGGGCATCACAAAACCATGGAATGGTTTGGGTTGGAAGGGACCTCAAAGCTCATCTCATTCCACCCCTGCCATGGGCAGGGAACCTTCCACCATCCCAGGTTGCTCCAAGCCCCATACAGCCTGAGGTGGTGCTTTTCACTGGGAATTTTATCTCAGAGATTCCTCAGCCAAAAGGTCTTTTCCATACTCTGCTCTCTCAGACACCCCAATGTGGAGAGGAAGACACTGGGATCCAAACTGGGTCTGAAAGGGAATTCTAACCACGTCTTGTATATTTTAAAATTGCACATCTCAGTAAAGCCCAATTTCTGAATTATTATAAATGCCAGTTTTTGACCATTACACCAAATGAAACCGTTCAAAAAAAGTTTTTAAAAACCAAGAGTGACTTTTTAAACTGCTTGATGTCTGACCAATTTTGTTGCCACCTTTCCCCAAAACAGAGAAATCAGACCCTCTGTCAATGGGCTGAAATGATGGTACAGGAGCTGAACTCCCCTGCAGATATTGAGAAAATCACAGATTTAAACAATATTAAGAAAATACCTGATCTAGCAGAGACAAATTACATTTTTATAAACCCACAGGAGGTTTTATGGGATAAAATCTATTTTCTGATATTTTCCAGAATGTTTCCAGACCTGTGTTGCTAATTGATCCGGGATGCAGTCAATTCTCTCTGCTACTGGTATCTTCTGACATTGTGGGTAAAAGTCTGTCAGGGAAAGAAAGGAATGGGTTATTTTTAGGGATATATTTAGAGATGGATTCCTGCATCTCCACACTGCAGGAATAACTTGATTCCCTCTGACCTCAGCACCTGCTTCTGCTGGCTGCTTCTCACCAGCTGGAGCCTCTAACAACAACACGGGTTCAAATCACTACAAACCACTGCTGCTGTGATTTATTTTTACCTTTGGAAAATGGCTCACAATTATTTCAGATGTGACAACTTCACCTCAAGGTTTTTGAGCGTGTGGGTGATATTGATAACTTTATTTCATTAGTCCAGTTTTCAGCAGCTCCTGTGGGTCAATGTGCTCTGCTCCATGTGGAAATATGTGTGAAGCTAAAAATTGGGAGAACTTTTCTTTCTTAAACTGGGCTGTCACAGTGCTCCTTCCCCTGAGCCACAGTTTTCCACAGGAGCTGGAATGGGAGCATCAGGGAAAAGCACCTTAAAGCTCCATTAAGGTGCTCCTTTAGATTTCAGGTTTGTGGGACTGAATTTAAGGTTTTAGCTGATTAAAGGGAATGCTGAAGGTTCCTTTATGCATTTGGGATCATTGTTTATGCCTGGAACAAGGACTGTGAAGTGCAGGGACGTGACCTGGGCTGAGATGGACACGTTCCCCCCCCCGATTTGCCTCTTTGCATCATCTGCACTTGTGCTTTTTGCTCAGGGAAACTCCTGCTCATGGCAGAAACAGGAAAAAATCCGCAGGTATTGGTCTGGATGGGCAGTTTTACTAAAACACCGAGGTGTTTGCTCTGTATAAGCAATAATTTTTATTTTTCTGCCGTTTTCACCTCCAAGCTTTTTGCTTCAGTCCCTGTGTGTGAATGGAATTACTCACACAAAACAGAGCTGGAATTGAAGCAGATGCTCTCTATCACATCCCTGGGACACACAAGGGGCTCCTGATTTATCAATTAGGAATTTGCAATGGTTTTATCAATTAGGTGTCAAGAAACATCATTGGATTTTAGGACTGTAATGTATGCTCCACACAATTTGGCTGCTCCCCCAAAGAGAAGGGATCAGAGAAATGTTTTTTTACAGTGTTACCTTGCTTTATACTCAAAAGAAAAATTGAAATTATCTGAGCTCTACATTCCTAAAGAAAGTCCAGTCATGGGAGGGAGAGATAAAAGCTTTTTCATGACAATAAATCCTGAGTCACACCATTTATTACATTCGTGGCTGGTGACTTTGATTGTATCACCCATAGGAAGTTCTGGCCATGATTCACCTTTGGCTAAAGATAAGCACAGAGCAGGGACCCTGAGTCAGAGCTGAGCAGGTCCCACTCAGGGTTTTTGATCCTCCAGCAGCCTTGGGAAGCACTTACCTGGAGATTTCAGTCCGGGTTGCCCCGTGGCCAGCAGCCCAATGAGGACACAGAGGATCACTGTCACCAGCGAGAAGAGGACGATCAGGCTGAGCTCCAGCCCACTGAACTTCCTGCCCATCTAGAGATCCAAAAAAACCCCATTGGTAAAAGTAAAACACAAGCAACAGCTATAAATTACATTTCCAATTTATTCAATTAGCAATTTATAATTTATTATAAATTATTATTTTAATTATAATTTATAAAGTATTCCCGTTTTAAGCCAGACTACCTAATCCTGAGGCTTAAATAGAACGCTTCTTAAAGACCATGTGCAATAAGTCTCCAGTTCAGGATAATTCACCCAGTGCAGGTTATGAAATTATTACACTGAGAAATGTATTTTGCTCCCTGCAAATCACTTAACATAGAACAATTTATTCCTGAGGTTAACCATGGAGTTTCCTACAGGTAACTAAAATTCCAGAAATAAAATCTTCTTCTCCTTTTTTTCCTTTTCTTTCTTTTCTCCTTCAGAGCAATCACAAGTCTGTTCTTTTTTTACGAGGGAGGAACTCGATTTGTTAAAAATACACCTGAGAAAAGCTCAAATAAACTCTGAGGGCATGGCCAGGACATGTGGGGAAGGCAAGACAGAGGCAAATTGCTCATTTGTACAGTGGGAGAACAGATTGTGTTCAAGCTCATGGCACAGGGAAATGGCACAAGCTGCTGAAATCACAACAGAAATGTGGGGAATAAGTCAATGGAGTCAGTGTCTTAAAAAGCTGTGGAAAACACGAGGTTTTCCTGAATTCCTTCTGTATTTTTTTGGTGAGTAAATTGTGCTGAGCCAAGGGGGCTGTGCTGGCTCAGAGAACAGCCCAGAACCATCCACGCTGAACTGTGCACCAGCAATCAAACTGATCCAAAGTAATTAAAACTAATCTCAGCAGCCAGATCAGTACACACTGGCAGCTACCACTGCATTGAACTTGTGGTTAAGAGCATTTAACCTCCTAAAACAACTTCAAATACAGAGAAATTGGTTCTGTTTAGTTGAGAAAGTGTGGGAGCACGTGTGCATTGCACTGGCCCAGCAGAACACTTTTACATGTTTTAGTGCTGACCCACAGGAGTGAAAAATACTTCAGAATAAACTATTTTGCATGTGAAATAACAGTTTAAATCATTCTATGCCCCTGCTGCCATTTTTAACCCATCACCCTCCCTCTATCTGAACCAAACAGCCCCTTTTGCTGTGCTGCCCCAGATGTTATCATACTAAAACTTAAAAAACCTAGTGATCATTTATCTGAAAAGTGTGATTTTATTCAAGCTCTTGCCTCCTATCTCATTGAATTTCAGTTCTTTCTTCCCATGGTCTCCCTCCAAACCCTAAAACATCGGAAATAAGTATTTATAATTTACAAATCCAAGTTCTGCTGTGTGATGAGCACTCCCCAGTGAGACAAAGCTCTCCAGAACCTCAGAAGCAATAAAACAAACGCCATACCTTAAAGTTTCTGTGGTTCCTTCATCTGCTGCTCCTCACGGTGAAGTTCAACATCAACCCTGGAGCTTTATGAGCTGCTGTTATCAATTCTCAGCTGTGTTTGCAAAGCCCTGGGCCAATGGCAGGCACAGGCAGAGTTACAGGCAGATTGCAGACACTCTTTGGACTAAACACCAGGATTATTGCAGCCCGGGAATGGCTGGTTAATTAATAATATTTTGCTTCAATATGAAGCATCAGATTCTGCAAAGGAGAGAAAAGCAGCCATAAAATGCCAATCAGCTCATCCAGTTGCATGACTGGGGTTTTTTTTAATCTCTTTTTTTCCCGTATCTTTGGTACTTTGACCTTCATGGAACTCTCAGATTCTTTGTCTATTATTTTCTGATTTAATCACCACAAGAAGTCATTAGACTTTCCCAAATAAGGGAAAGAGCTGCTGAACTCATTGCAGGGGAGAATCAAATTTATGACTATTAAAATTTTTATTGGAATTAACTATAAAATATGAATCTTAAATCCATATAAACAGATTTCATGGGATACTACTAATAACTGTCGAAAGCAGATGAAAAAAAGGAAAGATTAACAAAGAAATGTTAAAATTTTATAGCAAAGAGGCTTCAATCATAACCTTAATATGAATCCTTCACACCTAAGTGGGTTTTATCTTTTTCTCACAAATGATAGGTGGGATTTTAACAATAAATCTGTATTTTCCAAGGGAAAGCTTTCCATTCACATTATTAAAGCATTTACAAGTATTTTTCAATAATAAAGAAATGGCTAAGAAGTGGCACTTGTATTTTTGGATCTAATCACTGCTCATGAATTTATCCCAATTTCTCCTTCCCTCAGCTCTGCCTGTGGAGGCCAGGAATGGGAAATTTGGAATATTTCCTGATGAAGCACAAATAGGATGGGCCCCTTTTCCTCAGCCAGCACTGGAAGGAAAGAAAATCAATGCACACCCAGAGTGCTGGGGGTCTCCTGCATCCTTCCTTTCACCCATCCATCCATCCATCCATCCATCCACCCATCCATCCATCCATCCATCCATCCATCCACCCATCCATCCATCCATCCATCCATCCATCCATCCATCCATCCATCCACCCATCCATCCACCCATCCATCCATCCATCCATCCATCCATCCATCCATCCATCCATCATCCATCCCATGTCCATCCATCCATCCATCCATCCATCCACCCATCCTCCCTCAGATCAATGCCACCACTCCTGGGGACTCCAGGAAATAACAGGCAGAGTTTCCAAACCAATCTCACCCCTGTCTCCATGGGAACAACCCCCATGTCCATGTAAACTCTGGAAACATTGCTAAAATTGTTGAATATGCTGCTTTATGAGTGTCTGTTGAGACAAAAATCGTGGTTGAGTGTGGATTGTGAGGCTGATAATGGTTAGGGAAGCCTGAGGGGGTTGTTTGATGGATATTTGTTTTCCAAAGTTTATTTATTTCACATAACTGTTCCAGGAAAGCTCAGGGCCCAGCACAGCCTATTCCATGGGTTGCATTTAGCAATCTCCCTGCTGTCAATAAAACCATTTGCTTAAGTGCTTCCCTGAACTGGTGGTGCTGCAAACCTCTGTTATCCATCACCCCGGGAACGCTTTCCCTGCCACTCCAGAGCACAAAAGCAGGGAACACAAAGGTCTCCAGGGAGGGTTTCCCAGCAGGTTTCCCAGCTGAGAGTGTTTTCATTGCTCCACAAAGGAGATCAACCACGGGGCTTTCAGGGCAAGGTGTAATATGGAACTCCAAGGAGGAGGAATGGGGAAGGCTCCTCAGTTAGGGACCCTGAGAGGCCATAAAAACAATGAGAACTCCATTAAATGAAGAGCTGGAGCAGCACAGTCTCTGCTGGCTCCCGCTTCGGTTTCCAGGAATTCCGAGCTGACTCCTTTCTGACAAAAAGCTGGGAAGAAGAGTTGTTAGAAGCCCAGGGGTACAGGCTAGGCTGGAGAGAATGGCACAGGAAAGCAATCTAGGAAATTAGGTACTGTTAAAAATGTGGTAATTTAAGAAGAGACATTTATCTCTTTGCTTTGAACAGGTCCACTTTTAATTAAATCAAACACAACTTGCAAAGCTCGTTAGCTGGGCAGAGTGAGCTCTCTGGTTGTATTAATTCAGTCAGCTGGGCTAATAATTGGGGTTTCAGCTAAGGGACCATGCTAGGAAATAGAAATAGAAATACCTTATACTTTTTCTACAGTTTCACAAGATGTGTTTTTTCACTGTTTTGGCATCAAATATTTAATATAAGTTACAGTTAAATGTCAGTCCTTCATTCCTGTAAGAATCTGTTTGCAGTTACCAGTCCAGGAACATAATTATTATTGTGGGAGGACATCTGGCACTGATCCAGTGGGAAAACCCTCCCCTACTTCCCACAATCCATGTTTGCATGGCTGAGCCCACCCTGCAATCCCAGTTCTCCAAACTGGGAGCTCTCCAGGGTAGCACTGGTCACATCCAAGCAGGGAAAAAGGCTGAGCTGTTCTCAGAGGCCTGGAGGCTCCTCCGGACATTCAACTGAGCAAGACAAGGAGCTGTGAAACCTCTCCAATGCACTGAAAACAGATTTTCCCCCAAAGACACTCTGGAGAGAATGAATTTGGATTCATCCCATGTTGTGTCATTTTCCCAAAGCACATCACAATTCAAGATCAGATGCTGTGAGCTCCGTCTCAGACAAAAGCAGTTTTCATTTTATAGTAATTGACAACCAAAATATTTTGATTTTGTTTACCAAACAGAGAAATAATTCAACTGAGTCATTTCGCTGCAGTGGGAAAGCAGAACATATTTGAAGTTCATTTTCAAAGTATGTGCAGTTCTTCTGAAAGAAATGCAAATAGACATCGTGCAGAAACTATTTTTTGCAAATAAATATGTTTCTTTACATCTAAACAATGGATCTTTATCCTCATTCCAATACCACTTTTGATCCACCAAAATATGGCAGAGGCAATGAACATTAAAATGGAATTTTTATGTGTTATTTGTGAATTTTTATGAGGTCAAATTAGAGACCAGTGATAATTAGAGGTCAGTGATCATGATAATGATTACAAAGATAAGAATTCCAGTGGATCTGTGGTGTATAGAAAGAGGAATAATTTTGCAGTTCTCAGTGCAAATGAGGAAATGACTTGCTGGGAATCTCTAAAATACAATAATTACTGAAAGTCCGTGCAGAACACATTGCTCAGGGGATGACTCAGTGGGTAAGACCTGAAATCAGAGGAGAAACATTATAACAATACCCCTAAAAACCCCAAACCCTCTCATTCTTATTTTAATCGCTGCTGAACACAAAAAGCACGAAGCGAGAAGGTGTCTGATGCAGAAGGAACAAGTGTCAGGATGGTTTGAACCATAATCATGAATATAAATCACTTGATTATGTCTGAAAATTAATAACTGCTGCTGCTCAAGATAGCAAGGGTAGCTCTTAGCAGAGCCAAGTCTTATGTATTGCCAATATTTATTATCTACCTTCTCAGCTGACAAAGAAATTACAAGATTGCATGAAAAAAAAAAGATTTTTCCTTTGGCCATTCATGCATAAATATGTGGAAATATCAAAATGTGCCTGACATTATTACTCGATCAAAATCTATCAGCTGCTTTTTGATTTTTGAAAGCTCTACTGAGAGAACATCAGGGATATTCCAAAATGGAAAATGTCCTACGAGCAAGAGATTCGAACCTGGCATTTGTAGCTGACAATGTTCACTCCAGGATGGAGTTCACTGCCTGGAAATGAAGGGGAAAAGGACAATTAATGTTTGCTTCCAGCTAATTACTGGCTCCTGATAATGCACCGAGTTGAAAGTGACTCTCAGCTGCATCCTCCCAGCTCTGCTCTGGGCAAAACGGAGAGAAAGGAATTCTTCATTTGCAATTGGATGAAAGCACCAGCCACAGCAAAGCTGAAAAAAAATCCCAACCACGCAGAAAGAAGTTTAACTCATTAGCAATTATCCTTCCTCCTCAAATACCCAAATTCACAATTTGTTGATTTTTCAGACCAAAACCCTCTGTGGGTGCTGGCTTTGGGGTCCTTTTGCTGGGAACAACCATCAGGTTTTACTCTCAAATCTTTCTTCTCTTTGCTTCTTCAGCTTTATGTGGGTTTCTTTTTTCCCCATGTTCCCTCCCACCTGGAATGTACCAGCAGAAAGGAATTTTCACTCCTGTTAGCAGACCTAGAAATATCAGAGATGTTTTCTGAACGGGGACATATCAAGGTTAATAGTCAAGTTAAACTTGAATAAAGTTTTGAATAAAAATATGGGTATTGCTTCCTATGAAACCTAGTTGGTGAAAAGTTGAAGAACTGGTTAAAAGAGGTTGTGTCAGGTTTTAAATCCCTTTAAAAACACTGTCCTTCCTTCTCCTTTGATTCCTTAAAAACAGGGAGAAGTCTTAAACCTCCCAAGGCACATCATTAATTTTGTGCCTTCTAGAAATGGATAAACTCACGTGTGATGTGCTTAACTAAAGCAGATACTCCTCAAGAATTCAAATATGGGCAAACGAGAGTCTTGGATTTAAGAGCCCAAATCACCCCTCTGTATTTAGGCTGTCCAAAGGCTCACTAACATTAAATAAATTTTGACACAAGCACCTCTTTGTGCCAGTTTGGAGACACATATGCACAGACCACCAGGCAGCCCAGGAGCCTGCCAGCCCCAAAGATCCTTGAGTCATACATCAGGCAGTTCCAAAATAGCCTTTGATGGATTTTGTAATGCTAGTTAAGAAAAAAAAAAACAAACCACAATAAATTGGGGACTCTTAATTTCTTGACTTGTAAATGTGCATATTTTTACAACCAGGAAGACCAGAAACTTTAGTTATTATATTTAAATGAAGGTTAATAGCTAGGTTAATAATTACAATAATAATAATAATAATAGTAATAATTAAAAGAAAGCATTTTAAGGTGAAATTACTGATCTCCAATAATGACAACGACCTAAAATAATAAATTAACAAATAGTTAATAAATAACACTGAAAATGCACCTTATTAAGTCCTAACTTCATTATCCACCATTCCTAACCTGTTCCATTGAGTTTTTTCATGTTTTTCTTGAACAAAACCTGCAGTGACAGATTATGTCCCAGCTTTTGCAGAGAGGAAAAGATAATTCTGAAAGGAGCTGCTTAATGAAATCAGGGCTTTGACCCTTTGCAGTTTTTTTGTCAGAGCTTTTCTGCTGCTCCCATGACTTTCCCTGTCCTTGCTGCAGATGGTCCTCCAGCCAATTCCTGTGTTCCTTGCTGCTCCTGAGCAGGAAACAAAGCAAAGCCACCTTTATCATCTCTTGATTCCTCGCCAGCTTTTTGCTTATTTAGACATGATACTTCTGGATATTATTCAGCTTTGCATTTCATACCAGCGAAAAATAATAGATGGCTATTGTAGGAAAACAAAAGGATTAAAGGCTTAGGAGCTTCGGGAGCATGTTTAATATTCAAATATTTGTAATAACAACTGAGAGTTGTGAACAGCAGCAGTGCCAAAAAGCAATTTCCTTACACCTGTTTGTGTGTGGTAATTCAGGGAGCGCTGCCCAGGAGGGCTGGTGTGGGTGAGGGACACTCCTGAGGCACAATCCTGCAGCTCATCCCAACCCCATCCAAGGGGTGTGTTGGAACCCAAGACCCACCTCTGGCTGCCCTGGGAGCTCAGGGCACACCTCGGGCTGCCCTGGGAGCTCAGGGCACACCTCGGGCTGCCCTGGGGGCTCAGGGCACACCTCGGGCTGCCCTGGGGGCTCAGGGCACACCTCGGGCTGCCCTGGGGGCTCAGGAGCCCCAGCAAGGGGGTCCCAGCCCCTGGCAAGAAGCCCAGAATGGCACCGGCTTTGACCTCAGCCCATGGGAAAAGTTACCAACACTGCCAGAATCATTGCAAGCCACCAGAGTGTGAAAATGAGCAGTGGTTTAGTGTTTTACAAGGTAAAAAGTAGATTTTAGGATTTTTAATATGAGGACGAAGGGTCTAAGATGGAGGATTTTGGGCATTGCCCTGTTCTTCCTCTTCTTCTCCTTCTCCTCCATCTTCTCTGGTGGTGGTGGCACAAAATGATTGGTAGAATGAAAAAGAGGTAGAAATTCCGTGTCTAGAATAGGTGCAAATGAATTGGTAGAGAACAGTAACTAATAAATGCGTTGTGAAGAATGGTTGGATGATGGAAAGGGCACAGAAAGGCCGGGACAGCCCAGGGCTGGGCAGTGCCCGCTCGGACTCGGCTGCATCAGATGTGCGGCCGGAGCTGAGAGCTGGCAGAGAGAAGGAGAAATCAACAACCTGAAACAACATCTGCAGCCGTTTCTCATCTGCTGGGGCTCGAGGTAAAGCTCCCCAGAGGTGAAGATAAGAACCTGGATTTGTGCAGAGTTCCCATTCCCACAGGGGTGGGAAACCCAAACCTCACAGACACGTGACCTTCATTGTCACTGTCACCTCCATGGGATTCCAACTTCTAGTGACCTCTAAACCTGCAGCCAGGGTAATTTTTGTGTCACTGGGATTCCAATCCTTCATGAAAAATTGTTAAAGCATGCCATTAGACGCCTCTGTTTTACACAAATCCTTGCCAGTTCCCATCATACCAGTTCCAAGGTTTTCTCTCCAAACACAACAGCTGGAAGGTTTGTTTGTTTGGGGGCTTTTAATGATATTTTTACAGTCACTTGTAATTCAAGTGGGAGTGGGAATGAAAGCATCAGACAGTGCCAGACTTTGAACAAAGCCTCGGGGGTTAGCAGGGCTGTGAGTGTTGATGTGTGGGCGCTGTTCCTCACACTTCTGCAGACTCCAGTGCAGGGGGAGCTGCACCTACACCCACCCCAGAGAGCCCTCAGCTCTCCCCGGGGTAAATCTGGCTGCATTGACTGGCTCTGAGCTGTTCTCTCCTCACTGAAGATCTGCTGGGCTCAGCAGGAGGCTGCTGCTCCTTTCCCCTCTTGCACAAGTCCAGACCACAAAATGGGATCCTGTTCTTCAGCCCAGTGGATTTTCCTCTGCAGGCTCCGAGTCTGGGGTGACCAAGCAATACAAAGGTCTGTGGTGTGGAGGCTTTGCTGGGCTGACTTTGTCACATCAAACACACAAAAACCCCACCAAGGTACAGAGCTGAAAATTCATAAAAGCAGCTCCAAAATCTGCAGGTTTTCCACATTCAAGGAAGACACAGAGATCCCTTCACTCAATGCCCTGAGGTGTTAACACCATCACTCTTTAACAAGAATATTTTATGTCTTGAAGCTCATGTGAGGTTCTTTAATATCTCTGTCACAAGAAATTTTGGCATTGCTCTATCCCATTAATATTTACCTTGTGATAATTTATTTACCTCATCCTTTAGAGGTGTTTACACTCTCCATGACAACTCTCCCAGTATTTGTGCCCATTTATTTCCACTCTCAGCTGTTTTCTCATCCAAATTCCTCTCCTTTAAACACCACAGTGAAATCCTTGACTCAAGCTCTTGCCGTTGCTTAATATCATGAAATATGGAGGAAAATACCTTGGGAATCAGTCTGGGGTAGAAATCTACGTGAAACAGGCAATTCTCTGCTCTTTTGAGGCTGCTTGGAGAGCAAAGCTCCCTGTCCAGCCTGCAGGAAAATGATTTTACAGCTTGAGTGACCCCAATGTGAGCAGGGGGGACTGAACAGTCTTGATCAGCAGAGAAATGGACACTGAGGTGTCCCCAAGATGAGCAGAAGAGACTCCAGAAAAAGGAAAGGGAGACAATGGAAATGCAGGAGCAGGGAACCAGCCAAACCAAGGGAAAAACCTCAATCCCAGCATTTTTCCAGCCTAAAATTGGTGTTTCCACAGGATGCAGGAATGGCCACGGAGCACTGATAATGTGGTTTCCAAAGAGCAGGATAACTTTGATGATAAGAGTTTGATGATAAGAGTTTAGGTGCCTGCACCATCCCTGGGCAGACAGGAACATTGTGGATTGTGCTAAAAGATGTGTTGGTAATGAATTTCACCGTGGCCAGAAAGAAACCTCCCCACAAAACACCCCTTAAATTCCCACCTCAACAGCAGGAGCTTTGCAGAGCCTTGGAAAATATTTCTCCTTACAGCTAATATTGAACTGCATTTTTAAGGAAATATGGATAAGGAAGGAATTGTTTATTAACTCCACAGAATTCCCAATGCAGGTCTCACTCCAGGAAAACTCCAGGGAAGGGACACAGCACTACCAGACTGACCTTGTGCTGCCTAGAAAGTTTACTAGAGCTGCATAAAGGATTTGATTGCACTTGATAAAACACATCTAATTAACCCAAATTAACACTAAAATTAATCAATAAATTGGGAAATTAAAGGGAATGAAGTCATTACCATAGCAATATAAAACTTCACATAACATCCAGATTTATTGGGAAGGAAATGTGAAAGCCAATGAAAGGAGTGATGGAGGGATGCTGTTACAGGCTGTTGGATCTAAATTAGTATAAATTAAGCACCTTGTTAAATGAAACATTTTTCTGTGTGGTTTGGAAGAATTGAAGCTGGTGGAACAGATCCTGAAGGAATGGGAGGTAATCCTAATGATAAAATAAAAATAAATGCCAAAACCAGTGTGATAATATTGACAGAAATAATTATTATTCACCCACAAGGAAACATCTCAGGACCATCAAAAACGAGCTGGTCACAAGTGCTCAGGTGGAGATAGAGGAGAAAAATAAGAAAGAGAAAATAATATTGTGGCATGAAAATGTCTGAATGAGACATAAATGTCCCAAAAACTTGATGAAGAGGGTTACGTAATGCCATTAAAACATAGAATAATAATAAAACAAAGGGCAGTTGGTGACAATGATGACTCATGGACAGAAGGAATTTTTGATCCTTTTTTTGTTAGAAAAAAATGTAATGCACCTAATTTGAAATATAATGGTTGTCTGCTATTTGTACCAGGTTGAAGCAATAATGTGATAGACACTTAATTGCATAATTTAAGATTTACTGTCTGAGTCAAAAAATTGAGATATTGTCAAACCAATATCACTACCTGGTGATTACTGCAATTAGAATGAGGGGAATGCTCCAAAGAAAAGGGTTAAACTCAGGATCAAGCAAGTTTTAAACTAATTTTTCCCATCCAAAAATCAAATTCCATCACTTTTTAATTTTTACCTTTTTTCTTTTTTTGGTTCTATACAACTCTTCTAAAGTTCTGGCTTTCCACTGAAGGAGAGGAAGAAGAGAGACTTAACAGAATGCTGAATTTCAGAGGCAGGGTAGGAAGATCCCAGTGACAGAAGAGGTTGGAGCTCTCCTTCTGTAAGAAAACCAGGAAGGTCGAACACCTCGGCAGTTCTTGGAAGATTCTCCATAGGAGTGAGACCTCCTCAATTCCTGTACACATTTATTTATATAAACACACCTCCATACATTTATTTCAGCTGCCTTTAGGAGTGCTTGATCAGGGAGAGGCCCTGGTCTGGCACAAACCATGAGGATGGAAATCCATGCAGAGATTTAGACCTGAGACAATCAAAATATCGCTTCGACAAATCATTTAAGCACCTCCATTAGTTTATTCTTCAATCACGGAGCAAGCAACACTAAAAACAATAAGAAGGGAGCTAAAATGGGAAAAGCTGGTAAAAACTCAGGGGAAATCCTGCAAAAAATGTTTAATGTGAGGCGTCCCCAAGGCGTGACACGTCCCCTGTAGGGCGTCCATCAGCCCCCTGCTCCCAGCCTCGCAGGAGGGTCCGAGGCACCAGGGACTGATGGCAGGAGAGTCCCAGGCTTTATGGAACCCATGGAACAAAACCTGGGCAGATTGGGTAAGGCTGGGGGCACCACGATAACCCCGAATGTGCATTTTGAGGCTTTCCCAGGCCTGTGGAAGGTGTGTGCTGTGAGATAAAGCAGCGCCTTTCCAAAGGAGACTTTAATCCATTAGATATTTGCCATCTAAATAGCTCCACTCTGCTAGACCTGAAGCTTTCCCTGGAACAGAAGTGCTGTTTCCCTTTTTTTTATTTTCCCAGTTATCTTGTTTTACAGCTTTCTCCACTCCAGTCCTTAGCCTCTATTTAAGCAATTATTTCCCTTTCCTTTTAGCAGAAATACAATATCTGAGGGTGGCAAATGTGCAAAGCACCGAAATTCCTGAGTCTGACTTATTCTACTGCCCCATTTTCTCATTTGTTGTGTAATTATGAGCAATTAGGGCTGAGAGCACTGAGGTCAGTTCTATTTCTTTAAGCATGTTTGCCATAAAATCTCCATTTTAGCCCTGCTCATTGAAATCCAAAAGGCACAGAGGAGAAAATACGCAGGAATTTGATTCAGTCTGAGTGAAGTCAGAACATACTTCCTTCAAGTGTCCAAATCCCAGAGCAGCCCCTCTGTGGGCACAAAATCAAAACTGGGACTCACCCATGCTCCTTTCTGGTTGTGATTCCTGGAATGTAGGTAAAACATATCCAGGTTAAGACACAGCTGATACTTGGAATCTCTGAAGAAGTCAGAGATATCAGTTCCTCTCTGAAAGTTTAAAAATTATCTGATTTCAACACTATAACATCATGTAAAACTTCAAAGTAAATCAGTGTAAGGTGATAACTCATTAATTTATTAGATAGTCCAGAGAGACTGAACTCCCTCACACCTGGAAGGAAAAATAATTCCTTACACTTCCCCTCCCTTTGGTGTGCTGATGGTCACATAGATAATGCACATTCAGCAATTAACTCCATTCCTCAAATTATTGAATCCATCACTCAGTTCATGGGAGTTGATGCTTGCTGGTTGCTCCAGCAGGGACCCAAGCACCTTTCTCTGTCTGGTGTGGATTCACTTCTGCTCCACTTCCTCAGAACAATCCCTTCGCACCCTGAATCACTGCAGCAAAAACCAAACACAAAACAACTCAGAAACTCACCCTGATTAAATCCCACTGCTCTCCATAGTTGCCCAAACTGCTGCCTCAATGAGGCACTATTTGCTTATTTTTCTATAGGATTGCAGCCTCAGTGACACCATAATTACAGCAAAGGTACACAAGTCACTTAAATTACCACAGCAATTAAAGCAGACTAATGTGCCACAATTATTTCCTCCAGGACAAACCATAACTTCTCCAGGATCCTTTATTCCTTTGCAAGACTCTGCCCAGCATTTTCATTCTCTGCTTGGTTCCCTGTGCCAATAAAGCTTTGGAAGTGGCAGCTAAAATTTCAAAAGTGGAGACAGTGAATGTGATGTGTAAACCCGCTCAGGGATGAGCACGGCTCAAGTGTTCTGCTGTTGAGGTGGCAGCTCCCTGCTCTAGGACTGAACCAAAATATCCATGGAAAGCAATTATTCACGTTAGAAAGCTTGAATTTACCTCCAAATGGTTCCTGCATTCAGAGTTCTGGCTACACAAAAACCTCATTATAAAACAACAGCATCAAGGCTGAATATCCTGAAGTTTCTGCATCTCACGGATGGAGAAATGAAGTGACACGAGGTTACATAAAATATTAATGTTCACTTTTCAGTTACAGGCTTTTATGTGTTTTGCATGCAAAAGGTCTTCCTGCTTGGAAGGTTTACTACCAGAATAAATTATTATTACAACGTGTCTTCATTTGCACAAGTGCTTCTTCAGCTGGCAGCAAAGAATAACTCGGGAGCTGATATAGAGGCATTTTTTCAAAACTCACATTTTTCTAGAAAATTTAAGTGCAAGGATATCTGTACAAGCTGTGTAATCTATCACAGTGATTTCTGTTACGGTACCTCGGCAAACAGGAGGAAGTTTTTCACTGCATTTCAGTTCACACACAATTCACAGCAAAGATGGCAATATTCCTCTTAGTGTTCGATTATTTCCCTGTTGCAATGCCCAAATCCCATCCGATTGGGCTGACAGGGATCAGACATTCCCTCCTGCCCTGTCAGCAGTTTGGCTCCTGCTTTGAATGGCAGCGCTGCGCTGGCCCGCTGCCAATGGAGCATCCTCTCACAAACCCAAACAGCCCTGATATTTCCTTTACAGTAATCTGGGAGTTACCAAGGGCTATAAAGTTGTAAAGACCTGCACAGAAAATCCGCGCCTTGCTCACTCGTTGAGTTGTAAATGAAACAGCCCAGCTCCATTATCATTAGATCGGGCGTTATCTAAAGCAGGCTGGGGACAATTCAGAGGGACAGATAATGACGATTGCCTTGGAGCTGGGAAAAGAAATGCTAAAAAGTAAAGCTTTGCGCTCACACTTTGCATTTTAAAAGTCACCCTTCCCCCTTTCCAGCGGTACTTGATTTGTTTCAAATACAGAGCAGAGTTTTTCAATCATGGGAATTCCAGAAAGGCTCAATTATCTTCATTTTCCCTCACTGGATGTGAAGTGTAAAGGAAAACCAGGAATATTATTCAACCCTAGGAACAAACCAGGCAGGCCCGGCATCACCTAGAAACAACGAGAATGTTATATGTTAATTACAGTAATTACGGGAGACTCTCGCTGAGCAATTACTGTTGCCAACAGCTGATCCAAACCCTGCTCTGTGCTCTGCCCTGGGAATGAACATCCAAGTTCCTGGATCTCCTGCTCCCTTTGGCAGTGCAGAGCATCCCCCCGGGGTGCCCTCGGTGCCTGGCTCATCCCTGGCGCCTCTACTGGAAAGGCAACTCGTTCTCTTGGAATAGTCAGGACAGGGAAATGCTCGGTAATTTGGAGTAATTCCATCCAAATTGAAGGATCTGAGCAACAGCACCGGGGCCACCTCATTTCATAACGTGAATCAACAATGAAACTTTCCAACAGAACGTTGATAGGGACGAAGCCCTCAGAACCAGAATACCAAGAATTCCTTCCTGGCTGGGTGAGAAATGAGTTTCTTTAGGACCAGACTTGGGTGAACTGACTTTAAAATGTACCTTGTAAATTGTGTCTGCACAGGATCAGTGATTTTAAAGTTGCTGAACCCAAATAAACTTTTCCTGCTTGTCCTGAGCTGGAATGAAGAACCAAAGAGACCAGAGGGAAAAGAAAGATCACTCAGGCATCTTAAATAAACCAATTCGAGTTTTGGCTGCAGGAATGCAGGCACGGAATATTAATTTATAACATATTCTGGGAATTCCAAGGTGATAAGAAGAGAATATTTATTTATTTAGAAGACACTGCAAATCTTTTCAGACAAAGCTGCATCATCCACAGGAACAAAAAACTGGAAGGTCCAAGTCTGAATAAGAACTTCCTGAAAATTCCTGAGAAACTGTTCTTAATAACAGAATACAACAGTGAGACTAGAAGTACTTTAATAAACCATTAATAAATAATTGCTAATTAGTACTTTACGCCCATACTTAAATAAAGTCAAGCAAGACAGAGAAATACTTCAATTATTTTAGTCTATAGTTAATTGCTAATGAAAGGATAATAAAGGGATGTACTCAAACCCCCTTAGATATCCAGGCAACATAAAATGAGACCTCTCCATTGGCTTTATTCATACAAATTATCCTGAAAACACCCACTGGGAATTCCATCCTATTTATCTGAGATCAAAATGATCAAAATTATTTCAGTGCCCTGCTAGAGCTGGACAGAAACACTCACATGAGGTGTCCTGGGGTTGGATGGGGTGATTTAGGTTAATCCACCAGCCTTCCACCTCTGGATACTTCCCATCAATCCTTCCTCATTCTCCAAATGAATCTGTGCTTGTTCCACACAGCTCAATTGCTAATGAATGTTTATTCACATGGTGTCACCAAAACCAGAGCAGTTCATCAACCACTTTGGCTGCTGCTGCTGCAGGAGTGGCCAGGTCAGAATTTTGGATTTCATTCTTGTGGGAAAGGCCCAAGATGGACATTTTAGATAGAAGAACGTGGAATAATTTAGTTGGAGGCACCTCTGAGGTTCAGGACCCTGCCAGGCCACGTTGCTCCCACATGTTGAGAGCTGTGGGGTATCAGTGAATAAACCACGTGTTAAAGAAATACATCTTGGAGATTGTGGTTTGGAAATAGCTCCTTGGTGTGGATATAAACAATTAAGTTCACAAATGAACCAAAATTTCTGTGGAATTCAAGGATTTCCTCGCAAACCGAGATGCAGAGGAGTTGGTTTGACTTAAGATGTCCCTCAGGGACAGTGAAGGTGACACAAAGGGGCTGAGCCTTGCAGGCCGTGGTACCAGTGAGGCTGAAGGGGCAGCTGAAGATGCAATTCTACTTTTTCATAACTCTAACATTATTTCCTTCCATCTTTCAAAAAATATCAATTTTTTCCCTCAACTTCTGATATAATTTAGAGGAGTTTACATTACTGTAAGCTCTACTAACAGTTAGTTATCCTAACCCTTGTGGTAGAGGATTTCCCTTTCCTAACAGAAACCAAATTGAAGCTTTTCCTTTCTCCCTGTTCATTGGGAATGTGGGAGGTTATTTGCCATGGGAACATTTGACATTGTCAGACCCTCTCTTCTTGTGGTTTAGCTAATACATTTTATAGACCTTTAACTGCACTTTCAGCTCTCCTGGTGTTCAATTGCCCCAAATCTCCACAGAGCAGTGACATTTGGCACAGATTGGGCTCTCCAGATAAAGCCCACCAAAGTCAAGAGGAAAGATCGTTCATTGCTTTTCCACTCTAACCCTAAGAACAGATTTTCTGGCCAGAAACCCTCTTTCCATAGGAACAAAGAATGTAAATTGCACCTGAATTTACAAAGGTTAAGTGTCTGTTAGAGTAACTGAAGGTGGCTCTGCTCATACCATTCTTTCTGTGAGGAACTGACAGTTCCCTTACACTCCTTTCTTCCTCTCCAAAAATCCAAATTTCCATTTGGTTTTCCAAAAAAAATTACTGATCCAAGCTTTTTTAGAGTGTACTAATTGTCCATCATATGGTTATTCCTTCTTAAAAGTAGATCTACAACTCAAAGTTAATCCTTTGAAATATCCTAAATAAGGATTTTTCATACCATAGTGCTAAATAATCCTCATCATCCATGCTGTGAAATTGCAAGAGAGGAAATAACAAAACACTGGGAGAAATACAAAAGTGAGGTCAAGCAATCTGGCATTTTTTGTCTGTGTCTGAAAAGACAAATCCTGTCACCACAAGTAAACTGCAAACAATTTCCCTGAAAGGACTTTAACCTGTAAGTCTTGAGCAGGCCATGAAATGATCGAATGTTTTATTGCTTTGTTCAGCAGCAGCAGCGAGGGCAGAAATGGCTTTGTTATTTTGGGCCAGAGGAGCTCATGGAGCTGTCACCCCCACGCACAGCAGCCACCCGAGGCCTGCCGTGTTTATGGCAGCAATAATCAGCTGAATCGCTGCTCTAGTTCTTAAAAGCATCCCTGACTTCCCCTAAATTCCACCCAGCAGAGGCTTGGGAGTTTTCCTGGGAGATATGATTGGTACAGCCCACAAGAAAAAGGAGTCAAACAGCTGAAATCACAAAGTTTTCCAATTATTTTTTTTCTTTTCAATTAATTTTCTAATATTGCCACCATTTCACCTCTTGAGTACAAGAGCGTTGCTTTTTTGGCGTTTTCTGTGGTTGTCCCACCACGAGACTGCACAAAAACCTCCACCAGCACCTTTCTTTCCAGGGTGCAGAATTCTGAGCTGAGATTTCCAATGTCTGTGTCCGTGGGGGGGAAGTCTGGAATCCCAAGGTTGTTTTAATGGAGGTTTAGTCAGAGCCTTGGACCTTGAAAGGGTGAAAAAAAAAACTGTGAGTGAGGATAAAAGTAATTTTTAATATCTGGAGGATAAACCAGAGAAATTGGACTGAGTAAATATTTAGAAGAGGGCGAGTTGTACCAGAAAAAAGGTAAAAACGCACAAATCAGAATATCAGATTTGCACTTGCGTGGTTGGACAAAGCATCTCCACAAACAGCTGTCTGCAGGAGCTGTGCCACATTTTCAGAATTATAAATTAAACACGCACACAACATTGCAGCATTGATTATTTCTACATGAGATTATTGCAACAAGAATGCAGTCAGAGCAGTTGTTCTTATTCCTTAAACTACAGGAAAAGGAGGCTCCAGTGCTGTCTTCCAAACACAGGAGGAAAGTTTGGACTTCATATAAGTTATCCATTGCCTGAAATAATAAAGGGAGCAGGCAAGCTGCTTAAAATCTAATAACAGGATCTGCTCTGGAATATTTCAAAATATATCATGGGTAGAACTTGAGATGTCTCAAAATAGAACAAACAACAAAAATTTAAGTCCTGACACTTCCCTGCAGTTTTATTTTCTCTTTCCTGCCATTATTCTCTTTTATTTTCCATTAAAACCAGAGTTTCCCCAATAAATAGATAACGGATCTGCCGGATCTCCAGGAAAGCTGGCAGATATTGCAGCTCTATTTCTGGGGAATAAATGTGCTCATCAAGGAGAGCTTGAGAGGTGCTTCCATCCCCTTTCACCATAGATTCGATTTTATATCTAATCTAGATTTCTATTCATCCTGCAAGGCAATAATTTTGATGTCTAATCTATGGAAACTGGAGAGTGCCTTGCTGCTTTTTCATTTCCTTGCTAATATTTTTCTTTAATTCATTTCTGTTGCTATTCTTAGCATCAAACCCCCTTAGAGATGCTAACAATTGCTGCAACAGTTGTGCTTTTTCTCCTGAAGATGCAAATTCAGTTCAAATGAACAAGGAACAGAATGTGAGCAATTTGAAACCAGCCTAACTTGGTTCACTGTTATTTTATCTTTATGAGTCTACATTCAGTGCAGCCATTCCCTTAAAATCATCTTCAAACCTCAACATAGTAATTGTTAAGATGAGGCAGTTTATAAGCGGAATATTTAGTAAAGCCAGGGAATAAATGTGATTATTTCGATAACAGACCTTGTTTATCGTGAGAAAAATGTGAGCTAAAATTCCAATTTTAGTCCTGAAAACCAAATTAACTTCATGATGTTTCACTGGGCCAAATCATGCTTTGCATTGCCTTCTTTAGTAATTACATCCTGACAGTGCATAATTAATATCTCAAGCTGAATTCCCCCACAGCCATCAAATCTGCAAAGAAAATAAAAATATATTCAAAACAAGGAGCAGGTAGAAGGAGACACGAGGAGCAGGAGTGGGGGTGTGTGGGATGAGTGTGTTTAGTGCAGTCACACACGGGGCTGATTTAGAGCCACAATTTTCCTGACTCCAGCTGGATCTAGACAAGAACAGGAGCCTCAGGTCCTGTGGAGAGTCCACCAGCAGGGCCAGGAATATCCATTTTCCACAGGAGGTGGCTGAGCACAGCAATTTTTATCCTATTCTTGTTCTTCCAGCACCGACCTCCCTCTGTGACCCCTCCTTGCCAGCTCTGGGGGTACCAAAATACAGGAGGGACACCTTAAAGAGCCATAAAGCCCCATGGCTCACCAGCAGAAGCATCTACCTGCATCTTTCATGCTTAATTAATTAACAATTTAGTGATGATGTCCACTCCATATATGAGCACAGCTGTCCCCCGGGAGCTCCATCAGGCAGCGCTCACCTCACCCCACATCAACCCAGTGGTGAAACCTCCCCTCAGGAAAAGAAAAACAGAAAATGTGTCTGGAGGTAAGTGTTGGAATCCAATCTGCCTGCCCTGGGGGCTCAGGGCACACCTCGGGCTGCCCTGGGAGCTCAGGGCACACCTCGGGCTGCCCTGGGAGCTCAGGGCACACCTCGGGCTGCCCTGGGAGCTCAGGGCACACCTCGGGCTGCCCTGGGAGCTCAGGAGCCCCAGCAAGGGGGTCCCAGCCCCTGGCAAGAAGCCCAGAATGGCACCGGCTTTGACCTCAGCCCATGGGAAAAGTTACCAACACTGCCAGAATCATTGCAAGCCACCAGAGTGTGAAAATGAGTAATGGTTTAGTATTTTACAAGGTAAAAAAGTAGATTTTAGGATTTTTAATATGAGGATGAAGGGTTTAAGATGGAGGATTTTGGGCATTGCCCTGTTCTTCCTCTTCTTCTTCTCCTTCTCCTCCATCTTCTCTGGTGGTGGTGGCACAAAATGATTGGGAGAATGAAAAAGAGGTAGAAATTCCGTGTCTAGAGTAGGTGCAAATGAATTGGTACAGAACAGTAACTAATAAATGCGTTGTGAAGAATGGTTGGATGATGGAAAGGGCACAAAAAGGACGGGACCTGATGGATGGTGGGAAACATCCACAGAGATCTTTTCCACAGCCTGTGGTGCCCACACCACCACCAAAATGTGATATTTTCTCTCAGAAGAGCAGAATGATGATATTTTGGTCATGTTTTTCTTAGTGATAAAATTAAATCACCCCCGAGGAAGCCAAGTGCACCAGATTGGTTGAACCATTTTGTATTTCTTAAGCAACATCAAATATCCTGGGAAAGGGTCTCCCACAACTTGTGGAACCAATAAAAACATTAAATTTCATTCTTTTTGTAGTCAATAATGTTCATTTTCCTCTTAGATTTTGATTATTTCTACTTGGCAAAGGCATCAGACTTGGAAGTGGTTTGAGTCTCCATCAGCCATCACTTGTAAAATGAAGCATTCCTAAATAGAATGCAATTTTGAGTTAAAGCAGATTTAAAGCAGGGAGCAACTGCAATGAGGCTGATCCTCAGATTTGAAGGTTATTTTCAGCTTCATTAAACCCAGAGCTTACAGGGATCTGCAGGAATGCAGCCTTTCCCTGAAAGCAGAGAAAATTGCTTACTTTGAGATGCCAAAATACCTCGGTGCTCATAGACATCATACACAGTTTCAAAGGAGTATCATTTTATCCACTCACTTGAGGTCGTTTTAAGTAGAAACTCTTTTTTTTGCCACGCTTTTGAGTGATGTTTGTGACATTTAACAGACATGACACTCACACAGGGACAGGAGCACAACTTTTTCTCAACTTTACACAAACAGACATTAATTTTAAGGGGTTTTATCACTTCAGGTGATAAAATTGCAGATAGTTATTAATACATAATTATATAATATATGAGTATTTATTCATTATAGAAATGCTAATCATCATCTCATCACTGCACATCACCACTAAAATGTTTATGCCTAAAGAGGTCCTTAAACAAATAAACAGACAGAATTAGACTGACTCTCTTTCAGGGGCTCAAGTGTGACAAATAATGATGGAAGCTCACAGGCTTTCTAATTACCTGGCTAATTAAGGGGTTTGGTGCACCATTGTATTTTTTTCTCCAGAGACCACAATGTACTTTTATGAAATGAAACAAAGGCCCAAGGAAAATTTTCCAGAGACAATATTCCAGAGAATTGTTTCATCATGGTCCCACAGGTGTCTCATCCCCCTCCCTGTACCTGTTTAATCAGTCAGGCACTGCTGACTGCCAAGTCCATCTTCTGTGCCCTCTATAATTGCAAATCAATCATTGCAGAGGGTTCCAGGCAAGAAAACAATACTAATAAGAGCAAAAAGTAACCCTTAATTAATTAAACTCGAAGCCTTGCTAATCCAAGTGGCCCAGCCCTGTGGCAGGTAATCATTCCTGGCTGATTTAATGAGCACCTTCATCCTGGCACTTCCCCTCTCTGAGGGCACTTGGACACCTGTGGGTCGGTGGGTTTGGTTTATTTATTTATTTTTAGAACGTAAATGGGATGAGAGAATTCAATGTATAAGTCCATTAGATATTTTATATCCAGAGTCACAGTGGAGGTTCCTTTATGTATTTGGGAATTTTTTGTTTGGAACTGTGAAGTGCAGGGACGTGCCCTGGGCTGAGATGGACACGTTCCCCCTCCCCAGATTTGCCTCTTTGCATCATCTGCACTTGTGCTTTTTGCTCAGGGAAACTCCTGCTCATGGCAGAAACAGGAAAAAGTCTTCAGGTATTGCTCTGGATGGGCAGTTTTACTAAAACATCGAGGTGTTTGCTTTGTATAAGCAATAATTTTTATTTTTCTGCCGTTTTCACCTCCAAGCTTTTTGCTTCAGTCCCTGTGTGTGAATGGAATTACCAAGTGAAGCAGGTGCTCTGTACTGCATCCCTGGAACCTGTTACTGGTTTCTGTAACCATACAGGATTTTATGGTTATAGGGTTTTTCCACACAGTTTTTCTGCTCCCACACTCTCCCCATCCTTGATCAGGGGTGTCCTGACGATAGCATGGGGTTAAAATGGTTCTAAAAATCATGGTAGTTAAGATAGGCCTTGGGAACAGGAGTGGGCATTGTCTGTGCTGAAATGATGTGAACCTGTACCTGCTGTACCCACCTGTATGGCAGATGATGAAGTTAAATGTGGTGATTGCTTAGGAAATATAGTTAAAAATAATTCTTTAATTACAACAAGAATCATGGGGAAGGGACAATAATCATGAGGAACATTGTGGGGAGGGGGCTTAAACTCCTGCCTGGGTGGAAACAATATACACAATAGAACAATATCAATTTCATGATTAACATATGATTATACAACAGTTATGTAAGGAAAGGGTATAAAATGTATCCATCCCGAATCCATGTCGGGATCAGATTTGGCTCTGAACCCCTGATTCCCAGAGCTCTTCAATAAAAGCACCTGCATAGAATCATCCAGTGATTTTGTGTTTCTGCACTAACACCGATGCTAAAATCCAGTGAGGACACAGCCTGTGGCTGTCACCAGGCAGAAGAGGATGATCAGGGTCAACTCCAGCCCATCCAGACCCAGAGAAACCCCACTGGCAAAAGGAAAACACAGGTGACAGCTTTGAAAGTTCTATAAATTACATCCCTAATTTATTCAATTAGCAACATTTATAAATATATCAGGTTTTACATCATGCCCCCTAATCTCAGGGTTTAAACCAAACACTCTTTAAGGACTATGTGAAATAAATCTCCAGTTCAGGACAATTCACCCAGCACAGATTTCAGCATTATTACACCACAGGGCAAGCACTGAGAAATGGATTTTATTCCTTGCAAAGCACTTTACACACAGAGAACAATTCTCTCCTGAGATGAACTACGGAGTTTCTTACAAGTTACCAAAATTCCTGAAAAGGAAAAGAAACAAATGGAGTTGGGTTTTGTTTTTTTTTTTTTGCATTTTTTCCCTCTTTTAGAAGTAATATTCTGCTGAGGTTGTTGATTTGTTAAAAATGAATTTACCACAACCTCTAATGTTGTTGATTTGTTAAAAATGAATTCACCACAACCTCTAAGGAGCTCTGCTAGGATGTTCAGGCCACGTGGGAAAGGCAAGACAGAGGTAACAGGGTAAATGTCTCGTGCAGTGGGAGACCAGACCCTGTACCCAAGCCCCTGAGATGTCACCAGAGCTGCAGCTCAGGGAAAGCAGAAGGAAAAGCCTTCAGAGCTCCACTGATTGCTGCTGAAATCCCAATTGAAATATGGGAGCACGTTTAGATGGAACCAGCCTTAAACTGCTGTAAAACTTCATGGTTTTCCCAAATTCCTTCTTTTTTTTAGTGAGGCAGAGTGGAGCAAGGAGTGCTGAGCCAAGGGGGCTGTGCTGGCTCAGAGAACAGCCCAGAACCATCAACACTGAACTGTGCACCAGCAATCAAACTGACCAAAACTAATTAAAACTAATTAAAACTAATTAAAACTAATCTCAGCAGCCAGATCAATACACACTGGCAGCTACCACTGCTTTTAGCTTTTGGTTAAGGGCATTTAAGCTCATAAAACAGAGTTAAATACAGAGAAATTGGCTCTTTTTAGTTAAGGAAGTGTGGCAATACCTGTGCCCAGAGAAGCTCTGGCTGCCCCTGGATTTCTGGAGGTGTCCAAGGCCAGGCTGGATGGGGCTTGGAGCAACCTGGGATAGTGGAAGGGACAGAAAAAGATGAGTTTTAAGGTCCCTTCCAACCCAAATCATTCTGGGATTCGTTCTATGAAATAATTGTAAGACAATCAAATTTACTGCAAAGGAATGAACAAGGAGTTATCAATTTTTATATTTATATGAACAGATTGAAAGGCACGTTAAAAATAAAGGTCAGATGCATAAGAAGAAAAGGTGAAGGATTATCAGAGAGAAAGAGTTTCCAGGGAAGAAGTTTCAGCGATAATTGAAACATGAAATCTTTATATGTCACCGGGTTTTGTCTTCTCCTCACAACAGAGTTAATCTTCAAATGAAATATTTATTTTTCGAAGCACAGGATTTTGTCTTCTTCTGACAACAGATCTGATCTTAAATTAAATATTTTCTGAAGCTTAGACATGTGAGAGCTCCATGTGGCATCTCCATTCCCATGCTCCCTCCCTTGGCACTGAACCTGCACTGTGACCTCTGAGCTGTGCCTGGCACCCAGGGGGAAGCTTTGCCTCACTCTGATGAAGGATCAATACCCTGAAATGTTAAATAATGCCCTGAAGGGGCTTCTGGTTTATACAGACATTCCTCAGAACTCCTCACAGCTTCTGATCATGCTCATTTCAAGGTTTCCTCTCCAAACACAACATGTAGGAGCACTTTTTTTTATTATAAAAACCCAAACAAACAAACTAAACCACCAAAACTTGATATTTTAGTGCCCCTGGCCAAAAAGTGACAGCAAATACTTTCATAGTGCATAGAATACAAGAAGCACCCTAAAAAATACCCCTAAAACTGCCAAAGCAGCAGCTCTGGGGGAACTTGGTTATCCCTACAGCTGAGAGAGCTTCTCATCCATCCTTCCCTAAAAACGTGGTCCAGTCTTTGATGAACTCCCTGGATTTCACACGTTCCCAAAGGAATTTTACTCCTGCTGTAGCCTCGAAGTGGAGATCTCTCACTGCCTCTGATAAATTCCTCTGGAGCAGAGGGACCAAGATCCTTTTAGAAAGAGGAGAATGTTACAGAATCCTTTGTTTCAGCCCTGCCATTGCTCAAAAATGTTGTTTTTATGCTCCATGTGACACTGCTCTCACTGAAATATTGTGCTAATATCTGAAGAGACATTTCTGTAAAATGCTCCTGGAATGCTGCTTAAATTCCTTAAGGGCAATTTTTCAGGAAATGTGGGACTAAATATTATTTTTTTTTTCCCTTTCAACTACTATCTGCTTTCAGCAGAACTGCCAAAATATCAGAGAAGCCCTTTAGTTTACAACAACTGAAAAAAAGAAATTCATCATAATGAATAAAAACGAGCAAATCCCCATCTAAACAAGCCCATTTACAGCTTTATCAAAACCAAGCATGGACCAGATTTTCATTCATTCCACTGACACTGAAACTGATATTAAGGCAGTGAGACCTAACCCTTGAGCAGAACTCCTCTGATGTCCCTCTTGCCAGGTTTAAGGTAAAAATAACCAAAACAGAAAGAAGATTTAATCAGGATTTATGGGGATGAAGACTCCTATCTCACACAGGATCAGCTCTGTGCTTACTTTGTGACTGTGATATTTTCCGAGGGGCCATGTCCTGCTTGGGACTTCCATGGAAACAGAGGAAAAAACCCAAGATCCTGCCTTGGTTCATTGCATATTCCTGTTCTCATTTTAGAAAAAACAATATCCTTTTACATTGGGTTTTATGTGTTATTCAGGATAAGACAAAAATTCCCTCTTTCTGCATGAGAAAGAAAAGCCAAACCCAACACATCCTCCTCTTTCGGGCCATGGATAGGCAGCAGATAAAAAATTGCAATCTTTTAAATTAAACTTCTTTTAAATTAAACTTCTTTAAAATTAAACTTCTTTAAAATTAAACAGCAAACCATAGGCTGTTTTATCTGTCTAAAAACCCTGTGGTTTTTAAGACACCATTTGCTACAGAAACCACTGGTTCTGCCTATCCACGTTAGGAACAAAGAAATACAGCAACAATTTAATTTCTTTACCTAAAAGCGGCATCTCAGGAAGATAAACATGAATATTTCAAAGCTCCCTGTCTTTGTGATGAGTGTGGGTCAGAGATTACAACCCGTAATTTAATTGGTGAATTCCTGTGCTGTAAACTCGAAATCCCCAGGCCCAAGTTGCCGAAGTCAGGTCCACGTTAAAGGCAGAATGCACGAAGAAAATAGAACTTCTAGTGAAACCAATAGGATTGAAGGGAAATCCTAAATACATGGGGAAAAACAGAGGGCAAGGTATTGAATCATGTTAAATAATCCCCCAAGGAATATGGGGAAAGCCAGGAAATGAGGGGGGTACGCAATGAGTACAAAAAAACTCTGTTGTTGTACAGATTTTGAAAGAGAGCTTTAAAAAGAACAAAACAAAACTAACAGTGCTACATATCTTTTACCCTTAAGTGTTTTGCTTCAACAAGAAACACGGGAAAGGATAAGGAAATATTTAATATTTCGTTTGGCTGCTTACTGAGTTGTTGCGGAAAAAAACTATTGGGAGTTGAAAATATTCCATTCAAGGCAGCAACCAGGAGCTGCAGCTCTCTGGGCTGGCAATCTAATCACAAAGGAGATTATTTCTTGGGCTCCTGTGCTTGTATCTCCCCTCACCCCGGGAAGATGATAAGGTAAGTGGTTCCTGTCACCTGTGCTGCCACTCGTCCATGGTGCCCTTGCTCCACAGATTCTTGATTTCTCCATTTCCAGGGCTGCTGTCACAGCTTTTTGTGCCCTTTCTACTGCTGCTGAGTGTCTGCAGGAACAAGCCGGTGTCAGAAACCTCCTGCTGCGCCTCAGACTAAATGAGAGATGTCACCAAGCTCCTGCCTGTCCCCGTCCCTGCCTCTCACACCGAGGGCTCAGCCTTGTCCTCACATTTCCTATTTGCTCCAGGTAAGGACTCAGATATTCCTCATGCTTTCATCTCTCGGTGCTCGTGTTGGAGCTCCAGCTGCCTGACAGCTTTCACAAAGCTGCTTTCACTCCCCAGGGAGCAGCCCCACTTTGTAGTGTCACACCTGCGGGCACAGCTCCTGCTCTGCAGTGACCTGGCCCTGCCACGGTGACATTGATGGATCTCTTCTTTTTCTGCAGTTGCTGCTCTCTCTTCCCTTTCTCCCGTCCGCTATAAAGGGAACAAGTGAAAAATTGGCTTCCTCGGGGCGAGGTGAAATCAGCACCTGGAATTTCCTGGTGGTTTGCTCAGCTCAAACCCCACACTGTGCCTGGCCCTGGGACAAAAAGGACTTGTAGCCTGTCCTGACATCCACCCTAAACGCTCTGGTTGCTGGGGGAAATGTGCAACCAAATCAGCTCCAAGGGAAATGACAAACGTTTTAAAACATCTGAATATTCAGTAATTTGTCCCAAAACTACTTAAATCAGACAAATGGATCTACCTGTGGCAGAAAGCACAGCAGAGGGAGCAGGTGCCTGGCCCCCACCTCGGGAAGGATGGTTTGGAAATGCAGGGAAAGTTCAGGTGTTGTTTCCACCTCCAGCCTGGGCAATCACTCCCAAAAGTCATCAGTTTCCTCCAAGTGATGATGACATTCCAGGTACTGGGATAGAAGGATTTTGATCCAGGCCTACTCTTCAAGTCACACAGACAAAGAACCAGAACAACTTTTTGACCAGTTCCAAACTAAATTTAAATTCCAAAAAAAAGTGCTAACAAGCCTCATTAACATGAATGTTGCTCTGAAAGAGGAAAGCATTACGTAATTGCAAATTATTTTTAGACAATGAACTGTTGGTTCTTAACATGTAATTTTTCCTGTCTGAAGAATAACACAGACAATTTTTTTTTTCAAGTTTTCTAAAATAAATCCTACCCCAAGAGTGAAAGTCAAAGCTGGTTATATGCACTGTCAGAGAGGAGAGGGAGCGTGCCTGATTAATTTAAATTAATTTCATTTACCCTCCAAGCACCAAGAGCTGAGGTGGAGAACCATTGGGATCACAGGAAAAAAACTCCTGTTTTTCTCACGTGACATCCAGGAAACAGTAACTAAACTTTTCCTCAGCAACTCCCACCTCAGCTGCTTTTTTGTTTTTGTGTTTTCCTTGGGCCAATGCACAGTTTTAGGAAGAAATTCCTCCCTGGGAGGGCAGGCAGGCCCTGGCACAGGGTGCCCACAGCAGCTGTGGCTGCCCCTGGATCCCTGGCAGTGCCCAAGGCCAGGCTGGACATTGGGGCTTGGAGCAGCCTGGGACAGTGGAAGGTGTCCCCATGGCAGGGGTGGCACTGGATGGGCTTTAAAGTCCCTCCAACCCAAACCATCCCTGTTGCCCTGAGTTTTGCAGTCTTTTGATGTTTTCTCTGATAGAATTTCTCATGCACTTTTCTGTAAACAGCCATGTGTTTTCCTAACCGTCTTTATTGTTTTCATTCTTCTCCTAAGGCTGAGAAATATGATGGACTTGTGAGTGTCCAGTGTGGTTGGAGAGGTGGTAACCTCATCCTCCAATCCACAGTTGGTTCTAAAAAGGTATAAAAATGACTGAATAGACAAAGGGCAGGGCTTTGGCCCTGGGTTCCTGTCCTGAGCTGAGCTTGAGTCTGCGTGCTTCTTTTCGTGTCCAAGTGCGACACCATCCCATGACAGTTTCAGTTTGATCAGGGCTAACCTCTTGGTGGGATTTTGTCTTTCATCCACACTTAACCATGACCGTGTGGCCACAGATGCTTTGTTTAAAGCTCAAACAATACTGAAAAAAGTCTGGCAGATATTTGAAATCCTTCCTTCACCTTGCTCTTGACGTTTTCATCACCTGACTTAAGCAGCCGCTGTCATGCACACAGGGTGGGATGGGATTTTTATCCTTGAGATCTGCATTTGCCTTCCCACAGCCAACCCCACATCTTTGCTCCTTGATGAGGAAGATGCCAGGACATCCCCAAGGGGGGTGGCTGATGCCCTGCAGGAGCCTCCTGGCTCCCTCAGGTCTGGCAGAGCAGCAGCTCCTGGAGGAGGAGGAGTTTCCTTGTGCTTGTGGTTTGGGACAGGATCCAGCTCTTCCCCCCAATGAATTGCTGCTGGGAGCAAGATGAGGAGCCCAGCCTTGCTCAGAGGCTTGGAGCAAGATCAAGTCTGCTCCTCAGCTGGAGCTGGAAGCATTTGGAAAGAAGGGAAAGCAGCAGATGCAAACAGAGAAGCACAGTCTGGAGCCCAGGGTGGGAGAGTTATCTCTGTTTATTCAATAAGTGGCTGCTTGGTCAGCTCCTGCTCTGAATGAGGGGCCAGTTCCATTTTTCAGGTGAACACTGCCAGTGGTCAGAAAATCATCTGCAGTTTAGCTGGGAACATTGCTGGAGATCTGGAAATGGCCAGAACTCCTGGGTGTCTATTAGGGATGTTTGCCCCTGCCAGAAGGAATAAAATAATTGATAAAAATGCAAATTGTTGGGTCTTAGATTAGTAAAAAAATATTATCAATTCCAAAAGGATTAAGTTCTTGTTGTGTCTTCAAAAAACCTTTATATTTCATCTTCTGATGAAAAGGAAGAAGAAATGTTTGCAGTATGGAAGGACCAGTCAGTGACTGTTCCATGTCAGGAGCATTCCCTGTGTCCTCCCTGCACAGCCAACCCTGACTGAGCCACTGCAGATTCAGCTCTGGGAGGATTTCACTGCCTGCCCTGACATTTTATAGTTCCCCATCCAGATCCACATCTTCAGCTTGAAACTGGGAACTGTAGAAATCTTTTAGGCTCGGGGCTTCTTTTTGTGTTTTTGGAGTCCCCCAAAAGTTATCACTTCAGCTGAAAAAGCCCCACACAGACCCCTGTCTCAATCCTTCTGTACTTGCCCAAATTCTCCACCCTTGGAGTGTTTTATTGAATGAAATATCTGCTCCTTGTGCTTTAGAACTTCATTTACATTCACTTTTGTGCTTGTGTGGCACTTACACAAAATTCCGAGAGTTCTCAAGCAAATGACTGTTGGTACTTAAATACAGAATATGCTTTTTAAACATATAATTAAACCCAAGATATTTCCACCGAGTGCATTGAAATCCATGTGCCCAAATTCAAGGCTAAATCCCTGCCACGTTTTAAATTCATGTTAAAACCAATTTTTAACTGGAAATCTGGGTCTTTTTTCCAGTATGGTCTAGGCATGCTTATCTTGCATAAAAGGTAGAGATTTTGGGGTATTTCCTCCAGATAATTTCAAGTGGGGGATCAAATTTCCTCCTAACTCTCTTTTATTTCTGGCTAACCACAGCTGAACAACTGTTTGTTTCCCAGGAAAAATGTTAAACAACAATACAAGGTTGTCAATGCAGAGAGCATCTGATGGAACAAATTCCTGTTCATAGACCAGGCCTGTACATTGGGAATTTTCTCCTGACAGTTCAGAGATCTGCATCAAAGTCACATCTCCTGAAAATTAACATCAAAGCAACTCAGCTCTTTCAGTTGATGTTTCAACAAAGTCTGCAAGATCCCTATAAATTAAAATGGAATTACTGTTATCAACTTTCTATTGAGTCTATCACAGTGATATTGTATGGGATGCAATCCAATGGAGAGAAGTGTTGAAGGAATTAAAAATAATCGATTTTAAAAAGAAATTAAGTTGGTTTTACTTGCCTATTATGATATTTAAGAAAGAGTAAAACCACATAAGTATTTTCCTTTAAGGAAAATAAAGAGTGCACAGAGTGGTTCTGAAGGCAATAAAATAGGACATGATCAGCACTAGACAGGATTTTATTCAGGGAGACAAAATCCTCAGTCAGGGAGTTCATGAAACAATGACAAATCTCATCAGAGGCCAACGAGCAGAATTTGTGTCTCTGTGGTTATGATGAGCCAGAAGATATTTTTAACAGATTTTGATCATTCTGGAGAAGAGTTCAAGACCCACAGATCTCTGGAAGTGCTGAGAACATCTCAAAAATGCTTGCAGTGTGTATGGTTTATATCTAATGATAGTCATGTGTATATAAATGAAATTACTGGGGCTTTTATGCAGAGTTCACATAGAAAAATGTGTGCATTTGAAGGTGCTGATATGGTCTGGAGTTTATGTGGTTTCCTTTTGTGAAATAGATGATTTTAACATCTTTTTCTCTTGAGTTTCACCAATAACCAAGATTTATCCATCAATCCTAGTGGAGATTTTCATCCCTACGTCAGCAAGATCCTCTTGAATCAGTCATGACCTCCTAGTCACAGCCTTGATTTGGCCATTTTTGTAATCTTGTGCTTATTTTATGATTTGAAAACCAATTTCAAACTGTAAACAGAAGCATGACTCATTTTATAGGCACATTCTCCAAAAGATGCTTACCCAGGGTTTCTAAATGCTTGCTAGTTTATGCTTCTGTTTCCTGGAGATATTTAGAGAAGTAATTATAACTGGGAAGATGCAAAGCTCCAACTTTTATTAATAATGCACAAACTGGCGACATCCAACAACTTGTACACAGTCAGAGCATCCAAATTCTCCAAAGGAGTCCATAGATTTTACATTTGATATTATTTCCTTGGCAGCTTTAATATTCTGGATTTTCAAGTCAAGGTCAAGTCAATCGAGTTGTCTCAATTTTTTGTTTAAACTCAGATAAAATATTAACAAATGTGGGGATTTTGCATGAACTAAAATTTTAATTTTTCTTCCCTGTCTTGTATTCTTCTATACATTTTTCTGTTGAGTACATGCCTTGAATTGCAGTATAATTTTTGTTCTAGCTGCTAAAATAAAACCTTCATGATCAATGCAGCATCAGCCCTTCCTCTGACCGTGGTTACCCTCATTGGAATTTCTGATCACACACAAATCCACCTCCTCTACTGAGATTTTCCAGCCCAGCAGATGGGAAATTCTATTGAATAACACTAAGTACTCTTACAAAAGAGACAAACCCAACTGAAACCTGACTTTTCGGACTTTTAGCCTTTAAAAGACAGCGAGGAATTTGGAGGATATTTTGCCTACATAACTTTTGGGAGCTTTTTTTGCTTTTCATCAGCAACGTGCACAATCTGGCACAACATGATAAAAATGGTGAGGGAGTCCACCAGGAAATCATTTCAGTGCTTTTATTGAGTGCTGCAAACTGCTTTAGTGGCTGGAAAGAAACTTCTTTCATTGAAAGGATCTCTCTGTTTCCATGAATTTCTGTGCAGCAGCCAGCTTGCTTTGCTGGGCTCCGTGTGTCCACAGGGATGTGCCCACACAAAGTCATGGGAGGAACCATGCCCTGGAAAAGCAATCAGAAGAATTCTTTCCCAACCATAGGTGGCTTTTTTTTTTCCCCCAAATAAACACAAAAAGAGGCAATGCATTATTTTTGTGTTCCTCTTGTTAAAGGCTATTCTTGTGATTTTTCAGTTCAGATTTGCCTGAACAAAATATTCAAAATAAAACACATTATCCATAATCCCTCCTGGCCTAATTCCATTCTGAGTTTACTGATGATGCAAGCTGACATTCCCAGTAACTGAGGACTAAGTTTAGCCTCCAAACATGCATGTTGCATGCAGCTTGATCAGAGTTCCCTGCAGACACGGATCTGCCCTGACTCAGAGGGATGGAATCTGCTCGCTCTGAGATGAGCAGCAGCTTCCAGCAGGCTGGAGCAAAGCAGATCCTCTGTGGCAGCACCCCTGGGCCATGGAGCACATCCCTGTGTCCAGCCTTGTCCCTGGGCCATGGAGCACATTCCTGTGTCCAGCCTTGTCCCCCGTGTCCAGCCTTGTCCCCAGGCCATGGAGCACATCCCTGTGTCCAGGCCTGTCCCCAGGCCATGGAGCACATCCCTGTGTCCAGCCTTGTCCCCCGTGTCCAGCCTTGTCCCCAGGCCATGGAGCACATCCCTGTGTCCAGCCTTGTCCCCAGGCCATGGAGCAGATCCCTGTGTCCAGCCTTGTCCCCGTGCCTTGGCTCTGCAGGTGCCTGTGCTGGCCCAGCCCCTCTCTTTAACAACTCAAACCACGCAGCTGCTGCAGAGATAAATCCCATAGGATGGAAAAGGGTGGAAAAGCTGATGCAGAAATATTGGCCCAAATACAACCTGCACCCCAGGTGGGAGGGAATAATTTTCAGCTGGAGTTAATTTTAGGCTGGAAAGCAGGGATTTTTTATGTCTGATCATTGCGTCTCAACACAATGCAAACCCCTAAAGAGAGGCAAAAAAATTAGATCCGAAACACTGTTCCCTGTTTAATTTCCCACTCTACCTGCTTTGAATAGAAACCCCTTTCTCACCACCTTTACTGGGGGATGTTTCCCAGAATTTCTGCAGAGCCACCATGGCCTCAATGATCCTTGCTTGGGTTTCTCTATCCCTGCTCCCCACTGCTGCTCTCCAGCTCTTTGGCAGCACCCAGGCCCACGGGATTTCTGGAACTGGCTCTTGGGGACCAGTGTGTCCCCTTTAGGGAAAATGAGACTAATTCCCAGCTTTCACATTATGCTTTCCATACACTAATTGGTGCTTTTTTTGTGTTAATAGATAAGGAGAGGGGGACATGCAAAAACTACAGAATTCCCCAACTGGCTGGTTCAGATTGAGTCCTGAAGCTCCAAAATTCCAGTAACTCACCCCAAAGGCCAAGCTGCTCTGCTGTCTTTTGTTTTCCTTCTTGCAAAACATCTTTATTCCTATTTGCAGACTAAAAGTGACGAGCTATTGACTGCAAAAAAGCCAGTGGCTGGAATAGTAAATAAATCCTGCCTGCCACACTGCTGCCTCGGCAGTGAGAAACTCGAGCTGACACGTCTCTCATTACTCCGTGTTGTTTCCTGTATAATTTATGACTCTCCATTGCATGTGTTTGGAGTTGTAAATGTGATGTGCAGCTGCATCTGACATCAGGCATGCAAAGGACAGCTCCCAATAATGCTGTTAGTCCTTTACGGGCAGAGTTACAGTAAATAACACTTAATGTGAAGTACGTAGAGCCATAATAAACATGACAGTGGCTGAGGTTGCTGCTGCTGACGATGCTGAGCCTGCTGGCAGCCAAGGGAAGGAGCTGCTTCGAGGACAGGGCCCACAGGTTCTTTGCAGACTCCTCCCTTCTTGTTGCCGAGGTAAAACACTACAAGAAATGTGTTCTGATACTTCTGTTGCAATAAATTCTAAGAGTTCTGTCAGGATAAAAGAAGAGCTGGTCTTCATTCCATTAAGGCAGCTCCAGGCAATCCAAGCCAGTTGATCCAATGGAATGTGGATGTATCTCATGCACTGCTAAATGTGAACACAATGTCCCCATCCTCGGCAATTTTTCACCTGATTCCAAGACTGGTCTCAGCATCCTCCCTGTCTGCTTAAAGCCAAACAGGAGCACTAAAAAACAGCCTGATTTTTTCTGTTAGGGTGCACCTGTGGATGGAATTCTGTGGGGTACGAGCCACTGCAGGTTTCTGAAACCACTGTAGAAACAGCTTTTGTTATTTCCCTTCTTGAGCTGCTGAGTGTGATCAATTTTCTCTCTTAAACCAGAACTAAAATGCTGCTTTTTAATTTCAGCAAACCACTGGAGGTAAATTCTGCTTTAAATTACGCTCATCTGAACCTATAGAAACTCAAGGGCTGATGTTGCAGTTTCTGATATTAGGAAGAAATTCTTTATTCAGAGGGTGCTGAGGCCCTGGCCCAGGTTTCCTAGGAAATGTACTGAGTATCAGCTGCATGGCTCCACAATTTGGGACTTCCTGAATATTGGGGTTTTCCTTCCTCATTACGAGGTGCTGCAAAGTTAAGAATTGGAAACCAGCCCAAAACACAAGCAACTGGAAAGTTTCAGGATCAAACATCAATCAATCTCCAGAAGTTCATCTCCCTGTTTGAGCTCTCTCCAGCCACCTCACCACAGCACCGGGCAACTTGGAAAACACAGACAATCTGAATTTTAAGTTTTTCCCGTGCTCTGATTAAGCTGTAAAAAGAAACAAGCTGATGTAAAGAGATCCACCCACTCCAGGCACATTAATTACAGGGACTGAAAGTCAGCCAACAAGGAAGGTAAGACAGAACTTCAGTGCTTTAACACTTTAACAATGCCCGTTGTTCTCTCGTTTACCCACAGCTGCAGGTGTGTACAGCACAGCCTTTGTCTTCCCGGGTGCTAATTTGAGCATTGTGAGCCTGTGACATTGCCAGCAAGAATTCCTTTATCCGTGAACATCGTGCTGCCAGCCCTGTCCTAGGCACACACAGAGTTTCAGCCTCTCTGCACATTTTTTGGTTCACGCACAAATAAACAGATGAAAACCTGGTTGTTTGCCCTCCTTCAAGGACCATTAGGTTATTCAGGATAAGAGTTGTGGCACCAAAGCTAAAATAAATATAAATTAGGCTGTTGAGACTATTCTCCTCTTATTGCAGTGACATTTTCCTGTGGGGGAAAAAAATAGGATGTGTAAAAGGGTCAAACTTCAGAAAAAACATCTTATTTTTGGTGTTAACCAGTCAAGAACCTGCCCATGCACAGCTGAATGCTACGGTGCCAACCAAAGGCACACATTTGGCCTCTTTCCCCATTCTCTCCATAATTAATCATTCAATTTTACAGTTACTTCATTAATTTGATTATACATAGCACAACCTTTGGGTGTAGGGTTGCCTGTCACTGAAAATAAAAAGTAATTGCAATTTTTCTCTGGGTTCTCCCATTCTCAGTTATTCATCTGCTACAAATATTACTTTTAGTAATGACAAGCTGGCAGCAACAAAGATCATGAACTCAGTCATAGTTTGCATTTGGATTAATGTAATACCAGAAGTGAGAAAATTATTGGATATTAATTCCAAAGGATTAGGCATTCCCAAGCCCCTGTTGATTACACCCACACTTCTGCCAGTGGAAACCCAGGGTTTTTTTTAATTTTAAACCCTTTGCCACCTGTACTTTAATTATTCTTCCATTCAATACTTCATTCCTTTGTTTATACTTAATATCAGAGACTGGTTTGGGTTGGAGGGAGCTTAAAGCCCACCCAGTGCCACCCCTGCCATGGCAGGGACACCTTCCACTGTTTTAGGCTGCTCCAAGCCCCATCCAGCCTGGCCTTGGACACTGCCAGGGATACATCTTTGATTTGTCCCTTAAAACAGTCAATTACTGAAGTTGAAGATATTATTAAGAACTAAGATATTCTTTTAGATTAAAAAAAATGATAACCTTCATGTGCCTGAGTGGGGTTTTTTTTCCATAGTACCATTTTTTTTCCCTACAGACAAAACTGACACAAACCAAAGCACATAAAAGTTTGGTAATGAAAGAGAAAAAAAAAGAATTGTTCCTTCTATGAGTAGAAAGGTTTGTTAAAAACGTATTTTCTTCTAAATTATTATTATTTTCAGAAAGCTTCTCTATGCTTCAAAAGGCAGTTTTCTTCAGATGAAAAATGTGGGGTTTTTCTTAAGATGAAAACAATTTTGAAAAGGTTTTTGTTTGAAGTAACATTCAAGGAGTCACAGTTTTATTCAACTACCAAATAATCATAATAAAAGTCATCCTGAGGATTTTGTTTTCCAATTAAAAGCAGACATTTTCTGTGGAGATTCTCATGGAGAATTTTTGAAGATGAAAAATTTTCAGCAACTTAATCACGGCTTTAAGTGTTCAGAACTTAATCCTGACACATCTCTGTCCAGATTTGTCAGTCATTTATTACCACAGTGCAGTATTTTGATATGTTAATTTTTATTTGGATATTAATAATGCAATCTCTTGTTTGTTTAATTTTTACTTAATTCCTAAAATCTCTTCCTATGAAAAGAAATACCAGTAACAAACTTTCCCCTTTTTTTGGTACATATGCAAAGTTCCATTAAATAGAGGATCTGGAAATTTAATGACACACATTATACTCATAATATTTTTATGAGATAAGAAATTTTCACTGTCTTCTCCATGGAGACAGGAAAATGGGAACAGAAGTTTCATTCCAGTTAAACTCTAATTTTAAGATGTCTAGATACAACACAATGCCCCACAGTTCCAGGTAGGATTAGTGGGTGAGAGAGGCCTCTCCCTGGGAGTGTTTTGCTCTCCTTGAGACATAAACCCCTTAAGATCACTTTCCTTTCCTATTTGCTGCTTCGGGAACAAATTGTAGCTCATTAAAGTTGGATGAGTCTGCACCAAAATGATTTACAGAGGGAAGAGGAAGAAAATATTTTGTCAGAGGAAAAATTGGGAGTTGTGTCTTATACTCCAAACAAAGCCTTGGTGGTCAATACCTGCTTATTTATTAATAAAATGTGTTATCTAGAGCTTTATCCTTATCATTGCTGTGAAATGGAAAACCAAATAAAATCTTTATTTGGTTTAAGCAGGATTTGGTAAAGGGAGATTTCCCCAGGGATTTTTTTTCCAGCACACACGTACAGGAGCAGCTTTTAGTGTAGGTGTTCTGAGTGGGTGTAGAAGCTTGTGCAGAGGTTGAACAGAAGCTTGAAAACCTCTTGTGAATTAACAGCCTGTCCAGGGGCCTGGGGACACCAAAGGCCATCCCACAGCAGTGATTTCTTTGCATTCCCATGGGTGAAAGGGAGAAAAATGCCTCCTACAGAGTGAAGCAGCCCAAGAACTTTGCTGGGTGAAGCCAGCTCACACGAGCTGAGAAGTTGGGCAGATTCATCTTAATTATTTAAAGAAATTCCAATGGCTGTTTAGAAAGCTCCAGCAGCAGGTTCCAAACATCTCGAGTCACCTCAGCAGCACAGGGACAGCAGCACTGCTGTGCTGGGAGCAGTGGAGCTCCAAGGATTTACAGCAGGCACCCACAGGCTTTGGGTCAGGGCATTTCTTGCTTGTCCATCTCTAGCATCCACTTGGTTTGTAACTCCGATCCTAAAACCCACTGTTCCTCTCCCAAATAGAAAGTGGCACGGCCAAATTCAACTTTCCAGAGGGAGGGTGGGTTTGTGGTTTCTTTAGAGCAGCAGTGCCAGGAGCCCAGGTTCATTTTCCGTAAAAATTCATCCTGTGAGGGAGAGATTTCTGCAGAGTACGAGGAGATTTGCAGAGCTCATCACTCCTCTGCTGCCTTCAGCCTGTGGGTTCCTTGTGTGAATGGCTGCTCCCCTGAGCACACAGACATCCAGGCATCTTCTTTAACAGTGACATCAGAAAAAACTTCTTTCCCCAAGTCTCCAGACTCTCAGCAAAGCAGCAGCTCTCTAAGCTTTGTGATTCACTCTGCTCAAAGTCTGATGCTTCTTGCTCAAAAGACAAATCAGCTATTGGAGGATGATATTCCTGTGCGTGCCCCAGAGACACTGCCACTCAAGTGCTTAGTCTGACATTAGGCCTGCATGAGTTAATTAAAAAATAATCATTTTTTCTGCTCCTCTTCTGGTTGTCTCCAGTCAGGCAAATATGCTGAAATCACAAAACCAGCAAAGGGATTGCTTTAACTAGAAGATAGGGTATGAATTCAGCATATTTTCTGCATAGAAATATGACATTTGTATGGAAATGACCCATTTTCTTGAACAGGCAGCTATACATCACAGAAGTTTTACTGTAACATTTATGCAAAAGAGATTGGAAAGCACCTTCCCATAAGGTACTGATTTCCCCCAGATGAAATAATAAGGCAAAGCACAATCCAGAAGACCAGGAGAAACATTTCACTCAATGTCATACATTCTGGGTGTTTGTTTCAATTTCCATGATTGTTTTATATTTGTATGTCTGTCTTCCCCCCTAAAGGAAGCGAAGGACTTAGGAAGGAATAATCCATCCTCCCTTTTTTCTTTCCTGATCACATCCCAGCTTCCAAACTATGGCAGAAGGGCAGCAGGACATTTCCACCCTGCTCCAAGGACCAGGACAGCCTGGGAATGGTCAGGGTGGAGGCACAAGGAGCTTTTTCTGCAGCACTGGACACAGGCTCTGCCCCAGGGAGCCAAAATCCCCGTGACAAACCCACGCTACTGTGACCTACATTTCCTGGAATATTTGCACAATGCATGTGGCAATTCAGCAATCAGCCACCACTCCGGGCACACAGCTCAAGGAATGCTGAGGGATCATCACTTTGCAGCTTTTCCTTTCAAATGCAGCGTGTTATGGTCTGTTATTCCAGGGGCTGAGCCGCTTCTGGCTCCGCTCGGGGCCGAACTCAGAGTAAGGATTAGCAGCACAAAATCAAAACCCATGCCCAAGACATCCATAGGAAGGTGTTATAGTCATAGAATACATAACTAGCAATCATTTTTATGCTGCTTTTATTACAAAATTACAATTTTAATTAATAGTTGCACAACTACAAGATTGTTTTTATGCCAGTGCTGAATGAAACGCTCTGACCTCATTCAACCCCACCAAAATCAAGTGCAAAATTCACCCTGATATGAATGAGAAATTCTTTGAGCTTATCATGAATTAAGATATAGCTTGTTCTGATAATGAATTGAAATTATTTAGAATCAATTAGAACATAAAAAACACATCCCAAACTAGATGTTTACTGAGCTCAGATTCTTGATTTACAGCCCAACATCCTGACCCTAAATGGAAATCCATACATCACTGAGGCAACATAATCAGACTTCAGATAACTTAGTTTAGAGCAAGAAATTCATCTTTTTTTCCCCTGTTCAAGCCAATAGCTGGGAAATTAACAGCAACCAGAGTAATTATCAGTGCAGACATTTCACCATCAAAACTCTGAGAGCATAACAGAAGCTTCCAGTGCACAGTCAACAACGTTTTCCTTTGCCTATAAAACCAGCCCTGAGTCATTTTGGCCACCACTTTATCTCACAAATGTGGAACAGCTGTGGAGCAACTCATGATTTACTGGAAGTCCTCTGGAAGAGTAAAAACCTTCCAGGCTTGTGCTCAGCCACTAAGCACCACTCCTTTCTAAACAGAAAAGAAAATTTAAGACATTTGTGCAATATGACATTAATGGAAGCAGCTTTTTCTGGGGAGGGGGTGGTGTTACAGAAAAGGACACGCTGTGGAAATGTGATTTCCCATAGTTGCATGACCATTTATATAGAGAAATATAAATTCATATAAATGTATACATTTCTATAGATACACATATTGTACACTGTAGGCATATACATACATACATATATACACAGGGTGTTATATACACATCCAGATTTGTATATACATATATATAAATATATATATACACACAAATGCACACACAGCTTGCTTTGGAGCCAGCTAGAGTTATAAATTCTCCCTCCCCCACAGAGACAAGATGATCTGAGTTGCCTCTGCTCAACACCCCACGGTTGTCTCTCCAGCCCGAATTAAATATAATCCTCATTATTCTGCCTCTCTGGTGCCTGAGAAACTTGGCAACCTCTCTGGGTGACTCGAGATGCAGCAATTCCTCCTGCCTTGCCTCTCCTAACCTATTCTAGGAGATGCAATATGCTGCTAAGATTAAGTGTCCAAAATGCTAACACGTCTGAGAAGTGCCTCCACTGACCTACATCGGGAATGTAGGTCGGAAAGGAGCTATTTTTAACCAAAATGCCCATATTTTAATTACAGTCCAAAGCAAGCCACGTTCCTGAATCTCCCAGAAGTTTTCAAAGATTGAATTTTACACTTTAATAGTGTAATTATAGGTACATACTTAGATACACACACAGTATATTCTGTACATACTCAGCGCTTCCGTGACACACGAGGCACTCGCTCCTGCTTGGAGCTGACAGCAACTAATTTTGGGAACATCTCCTCCTTATCCCTGATGCATACCTGTTAGAGATCCTTCTTATCAGGGCTTTGTGCTCTGAAGGCTTGGACAGACTCTGGTTGGCTCGGAGGGGCTGGCAAAGGCCTGTGACACCACCACGGCCAACCTGGCGAGGCTGCCAGCAAGCTGAGGGCACTCCAGGCGGGGCACAGGGAAGTCTCGAGGTGCAATACACCACTCTACAGAAAAACCCAACAGAGAGAACCGTGTTTTCAGCTGCTCTCCACTCCAGGCACAAGCAGAGGGCTCAGGGTGTGTCCTCAGCCCAAGGAGGATCTGTGCATGCAGACAGGAAAAAGCAATTCTGGGAACGCCAGCGACCTGCACGCTGTTGAGAGCTTGGGCCAAAAGCAGGAGAAATAGGGTCTGGGTTCTATTTGTTACCTGCTCTAAAACAAGGGTTTTCAACAAGGATTTCATGTAGTTATTGGCTGTCTCTAAGCCAGCAAGAGGCACTTGACTTTCAGGTGCCATTCTCACTGTCAGCCTTGGCAAAATTCCCACTTGTCACAGCTTAACAATTGCCATTCTTTCCATCAGCCTCCCTGGCTGTAGTCACAGCCCCCACTGCTACCAGGAGGAATGCATATATATATTTTCTATATAAATTAGATCCATCCACAATTCTTTGTTGGTTTAAAACTGAAGGGGAGAATTAAGCACGGACTGAACAACAAATCTTTGCCTTAATCAGGTGCCTTTACTCCTCAGGACCCCTCAGGGCTGTGATTTGCCCTTTCTTTGGAGAAAACACTGACATCAACTGGATCTAAAAAAGACTTTTACTTGCCATATTTCTTTGCTTGCCAATACTATCCACTTTCCAAAGCAGCCAGGTTTTTGGGTCACTGCAAGAAAACATAACAGAAGTGATGCCACAGGAAATGTCTCTCTGATTAAGAAGAATGCATTTAGCCACACATCTACTCCAGCAGTGCTTTGGGGACAACAGATCAGCCCTGCCCTTGCACGGCAGTTTAACAGCACCAGAGAAACCTGGGTGTGTTCCCTACAAAAGACAGACAAACTTAACTGGCCAGCATCCATAACAAATGCCCACTTTTTGTGAAGCTCATTTTTCACCAAAACACTAAACATGAGTTTTCTAAGTGCTCCCTGTGCACTCTGAGCCAGTAGCTCCAGTGGTGCAGGACCCCCAAGGACTGGATTTCTCAGGTGGAGTGGATTAGCCCATCCCATCCAACCCTGAAATTTCATTAATGGGAATTTCTAGCATCTCCCTTCGAGCCAGACCATGCTGGGCACTCTCAGGACACAGCAGAGTGAACACATTTCAGCTCTGAGTGGCAATTCCTGTGCTCTTTGGAGCAGTGCCCCTTCACTCTCCAAAGAAAAGAAGCACAAGAATTAAATTTTAAGTCCTATTAAAAGCACAGTTTGATGAGAATTTTTACACTGCATTTCTTCCCTCTCTCTGGTCATACTCCTGATAAAATCAAACCAAACAGTCACAGAACAAAAGAAAACCCCAAACCATTAATTAACTTTGATTTGCAAAGCCAAAGCCTCCAAAGTTCAATGACAAACTTTGGTTCAAGGGTTATTCAGATAATGGACATTTTATATATATAGTTATACATATAAAATAACTTAGAGAACAAGTACAAAAACAAAAATGTGTGCATCTTTCTAGAAAACTCAGTTTAGGGCAGTTACTGTTGTGACTGACTTAGTTTTAAACAAGTAGAGCCTGAAAAAATGATCAACAAATACATTACTATAATTCTTTGATGTGTAAACCAGGTACTGTCTGGAAAAGCAAAGGAAAGCAAGGAAAAAATGTCTTAAAGCCCCATAAGCAGTACATTAATGCCACTGTAACATTTGGGGAAAGCCATTAATTTCAGATAAGATGGCTCCTGTTGGATAAAGACTCCCAAACTTTTCTTCAGCTTTTTTTTTTTGGTTGGTTGGTGGTTTTATTTAGAGTAACTGTTACAGGAGTCGCTCCTCAGGAACGGTGCCAGGTGCCACCAGCACCAGCAGGGATGGCAGTGCCACCAGAAGCAGCAGCACAAATGAAGTCTTTCCCATTCCAGTAGTGATTTATCACAATTCAGGAATTCCTGCTTAGAATCATTCAAGCCCTACTGCAAAATCTCATTGCTGCAGAGAACCTCCCTCCCTGGCACCGTGCTCCAAGGACAAGCCAAATTGCTGTGCCACATGCCATGGGCAGGATATTCCTCCACAGGCAGTGAGATTTCCTGGAATTCCCAAGTACAGAGAGAGTCAGTCCTTGGCTAACCTGAAATATCTCTGCAGGATGCATAGAATATATAGGATATTCTTGAGAGATTTAGAAAATTCTAATGGAAAACTAAAGGTGTTTGGAATAGTAAATGGACATTAAAGATTCAGGATAGGACATAGGACTTGGTCATGAATATTTTATGTTGTGCTCTGCCCTTTGGTAGTATCTGTTCTTTTTAAGGCATCCAACAGCTGAGTGTTGCATGTCCACACCTCCAAATAATGCCTAAAAATAATCCCACACTTCAGATTATTGTCCTTAACATTCAGAAATATCAGGATTGATGCACCATCCACCCTGCAGAGACCACCCAGCATGAATGTGGGAAGAGAATTCCTATAGCTCTGCTCGTTGAGCCTTTTCCTCTTATCTTCCCATAAAAACGATCCATTCTGAAAACCACCACGATATCAACCAATTGAAATGCCACCACAGGGAAGTGTTTCCAAATACTTTCCCAGGAATCAAAAATAACCTACAAGTGTCTCCCCAGCAGCCTCCTGGGGAGCTCCGTGTGCAGCAAAGTCAATGCTTTCATAGAAGCCCCCCAAACTGCCCCAACAACCTGAACAAAAATGAGATAGTGACAGAATCCTACAACTGGGAAACCATAAGGCTCAAGGGAAAGATATTTTAAAGAAGTTGCATGAAACACAGTTGTCAGGGTTGGAAGGGACCTTTGAGACCTTGGTCTCAAAGAAAAAGATAATACTGATAAAGTATTTCCAAATAGTTTGCAATTGTTACATTACTAATCTTCTTGGTCACCAATGACATTAGATCCAAACTAATTTGTCTTGATGCAAATGTTCCTATTTTAAAATCGAAAGCCTTAAAGATTGTTTGGTTAATTTGTGAGTGAGGTCAATCAGAAAAATTACTGAATTGATGGCAAACCCATTATCTCTGTACCATCACTCATTTTATTCTGAAACAGTCCCATGGAGTACTCGTCTCAAAATACTTGAATCCACTTAACAGATGTTGTAATTTTCTGAGATCAGATTTTACTCTTCATTCAAGTCTGTTGACTAAAACTGAGCGTAATGTGATGTTTCAACACTGCCTTCCAAGGGAGCAGAATTGGGCCTCCAGTCCATTCCCACTCAAGGGTTCATTCCAAGCACATTCTAATTCTTCCACTGCCCAATCAAACCAGAAATATTTCAAGAACTGGGGAAAAAAAAAAAAAAGATGTATTTCCATTCACACCAGAAATAAAAAATAGGAATTTTTGTACAAAGAGCTGTTGTGAGCTACATCCTGGGTGGATCTGCATTTCTTCCATGGAGAACAACTGTGTTGTACTGTGTAACCCACACATAAACACATACATAGATAAATTCACTGAGAAACCCAGCTACAGATTGAAACCCAAGCCTTGGAAAAGCTCAGAAAATAGGAATATGCAGCACACAGCAGCCTGATTTCTGAGTGTCCATAAATCCATGCTGTAAAAGCAAATGCCTTTGGAAGAGGGGCAATCCTGGAACAAGTTCACACCGGAGTGGCTGGAGCACTGCCAGAAGTCCCACCCTCGGTTAAGTAATGTCCTGAGCAATGAACTCCCACACTTAAGGCCAAATTCTACACACTTTTCTTCACATGAGCATTTCTCTTAAACCTAAACCCAAACCATCACATCTTTTTTTTTTTTGTGTGAAGTGGGTACTTGAAGCAAGTGGAAGCAGCACAGAGCTCATCAAGTGCTGCTGGCACGCCCGAGTGCTTCAGAAATGCAGCCTCACATTTTGGAGAAACCTTTCCCTCCTGGTGCTCTCAAAGTTCACAGAGAGAACACAAGTTGGACAAAACCACACATTTCTAGCTTAAAACCAAATCAGCTGTGTTGCCACACTCGAAGGTGGTTTTGTCTGGAAAGGTCTCTGACAAAATCTTGAGCTGCCACAGCTTAACTCATGTTCTCTGAATCTCTTAAGGAATGACATTCTCACTCTCCAACAACCATCTAACCAGAGCAGCAGGCAACAAACTTTGCAAAATTCAGATTATTCATACCATAACATTTAACATCTTTCTATCGCTGTTGATACACTCAAGAGCTCCATGAAGCCATTTCCAAACAAATCCTCTAACCCAGGGTACAATGTGATGGTGACATCAATGACAACATCCAGGAAACACAAAAAGCACCAATAATTGAGCACCAGGACCATCCTTTCCATTTCCCTGTGTGCAGTTGTTGGCTGAGACTGGGGCTTACCTGGCCTTGCTGTTCTTTTTCCACCTGTAGGAAGAATTTCAATGGTCAGTGAGGGAATAAACCAAACGCTTGCTGAAGGCTTTACTACAGCACTCCACAGCTCAAGCTGATACCAGGTACTTGTATAACAATGAAATGAGCTAAAAAAGTATTTATTTAAAATAGCATCCCATCGAAGAGCTCTAGTGAAAGTGCAGATCATTTGACTTTGTTTGATTCCTTCCCAGCAGCATTAATGCTACCAATGTTACTGCTGATAAAAACAGAATTATCATTAATACTCCTTATTAATTAGGAGGAACCCAGCTTGGAGCATGCAGAGTCACCCACTGCAGGTCAGAGATGATGGAACCACTTTTGTTTCCTGCAGTGGAAAGGAATGCTGCCTCCCACTCAGCCTCAGCTCAACACAATGAAAAAGCAAAATAAGTCATCAAAACACCCTTTAGACATCACACTTAGACATTGTCAACACTTCCAGAGCAAATCATCCCCAAATCATCTCGGTACACAAGGGAGAGGAAGTTTCCTACGCAAGGAAAGAAAAATAACTCAACATAAGCCAAAAATTATCTCTTTTAATACAAAATTCCATTCTCATAGAACAAATTTATTTCCACTGAATAAATAGATCTGCTCACCATCCGCGGGCGAGATTACTGCCTATAGTCAGGATGAAATGCTCTTGCCTTTCTGCAGTTTAATTAAAATATAAACATTATTTGCAACCGGCTTTACTCTATTTGGATACAAGTATGAACACTTGGGGCTTTGAGGACATTGCCAAATGTATACAGCACCACTCTCACTGGGGGTTGTACTTTAACCTGATTTATACAGCTCCACGCATCACTTGCATGTAGGCTTATCAATGTAATTATTACAATTATGATAAGAAGGATCTGGCCTTTGCACTTGCATGTTTAATACTCTTAGCACGTGCATGCTCTTCCACTACCCATTAAAAACCCAGTAAAACAAACAAATGAGCAAACCCCAACGGGTCAGAGCTGAAGGCAGCAGTGAGAAAACACAATCTCAACTGAACAGAGGAAATTCCAGTGGGTAATATTTTTTACTGATGGCATGGAGGGTGATGCCAGATTTACAGACATTTGGAGCTGTCCCTCCATCTCCAGACACACACAGCTGCTACCAAGGCTCAGGGAATGACTCCCCAAGACACATGGACCCAAAAAAGCTCATCATGAGCATCCTGGCTGGAGCTGTAAATAGCGACACTGGGGGAAACAAGTATTTATGGGTTTCTCTCTGTTAAAACACATTGTGCGGGATGAAACCGAGCTGTTCCCCAAGGAAAGAGGGCAGGTGGTCGGGAGGGTGACCTTGGGAATGTGACCCTTGGCCGGGAGGTGACAGACCCCGGTCCCCTCGGGACAGCGGCAGGAGCGCTCCGAGCAGCACCTTTGGAGCTCCGTGGGGGAATAACCTCAATTCACCCGGACAAACCACCCTGACCTCTGTTCAGACAGATGACATTGATGCACACATTGGGTATTTCTGGATAAACCCCACTCTCTAAAGGACCTCAGGGCAGCGCCTCCGCCACGCGGGCGCCCGGCTGTGGGGGCTGCCCTTGGCAGATAAGGCCCCCGGGGGTACATTGGGCGGGGCGGGCGGGGGCCGGGAGCTGCGTGGGGAGAGGATCCAGGCCGGGATCGGGTCCGGGATCGAATCCAGGAGCGAGTCCAGGATCAGGTCCGGGATCCATCCCGGGAGCGGGTCCGGGATCGGGCCCGGGCGCTCCGGCCCCGCCGCCGCCTCAGCGCTGGGGCTGGGGCGCCACCTGGCGGCCGCGCGGGGCCGCGCTCCGCACCCGGACCCGGCCCCGGCCCTGAGGGGACACCGGGACAGCACCGGGACAGCACCGGGGACACCGGGACAGCACCGGGACAGCACCGGGACAACACCGAGACAGCACCGGGACAGCACCGGGACAGCACCGGGACAGCACCGGGACAGCACCGGGACAGCACCGGGGACACCGGGACAGCACCGGGACAGCACCGGGACAGCACCGGGACAACACCGAGACAGCACCGGGACAGCACCGGGACAGCACCGGGACAGCACCGGGACAACACCGGGGACACCGGGACAGCACCGGGACAGCACCGGGACAGCACCGGGACAACACCGGGGCAGCACCGGGGACACCGGGACAGCACCGGGGACACCGGGACAGCACCGGGACAGCACCGGGACAGCACCGGGGACAAGATACCAACCGGGACCTGCCCGGGCAGGGAAATCCCATCGTTTTTGGTCTGGCTCCGGTTGCAGCGGGAGCGGGGAGAGGGGCGGCGCGGCCGCTGGGATGCTTTCCCAGCCCGCATCCCCCCATTCCAAACTGGAAATGCGGTTTAAATCCCCGCTCCGGAGGGCTGAGAGCCCTCTGAGTGCTCACCCCGCTGCCAGCACCGGCTACATCCCTGCGATGCCTCCCGGTGCCTCCAGCAGGCCGGGAACCAGCGCTCCGGAGGGATGCGCTCCCAATTTTCCCGATATTTTTCACTGTCAGGACAGTGCGGCAGGGATACAGATCGCAAATCGCATTTGTGACAGTCTCGGGTGGTATCTTGGCAAGAGACGCTGTACAGATTTTTTTTTTTTTTTCTCTCTGTTAACATCACAGTGCATCGAACTGTTATTAATAAAATAGCGTTCAAGGTTATGGGGGAAAGGAAATCTCTGTGGGGGAAGCTGAAGTTTCAGGTTCAAGCTTTGTATTCCTATATATATATATATATTTGGGGATGTATATATATATATATATATATATATAATCTGCATTTCTTTTCAAAACGTTTTATTAGGAAAGCTATACCAGACGCATCACTGTACAATGATTAAACATTACCTTTACAATTTATATTCACTTGAAATTACAGAATAAATATATGCACATTGTTGTACCTCTGTGTGTGTGTGCGTGTGTGCGTGTATGGGTGCATGAGAGAAAACATTAAAAGTGCTTCCTACAAAGCTGTTAGTGAGAGGTGCCCGTTAGCTTTTTTTTTTCTTTTTTCATTTTTTTTTTTTCTCTCTGTAGATTTGCATGTCGCCTTTATTAGGAAAAGTGCGGATGTCCTCCAAGAAACCATGGCGTCATGATGGAAGTGTCGCTGAGCATCCCCTAAGTGTGTGCGCCACGTGGTGACATCCTTTGGGCTGCTCGGCTCCGGGGGGCTTCCCCCAGCCCCCGGGATTCCCCCCGCGGCCCCCGGGCCCCGCTGGAGCAGGCGGGGGGTGCGCGGAGGGTGAGGCTGAGTGTGCGTGCGAGGGAGGGAGAGAGACAAGAGTGAGACATTCGAGCAAGACCCTCCCCTCCCTTCCTTCTTGCAGTTTCCAGGCATGCAGCAAACTGCGCTCGTTTGCTCCTTTGCATTATTTTTTTTTTTTTTCTCCTCTTTTAAATAAATGTACAGAATCTGTGCCATGGTGGGCAAGAAGAAAGCAAGCCACGAAATGCCATCTTCCCTCCCCCTCCCCTCCAAGGGAAAATATCAAGGAAGTTTACTGCCAACGGAAAAAAAATAAAAAGACAAAAAAAAAAAAGAGCCAACGAACAAAACAAACAACAAGAACAGAGAAAATAAAAGAAAAGGGAAAAGAAAAAAGAGAGAAAGAGACACACATAGAATTTACTCAATCAGGATCAATACAAAGATCCCCGATAATAATAATAATATAATAATAATAATATACCTTTAGACATGGCACAGTCAAAGTCTCAGTTTCAGTATAAAAAATAATGATTGATTAACATCTGCTGGCAAAAGTCTGCGAAGGCACTTCGTCGATAAGTGATCTGAGAAGGGCCCTGCCCCGCAGCGCGCACATCTGGCGGGGCAGAGCGCACAGCTGTATCCTCTGCTCGCGGGCGGCGGGGCCGGCCGGGCGGCGGGGCGGCGCTCAGAACCGGTACGTGGTCTTCTCCAGGACTTCGAGGTAATCCGGCTTGGTTTGGAGTTTGGCCCTTAACTCGAGGTATTCGCTTGTGGGGGTTTGGTGGTCCGGGAAGCCCTTGCCGGCCGTGAAGAGCAGGGTCTCCTTCAGCCGGGCGTCCTGCTGCAGGTCCGGGTATTGCATGCCGGGGGGGTGGACGTGCAGTTCCTTCAGCTTGGGCACGGTGCCGTACAGGCAGTCCACGAAGCCCACGGCGCAGGGCGGCGGGCGGTCGCGGTCCCGCGGGGCTCCCCCCGCCGCCGCCGCCCCGAGCGCGCCCGCCGCCAGCCCTCCGCCCGCGGGGTGCTGGGGGTGCACGGCCACGATGGTGTTGAGCTGCGAGCTGGACACGGCCAGGCTCCACTCCTGCTCCTTCTCCAGCAAGGTGCGGTAGCTGCTGCCCGGCTCCGGCGCGGCGGCGGGGGCGGCGGGGTGCGAGAAGCCGCGCTCGCCGCCGCCCCGCAGCAGCTCGGCCGCCTCGCCGCCGCCGCCGCCGCCGGCACAGCCGCCCGCCGCCTCCTCCTCCTCCCGCGGCTTGTAGATGGGGTTGTTGCACATCTGGGTCACCGGGTGCGGGATGTAGTCGTAGACGTGGCCCGCCGGGGGCGCCTTCTCCGGGGACCGCTCCCCGGGGCCCCCCCCGCCGCCGCCCCCGCCGCCGCCGCCGCCGCCGCCCTCGGGGAAGAGCCGCGGGCAGCGCAGCGGCACCGCGCCCAGGTCCGCCGCCTCCGCCCGCGGGCCGCGGAACGGCAGCTTCCGCCGGCGGCGGCGCAGCACGAAGGCGAAGAGCCCGGCGGCCACCAGCACGGCGGAGAAGAAGAGGACGAGGAGGCTGAGGATGAGCACGGAGAGCGGCACGGCCGCGGCCGCGGCGGCCGGGGGCAGCTCGTAGGCGGCCGCGCCGGTGGCGGCGGGCGGCGGCGGGGCGGCGGCGGGGGGCGAGGCGGCGGCGGCGGCGGCGGCGGGGCGCAGGGCGGCGGGGCACAGCGCGGCCAGCTCCAGCGAGCGCAGGTCGCGGCGGGCCAGCGGCTCGGGGCTGGCGCACAGCACCTCGCCCACCACGCTGACGGAGCTGAGCGCCTCCAGCCACTGCTTCAGCGGCACCAGCTCGCAGGTGCAGTCCCAGGGGTTGAGCTTCAGGTCGATCTGCACGATGGCGTGCAGGTGCTCCAGCACCCCGGCCACCGGCAGCGCCAGGAAGTGGTTGTTGCGCAGGTTGAGGCGCGCCAGGGAGGTGCCGGCGAAGGCGTCGGTGGGCAGCGTGCGGAGCAGGTTGTCGTTGAGGAAGAGGAGCTTCAGGTTGGGCATGAGGCTGAAGGCCGCCGGCTGGATTTCCCTGATCAGGTTGTACTCGAAGTACAGGTAATGCAAACTCTGCAGGCCCCGGAACATGCCCGGGGTGAGCCGCTCGATGTCGTTCCCGTTCAGGTACAGACTCTTGAGGTTCGGCAGGTTGATGAACGCCCCATCCTGCACGTAGGAGATCCGGTTGTTCCCCAGGTGTAAGAGATCCAAGGAGGAAAAATTCCAGAAATCGGAGCGGTAGATTTTCTGGATCAAATTCCCGCTCAGGTACAGCTTCTTGGCGTTCAAGGGCCTGGGCAGGAGCTCGGAGATGTTGTGGAACCCCCGCTCCTTGCAATTGACCGTCAGGCCCAGGTCGTTGATGTGCAAACTGCAAGAGCAGCCGGTGGGGCAGATGATGGGGATGGGGGGCCGGGTCTGGTAGGCAGCCACGGGCGGTTGGTTGGGCCCGGGGTACAGGCCACGGGGGGTCGGGGGAGGCCGGGGCGCCCGGGGCTGCTTGGTGGGCTTGGGCTGCTTGTTGGACGTTTTGTACTCAACAGAGGAAGCGGTGAAATGGAAGGAGGACAGCATGGAGGAAGGTTTCGTAGGCCACGCGTTCTCCTTGCTGGAGGACAGCTGAGGGATGCCCAGGCTGGCTTCCACCTCGGAGTCGGACAGCATGGGGCAGAGCTTGCTCCTCTTGATCTCCCGCAGGTCCTTCCCGTGGAAGTGGAAGGGCGTCTCGCAGGTGATGTCCCCCACCAGGGCGGTGTAGGGGATGCGCTCCAGCCAGCTCTTGAGCTGCACGATCTCGCACGTACAGTTCCACGGGTTCTCCTCCAGCTGGATCTCCATCAGGCTCCTGCCAATGTGGTCCAACATCCCGCGGTACGAGAGGACTTTGAGGCGGTTCCCGCGCAAGTCCAAGTGGGTTAAGGACACGGACTTAAATAAATTGGTGGGAAGCATGGGGATGAGATTGTCATTTAGGATAAGGACCCTCAATTTACTTAGGTTTCGAAATGCCCCGCTTTCAATCCGTTTAATGACATTGTAATCTGCCTGCAGATATTCCAGACTTTCCAAACCCAGGAAAGTGTCGTTCCTGAAAATGTCCAATTTGTTTTCGTGCAAATACAACCTCTTCAGAACTCGGAGCCCGTTAAAAGCCCCCGTCTGAATGTCCTGCAGTGCATTGTTCCCAAGGTTAATAGATACAGCATTGTTCAAGTGAAGAAAACTGTTGGTGTACAATTTCCTCATGGAATTCCTCTGCAGATAAAGTTTAAAAGGTCTTGACCACGACTCTGTTATCTGACTAATATTTATAAATCCCTTGTTGTCACAATGTATATGGAAAAGGCTCTCCTTCACTTCACAGTAACATGGATCAAAGCAGGGCTCATCCAGTTCCTCCGAGTCCTCTATCAAGGGAATAGGTGTAGTCCATGCTAGAGCAATTGTGCTTAGAAGAATTATCCACAACATCCTTCCTTTATGAAGCGTCTCTGCCGTGGAAGGTTTCATAATTTGTTGATGTTTACCAAACTGCAACGGGAAGAAAAACGCACATTTCAGTATTTCTGCCCTGCCCCTCTCCTTTCCATAAACCCCTACCTGCTGGACTCATGTCGGGCTCCTGCAAAGTTCAGCAATTGTTGGGCAGACGTTCCCAACCAACTCCAGGGGTGTCGGCTGGGCGAGCCTTGCCCTGATTTATACTTCAGAGATGTTAGACGGCTCCATCACGCGATAGCAGCCTGCCTTCCTCCCCTCCCTGTGGTAAATGCCACCTATAAAGAGGACAGCACATGCAGCCCCACACAGCACCACGAGCACACCGAACGTGTTGCGTCCTCTCCACGTTTCCCAGGCATCGGAACAGCCCGGATCTCATCCCTGTGAGCAATTTTAGCCCAGGAGCCATCGCAGCCCGCCTTGGCTCCGGCGGGGAACCACACACCGAGTGGGCAGATACCGCCAGTGTCGCACCACATCCTTCATCCATGCAAACTCCCAAAGTTATTGAACCTCCACCCTCGAATCTCCCTCCCTCCCTCCCTCCCTCCCTCCCGGCTCGATATATTCCACACGCGAGTTCCGAGGAATGTGCGAGCTTTGCTGATGTCCCTGGCAGAACGGTTCCCCTCAGAAATCCCCACAGTATCTTCACCGGAGTAAATGGTTAACGACCCTGATTGGGAAGGAAACCTTCCCCTCGCAAATGCGCCGGTGAATTAATGCAACTGGTACATTATCAGGTAAATACACGCCACATATTAGTCATTTTAGCTGATTAAAGCATTTAGAGATGATTAATCTTTCTAAAGCACATGCCCATGCGATCAGCAGATCTAAAGGGAAGTGACAGCTGAAGAGGCACCTAGGATTGAAACGCTCAGCCTGCCTTGGATTAGGGCATTTTGTGCCCCCAGGACCAAGCAGAAGACCCGGTTAAAAAGCTGAAAGTGGAAGAAAAAAAAATACCTTGACACTTACCAGCCGATAAATTCTCTATCCTACTATACACGATTCCGAATGAAGACACCATTCTTCTCCAATCAGATGAAAATAATACTGCCCTAATGAGATGCAGCTCCTTCAACATATGGTCTCACCCTTCCTTTCACCAGATATTTTAAATGTATGGGTACAGGGAAACGCTAAGGATGGGAATAATACCGGCGGTGATGCAGCCTTCCTTGAATCCCTGAAATGCCCATTAGAATGATTCGGAGCGATCATTGCTTTTAGTCTCAATCTCCCAATAAAAAGGTCCTTTTTTGCCTTCCTCGTGTAAGAACTAGAAAAAATTGCCCCCCATCCGCAAACTTAAGAGCAGAAGGATGCATTTAGGGGAGAGAAATGCCAGAGGAACAGAAATCCTTAGGATCAACTTGCAAATGAAACCCTCCCCTGTGGGGAAGAGGAGATGGTTGAAAGCACGAAAAGAGAAATACCCTCTGCAATTAAAACCAGCATCTAATTGGGGAGAAGGGAGAGAGATGAGAGCTATATTGCAGTATCAATCTCTCTGTCTCCTTTGCAAAATATTAGCCACTTAAGTTCTTTCTCTTCTGCAAGGGCTGTAATAAAAATAAAAAAATAAATAAAGAGGATTATTATATCTTCTTTTTGGAAGAGGGGGGTGTCTTTGACCCTAGGCGGAAACAAAAGGATCCAGAAAGGTTGTACTTACCGGTTTGCAGGAGAGATTTTAGCACATCGTTACAAAAGAAAAAGAAAAAAAAAAAAGGCAAAAGAAAGGAAGGGGGGAAAAAAAAGGCTCGAGTTTAAAGATTGCTGGTTTCTCTCTGCCTCTCCCTCTCTGTGGCTCTCTCTCCCTCTTTCTCTACTCCTGCTGAAGCTGAGGCAAAAGGAAAAAAAAAAAAAAACCGAAAAAAAAAAAAAAAAGAAGCAAGCCTGAAACGTGCTGGGAATGCAATGAGCCCCTCAATGATCTTCTTTAGGATGCAGAGCTGCTGTTTGGCACACTCAATGGAGGAGGGAGGAGAGGGGCTGCTGCAGGCTCCAGCGCCGCCGCCGCCGCCGCTGCCTTCCCCGGGCAGCGGCAGCGCGGAGCGGGCGCTGGGGCGCGGCGGGCGCGGGTGCGGAGCGCGGGTGCGTGTGCGGGTGCGCTGCCTGCCCGCCTGCGCGGCTGTGCGCGGGGTGCGGGGCCGCGGGAGCGTGTGCGGGTGTGTGTGGTGTGTGTGTGTGTGTGTGTGTGTGTGTGCGCTGCCGCTCCTGCCCTGGATCAGGCTGCTCCACGTCATGAAAATCAGCTTCAAGAAGGGGAACAAACGAAGGGGGCGCGCTCGGCTCCAGGTCGGGGGCGCGCATTTGGGAAGCCCTGACTACACAGTTTTTTTTTTTTTTTTGCCTTTTGCCTTTTTTTTTTTGCTTTTTTTTTTTTTTTTTTTTCTAAAGAGGGAAGGTGGGGGTTGGTTGGCGGAGAGGAAGGGAAGTGGGAAACGAGCAGATGGGGGGAGGAAAAAGCCTGAGAAGAATCAGAGAGGAAAAAGCCGCCGGGATGGGGCAGAATTTGTACACCCCCCTCCCCTTTCCTGAAAAAAAAAAAAACAAAAAAGAGAAAGGATAAAAAAAAAGGAGGGAAAAAAAAGGGAACAAAAAGCCCAAGTCTGGAGGAAATCAAAGCTGCTCTGACTGCGAGTGCCAGCCGAGGGCTGCGGCGGGGAGCAGCCCGGGGGTCCCGCTCCGGCCGCCCCGCTCTCCCCGCATCCAGCGCCTCCTCCGCTCCGTGCCGCTGCCCGCCCGTCCCGGGGCCGCTCCCGCCCCGAGCCTCGCCAGGAGCCCGCAGCTTCCCGCAGAGCCAAACACCTCGGGAAACACCCGGCACCTCCCGCATCCTCCCGGCACCTCCCGCATCCTCCCGGCGTGTGCGCGGAGGCGGAGGGGCCGCGCCCGCGGAGCGCCGCGCGGTGCCCGCCCGCCCCGGGAGCCGCCGCAGGTAACGGGGCTGCGCGGGGCTGCGTGGGGATCCGCGGAGGGGGGCGCAGCGGGAGGGATGGGCGGCTGCGCCCGCGGGTGAAAGTTGGTGGGTGAGATGCGCCGGGGGCTCGGGGGGCTGCGGGCTCTGCGTGCCCCGGGGCTCCGGCAGCCGGGAGGGAAGGGCTGCGGGCACGGCACGGCACGGCACGGCACGGCACGGCACGGCACGGCACGGCACGGCACGGCACGGCACGGCACGAGGCGAGCCCCGCGCTGCTCCGCTCATCCCCGCTGTCCGCACCCGCGCACAGCCCTGCGCATCCCTGCGCGCACATCCCGGAGCGCGCACACCGCGCCCGCCCATCCCCGCGCACATCCCCGCGCATCCCGCTCCCCCCGCTCCGCGCGGAACCCGAATTCCCCTCCCGCACCCCGGGGCGGCTCGGCCGGGAGACACTTAACTGGAACCGCGGCTCGGTAGCAAAAAGTTCGGGGGCAGAGGCGCGGGAGCGGGCGGGAGGTGCCGGGGGGCCCGCGGGGTCCCGCCGCCCCGGGGCCGCTCTGCGCGGGCAGGGGCGCAGCCTCCGCGCCCGCGGACACGCACCATCTTCCCCCGGCTCCCGAGCTCTCCTCCGCCGGTGCAATATGGACGCACGGCTCCCTCCTAATTAAATTGCTGCATCATTCATTTTCTGACGCGGGAGCGACATGGGGTACCGGCAGGCGCCGTGCGCTGACACCCCCCGTTCGCAATGGGGGGGAGGCGGAGAAAAAGGGCGAAAGGGGGGAATCACAACAGTTTGTTCTTGCAACAAGCTCTCACAGAGGCTTTGGCAGCAACTCAGCAAAGCGACCTGAGCGAGCAAACCCCGCTGGGTTTTGGGGGGGGGCCGCCCCCCCTTCCCATAGATGCCGCCCGTGGGGCAGGGTCGGGATGCGCAGGGGGGAGCCCTGACCTTGCAACTTTCCCGAATGCCACGGAATATCGCTCGTTCTCCTCGCCGGGGCTCCTGCCGTCGGGCTGTGCAGAGGGGCTGACAGAGGGGAGGGAGAGGGGGGGCTGGGGAGGGATAGCCCTGGAATGCGGACCAGGCAGCTCTGCGGGGATGGACGGGCATCCCCCCGGCCCCCCTCCTCAGGCAGGGCCTGCCCCGGGACCCCCGAACACCCCTGTGCCCCCCGCCCGGCCGTGACACCGGGCAGCCCCTCGGGATGGCCCAGGGGAGGAGGAGGAGGAGGAGGAGGAGGAGGAGGAGGAGGATCACCCCGCACCTCCCTCTCCATCCTTTATGCCCCCGCAGTTTCCCAGAGGGGTGAGGAGACTCAAATCGACACAGAGGCGGCTCTCCCAGGGTTTGTCCAGGCCGTGTCCCCGTGTCCCCTGAGCCGGGAGGCAGAAGTCACCACGGGCCATCCCCTGCATCTCCCTCCGGCCACAGCAGCTCCCGGCCCTTGTGTCTGCGCTCCGCACGCCCTGCTGGGCACAGGGCCGGTGTGAGTGTGACTGGCAGCAGCTCCAGCGAAGGGTACTGCTGATGTAACCAAGATTAGGACGTCACTCGGTTATTAATGATAATTATTATTATTGGCAAGCGAGCAATTTCCTTGCCGAAGCCCATCCTGGAGCTGTGGGGATGCTCTCAGCAGGGTGGGAGCTGGCAGGTGCCCTTCGGCTGCCTCTTACCAGCCTCAGTTGTCATCGTTGAAATGCACCTTTCCTCCCTGACAGCCTTGTGAGAAAAAGGGACAGGGACCCAACTTAGAGAAGGATACTTGGGCAGAAATATCCTTAAATGGTTCTGTTTCCAGCAGAGGCGAGCGTTCCCCCTGCTGCAGTCACTGCTCAGCAGGCACTGAGTGCTCCAGGCAGCCTGCAGTGGGAACCAGCCCCTTCCCTTCCCTTCCCTTCCCAGCAGAAGTGGCAGTGGTGGAGAGAAAAGAGGGAGTTTTCTCCCAAAGCTCGACCTGCCTATCCAGAAAGAAATATTCTGAGCTTTAACAGTCTCTCTGTCTCCAGCAACCCATGGCAAGGGCAAAAGCAATAAATAGTGCAAGGGCGAGGGAAGCTCTGCTGTAATTATGGCAGATGGGAGCTGCTCCCGGCTCTCTGTGCTTGGTTCGGGTCGGGAGCAGTTGGGAGGCGCCGGGTCCGAGTGTTTGGGAGGGTTTGGACACAGCTCCGGCTGCATTTCTGCCCGAAAGCCCTGGCACAGCCAGCTCCCCCTGGCACTGCCCAGAGCTCAGGGACAGGCATGGCCTTGCTGCCAGCTCCGGGGGCAGGAGGAGCTGCGGGAAGCCCGGGGTGGCAGCGGGATGTGCTGCTCCTTAATCCCTGCCGCAAACCCCACACGCGCCGGGTGGCAGAGCTGAGAGTGCTCCAGGGGCAGGGCAAGGCCCAGGGCTGGGAGGGAACATCCCATGGCTCTCCCTGCCTTGGGTGGAACGTGGAAATCCCGGAATTTAGGGAAGGCCGGGGCGCTGGGCTGTGCAGAACGCAGCTCTGAACCCTCCAGCACGCAGAGAGTGGCCCAGGGCAGAAACACTCCCAGCTGCAGAGGCTGCAAGAGGCAGACGTCTGCTCATGCCATTAGTCTGGGCTCAAAGCTCAGCTTAAAATTCCTTCCCTGCTCTGATGACCCCTCTCCTTGTCCCCATGAGATTTCTATATTGCACGGTGTCTTCATATTCAACATTGAGGTTCCCCTCCTCCCTTTATTTTTAGGGAGCCTTTCAAATATTCTTGGGTTTCTGTATTAGAAATTATTCAAGGAGACATTTCAGTGTTTTTGAAAGCGTTGATCAAGGGAAATCAGAATTGAGAGTCTTCTCTGTGCAGCAGTTAGTGAAGCAGTTTATGAGGCTTCACTTTTCTTATTCCCTCTCTGTTCCTTAATTAATTTATCAGACACGGACAGAGAAACATAATCATCAGCTGGAATTTACCTGTAGCCCTTCCCTGGAGGAGACTATTTCTGTTAAACCTCTGCCACGTTGTCCCAGTGGTGTTTTAGGACCACAACCTCTCTTGCTGGTGCATCAACAGCTCAGCCTCACTTCACGTGGTCCCTGATTGGACTGGGGCTTGTCCTGTCCCCCCCAAAGCCACTGCAGAGGTTTCCCTGACTGCTGAAGGGTCCTGTCTGCCCTGGCAGAGCTCAGCCCAAGGCTCAGGTGCTGCTCAGGTCCCTTCATCCCACTCTGACTGCTCTGCTGAGGGCTGGATCCCTTTTTCCATACACTGCTGGCATTTGCCAGGCCAGATAGAAAGTACAGGCACAGATTATTGGAGCTGCATAAGCACTGGTGAGTGCCCATGAAATGGAGGAAGTGTAAGAGCTTTAAACTGGGCTTTTCCAGCTGGAATCCTTCAGGCTGGAGAAGCTTCTGTCAAACTGATGCTCCTGGCTACAATTTTCCTCAGTCGCCTCATTATCAGTTATTTATTAAGGCATAACTGTTGATTTTTTTTTCAGGACAGTTGTGCAATTTCCTGATGAAGTTAAGAAATAACAATGCACCAAATTATATTAACGTGGATTATTTCTAACATAAAAGTGTCCTCAGCTACTTGAAACTCCATGGGACACTGGAGCTGCACAGAGAGCCCAGCCATGCCCTCAGTAGCAAGTTCTTTGTAATTGGTTTGCACTCATGGGATTTTTTCTTTTTCCAGCAGAGAAATTTTGCCCAGCATTTGATGATATGTGTAAATATGAAAAGGAAAGGAGGGAAGAACTAATAGACAGCATTAAAACAGAACAGCAAATACCAGCAAATTGTGGGTGCAGCATTTTTAATGGATGGTTATTAAAAATAAAAGAGAAAAGCAGGCAAAATAAAAGGGAGGTTTTATTGGACAGAATTGACAGTTGTTATCCTCACTGATTCCTGACATTTCAAGATCAGTTTTTTATCTAATGTTTCAACAGCCTTGGATATTTCCTTCTAGCAAACCACACTCAGCTGTAGCTTTTTTCTCACTTCAGGCACGTAAGCCCACAAATTTTTTTTCTGAATGTGCTGATATTTATTATAGCCAGTGTCAGAAAAACTCCACACTCCACTTATATACGACCTTCTCCTCGGCCTTTCCTGGGATGATTCACAGCCCTGGCTGGGCACGCACAGCTCCCTCTGGCAGCAGCTGGAATTTCATGGATGCAGGGCAGAGTAAAGCCCTTGGGGTGATGTGTTCCCACCACGCTGAGAGTTATGAGGGGCCCTCCAGCACTGAGAGGGCTCCTCCAGTCCTGCCCATCCTTCAGAGAGGCAGCTCTGCAGCCACATCCCGGAATCATGGAACCATTTGTCTTGGAAAAGATCTCTAGGGTCGTCGAGTCCAACCATTAACCCAGCACTAAACCATGTCCCTAATGGACATCAAGATATTTTTTGATCAGTTCCAGGAATGGTGATGCCACCACTTCCCTGAGCAGCCTCTTCCAATGCTTGACAACCCTTTTGGTGAAGAAATTTTCCATAATATCTGATCTAAACCTCTCCTGGCACAACTAAAAGCTGTTTCTTCTTGTTCTATCACCTGGTACCTGGGAGAAGAGTCCGACCTCCACCTGTCCACAGCCTCCTGTTCTCCATCATGACAATGTGCTGCACCTTTTTTAACCCTTTTTATTCAGTGAAGAGAATTCCTATCACCTGGGAGCCCAAGAGGAGATTTTAATGTCCTAAATGAGGGTGAGCATGGACCACACAAAGGAAGAACGTGGACTTGGAATTGTATTTTCTGAATCTCTCCATCCATTGCTCGCAGACCCTGGTGCCAGGACACACCTCTAGATGGCAACTTCATTGCTCCCATTGGAAAAAATCCTAGAGAATGCAAAAACAGTGTTTGAATTCATGTTGTGGAATAACTGTGGTTTATTTTGACACCTCCACACTCTGCATGTGAACATTTTCTGTTGCAATTTCTCCTTTGGCTTTCTTTCCTTTTCACCTTGTGGGTTAATCTTCCATACATCCCAATTCCTGTATTTTGCCTGGGTACACAAAAATGGAGATTAGCCTCCAGTATGTGCTGTAAGCAACAGCATGGATTTTCAGGGCATCTGGATTTAGAGTTGCCAGAATTAGAAACACGAGCCAGACGAGATCATGCTAGGGCAATTCCCCAGGACTGGGCCATAAAGCCAATCAATTTAAAATGTGATAGAAAGCACCGAGTTCTGGGTGAAAGAAGGCACTTACTGCTCATTTGGAAAGAAAAGCTCATATTCTAAATTGCTTTTCAGATCAGACTTGAGCCTACTTTTAGTGATGTCAATGGTGTCACTTCCACTCGGTCCAGTGGTGCCAGAATTTTCCGTTTGCTGCTGTTGCTTCTCCACTTCCCTCTCTCCTCCTTTTCCTAAGATCCTTGGCAGCAGCACTCCTGGCATGGTTCTGAGGAGGCTCCAGGATGAGCAGAGGGATGGAGCAGCTCTGCTGGGAGCAAAGGCTGGCAGAGTTAGGGTTCTTCAGCCTGGGGAGGAGAAGTTTTGGGGTGACCTCAGTGTGGCCTTGCAGGGCCTGGAGGAACCAACATGGAGAGGGACAATTTACAGGGGATGGAGTGGCAGGGTGAGAGGGAATGGGTTAACACCGACACAGAGGAGGTTTAGATGGGATATTGGGAAGGAATTCCACCCTGTGAGGGTGGCCAGGCCCTGGCACAGGGTGCCCAGAGAAGCTGTGGCTGCCCCTGGATCCCTGGCAGTGCCCAAGGCCAGGTTGGACATTGGGGCTTGGAGCAGCCTGGGACAGTGGGAGGTGTCCCCATGGCAGGGGTGGCACTGGATGGGCTTTAAGGTTCCTTCCAACCCAAACCATGCTGGGATTCAATGATTCCTCTTTGAGGACAGTTAAGATACGAAGACAGACCTGATGGTTTAGAGGCAGAGAGATGGAGTCATTTTAATCTCACACAAAAAGGAGCTCAGCACCCATGGAGGGGATGGTGACAGTGATGGCTGCTCTGCTCTCGCAAGCCTTGCCCTCCTTTGGTTTCTGTCCCAAGGACAGAAGTTTTACAGCAGCCCCAAGCTGGGAATGAGAGCTGATCTTTCACCTGAAATGGGCTCAGCTGGGAAGTTCAATGAGCTGACTCACTCCCATTTCACTTATCCCTAATGGAAGTCGTGGACTAATGCACCTCTGTGAAAATGGCTGAAGACATTCGGGTCCTGAACTCGTGGGTCTCTCCTAACATCAGAGACTGCAACACTTGGGTTTCCAGGCCAGGCTGCATGGACACATTAGCAGGCACTTAAGAGATAATTTTTATTATGCTAAAATTATGAAATGGTGAGAGTCAGAAGGAGCTGAGGTTCCTGAGTGTCTTCCTCAGCCTCCAGCTCCAAGTGACCTCTGGAAGAGCACTGCTCTCCCTCTTTCCCAGCAGCCAGGAATCCTTCTGGAAATTGCCATCAGAATCAAATACTGTGGTTACTTTCCATGCAGTTCCCTGTTTCCTTCTCTGATAGAATTTTGTTGAAGAGGAAAATTGCTGTTTTCAAATTCTGAGGTTTTTTGCCTTTTTACAAAGGACCAAATTTCTTTCACCAGGAACTTTGGGAGCTGCCATTTTTGATCACTGCATCCAGGGAGTCATTACATGGGGATGTACAAAGAGGATCAGAGGTCTAGGAAGTCAGGCTCATCAGGAAAGAGCAAATTGGAATAGTTCTGAATGGAAGAGCAGAGGGAACATGACAGTACTTCTGAATTATACAAAAATACGTTGAAAAATAAAGGGAATACTTTTCTCCGTACAAATAATATCAGAGAGAGACAAGAAGTTAGTCTTAATTTGGAACTAGAAAGATTAATATCAGATATTAGAATGATGTTTGTGATGGAGAGGATGGCAGAGACTGGCTGAGGAGGTCACAACCCCATAGTCCTGTGGCTGTTCATGTTGAAGGACAAATTGTGACCGTATACGGCACTCCTTAAAATAAATATATTGTCAATAAACACAGGAGGAAAATCCCATCAAAAGCAGATTTGGAACCAGGTTCCAATAGAAACAATGACATAAAAAATGTAACATGAAAGAACTGAAGGTTTCTAGATCAACGTGGCCCATGGACATTTTATATCCAGGCTCTGAATTCATGGAATGGGCTGAAATCATCATTTTGGAAGTAAATACATGGATGTATGGATACACGAACACCCACATGCCTGCAAACCTGCATTCTCGGATTATTTTGCACATCTTCAATTTTTGAAGGTTCTTGTGTTTAGGGTTTTTATTTTCCATTCATTTTCTCTCTTTCTGCACCACCCATCTCTCTCCGGCTGGCAGGGGCTGGGAAATACCAACTCCTTGGGAAGTCACCTTCCAGAAACCAGAACTGGAGGAAAAAATCTCAAATAAGCAGATTTACAACAAGCTCTGAGCATCCTGAATAGAGATCAAATCTTGGGTATGAGTGTAATGCTGGAATGTAAAATCCATAATAATTTCCTCCCTGCTTTTACAGCACCAAATGTTTGCAGTTCCAGGGAGCGTGAGCGAGGCTCCCCTTCAGCTGTTGATTTAACTGGGCTTAAAACCCAATGAATAAATTGTCCATAGTTCATCAGCGTGTGGGGTGCTCAGTGCCCACACACCAAATAATAATCTCCACATCCCACTGGGAGCAGTTTATGGCCAGAGGAGTGCGGGAACACCACGGCGGAACTGTCAAAATAAAACACGCAACGGGCTCATAAATGAAATGAACGGATATTGGTTTCAAATCAAGCCCATAAATATGCGTCACACCTGTCCTCTGGGTGGTCAGCAGCCATCAGGCTGCTGAATTCTGAGCATATTTTCGAGCTGGTGCTGTCTGGTTTGTCCTTCCCTCCTTGCTGAGCGATATCAAGGGGCAAAGTGAAAGGCTGAAGTGAAACGGTGCCACTGCAAAGGGTGCAGCCAAGGTGATGGTAATGTTTCAAGTTAAATATACAACAAATCCATGATAATTCCAGGCTAATTGTGTTTTACTCTGTTAACCCTTTTAGGAAAAAAAAAAAAATCAATGGAAATAGGTTTACAGCAGCTGTTTTCACCACCCAGCAAGCTTCTGCACTTTCCCACAGAGGTTACTCTGAAGGTGGAAATATTCTAACATGAGGATTAATAATAATAATGATTTACACTGTGGGAGTGCCAAGGGTTCTCTCCATGCAGGGCACTGGAGAAACCAAAACTTTACACAGAAAAGCTTCCAAGCAGTGACCAAAGTGTGAATCTACCTGTGATTCTCTCTCTTCATACCCACAACTCCATGGCAGTGCCTAATAAATTCAGCTCAGTTCTTATACAATTCTCCCAAAGGTTACTAATTTTAACAGGCCGTTTTCATTATTTTTCCAAAGGAGCCAGAGAGGCAGACCCAACATTTGATGTTTGATATTTGCCCCAAATAATGCCCTAGCTGGTTTCAGGGTTGTACTCGTCTGCTAAACCAGCAACTTCTTAGGGACTTTAGGTGGGATTTAGTGCAAAATCAATTTTCTCACTTATTTAATTTTAAAGGTGGTGTTGTTAAGTTGTGAAGTTGTGCTGCTTGAAATGTAAGATTTTATTTTGCCACTTAAGCAGTGGTTTTTGGGGGGAAATCCATTCCTGATGGAGCCATTTGGGGCCTGCTTTACATAAAGGCCATGGAAGAGTCCCTCAAACTTGGATTTTCCAGCTTAAATACACAAGGGAGATGAGGCCCTCTGGAACTCCCTGCCAGGGCTCCATTCCCACCTCTCCTTGCTCTTCTGCACCCTGAAAACCCTGTAGATGTTAAAGTTCTCAGGTTGTCAAAGGGACACCAGGATTGCCCAGGCGGAGGCCGATTTCTTTATTTTAAATATGTCACTAAAACACATTGTACTGTTGAACTGGATCAAAAAGAAAAAAGTGCAGCAGAATGGCAAAACTGCTGAAAACCTGTGAGAACAGAGGCATTGTCTGATTTTGTGCCGTGCAATGCAGATGCAAACAGCACCACTTTTTTCCCTCCATTTGCATATCTGTAAATGACTGCGAGGCAGGGTAGAAGGAGGCCAGCTGGATTCAATTACACAGAAAGGTAAAAGCCTTTTGCTTCTGATTTTCATTTTGCAGTTTTGAGCAGGGTCACATCCTGAATTTCTTTCCAGACTTTAGAAAAACGAGTGAAGTTCTCTCCGGCTCATCCCGAGCGGAGGAGCGCACGGAAATCGGAATTATAGAAGGAAATTCTATTTTTACACTAATAATTCATGTTTTGTCTCGTGCAGCCTTCCCGGCGAGCCTCAGCAAGCACATTTGAGGGCACCAAAGCTGCTTAGGGAGATTTCAGGGGACACTAATCTGCAGGACTTTCACTGACAACCCAAAGGCGCTGTCACGTGAGAGCCTTATCAGGGCAAACCCACCCCGAGCCCATCTGCAGCAGCCCTGAGCCACAGAGCTCCCAGGCCTGGCATACCCCAGGATACTGCATGCTGAGGTTAGAGTGGGATTTTTGGTGTGCCAGAATTATTTCTATTATTTTGAGAAGGAATTGAGGCACCAGCAACAGGCAGAGCTGCTTCCCAGCCCGGGATGAGATGCAAACCTCTTGCTCTGTGTGATTTTCACCTACTTAATAATAACAATGATGGCAACAACATTCATCATCATCATCACTACCACCAAGAACAACAACAGTAATCACAGTATCAACAATGTCACCTTTCACTAGCTCCTCATAAGCCTCGATCATGATTTTATGCATCTTCTTAAGCATTTTTTTTTCATCCTTCGCTTCACACTGCAAGTTGCAGCAGCTCCTGGCTGTGCCATGATTTCTGCCATCCATGCACATTCAGCAAGGCAAGGGTGGTCAAACTGGGACACAAACCCAGAGGAGTAGGTGGACAGTAAATAATTATTAATTCCTTTTGCACCTTACAGAGGTCTCCTGTTTGCTGTCACTCTGAATTATTGGCCTTTGCTGATGAACACAGTCCTCTGAGTTACTCATAGACAGTTCTTTTGTACCTGGTGCAACATGAAATTGAGCTAAACCTCCCCTCTGCCTGCATTCCTTTATTTCTCAGCCAAGCCTTTAGCACAGCAGAGGATTTCCCAGGTACCCAGGTGCTGCTCAAATGTCCTAAAGTTGGAGGGGGATAAAGGCAGAGCCAAGTAAGTAGAGCAGAGAATTCTCTGGGTTAGGATGACAGACAGGTTAAGATGACAGACATTGTTCCCCCTCCTACTTAGTCAGCTATATTTATTTTTTCAGTGGATTTTCTCCCTTTCGGAGTCTCTCTGTACCCTGCAGTGTCAGGGAAATGTGTTAACAAAGCTCTGCCACCCAGAGAAGGGCATGGTCTTCAATTTGTGCACAGGGAGGGGAGCAGGGAGGGATATTTGGAGTTTATATTCAGCTTTAGGAATTTGAGGGAGAGCTGGAAAGCCTCGGCTGTCTGGCAGTCGCGCCAGGGATGGAGACTCCTTCCACTCCCAGCCCGTGGCACAGGTGTTCCCTATGGCAGCAAAAGCCGTAATCCCTGGCACTCTGGGAATAGTGAGGGGTTTGAGTTCCTCGTGCAGTCCCAGGGAAGTCTGCTGGTGGTTATTTCAGTCCTAACCTCATCTGACATTGGCACTTTTGGGAGCAGTGCCTGGTGGCACTGGGATGATCAGTCCTGGGAAGGGAGGAGGGAGGTGTGAGCGTTTCCATCCTGTCTGCAGGAATTAGCGCAGGTTTTGGAGTGACTGTGACTCTTACAGGACTAGCAAAGGTTCCCACCTCCTCCAGCCTCTCTTGTGTAACCCCGAGGTCTGGATTAGAGCTCTGGCTGCTTGGGTTGGGAGGTGGTTTCAGTCTAAGGCTCCTGGAAGTCCATTTGTTCTCACCAAGATGCCATTTGTTCCTACTTTCTCCCACACAGGTAACCCGGCTCTGACACAGAGTAGTCCCTCAAAGCATCCTTGGCTAATTTTAGCAATCCAAGGGTAACTTGCCCCATTTATTGCAGGTGGAAGGAGCAAAAAAACCTTTCTGCACCAAGGCCTTTTTTCTCTGTTTGTACCAGAGCGAGTGAGGCAAAAGCCTGACTTTAACAGAACAGATAAAAATAAACCCAGCCATGGACAAAGCCAATTATGTTCTCCATTGCCTAGGGATGGGCAGCCTAATTTGCAGCTGACAGTGATTTGATGGACTGAACCATCCTTTCCCTGATCCAGCATTTGAAGTAATTTTTATTGTAAACCAATCATTACGATGTAGGACTCTCCGTACCGCCAGTGTGGCCGTGACAAATCCCCACAGCAGTGCTGGTGCTGCTGCCGGGGTTTTTCCTGCCATCCCTCACTGCCCTGACACCTTCTGGGAGCTGCTGGCCATGGCCACACCACGGCCCTGTCCCCAGCAGGGCCCTGGGCACAGCAGCTAATGGGTCGTGTGAGGGGGACGGTGCCAAGCTCATCCCCAGCACCAGGGACTTGTTTCCAATCTCTTCGCTGTCATTTTGGCAGGGCTGCTAAATTTAGTCCTCCAGTTTGGAATACGCAGGCAGCACATCAGGCTGGGAGTTGAGCAGTGCACATTTTCTCCATCTTCATCTGCAATGGCCTCCGATTTTGCTCTTTTGTGTGGTTTATAGGTCATAAAATGATTTCCCCCTCCCTGAGGACATTGTACTGGTTTGTGTCTGACATCTGTGCAATCCAGTCGGTCCTGAGCTGTCGTGTAGCATCCTTCTGTTCCCTGAATGGACACATGGGCACAGCTCCTGCCCAGCATTGTTGGACAGAACACCACTTCATTAGAACCAGCTGGAATTTGTTCCCACCAGAGCCTCAGCAATTTCTCTTTGAAGCAGCCAGAGTTGTTGGAATTTACTTGTCTGCAGCAGAAAAAACTTCCCGCTGGGCCATGGGAGCTGTGGGGTGCAGAGGTGCGAGGAAATTTGGAGTGGACACATGGAAGGTGAAGATCTGCTGCTTTTGCAGAGGTGCTGTGTCCTACATTCCCTTTCCAGGCCCAGGACAGCTCAGTACAGACCCAGGAGGCTCCAGCACGTTTCCCCCATTTCTGCTCAGCTGTGAAATCTGCAATTCCTTTCTTTCCACTGTAGTATTCAGCAGAGGCTGATTAACAAATGACAGACACCCACTGTTGCTAACAGGAGCGATACAACCCTATAATTTTAATAAGACAGGTCACCAAGATTTTCCTCTAATCCTGCAGAGTTTCAGCAACATCTCCACTCCTGCAAAGTCCTGGGGTAAAGGAGGGTTCTTAAGGCTGTGTCATTGAGCACAGAGATGGTGAGACAGGCCAGGCTCAGGGTAATTTGTGCACCTCAACTTCTGCTCCTTCCAGTCCCGTGTGCCGAGGTTCCTGTGTGCTGAAGAGCTGTGAGGAGCAAGCTGTATTTTCCACTCAGATGCTTTGTGCCTTATAATTTACATTGATTACCTGTTTGTATTGGCCAGACACAGATATATTGATTTTATCAGCTCGGAGAATCAAAGGGAAGGTGGAGAAACATGTTTAATCATTTCAGAATAATTTGAAGGTGGTTGTTTCAGAAGCAAACCTAAGCAGGGTACGTCCTGGCAGGGAGACTTCTGGAAGCAGCAAGGCTCAGGGATGCCCTGCCAAGAGAGGACCCTGCCTGGTGCTCCAGGGTCCTGCAAGCTCAAGTTCTACCCCTGCAGGGACTCAGGGGTGGCTCCTGCCCTTAATTTTGGGGTGGGATTTGGTAACACAGGTGCTGGAGAGGCGTAGGACCTGCACTGAGCATTGAGAAGAGCTCGTGGTGGGGTCGGCAGAGGTTGTGGTGGGGCTGGCAGGGCTCATGGTGGGGTTGGCAGAGGTTGTGGTGGGGCTGGCAGAGCTCAGGGTAGCGCTGACACGGCTCAGGATGGGGTTGGCAGAGCTCGGGATGGGGCTGGCAGGGCTCAAGGTGGGGTTGGCATGGCTCAGGGTGGGGTTGGCATGGCTCATGGTGGGGCTAGCAGAGCTCAGGTTGGGGCTGGCAGAGCTCAGGGTGGGGTCGGCAGGGCTCAAGTTGGGGTTGGCAGAGGTTGTGGTGGGGCTGGCAGAGCTCAGGGTGGGGTTGGCATGGCTCAGGATGGGGTTGGCAGAGCTCAGGGTGGGGCTGGCAGAGCTCAGGCTGGGGCTGGCAGAGCTCAGGGTGGGGTTGGCAGGGCTCATGGTGGGGTTGGTACAGCTCATGGTGGGGTCGGCAGGGCTCATGGTGGGGTTGGTACAGCTCATGGTGGGGTCGGCAGGGCTCATGGTGGGGTTGGTACAGCTCATGGTGGGGTTGGCAGAGCTCAGGGTGGGGTTGGTACAGCTCATGGTGGGGTTGGCAGGGCTCATGGTGGGGTTGGTACAGCTCATGGTGGGGTTGGTACAGCTCATGGTGGGGTTGGCAGAGCTCAGGGTGGGGTTGGTACAGCTCATGGTGGGGTTGGCAGAGCTCAGGGTGGGGTTGGTACAGCTCATGGTGGGGTTGGTACAGCTCATGGTGGGGTTGGCAGAGCTCATGGTGGGGTCAGCAGGGCTCAGGGTGGGGTTGGCATAGCTCATGGTGGGGTTGGTACAGCTCATGGTGGGTGTCTGCACGGTCCCACGGGAAGGGCAGAGAGGCTGGGACACGCAGGAGGCGCGGCTGTGATGGGACTGCAGCAGCCCCCGGAGTTTCTGGGATCTCCGCACGGATCTGGGGTGAGAACTGTGCCCTCATCGAGCGGCGCCGATGGGAAGTGCTAAGAGCAGCCCTGTTTCCTCAACAACCCTGTGAAAGGAAACAGACTGCCTCGGGCAAGACATTTAGAGGGTCTTGCACTTGTCTTTGTGCTTTTGAAGTGCCTGTTCTTGCTCTCGGTGAAGCGCTGCCTCTGCAGAGCGGAGTCGGGCAGGGACACGCTGTGAGCTGAGCTCACCTGCCGGGAGCTGAGCCGAGCCCAGGGGGATGCTTGGGCTCATCCTCACACATCCCTGCGAATTCAGGGAAGCAGGAGGATCCGAGAGCATCCGGATATCGCTGCTTGTCTGCTTTGTGCCACAGAATCCCCGAGTGCCTTGCGTTGGAAGGGACCTTAAAGTCCATGGAATTCCAGCCCCCTGGCGCGGGAAATAAATAATTCCATTCCCAATCCCAGGGAATGTCACAGAATCATGAATTAGGATCAGAGAAGGGTTTGGATTGGAAGGGACCATCCAATCATCCACCTTCCACTATCCCAGGTTGCTCCAAGCCCCGTCCAGCCTGGCCTTGGACACTGCCAGGGATGGGGCAGCCACAGCCACACCCCAATACCCTCATACATCAGTTAAACACATTTCTAGCAAATGTAGATTATGGTCAAGGGTGGCTAAAATTGAGGCTAAAATTGAGGCTAAAATTGAGGTTTCTGAACCCCTGTTAAAAGCCACAGGGTTTGGAGTTTCTGTGCACGTTTCCCAGTGATTTCCATAGGCCTGGTCCTCCCACCTGTTTAAAATAAGCTTTAAGAGTATTCATCTCACAGCACTCTATGTTTAGACACTTATTTTTAAGATTTTCATTTCATTTCTAATGTATTCCCTCTTTCTGGAAATCAAAAGAACGCTTTCTAGGAAAATAATTTAAATTTCCATTTTTTCCCCCTACACTTTTCCATGTTGATTACTCACAGGTATCTCTTATTCTTTTCTCTGAGTCGTGGATCCTTCCCCAGCAACCACTGCCATGCTCAGCCTTCCCACCCTGCACAGGCCCCAGAGCAGGGCAAAGGAATTTCTCAATCAAATTATATTTTCAGCTAATTTTTCAAACCCTAATTTATCTTTTCCTAAGATAAACAGTTGAGACAATAAGCAGAAGCCTTGTGGCAGCAAATTCCTGCAAATAGTCACTAGTTCTAGTTCAGTCCTTTGCTACATGATAAACCAATGTGTTGATTTTTAAGTATCCTCAAGAAGTTTGATCTCATTTTAATGGGTGGAAAAATTGGTCAATAATTGTTATTATAGGATCAGTTTGCCTCAAAGTCTGTCTTCTGTATAGATTTTAATATATCTATATAGCTTAAACCAGTTTTCTGAAAGGGGAAAATAACATTGTAATTCATTTTGGGGATTATAAAAGGAGTAATTTTCTTGAAACTGGTCCTTAAGCTCTTGGCTTCACCTCAAGATGCTTAACAAGCCCATCATTAACTGTGGCTAATGAAAAATTAATTAAACTTTTTATAATCTAATACCAGATGACAAATCATTATAAATCATGCCCTTGGTTATTCACGTCAGTGAAGCCAATAAAAGAGTCTGAAAGTTCACAAATAGGTATAAAAGTGTAAACAAATATGCAATGAATTGTGCTGGCTGTCAATAGCTACTTTTTTCGGTAGCTTTTGAAATTTTTTCTTAATTTTCCCAGAATTCTCACGAAGGGATGACCCTGCCTGTAATTTTTGGAAGATTTAATAAGAAACCTTAACATTGCACATGATCAGAGACTCCTGGCATCTGCACCAGGATTAGCCACACCAGCCTGGAAGGGAATGAGCCAAACTGGGGAGATTTGGAAGCAGGAGGGCAGAATTATTACACAGTCCGGCAGGACATCATTAGAAAAAAAACCCCAAAACAACAATTTCACTGGATTTGAAACTGCATTTTTCTGTTTGCAATTTGCCTGAGTGACTCAAAGAAGGAACAGCAGCAGGATCAATCAATTGTGTGTGCAAACCAGTTTAGAGAGAGCCCCGTGCCTCAGATGTGCAGGATTAATGGGGGAAAGGGCTGAGCCCTCCAAGAGCCTTTCACAGGGCAGGTCAGGATCCATTTGGCAAATCCAGTGGATATTTCCAGGATACCATGATCAGCTCACAGCCCCCCAGACACCGCCCATGTGGTGGTAACAGCATCTATGACCTGTAACTTCTGAGGGGAACCAGTGCCAGGGTTGGCACAACCCTAACCCTTCCCATCAGCCGAACATTCCCGTGTGGAATTAGGGCAGAGCTGGGTGAGCAGCAGCACCGAGGCTGCTCTGGGAGCAGGAGGAAGGTGAGGAGGAGGAGTGGGGCAGGAGCGGGGCAGGACAGGGGCAGCTCAACATTCCTGTGTGGAATTAGGGCAGGCTGAGCTGGGTGAGGAGCAGCACCGAGGCTGCTCTGGGAGCAGGAGGAAGGTGAGGAGGAGGAGTGGGGCAGGAGTGAGGCAGGACAGGGGCAGCTCAGCATTCCTGTGTGGAATTAGGGCAGAGCTGGGTGAGCAGCAGCACCCAGACTGTTCCAGGAGCAGGAGGAAGGTGAGGAGGAGGAGGAGGAGGAGTGGGGCAGGACAGGGGCAGGTCAGGAGCTGGCAGCAGCTGATGCTGGGGTCACCTCCTGCCCAGCTCCGGGCCCCATCCATCAGCTCCCGGCGCTTCCCTTTGCCGGGCTGCGCACACGGGAACTTTTGTCAGGATGAGAGGAGAGGCTTTCCTTTGAAGTAACTCCTGCTCTGGGCGTGCTGCGCTCCCTGTCCTTTATCCAGCCGCTCTTTCCGTGCTGCCCAGCCCACCCCTGCTCCTCCTCAGGGCCACAGGACGTGACCTCTGTCGCCGTGGTTCCTTAGTTCTCCATCCCTTCCCCTCCCATCAGACTGCGCCGGGCTCTCTGCGTGTCCCCTCCGCGTCCGGCTCCAGTTCCACTCCTGGCTCACCTTGTGATCCTCAGAGCATCCCTCACAGATCTATAAATACCCCCGGGCAAGGTATCGCTCAGCAGCACGTCCACATCCCACGGAATTGCCCTCCCTGTGCCCCGTTTGTCCCGGTTTTGGGGTGCAGTTGTGCTCGGGGACAAATCCCTTCTCGGTGAACTTTAATTAAAGCCCCAAAGTTGCTGATGCACTCCAGTAATGACTGCAGCCCAACACAAACATATTTTCTTCCTCTCCCTCTCGCTTGCAAAAGCCCAAATTGATTTATTTTCAAACTCAAGCATCAGTTTGCCAAGTGCAGGAATATGTAATGCAGCAATTATGGGCATTCCCCAAAAGCTGCTTTTATGTATTTATGAAGAAAGCTCCCGTGGGTAACACTTCATCTCAAATATTTGACTTGGAAATGCTTTTATTTTTCCAAGTTCTTTTCAGATTTCTCTTCTGAAATCTGATGTGATATTTTTCATCTCATCTAATGTTTCTCTGAAAAGCCACATTCTGTAGCCATGCTTTTGCCATGCAGGACTTTTAGGGCACAAACAAACTTCTGTGGTGACATGAAAAGTTATTTTACGAAAGAGATCACAGCACCACGTTTATTTTTTTTCTCCAAAAACCACATTTAAACTGATTTTTTTTTTTTTTGGATCATCTGTAATTCAGACATACCTAAAATGTAATTAATTTCCATCACAATGTTTCAGTTCTGGTGCAGAATATGGTACCAGGGATAAAATCCAGAAATTGCTTCGAGCACGTGAAATGTGCAATTATAACAAGCAAATATTTAACTCCCGCTGTGCTCTTGGGATCACAATGTCAATAAGAGACTTAAAAAAATTAAGTGTTTCATCAAGCAGAAGAAGTACCTGAGGAGGCCCCATAGCCAAGGTGGTCTGCCAGGGGTGCAGACCTGGCTTTAGGAGGAACCTGGGGATGAAACTGATGAGAAATGAAGGCTGGGAACTGCTTTAGGATGGAAATATTGAGGATAAAATAAAGAATCATCCAGCTATGACAGCAATAAGTGACAGTGACGCTCAGTGATGGGGATGTGTGGAGTTCCCTGCGAGCTGAAAACTTCTCCAAAGGCTGCTCAGGGGCTCTCCCCTGCAAGAATTGACCTCAGGGGTAAATTTACCTGAAGAATTGACCTCGGGGTACAAAGAAGGGGCTGTCCCTGTGAAGAATTGACCTCGGGGTACAGAAAAAGGGCTGTCCCTGTGAAGAATTGACCTCGGGGTACAAAGAAAGGGCTGTTCCTGTGAAGAATTGACCTCGGGGTACAGAAAAAGGGCTGTCCGTGTGAAGAATTGACCTCGGGGTACAAAGAAGGGGCTGTCCCTGTGCTCGCTTGCCACAGAAGGTGTCATTGCTGCCTGGCCGTGGCTCTGAGAAGGAAAGAAAAGACTTCTTGTGATGCCCCCCTCCCTTTAATATTCCTTCAAGTGCTTGGGACAATCCTGAGGATGCCTCTGGTGTGAAATGAAAATGAAAACGGAATTTCTCTCCCCTCAGAGCCTTTCCCGCTGAGCTGGAGCTGCTCACGGGTAATTCACGAGCATTTCCAGCAGGAGCCAGATGCAGGAACTCCCATTTTCGATGGGAGATTTCTTCTGGAGCCAGCATTTCCAAGCCCTGATGAGCTCAGGTGACACCATGGGACATTTCAGATGGAGAAGAAGCTGGAGCAGGGATGCTGCAGAGCTGGAATGTTCTCAGTCCTCCGTGAAGGGCCTTCACTGCCAGGGATCCTTTTAAAGGCAGCAGCTCTCTGATGAAGCTCAATAATTTGGATTTGACAAGGTCTAACAGCAGCCACTGCCTGGATGCTTGATAGCTCTGTGATCATTTCCTGTCAGCCCCTTGCTCTGCAGCAGGATCTTGCATTCTTCAGGCTGAAACAGAGATATTTGTATTTACTGAAATGAATCCCTTTGTATTCTGGATCTCTGCATTTCTCCATTTTATTCTCTTCCCAAGGCAGGATTTCCACTTACTAACACCAGGGGAAATTTAGGATGAGCCAGAGCCAGTGCCAGTTAAAAGTAGAGCTGAGAATTTGTCTGCTGCAGTTCCAGGGCTCTTTTATGGAAATCAGGACTCTAATCAGGAACCATTTGTCGTCACTTTGTGAGAGTTGGGGTGGCAGGATAAATTGAGTCATTAATTGCAAACCCACCAGTGGCATCTTGGAATATGGAGCTGATGTGTGGGAATGCATGGGAAGCTGGTGAAGGAATGGGATGTGCAGAGGCTGCCACAGTGAAAAAAAGTACAAATTATGAAGGGTGTGAACAGAGGAATTGAAAAGTAAGAGGTGATTTTAAAGAAAAGGCAACTAGCAGCTAGAAAAAAGGGGAAATAGAGATAAGAATTAAATGCTGGATATTCCACGTTATTCCAAACACTAGTTAAAGAAAGCTGGCATAAATTAAATTTCATTATTCACTATAAAATGTGGATTTTATGGGCTTCCCATCCCTAACCCCTGGTATTTAACATAAGCCCCTACAGGTGGAGTGGCAGGAGAAGGACAGATGGGAAGGGAAGCTCCAGAGGGGCTTCAGTTGCAGTTGAAGGGGTCTTGCCCCTAGGAAGCTTAGATCCTCAAATTCCCCTTATTAATTTGGATTCATTTAACACTTTTAAACGGATTGTGATGGAGGACTACTAATAGAAGGAATTTATGAACATTTGTGGCAGAAATATTGAAAATATTGGCTTTTCCAGCAGAGCAGAGAGGGGAGAAATCACTGCTGGATCTTGTGCAGCTCTTCCAGCAACTTTGATGGGGATGTAACCTTTAAAAAGCACTGAATGAGGCTGTCAAATAACCTGAGCAGCAATGTGTATATATATATATATATATATATATATAAAAATATATCTGAAGTGTTACATAAAAGAGGAATTTTAACATCTTATAAAAAGTGGTAGCACGATGGCAAGAAATCTGTTAATTAGCATGTCTGCCATCCATCTTTTGGAACAGTCACCTTAAGAAGGACTGAGGACAGCGTTAGCAACAATGTGATACAAAATAATTAGCTTGTTTGCAGGGCTTAAATAGTCATTACTTTCCTGTGAAGTCCCTAATTAAGCTAATCCTAGTTTATAACACATTAGCAACAACTATTTATGTAGGAGCTACTTCTTGGGGGGCTAAAAATAACTTCCAGTTTTGAAATTCTCCAAATGATCTGCAAAACCATAGAGCTCGGGACAGGAACAATACAGACTGCAAAAATTATGTAAGAGCTTGATTTATTCCTCTCTGCCCACATGAAATTCGTTCACCTGAAGGCTGCAGATACAACTGTTTAAAGGCTTGCATGAAACCATTTTCCCCTTTCTGCTCTCAAAGCCCATGACAGCCTTGTTACCACGATTTTCTCAGGAGGTCCTGCTACAGCATTGCCCAATTATTTCCTAAAAAGTGTAAAGATTTTTTCTCCCTGACTCACAGTGTAAGAGATGAAGGAGTGATTTTCAGTTTGATGTTCCACTTCAGTCAAAGGAAAAGAACTGATAATGTGGAGTTGACACAAAACAAAGCACAAAAGTCGGTGCTGTTGGACAAAATGGGCTTTGACCTTTGTCCATACACACAGAAAAAGAACTCTAAAAAGGTAGAAAAAGAGACAAAAAGAGGGAGATCCGCATCTTGCAGTTGCCATTTTTTCCCAAGTGGACAGAATTATTGCTTTCCTTGACTTTTTGCCTTGCTTGATAAATCTACCTGTGGTCAGTTGGAGGCAATATTTAGGTACAAAGCCCTCAGGTCATGCAGGAATGAGCTCTAACAAAATTATCTGAGGTGGGAAAATCCAGACTGGTGTGGAGGTCAAAGGACTCCTCTCCCAGCCAAAAGGAATAATTTATTGGAAAAAATTGATCAGTCAATGACTCCTACGAAGAGATCAAAATGAAGCAGGATCTCCCCGTGGCTTGGATTTACAGCAAGGAAGGAATTTCAGTTTTCATTTAAAGGCAGAGCTGAACTTCTCACTTAAATAATTTGTAGAAGCTTTTGTATCATCTCAGGCTCAAAACCTGGGTGAGGCAACCACAATGAGCAAGAAAATGCCTGAGATCCACCCAAAGTGCCCCAAACCATGAACCACTGGGTTCCCTCCCAGGCATCCCACTGAAATCTGTGCTGCCTGCACCACAGCATGGAGTATTCTCTCTGTTCCCCCTGTTCTCCTCTGGATTATGAATCAATAATTCGTCCACTTTTCTTACAGGGGCTGTTTAAGGTGTTGTAAGAGGCCAAATATACACAGTGAGTGTCAGGGACGGGGGTTTCCTGCAAGAGACATTTACAGGCCTGCAGAGCCCAGGGACAGGGGTGAGGCAGAGCGCAGGGATGTGTCTCACTCAGGTGTGGCAGGCAACTCCTTTTCGTGCCCACTTTTAATTTTTTTCTGCATGAGAGGTGCAAAAAACCACTCTATAAACAATTTTCTGAGGCAAATATTCAAAACAGAGAACAAATTCACGGCAGTGCAACAAAGTCCTGGAAAAATGTGATCTTGTGTTCACAGCAGAGGCAACGTGGACACAAATTATCTCCTTTTTTGTGTTGTTTGCCTCTGAATTGAGAGTCAAAGCTCCTGATTCTGTCACCGAGCGAGATTTTGGTGGCATGGCCCAAGCCAATGTGTCCAAGCCTCTATCCTCACCCTGCTGAAGGCTGGGACAGGCCTTTTGAATTCAGAAATCCTTCATGCTCACATGTACATGCTCAGGCTGATTTTTTTATGAGCGCATTTAAGTTGGAAAAGATTAAGTGGAATTAAACATGGATGCCTTTTTAACAGAGCCCGCTCCCAGAAGAGATCCCTTTTTTCAGCACTCACTCCAAAGACTCCTTTAGCAGTGTTAGATTTGACTGCAAACGACAAGCTGTACACAGGAACCAGACATTTATGTCCCTATCATCACTTATTAACTGTTGTTATTGTCGCTGACAACGTCGGGGATAATAATAGGGATCCTCTCCACAGCTGGCTTTAAGATGTAGGAGTTTATGACATTCAGAAGTGTCTCAGCAGAAGTGACAGGTGAAGGCATGCTCAGAAGCAATTTATCCTGGGAGGAGAATATAAAAGCCATTCGAGCTGGCTGAGACCTCGGGGGGACTTTGCTAACCCTTAGGATTTGTTGCAGGGGTTGGAAAGCAGCAGCATTTTCTTTTAATAAGGTGTCACCTGTAAATCACTCCCCAGTGCTGCAGCTCATGCAGGAAAATGATTAATAGGGACTAAGGGTGTTGTAATAAACACCGAGAGGAGAGCTGTGGTTGAGTGGGAAAAAGCAGGAGAAGCAGCTTTGGCCGATTCAAGGCATGGAGGAGATGTGGTGAGGGGTTGATTTCCTTCAGCTCTTGTAAGGTGTGAGATTATTCCCAGAGAGGTTTGGCTGCTGGAGAATGGACAATGCCTTCAGCTTCCCAGATTTTTTGTTTTATGGGGATCTGAGCCTTTCAGGCACCACCTCATCTGCAGTGCAAAGAGCTGGGCCCTGTCCTCACCCACGTGCACTTGTCCCAACACTGATCCACCACAGACCTACTGATGCCTCCTCCAGCCACCCAGAAACAGAGACTAGACAAGAGGAAGGGAATAAAGGTCGGGATTTATTTGAAAGCCTTCAAGGCACACCCTGGGGGAGCCAGAGGCTGCCTCCAAAAATGGACCCCAAGATGGACCCCAGGTCACGAGTTCTTCACACCTTTATAGGTTTGGTTCATTTGCATATCAGGGTTAATTCTCCAATTAAAGCCCCAGTTCAATGATGGAATTCCCCTCAGCTTGCTCCCCCCTTAGAGGCTTTGGGTTACACATTTTGGGCCTAGAAGAGCCTGGCTGTCCTTGAAGGCAAAGCCTGGAGAGGCTTTGTTGTGTCTGCCCAGCACGAGAGAGCAGAAATTCCAGGCTACAAGGAACTGCAGAGTTACACTCTGAGCAGTACAGAAATTATAAAATATAAAAGTTAAAACCTAAGGCATCACTACCAGCCAAAGCCAGAGGATCCCTCACCACGTTCAGCTCAGATTTCAATGGGATTCCCAATGGCATTACTGTGATGGCCTGGAAATCACTGATTTAGGCTAAACTCACCCTGGATCCAGTGAATCTGCATCCATAGGACTTCAAATGAAGGATTTAAAAATCCAACTCCCCAGCTTGACGGAAGACCAGCCCCATTTGGGTTTCTCACGGATGGTTGGAAAGACAGCTCAGCCTGAGCAGCCCTAAGTTGTGCCCGTGCTCTGGTGGCTTGGGAGGGACCTCAGCAAGGCTTGGAATGCCAGGACGTGGCCAAAGGAATGTTGTGGTGGGTGGTTGGCAGCTCAGGCTCCAAGAAGTGTTTGGAAAACGCTCTCAGTGATTCGTGGGGTGGTGCTGGGCAGAGCCAGGGCTGGATTTGGTGATCCTTGTGTGCCCCTTCCAGTCCAGGGAATTCTGAGCCTGTGAACTGCTGAGATCTCCCTTGTGAAGGCCATCGAGTCCAGCTTGGGGTAGCCAAGGCCCTGATCATCCATCACTGGCCTCCGAGGATGGCCCTGCCCCTGCTCCAGCCGTGCTCCACGCTGCACTACGCTCCTGCTGGGGAAATCTTCCTGCTGTCCAAGGAGATAAATCTTTACACCTTCTCCAGCCATAAACTAATGATTCCAAGTGATCCAAATAAAATGACTTAGGCAATGTGTTATCTGAAGTTGGAAGAGGCAGGTTTTGGCTGTGACAAACCAAAGGCAGGGGGAGCATTATTAGCCAGGCTCTGTCTCCCAGGATTAGAGGTAGGAGATCTAATATGTAGAAGGACCCAAGGGCGAGATTATCTCAGGATAATTCACCCTTTAGGTTTTGAAACTGCAGCCAAAGCAATCAAACCTGTTACCATAGCATTCATTTTAATGCACAGATAAATTTGTAGCTCTTGTTTATATAGCTTATCCTCTGGAGGCACTAATATGATTCCCTTTAAAACTCAAGTTAATGAGAAAATAATGGAGCATTGTGGATATAAGCAACATTTTTTCCCCACTGTTGCTGTCATCATCTTTTATACAGTCAGACTGATCTTTGAAAGTATAAGTTGGATTTATTTTATGTACCACAAAACCTTTAGAAATCTTTCTTTAAACTGAGCTTGCTGATTCCAGCCTAAAGCCAGAAATACTCACTGTCTAAACATATTTATAAATCAGTATATCACCCGTAAATCTTACCTTATCCCTAATAGGAAATTTAAAATTGTAACTCTTGAAACTTCACCTTGGCAACACACATTCTTGTTTTATTGGCTTTCCTGGACAGAAAGAGCTGATGAGATGGAGAATGTGGCCAGGGAATAGGGATTGCATCTCCCTGGCTGGGTGCAGTGAGCTGTGTAACGAAGCCATGTGTGTTTGCTTTCCTTTGGATACAGCACTGCAGCAAATCTCCAACCTTTTTCAAGGTCCTCTCGAGTTTCTTTTTACCCCATAAGTTCTCCCTCGATCCTTTTGGACCAGCTGAGGAGCTCCATTCTCATGGAATGTCCTCCAGTGCAAGGACAAGGCGTTGCCAATGTTGACATCAGCAGGTCTGATACGAGCTGGTAACAAAGCTCAGTAATTCACTTTGTCTGGGAAGGACTGGTGGTCTCTACATAATTTACATAATCTAGCATTTATTATTCATACCTATAAACCAACACCTGTGTGGATTGGGCCTTCAGGCGTTTCAAACTTCCTAAGATTTAATAACAACAGAAGTAATGTAATTTTCTGGGGCTGAAGTTTTATCCTTGGCCTCACTTGAAGATTGTGGGAGTTTTGATTTGAGCAGGAAAACCTCAGGGCTGCTGTTGGCTGTGCTTCTGGTGAGGGCACCTCCTTTGGAAAATTCATATTGTTACTCTGCAGTTTTTGTCTCTGCTGCCTTTGGTTTTTCTTAATCTCACCTGAATTTGAGACTGTTCCTGCTCTCCTTTGATTCAGGAGAGTGGCCATGCCAAATCACACCTGCTCCTCCCTGCACCTCCGTGTTCTTCCTGTCCTGGGCACCCTTTGGTCTGTCTGGAGAGGCAGAAGGGTGAGAGAAAAGACAGAAGAGAAGAATGTAATAATAAGAACAATCTCTGTGGGGTCATGACCGAGTTAAATTTCATCTCCCTGGGCTTCTCCAGAGGCTGGTGCCTGGTTCATGAAGAAGAACTGCATTTTGCTTTTCCCTCTGGACAGGCAGGTTGAGGTGGTGAGATATCCCAAGGATTTTTGAAGCCTCGTCTCCATGCAGCCTAAAGTCAAGGCTTGTGATCCTGCTGTTAGAATGGAAATGTAATTATTGACTCAGAAAAACGCTGCGTTGGGAAGTCGCTAACGAAGTCAGCCCTGAATGAGGGAACTGGAGAGAGTTGCATTGTTAGAGCCACTAAGAAATATCACCCAGGCTGTCAGCAGTGGCAGGAGGAGGAGTGCAGGGCTTTGGCTGTCTCAGGGTTTGGGGCCGAGCACAGCAATTCAGAGTGATGGGGCTGAATTTGGATTTCAGGAATTGAGGACACAGGCTGATCACATTAAAAGCCAGGACTGGGGATTTAATAAAGGCCAGACTTAATTCTGCTGCTCCTTAGACTCTGGACAGAGTGGGAGATTCCTCCTCCAGCTTGCCACTCCTGTGACACCAAACCTCTCCTTCTCATCCCTGTTTTCCTTGATGCTGTGGAGCTGACATGGTTGGAGTCAGACTCAGCCTGTCCCACTGGGATCTGAGAGGGAAAACCAGTCCAGTTTTCCTCCTGACAGACTTACTTTAAGTAAGTTTATATTTCTAATTGCTTTGGGACATGAAACATGTATGGAAAGATCTCAAGGGATTGGATTAAGTAGTTTTAATTATGACTCTGGCCTCTACGGAGAAGCATTTCTTGAGGAACGTTAAACAAATATACTCTTGGTTTTTTAACCCCACTTATGTGTGGGAATTTTCTATAGCTGAAAAAGACAAATTAATTTAAATTTAATGGTGGTGTTTCATTAAGCCTGCACTCCTGCTGTGATCTACCAGGCACAAATGGAGGTGTCACACTGTAGGAATTAGGGATCTGATCCATACTCCTTGCAAAGAAGCCCAGGCAGTTGGAAAGGCCAGGGATTCCGTGAGGTTGGTTTAGATGTCCTCACCCCTCTGTCCAGATGGAAAATTGTTCTCCATGCTGTGTTTCCAACATCAGAGGCACCAAACAGCCCCGTTTCTGCTCCTTCCCCTGGGGACTATTGCAGATTAGCTGATCTTGCTGCCAGGAAAAAATCTTCTTAATATTCTATCCCATTTCCCCTCTAATCCCATTTAACATTCTTGTACCCCACCTACCCCCCAAAGGTTCCTTCCCCTCCTTGGGGTGTTTGCCCCAGGGAATTTTAGATCATTCTTGATGTTGTCTGGTAATTATAGCTCAGCTGATCTCCACGTGTTCCATGTGTGCCTGCAAGCAGGGAAAACATCCTGAGTGCATCCATTCAGCTCTGAATCATTTTTCTGAGCCCTCACCAGCTCTGTTTCACTGCATTTGGTGTTTGATTTGTAAAATAGAAATCCCCAACTGCTGCTGCAGGATGGACATTGCGCGGAACAGAGAGAAAGGATTATGTAATCACAATATCAACAATAGTAATAACAACAACAATAATGATAAAAGAAAATGATAACAGTAACATCAGAATTACCATCTCAATTTTTTTATCCTGACCAGGTAAATATTTAGTTTTATTTTGAGGGTTACTCAAATGAAATTTTAGCTGGAGTTGAGGTTGTCAGAGCCTGAGCCAAAGTCCAGTGAAGACTTCCAGCTTATTTTAATGCATATGAGCAGACTGGGATTTTAAACCTCAGGTCTTCAGTTTTCAAGATCCTGACTGACACAGATCAATGGATTTTATTCCAGAAACTCAGCTGGGACAGTTAATGCCCATTAAGTTGGAGGCAGTGGGGTCCAGGCAAGTGCCAAAGTGCTTTTCTGAATTGGACATTATTAAAAAAAAAGAGAATTTGTGGCTTGTTATAAATGTCTGGGAGTGCAGTATTTTAACTATTTGATGAGACAACCCAATGAGATAAGGAGGGCAGGTAAATTAATGCCTAATTTGCCATTTGTTGAATGCCTACTCCAATATTTGTCACTCTTTCCAGTCAAGTGGGCCTTTATTTCGTGTATAACTTGTTTAAGACCTCCTTCTCTTTCCGGTGAAATGAATTCCTCTCTGATCTGTGACCATAATTCCTGATGCTGTAGTGAAGTTGGGGGTGTTTGGGAAGGTTGTGGGTGTGACCTTGGGGAATTATGGCATAACTGGAACAGGGGAATAGCATTTGGACTTTTCATTTTATTTTGGGAGACAATCAGATTTTAAGTGCCTTGTGTCTTCTAATTGCCTTTCACGACCCTTTGGAGCTGCAATTAACTGGGTGAGAAAAGCAGCTGTAAATAAATTGAATTGTGACTTAGAATTGAATTCTCAAGGCTTTTCTCAAGGATAGGGCATTTTTGCATTTTTTTTTTTTTACTTTGGAAAAATATTGCTGGAGGGACAAAACAATCACATCAGTGATTTGGTCACTCAGGGTAAATCATGGTTGTTCTGGTCATTTTGATCCAAAATGCTGCTTCATTACACTTTTGGAAAAGACCAAGCTGTCCATTCACAGCTTAATTGTCTCAGATCACCTTCAGAGGTTTGCAGAATATATGATTTTCTCAGGAATTCAGTGGTATTAGAATTTATCTCCCAGTAGGAAATTGTCATTTTAAGTGCAGAGATACAAATAACAATCCTTTTGTTTTAAAGATAACTTATCTAATTCTATAATGCCAACGTCAAATAAATGTGGGGATGGAATAAGGGGCTACATAAATAATTCATTCCAGCTGTTAATGGAATACCTGTGCTAATACTCGTGGATTTATTGCACACCAACTGTACACACATCAAATACACCCAGAATTTTCCTGCTGAAGACAAAGCAAAGGGTTTTTAAAGGAAGAATTGAACTAATGTGGAAGCACACAGCTGACTTTTATAAATACATGAGCGAATACATGTTGATTGCTACTCCATGCTGATAAATGCAGCCTATTGAAAGCTGGGAGAAGGGAAAATGTCTGCTAAATATTATAGTGAGGCTGAATACTAACCAGGAAAGAGATTTCAACTTTATTGTTGGGAATTCCCCAAAGCTTTTGCTTTTGCTGGTGCTTCAGCAGGCAGCTGTGGCACACGTAGGACAAACAGAACTCTGTGCAAAAAACCAAACCCTCCCAAAGGAGCTGGAATTGCAGAGTGGCAGAGCCCTGAGATAAAGATATTCCTGGGGTAAATATATTGATAGGATTGGTATTGTGCTGCTGATGGAATTGCTCTCCTTAGAACAAGCTGATATTTAAATAAGTAAAAATATCTGGAAAGCTTTTTTTAGGTTTTTGGGTGTTTTTTGTCATTTTAGTCCCTTTGTTTGTCCCCTGTGTTTAGTGAGAAGTAAAAACCTCTTTTTAAGTGTTCTAATGTGTGAAAAGGAGTGAGCCAAACAAATCTCCCCCTCAAGGAGGAAATCCAGCACCTCAAAAGGGACAACTTCCACTGTCCCAGGCTGCTCCAGCCTGGCCTTGGACACTGCCAGGGATCCAGGGGCAGCCACAGCTTCTCTGGGAATTCTATTCCAGGGCCTCCCCATCCTCACAGGGAAGAATTCCTTCCCAATATCTCTTAACCCTGCCCTCTGTCAATAGGAGACCATTGCCCCTTGTCCAGTCCTTCCATGACCTTGTCCAAAATCTCTCTTGGAACCCTTTTAGGTGCAGTTTTATGAATATATAATATATCGAGTTTCTTTTTTGGCAATACATATTAAAGCATCACAAACATGCTATAATGTCATTTAGCAGCATGTTTTTTTTTAATTTTATTTGAAGATTGGCAAACACAAATTGAAGGAGCGTCTGAATTAAGTGAGAAGGTGTTCCTTTAGTGAAAACCAGACTCCCTCTTTTCAAGTTTCTGGCTGCTAGATCCAAAAATGAGAATAATACCTACAAACACACCGAAAATGAGGGAGCAGCAGTGTGGAAATTAGGATATTCTAATGGGAAACTTATAAGAAATGCAGCTGTGCTTGCTCTCCCTACAGATCCCAACCTTCAGATTCCTCCAAATTGAATTGTAAAATAATGGTCTCCTTTTCTGTTTTCTCCTAAGCTACACAGTTAATCCCTGATATAAAAATACCTAAAGGAGACATAGATTTAGAAAGAACTATTATTGCAATAGAGAAGGCCTCAAACCAAAGCGTTTCCATCATTTCCAGCTCCTACGTGAACCCCGATCTAAATTCTCTGCCTGGGTTTGTTTCTATCTAATCCTTTTGTTTATAACCTGATTTTCAGGGGGAAAATCAGACTATGGTTTTAACAGGAACACTGGGCTGGTGCAGCGAGCACACATACTGAAATAATCTGAAACAGCCTGTCTGCTTTAGCTTTTTTGAGCTACTGATTATTTTATTTTCCTGACGGTTTCAAATGGCAGCGTAGTAAGAGCAGCAGGCAGGCCTGGGAGAGGCCCATCACTGCTGCCAACAGTGGGTGCCAGACTGTGAAACAGAACGGAGCTCCCGTGCTTGGAACCAGCAGAAGAAATGTTAATGACTTTAATTGAAGTCCCCCAGCTCTCCAGGACGGCCGTGGCTTTAATGAGGTCTCTGGGGTCAGGGCAGTGCGTGTGCCTTGCACCTCTGGTGATGCCTTCTCCAGCCACCCAGAGACAGAGACTAGACAAGAGTAAGGGAATAAAGGTCAGGATTTATTTGAAAGCCTTCAAGGCACACCCTGGGGGAGCCAGAGGCTGCCTCCAAAAATGGACCCCAGGTCACGAGTTCTTCACACCTTTATAGCTTTGGTTCATTTGCATACCACGGTTAATTCTCCAATTAAAGCCCCAGTTCAATGATGGAATTCCCCTCAGCTTGCTCCCCCCTCAGAGGCTTTGGGTTACACATTTTGGGCCTAGCAGAGCCTGGCTGTCCTTGAAGGCAAAGCCTGGAGAGGCTTTGTTGTGTCTGCCCAGCACGAGAGAGCAGAAATTCCAGGCTACAAGGAACTGCAGAGTTACACTCTAAGCAGTACAGAAATTGTAAAATATAAAAGTTAAAACCTAAGGCACCACTGGGTGTCTCAGCCCAAGTGGACGTGGCGTTGGAGCCCGGTGTCCGCCTGTGTGATATCATAAATCTCTGCTCGCTGAGGGAGCAGCAGCTCTGTGGAAGGGCCAGCTCGGGCTCTGCCCTCTGTGGACTCCAGGGTTGTCTTTTTGTCTGTTTTGTTCACCAGGGACCAGTTGTGACCCGATTACAGATGGCAGCTGGTGCCATCCAGTGTCTCTGTCCCCTGGTGCCCTGAAGACATGCAAATGAGAAAGAAATGCAAGGGACAGCTCTGTATGAAACCCACTGTGTTATGCATATTATAGAACCACCTTTTCTTCCAAACTGCTGTTGGTTTGTTCTTTCTAATATGCCCTCTTTCTCTCCCACGTCTCCTGCCACCAGGTCAAAAATAAAACAGAGGGGGAAAAAAGAAAGACAGGCAACAAAGAATTATTCTGGGACTTTCAAGGGAAACCAGGATATTTATGGATTTACTCTATTCCCTATGATAACAAGTTTCCGAGATGGTAATACACTGTCAAATATTTTTCAAGGTTAACAGTTTAGGGACACAATTATGTTGCAAGTTGTCGGAAAGATTAATTAAGGGTATTTCAGAGATATGGGAGAAAAATTGTTCCAGCAGCTATTAGAGGGTGAGTAATCCCAACTTGAAGAGTAGTTCCCCTTCAGTTCAGTGCTCCTCAGAGAAAATATTCCCATGTTTAAGGCATACTCAGAAGGAGATAAAATGTGCATGTTTGGTGGTGTTTCACCTTTCTCCGCCTTGGAGAAAGAATGAACACTATCAGAAAGTTCTGTAAACATTCTTGGCCGGTTAGGAAAACAAGAGCTATGTTTATAGAAAGTGCATGAGAACTTGTACTACAATAGTAAAAACATGGAGCACTGTGAAAACCAGGGCGACAGTTTGGGCTGAGAAGAGCAGTGATGGGGAAGCAATTCTAGACACAACCCACACAGTCTCACAACCAGAGCTGGGATGGCCCCACAAAGGTTATTTTTAAATATTTTTAAATAAATATTTCCCTGGGCCAGAAAACTCCCAGATAGGGAGCAAAGAAGGGAGAGGTGAGAGCCAGGCTCAGCAGAGCTCCCCTCGACATCAACAACTGCTGAGAGGGCAGTGGGGACCTTATTATCCAGCACTGATAGAGAAATTATTGGGCCAGTTAATAAAACATCAGGGAATGTTTGTGAAAATAATTGCAAGGTCCAGAGAACTGTGAATATGAGAGATATTAAATAAAAGAGAAGGAAAACCATCAGCAAGTCAGCACTTTAATCAAAGCACTGCAAGCAGTACACATATCTACCCATCTATCTATAATCTGATATTATTTTTAATCCCTTTTTTAAATCCCAGTCACTAATGAGGGATAATGCTGGATTGAGGAGGGCCAAAGAGATTTATTGATACCAACGCAGAGCCGTGGCTGTAAATCAGGACAGTGAAGAAGTATGCCACTGCTGGCTTATGTTCTCTTCCTGCAAAAGGACAGGGATGAATGAACAAGTGTCTGAATGAATGACTGAATAGATGAATGAATGAAAGAATGAATGCATCATCAAATAAATACATTAAAATACATTGCCAGCTCGCAGGGCTCGCCTAGCGCCGGAGCTCTTCGGGGCCTTTGTATAAAGAGAGGCAACGGCGGCCTTGATTTATTAGAAATTAAAATCTGCTTTGCCCAATCCCTCCGAGTGTTTAATTTTTACTGAAGGTCAAAAGGTGCTTTGCATTTGGAGAAAATGCATCCCAGTGCAGCTCCCGTTTCTGAGGAGGAGCACCGAGCTCCCGCTGCCTGCTGGGGCTGCTTGCACTCAGGGAGGAAGCCGGGGCCACCCCAGGGTGACACAGCAGCACAGTCCCCATGGGAGGACACGTTTTGTACAGAAATCAGCCTCTTTGCCCCTCCCTGCAGGCCTCCAGGCCCTCTCCTCCTCGCTGGCCAGAAGCCCAGCCTGCATTTCATGGAATCACAGAATGACAGACTCATGGAATCTTTTACATTAGCAAAGATCCACCAAGTCCAACCATTCCCCCAACACCGCCAAGGCCACCACTGAACCCTGTCCCCAAGTGCCACTTCTACTGATGCCTTCTCCAGCCTCCCAGAAACAGAGACCAGACAAGAGGAAGGGAATAAAGGTCGGTGTTTATTTGAAAGCCTTCAAGGCACACCCTGGGGGAGCCAGAGGCTGCCTCCAAAAATGGACCCCAAGATGGACCCCAGGTCACGAGTTCTTCACACCTTTATAGGTTTGGTTCATTTGCATATCACGGTTAATTCTCCAATTAAAGCCCCAGTTCAATGATGTAATTCCCCTCAGCTTGCTCCCCCCTCAGAGGCTTTGGGTTACACATTTTGGGCCTAGAAGAGCCTGGCTGTCCTTGAAGGCAAAGCCTGGAGAGGCTTTGTTGTGTCTGCCCAGCACGAGAGAGCAGAAATTCCAGGCTACAAGGAACTGCAGAGTTACACTCTAAGCAGTACAGAACTTGAAAAATATAAAAGTTAAAACCTAAGGCATCACTACACATCTTTTAAATCCTTCCAGGGGTGGTTATTCCATCAGTTCCAGGGCTGGACAACCCTTTCTGTGAAGAAATTTTCTCCAATATCCAACCTGCGTCCTCTGGTGCAACTTGGAGTCATTTCCATTTGTCCTGTCAAAGGGCAAGGTTTGTGATCCCTCTCTGAAATTTAATCTTAGGCTTGCCTGTCACACTTCAAGGTGGCATCTTGTCCTGGGCAAGGACTAGGAAGGAGAAGTGGGGGAATCCTGACAGGGACCCAGTGACTGTTGTGGCTTTTCCATCACAAGTGCCAGGTATATAAAGAACATTCCAAATCCCTCTGCCAGCTCCAGCATGCACAAACCACCTCTGGGGCTTCATGGGACCAGCTGTATTCCCTTTGAGGAGACTGGGGTGATCCAAATTTAATGATTTTGTGGGGGTTTTTTTCTGAAATCCATCTCTGTTTTGAACTTTGCACTTGTGTTTATTCCCTTTCCCTCTTCTCTAACGAGGTCCTGGAGGATGAAGCTCTTCTAGCTGGAGATGAAGGTCCTCCAAATGAGAAGTACAGAGCCATGGCTGCCAATTTAATTAGCTCTCACACATTCACACACAGACGGAAGGATTTTTGGAAGGAGAAAATATATTCAAGATGAATAAATTACTTCATTTTTTAAATAACTTAAACCAGCAGTTTTATTCCCCACTGCTAATATTTCTGTCAGTCAGGTCAAGGATAATGAAGCAAAATTCTAGAAAGGGTCACCCAAACCTTGGCTTTTTTTTTTATTGAAAAAGTTCCCATTCATAAAACCTACATCTGCAAGTACAAAATCAACAGTTAAATGTTTGCCTTTTCTGTGTCCGTATTTCTCCAAGGAGAGAAGATTTTTACCCAGTTTTCATTTATAACATTCTGCTGAAGTTTCTGAAGGAAGAACAAGTCTTCTAAACTTTGTTCCTGTTATTATTATTTTTACCTGTGGGTAAATGTGTCCTTTGCTGTTAATAGAGTCAGTGTTTTCCTTCCATAATAAAAACTTTTCCCACATGTCTCCATCATGGTTTAGAGCAGTTCCTTTCCTCCCAGTTTTTGGAAGTTTATTTTTAACTTCTGTTGAAAAGAAAAACCATGAAAACCCAACCCAATAAGGGAACATGGCTTGTGGAATAAAAAAGAAAATGACCAAAGTGTTATGGAAAATATTAGAGATACATGAAGAGCAAAGCGCAGTGTAGCAGGACCCAGGTTATCTGTTTTAAGAAACCGCTTCCAGCAGATGAAATAGCTGCTAAAAGCAGGTGTTCATTCCAAAAGCTGCGGCAATGTTGCTCTGTCGTGTCACATTAAATCATCCCTGCTGCATCATGCTAGGTTACACCACATCGTGGACGTTCGGCGGGGAACCCAGCGCCGAGTAACAGGATGTGACAGACAACATTTAGCAAAAATATTCACTTATTTGACTCAGATCCTCGCCATCAGCTCGAATCAGGGAGCGTGGTCCCAAATGAGGCTGACAGATGGATGTGAGCTCACCGAGGAGCAGCATCCAGTGGAAATGGGAAAGTTTCTTGTTGTGTACCTGCTCCTTGTCCTGTCGCTGGTTTTGCTGTCCCCAGCTCCTGTTCCTCAGCATTTCCTCCCCTGCTGTGAGTAGTGAGATTGGTTGGTTGTCATTTATTTTGACATAACTCGTGACTTTCACTTGAAGGATTAATCACATGCTTGGTACAGAAGTGCTGTCAACTGACAGCTGATGGGATTGCTGTAAACAGTTTTTCTAGGAGCAGAATTGTGAGCTACACAGGAAGGTGTTTGGACTCTGTATTTATGTTTAGAGAGGGACTATTTAGGGAGCAAGAGGCTTATCTCTGAAGACACCTAAATTTTGCAGTGTGACAAAGTCTTTTTGACGGACTTGAAAATATGGAGACTTTGTTATTGCTCTTGCAGGAACTGTTTTATGGTAATACTTCTGAAAAAAAGGCTTAGGAAATAAGTGCATGTTTATGGAGACAAGAAATTGAATACAAGCCAGCCAGCTGAGGTGCAGAACTTGCCATAGATGGGTTTTTATAAACCATCAGTCCTGACCTAGATGGCAATTTCCAACCCATGGGACAGGGCTTGGACAGCTACAGAGCTGTGGTGTGTTTGGGCACAATTTGTCCTGGCAGAAATTAGGATGAGAGATCCTCATTCCAGGTATTAAACAGGGTTTCAGGGGTGCTGGTGAAGGTAGTTCAGGAAGATCTGGCTGCTGAAGTGTGAACAAATTTACACGTGGACTTGAAGCTTCTCCTCCTTATGAGGAACAAAACCGATAGTTTGTAGGATTCTGAAAAGAAACCTATAGATGCCAAAAGAAAAGTTCATACTATGGCAGTAATTAGTAGGATTCATGGTCCTTTGTCCTCCCACCCTTAGCAGAGGGAATTTTCAAGACTCTACTTCTTCAGGCATTTGTGGTTCAGTCTCCATCAGCAGTTCACAACATTTGTCCAGATGCATTTTATGGGATTGGCAGTAAATGCCAGCAGTAATGCTGATGATGGAAGGTGCTCAGGAATACACGGGCTCATTTCACGGCTGAAATGTCCAGAACCTCCTGTGGGGGTCTCAGCACTCTGGCCTAAGGATGCTGAGCTAAAAAAGCTGTTCCAGAATCACAGAATATCCTGAGCTGGAGGGGACTCACAGGGATCATCCAGTCCAACCCCAGCCCTGCACAGACACCCCAACAACCCCACCCTGTGCATCCCTGGGAGTGCTGTCCAAATGCTCCTGGAGCTCTGGCAGCCTCGGGGCTGTGCCCATTCCCTGGAGACCCTGGGCAGTGCCCAGCACCCTCTGGGGGAAGAACCTTTCCCTGATATCCAACCTATGGAAAATGCAGCCTATGCAGAGTAAATATGGGCAATTCAACCCACGCAAAAGAGAAGAAAGGAACAACACTGACTGTATGTTTCCTGTGGTATGTGCCATCCTAGCTGATAATTTTTACATGTATTATATTTGAGGAATTCATTCCTCATGGCTCTTGGGAAATTCGGGAAGCAGGCCTGCTTTGCCTGCTCCCCAAACGCCCCTGGGTGAGCCCCCTGCCCGCACTCGCTCTCTGAGCTGCTGCTGTGGCTGGGTTTGTGCTGACGCTGTTCACTCTTCCCAGGAAGCCTCAGGAGCCTCCTGGCCTTGGGCAGTCCCCTGAGGATGTGGGGCTGGCTGGGATGGTGCCTCAGCAATCCTCAGCTCCTGCACTGTGACCACGAGCAGGGTGTGGGCGAGCGGCCCCACAGGGATGTGCAGCAGAGCCCCAGGAGGGGAAGCCCTGGCTTGGCGAGATTCCCTGGAATGCAGCGTGGGATGGCAGGGTGGGAGGCTTGCCCAGCAGCCCAGGGGAGCTGGGATGAATAATTCCTTATCCAGAGGGGAAGTACCAGCTCTGGGTGAAACAAACCCAACACCCAAAGGGCCCATGCCCACCCTGGGGAGCTGCTGAGCATCGAGGAGCCCCCAGCTGCTGCTGGCTCTGCAGCATTGGCACATCCCTGCTGCTCAGCCTTTATCATGATGCCTTCTCCAGCCACCCAGAAACAGAGATGAGACAAGAGGAAGGGAATAAAGATAAGAATTTATTTGAAGGGCCTTCAAGGCACACCCTGGGGGAGCCAGAGGCTGCCTCCAAAAATGGACCCCAAGATGGACCCCAGGTCACGAGTTCTTCACACCTTTATAGGTTTGGTTCATTTGCATATCACAGTTAATTCTCCAATTAAAGCCCCAGGTCAATGATGGAATTCCCCTCAGCTTGCTCCCCCCTCAGAGGCTTTGGGTTACACATTTTGGGCCTAGAAGAGCCTGGCTGTCCTTGAAGGCAAAGCCTGGAGAGGCTTTGTTGTGTCTGCCCAGCACGAGAGAGCAGAAATTCCAGGCTACAAGGAACTGCGGAGTTACACTCTGAGCAGCACAGAAATTGTAAAATATAAAAGTTAAAACCTAAGGCGTCAATCAGACATTCCATGAAGTGCCAGAACATGTAAGAAAATGCTGCTTCTTGCCCCTGCTCACACCAGCCTCCCCAGCAGTTTTTAAGGAAAAGTTTCTGCCCATCTCCCCAGTCATCGTGCCTTTGGAATCTGCCTGACTTTGGAATTTGATGTCCCGAGTGTTTTGTGGAAGAAATTCTTTGAGTAAGTGCGCTATTCACTTCTTACCCAATGAAAAATAATAAAAGAGTGGTTAAACAATTAATACTGGATGTTGATTAACAGTTGCTAAGAGGTTTACTTAATAATTTTCTGATGCTTTTTTCCCTCTAATTTAGGAATAAAACAGACATAATTGAGCATGCTATTCTGAAACTCCAAATTACACTCTGAAGAGAATTGAAGGAAACACATTTCTTTGATTTGAATATTTTTCTCATTAACAGGACGTTCAGAATAAAGCAGAAATATTTGATGCACAGAGCCTGTGGCGGTATCAAGTTAACACTGGCGTGCTCCCGCATTTTACCTCATGTTTACTAATCAATCCAAAAAGAAAGGTCACATCTTTCATCACAAAATGGAAACTTTTTGACAGCAAACAATTGGATTTTCAGCACTCCATTTCAAGTGGATTTCAGTGTGGAGAGTGAGAGCCCAAGGCAGTGGGATGAGGTAACCAAGCAGAGCTGTGCTCTCAAGGTGTTGGGTACCACAAACTCTGAGTGAGGGCACTCTCAGCTGTATCAAGGTATCATGCTGTTCTAAAATAGGGGTATCTGAGTTCAAATTGTTTGGAGAAGAGAATAAATAATGTTTGAGTAGGTGTTGGAGTGCAGTTTTAGCTCAGACAGCAATGTCAGGGTTGAGACACTGCAGCATGTCTGGGTCAGGATGCTGCAGGACAAGTCAGCCTGAAGGGTAGGAGAGCCACAGTTATCTGCAGAGTGCTAAACCACTCTCCTCTGAAGTCTTCTCTGTTTTTTTCTCCTCTGTGTCTCTGCCATGGCCTTCTAGCTCTATTCTTCTGATTTTTTTTAAAAAGACCTGTATTTTGACAAAATGAATTTACTTGGCAGCTGGAAAAAAAAATACTTTTTTTCCTGGGTAGAAAATACAGCCTGGTGGTTTCTCAAGAAAAATATTCCCCCATGTAATTTCTTCTGTTTCTCTCTGCTTCCCATTCCTTCTGCTCCAAGCAAGGGAGCAGCCCCGAGGTCCTTTTTGGCTGGGTGAGGGAATTTCTGCCTCCCTGGTAGCAGCTCCCACCCATCTGAGGTGCAACCAGGAGCTGTGAGTGGATGTGACCAGAGCACAGTGCTCAGAACTCCTCTTCACCCTCCCCCAGGCTCTGCTGCGGGTTACCCTTGAGCCAAGCGAGGTGAAATCAGAGGAGTGACCAGGAAATATCACTGGTTCTGTTGTTCTTCCTTCCCCTCCACTGGCTGCACACAATAAACCACCTCCAAGGAGTCTCCCAGGCAGTGACACGGCGAGGACACAGCCTTACCCCTGGCCAGGCTTTACACCTGGCTCCTGAAGGAATCACTGCTATGAAGAGATGCACACGTTGCCTGCAGCTCCAGCACATATTGCATGGCATGGCACACACGTAAGTGAGATTAATTTGAGTTCTGGGCATCATTAGCGCAATTAAAACCGTGATTTTTTTTTAGTTCAGACCTACAGGCCATTGCAGAGAAGAGTAATCATACGACAGAAACGAGTTCCCTAGTTAAAAATTAATTCCCTAGACTAAAAATATAATCAAACGATGTCTACAGTATTTTATGAAGAGCTGGGAGGATAATAAAATTTAAAGCAGTGCAACATTTGCATTTTGTTCATTTCTATCCATATTTTTCCATAGACTGCCTTTCTGTGTGCTTGTTAATCATATGCACTGCTACAGTCCTGGCATTTTAAGATCACTGTTCACATCAAGATTGAAAGGAAACTAATTACAATCACATTTCAGGGTGGTTGTTCAAAGCTCGTTCAGCGCCGGCTACAGCACGGGAGCCTTGACCTTTATTTGTAAGCATGAAAATAAGGTAAAGATGAAAGATTGGTTTTCCTGCAGCTCCTACTCAGGGATCAGGAGGCCCTCCGGAGAGGCAGAGGTGTGGGAAGCCTCTCTCCTTGCCTCCTCTCCCATGCTGGCAGCAGAGGCCAGTAGTGCTATGCAGAAGCTGTGCTCCGCTGCAGCGAGAGGTGAAGGAAAGCTCCACGGTATTTTTCAGCTCTCCCTCCAGCTGGAAGAACATGGGAAGAATGAGCAGACCCGAGGAGCCTTTCTGACCCCCTTGCAGAGCTTTGCAGGGATTTGTTTGCAGTGCCTGGTTCTGCTCTCTGTGCTCGGCTGGTTGAGGCATTGGCAGGTGCCAGCTCCAAGCAGTGCCACGTTCTCTTCTGCCACTCATTCCGTGCCTTAATAACACTCACAGTATCCAGGTGGATGCATTGGGGCAGAATGAGGTCCTTCAAACCTTAGGGAGTGCAGGTAATCCTAATGCAATCCGTGATTTCGCTCAGTGGGAATGCATCGAGGATGTCGTGGATGGCAGATTTATCCAGTCGGTTTCACCTTCTGTGTCCCTGAATTTTCCAAGCTGTTTTAATAAATGTTTGCTCTGCTGAGAACGAGCTGGGGGGTGGTTACACAAATGGGTTTCACCCAGGAGCTGCTGGTGGGGGCTTTCCCCAAATGCTCCTTTCAGGATCACTGCCCAGTGTTCAAAGCTGAGCCACGGTGAGCACTGACCCCCAAAGGATCTCCTGAGCTTCCACCCATCCTGGATTATCACAGGAATGAGTTCGCTGAGGAAAAGTTCACCAGCCCTGAAGAGAAACAATCCCATTCTCCTCCCACGGTGTGTTTACCCTGCACAGTCACTGCCTGTGCCTGGCCCCGTGTCCAGGCAATCTCTGCTGGAGCCCCGAGGTCCAGTGGGTTTTTTGGCAGGATCTGCCAGGTAATTTGTATCTCCTGGTTGGAAAAGCTCTATTTAGGGCACCAAGCAGTGAGAGAAGGGAAACTCATCTCACACCCAGCTCCCAGCCTCCCTCAGCCTGCTGCAGGCAGAGACCACCTGGGCCGTGCTGAGGACACAGACCTTGGATGCTGCTGGGACCCTGGATGCCACTGGGACCCTGGATGCCACTCAAACCAAGAAGCAAAGATGATTTTGCAACACTTTTTGTGGTGTATTCTCCTTCTGTCTACATTCTTCAAAGCAAAAATTCACCCGGGCAAATATTTACAGAAACTGAAGGAAAAAATAGACTGGTGCTGTAGACACTGCAGCAGTGAACTTCTAATTACAATCCACAAAGTGTTTATGAATAAATTTATCTATTATTTGTCTAGTTCGAGCACTGCGTACACTTTGCCTTGTACCATTACATGCTGAAGGAAACAATATGCAGCATGAAAATGAAAACAATTTGACTTAATTATTTACACCATTACCGCCACTTTGAATTAGGCCTTCCATTTCTTTGGGATTTTGTAAAATTTAACTGGTAATTATGCTTGCTTAATTAATTTTATTTATCTACTACTACAATGAGATCAAAACAAAAAACCTACCAGAATGCAAAGTACAGGCTGTGTCCCCTAATTGTAAATGTTGCTTTTAAGCCTTTATGATAAAAATGTAGTATTTTGTACCATTTCATTTCAAGCATATCTGGCCACGCTCCAGTACTATTTAAGTGTAAACAGGAAAAGCCTTGGAGGACGAGTAATCACACTTAAATGACACAAAGATCATTATAATGATGTTCCAAAAACATGGCAAAATTAGATATTGCAGAACTGTTTTCTTCTCTGAAGTGTTCCACCAGATGGTGAAGAGTGCTGAAACCGTAGATCCGAGAGAGGGGAGGAAAAACATCCCCGCACTTCCCTCACGCTGCCATCCCAGCTTGTCTCGAGTGGCACCTCACACCTTGGCTCTGTCAAACCTCCAGGCTCGAGATGACACCGAGGTGTTTGAGTGCTGAATCACAGCCTGGGGAACCCCTGCTTTGTTCCATTAAAGTTGTCAACCGGATTTATTCGGAGCCGAGGACGAACGAGCGCGTCAGCAGAAGTTATGGCGGTAATTTGTGAAACTCTTAATGAGATATTTTCAGAGCTCATAAAGAGGAAGAGCCATGCCATTGAATTACTGCACAGTGAGTGCATTTTGATACAGGAAAAGAGTTGGGCTTTGATCAGAAATGGCTCTGCATCAGTGGGGATGTGTCAGGGAGTGCTTAAAGGGGTCTAACAGGGGTTATACAAATGGGGTTTATAGAAATGGGGGATGTCTGTGTGTGTTGCTGCTCTGTGAAATGGCCACAAGGGAGGTGAGTCTGCACCTTTATCACATTTGTGTTCCTTTCCAAAAGGCTTGACAAAGTTCCTTTCCACAGGACCTGCTGCATCTTTGGACATCATTAGATTTTTGCTATTTTTTGGTATTAGGAATATCTGAGAAAAAAAATTAGAAAATTGGAGTTACTTATTAAAGGAACATCTCATTTTGTTACTTAAATATTGGTCAGGGGGCTCAGCTTTTAAGAATATTGGTGAAACTCAAGTACCTGCCACCCATAAATCCCTCCATCCATCCCCTCCAGAATGTCTAATCCCTTTTGATAGATATTTTGTGGAATCCGTAAATGAACAAGGGGAAGTATTGGGGTGCTGTGGTTTCTGCTGACCCATTCCCAGTCCTAGCTCCCTTTGGAAAAGCCTGTCACGTCCTGGGAGACAGCAAAGTCACAGTGGGGACAAGGGCTGTGCTCTGGAGAAGATTTGGGCTGGGATGTGCTGAACGAAGGAGGAGAGGCTGTAAATGTACTCCCAAGCTTTCCACCTTCCTGAAATGTTCAGTTTCTCAACATTTCCTCGGGAACACACATGACAAATCCAGAGCCACAGGAAAACTCGTCCTTTTTCGCTGAAAGATCCTGAAATGGAAGGTGACTTCATTCCCGACTGGCAGTCGTTCGAGTTCCATGCTGAGCAAGGGAACAGCCTCGTATTCACGATGGTACAAATATTTTTGAACTGAACGTTCACAATGCCCAAAGAATGCCCCACATGCTGCATTTGCTGCACTTCCATTATTCAGAGTTAGCAATAAAAATCATGCAAAATTCTCCCCCCTTTCCATCTATCCCCATTCAATGGACATTAGGAAAGGGGGCTTGCCCATGGGAGAGGGTGAACACAACATCAGCAATCCAGTTTATCCATTTGCATCCAGCTCATCTGCTTAAGTGAGAGGAGCCTGTGCATGGCTGGTTTTCAATGGCCTGTGTTAAATGAAGGGCTGATTTCAGCCCCTGCCTTGGGGACAGAGGACCATTTGCTGAGCAGCCTGTGGTGACTGTGGGTGACGTTAAAAGTCATCCCAACCATCCCTGTAAGGTAGCTTTGGATGGAAAATATCCCATAATCTTAAAAACTAACTCTGAACCAGTGGGGTCTTGCACTGATCCCACGTTGTTCCCAAGCTAAATAACTTGGGAGAACGGGGTCTCAGGGACACTGTGCCTCAGTTTTCCATCTGTAAAACAGCAAAACAAGGACTTTGGGAAGGCATTATTGTATTTTCCCTCCACATGGGTTATTCTCTTTTTAGAGGGACTCTTCCAGCAATGCTAAATTGTTCCAAAAACTTCATTTACCAGCAAAACCACTTTACAATAATTAGTAACCTCTCTGTCTTGAGCACGGCAAAGGTTTTATTCTCCTGTCTGAGCTTAATTATGTTTTCAGAGCCATGTCATGGAGGCTCAGATGAAATTCTTGCTTTGTGTGCAAGAAAGTCACACCACATTTGCATTTGTTTGACAGAAGCCCTGATCTCATCCAATATGGAGTGCTCGAATTTGGCAATGCTCCCGTTGGACATCTATTTTGTATTCTCCCTAAACTCCAGGCAAAATATTATTCCTTGCACTTAAATGCTGATACCTTTGAGGGAGGGAACAAAGCCTGGCCCATCCAAATGAAATCCCCTGTGGGGCTGTTCATAGGAGCTCTGTCTCCACCAGCCAGCAGAGGCTGCTCTGACTTTTATGATTCATTGTTAAATCATTCATTATTTTCAGTAATAAAGCACATGGAGGAAATCAAACCCAAATATTGGAATGATGAAATGATCTGTGAGCCAGAATGCCCTGGGATGTGCTATGTGGGAGTAGGTTGGGAAGCAGCAGTCCCTCACCCAGGTCTTCAGGACAACCTGCTGCCCTTTGGATTTTCCAACGCTGGGATGTGCCCAGGTGGGCTCCAGAAACAGCAGAGCACATCTTGCTTCCCATGAGGTGGTAAGAACTGGGATTACTCTTCTAGCATATAAATTCTGTCTCTCTGGCCCTTAAAAATCCAGGATTTGTTCAGCAAGGAGAGCTGTGGATTTTAATTGGATACTTGAAATAAAAGAAACGGATTCTCTGCCCTTACTTAGCAAATGGGATTTTTTTTTTTCTTTCCCAGTTATTAATTTCCTTAAATGTAAAGTGACATCTAAAATGAAAACAGTTTATTGCTTGCCAGGAGCAAAGCCAGCCTAATTTAAGAAATTCAGAATTAAAGCTTTTGAAGCATATCGGGGCATGTTTATAAAACAATTATCATTGCAAACGTTCTCTCTGCTCAATGCAGCCTCTTCAGGCCACCTCCAAAGCCTGAAACTTCATCACCAGTCGTCCCCACCCCAAAATGTTTCATCAATTGCATAAAATCAGGTCATCCTTTGATTGCATCTTCCCTCTGTCAACCCAGGCGTTGGAACCCAAACCAAACCCACCTGGAACGTGTTCAATGCTGAAAAAAGAACTGACTTATTGTTTAAAATTAAGTAGTAGGCTCATTATTAATAACTGGCAGCAGACAAAGGAGCGCAGTGACCTCTCCAGCAGAGCATTAAAATCTTTGCACAACATGCTCTGCTTGTGCTAGGCTGGTTTCACAAACAACAGCTGTGGAGTTCGTTAACATATGAATCCCCTTGAGGTAATTTGGAGGAGCCAAATGTGCTAAACTAAACACCTCATTAAAACAGTACTTTAAAAAACAAAACAAACCAAAAAAAAAAAAAAACCCAGGAAAAAAAAAACAAAACAACCCACCCCAACCAAACCCCAAACTAATTTCACATTCCGCTTCCACATGTGGAGATTCTATTGTGTGGAATTCATTCATCTGCGTGGCTGGAGATAGTGGGGGTTAAAATCGCTAATGTGGGTTTTTCTCTGCTGAGATGCGCTTGAGACTAAAGTGCCTTTGAAGTGTAGCCTGTCACAAAGAAGCAATTAACTGAGGACAATGATGTTTTCTTTTCCTCCCTGTTACCGAGCACACGACACAAGTTTGGACTCAAACATGCAGGACCCCATTTCTCCTGAGTCTGAGGAGTGAATGGACACAACCAAAGGGACTCTCACTTGGACGGGCAAGGCAGAACCACACCAAGCACCCCTGGGGTCACTGTGTCCCCCAGGAAGGCCCTGAAAGAGATTTTCAGAGAAAACCTCCATAAAAACACTGCTGCAAGTCCAGGTGACCCCACAGGAGAGGCACAACCCAAGGAGAATGGGAGGAACATGTCCTGCCCCTGCTCCTGCAGGCTCCAGAGGCCTCAGGTGCCCTGAGCAAACTTTCCACCAAGAACAGCTTCATTTTTATTTCTCCACGATGCTGCTGGGATAATTCTGCAGGTAACAAAGTTCACAAGCCCCTTGGTGCTGCTCCTCCTGGAAAACAGCATCTCCTGCCCAGGTAATGCTGCTCAGTGAAGCTCTGGAGCTTGAATATCTTCTGTGACGTGGCTGTTCCAAAAACACACAGAAATCCAGGCCTCTGCTTGGAAAATCACCTTTTCTTCTCTGCCTCCAGCTGAATTTGTTGGTGACTGGATGGAGGGATGTGATGGACACGTGTTTCACAGTCCACAAGGAATTTTAGAATAGTCAAACAGCAATGAAAAGATCGATCCCAAAAATGCCTGCCCTCAAAATATATAAATTTGTCACCCCTCTTTTTTACCAATGGTTTTCTATCGGCATTGAGATAATTTTTAAGAAATGCTCCTGGAATTTATTAATTCCTAAACAGGAGTGCAAGTTTCATTTTAAAAATGTAGATGCGTTTTCAGATTTTGATCACGGTCTAAAAGGCAAATAACTGGGAATTTTTTTGCTCCCATAGTCTTATGAAGCAACAGCCCATTTTCCTTCAGGAAATTGTGGTTTAAGGTTCTCCTGAATGACCTCAAATTATAGGATGCTGTAGTGCTCTTAGGCTTTTTGTTTTTTTGCCTCCAAAAAATCTTATTTTAATTCTCCATCCACATCTATTTTATATTTCCTTTATCAGGAAAGACAGCAGCCTAATTAACAATGATAATTTGGACCTTCCATAAGAAATCTTTCACATGGATAAAAACAGCAGAAGTTGTGCAGCATCAAGGTACTTATGTATGCTCCATAGTTTTTATTTTCCTTTTTAACTTAGGCAAGGAAGAACTTGGATTTAGGGAGATAAAGCAAAAAAATCTCATGCCTACAATCATATTTTTGTTCGCTTTAAAGCATAGCTTTATAACATGTTGGAATTTCCTCAAGGTTTTGTAAATACTCGTCTGAATTCCTCCCAGGTATTAGTATGTCATCCAAAAACCAGAAAATACTATTTATTCTCTGCAGGACTCAATCCATTCGTCTTTGAAATCCTGCAGGTAACTGGCTCCCCCCAGGGTAATCTTTCCTACTTCAATAGGCACGAATGTGTGAGTTCAGTCAGAATTAGTGTGTTTTTAAAATTCCGATTCCTACGGTGCTGCCAGGCTTTGGACAAGCACAGTTTGGAAAAGCCTATTCCCTCTGCCAGTTTCAGAGGCAAATCCTGTGCTTTGGGGACTTTAATGGGCACCCAGAGTGCAGCACCTGCCCTGACTTCCACATGTACAATCAGTGCCACTCTTCCAAGCCCTGTTGTTGCTTTTCCACGGTGTCTCTGCCTGTGTTCTGCACAATTATACCTTTAACAAGTGGAAATATTCTTGCCACTTTCCCTTCAGCACCGTTTTTGGCTCGGTTAATCCAACTTTCCCTCTTCCCATTGGCATTATCGTGCTGCTTCCCAACCTGGCTCCAAGTTTTGTCTGATTTTTGTTATTTTAACATCTTCAACAGTGAAGAAGAACTTCCAGGGGTCCTGCCTTTCCTGGGATTTGTGCATCCCATTTTCTGAGACAAATGCAGTGTGATAACCTTTGAGATCATCCAAGCCATGCCTTTAGCATCCTCACTCCCTCCCAGCCTATGAACATGGTGTGACCAAGATTTTTTGTTTTTAAATGCTGCCACATTTTATAGGCTTAAATTGAGCTCAACATCTTCACCAGCTCCTTCATCCACCCAACACCCAGCAGCTTCTTTCTCAGTTTGGGGAATTATACACAAACAACAACTCGATTCCTGAGAGTCACTTTCATAGAATTACCATAACAACAAGGACAGTCATTTACAGCAAGCCAAAAATGCAGAATTTCTGGGCTGGTTCCTTAATTGCAACTTAAATTGTTCTAAGCAGGAATTTGTGGCAGGCACATGATGTTTTTCAGAGGCTTTATAAGGACTTCAGAATCCATCTTGCTGCCTTTGGAGAACCCAAGATTGAGCACTGCAACTGCAGCATAAATCTTTAAACTGTATTTTTACTGGTAAGTAAAAATTCCTCAGCATAGATGTATTTTCGACAGCACTTGCATAAAATACTGTTCATAATAAGAAGGTTTTGAAATCTTCTGCTCTTTTCACATATCTGGAAAGACTCATAAATGGTTTTTTGATCTATGAGCTTATTTTTTAAAGTCCATTTTTCAGTGCTATTTTTGATGAGTTAAAAAATAACCATCAAACCTCACAAAAGAGAATGAAAAGACAGTGACAACCTAAGAAGGAGCTGCTGCAAAGCTGAAGTTTATTCATTGGAAAGCTCTCATTTTTGATCTTAACACAAACCTGAGATTCTGCTGCCACACGTTGCAAGTGTAAATCATCACCCAAGTGAAACCAAGAGATGCAGATTATGGATTTTTTAAGTTAAACCTTTGCCTAAGTCCCTAGTGCCTCCTTCTGCCTGTAGTCAGTGCCTCCAAAGAGCAACTCTCTCTCCTTTGACAAGAGACAAATTTGGCTCTCAGAGCTGCCCTGCCTCGCTCTGAAAAATGAAATTTCATTTGAGGAGTTTCCATCAGCTCCTGTGTTTAACCATCTTTCTCCCACGCCGGAGCAGACAGCAATAAAGGAGCAGGTCACCACAAAATGGATTAAGTGCAAACTCACACGTGTCACACCAAAGTTCACCATTGACTGAAAGTAAAATAGATTTAAAAGTCTTTTCAGAGCAGCAAGTTTCTACAGGAATAGATCAAATTACTTACTTTTATGTTGCCATAAAGCTACAGAGACATTTCCTATCTCTCGTGTGTTTTGAAAGAATCACAATTTTCTCCTAGGGCCAAGTGAGTTAATAATAGTAACAGTGATATTAATCCCAAACAAGACTATTTGGAAATAATTGAGAATTAATAAGCATATTTTAAAAAGAAATTACCATGACCTTTTACCTTACAGAGCTAGGTTTAATTACAGAAATACTTTCACCTCAAGACATTTTAAATTATCAATTATTTGATTTTTGGTAAAATTTCCTGCATTGCTCATAGAGTTCTAGTGGGTATCTCTGTTATTCACGAAATTAAAGAGCTAAAAGAGTTTTGATTAAGGAAGAAACAAATATATTCAGCCCATTAAATGAACAGGACATGCATGCATGAAAAAGAAATAAATAAAGAAAGGATTAAATTCTTGCAAGTTGTTCATTGCTGAATTAAGTAATGGACTAAACACAGGCTTTTCTTGCCCTCCCTACTCAAGATTTACTCTACTAATCACCCAATTTTCAAATCCTTAATATACTCAAGCATTTGCCTTTAAGGCAGCAATAATTTAGGACTGCCATGGAAATGAATGTTTTTTCCATTAGGCAAAATAATTATGTCATATATCCCAACTGTGTCTTTGGACTGCCATCTTTGTTTGAAGGAAACCATCAGTCAGCTGAGATTTCACTGAAAACCTTCATCAACAGCTGCTGCATCAAGGGAATGCAAATAAAAAGCGACTTTTTCCACGTGCCACAGTAATTCAGGAGCACTCATAAAAATGAACACCAACAGGACGGGCCCCATGTCATGGTGAGGCCTGGTGCGTTCTGAGGTGTGGGAGTTGGGTACAACACAAATGCTGGTTCTTATCTTCACCTCTGGGGAGCTTTACCTCGAGCCCCAGCAGATGAGAAACGGCTGCAGATGTTGTTTCAGGTTGTTTATTTCTCCTTCTCTCTGCCAGCTCTCAGCTCCGGCCGCACATCTGATGCAGCCGAGTCCGAGCGGGCACTGCCCAGCCCTGGGCTGTCCCGGCCTTTGTGTGCCCTTTCCATCATCCAACCATTCTTCACAACGCATTTATTAGTTACTGTTCTGTACCAATTCATTTGCACCTGTTCTAGACACGGAATTTCTACCTCTTTTTCATTCTACCAATCATTTTGTGCCACCACCACCAGAGAAGATGGAGGAGAAGGAGAAGAAGAGGAAGAACAGGGCAACGCCCAAAATCCTCCATCTTAAACCCTTCGTCCTCATATTAAAAACCCTAAAATCTACTTTTTTACCTTGTAAAATACTAAACCACTACTCATTTTCACACTCTGGTGGCTTGCAATGATTCTGGCAGTGTTGGTAACTTTTCCCATGGGCTGAGGTCAAAGCCGGTGCCATTCTGGGCTTCTTGCCAGGGGCTGGGACCCCCTTGCTGGGGCTGCTGAGCCCCCAGGGCAGCCCGAGGTGTGCTCTGAGCCCCCAGGGCAGCCCGAGGTGTGCCCTGAGCTCCCAGGGCAGCCCGAGGTGTGCCCTGAGCTCCCAGGGCAGCCAGAGGTGGGCCTTGGATTCCAGCACTGAGGGAGGCATTTGAGGTTTTATCTACATGTTCAGAAGGCAATATCTGTGCAAATTTAAAGCCTGCAGCTCTGCTCAGCAGAAGGAACTCGTGTATTTTACTGTGGCTGTTCATGGGGTTGTGGACTGTAACTGTGAGCACAGTAAATCTTTATACTCTTGGATTCCTCGTGTGCTGCTTTCCAGGCCCTCAGCCCTTGAGAGGTGTTTTCGTGCCCCTCACTCACCCAGAGCAAGCACCCACAGTTTCTACTCCAGGAATGCTACTTTGGAATTCACCCCGAGGTAAGAATTTAGGGAAAATGAAGGGGATTAATTTATTACCTGACTGGTGTTCTGGAACATTTGAAAAAAATCAGATTTACTTCATTTAAATGAAGCTTGTACTTAGATGCTGCGAGTTTGGGTCAGTCTCATCATCCCCATCACTGCACAAAGTTATCTTGAGCAAATCCTTTGACCTTCCTGTGATTTAATATCTGTTTATGTCTCTTTGGGGAGCAGGTTTGTCCTTGGGAAGCTGCTGTAAGGCCATTCCAGGTGATCCCATAGAATCCGTAAAGTTGGAAAAGACCTCCAAGATCATCAGGTCCAACCCTTGACCCAAATATCATCACACCCACTAAAAAGTACTGAGAAGTGCCACATCTACTTGTTTTTTGAGCCCTTCCAGGGATGGTGACTCCAGCACTTCCCTGGGGAGCCTGTTCCAATGCTTGAGCACTCTTTCATGGAAGAATTTTTCCTAATATCCACCTACACCTTCCCTGGTGTAACTTGAGGCCGTTTCCCCTTTGTCCTGTCCCTTGTTCCCTGGGAGAAGAGCCTGAGCCCCACCTGGCTGCACCCTCCCATCAGGCTGAGAGCAGTAAGGTCTCCCCTGAGCCTTCTTTTCACCAGAATAAACTCCAGATGTCCATGGAATGCCAAGGATGGCCTTGGGACCAGCCTGGTTGGCTGCAGCCTCTGCCAGCAGAGATGTTTAGGAATTAATATCCATATGAACATCTCACTTGGAGGGTGAGGCCTGACCCTGTTGGTCCAGACACTTGGGCTCGTTCTGCCCCATTTAGGACCCACCTCAGGGGATTATTTTTTTTGCAGAAGTGAGGGACCTGTGAGTGAGTTCTCATCAGAAGAGGTCACCTCCAGGTGATCCTTTGGCACATCCCTGGGGACCAGGTGTGTTTTTGGAATGAGAGATCTGATGGCAGAAGTGCCAGTGGAGATTCCCGGGTGTGTGAGGGAGAGGCTCAGGAAAGGAACAGAGCCACGGGTGTCTGCACAGATCTTGGTGTGTGATGGCCTCTTAGCAAACAAACGATTGTCCTGCCTTCATGTGGGATATGGAATCTGGAATATGGAAAATGGAATCACTGAAAAGCACTCACCCTCTGACAGCTGGAGTCTTCTCAAATATCAGGGTAATAAAAACCAGTTTTATATCCAAACTTGTGTTGAGGGGTGGGTTCCAGTTTGCTGCTCTGCCTGGTGTGACAAGAAAGGATTTCAGCACAAAGCCATACATAAAAACCATTTTGATTTTCTTTTTCAGTTTTTCAGAAGTTTTCTCAGAAAAACAAACCCCATTTTTTACAGGCTGTTTATCCTGTTGGTGGGATATAGATCCCAAACTCCAGCTCCTGCCAGGGGTCCCAGTTTGAGGATAAACTGTGGGAAAGCACCACTAGAGGTCACTCAACATTAATTGTTACCTAATTAGCACATTTTGACCCTACATTTTAGGTCATTCTACCACTTTCATATTAAAATCATTGTCGGCTTTGACTCCTCAGCTAATTCTGCCAAAACTCAGAAAAGCTGGCGACAGAAAATTTTCCTTTCCCTCATATAACTCTTCCCAAGGCTCCCAAATCAGCTTTGCCATAGACTCTGTGGGCAGCAAATCATTCTTTCCTCAGCTTTGAGCTTAATAAAGCTGGCAGTGATGGACCTCTGGAAGTGCTGGGTTTACAGGCACTCAGCCCTGGCTGTGTTATCTCAAATTGCTGCTCACCCATTTCGAAAATTAAACCAAAATGAATTTTACAAGTGAGAGAAATATATGGGGAAAGAATATCTTCAATGTTTTCAGGTCCTTCCCCAACCACATTATAGCCCAGTACCTTTTTAACCACTGATAAATAGAAGAAAAAGTAGATCTTTGTAACACTTGACTAACTAAAAAAGAGGTAAAACAAAGTTTACGTTTGATTAATGGGTATCTGCTGAAATATCTCTGCAGGTGTTTAATCAAAAGCAGATGTTCTGTTTGCAGGGATTTTTCCATGATCTCGGAAAATGATGGTAGCGATTTGTTTGCCCAAGACAACAGGGAAAGGGAGAGCTAATTAGTGTGTTCTACAAGGTTAGGATCACCCAGTGCTGGTGCCATGCCCACATCACCTGGTGGATGTTATCAAACACACTCGGGGCACTGAATCCTCCCCTCTCTCAGCTGAGAAATGTGTTCAACCAAAGTCAGCTTTCATTTCAAACCCAGCTCAGTGCAGGCAGCCAAGCTCTCCTAAAGGATGCTTTATCCAAAATGACCAATTCTTATTTCATTTCTCTTTTTGGGTTACTGCTGATCCTCTCCTCCTCTTCCCTCTTCCACTCAGCTGAATTGGCAAAGGCTGGATTAGCAGCTCACTTTATCCTTATGTATGAGCATGACAGCCATAAAGAATATTGCAGTTTCCTGAAAAATCATTCAGTGTTTCCTGAAAAATCATTTACTAACCTCTCAAGACCAGCACGTGTGCAGCTGGAGGAGAAAACATTAACCACCATTAACCATCACCCCTGTAAATGAGTGAGAATTTTATCAGAGGCTCTGATTTTCCAGATCCTATATCAATGATGATAAATAAATAGATCATCAGCATCCAAAAAGTCACGTGGCTCCTCTCTCTGCTTTGTAGAGACCTTAATCTTGCAGAGGTAGAAAGCAGAATTAGACAAAAAATAGCAAGTTTGTAGTCTGGACTTCTAGAATTTAAATTGAATTATAATTTTTTAAACAATGAACCATCCCTTAAGTTTCTACCCAAGAAGCTTGCAGGGCCTGTTGTGATAGATAAGAGGTGATGATTTTAAACTAAGAGAGGGCAGATTCAGATGAGATTTGAGGAAGATGGGGATGGTAAAACTCAGGCTGCCCAAAGAGGTGGTAAATACCCCAGCCCTGGAAATGTTCAAGGTCAGGTTGGGTGGGGCTTGGAGCAGCCCAGTCCAGTTGAAGACGTCCCATGGCAGGGGATGGGACTGGATGACCTTGAAAGATCCCTTCCAACCCAAACCATCCTGTGATTTTATGATTTTATTGCAAGCTCTTCCATGATGGGAGGCATCTGCTCATACTTCATGTGTCCTGCAGGCATCACCTTTCCAATATTGATGGAATTCTTGTCTGGCACCTTTCAATCACATCTGCCTGTTCATCACTTAGATCTTTGCTGACCCTTTGCTCCCTCTGAGGAACTTTTTAGCTGTACACGCTCCCTTTCCTTAGTTCCTGCTGCAATCACCAAGATTCAAATTGTGTTGGATTTAAAAGTCTCCATGTCATTGTAATTCCTGTGTTCTAAAAAGGGCTGGATAAAGAAAATGAAGGGCTGTTTAACAGAAACCCAGCTAAAAACACAACTTTATCCAAGCCTGTTCTTTGGAAGATCTCTGCTACTGGAGGCCTTACTCCAGAATGGGTCAAAGACATTGAACAGATTCACTTTCTCAGAACTAATTGCTGAACTGTCATCACACAACAAAACTTGATTTTTAAAGCCAAAACCCTAATCCTGACATGGAGAAATGGAGGAACAGGTTTCCTTTTTTTCAAACTATTAGGTCTAATTAAGGAAAAAGCCCTCACGGATGAAAAGTTAATACAAAAGGCCAATGGCTGAAGAGCCTTAGAACAGAAAATCAAAATCAAGGGGGCTTAGTCAGAGAAACTGTCACTCCTTTTCAAGGGAAATTACAGCTTTTGAGATACAAATTGCTGCACAACTCCAGAAGTCTTGAATTCCAGCTCCCTGAAGGGATCAGTTGCCCCAGCTTGGTCACCACAGGGTGATTTCTGCCAATTACACACCTCTTGTTCCCTGAGCAATCTATTTTTCTGCCCATTGTTACACCAGTGACTATTCTAAAATATTCTCAGCTGGGGCAAATAACTTCCAATTCCTCTCCCTTTCAGCTCCCCAAAAAAGATCATTAGCACCAGAGCAAAATTCCTTGAAAGATTTTTTCCTAGCTGACACAACAATTTGCAAAGACTTCTCCTTTCCCCCCTACAAACCTGCCTTTTATTCTTATCCCTCATCATAAAAAAAGCTCATTTCCAAATTACATCACCTAAATCCCAGTCAAATGAAGCTCCTCTCAATCCCCTGCACAGTTTTGATGGAAAAATTAGAAAATGGTGGAAAAACCCCCTTTTTTTCTTGTTGAAAAACATGCACAGATGTCTTTTACCCAATATATGGATTAGATAATGTAGCTGTCAGTGACACACTTTTTTATCAGACTTTTAAAAGCATTTCTTGCTGAAGAATAAATGTAGTTTTTCCAATCAATGTTAAAGTCTTCGTAGAGGATAAAATCCCTTCATATACATAGTGGGGTTCAGGTGCTTTGATTTTTACAATAATCCAAGAAAAGCTCAAAATTATCACTAAAAACAAAGGGAAATCAACCAATTCTGGTGTATTAATGAAATTATAAAACACAACTCACAGTGGGCATTATAATCAAGTGCATGGAGATGACGAGCAGCTGAACTCACTGCCATAAGTTTTTTATTTCAAACTAATCCATAAACTGCTTTTTCAATTCTCTAAAAGCACATAAAAAATACCAACAATTCTTTTAGAGCATCCCCATCAATCCAATCAAAAATCATAGGTTGCAAATGACCACCCATAGCTGTGATACTAAAAATATCCTGTGCTATCAATCTAAAACTGGTTTTGCAGTGATGTTGGCCAGGATATTTTGCCTCATTACTTCATGGTTCTCGTTCTGCTGCTTATTGTCCTGTCATCTTATATTTATATCATCTGGTCTCCATCTTCTGTAGCAATTAAAAATGGCATTTCTTTAACCCTGGTTTTGCTCTTTTTGTCTGGTTCTTTCCACACATTTCCATCCCTGCATTGGAATTTATTATCACCACCACTCTCTGTGCAACAACCTCTCCCATTAAAAAAATCTTTAAATGCCAGCTTGATTTAGTCCATTCTTTGTTTTAGTTGTTTTACTATGATGGGATATGTGGCTCCAAACACAAATTCCAGCACACACTGTCACCACCTCAGCAGAGAGGCCCCAGAAATGCTGATTTCTGGATGTGGATTCCTTTTCTCCCCAGACATGGTAAATCCTGGAGCTGCTGCAGCTTGGAAACTGTCCCAGACAGGGCACACAAGGGAGACTGGGAATCACACACTGGACTCAAACTCCCTACATTTAATGACAAAATCTTGGATATGTGAAGAAAAGTGGGGCTCAGCCAATATTATCTGGTAATGTGAAGATAACCACAGCTAAAAAGGCCTTCATGTGTCCAGAAAAGGAGCTCTTAGGTTGGATTATACTGGATTGGGACAGGAAGGATTAGTGGAGAGGAGGTGACAGTGAATTCATTATAATCTGCAATAGATATTATAAAGTGCTGCTTTGCAGGTTCCATTAATCCAAAGACCTTCCCCAAGGACTGTGTTTGCAGCTAGAAGCAACAATTTGGAGCTCAGTTGTTAGGATTGGCCTTGAACATTCCTGGGGGCCCAGTGCTGGAATTCTGCACCCCATGGACAAGTTATCAGGAATTCAGCATGTGCTGTGTGAGGGTCACCAGTGGCTTTACCTCTGAAAGTGATTTCACTGGCAAAACATCTACATCCACCCACATTCCTGTGAGGTGTTACTATTTTCTTTCATTAGGAAAAGGTTCTTCCCCCAGAGGGTGCTGGGCACTGCCCAGGCTCCCCAGGGAATGGGCACTGCCCCGAGGCTGCCAGAGCTCCAGGAGCATTGGGACAGCGCTGCCAGGGATGCCCAGGGTGGGATTTTGGGGTGTCTGTGCAGGGACAGGGGCTGGGATGATCCCTGTGAGTCCCTTCCAGCTCAGGAAATTCCATGATTCCACGATCTCTGAATGGAAGTGCTGGGAGGCAGGAAGAGGCTAATCCTCACAACCTGCTGCTGTGCCAGAGAGATGCTCTTTCCCTTTCTCATATTCCTTGCCAGGTATCTTCCTCAAACATTGGCCCAGCTCTGTCCCCCAGCCCGGAGATCTGAAATGAAATGACAATTTGCTCCTCTCCTGGCTACTTGGAACTCAAGCAAAGATGTTTCACAGGAGAATAATGATGAGCTGGCTTCCCCGCATCCCTCTCTGTCTCAATTTTTATTTTTCTAGTGTCTCATCTGCTCTGCTGAGCTGCCAGTCCCCTCCTGGGGACCCTGTCCCTCCCTGAGAGCTCCTGGGGCTGTCTCACTGCCCCTCAGCTCTTTCCAGCTCCCAGGGCTGGGACATTCCATCAGGAAGCCAGATCTGTGGACACTTTGACTGCTCAGAAAGTGCCTCGTGGTTCTGGATCTCCTCCTTTCCCCCTGGCAGCTGGATTTGAGCTCGGAGGAGCTCCCTGCTAACGAGGGAGCTCCAGCCTCTGATCCCCTCCTTGCTTGGCTCTGGTGGCTGAATTGCCTCTGGCTCACCTCAATCAGCTCCATTTATTGCAGGGTTTTGAGTAGCTGCATATGAAAGCCTCTCTGATGGAGATATCACATGGCTTTTCTTTGCCTACAGACAATGATTTCATCTTAATAAAGGCAGATTTTGGCTCTGCCTGCTGCAATGCCGAGTGAGCTCTCCTACAAACCCCACAATGCAGCATCTTTGTGAGGGAAAAAGTACCGGACAGAATGATTTCCTTTTTCTCTCAATAATCCTGAAAATGATCCATGACTGACAAGTGGGAGCGAGGAGGATTTGAAGCACTTGAATTTCTTTTTCCTGGGTATTTTATATTGAAACTGAAGATGCCACTGTCACTGCAGGAAGGGTTAGAAGAGCATTTAAAGGGTTAAGACCTTCATATGCCTGAGGACACTTTTAAGCCCTGATTTTCTGTACTGCTCTGTCCTATCAGGTTTCTTTCTCCCTCTGGTGAAAATAGTAACTTATATAATTGCCTAATTCATATAACTTTGCAAGGCAACAAAGGGAATGTAAAAGCTCCTCGGAACCACCAGCATTACGTAAAAACACACATAAATCAAATAAACACCTCCAACACCCAAAGTGACACGCAGCCACATCGAATTCCTGCCCTGCAAACTGCTCAGCCCACGAAACAGAGCAGAAATGCAGAGCACAAGGCAAAAATGTGCCAGTCAGCCTCTTTAGGAGGCTGTGCATGCCCTGGCAGGGGCTGCTTTGCATTAGTGCCCCTCAGTTCTCTGACTGATTTGTTCCTTAGGTGTAACAGCTGCCCACAGGTTGTACCTACAAGGGTGAATCGAGTGTGACACGAAGCCAGAACATTGTGGTGCGTTGCTTCTTGCACTAATAAATATTTAAGCATAAAGTCTAAGTGCTCGTTCTGCAGCGCCCTATCCTTCTCTGCTGCAAGAGGCAAAAAATAAAAAGCAACTGGCAAATTGCTGCCCATAATGGAAAATTTAAAAAAAAAAAAGTTGGTAAGCTTGTGGTAATGGATCCCATATTTAAAATTGATTTGTGTTTCTTAGGAGGATTTGAAGCACTTGAATTTCTTTTTCCGGCATATTTTATATTGAAACTGTGGATGCCACTGTCACTGCAGGAAGGGTTATGAGAGCATTAAAGGGTTAAGATCTTCACATTCCTGAGGACACTTATAAGCCCTAAAATTCCACCTAAATCCTAAAACCCTAAAATTCCACTGCTGTTTTTTGCTTTTTGTTTTAATTCTAACAGCCAGCCCTGTCCCTCCATGCAGGTCAGCCCTGAATGGGGACACTTCAAGGCTCTTTCCTTCATGGAATTTTTTCTAGGAAGAAGAAGAAAAACATCTCAGCCACTCAAGGTTGGAGCATCCTTCTCCCCTCTTCCCCATTTTAGTGTTGAGTGAGAGATTTACCCACCTCAAACCCCAGTGATGCCCGACACCAAAATACCCTGGCTCCAAAGAGCATTCCCTGAGCCCACAGGCAGCTCCAGAATTCTGGGATAAGCAATCCCAGCTTTACCAGGAACTCTGCAAATAATATTTGTACATCTCCCAGGACAAACAAACACGGGCAGGAAGCATTTACGGACCCAGGCAGTGTTAATTGCTTCTGGGAGTGTCTGGAGATGAATCTACCTGAAAATATTTGAGGGTTTTGATGAAAACTCATATATTGTGGCACACAGACAACAAGGCAAACATTCCCCTCATTTCCTTGCTGGATTTTGAAATTAAAAAGGAAAAGAGCCACATCTGTGCTCAGGAGTCGATTTCCAACTCCTCATCCAGCTGTGTTGGCTTCCATGGCTGGATTTATGGATTAAGGAGAGTAAATCCTAAATTTGGGGTTTACTCCTAGAACCTCGAGTGTTGCTCCTCCTGGAGTATTTATTGCTTGGAAATTGGGAATTTGTGAGGAAAAAAAGGGGAGGGAGGGGGATTAACTCAATATTTTTTTTCTAGGATCACCCTCCAGCCTCAGGTCTCCAATGAGATTTGGCTTCTGGGGATGTTTTTCTCTGAGTTATGGTAAAGTCTGTGGTGTAAAAGTTGTTTGACTTGCTGGGAATATTCTTTCCTTTCTATGAGAAGAGCCTCTCAATCAGAGAATAAAATTCCAAAATAGGGTTTTATGTGGCAATATATTTACTGATAAAAAAAGAAGTAAAATAAAGTAAAGCAATGACTTTCCACTGGTTTTACCCGTATTTATTTTATGTGTCAGGAAATTTTCACTGCTTCAGTGGGAGCTGGAGTTATCTCTGGCCTCACTATAAGTTTTACTTCTATTATTGTGAAATACCCAGTTTTTCCTAACTGGTAAAAGCAAATTAACAAATATAAATTCACTTTCTTTTTCCTGGATGCTGGTGTGGTGTTAGCTTGGGGAAAGCTGGAAAATGCTGCTATCAGGATTCTGTGGAGAAAAAAACCAACATTTAAAAATCATAGTTTGTGTTTTATGATCTATGAATCCATTCCCTTTCATTGTAAACTAGGAGGGAATTTTCACTGGGATCCTAGAAACAAACTGGAAACAAGATGGAACAGAGTCAAAGTGACTTTTTGGACACTGTGATCTTTATTTTGGATAATTAATGTGCAGACTGGAAGAAGGCAATGAAGCATGGCCTGGAAACGTATTCCCCAGAAATATATATTCTAAATAAATGTCAATTCCTCTTAACAGAATGCACAGCTGACTTTCTAAATATCTTTGTCCCATTAGGTTTATTTTGCTAATTTCAGTTCACCCCTGAGAATTTTCCCTACATTTTTGGTGGGAATTACCTAAAATCTTGTAAATATTGTGTTTCTTTTACACTGTGTTTCATCCTGGAACATTTGGGGCTGTGATTTGTGGGGCAAATCAGAAAAGATTCTGATCCAGCCTCAGTCAATGCAGAAGTCTCTGTTTTCTGTTTTCTTGCATCCTGGCCCAGGACTTTGAAACTGGAATTTCATGAGCAAATATTGGATTGAATTTGGTGAATCCATGAAGTGGATTTTTGCCACTGAAGGGTTGTCATTGTGGAGGGTGATTTAAGGGCTTCAAATGTTGCTCTCACCCTCAGTGTTATGAAATTCATCTGTCCATGCTCCCAAAATCCCTTCCAGCTGTTTCAAAAAAGCATTTATTACATCTGCAGCAAGGTTGGTTTTGCTCCACAGGAGATATCAGAAGAAATCCCATGGAATCGGTGAGAACAAGTGTGGATCTCAGCACTGGAGCTGAATTTTTAAGGATAAACTGTAAAAAATGCTGGGAGCACAAATTTTCTTCCTCATTCCTCACGTTTCTGCATCTGAAGAAATCCAAGTAAACGTAAAAGGGCTCAGCAGTGAGCCTATGCCTGGCACATTTTGAATGTGGGTTAAGAAGACCAAAAAAAAAGACAAAATAATTGTTATGCCTCACAAGACACCCTCAGAGTCAACAGTCCGTGAGGAAGTAATTTATGTCGACATATCAACCTTGCAAATCATCAACGTCCTCTTTAAACAAAATGAACAATATTTCTCCTAAATTTCCCTCAGATGGGAATGACTGATCCCCAAGAAAATGCAAAAGGACCTTGAAATGAAAGGCTGCTGCAGTGGCTTGCAGGGACACGCTCCTCCCAAGTTTCCAGCACAATTATATGCTTATTACTTCGGAAGAGTTCGAAAACAAGCAAGCTGCAGCTTTTAATGAAGCTTTCATAGCAGTGAGAACTATGAAAAAGCATTTAAAGCAGCTCATCTCCTCCTCTATTCACGCTCTCTTTCATTTCCAGAGGCAGTTGTGAGGAGAAATTGGATGCCATCCAGTTTGGGTTTATAAGGAAGCAGAAAAGGAGATAATGGCGGAAGTTTGTGCTTTCTTCCCCCATGTAAATTTGATCATCTTCAACGTTTGATCAGATTTTGAGGAACACGAGACAAAAAAACCCCAGCAGATATTTCCAATCATGCATTTTAAAAACCTCAAAAGAGCTTTGCAGAGCCTCACCGTATCCAGAGCTGCTTCAGACTTTTCTCTTTTATTATTTTGGGGGAAGATGTAGAACATAACCAGTTACTTAGGCCTGGCATCCGATTATAAAATCCTGACTCAGAGCATCTCAAAGTTGTGCTTACAATGCACAGACATACATCCAGCCCTTTGTACTGTCATGCTGCCTCCCTAACAAGCCAGAAATATGTCTGTGAGTGGAGAAGACATTCCAGGATCAGAGGAGCAGTCACTTAACAATGCATCATTGAGACTGATCCCTTTGTCAGCCCACAAAAGCTAGATGTGACCCCAAAGGAGACATCTTTTTTTTTGTGGGGGATGCAATTTTCTTACGCTTTTATGGCGCTATTTTTATTCCCAGCATTATTCACCGTTCCCTAATTAGGGAGGATGACATTGGTGCACTGGTTTTTATTCCAGTTTGGGTGCACACAGGTGTGTTTGTGCAATAAGTTGGAATAATATTCCTTTTCCTTCCTGTTTTTCTGTACAGAGTTCAGTGGGCCACAATATTTTTCTGTGAGTCTGCTCTAATGCTGTGATCTCACACATGAACTCGAAAAGATGAGGCTGAACAGTCTGTTCATTTGTTTTTCTGTTTAAAAGAGCTCATTTGAAACTTGGCAGCCAAAGCTGATTTCAGGTTTTATTTCTAAAAGCGCACATGACCCTTTAAGTGAAAATAGTAACAAGTGTTGACTTTGCAAAATGTCCAAACTCAGGTCTCTGAATTCAGGATCTCACCTCCCCCTTTGGTGCTCCTGGCTTTGTGTGCCAACACAGAACACAAATCTCCAATCTGGGAAAAATGAAGCCATTGCTTTGTAGGTGCCTAAAACCTGACCAAGGGGATTTAACCTTACAAAGGATTTGCTTGTTGCTTTGTTTGCTCTCATAAGAATTGCTGTTCACAGCAGAGTATAAAACCTACACATAAAAAGACCAAAAGATAAGATATTTCTGGGTTCCCAACAAGTTTCTGGACAACTGTGAAAAAAGGCATTTGGTGCAGGAAGGCATTGACACCAGAGGGTACAAACTGCCCCAAACCTTTATTTTCCAGACCTTGGAGAGTCACAATGGCATTTTGAGGGATGTTGTTAATCAATTCCCTGCTCACTTGACAGACCCAGCACAGCCCTAAATGTCAACTGTGGGGCAGTGATTCCTGTATTTGTTTGTTTGTTTTTCTGTCCATATTTCACTGCTCAGAAGCCAACGAGGGGATTTTACAGCAGGGCTGGTGAAGTTCTGCAACTACAGCCCAGCTGTAAAACACTCAGTAGAGCTTTCTCCTTTTCACTTCCAGGCAATGAGTTTTGGTCCTGCCAGTCAAACCCACCTCAGAGAAAGAGGAAGAAAGGAAGAGAGAGATGACTGCTCAGTGAATCTCAGAAGAATTATGGAGTTGTACAGCCCCTGAAGGATTTTGGGCAGTTTTATATTGCCCGGCTCAGCTCACATTTATTTTGTCTGTCTCGGTGTCTGAGCTATGTGCTGGGTGGAGAAAACTTCCTCTGCTGACTGATGGATCTGAGCAATCTGGTGTGGATCTGGCTGGGTGAAACAGAAAAGAGAGTTTTTAGTTGCACAGAAGGCCAAAATCTGTATTATATTATATATTTATTTTATTATGTTATAGTGCATTAAACACAAGAAAGAACTAGAGAGTGTGAAAAAATAGTTTTTACACAGAGAAAAAACAAAGAGTCAGTAAAGTGTTAGGAATTTTTAACAGTAAAATGCTTCCATATAAACTTAGTTATGTTCAACTTCTTGAATCTGAGGAGGAATAACTGCAGCAATCCGGAAATTTGTGCTGCGTATGTAACTCCCTTCTAGATAAAAACATAAACACATTTTAAATCAGAGTAATTATCCCATTGTGCTGGGCTCTGACTATGTGAGACACTCAAAAAATCTCCCAAGAACCTGGAGATCTCTGAGGAAGTGTTCTGCCAGTGAAGATTTATCCCCAGTTTCACCTGATAAGATTTTTTGTCTTGTTCTGAGCAGTGTAATTTGCCCTCCTCAGCACGCTGCCTTGCATTCACATTTGTAGAGAAGAACTGGATTGATTATCTTCAGGCTTCCTGCCACTGAACTCGGCAAATTAGCTGCTCATGATTCCAGCAAATGACTGCTCTTTTTTCTTTTTTCCTGGTGCTCCCGGAGAAATTGAACTGCAAAGCTTTGGCTGGGCAGCCGAGAACTTGTTCAGGAACTCCCCAAAGAGGAAGAAGTTGGAGAGCTGCTCTTAGAATCAGTCAAGAGGTACAGCAAAATGTGGGATGGTTCTGGTGTCCCAGAGAATCCAAGGAAATCGAGCTCTGTTTCTCTTGGTGCCTTTTCTGCAGAGTGAAATCAAGTGCTGTGTGTCACATTCAGAGAATCACGGGTGGTTTGGGGTGGAAGGGACCTTAAATCCCTTTATGGGGACTCCACCACTGCCCTGAGCAGCCAGGCCAGGACTGGACAACCCTTTCTATTAATAATTTTTCCCTAATATCCACCCTGAGCCTGCCCTGGCCCAGCCTGAGGCCGTTCCCTCTCCTCCTGTCCCTGTTCCCTGGGATAAGATCCCAAATCCCCCCGGCTGCCCCCTCCTGTCAGGGACTTGTGCAGAGCCACAAGGTCCCCCCTGAGCCTCCTTTTCTCCAGCCTGAGCCCCTTTCCCAGCTCCCTCAGGAATTCTCCAGCCCCTTCCCAGCTCCCTCAGGGATTCTCCAGCCCCTTCCCCAGCTCCCTCAGGGATTCTCCAGCCCTTTCCCAGCTCCCTCAGGGATTCTCCAGCCCCTTCCCAGCTCCGCTCCCTTCCCCAGACTCGCTCCAGCCCCTCAGGGTGTGAGGGGAAAATAAAAAAGTGGGAGAAAACATGAGGGGAAAAGAAAGTGAGGGAAGTTTGGGGAAGGCTCTGCTGCAGAGCTTTTCCCTTCTGGATCCTCCTTTTCTCCAGGCTGAGCCCCTTTCCCAGCTCCCTCAGCCTCTCCTGGGGCTCCAGCCCCTTCCCTGGACATTCTCCAGCCCCTCAAAGTCCTTCTTGTTGTGAGGGGCCCAAACTGACCCCAGGACTGGGGGTGTGACCCCAGCAGTTCCCAGTGCAGGGGGATTTCAGTGCCCTGGTCCTGCTGGACACATCTCTGCAGGTACAAGCAGGATGCTGCTCCTTGTGTGACCCCAGAGCAAATCCAGCCTCTAGAAATCAGGGTTTAAGCTGAACTTCACTCCATGAAGCCTCTATTTCTGGTTTTTTGTGTGGGTGTTTGGGTTTGTGTTTTGGTTTTTTGGATTTTCCTTGTGTCCACCCACAGTCAGTGCCAGGAGTGAAGCATCTCACAAAGCCACGAAGCATCTCCGGTCTCAGCTCAGCTCTCCAGCTGTGGGATCTGGGACAAATCACTTTAATTTCATCTCCTGGTTTTCTTTTCACCTTAACAATGCACTTTCTGCCACTCGGGAGAAACTGCTCATTTCCTGTGGCCATTGCATGGACTTTGCAACACGAATGAGAAATGATAATCCATCATCAGCAACTGCGCTCTCTGCCAAAAATAAAAGAAAAGTAGAAGGAAAAAAAAAGGAAAAAAAAGCCAATTCCAAACTGGGAGGAGCTGTGATTCTTCAAGGAGTAAAGACATCTTTCAGTTTTGAGAATATTCTGCTGTGGTGTCACCAGCTGAGCTAAAACTGCTGCAGCTGGAAGGTGCTGAGAGCAGGACAGACGTGGCCTTGCTGACACAGGGTCCTTGATGGGAGTGCATTTGAGGGAAAAATCACACTTTTCAGGAAAAATAAGGTTTGAAATGCTGCAGGGAGAAGGAAAATCCTGGGGTCAGCCACTCTCCAGGGTGCTGAGAGAGAGAGCATTCATGGCTCTGGGCACTCACTCGAGGTTTATTTAAAAAAAAAAAGTTTAACGAGTCCAGATTCACCATTTCTTTTCCCTCTGACCATTCATTTTTCCTAAAAAATCCCCTTCTCTGGATATAAATCTGTCAGCTGGGTTTCTTAGGCGCTGAAGGAGGAGAATGAAGCTTTGTGAGCTCTGTGAGATCCCTTGGTGTGGTGGCACCCAGCTCCACCCAGAGAAATTCAACCATTTCCCTCTCATTTCTCCTCAATCTCAGTAATTCCAACCCCCTCTTCTTCCTTTGTCTTTTAAATGTTATTTGTATCATTTTATCCTCCCCGTTCATTTTTTTCCCCCCTTCCATAAAACCCAATAAAATATTAATGTGGCATAACAAATCTGTCTGTGCTGGGAGTCTCTGGGAACTATTGATGAAGCCATGAATAAATTATGAATCTTGATTTTGCTTGTGGTATATCAGATTTCACGTGTTTATTACATTTTCTGTGAAGTAAGCTCATCCAACAGAGGTTTTGGTGTTGTTTGCCTGCTTTTATTTTAGGTAGCCCTTGATTTACTAACCTTTGGAAAAGGTAATGTCTGATGTAGTGTAACTTAAAATATGAAAATTCCATTTGGATCAATTTTTGTGGTTTTTGTTGTCCAGAAAAGAAAAAAAAAACAAAAAAAACCAACCCAACCCTCTGCTTATCCCAGAAAAAAATAAAAAGACAAATGTCTTTTTTTTCTTTATGCTGTTGAGCTGCATCTTCCAATACCACCTTGGCCTAAGGAAAAAACTTGCAAATGTGATGAGTGGTGCTCATTGTAAAAAAAAAGAAAAACCCCCAAACTTTGTGTATTGTAAAGTAATTCTATTTTCTTTGGGAAATATGTCTCTCTTTAGCAATCTTAATCAAGATTTTTATTCCAATTATGGACTAATTTGAAGGTTTAAATGTGGGTTGATATTTTTGAAATTATAAATATACGTTAATTTTTTTTTTTTTTTTTTTTGAGTGGGATTGATGGCAAAATAAATCTGAAGTAGTTTTTCTGGAGATGTCTGCACTGCTGTGAGTTTTCCTGCTTTACTGACAAAGGATCTGCTCATTTGGGCACCTTACTCCTGAAATAATCTAATCACAGATGGGGTTTTTTATAACATGGATTTTCCAACAATCCATTTAAGGGAGGCAAAAGAGAGCTTGGAGTTAAAGCTCTGAAACAAAGAATTCCTGATGTACAGCTGTCACTTCCAGGCTGATAACAAGCAGAGCTGCTGGCAGAAACCAGGAAATCCCTGCCTATTTATGATTTTTCACTTGTCCCTATGGGGCACACGGTGTTCAGAGCATAAAATTCCCTGCTCCAGAAATGCAGGTGAAAATGCTTATAAGCTGAACCTCAGGAACTGAGTTGGGAGAATAAAATCTCCTCTTTTAGAAAGAGTGTGTTCTGTATTTAGAACAATGTGCAGATAGGAAAGAATAAGGAAGATGCCTGGGAATCCTTCAAAATTAATCTAGATGTTACATTATGACACAATGTTAACATTTGAAAACTTGTAAAATGCATTCTGAAAGATCTTTTCAAATTTGATAGCTGCAGATATCATTATGATAGCTTCATAATTTTAATTTAGGCCTATTTCTTGTTAAATATTCCTCAGGTGAACTCTGTCTTATGCTTAAAATGACGTGAAGTCCAAAAGCTCTGCAAAGGGCACCCAAAGAGGAGCCAACAAAAAGGGAACTGAAATCCAGGAGGGGAAAGGTGAGGAAATCTGACTGTCAGGTAACGTCACCTCGTAAAAGTCCTCTAAACCCACAAGGTCAAGCAGAGCTGTAAGGGAAAATTCAGTGTTTGGCTCACGGTCCTTTCAGTACATTAATAATTATTATTAGGGATTAATGAGAGTGGACAAACACCACGGTGTGAGGGCAAGGCAGGACAGAGGACTTTGGTGTTTTCTTCTTTGTTTTCAGCACAGCTCACCTGCACAACTCATCCAAAGAAGTGTTTTCCCTTCATGTATTCCAGCAATTCAGTCCCTTGAAATACAAATCAGATGATTAATAATTAGGAACAAATAGCCAGCCCTAATTTTCCATGAGTGGTTCCTGTTTCAGGCGTGCAGTGTGGCTCCTGTGGGTCTGGATTACCTCTCCCACCACCTCCCAGATCTTTAGCATTACAGGTTGTAATGAGTAAAGCATTGAACAGTTCTCTTAGAACTAACTGTGTTTTTCTCCTTCTTCCCTGTGGAAGAATGGATAATGTCTGGGAAATTGCAATTTAATTCTCTGTCCCTTGGGAGAGGGTGCAGGGCTGGGGCAGGAGCTTCTCCCACCACCCCTCCATTGGTGACTCCACTGCTCACCTCCTTCCAGAACCTGTAATGAATCCATAAAAGCCTGACAAGGAGGTGGAAAATGCCCAGTTGGATGACAAAAGGCAGCTCAGGGAGTGCATGTGGAATGCAGATGAATTTCTCCAGCGGCCTGAACGTGGCACTGAGGGATTTTCATGGAATGGATGTGACAAATGTTCACTGCAGCCACCCCTCAAGCAAATGCAGGAGGGGCTGCTCTGAAGTCACTCCTTCAACCACTCTGCTCATGGCAGAAAATAAAAGCTGGTGATAGGCCTTGTGCTACCTAAAAAATGAGTCAAATTTGCTGGGCAGGGAGAAAATGCATCACATCCTCTTTGCGAGGAGAAATCACAGGTTTCAACCTGTTTTTCCCCCTTTTTTTTTGCAGTGAAATGCTCCCTAGAGGAATGATGGTCATTGTCTCCTGTGGATCTCAGACAAAAGAGGCTGCTTTATCGATTTCCACTCCTTGCTGCAAAGTTATAATTAAAAATAAGTATTAAAGCTGGTTCCAGCCTAACCTGGCGCTCCAGAGCTGGCTGTGTACAATAAAAATCACCTCATGTTCTCCTCGTCAGGAGAGCCCTCACTGATCCAATTTCAGAGTTCTGCAGTGGTAATTGAAGGCTTCAGGAGGTTGTTCTGCACAAGCTCAGATTAGGACTCAGCTGAGAACGTGTCAGATGCAGCCACAGCTCAGCCCCATCTCCTGCAGATTTTGGGGAGGATCAGGACAGGGCTGAAGGTGAGAAGTGCAGCACTCTGCACACTCTGGAATCGAGAATGTTTAAATACACCAGGCAGGGGATATACGTTGTTTTTAATCAGCAATTAGTTATAAAAATGGTATTCATTTTTTATAATGCTAACTTCTGTGCTCTGACAACTTGGTTGGGTTTTTCTGGCTCAGTGGAAGGATGATAACACTGCCAGATGATCCGAGTCTCTGAGACAGGAAGATCATTCTCTGAGTACATAAACAGTATGAATATATATGCCATAAATATATTTATAAATATGGTCAGGATAGGATCTGTTTAACCAGGAAAGGTCAGGACTGAGCACTGAGGAATCTCATTTCAGACAAACCCAAGGCTGCACTCCCATCACTGTTTACATGCGCTCGCTCACATTTCACAGTGGAAATTGCCTCTATTAGAGTTTATTTTATACTTTGCTTGCATCTGGAACTGAGTAATTTTTTAATATATTGAGTTCTCAGACCTTGGGACATTGCTGTGCAAGGGTGTTGTACCTTTGAGAAGCACCTCTGTCCTTGAGCAGTCAGTTCTGGAATCCAGCACCACTGCAGAACCCCAAATTTACCAAATTTTTCTGCATTTCTTTTTAAAAATGAGCAAATAGGCTGTGATCTTATCTAGCTGCTGATTTGTGTAGCTGCTGATCTTGTATGCTTGGGTGGCAGATGGATGGTGCAAGCTGTAAAATACTAAGGCAAAGAAAAGGGTAGCCTGTGAGATTACTAATCAATTTTCCAAAGGACTGTCTTGCAGAAGGGCCAGCTGTAAATTGTTTCATATTTCTTTTTAATTTACACAAAACCATCTAAGGTGACCTGCTGGCATCTGTCTATGTTGACTTTCGTGTATTTTATTGGTCTTTTAGCACTGCTTCTATTGCTCATCAGCCTCTCTGAATGTGTCTGTAAAGTTTCCCAAGGAAAATAAAGATGCTTACGGTGGAGATGATTTCCCTCATTTCGGGACACATTACATTTATTAATCTAATGCTGAATCTCTTCATATTTCTGCTTTGGAAAGAGTGAATGGCAATTTAGGCTCTCTTGTGCTGGGTGCTCTGCTTCTTAATGGGACATATCCTGACAGCCAATCTCATGCACTGGATGAAGGAGATAAAACACGGGGAAGAAAAATTATCGGCAGCCTCTTTCACACGTACAGAGCTGAGCAAGGGAAGATTTGTTTTAGTCCACATAAAATAATCTGTGGCATGGTCAGGGGCTGAACTTTGATGTTGGGCTCTGCTTCTCAAGGCCAGGCACACACACATCCATCCTCAGACTTACAGTTTCAAAGGAATAAAGATAAATCTCTTGGGAAAAGGCAGAATTAATTGAGAGGAAACAGAAATCTGCTAAACTGGGAATTTGAAAGTTACTGTTGATGGGAGAAACGTTAAAAAAAATGTCTGTGTATCACTTGCATTTCCTAAATATTTCAAATGATAGCAGCTTTGATTTTGGAGTATGGGGAAGATGATCTGTCAGCTCCTCTAAAATTTGCTTTGTTTCTCAGAGAAGAAAGGAGAAAGCCTTGAAGTTTAAAAACAATAATTGAAGTTTGTTAATTTGCAGCTCTTTGCTTTTTCCTTCCAATAATTGCACTGTAACAGCTCGAGGAGGGTGTGTGATAGTTGCTGCAATAACACTTCTAATGAAGTGATTTGCTTTTGCTATTAATACATCTGAAGAAATCTCAGCAAAGTTTTCATAAAAGCTCATTGGACTTTTCTCTCCATGTCTACAACCCAACATCTGATTATCCCCTTTGTTATTTCCATCAGGCACTAATAGTGTTTCACGTGGCTTAAAAATTGAGGACAACATCCTCAGCTGCTTCGAGTGGGAAAAATGCCTGGGCTCCCTCAATTACACCCACAAGAATCTCCCTCCTACCTCAGACAATAAAACCCATTTATGTCAGCAACAGCAAGATGCTGCTTCAATAGAAGGAAAATACCCCTTAAATGAATTTATTTTCTCTTTAGCTTCCAATGTGACTGTAATTTTTTATAATAAGAAGAAAATCCTGGGTAGGACAAATGGTTTAAATATTTAAATACGGAGATTAAACCGGTTGTTGTGAGTTTACTGAATCTGGAAAAGGCAAGCAGTGAAATGATCATGAGAATTAGGGAAGACACAGCAAGCAGGAGCAGGAATTAGTGATGCCAAGTAGCAAAGCTTGGTAAGACACTCCTGAATCCACATTGACTTGGAAGTTTGGTTCTGTGATCAGTGACACCAAAACCTCAGGTGATTTATTCATAAAGGCTTTGCTCCGCTTTGAAGTCAGAGAGAATTTTCCCTTAGTAAGGTCTTCAAGATGAGACCCCAGATGACAAAAGGCACCAGATCAAGGAGGGTGTAATAAGTTAGTGAAATGCAGAATGTCACTTCTGCTCATTCAAAGTCATTTCCCAGTCCTCGGCCTAGGCTGGGTGCCAAGCAAGGCAGGGCCTTCATTAGGAATGAATCACAAATTTCACAAAGTAAAGACAAACTTTTGCTTTCTAGATTTATGGGGAAAAACCCCAACCCTCCCCCATGACCAGACTATGGCTAAATATTACAATATTTACAGCAAAGGATGTAAAGCTTGACAGGGGCGTGATAAACCAACACCAGCTCTTTCTTTGCCTTTTAAACCCCAACCACAGCAGCGAATCTTTATTTTTATTGCACTTCAAGCCTCACTCCTGAAGAAGGAGAGGACTGAAGGTTCCTCTCATCAGGATGATAATGAAGGGTGTGTGCTTTCCTCTGCAAAGACCTTGTTAAGTTGTCCGGGAGCACTCTTTATTTCTTGCATGTGTCTGCTGCAATATCTACAGGAGGTGGAAAATGAAACCCCACTTCACAGCAAAGTGGTTCTTTTGCCTCTTTCTTTTCAGGGCTCCTCTCAAGGACAAGGGGTTATTAGTGGCCTTTCACTCTCCAGGGCAGGAACTTTTCAGGCTTCAGAAATTTTTACCCTGTCGAGTGAATGCAATCCATTGAATTTCTTTATTGCTTTCATGTTGCTAAGGTCTACTTCGATTTTTGAGAAAATAATTAACTGCTACTCAAGCCAGGAGAATGAAACTGGAAGCACAAGAGAAACACAAAGAAATCCTCAAATAACCTCGCAATAGTATGAGCTGATTTTTTATTTAGCTACCAGTTCTGAAAAATCGAGGGAAATCATTTTGGATTGGCTTTAACCAAAGCATTTGAAACCCTTTTGAGCTAAAAGTAAAACTGAAGGTTTGCTTAGGAAATGGAATCCTCCACTTGTTCCAGGCTTCTAAAAACTTTGAGGTTGCCTAATATTCAATTTTTGAAAATGTGAATACATTTCATTTAGCAAAGCTTAAAAATTATTAGCTTGGATTTTTTTTCTCCACAAATTTTATCACTCTTTTTCTGATTCAATAACTTAATGAAACTGGCAAAGTATTATATTAGCAACACAAGTGGATTTATCTCTGTATTTTTGGAAAAGCAGTAGGAAAAAACTTTTTGCTAAGAACAAGTTTGATCAAAAACCAGAAAAGAAATGACTACTTGTGCAAGGTAAAAAAAATCGTGATTTTTGCTTTTGTTATCTGTATCCAGAGATAAAAATAAGAAATATATGTTTAATTTTGTTATCCCTGAACAACTTGTGTGTGTGGGCTGTGAAACAGATGAGGAACAATTTTTCCTTCAGCTGGAAAGGATGGTGGAGGACTGGGCACATCCTCTTATTATTGTAGGGATGCACTGAGGAGCAGAGAACTCCGAGGATTTCATAAAAGGAAAATAGTCTTTTATTTGGAGGAGAGGAAAAGAATTTAGGAAAAGTGCTGAAGATGCAATTCTCAGCACTTCCTGGCTCTTTGGAACATCTCTGGGTTCGTGCCATCCCCACTTACACCCAGGTACTGCAGTCCTCTGCTGCAGCAACCTGATATTCACAGGGATCATCCTCCTGAAAACTGGGGGCAGGACAAGCTTTCACTGCACTTTAGAGAAGGAAAAAATATTCTTAGTGTTGTTTTCATTATTATCTAAGGCTCAGTAACCGAAACACGCAGGTGGAGAAGTTCAAACTACTCAGAATTCCTCTGAATTCATGTGTCCCGATTTCCACATCATTTGGAATGCAAAAGGCACACACTGGGATATCTCAGCCCAAGAAACAAGACACTAAACCAATCACCCAGAAATGCAATCCATGGAGCCATCAGCTATGAGTTATTTGGCAAACTGGTAACGTTTGAAAAAATATTTCAAAGTTCTTTATTCAACAATATTTCCCTAAGAAGCCCCAGAGATGTCAACAGCATTTCCACAGGCAGTGAGGTGGCACAGCAGTGGCAAGAATTTGACCATTAAATCTTCACACACACATCATGGAAATGTTCTAAAATGAGTACAAGTGGCAGCTCATGATGTGGTTTTGTGGGCACAGTGGTGTTGGGTCTTGGTTGGACTCGATGCTCTGGAAGGTCTTTTCCAACCTTCATGGTTCCATGATTCTGTGGGCTGGGTCACTCAGGAAAAGGCAAAGTCTGTAAATTTCAATGACATTTGCTGCTGTCATACAAATACCTCTGTTCTTCACAAAGGTATTTTAACCAAACTACCCTTTAAAGCATCAGGTAAGTTTGTCTTTTTTTTTTTCAGTTGCATAAGCAAGTTCCTAATTTTTCCTGTTGAAAATCTAATAATCCTGGCTATATATATATATATGTATATATATATATGTTGACTTACATGTTAAAAGTCTTAAGTATTTAGAAAATTTCACTTTTTTTTATTGTGAAGGTACCCTTGAGCTGATAGCCTGCAAGTCAACTTCAAGAAACTAATGGTACAGCCAGGGAAAATCAGGTGTATTTGTCTTTTCATCTTATTGAAAAGGTTCAGAATACAACCCACAGGAATTGATTGAAGTGTCAAAGTTGGTATTATAAAAAATGAAAATTAACTGTCAAAGAGTAAATAAAAGGAAGAAAAGATGTGACACATCTATTCAGTCCTCGCTAACACAAGCCAGGGTCACCTGTCCTGAAAGCAATATTGGTAGATGTTTATTTAATCACATTTGAAAGCCTTTTCTTCACAAAAAAAAAAAAAAATTGTATTTTCCATAAGCTACGCCAGCTTTTAGCCATCCTCACTGCTAGAAAACAGAAAGATTGTCCTAATAAGCTCCCTTTGGGATTATTTTATCCAGGCAGCACAAAACACTTTACTCTGGAAATTTTCCTCAAATGATTTCATTCCTAACACGATTTTTCCAGCCCCACCCTACGAAGGGCATGGGCTCTGTCATTCCAATTTTTACCAAGTCCAAGCAGCAACATTAAAGAAAATATCACGTTTGGATTGGGGAAAAGCACTTAGGCACGGCCAGTGGAGCAGGAGTGGGGTCAGTGGTGCTGCTCAGGACTTGAGGGTCGGCTCTCAAACCACCCCAAACCCTCCTGGTCGTGTTTGTGCCCTTCTCCCTTTTCCAGGATGGCTGCAAACCTCATGCAGGAAGGTTTGGAAGGATTGAAGGAAGGGACTCTGAGCCCTTCTGCCCATGGCTCTGCCAAGTCCTGACATCTCCCATGGATGGGCATCCCCCACCCCGTGCCCTGCTTCCCATGGCTCTGCCAAGTCTGACATCTCCATGATGGGCATCCCCCACCCCGTGCCCTCTTCCCTGGCTCTGCCAAGTTCTGACATTCCATGGTGGGATCCCACCCCGTGCCCTCTTCCCATGGCTCTGCATTGACATCTCATGATGGCATCCCCCACCCGTGCCTTTTCCGTGCTCTGCCAAATCCTGACATCTCCATGGTGGCATCCCCACCCGTGCTCCTTGTGGCTCTGCCAGTTCTGACATCTCCCATGGATGGGCATCCCCCACCCCGTGCCTGTTCCCATGGCTTGCAATCCTGACATTCCCTGATGGGCATCCCCACCCGTGCCCTCTTCCATGGCTTGCCAATCTGACATCTCCCATAGATGGGCATCCCCCACCCCGTGCCCTGCTTCCCATGGCTCTGCCAAGTTCTGACATCTCCCATGGATGGGCATCCCCCACCCCGTGCCCTTCTTCCCATGGCTCTGCCAAATCCTGACATCTCCCATGGATGGGCATCCCCCACCCCGTGGGCTCCGAGCTCAAGGAAGGGTTTAATGGATGATCCAGAAACGCTCACATCAGACTTCATTTGACTTTGGATATGCTGGTATTTGTGCAACTCAAAGGGCAGCTTTTATTGAAAAGTTTCATTCAGGGGAATAAATTAAATCCAGACATGAAGAATGTATTTAAACTCTGGGACAGCAGAGACCATTTGTAAATAGAGGCAATCGAAGCAGACAGTGTTTGGGCTATAGTGGAGACATCAAGGGACAGCTGGGAAGATAATGTATCAGAATTATACAGCAATCTTGTCATCAGTGACCCAGGAGTGTTTATAGGACTCTGCTGAAGCTTTCTGAACCAAAGCGCTGTCCAAAATAACCTTGGCATGAACAAAAAAAGGAGCAATTGACTGCCATTAATTATGGATACGTGCAAAGAGGATATAGCTTTGTGCAAAATCAAATCATTTCAAAACCCCTCGGAAAGGAGGCTGCTCTATCAGCAAATGTGGTCCTTGCTTTACCTTCCTCTCTGGGTGATTGGAGAGAGGCATAATGAGGTTATTGTGGATAGAAAGAAATGGCCAAGGGCTCAAACTCCTGCAGGTCACCAAAGTTTCAAATTAGAACCACTGCAAATGGTTGTATGGGGTCACCTGCTGTAAATGTGACATGAAAAATGTTAAAACTCCAGTGTACAGCATGGCACAACAAACCAGGTTATGACATAATCCAGGAGCTGAGCAGGAGCAACTGTTTTAAATAGCAAGGAAGAAATTATTTCATAGCAATGCAGCTGGTCCAGCACACTGAAATGCAGTTTTTTAAACTGAACCAGTGCCACAGTGCTAAACTCTTTCATTGTCACAGACAGATAACAATTTGATAGAGAAAATGATGTTTAAAAAAGCTAAACTGTGCATTTTGATGAGTTTCATCTCAGAATAAAGGTTATCATGTTTTGTAAGAGATAAGGGGATGGCAGGCCCATGGCAGTGGGCACTGCATTGTGTCGCCTGGCACAAATGCCATGAGAGAACAAAAGGTGAAGTTAATATATTCTATAAGAGATGGATCCTGGATTTTTATATTTTAATGTAATAGTCTGATTTTTGTTGCCATTATCAATGTTTTCTTGGATTCAAAACCAAAATAGCAGTTCAAATTATCTCCCGGGGAGGAATCCCAAATTTCACTGGAATTTAGTGATATCATTTTACCTTGATAAAAGAGCAGGCCAGACTTAATTCCTTAAACCACACAAAAATTCCTGGAGGTTTTGAGCAGGATCTATTGGAGAAGCCACCAATCAACCCCACTTGTTCTGGCCCAAACCTTTACCATTAACTTGTCCTCAGAACTATTTCATTGTCTGCCATTGACAACCAAAACCTGATTTTAGTTCCACCTCAGCTTCCTGCACCCCAGCATCAACTTTCACCCTCTTAATTATTCCAGACTGACACGTGCTGTGGATTATTTGCATTTGTTGGTAACTCCTCAGGATTGGAATTTAACTCCCAGCCGTGATGGGAGGTTCAACTTGCATTTTTTTGCCGTTGTTGCAGCTTTACAGTCTGATTTTAAATGTCCCATTACATCTTGGGAATGAATAGTATTTTTTATATATATATATTTATATTTTTTTAATTTCTCACAAAGCAGCACTTTACCACCTCCCACAGGCCCCATCAGCTGACCTAGCAAAACCTACACCCAACCCCAGCCTTGGCTTGAGCTGAAATGAGTAAATCTTTTCTCTTTTCTCTCTTTCAGAGCTAACGAGCCCTTTCTTTGCCCAGGGCATATTTATATAAGTCCACTGCCACCACCAAGGCTGGTTTGCACCTTGCTCAAGTCCTTCATCTTTCTTCGTTGTTCTTCCAGCCCTTTGCTTTAGATCAAACTCATGGCAAACCTTCGTGAAATAATATTTTTGTGAAAATATTTCCCTCCTCACTCCTTGTAACAGGAAAATTCTTACCCAGATTCTCTTCTTTCTAGATAAAAAGAAGCGTGCTTGAGTACAGCTGGTGGTGTTATATTAATTAGTACTGGTACAATAATTATTAATGAATCATCTCTTCAACGTTCTTAGCAATGTGAATAATGAAATATAACGGGGTATTGTGTTGAAGTGGTATAATTGTGTTGAAAACTCACAGCTATAACAGATTATCAATAAAGAAAAAGAAAATGAAGCTGTGGTGATCTACACAGGCCCCAAAATGGTGTTTTAATGAGATCTGTGTGATCAGGGGAGTTTTAGGCAGTAGAAATTTCCATCCAAAGTAGATTTTTCTCACAAAAATGGACATGTGTGTCATATATGTAGAGGTTGGTCTCTGCACCTGTAATTCAGTGGTTTTTAGCTGCTGACATAAATTCTGAAATTCCTAAGCAACCCAAAATATTTACTTTACTGACAGTTCAGTGAACCCTCTTTTTAGGTTCAGATTTTACCAGATAAACTCAAATAGGGCCGTGTTAAAAATAAAACACCCGTAGCACTTCTGGTCTTCCAGTTTTGCTGTTTGCCTCAATCTCTGTTTGGCTCTGATGTGTGTCTGCTCCATGAGGGCACTCCCAGGAATTTTGGGAGATATCAAACCCTTTTTGCCTTGTTCATCAGCAACATTAACAAGAGGTTTTGTGGAATTCCTGGCACTTACTAAATACTTGCCTTTTTTTAAAAAAAAAAAGCCATCAGTGATACCTGGAGGAGCTTTTACAAGAGTTGAAGTGCAAATGTCAGACTCAGGTTATTCCCACATGGAAAGAGAAGGAGCTGTAAGGATTGGGACACGTGACAAACTCAGGGGAAAGTTTATTAGGGAGCAATGGCACAGATTGCTCCAATGTTGGGCTCACTGGAGGAGGTGGAAAACAGGAATTCAATTTCTCCTGACACATCCCTGGGCTCCCGGGCTCCTCGGATGTGACAACATCAGAAAAAAAGATTTGGGGAAAATATTGTATGGACATGAATTATGACACAGGTGGCAAAACACTGCTGTATAGCAGCTTTCAAACAGGAATGGCAGAATTTTTTATCTTCTAAAAATCTAAGAATTTCGCCGTCTCATTTTACAAGCAAAAAAAACCCCAAATGCCATTGGTTCATTTTCCTACTTTTATTTCTTTTTCCTTGATAATTAATAATTTCTGTTAGCACTTCTGTTGAAACCAGGTTTAAGAACCTGAATCAGCCCTCACCTCTGCCAGCCCACTTCACCCTCTGGGCACCTCCGTGGAGATCCTGATGTCCAGGGTTTCTTACAGATTCTCTGGATTTTATCTACGTATTCCTATTTGCACCCAGGCAATTTTCCACCACCAAATGCTATGAGGAACCTCATTGTAAATACAGCTCTGAGTAACCTGCAGGGTTAGAATTCCCCCCAGAGTGCTGCTCTGGCACACAGGACATCGACTGAGCTCTGTATATTTTGATTCCTGTTTTATTTTCTCTACAAAGCAGTGACTTTCACACATTCTCTAATTTTCTTTTCTTTTTTAAAGTTTTTTTTTTAATTCTGGCTTCAGTGCAGTTACTGTAGAGCTCTACAATTCTGTGTTAGAGCACACCCAGCATAATCAGGGCTCTGATTTTCCTGGCCCCCTGGTGCACTAATAGGAGGTGTTATGGCTGCTACAGAGAGCAGTGCTGAAATCAGCACAAAGCCCACCCCGACTGCAGCACAGCTCTGAGCTCATAAACCAAATAAAACACAGCTCCACGAGAGCTGGGGTTAACATGCTGACTGCCTGGCAGTAGATAAATATCAAATATTAATATTTTTATTCGCAGAGAATTCAGAAAGTAATCTAATTAGCAGCCTAATAAAGAAAAATATTTGCCAAGGAATTAATCACACCTTGAGATGGTTTGCTCCATTAGTTTTGACATCTTCATCTGAAGGAGCTGCCTCTGCATCCCGGTCTGGGCACCATTAAATGCAATTAATTGGGAGGAAACAGCTGTTGCTGTATCATTTGCTATGACCAAGACAGAGATGTGATTACAAAGCTTTTTGTTAGAAATATTTTCTAGACAAATTCTGATTATTCTGGAAGTCAGCGGGCTCCAGCAAGAGAGTGTTGGGAAATCTGTTCTCCCCAGGATGGAGACAGGGAGGGATTTCTCCACTCTCTGCTGGCTCTAGGCCACCCCTTGAGCTTGCTCATGCCTTGGGGTCTTCACAGCAGCTTGATGGGAGTGGAAATGATGATTGTAAAAAAGGAAAGATATTTTCCATGTTTCCAACAGAAAGAACTTGCATGGTCATGTCTCAGGGAGCAGCACAGCAAACAACAGGAAAACAAAGGATGAGGTTTTGCCAGCCCACCCTGTGCAAACTCTCAGGGTTCTTTCCTCGAATAGACATTAAAGTCAATTTTCCAGACTAGTTTTAAGACACCCAAGTGATGAGATACCCTGAGGGGATATTTTTTTATGATACTTCTTTACCTCCTGTCCTGATGTTCAACCTTCATTTTTCTTTTTCTTATTCTTCATGAAATTACCCCAGGTTATGAAATTAAGCACATTGTGTCATTTAATTGCTCTCTCCTCTGACTCTGCAGCTTAAAACACAGCAAAAAAAACCCCAGAAAAATAGAACTAACAGATGTTGTAGTTGAAATAAAGCAATGCTAATTATTTATGCTTTATGAAAAAAAATCCCATTTGTAAGTTTAATGCCACACCACAAGTAAATATTGGTGCTAATGTAATAGAGAACCTTCATATTCTGTAGGCATAATTGGTTTGATTTTCTTTCCTAAACAGAAAATCAGTTGCAGATTTTAAGTGAATTGTTTGAGGTCTTGCAGAGGGAGGGGACAGGAAGTCCCTGCTCCTGCTCATCCCTTTGCCCTAAATCTCACTTTTCTCCTTGTAAAACTACAAACTAATTCATGGGTGTGTGACTCCCTGTCTAACACAGCCTGCCGTGATCTAAGATGTGTTTGTGCTTCTGATTACACCAGGAGAACAATAAAAACTAAACACCTCTAAAGCCCTGAGGCAGAACCTGGAGTAAGTGGTGTTACATGAGGATGAGTTTAAACTAAACCAAAATGTTTGTATGAGATGACAGGGAAGATCCAAGGAATTATCTTCCTTGCCAGGCTATAAAATTAAGTGGAAAGAAGCAGCCATAAAACACTGAGGAGGAAAGGTGGTTTCATTTCTGCACGGGTTTGTAGAGCTTTTAAGCTGCACACCTTTGCTCCAGCCCTACCCAGCACGGCTGCTGCCAAAGATAGAACACGATTTAAATTTCCTCCAGGCTCCCCAGCCTTTCAGCATCGCTGATAGCAGAGCAACAGTAATCCTCACCTCCTGCCTCCTGCATTTTCTCTGAGTCTCTTTAGTGGCTCATATTCGTGTTTTTCCAATAATGAAGGCTTTCTGCTGATAAAACTCTTACATATTTAAATGACTTTTTCAAGCAAATGTAGTCTCCTCTTCTAAACTTCCCGGCAAGACAAGCAAAAAAGAGCCCAATTTAAGGGAAGGAGACTCAACCAGATGGGTAAAATACATTCTCTGTGTGCCTGCACTGAAATGAGGGGAGATATAAAGCAGCATGAATTGGTCTTCTAAAACATCTTAATGCAGTCTCTTCACTGTCCTTTTGCTTTCATAATACTTGAAAAAGGTTGTGGGGTTTTATTTTTTTTTTCCCTCTGGCTGGAAGTCAAGCCTCCCTCCAATCTCAGCTGCTGTGTCCTGGGAGTTTTCAGGACTGGAAAAGCTCTTCTTGAGAAATTTTGCCTTCAAACTGCCAGAGCCTCCTCATTCCCAGGACTTCTGAAAGCTGGGCTTTGGGAAAGTGACTAGTTCAGGCAGAACTTTGTGTCTGCCTTCAAACACCCAAACAAAAGGCCTAATTTAGTGCCATGCTGATGTGCTCTTTAGGCCTCAATGAGAGCACTCAATGAGCCACCTCAGGGCTTCAGAGGAGTGGAAATTGAGGCAATCATTTCCCAAAAAGTCGCCTCAAAAGCTTTGATTGCTTGGTGGAAGCAGATCTCTCTGTGAGTTTCCTCACTCCTGAGGCTGTAGGGATGTAAAAGCACATCAAGACAAAGCTGACAACGAGGTTTTGATGGAGACCCCAAAGCACAGTTCCTTTCCAGCAGGAGCTCATCCTGAAGAGTTCACCTCAGGAAAAGCAAGGTTTTAGCGTTGTTTGGTGTGTCACACTTGGTGGGAATGAAGAAACAACCTGGGGGACCTGGATTGCTTCATTCAGGTCTTCAGATTCTCTCTGAGGCCTGGGGTCAACAGAGAGCGAGCAGAGATTGTTATGAGAGGCACAAAGAGAAAAATGGAATTATCAGAATCTTCTCCAAACCATTTTCCACACAAACAACCAGTCAATGAAGCATAACAAAGGAGTGTGGAAGAATTTTTTCCCCCTAAATTCACAAGAGTACCCTTGCTCCAAGAGACCGATATCTGTGCTACGTCAGAAGAATGTGGGCTGACATAAATAATATTCCTAAATTGTATCAAGCCCAGAGTTCTGGTGCAGAGATTTTCCCCATTTCCATGGATCTAAAGCAAATCTGCTGAAATCAGAGAGCAGCCTCCTTGCACTGGTGGAAGCCCAAGATGAATGGCAGGACATTCAGGCCAAGTGAGAAAGAACAGAGAGGCCAAAGTACAAACTGGCTCCAGGGAGCAGGGGAGGGAAAAGAAGCTCAAAAATAACATTGAAAAATGGTTTTGGTTTTTTTTTTTTTCCTTTCCTATCCTTACTGCTGAACACACCAACAAAAAAAGGCTCCCAAGGGATGGTCAGAGGAAGATTATTGTGGAAACTTCACAATGCTTTAAAATGCATTTTATTTCACCCACATTCATCTGAGAGACTGGGAAAAAGAGGAGATGAAATGCTTTGGGGAATAAAATATTAGCATACACACATGTCAGAAGCACAAATAATGGAATATTTGATATTTCACTGTTTTGAGCTTCATGATTCCCCAAAAGCATTTCATTTTTGAATGAATTAATTAAATGTACATTAGTATCTTTCACTCACATCACATTTTAAAGAATTTTAACAACATGGGAGAGAGGAATCACCAATAAAGACATGGTGGCATGAAAAGGAACTTCCCCATCTTTCACTCTTTTTCTGACATTTCACCATTTCTCACTAGAAATTTTAGGAAAACATTCAACTGGATTCCCGGAACTACCACCACAGGTATTATTTTTTTGATATATTAAAAAAATATATCAATAAATAATAGTGGTTACTGAGGAAGACTGTCTCTACCTGCCTGGTGACACAAAAACTCTCCAGAGAGCATCAATTAATGCAATTTAAAATGATAATTTTGCATGTGCTTCTCATTTGTACATGCTTTTTCATGTATCAAGCTATGATGCAATGAAATCCACTTTAATTTTCCACTTCTCTTGGATGCAATGACAAAGTTGGGCTGATTCAGCACACTAGGAATAATTTGACACTTGCAGTTACCAGATGAGGTTTAATATAGGAATTCAAGCTGTCAGGGGAAATCTGCAAGTGTTTGCAGATTCATGAGTTTATCCATAAATGTTTAAGAATTTGCAAGTATTAGAGGCCCATTTTCAAATAAAATTAAAAAAAAAAAATAAAGAAGTAGAAGAAGAAGGAAAAAACACATTTTAAGCATTAGGGGAATTTAACATAACATAGCTAACAAAAATTTCTCCTCACTGATACTAAAGCTGAGGCACAGGAAGAGCTTTGTTAGAAATATTCCTGGTTTTCTGTTAGGATTAGTGGCTACATCCCTTTGTGGAGTTGTTCATGTCTGCATTTCCCCCTCCCAACACAAAAGCAGCCTGGTTCGAAGGCTAAGACGTTAAATTCTCTCCCCACAACATTTCCCTAGGTGGATCCACTCTGTTAAAGCCCTCGGGAAAATGCCACATTGGGGTTCTGGAGAAAAAATGTGCCAAATGGGGAAATGAGGGTAAAAAAACAGTGAGATTCTGAGCCCTGGCCCCAGCATCACAGCATCTTGGGAACAAGAAGCAGCCAGAAATACACGGGAAGCCACTGCTGCTTTTATCTTCTCCAAGGTTTTCTCCAGGATCTGTCATCCATGCAGCAGTGGGAACCATGGCTCCCCAGTGGGACCAGGGGGTTGTTTCTCACAAACGTGCAATAAATGATATTATCAAAAGCTACAAAAATAAAAAATCAACCCCAGAACGTATTTCAGGGCATCTCAAAAAATACAGAGGGATTAGTGATGGAAGAGGCCGAGCTGGTTGTTCATTAGCAAGGAATAAAATAAAGGATTAATGCCTGGGGGGTTGTGGCAAGGGCTGAAGGTGTTTGCTGCAGGAGGAGATAGGTTTGGGATCTCTCTGTATTCCCAAGATAAAACACCTGCATTGTGTCTCTGGAGATGTTTCCCACTGGAACACACCTTCATCAAATCTGCCTGGTGTTCCTTTGTGGTGGGGGCTGCTTGGGGTGCAGTTTCTCTAGGGAAAGGTTTGTGCAATCTCCACGTTGCTGAGTGTGCAGCATATTCCCATGGAATCGTGGAATTGTGGAATGGTTTGGGTGGAAGGGACCTTAAAACCCATTCAGTCCCACCCCTGCCATGGCAGGGACACCTCCCACTGTCCCAGGCTGCTCCAAGCCCCAATGTCCAGCCTGGCCTTGGGCACTGCCAGGGATCCAGGGGCAGCCACAGCTGCTCTGGGCACCCTGTGCCAGGGCCTGCCCGCCCTCACAGGGAACAATTCCTTCCCAATATCCCATCTAAACCTCATCTCTTTCCGTTCAAAACCATTTAATCATCTCCATTCCTGATCCAAAGCCTGGCACAGAACAATCAGGTCAAGCTGAAAGTTTTGCTTGACCTTGAGGATGGAATTTAGAATTATAGAAGTTAATGGCTTAAAGCTCCTCCAAACTGTAGCATTCCCATTGGAAGACGACACACAGGATTTAAGTGATAAGGTCAGGTTTTTTTCCTAAATCAATTAATTTTTAATATCAGTTTTAAAACAAAGGTGGTCTTAATTCACAAGAAAACCTGTTTGCAAATGCTTCACGAGTAGCAAAAAATATGGGGGATGTCTGACAAAGGTTAAAGCAGCAACACAGGCTCAGTGTTTTATATTTCACCTAAATTTTTTTTGGTGTTTATACAGTGCTACGATTCACACTTTTCAAGCACTAAGTGCAAATCATTTCTCTTCTACCACTGAGTGTTACCATTCATCATCTGCATTACCCTTTCCTAAAGCAGGCAAAAAATAAAAAACATTTAAAAAAATGACCACGCTGAATTACTATTTTTTTATACTCTTGAAAAGAAGGGAAAAAAACCCTGTTTGTTGTGTCAGGAGAAGAGATATCAAGATTAAATCACAGGGAAGATGATTCTGCTCGGGGATGATGGCATTTTTGGGAAGTAGGAGCTCCATAAACAAGGAAGGATGTTTAGCTGATCAGGTCTTAGGGAAGAGAGATGGACTTGATGAGTCTTGATTGCGTGACATTTTCCTAAATGATGCCCTTGAACCCATTTTTTTTCCCCTGATATGTGATGCCAAATTTCCTCAAGGAAGCAGAAAGGTTTGTATGCAGAAATGTCCAGTTCATCATTAAAACCAGGGCACTAAAAAAGGGAAACCAAAGAAAAACTGATTTTATGATCCAGATACAAAATAACATTTTAAGTTCTTTCTCATCATTTTGCTAAGGGATCCCTCTGCACTATGGGCATTGTTGAAAGATTGGACTGATAAAATCAGCTAATTTTGAGATGTCCCATGAAAAGCAGACAAAATAGCTTGGAAATGAAAAAGACAAATTAAATCTTAGGTATTCAATAAATAGTTGTGTATGAGAAACAAAAGTTTATAAAGGGACAAGGTCCTGCGTTGTTTAAAATGTGGTTTATATGAATTTTTTAATATTATTATATTTCTATTATTTTAGACCAGCAGAATTATTGCCAATGAAGGCAGTTTTGCCCTGGGTAGGGTGAACAAGGTGGAAATACGTCCAGAATCCTCAGAGGATTGTGAGTTCTCCCACACTTTTCTCTTTGAGTGCCTTCCCTTTGCTGACCACGGCTCCTGCTCCTGGGATTTGTGGCTTGAGCTGTTTTTGGAAGGGGTTGGAAAGGAGCAGGATGCAGATCAGACACAAAGCCCTCTCAATCAATAATTTTCCTCTCGACCTCAGGTAGTTCATGTTTTATTTACAGGTACAGTTGCAGACGTGTCAGGAGCCATTTGAGAAGGCACAGATTAAAAGGGAGCTAAAGTAGCCCTGGTCCTGTGGGAAATTCTCTCCTTGGATATTGGTGACCATTCCTGCAGATATTGGTGACCATTCCTGCAGATCTTGGTCACCATTCCTGCAGATATTGGTGACCATTCCTGCAGATCTTGGTCACCATTCCTGCAGATATTGGTCACCATTCCTGCAGATATTGCTCCTGCAAGGCGCTGGCAGATGCCACCTTCAACACCCTTTGCATATCCCAAGCAGTCACGGATCTGCATCCCAGGGCCCCTGGTGAACATGAAAATGAAAATATCTTGCATTTTGAAAGTGAGACCAGCATTATGAATATCACATTTTTCGGATATTTGTATCTTTAAGGTACATTTCCTAAAGGAGGGTATTTTTCCACATCCAATTGCTCTTCCCATTTTCCTTGTTCCTAAAGCATGAAAAATGAAAAAGGGAAACGATGAACTAATTAATATCTCATGGAGAAATGGATCTGTTATAAACACAGATTGGGCAAAATGAAGGCTTTAATTTGTTGAAAAAGTGTGTGAGACAATCCCAGAAAGGTCAGAGAAGATGTGAGCAAAGTGCTCCAAGTTTCACCCAGCAAAATATAAAATACAGGAGATATATCAGTGACTTGCTCCATGTAGGAGCATCCAGCTTTATGGTGAATTAGGAATGCTGAACACGGACAATTAGGAGGTTCATTCTGCTAAATTGTTTTAATTATTCTTGGCAGAGGCAGAACAATTCTATAAGAGTTATTTATGATTTTTTTTAATTAATTGAGGAATTTAAATGAGGCACTCGAAACAATAGTGCCCTTGATTAAATATGCACAGTGCAATTGGCAACTGAACCCTGGAGCTGAGCGCTGTGGCTGTCCAGCCTGGATGGCTTCCATGCTCTTCCTGCACAGGAATTTTAAACATGTCGTGCATTTGTGCTCATAAATTTCACAGAATCACAGAACGGTTTGGGTTTGAAGGCACCTCAAAGATCATCTCATTCCAAACCTCTGCCATGGGCAGGGAACCTTCCACTGGAAGGGTTTCACTTGATGATGCTTTGGTGAAGGTTTCAAACCAAATCAAGTCTCTGATCCACCAATAAATTCTTGGAAACCCCCATACACCTTGCAGATGTGATTTTCCAGGAGAACCCAGAACTCTCCTTGGTCTCCTTCCAATCCAAATGAAAAACCACTTGATTTTGGTGGGAGCAGAACTAGGGCAGTGCAGTGACTTCTGACAATGTCATCCTCTTAAAAAGGATGGACTGATAACAGTGTGAGGAGAGGTTTCTGCCAAAAACATTCACATCTTAGAACATGAAGCCCTAATTTTGAAGGTCTCTTGCCCTCATTCAGCGTAATTTCTTGTCCAGTGAATTGTCTAAACTATGAATTATCAAATATGCTATTTTCAGTGTATTGCTAAAAACAATCCAGGTTTGAATCCCATCCAGCCAGGTTGCCTCATACAACCTCACAACCCCCTTCTTTCTAAACCAATATAATCCCTTTATTAGTGGTGAAACAAAATTAGAGAGGAGCAATTCTGTTGCTAAAGAGCTTAAAAGCTATATAAAAGTATTCCTATGATTCTTATCCCCCTTCAAATAGTTTTGTGCCATTTAAAAATGATGTTATTCAAAAGCTGCAGAAATATTTTAGAGTAGAATGCTGCCTTGCAAGATGCTGCAGGGTGGTGAAAGGTGTAAAGCTGGCAAGGAGAGAGGACTTTGAGATCCTAGAAAAAAAATGTGTGTAGAAAATTTTGGGGTTTGGATATTTAAGGTTAAGTAGAGCAGAAAATAACAGAGAAAGAAAATTGAAATGGAAAATTAAAAATAGAATACGAAATGCAATCAAAATGAAGGGAAAAAGAAGAGAAGAGAAGAGAAGAGAAGAGAAGAGAAGAGAAGAGAAGAGAAGAGAAGAGAAGAGAAGAGAAGAGAAGAGAAGAGAAGAGAAGAGAAGAGAAGAGAAGAGAAGAGAAGAGAAGAGATACAGAAAGTGTAAAATAGTGACAGATTGGACAGACAATTTTACTTTTTGAAACTGTTGTAGAAACTTTTATGGAATATTTTGGCTTTGTTTTCCTGGTCATAAAAGTTTTAAACCCAACCACCATCCAGGACTGGAGGAGGATGCACCTTTCCATTTCACCAGTTTTATTTTTCTCTAATCATCAGGCTTAGTAGCATCCTTCCACTGCCCCCAAAATCTAAAAATCATAAAAATCACTGAGGTCTAAAAAAGAACTCTTTGGCTTGTCTGGAGCTGTGCTGGATGTTCCAGGCTGTTTAACCTAGGATCCAAACCTCCATCCCAGTGAACGATCCATGAATAAGATCACATCATCCTGCCCATGGATCCATCCCAAAATCCCCACAGCTGGGATCCCCTGGGGGCTCAGGGCTCCTCTCTTCTCTCCCACCACTCAAAAGTCACCAAAGCCACCAGACATTTCAGGGTAGGGTTGTTGGCTTGGTGGGTTTGGGGTTTTTTGGATGCTGATTTATTTTTAATAGAGGAAAACACTTCATTAGTTGGTTATGTATAAGAAACTTTGTGAAAACCACAATTATTTAAACAAGTCAGATTTCTCAAAATCTATTCATCTCCAGCTAGGAAGCAAGAAAGACACATAAAACTTGGGGGACGCATAAAAAACTCTCTGCAATGTCTAGTCCACCGTTGGATTTTTGCTCCTTTTCTAACCTTGGGGCATGCAGCATTAGCTAATGGATTTTAAACTAGATATAGCTCAGTGGAGAAGGCTTTTCAATTTTATATGCAGCAGAAAAAGTGAGTTTTCACACAGAATTTATATTCCTTGCTGAATTGGAGTCCATTTGCCTTTGATCATCATAAAGAAATATAAATCAGCTGTAGCCTTCCTTTTGATTATTTACCCTCTCCCACAGACCCCTTAGGCAGAAGAGACTTGTGTTTGCTCTTGATTAATTTGCTGTTGTATTTTTTAAAGGCGTGTGCCTGTTGTGGATGGTTGTAGCAGGAACACGAGGGGATTTTTTTGTGCCGAAAGCAGTGGACAAGTCACATCGTTTCCTCTTATTAGTCCCATTCCAGGAGAGGTGCAGACAAGCCATAAAACCACCAGGCTTTAAACAAATGAGGTGGGAAGTGGTGGAGATGAGGGGGTTTTATAGAGCAGCTATTATTTCACATTTCTACTGGAAAAAACCCCACTGTAATTTCTCAGCATTGCTCATAGGCACTGTTAAACCTGGAATTACTTGAAGTTAACCCACTGCACATTAATTAGAGATTGCTTGGGCTAAGCTAGACTTTTCTGGAATCTTTTTAACATATGGAGGAAAAAAAAAAAGTCTCCTTAAAAAATTCAGCTTCAGAGAAAATGTACAGAAACTGTTGCCTCCTTTCTGCTAATTTACAGAATCCTGTAAATCCTGGGTTTTAGGGAAAACCTTGCAAAATGAGAAAGGCAATATTGTATTGTAGGGATGAGGAAGTCTCTTTTCTCTCTGATGAAAGAAGGTGGGTGAATGCAGATGGAGACAAGGAATGAGTGACAGGGAGTATCTGCTTGGATCTCAAACCCTGAGGCTGAAGGACTCGAGGCCACCTAACACAAGAAATAAGGTCCCAAAACTGCCGGCCCTGCTTGCCTCAAACCACAAAGTCTGAGCAGCAGAGTGAAAGAAGGAATTCTGCACTTTTTCCACCCCAAAGTCCTGGAGCTGGACTTGGTGTTTGTGTCCCAGCTTGCTGCACATGGAATTCCTGCTCTTGGTGCCATTACTTGGGAAAATCCATCACTTTTCCTCGTTCCAGCCATTGTAGGTGACTAAATGTTGAGTGGGTTTGGGTTGGTTGGTTTTGTTACTCAGCGTGGGCAGAGACGCCCTGGGTTTGGGCAGGAGCAGGGAGCAGGTGCCATGGACGTGTGTCTGGGAGCTTGGGGACAAGGTCCAGGGCTGCATTTCCCTGCTAATTCCAGCCCCAGGCCCCTGGCAGGACATTGACCAGAAACCAACATTTGCTCTCATTTCTGTTTCCCACATTCATTGTTTCATCCCTCGCAGGTCCACATGAATCACCCAACCTGTGCTTTCAGGATCAGCCCTCAGAGCAAACTCTAAAACATCCCAGCCCAAGGTTCACATCAGAGCTTTGTTCCCAATTCAAGGCTTTTATTTTAACCCTCATTGAAACAAAAAAAAAAAAAAAAATTCATATTTTTTTCCTAATTTCATACATTAAATGCATTCCAAATTGCCTCCTCTGCTATCTTTTTAACATGAAAAAAGTCACCAGATGGTAAATGTGCTTCAGATGTGTTGACCACCCTTCCTGAATTGCTTGGCAATGCCTGGGAATTTTTTTCCCTTAGCCACTGGTAAATGATGTAGAATAGAGAAGAAAATGAGTTAAAAAGGATGGATGGAAGGATGGAAGGATGGATGGGTGGATGGATGGATGGAGGGATGGATGGATGGGTGGATGGATGGATGGATGGGTGGATGGATGATGGATGGATGGATGGAGGGAGGGAGGGAGGGATGGATGGATGGATGGATGGGTGGAAGGAAGGAAGGATGGATGGATGGATGGGTGGAAGGAAGGAAGGATGGATGGATGGATGGATGGATGGATGGATGGATGGATGGATGGATGGATGGATGGATGGATGGACAACTACAACTTGTTTGAATATGATTATCACTCTTCAGTTTTATATAAATTTCTTACAATCAATGGTAAATATCCATACTGTTGAAAGAAAGAATATTTTAATTTTACAGCTGTTGCCTCGGAATTAGAAAACCTTCTTCTGCCTTCCCCAGGTCTGTAATTAGGATTTTGCAAGCTTGGCTTTGAAAAAAGATCAGGAAAGAGAGTGGTGTTGTATAAACACTCCCAAGCTGCATGCAAGGAATAGAAATGTTATTCTTGGCCACATTGTTATCACTAAAGACAATATTAATGCATCCAGTGTTATTAAAATATAAGTATTAGTCAATATATTGATGTTGCTGACTGTCCAAATTTACTCCTGCCGAGTTTAAATACTTGAGGCTGCATTACTGTTGGCAATAAAGATATTTAAAGTGCACAGAAGCTACACATATCCAGAAGCATTATGAGGTTAAGCTAGAATATTTAAGTTAAATTAAGGTAAATTTGGGTGTGAAGGTGAAGGGGTAATTGATAAAGGAATGTCCTCAAACAAGTGTGAGGCCTTCAGCTGGTTCTTGAGCCACTAAAATTAGCATATTTCATTTCACAGTGGTACCTACCAGTATCTTTTTATTCTCATGCAAAGCTCCCAGATATAATTTTAAGCACATGTGGGAAAGGCAGGTTGGGTTTTGGGAGTCAACAGAAACACATGGAAGAACCAGCCTGGTTCTGCTCTGGGCTGGAAAACTCCTTGGTGTTTATTAGAAGGTTGTTTGAACTATCAGAAACTCAAATGTGCAAAAATAGCCCTGAAGTCTCTTGAGAAATAAAAGACCTTGTTGTTGACAAAAACAGTGGTTGTGCTCCTTGCTTTTGATTATGACAGGAAAAGCTCCAAACCATCGATTCAGAGTAGTGTTGGATTCTCCTTTGGCACTGCTGTCCCCTGGGAGAAGCAGTGCTGTCACATTGGGAAGTTTCTCTAGGAGTTAAAGCACTGCATTTATACCTGAGATACACTTCCTCACCCCAAATATCTGTAAATCAAACAGAGGAGACTAAAAATCCTGTTATTATCTCATTTCTTCGGCCTTTTTCTTTTTTTCTAATTTGAGAAATTAATTCAGATTTTTCCGTTATGCAGGCCAATGACTGCCCAACCTGCTGCTCGTTCATTCTCTATGAATACATTGAATTGTTCAATAAAGCCAAACATAAAAACTGGGAGCTGTGGCAGGGATTTTAAGGAAGGATTTCTGCACTGGAGGCTGCTGTTTGCCAGCTGATGTGTGCTCTGTGTGTGAGACATCTGCCTCCACCAGCAGCAAGAACAAAATACTGCAGGGTCAGCGCTAATGGTGGCTGCTGCTGCTTTGCAATTCCTTGGTGACAGTGATGGATTTTCAAACAAATTGGTGCTTAGATTCCAGGGGAAAACTCCTCAGCAGATCACAGCACTGTCAGGAGGGGTCAGAGGCAGAGCCTAATCTGTGACCCCGTCCTGCCACCTCCTGCCTGGTGCTGTCACCCTGCACAGGGAGAGGCTTCCTCCCGCTCCTGCCCCAGTGGCATGGACTAAATGCTGAAATATCACCCCAGCCGAGCCCTAGAAACATTTTAGTGCATATTTAGTGCTTTTCCTGTTTGTGGGGCAGACAGAAAAAGGGAAAAAAGAGGAATCTCATCACACAGAAAGCTGTTTGTCCTGTCCCCACCAGCTATTTGCTGTACCACAGGCCAAGACCAACAAAAAGGGAAATAGATAAATTATCTTATCTAAGCCAGACCCAATTTTTCAGAGGGACCATCCTGAAGAAAAACAAATCTGTTGAGGTCATCCAGTCTTGCAACAGATCAGGAAATCTTTAACTGGCAAAGGGGTCCTACAGGCACCAATCAATAATTTGTGACTTGCTGAGGGATGCAGGGAATTACTGGGAAGCCTGATTTTGTGGCACACACTTCTGGGGCACTGAGATCTGCTTCCCCCCTGCCCCAGGTAGTTTTTGAAATAGTGCCAGGCTGCACACAACTTTCTGATAACAATGTAAGCCTTGAATTGGCCATCCCCAAAAGTCTTCCTGTCTTTAATCCAAAAAGCATCAGAGATCAAAGAAGGAAATTCATGGACTGAGTGAAGGTGTTGGCTGCACCTAGCACAGAGATATTTTGCCTCTGCTGAAAAGATAAATCTGCCATCAATGCAAACACAAAATGTGCTATTGCTGAGTTACAGCAGCAAAATGAGACCATTTCCCTGTGTTGCTCTGGAGCAGGGCACTGATGGCTGCTAAAACCAGGTGTTATCCACGATATTCAGCATCACTGTAGCAAACAGAAACAAAAAGCCCTAAAATTGAATGCTGTAGGAACTGAGATGATCATGAGATCAGGGCTTCTCTGACACTGTCCCATCACTCAACACAGAGAACCTCTGCTTTGGGGTAACTTGTGCCCCCAGAGTCCCAAAAAATCAGCACTGTGGGAAAAATTGCCCTTAAGGGCAGGAAAACGCATCACCTCTTGCAGGGTTTTGAGTTTATCACAAAAGGAGACAAGCCCAGTTTGTAATTTTTAAGTTGATTGCCATCTATTCCCATCTATTTGGGGTGAGACTGCTGTGGGCACGTGGCAGAAATTCCACGCTGGTGGCAGAGGGGTTTGGCACCATCAGACATTGCTGTGAAGTTGTTACAGACTGAGGCAGCCTCTTGCAGCCCCAGGTCTGTTTAATCAGATCCACTGTCACTTGCTGCCTTTTCCACAAGCTCTAAATGAGAGCTTGGATCCCTTCACCTCGTCATCCAGGAGCTCTGGCAGAGCAGAGGCCGGGGTAGATTGTGATTATTTTGACAAGGGGATCATAGCAAAGCTCTGCACTCTCCCAGAGCAAATCATACCTGATCGTGGTAATTGAGAGGTGCATTTCCTTCGACTGATGACTTCTCTCTTTGGAGAGCTGCTTTTCCCAGGAGCTCTGGCAGAGCAGAGGCCGGGGTAGATTGTGATTATTTTGACAAGGGGATCATAGCAAAGCTCTGCACTCTCCCAGAGCAAATCATACCTGATCGTGGTAATTGAGAGGTGCATTTCCTTCGACTGATGACTTCTCTCTTTGGAGAGCTGCTTTTCAGACTCATTTCCTTCCCTCACTGACACCAAATGAGCAGGTGTGGAGTTTCATCCTTTGCCAACCCTATAATCTGCTGTTATTTCTGCAAGGTAGCCCTTTGAGTCAGGTATTTCAATGCCAGTGATTCGATTCCTTGAGCAATGTTTACATAAATAAAATATGCCAGAGCAATCCAATTTGGAGCTTACGTGATTGCCTTCCCTCCCTTTGATCCCCAAACACTTGAAATGTGATTCCTCTCCTCAGCACAGATCTTGTCAAACAGAAGCATCTCTGAGCTGTAGTCAGTCCAGACCCATCGGTTTTAACAACCTTCATTCAAAAAAATAAAAAAAAATAAAAATGAAATTAATAACCTTATTCCTAGAAAAGTGATGAGCAGAACAATTTTTTTTTTTTGTGGCTTTAAATTATTGATTGCCCTTAAGCATCTCATTTCAAGCCTTTTCAAAGGGGAAGCAAACAAGAATGTAATTTACAAATAAAAATCAGTTTAATGAAAAAAGTCCATAAGACAAATTGATTATGATTCTGGTATGGTTTTGATGAAGAATATTTTTAAATTATTTTGGAAACTAATTTTCAAGTTACATTCCTGAACTCGTTATTGACTGAACTTCCCAATGTACATATGGATGGAAACTAAAAAGAGAAAGCTGATTAGAGAATGACAGAGATTTTCTAAAAGGGAGATTTACTGAAACGGATCCTTACTTGCTAAGGCTGCAGAATGTATTTATATAAGTGATTCACCATACGGATGTGGGAAAATGTTCAAATATTTGTGTATCAAGTTTCAGACTCCCATAAATGTTTGCTACAGAAAGTAACACCGACTATAAAATCTCTCTTTGCTATAGAAAGCAATGCTGCCTATAAAATATCTCTTGGCTTCAAATCGTGCATTTAATTCAGGAAACCCAAAATGACAGCATCAACCCAATGCAGGAGCAGGACTTTGCTACCTGGGTAGTAAATACCCGCCATGAGCCTGAATTCCTGACAAGACCCTTCCTGCCAAGCCCGTGCTTCCATACCAATTCCTGCATGTTGGAATCCAAGGCACACCTCGGGCTGCCCTGGGAGCTCAGGGCACACCTCAGGCTGCCCTGGGGGCTCAGGAGCCCCAGCAAGGGGGTCCCAGCCCCTGGCAAGAAGCCCAGAATGGCACCGGCTTTGACCTCAGCCCATGGGAAAAGTTACCAACACTGCCAGAATCATTGCAAGCCACCAGAGTGTGAAAATGAGCAGTGGTTTAGTATTTTACAGGGTAGAAAAGCAGATTTTAGGGGTTTTAATATGAGGACAAAGGATTTAAGATGGAGGATTTTGGGCGTTGCCCTGTTCTTCCTCTTCTTCTCCTTCTCCTCCATCTTCTCTGGTGGTGGTGGCACAAAATGATTGGGAGAATGAAAAAGAGGTAGAAATTCCGTGTCTAGAACAGGTGCAAATGAATTGGTAGAGAACAGTAACTAATAAATGCGTTGTGAAGAATGGTTGGATGATGGAAAGGGCACAGAAAGGCCGGGACAGCCCAGGGCTGGGCAGTGCCCGCTCGGACTCGGCTGCATCAGATGTGCGGCCGGAGCTGAGAGCTGGCAGAGAGAAGGAGAAATAAACAGCCTGAAACAACATCTGCAGCCGTTTCTCATCTGTTGGGGCTCGAGGTGAAGCTCCCCAGAGGTGAAGATAAAGAACCTGGATTTGTGAGGAGTGCCCAACTCCCACACCTGCATCCAGTGTTTTTCCAATCTCAGAATTATAGATCCTGTTAGGACTTGGCCCAAAAGTCAGTACCAGCAGCAGCAGCTTGTGAGGGGCTGAGTCTGCCATAAGAAATCCCCCTGGTCTTGCTGACAAATCCCCATCCCAGCCTTCCTGGGTGGGGAAGAGGAATTCTGCCATGGTTGTGGTGCAGGATCCATTGCTGGTTACGAAAGCTCAGGTTAGGAAAGGTAGAGGAGCTTCTACTTAAAAGATAGATTTTAAAACCTTTATTTGAACAATATCTACCAAAAAGTGTCTGTGGGGCCACATCCTGCAGCCAGAATCTCTGTGGATAATTGGAATAATGAAGAGCTATCATTCTTCTCCTCCAGGATATAAAGAGCTGCCTACTCAGAGCCCAGGTGGAACAGAGCTTGAATGAAGCCAAGAGCAACAGAGCATCACCAGAATTGTACTGACCTCGGTGAAATAATGGAATCCCAGAATGGTTTGGGCTGGAAAGGAACCTTAAAGATCGCCTTGCTCCAACCCTTTCCATGGGCAGGCAACCTTCCACCATCCCAGGCTGCTCCAAGAACTTGAACGAAGCTAAGACTGACAGAGCACCACAAAAATTCTGCTCATACCCATGGAATCTCAGAATGATTTGGGTTGGAAGGGACCTTAGAGATCCCCTTGCTCCAACCCATTCCATGGGCAGGGAATCTTCCACTACCCCAGGTTGCCTCAAGTCCTACCCAGCCAGACACTGATGAACAAATCTTAGCCACAACAAACCCCTGCATATTTAAATAAAGTTACTATTAGATTTGCTCTTCTGTTCTGTTTTTACTCTGAAATGTAACAGATTTTTTTCCTTAGTATAATAAGGAATAAGAAATTTAATATCTCTTACTATTTTTTTACAGTTTGGAAAACAAGAACTTGAGGAGAAAACGCAGCGTGACATAGCCATTGCTGCAAACGTTATCTGTTAATTTTGATAATTGAAAATTGCAAGGTAACATAATTATCTGACATGGTTCATTAAAAAAAAAGTGCTGCTACTGCGTCGTGAACTTAAAAAGTGCTTAAATTTGGGAATACCTTTTTTGCTGAGAGGTCAGGGCAGGGTATTACCAGCTGAAAATTGTGTCATTATTCACAGGGCTGCAGTTCAGCTGGGCTAAAATATGACACACTGTCATTTACCAGGCACCAAAAAATCATAAAAATCCCTTTGAATCATGTAATCACAGGTACCTCTGGGACAGCCTCTTTGTCCTGAAGAAGAACTGAGCGTATTTTGGAAAGCACATCCACTTTATGTCTTCATCCAAGGAAACAACCACAAATCAATTGGATTAGAGCCGTGCCTGGGTGATCCAGGAGTTAAGGTTGTGCATGTCAGCATTTCTATTAGGCTGATAAGTAACCTGCTGTGAAAAACCTCACCAGCAGCCTGCATGGGCTCTGCAAATAAGTTGTCTTATTATTGCCTCCAAATTTTAAATCATTGGTCATTTGGAACTCGTGTCAGCTTCATTTTGCTGCTGTGAGGCTGCCAACTTCAAGAACATCCTTGGGCAGATATTTATACCTGAAATACCAGGTGTGGATTGAATTTATCTGCTCAGGCTGTGAAAATGAATGCTCAGCACGTCCCTGTTGGTGGTGATGGAGGAGTTAAGGCTCCCAGCAATTTTGTGGAATGTAAGCTTAAAAAATTTATTAATAAAAAATGATCCAGCGAGTTTAGTCATCCTGGGTTTCTTTAATGAAAAGATGTTTAAATGTATAAACACATAGAGCAAATATTCCACAAAAAAATGATTCACAGATGCATTTTTAAAGCTTTTGTGACAGGTTTTAATATAAAGTTTAAACAAAATTACCAGAATAAACGTGTGGATATTGAATTCCTGGCTTTGTTATTCTTTTAAGAATATATGATCTGTTCAGCAACAGAGATAAAAAAAGTATTGCAAAATAGACAAGATCTTAAATAGGCCAAATTAACCTTGAAGGGAGAAAAAGGCAAAGCTACACAAACTACAAGTGGAAACAGAAGGCTCAATAAGTCACAGGCTGCTGTTTCATTGCAAATACTGAGTGCAAAGCCATCAGACATGAGGAAAACAAGGGGAACATTTCACACAAAATATTTTTCCAGTCAGTCCTGTGAAAATGAGGTCACTCAGGGCTTTCATTTTCTTTGATGCATCAGAGTCCCAGAGGGGCTGATGTTGGAGGCACCTCTGGAGCTTATCCAGCCCAATCCCTGCTGGAGCCAGGGCTGGGATTTGAAAATCTCCAAGGATGGAGACTCCACCACCTCGTTGGGCAAGCTGATCCCCTTCTCTTGGGCTGAAACACAGCTTCATATTTCACCTTGTGCTCGGTGGCTCTTGGCCATCACTGGGCACCACTGAGAAGAACCTCTGCACCATCCCAGCTCACTCAGCCTCTTGCTCCCACCCCTGAATCATCTGCATGGCCCTTCACCGGAATTGCTCCAGTGTGTCCTTGTCTTGTTCTGGGGACACCAGCACTGGACCTTGGATGGGTTTCACGAGGTTCCCGTTGGTTTCTCCAGCATTTCCAGGCCCTGCTGGTGGCAGCCACTTCTGCCACTGCTGTGTCACCTGCTGAGGCTGCACTTTGCCCCTCCAAAGTCGCTAACGAGGAGGTTAAACAATGTCTGTAGCAAGGGAAGGACCTGCTGTACCCTCGGATATAATAAATCAGATTTCTACACGAGATAAGTGTTCATTAAATGAAAATGATGCACAGCCTTTCTCCATTTTCCCCATCACTGGCACTACAGAAGAGAACACAAGTGCACCTTCAGAAACAAAATTAATATATTCAAATAAGGGTTTTGCATCTTGAAAACAAGCTCTAAATATCCTTTAAAATACATTCAATCTCTTTTTAAGCTATCGGGAAGGAACGTTCAATTTGTTAGCCAACTAACCGAGCAAAAAAGAATTTACATATAAGTTTTTAACAATGTGTTTGGGAATTAAATCAGGGTTGTGTTGACCTCTGTGCCTGTGCTAAGCCCAGGGACCAGCTCTACTTTTCACTCTCACCACCCAGAAAAAAGGTGCTTTTGGCAAAGTGTCTTTGGAAATGCTTTTTAAAACTGTGCCTAGAAGTTGAAAAATAAAATTTTAATTGTTTGGCTTGCGGTTCACCCCGTGGAATATTGATAATAATGTTTTATCTAAGATAGTTATAATTGGTTTCTTTCAGGAAGCCACATTATAATCACATTAAGACACTTCAGGGTGTCTGCCCTAACAATGGCAGGTCCTGCTGGGTCTTATTACTTAAATGTGCTTGCAGTGGCTCTCCCTGCTGCCACCTCATTTATCTTTTCTGGGCACAGATTGATCCCAACTTTCCCCAAGTTGTATTTATTTTACTAAGCAGAGCATTGATCGATGCCATGCGAGCTGAGACAACCAAACTCATTTTTCTAATGAGAGATTTTCCAAAAAGCCCGGTGAAATCTATTTCTTTGGGCCGTACCTTACAGTTAATTACTCCATGCACAGAGCAATTTAATAACCAAAGGATCAAACAGGGAGAGTTGTTTCCCCCATTTGGCAAGGCTCTGCTGGAAAATTTGGGTATTCCTGGGAGGTTAATGGGAGTCCAGGCTCATGGACTGCTCATCCCACGAAGCCAGGCACGTCCAGTTGGTCTGGTCTGAGACTGTTTTAAGACATTTATTCACTGGGAAAAATATATTTGGGAATATAGCACTAAATAACACGGATAGAGACCGGCCACTGCTTTCTGTGGCAGCCCTGTGATGAGTAAATGTGAGTGTGCTGAAGTGAAAAGAGGCATTAAACACTTCTCACTGAATTATAGACACACTCCACAGTAAAAGTGTATGGAAAAGCAACCAGCAGCCTCCAGAGTGCCCCAGCCAGGTTTTGGACACCATTTTAGTACTGAAATTGTATTAATCTAACCAGTTTACTTAAGGTTATTTCAAGGCAGAAAGCAGCCAAACACAGTAAAGTGTGTAGAACTTTAAAGTTGCTTTAATACTTGAATTTAAAGCAATTCCTCAGTAAACCAGGGTCACTCTGGGTCACACTCTTCATCCCATCATTCCTGAGTGGGAATTCTCTTGGAGCACAGCCCAAGGCCTGCAGCAGTACCCCAGGGGTGCACTCACCTGGATTCTCTGGTCTCCAATAAAAGGTGAACCTATATTTATGATCCTAAAATCCTCCCTCTCCTCTTCTGGCTTTTATAGGAATTTAAGCTCTCCATTATCTCCACCTCTTTGTTAAATTTCATGATAAATACTTCATGCCCTAAAAACCCTTTAGTTCAGATACCTGGAGAGGTAAGCAGACACAAGTGTGCAACCATATATCCATATCTATTTTATATCTGTAACTCATACATATCTAAAAATAAATTTCACCTTGGCCACATTACCAATATTTTCCTACTTCTCCAGCAACGTTAGAAAGTAAAATCCTCACTAGCAGCAAGTGCAATTAAAGCTAATTTTGTCTCAGACTCATTCCCTAAATGACAAAGCACAAAGCCTGCATTTTGTACAGGTGAAGCACCAGCAGTTTGGAAATGACGTGTTCAGGTAATGAGTGAATTCCCTCCTGGTTTGTTCACTCAGCGTGGCCTAAATTAGTTCTGTACCTCCCTTGTACCCCGAGCCAGGAGCATATGCATCAAACACAGAGCAGTGTGGAGAAACCTTTAGAAAAATATGCAGCAAGGGCTAGAAATTAATTCCTGATGTTCCACCAGGGTGGTACCACTCTTCTGGGGTTGTAATCCAATCCAAACTGCAGGGCTTTCAAAGCTGAAAAGGGGGAAAAACATCCTAATGTGGGAGAAACAATATTGCAAAACATCCTAATGTGGGATAAACAGAAGCGCTCTGAGGATCTTCTACAGAGAAATTAAAATGGAAGCCACACATTAATGCCATTAATGGCACTTTATCTGGGAGTTTTCTTCATATTGCAGCATCCAAAGGCTCGAGTTCCACATTAATATCTGTTTTATGGTTCCCTCTGCCCCAGAACGAGCCATAATTTCATTATCAATTCCAGACATCCCTGTCTGAGATGTATTTTCGGTGTTTACAATGCTTTTCAAAACAGAACTAATGAACTGTGTGTTTTAAAGGGTTCTGGGGGGTTTGTGGGCAGGCCTGGTATTAGAGATAGAAAGGAAATGGCAGCAATAAAGTTCAAATGATGCCTGGTGTACAAATAAAAGTTGCGAGCAGCATTTTATCTTTGCATAATCGTGACTCATCTGAGTTCTCTGTGAGCAGCGAGGGGAAATCAGGAAATGCTGCTTCACCAGAGAAAGGGAGACGTTCTCCCTGAGAAAGGAAGAAATTCTCCATGCTGGGATCCTGTCTGTCACCAGTTCCTTGTATCTAAAACCCAGCATCAGAGGGAAACAGAGCATCCCACTGAGAGGACGTTCAACATCTCATCCAGAAATTATACCCTCAAATTCAAACACACATTAAAAAAGAAAGAAAAACTACAAATATTCACAATTTTCTAATGGTTTTGGTTTTTTTTTTTTGTCCTAGGAATTCTGCTTGAGTCTGATTTGTTCCATCTCTGGTTGTTTTTTGTGTTTATCCTTCCTCCTTCTTTGGCTGAGCCAGCTCCTGCAGCCTCAGCTCTTTGCCTGCTGCTCCTTTGCCCAGACACGTTGCCCAGATTTGATCACAGCTAAGAACAGAGATCCCACTTACATTTCTACTTCTGCTCGCTCTCAGGTCTCTCTCTAGCTCAGCTTTTCACATCTCCACAGTCTGGATATTTGTGGAGATATTTCTGATAACTCCACGTGTCTCTCTCTGCTATTCCATCCTTGGAATTATTTTGTTTTCTCCTCTCTAGAACATCCAAATATCTTCTTTTACACAAATATTTCGCTGCTAGTTCTTACACCCCTTACATCCTTTTCGAGGTCTCATTATTTTTTAAAGCAGAAATATTCTGCACAGCTTCCTCAAAACCTCTTCCTGCATTTAACACACACAACAATATTCGGGCAGATTAGAATTTTATGGGAGCAAAATGATCTGTGGCACCCAGATGCAGGCTGTAAATACACATCAGCGAGGAACACTTACATTAAACCCAAGGAAATTAGAGAAATTTACAGATATTCTGGGAAAATCCTGACCTTGAGCTGTCTGTGGCTGGTGAGTGTTGTAACGAGGCTGTAAAGCTCCAGCATGTGCTGTATCACAGCATGTTCTGTTATCAGCACCTTTGGAGATGACAGGAAGAAACATATTTTTGCAGGATCAGTTCAGTCAGCCTAAACCAGACACTTAAAATAGGTCAAGGAATTGTAAGTTGCAGCACTTAGTAGTCATTAATTTCAGTGATCAGCTCAAATGCAGATGTCTGCACTGTCAGTGGAGGAAGTTTGGCGAGACAGAGCCTTACTCAGTGGGATTTCCCTCCTAGGAGCTTTTCCCTCTTTTCAGCTCATCCACTAACAAGCATTTGTCCTTGGTTTTATGGCAGAAATCCTTACCAGGGCACACAAAAATTGCTGTTTCTGCACCCAGACCAGAAGAGAGATGGCGAGGCCAGGGGGATCCCTCATAGATTTTTAGGAAAACCCTCTCTGCACAGCCCCTTTTTGATCTTCCAGGTTTTATCCCAGATCTTACGCCTGGCCAGAAGGTTATGTAAAACCCTGTCCCACCACCCTGTGCTTCAGCCAATTTGATCATCTTCAAAACAGGTTCAATTCTGCCTGCACAATCACATCCTTTCCTGGTGGAGATGTGGGTCACACTTTGCTTTAACGTGGGGCAGGCTGATTTTAACTTGGCTGGAAACTGTGAACATGCTCAGAATTATGCTCTGAAGCGTGGTGGGTCTATTTTGCCAGTAATGAATAAGCTCTTTTCCAGAGGAAATCATTCTCCAGGTTCAGGTGTTTTCCCTGCTTGCTTAGCTCCAGAAATTCTCCCCAGTGGGCAAAGTCTCCAAAGGTCACTGTCTGTGTGTAGATAACCTAAAATTGCTCCAAGATCTGCCTGCTGCTTGTCTGACATCTCTGCAGTGGGGCGTTCTCCTCCAGGTGAGGCGAGGCCTCATTATCCCCATCATTATTCTGAGTAAGGCAATTTAGTGATGCTTTCCCATCTGGAGCTCTCTTTCCCGGCTAAAATGCAAACTCGAGTCTGAGACAGGATCATTTTATCAGAGTTCTGGGAGCACTTGTGGGATTCTTCTCCTCAGGAAGGATTTAACATGAGGAAAGGCTCCTCTTGTGTTGCTGGCGTGGATTCTCCAAGGCTAGGAACCTGCAGTTATTAAATTAATTTTATTTTGTACTTGCAGGGATCCAAACTGGAAGTACAGAAGAAGCCATGGAGTGTCCAAAGGGACAACCAGGAAAAGCTGTGTGGGAAGGGCCAATGACCAACAGCCAGGCCAGGAATGCTGTTAGAGAGAGGAAGTTGTGAGTCCACACTGGGATCACTCCCCAGAAACAGATCCACTGCAGAGCATTGATTTGCAGTATTTTAAAGCTGCTATCTCTGTATATTCTTTAATCCTCTTGCTCCAAAGGAGATTATAATTAAATGTATCCCAATGTTCCCAGCCCAACCAGGTGCATCCCAACCCCAGGAGCAGAGGAAAACTCTGGAGTGAGACTCTCTGAGCCTGCACGGGGCACACAGAGGTGAGAGGAGAAACAAAGGGAGAGAAATCAGGATCTGACTCTGTCCAGGTCCTGAATAAATCTGGGATCCAGACACAATCCAGACTAATTAATTGACCTCCACAGCTCCATTAGTTTCTGTTGGCTTTAAGCGCTTCCCTCTTAAAATTCTCACCCAAAGCCTATTTTGGCATGTTTTTTAATGCTTTCTTTCTCCTTTGGAAAGTCCTGGCATTCAGTTTGTGTTGGAAATCCTGCACTGAATAAAACCCCCAGGAGACAAAAAGAAGGGTGGCAAAACACCCTTTTGTTTTGACAGAACTTGCCCTGGATTTAGCAGGGTTTCTGCTCCCACTTTGCAGAGGTGACAGGGGCTGGCCTCAGTTTCATGGGAGCCTGGAGAAAGCATTTTCCTTGCAGTGCCTTTGGCTAGGAAAACGCTCCTTGGATATCGCCCTGAGCTCAAAACAAAAAATGCTCATAACCACTAATTTATAAACTAAAATAAACAAACTGAAACAAACAGGTTAAAAAAAAGACTTTCAACTTATATATGTTTATATCTCCATATAGTGTCACCATTTCTATCATTATTTTTAAATAGACTGAGTGGATTCGGAAGGAATTTCTAGACTCAGGATATTTTAAGTTCCTCCTGTTTACATGATGCTTGGGTTATTTCTTGTGCCAGACTTTCAGGAATATGGTTTTTCTTGAGATATTTCATGTATTAAAATTCTCAAAAGGAGGAGTAAATAACTTGCTGCTGCTGCTGCAGGAAAAAAAAAAAAGCCTGAAAACAGAAATATAAAAGATACAACTGGAACCATAAATACCTGAAGGAAGGGAGAAGTAACAGAAAAATGAAGACGTCCACTGTGATAAATATCATTCAGTATTACCCATGGTGTTCTCCATGCACACATCACTTCAAGCTCCTTTTGACTTTGATGTTTTATTACAGATGTTTGCTTGTGATTATTGCCAGTCTCCCTGTACATTGCAGTGCCTGCACACTTGGGTTTTCTGTGATGATGCTGCATTAGGTCATTTACTGTCCCCAGTTCAGAAACTGGTCCCTCACAGCCCTGAGGGAAACGCACAGCCCTGAGACAGAAATCTGGCACAGCTCAGAGACAGCTCGTTCGGGTTTTGTCCAAAACAGGCTTGTCTGACTTATTGCAGATTAAAGCAGCCTTAATGGGGTCTGGTCACTGTGTTTACTTGAGGAATACATTTGATAATGTTGTGATTACAAAAACAGACACTTTAGCTTAGTCGGCCTGTCCTGATTTAATTATTTCACTGTGCAGAGCCTTTGCTGTGCAGCCAGGTGTCCTCAGCAATCAGCATCAAGGCAGGGCAGGCCCCACATCCCTGATGGCCTCCCCTGGCTCCAAATGTGCCTCTGGATCCGAGTGACCTCTGTGCCTCCATCCACGGATGTGCAGAGTCTGGGATGCTCTGCCTGCACTTCCCAAAGCCATCCCCAGCACACAGGATGAGCCAGGGCTGTTGCCTCGGCTCCTGAAAATTGCCTGGGGGTCTGGATAGAGGCAGGATGACCTAAAGCTTCATTTCCACTCTGGAGGACAAAGGCTAAGCTTTGGAGGAGTCTCCCCATGGCAGAGGTGGAGTCACCACCCCTGCAAGTGTTAAAAGATGGGTCAGTCACAGGTCACGGAATATTCTGAGTTGGAAGGGACCCACCAGGATCATCAAATCCATCTCTAAATTGAATGGCCCATTGAGTTGAGTATTTTGGGGATATGGTTTAGTGGGCAGGGGGGGGATTCAGGCAAAGGTTGGGCTTGATGATCTTGGAGGCCTTTTCCAACCTTAATGATTTGATAATTCTGTGGTCGATGCTCTGTGCTGGAGCTTGTGTGGAGGAGAGCTGGAAATGGTGGGAGGGATGGACAGGGCTGGGTTTGCTGGGGGCTGCCCTTCATGGAGCTCTGTGTCCTCCTGGCTGCCTGAAAGAGGCCAGAGCCAGCAGGTCCTGGCTACCCAAAATCCCCCCAAAACTGGGGCAAAACGGCAGCTGAACCCTGTCCTGCCCCAGGACTCCCACAGAGGGTATCAGAATAACGGAATCATGGAATGGTTTGGGTTGGAAGGGATCTTAAAACTCATCACCTTCCACCCCCACACCTTCCATAGACCAGGAACTCAGCTTCTCTCTTACCACCTTCAAATGTTAATTAGGGAATATCGCTGCTGGTGGCGAGAAGTTTTGGCACAACATTTCTATTTGCAAGGTACTGGTGGCCTTTAAGGGAATGACACCCATGAGATCTGAAAATGCCTTTTTTTATGCTCAGTTTGAAGTTTATGTTGTTTTGCATGAGGCCCTGGTGGTACCCCCAGCATTCTTAATCTACCGACTGCAGGTCCTCTAAAACAGAGGGGCTTAAGCCTCGTCATTTAATTTAGTCCAGATTTGAAAGTTTTTGCAGGATATCCTTTTAATTCATTTTTAATTCCTTTATACATTTTTAATTACATTATTAGAGTGCTTGTGTTGAAATTCACCTGGAGTGCTGCACAGAGATAATTAGTTAAAGTAGAAGGAAAAAGCCTATTGTGTTTGGGGGCTGCTGAGGATTACTGGAATTCAAAATATTCTGGCTTTTTAACTTCAAGATTGTGCACTAATATGGTCCAAATGCAAATCTGCAAACACAATATTAACCTGGCGAGTGTGAATGGGAAAGAACAAAAAGCCAAGCAAACACCCACTTTCCCTGGGCATCATGGAATGCTCATTATTAGACCTGAAGCATTAATGACACTCTATCTGAATCTTGATTAAAAAATTAATTGCTGGCTCACTATAGAAGTAAAAATAGAAAGAAAAGGATAAAGCAAACGAGAAAAGAGGTTTTTACAGTGCTGGAATTAATTGAAATACAATGAATCCCCAAATCCTGCAGTGTAGAACTTATTCTCACAGCCTTAAGTGACATTTCCCACTCCAGCTCCAGAGCACGGGCCAATAAAAACCGGCAATGGCAACAATTCCAGACACATTCCTATTGCAAACAGTCAGAGCTAATTTGTTCTTTATTTACATTTGAAATTGAAAACAATAAGGTTACATTTATGCTGTGGGCCTGCAAATGTTAATTTTGCTGGTTTGTGTCTCTGAATTTTAGGGGGCCTCTTCCTGAGCAGTGGAAGACAAGTTTGGTTTCTTCTGGTTCACCCAAGACAAAATTGTTGCTTGGAAAAGCTCAATTTATTTTCAATTCTTTGCTCCCCTGATGACCATGCCCCTTAATTGGTATTACCTCAGAGTTCAGAACCTCACAGCTCACCAGAGAGGAGTAAAGTACAAATCATGCTCTAGAATGGACTTCAGAGGGAGGTTTGGAGATTTTCTTGCTCAAATCTGATATTGGGCCCAGTTAGGAACTTTAATACCACTTTGCTTTAATACCACGTTGGGAAAACAACGGATTTTTCTGCAGCCTGGAGCACGTGCTGCTCCAAACCTGGCAGGATGAAACGCTGCTCAGCTCCTGGTGAGTTGGGTGTATGATAAATATAAGCAGATGTTTGTTGGAAACTCCCTGGCTCACTGATCTCTAAAGAAAAATAAAAAGAAGAAGAATAGAATCGTGTTGGCTGTGTTTTATACAAGTCCTCAAATGCTGCAGGGAGGAAATGGGAGCAAAACAATACCTGTCATGGATGATATGAAAATTTTAAAATCCCAAGTGCCTTTTTATTTATTTATGCCCTAAGGTACTCCCAAAAAATTAAAAGTAGGTGGAATTAGGTGAAATAGATAAAATCTAAAGAGCAGCAGGAAAGATTTTTGGAATAGAGGATTTTGAAATTTGGAATTTTCACATCAATTCAAAAAACTGAATTTTTCTAACCAGACCTAGACACTGAGATTTAAGGATTAAGCAGAGATATTTCTTCAGAATTACAGTTCAGGCATCTTTTGGTCCCTTCATCTTCAGGGAGGCTTCAGCACAGACCTCATTTGAGGTGCAATATTAGTGATGAGGCTTGCTTGAGGTAACTCAGCAACAGAGGGTCTCAGAACTGAAGACAAAGTCCTAATTTTCCAATGAAAAACCACTTTTCCCTTGAATTTGAGACTGGCAATTGCCTTCCTTTATATATTTCCCTTGACCCTGAATTTTTTCTCTGTGGTTTTACATCTATCCTGATAAAACAGCTCTAGAGGAGAATTTAAGTTAAAGATAATCCTGCTCTGGTACCGTGCACTGTCCAAGGATAAAGATCAAACCTGGCAGGAGAGGAAATTCCCTTCTGTCCAGAGGATGTGAGTAGCTGCATCCCACACAAGGATCTCAAAACTGAATCTTCCTTTGGGCTCTAAGCTAACAAGGAATCCTTGGAGACTGCCCATATTCCAAATTCAGTATTTGTTTTATCTAACAATCAAAAAAAAAAAAGGCCAAAGGTCCACTTAGAGATGAGCACCATTGCAAGCCTCCATGATTAAAATCCACCAGTCCCCAAATCAAATTGTAGGAAGTTTTGTGGGTAGCATCAAATCTCTTTGTCTTTTGCCCACACCACCCACAGGACTCTTAATCCCAATTTAAATCATATGAAGATTGTCCAGCTCATGGCTGCAACATGCAGCTCATGGAAGGACAATTAAAAGGTGCCTTCAAAGTTCCTCTTGTGTGAGGAACTTGATGGATCCTCATTTCCCAGGCTTTCTGCTGGACCCTCCAGCTGTGACTGACTGCTCTGATGGACTCGCACGAGGAAAACAAAGTTAAATCCTCTTTTCTATCTTCGTTTTTCCTTGAGGTAGCTTGCTTCAGCTGTGCAGCAAAATGTCATTTACAAGGACGTTACAGATTTGCAGAACAGAGAAAAACCCCTTTGGGGGGATGAAGGAACATCGGGGATGGGGGGAATCTCCAATTCCTGAAGGCCCCATTAGTTTCTAACGGCCTCGTCTCTCTGAAGGGAAGGGATAGATGGTGCTCCTGTGGCAGCTGAGGAATTTCAGGGACATTTTTCAGTCTGTGCATGACAAATGTTGCAAGCCAGGAAACCCAGGCTGTGTTTGTCACTGCTGTACCAGTAACTTTGAATTGCTGGCATGGGCCTGATTCAGAACCTTTTAATGCCTTTACAAGACCTGCCCTTACAGAGATCTGGAAAAGGGAGTTGCTTTTGCTTGACCTATGTTCTTCTTGAGCATCCTGGGTTTAGTTTTTATATTTGTGGCCAGCTGAAATGTCAGAATTTCAGATCTCCATCAGACAGGTCATCAATAAATTATAACGATCCAACGTGCTCACGGCTGTGCTTGTAAAAGCTTCTAACCCAAACAACTCGCACTTGTTGCGTGTCTAAAGTATTTTAATCCTTTGGGAGCAAGTGAAAATCACACTGCTAAAAGTGTGATTAGAGCTGGAGTCTCTCACCATCCTTCCTCAAAAGATCTGTGTAAATAAAGTTTCTCTTGGCATTTCTGCAGGATCAGCCCACTCATTTTATTTTGCGCACCATTATTTAATTTTTAAAATCACTCCCATCACTTTGGGTGACTAGATTTTTCTTTCTTGGGTTGTTTTTCACCTTTTTTTGGCCCTGACCTGCCTGGAGCACTGTTCTGACCTCATGGAGAGCCAAGTACGTGTAGATCAGCTTTGGAGCATTCCCGAGCCTCCGCTCCCAACTTCAAACAACAGCTCAAACTTCCAGCTCAGAAGTTTGTAGCTTTGGGTGCTGGCCAAAAACGATGCTGTCAAGCTGATATAAACCATCTGCTATTGTATTTACCATTTTTTTTGGCTCTCCATAACTCTCTGGTTTGGAGGCAAGTCCTTCAGCACAGTCCTTGAATGCTAAGTCTTGGATGGAAGGCCCAATAGCGTCACAAACCATCAATTTAACTCAGCTCAGGGAAAGTAAAATAACAAAACACCTCCACAGCCACCTGTGAGATCCTGGGCCTGTTACATTCAGAGGTAGCTCCACAGCCTTGGTTCCCCCAGACTTGGAAGGAAAATTGGTTTTGTGATGACAACAAAGACACAAACACAGATTTAGAGCTTTATTTCCTTATTAAAATTTATATCAACACTTCCTTAACCAGACAAAAACATTTCCAATGTTTATCAATTTGGTTGAAAGCTGGATCGCAGCTGGAGGATTTTTCAGAATGTGAACATTTCCACCAAAGAGAACACGTGAAATAATTTTATCACAGTGTTTTGGCACGGTTTTTCCTCTTTTCAGGTGGGGTCAGAAAGGGAAAACACAAATAAAAGGTGATGATGATGCTACTGAGCATCCTGCTGTAGTTGAAGATGTTCCTTGCAGGGGGGTTGGACTTGAGGGATGTGAAGGTTCCTTCCAACCCAAACTGTTCTATATAAAAAGCACAATGTGCTCTTGTAAACAGTCCCTCTTCACTACATGGTCTTGAAAAAGGCCAGAACATCTTCTGTGGCCAAAAACCATGACCCAAACTCCTCAGCTTTTCATAAGCATGAGGCTGGAGTGAAATGATACCCTAAGAAGTGGGAAACTTATTTTATTCAGACAAATCACCTGGCTATCAGTTTTTGCCAGAGTTGACAGAAGGGTGAGAACAGCAGACACAAGATGATGACTCTGGAAAATCCAAATAATAATCAAAATCCATGAGAAGTAATAGTGTATTACGTAATCTACTCCACCAGACTTTGGAGCGTGCCACTCTCTAATCTCCATGAAAATAAAACATCAGTATTTATCTGTCAACACTGCTTAATCCACAGTCAGCACCCTCAGAAATGGGCCCACATGAAAGAAAATCTAGCACAAGCACAGAGGCTGCTTTCCGTCCCACACTCCTCAAAATGTCATGGAGTGACATATGATTGTATTTTGCAGCAGAAACCACTGCTCTCCAAGCACTGAGATTTAAACAGACATATTTATGTGCTGTTCCTCATCTGGCCCATCAGCTAATTAATTTTCTTTCTTTTTTTTTTTTTTAATTTTCTATTTTAGAAGAGTGTTATAAAACTTTGGGGAATATTGATGGATTTGTCATGGTGTTTTGATCCACTGGCTCTACTATGCTTTAAGGAATCTTTTGGCTGAACAGTGCAAGAGAATGGAGGCTTTAGAACTTCCAATCCTCTCCATGTCAGGAGATTATGCACGAGGCACAGAAATTATTTGGAACCCAAGTATTGTCTCTAAGTGTAATAGATGCAAAGCCAGAACCTTTTGGTGTCTCTGGCACTCACCAACATTGGGCTGGAGACTGCAGGTCCTCCCACACGATTTGAAAAACCTGATTACTAAAAAATTATCAAATCTTTCCTCATCACGTGCAGCACAGCAATCAAATGTGAGCCTACAACAGCTTATCTGGCAAATCCTATTTCTCACCCTTATTATCAAGGGATAAACTGCTAAAACAAAGCCCACCCACTTTTTTTTTATTATGTTTTCGCTTGCTCTGGGTTTTTAGGATGTGCGGTTTATCTATATTATCTTTATTATATGGCTATTCAGAGAGACAACTTATGAGAGCGTGGAGTGACAGGACAAACTGACAGAGAGTTGGTTTAGATTGGATATTAGGGAGAAATTCTTCCCTGTGAGGGTGGGGAGGCCCTGGAATAGAATTCCCTGAGAAGCTGTGGCTGCCCCTGGATCCCTGGAAGTGCCCAAGGCCAGACTGGACATTGGGACTTGGAGCACTCTGGGATAGTGGAAGGTGTCCCTGCCAAGGCAGGGGTGGAGCTGGATGATTTTTAAGGTCCCTTCCAACCCAAACCATTCCACGCTTATCTGAAATAAGCCTGAGTGGGGGGAAATAGGGAAAGGAACAATTCTGAATATGAGATTTAAAACAAACTACTGAGCAAAACTTAGAACTACCTAAAATTAAAGTTCAGCCACTCCTGTTTCCACCTTAAGGCCCTTCCTCCTTCCACAGTTCCAGCCCCATCTGTGCCTCCTCTCGAATCTGTGCATTTGATGAAGGACCCGTGCTCAAAGCAAAGCTTCACCACCATTTGCTATCATTAAACCCCACAGGCGCTAATGAGGAGTCAGGGCAGTGCCACGGAACCAAGACCCCTGCAAACGCTGTTAAATGGGTGGCAAATGTTCTGGGAAGAGTTGGAGTCACACAGGCTCACTTTGCCTCAGCACTCATTTTTTTTTAGGACTGGGGCTGGAGGTGTGCGAGCAATGTTTTATTAAGACAAATGTGCACGGAAACAATTTTTAAATTACCGGTGTTCAGGAAACCTGCTCGGAGATAAAAAGAGGGATTGTCCAGGGACGAGATGTGTTTGTGCATTCAGGCTAATCAGGAGGAAGGATACAACTGCTAGAAAAAGGCAGAGAAAAAGGCAAACAAACCCAAAGAGTCATTTTATTCAGGATCTTCCTTATAAACAGTCCTAGGTATATTTTTAAAGTTATTACGAGAAACTCTGCATTATTGGACAGTAAAGACACAACACAGCTGCACTTCTTCTTGTTGCAAACCATCCTTTAGTACCAAAAAAGCTGAATCTTTGTCTGTTCTTTGTTTTCTGAAAGAAGGTAAAGGAAAGGCTGGAAATTTCACCTCAGGAAAACATTTTCCATTCTCTAACCATGTTAGTTTTATCCCCAAACACTTTGCTGTACACACAGATTGCTAAATCATATCCATTGCTTATGCAAGGCACAAAATATCCCCCACACTGCACTCAATAGATCAACGTTGTAGTGATTGTTTTATTAACATTAAAATCAAATTATTAATGAACAATATCAGCAGCTTCTTTATGCTAATAATGATTAATTGCACTTCTATTTTGGAAAACAGCCGACCTCCAGCAATGGATGAGAATAACATTTGGTGCTGGCGCCTCTCCTGCAAAGCTTACAAATAATTTGGTATAGCAGCTAATTATCTGACAAAGCCAATCAGTCATTAATCTCTTAGGAGATTCCACGAGACCATCCTTTTAGAGAAGTCAATCATTATTAATTTTTTTTTTTTTTTGCTGTTTTTCACCAGACAGACTCTCTCGGATGTCACCACTCAAAATCTGGGCGTGCTAAATCAGGAGCTCTCCTCAGTCTGCCTGATTAACTCCATTGGAGCTGCACCATTTTTATTAAATCCAAACACTCCTAAAGTTCTGAAATCCTTAAAAGGAAGTGTGTGCAGAAATTTATTCCAAAGGTAATATATGTTTTATGGAAGTGCTTTTCCCAGGACTTTTATGCTTAGTACATAATCAAGTGGGTTTCAGCCCAAATACGAGAAATTCGGTTTGGATTCTGAGATACACAAAGAGAGTCAAAATGAGAATTATTAAACACTCATCGTAGAATTGGTCCATAAAGCAGTGGAGAAAACTTCACAAAAACTGTTCCTATTCTCAGAAGAACACTTCCATATTAATTTTCCTTCCAAAATAGGTCACTCTTTGTTATTAAATAACTATTGCTTGCTTGATTTCTTTTTTTAGAGGAAAACTACAAGGCTGACATGAAACTTGGGAGGTATTTTTTGACTGGAATGTACTTTTAAATGAGACCTACTTCTACTCCTTCTGGTTCTTTTCTATTTCTTGCACCAGTTCCTCTTGTTGAACTTTCAAATTCAGGAGGAGATTATGCCCTCATTTATTTCCTCTTGCTCTGGGTTGGTTGCAGAGCCTTCTTTTCCCCACTCGTCATTCTCATCACTTCTTCAAAAGGCCGTGGGATGAAAGAGGTGTATTTATGGAATCCTTTGTGATTTATTAGATATTTTTTAAAACGTGTGGAACACTGGATCAGAACCATAGGTGCACACCTGCAGGCAGATTGAGGAGCAGGAGAAGGAAAACAAGGTTGGCAAGTGGACAACTGCAAGATTTTACAGCATCTCGAGGGCAGGGGTTGCTTTTTACCCAATAAAGATGCCTGGAATGACCAAAACACTGAGTTGAATGCAATGAAACAAAAAAAAACCTCAATAATTTTATATGTGAATACACCAAAGAGGCTTGGATGGAGATTATCCAGGCTAGGGGTGCTCTCCAAGGGACCTGCAGGAGATGCTCAACCTCCAGGCCATACGTAGATCTCAAATTTCAGCTCCTCCAAAGACCATGGGCACCATGACCTATTGGCAACACCCCTTTGTCCCTTTCCCTCCCACTTGGCACTGCCTCTTTGTCCCTTTCCCAGCAGTTGCACCCCACAGATGATGTCCCTGCCCCATCACAGATACTTGGAAATGGGGAATTAATTACCATGGGCACCTCTCCTGCATCCCAGAGCCCCAGAACATCCCTGCAAAGATGGTACCCATGGAAACCATGGAGCTGCAGAGTTTTATAGCTCACATTTCTGACAAAGTGGTGGCAAAGCGTTTCCCATATCTCTTTTCAAAGTAGCAATTATGGTATCTCCTGCACTTTAGCTTGCAATAAAACACCTGATCGTAGAAGTTTTTGGGAAATGTCTGCACACAGCCATTGCCACTCGGTGTTTTTGGCCTCATAAACCCTGTTCCTGTTCACTTTGCTTTGCATAACTGCAGGCCAATTAATTTTCCTTCAAATGAACTTACCTGAGCAGGAACACACGATCCCCAAGGGAGTAATCCATTGCTTGCCCTCCTTATTTGCTTCCCCAAACGAGCTGCAGGCACTTAAGGTACCCAGAACGGCTGTAAATCTCCCAAGCTGTTTAGGAGAGGTGGGCTGCAGGTAGGATGCAATCCAAAATTTCTCCTAAATGCACTGGGACTGAACCATGAGGAAGAATCCTCACAAGTTTGAAAGGGAAACTCAACCACATGTCAGGAGGTTGGAACCAGATGATTTTTAAGGTCCCTTCCAACCCCAAACACACCAAGACTTTTTGATGTGATCTCTACCAGAATCCTCCAGGATTTGTATTAATTCCGAGTGTTGTCAGATCACCTTTATTAATAGGGGACATATCAAAGTGTGAACAAGGCCCCATTTCCTTGTACCTCAGCCATGCAGAGGTGATTGCAGAGCATCCATATGGCTCCTCTTCTGTGCTTGGTACAACTCCACCTGGCCCAAAATATTTACTGGATGTAGTATCCCAGGAATTATATGGCCCCTGAGACAGCAAAGCTGGTGTTTCTGCCAGGGTAAGTTATGTTAGAGCTAAATAATGTTACAGCCCAAAGTTCATTGAGCTACAGGAAGTGCAGGAAAAGGTTTAAAGGCATCTTTGCTTTCCCAAAGGATCTATGTTTCTTCACCTTCCATCCTTGCAGTCTAAAAATGTTATCTCTATTACCTCAACAATCTTTTTTTAAGGCTTTGCTGGTTATTGCTGTGTGCTTGTAGGTTTTGGTGGCTTTTTTTCCTCTTTGCTGTCTTTTATGTGCGCATGAAAAATGAATAAAAGCTGTGCAATAAAAGATATTTCATTAATAAAAGCTTTTCAGATCTTTATTAACCACGAGTGCCATTAGTCAGGGAGAGGAGAAAATTCCTCACAGTCAGAATTCCCAAGCTGATTCTCTGAGACAGCAAAAAAGGGTAAAAGAGCGTTGTAATAATAAAAAAAAAATACGGAAAATTCCAAGCTGCTGCCTTCACTGCCTCACGATTGTGTTACTTACATTTATCTGATGAAAACAAACACTGGCTGTAAATGTAAAACAGCAGGATCTGAAGCAGCAGTGCTGGTGCCTGGCCCACAGTGGAACCATTCCCATCACACAGATCCCAGTTATTGCCAACATACCCCTCATATTTTGTATTTTTGTGACTAACCATGCACTAAAGAACTTCACTCAAATGCTTCATTAAGGAATATTTGATTAGTCATGAATGCTCTACAGCCACCAAGAGATTTGCTGAATATAAAAAACTTTTGCTGTTCCACCTTACCATGCAAAAGATTGACACATTCAATGGGAACAAACAATCACGTCCTTCCTGCAGTCATCGTTTTGGAATCTGAAATCCAATACCCCACTAAGAAATATTTGTCTAAATTTTCTACTCTTGGATAATGTATTTTCATCCTCGTTATTTACATAAACATGATATTTGCTGCTTAAATACAGGAAGACACAAAGCCATCTCTTCACCTGTGACCACCAAACTCTATTTTTGGGCAGTTCCTGAAGCCCTGTTGAGGCTGTGCACCAAAACATTCCCAGAAACATTTTGCAACTGCCCTGCAAAATAATTTTTCTCTTCACAGCTATACAGGAGCTCTTTAAGTGAGCAGGAGGAATTACTAAAAATATTGAGTTTTTTTAAAGGAAGAGCGATCCCAAAGGTTGGATGCTCCGTGAGCTAAAGGATGTGCTTTGTATGAGCTGGTTAACATGGCAAAGTTAATTACAGTTAATCAAACACAGGCATGAATGGCTGGGGTATCTTGGGGATAACAGTTCTGATGAATATGAGTCCCAAGTTGTCAAGGATTCGGACTTGGACTCCAACCTGTGGCACAGGATTTGGTTTTAGATGGACTGAGAGTCTTAGGATGATTCTTCTCGTGATAATTGAAGTCTGAAGGGAAGAACCATAGGAAAAACACTGTGAAGAAAATATTCTGGTGCTGCAAAAGTGAGGATTATATTGAGCTTCAACAGGATGAGGAGAAGTGGTTTTGATAAATTATTCTAAACACTTCGAACAACCCTGCTTTGCAAACAATGCTTAAATGACAGTAAGGAAATAACCCAAATATTTGATTTCTCTCCGAGTTTTTCTTAACAGAGGACTTTAGACATCTCTGGTGGTTCTTTCTGACCCTTTGTACCCAACGGGAAGGACAAAACCGATGCTGTTGTGCTTCAGTGGAGCTGCTGGAGTTGAACACACGCAGTGGAGACACCTCATTCCTGCAAAAACAGGAGCTGCTTTCCCACTGCCTGGGATGGTTTTCTCGGGTTCAGAGGAGACACTCCTTATTCACATACTTGAGACAAAGGAAGGCCCCTGGTGCTTGCAATAAACTTTGCTTTCTGCCTGAAGATAAAGCAGCCAGTGTTACATTTGCAGTAGGAGCAGCCATGGCTTCTATCCTATTGATTTTCCATGCTGCTGCGGATCAGGAATATTGTCTGCTCCTGCCCAGCTGGAGGTGTTCAGTGCATTTCCCAGATTTAAATATTTATTGCTCTTTCAGTAATTTCTCAAAGTTTCCCTGAGTTTTTCGACTTGTCTGATCTCCACCTATGGGGAGGAAAACTTTTAAAGCTGCCAAAAGCCAAAGTATTTTTAGAGAGGGCATCATGTATTGATTATTGCCAAATCTCCCTGGACTAAGACACTATGTTATTGTCAGCATTTTTATTGCTGCCACTGCTTTTTCTTTTTTTCCCTTTAATGGTTACAAGTGACTCTAATATATTTTAGACCAAACTCTTCTACCAGCTAGAAGTCACTGAGAACTTTTCATAAGAACCACATCCAGCTTCAAGAGGCAGAAAAATGAATATATTTGCTGTGTTTCTGTTTCTATCACCCATTGCAGAGAAGAAAAAATGCTATTTCTGTTTGTTTTGACAAGCAAAGAGAATAATCTCGTTCTTCTCTTGATCTCGCTATCCCTTCACAGATTACAGTTATCTCCTATGTAATGTAAAAATCTTATAGAAATTGAAATGCGTGGAGACAGGAACAGATCTCAGGGTGCCTGGAAACAGGAATTTGTCGGGGGAATTGGGCCCAGAAAACACAGGGATAATTTGTGAACCACCGAGGTTCTGCCCATCTGGAAAATGTTACCGAAAGTTCGATTTGCTGCACATCTGAAAGGCAAAGCCCTGCTTGCTCTGCTCCCCTCTCTCTGCAGCTTGGTCAATATTTACCCTCCCAAAACCAGCCCTGCCCAGAGCACGAGTCCAAAAGAGACATCAGGTCTTGGGCCCAGACCCTTCATGGTCCTATGGGGAGCCCCAGGAGAGGCTGAGGGAGCTGGGAAAGGGGCTCAGCCTGGAGAAAAGGAGGATCCAGAAGGGAAAAGCTCTGCAGCAGAGCCTTCCCCAAACTTCCCTCACTTCCTTTTCCCCTCACATTTTCTCCCACTTTTTTATTTTCCCCTCACACCCTGAGGGGCTGGAGTGTGTCCAGGGAAGGGAATGGAGCTGGGAAGGGGCTGGAGAATCCCTGAGGGAGCTGGGAAAGGGCTGGAGAATCCCTGAGGGAGCTGGGAAAGGGGCTCAGGCTGGAGAAAAGGAGGCTCAGGGGGGACCTTGTGGCTCTGCACAAGTCCCTGACAGGAGGGGGCAGCGGAGGGGGTCGGGCTCTGCTCCCAGGGAACAGGGACAGGAGGAGAGGGAACGGCCTCAGCCTGGGCCAGGGGAGGCTCAGGTTGGACAGCAGCAGGAATTTCTCCATGGAAAGGGAGCTCAGGCCTTGGAACTGCCCAGGGAGGTTTGGAGTTCCCATCCCTGGGGGTGTCCAAGGAAGGCCTGGAGTTGGCACTCAGAGCTCTGAGCTGGGGACAAGGTGGGGATTGGGCACAGTTTGAACTCCATGATCTTGGAGGGCTTTTCCACCCTTAATGACTCTTTTATTCTATGATCTTCATGGCCAGCAAAATTTTATTTCTGCATTTATCTTCATGAAACAGCTTTTTATCTCTCCTGCTTTAGTTTATTCAGAAAAAAAGAAAATCATATCAGAAACGTTCTCCCTTTCTCATGCCATAATTTGGCATAGAACCTGACATTAAGCAGACCTTTTTTTATAGATCCTGATAGCACATTTCTGTTCCCAAACAGACCCAGATAACCAAAGCCACTGCTGATGAGAGGCTTATCTGTGGTGTTTCTGTCAGAGAAAGTGCAGTGCAACACAGGTCAAGGAAGCCAGGGTTTGTGTGAGGAAAAAGGGAAAATTAATTGCAAAGCCCAGCTTACAACATCTCCAATAATGAACTCGTTCAGCTCACTGCTCTCTCTGATGCTAAAATTCAGGAGGCTGGGGCTGAACCTGCTGTGTTCCAGCTGTGTGCACAGCATTCCTCCCTGCAGGCAGGATTGAGGGGATTTTTATTCCTTCCTCTCCTCCCTCTGGGTCAGGGCAGGATCAAACAGGAGCCACAGCACACCCAGATTTCCTGCTGCAGCTCCAGACGTGCCATTCCTGTGTCTCAGTGTCCCTTCCCAAATGCCCTGGGATGGAGGCAGGGCACTGAGGGAATCCCCAGGAGAGGAGCAGGAATGCTGCAGCTGCTTCCCAGAGGCACGTGGAGGGAGCAGGAACTGCTCCAGAAATGAGGTGTGAGGAGAACCGAGCTCCACTTGAAAGGACTTTAAGAAAACTTGCAACTGCTCAAGTTACTGGGTCAGGGGTGACAGAGAGGAGAGTGGCTCCTCAGCTCCATGCCAAGGCAAATCCTTGGAAAAGGGGATGGGAATTACCCAGGTAGACACATTACCAGCACTGGAAAATATTTCTTCTCCTCTTCTCTGCTGTTTCCTACTGCTTAAGGAAGGGAAGCATGGAATGAGCTGGAGCTGTGCAAATTCCAAGAATTTTAAAGCCCATTTGCTGATCTGCTCTGGGCAGCACCTTCCCAACACCTCTGCAAAGTCCAAACCTGACACTGCCATTGTGCCCAGCCCTGACAATAACCCAGATTATTTTAACCAACTTCTGAGCAAAATCCAAACTCTTCCATAAATTTCACACACCCAGAGAGCCCTTACAGAACCAATCCCATGGATCACATTGTGAGTGTCCCCACTAAGCTCTGCCTAATGCACAGCACAGGCCAGCAGGACAAGTCTGGACTTACTCAGCAGAGTTCTCCTTTCTGCATTTGTTACACACAAACTTGGTACAAATAACATTATTTTCCTTTTATTTTTTTGCCTTTGCTTGTTATTCCCAGTGGCTTTTTTTAGTGCTATTTTGCCATTTCTCACAAGTTTCTCTGTGCTGTAATTATGCCAGTCTGCTTTCCAAATATACTTTTTTTTTTTTTTTGGTACTGAAATAGAAAGGTTGGGACTGCACGAAGAAAGGGGGAATAATTTTCACAGAATTATTTCGGCGACTTCAGGGACTGCACGCGACATTTTTACAACTTCCCATAGATTTTCCTTCTCCCTCCACTTGCACATGTTTGGAAATCACTCAGGCAACGCCACATCCTGAATATCCCAGCCTAGGAAAAGGAGCTGCTGTGCCTGTAGGAGTGGATATTTTACATGAGACAAGTGGTTATTGTCAATGACTCTGGGAATAACTTGCCTGAACATTTCCAAGCTGGCTCCAGCACTGTATATGCAACACGAGCAGTGATGGAGTAGTAACAATATTTCTCCAGCAGCACAGCTCCCTGCAGATGTCAGCAGGTTTTATCAGGCTCACAGGGAATGTTCCCACTGTTTATTGCACTGGGGAAGTTCTGTCTCGAACAGCTCAGGCCAGATTAGGCTTTTCAAAAGCCCTGATTCTTTAGTTTTATATTTTAATGCATTTTGACTGTTGGGGCCGAAGGGTTTTTTGGCAAATTTTTATCAGAAGTGAACAAAGAAGCGAAATATTTCCCAGAGACTGCTTGAAAGTCCATAATTTTATATAATTTTGGGGCTGAAATGTGCAAACAACATGATTAGGCAACATGAGGAATGCCATATGAGATAAAACCCCCAAGAACTAAGTTTCTAATATTCTGAGCAGACTTGGGGGCTGGTGATATTTAAATCTACGAACTCCAGCTCCCTTAAGATAACCAAGAGAAATTCACTGCAGCTGTCTGTGCTGAGGTGGAGATTCAGAGATGCCTCCTTTAAAATCTCAGTTCATCAGTATGGGAGGCCAGGTCTCCCACCTCGGCTCGGATCTCTGCCTCCAGCAAGGTTAAGAGAGTGGCATTATAATTCCATAACAAGATGTAGTGAGGCACAGGATGAGCACAGCATTCCTGATACGTGCAGGACTCTTTGGAACTGAAGGCACGAGGAGCTGCCTCAGATTAAACCACGACAAATTGCACAGCCCGGTTAAAACCCCAGCTCAGAACTTCCTGCAGCAAAGGGCTTCAGCTCAAGCCCAGCCTTTCTGTGGGTAGCTCAGCACCAGCACAAGTCAGTTGATTTTAAGAGGGCTTTACTGCTCAGATGCTTGTGGAAACTAAAACCAGGAGAAGAGTTTAGCAAAGGCCACCCAGCTCTCCTGGCAGAGGCATCAGCTCTCGCATTCGCTCCCCTCTCTCCACACCCTGGAGCAGAGTCGAGCTCCTGCTCCCTGCCAGCACAGCTCCTCTGCCTCTCCCTGAGCCCTCAGCTCATCTGCTGGCCAAGGGACAGGTCTGTCACTGTGCCAGCCCGGGGAGGAGATGTTTCTGCCAGGGGAGATCCCTGTGGTACGTGACCCAGGCACAGCATTTCTGCCATTCCCTCCCGTTTCCCGCTCGCCCCCGGCCCAGGATAACTCTCTCATCACTCCTCGGAGCACAGCGGGGACAGAAATCAGATATCTGACTCCATTTCCTCCCAGGCACCTGCTTGAAGCAGGATTAGAGGGATAACAAGCGAAACCTTCCCCTGCCAGGTCTGCAAGAGGAACTTGCAGGCCAAATATTCTGTCCCATGCACGATCCAGGAGTGCAGTAACCCTGCTGATGGCAGTAACCCTGCCAACGGCAATTTACTCATGCACACAAGATAAAAAATGAGTAAATGAATATATAAAAATCCATACTTTGAAGTCACAGCCCTGCAGGTGATCTCCATGGCACGCTGGACCACGTCCCTGTTTGTGAGATGGGGAGAAGTTCGGATTGTCCCACCGTGGGGTTTGTTACCATCCACCACTCCTGACTTGAATCCTCAGGAGGAGGATGGAACTGCTGAGGCCTCTCTGGTTTGTGAGACTCTTCTGCAGCTTCTTTTAGTGTATTATTGATATCACAGAATGGTTTGGGTTGGAAGGGGCCTTAAAGCTCATCCCATTCCCACCCCTGCCATGGGCAGGGACAGCTCCCACTGTCCCAGTTGTTCCAAGCCCCTTCCAGCCTGGCCTTGGACACTGCCAGGGATGAGGCACACAGAACTTGACATGTCCTTAAAAGCAGAGGATTCAGAGGATTCACCCTTTCTAATAATAAGAAGCCACTCAAAAGGAAATGAAACCAATTAGTAATAAAAGATCTCGAGAATGCTAAATCCAGATTATCCATCCCAGAGGAGGACTGGAGGCAGCTGATGGCAAAAGATTTTGGTCTCTAAGTTCTCAGTTGGAATTTCATGGTTGAGTTGGTGGCTGTATTATAACACCATTTCCAGACACTGTGTGGAATCACAGGCATAACAAATCCAGGGAAAGAGCTCCCGAAATCAAGAGGGAAATTCTCATTTCATTGAATTCTGTGCCAGCTTCCATTAAATTCAAAGGGACAGGAGAGTCTTCACGGGGTTACTGAACATCTATAAACACTTCTAAGCATGCCCCAAGTTACAGGTTTATTTTTCAGTTCAAAAAAGTTAGGCCAGGCAGAGAAACATTTATTTATTACAGAAATAGGAGAGCAACGAGGAATGAGCCAAGAGGCTTTATAAGCGAGCAAAGACATCCAAAACATTGATCTAAATATTATGATTTTTGGGGTGCTATGCAGTTTAGGAACCTCATTGGATGTGGGGAACCCAGTCTAATATGGCCTCTGCCTCTTTTTTACCATTCTTGGCAGCACATTTTCATTTGAGGGCGGCCTCAGAGGCACTTGACATCCTCACATTTCAGGTCTGATGTGCTTCACATTGAGGCTCTGGGCTAATGGACACATTCATGGAATCTCAGGATTGTTTAGGTTAGAAGGAAACTCCAGAGATCACTTTGTCCAACCTTTCTGCTCAAGCAGGACCAGCCAGAGCCCATTGCCAAGGTCAGCTTGGATGGCACTTTAGGAAACTGGGTTGAGTGAGTGACACCCCTGCCCACGGCAGTGGGGTTGGAGAGATGATATTTAAGGCCCCTTCCAACCCAAAATATTCCATAATTCTATCACTGTGTCCAAACACCTTTTGAATAATTTCAAGAACGGTGACTCCACAACCTCCCTGGGCAGCTGGATCCAGGGTTTGGCCACCCTCACAGTAAATGTGTGTTCCCACCCTCACAGTAAATGTGTGTTTGGTCACCCCCACAGTAAATTGTGTTTGGTCACGCCCACAGTAAATGTGTGTTTGGTCACGCCCACAGTAAATGTGTGTTTGGTCACCCCCACAGTAAATTGTGTTTGGTCACCCTCACAGTAAATGTGTGTTTGGCCACTCTCACAGTAAATGTGTGTTCCCACCCTCACAGAAAATTTGTGTTTGGTCACCCTCACAGTAAATGTGTGTTTGGTCACCCTCACAGTAAATTTGTGTTCCCACCCTCACAGAAAATTTGTGTTTTGTCACCCTCACAGTAAATTTGTGTTCCCACCCTCACAGAAAATTTGTGTTTTGTCACCCTCACAGTAAATTTGTGTTTCCTGATGTTCCCACATCTCAGGTCTTGCTCTCCTCCTGTCCTGGAGCACCCCTGGAACGAGCCTGGCTCTGTCACCTTTTCACACTCCCTTCAGCGATTTACAAACATCAATAACACCACACCTCATCCTTCCCTTCTCCAGGCTGAGCAGCCCCAGCTCTGTTTGGAGACTGCTTCCTCCTCATCAAAAGGCAAACTGTCAGCTCCTCTCCAGGCAGGGGCAGCAGGATCGCTGGGGTTTGTATTAATTAATCACAACTTTGAAATGAGAAAAAAACCTCTCACTGTGATGAGGTTAAAGAGCTCTTGTTCAAATAAAGCTTCTTGCTTAAATAGCACAGGGAGAAAAGAGGAGAGGAAAGGTAGGTAAATATTTCAGTGATAAACCAGACTTAAAGGCTGTGCCTCTCCCAGCAGAAATAGGAGAGGCAACTGCTGCAAAAGTGAAGTTGGCACCTCACTCCTTTCTAAATCTTCCTGGGGAAGGTTATGGTCAACGAAGCATTGCAATTCCTGAGCATGGGTGACTTACTCATACATTCAGCTTCAGTTATAAATAAATGCTTAATTGCTCTGGAGTCTGTGTGTGCCTGAGTCCAAGCACAACCCATGGATCCGCTGCTGAAAGGTTTGGGGCTGGCTCAGCTGGTAAATCAGAGTTCACTTTAAAGCCCACAAGCCCCAACTGAAAGGCTTCCAGACTTCAATCACCTTTAGATGAGGTTTTAGCGCAAAATATTGAAGCAACTGGCAACACAAAAAAACCCAAAAAAACCACCAAAAAAAAAACCTTAGAGAATGAAATCAGAAGCTGACTGAAAAGAAAACCATAAAGTTTTCTTAAATCTTGGGGTTTAATTGCTACTGAGGTCTCAGAGGGCAAGCAAGAGCTGGAGAAAGAGAAGGCTCTTCTAGGCTGAAGCTTTAATCGTTTTAAACTACTTGGAGTGGTAGGAAAAGCAGAATGAAGAAAGAATGAAGAAATTAATTGCAGCTGAATTCTGTGTATGGGATCACCCTGGCTGGCAACTCTGTGGAAAATCACCTTGTCATTTTTTCATCATAAAGCAAAAAAATGGTGAAGAATTGATTTTTCAAAATTCCATAACACTGAATAACCGTCCAGGCAACGTGGAGAGGAAAAGCAAGAAACAGAAATGAAAGGGTAAAAAATGCCTGAGTAACTTTGCTATAGGGATTCAAAAGGAAAATAGAGAGATTACTTAGTAGTTAGTGAGAGATATTAATTACAGAATCACAGAATCACAGAATCCCCAGGTTGGAAGGGACCCTCAAGATCATCAAGTCCAACCCATGTCCGAACACCTCAACTAAACTAAACCATGGCACTGAGTGCCACATCCAATCTCTTTTTAAACACCTCCAGGGATGGTGATTCCACCACCTCCCTGGGTAAACCATTCCAATATTTTATCACTCTTTCTGTAAAAAAGCCTTTTTCTAATATCCAACCTAGATTTTCCTTGGCGCAACTTAAGACTGTGTCCTCTTGTTCTGTCAGTTGTTAATGGCAAAGGAATATTATGTAAGTGTTTTCTTTATGTGAATTTGGATCGAAACTGGAGATTAAAAAAGGAGTTACAATCAGGTGAACTCTGGATTCTGATGTTGACAAAATTGCATGTGTTCATATTGTGCAGCTTCCTGGATTTTAATAATCTAAATATTGACCAGGATAACTATTATACACACACACACACACACACAAAAGAAAGGCTGCTCGATTCTAGGGAATCGTTCTTCCCTCTGAAGATTTCTTGATAAACGAGTTTTTCCTTTTCCTATTGCACATTTCAGGTTAGTCACAAATGCAGGTCTGGAGCTCAGGAGGTGTTCGATGTGGCTGTGGGACACGGTGCATCTCAGGCAGGAATATTTGATGGGACCACTGAAGGAGGCAACAAAAAGTTTTCCTCCAGAGAGGAGGTGGAAGAGAAGGAAAAGTGCGGCGTCGGCAGCTCTGCACCTCTGTGGTTGGGTCTGGCAGGTCTGAGATCTGCCATCCATCAGCACTGAGCTTCTCCTGGGGCTTTGAATCACTGCAGGCCCCAGAAGCAGCTGAGATACCTGGCTGGGGGGCCATAAAGTGAAGCCAAGCAGAGCAGCCCTGGTTCCCAAACAGCACCTGAGGAGTTCCATAACTCAAACAGAAACACCCTTGGAGCAGGGCACGGATTTATTGCCAACCACTACTCATTTCTTTGTGTTTTATTTTACAAATTCTCCATTACTTGCTTCAGTTACGCTGAAATGGCCTCCTGCATTTCAAAGTGTTTCAGGCTGATCCTGTACTTCGCTTTTCTGTGTCGAGAAATCTTCAGACAATTGAACAATCAGATTACTGAGAAGCTGCTAAGTGCCTCGTGATGCAAGGAAGTGTGAGCTATTTAAGAACTAATGTGAAAAATGGCAAATTATATGCTACCAGCTAGGTGTGAAAGGGAAAAAAAGAGGAATAAGTCAATATGATTAGACAGGACTATATTCAATAAGCACAATTTTGGTTTGAAATTGTGCAAGAAGAATTTTATTCCTTAGCAGAGTTTCCTTTGGATTATAGAAGATACCTCTGCCCTGCAAGACACATTTTGCTTTTGCAATCCTCATATTTATAAGAATAATCTGATTGAAAAGAATTGGGTGCACAGAAATGAGAATTTCTTGTTTTTTACAATGTCGATATGAAAATGGATTCGCTACATTAAAAACTGTAAAGATTATTTATACCAGAAGTGCCCAATCAATCATTTTCCAAGCAGAAAAGCTGTCAAAAAGAAAAATGTTGCATTAATGATCCTTCTTTGGCAACTCTGCACAGGTTTCTCTGGAATGAGAAGTTGTTGAGTTCATTTGAGTGGACACAGCACAAAGCCATTACTTTAAGCATCTGGTAACTTTGGCCAAGGACTAAGGGAGCACTTGCACAGAAAAACTGAATAAAATTAACTGCAATGCCTGTGTTTTGATGTGTTTTATTGATGGGGATTTACCAAGTCCTCAGTTCTGAACTAAATCTGAGGTTAAAAAGGTAACAATTAACAGAAGAATTCCCACAGCACCAGCTGAGATGCACGAGGTTTAAATGAGCTTGTCCTTCTTTTGCACAAACTCTGGAGAAACCTGGCAGTGTCAGAGACTTCCTGGTAGAATAAGAGACTCTTTGGAATTCTTATGGGATATCCTGGTCACAACAAATTCATTAATTCCAGCTTTTGAACACCGAGGTTCTGCTCCAGCTGCCAAACTTCTGCTCCCCAGTCCCAAAAATGCCCCCCTTCCACAGCACCATTGCTTCTGGATTGTACAACTAAAAAGCTTGAGTTTATCCTCCTAAAATTCTTGCTCTCTAGAACATATTTAGGTTGCACTGAAAGTCTGAGTCTGGCTTAGAAGGGAGTGGGAAATCAGCGATGCAGAATATTCTGTGATCCGTGGGTCATGTGCTCATAAAGTGAGAAAAGCTTTATATCAGAAAATATTTTTATAATATTTACACAAAATACAGCAGAAACTGTGTTTTTCACAGAGTGTCCAGCAATCAATGTTTATTAATATTGGAAAAAAAAAAATCTAAGTGTTTATGGTATTAAAGATGGAGTCAAAAGAATTTACCAGACTGCCCATTTCCATGGAAGTTTAAGTCAATGACAAACTATTAAGACATTTTTCATGAAGCCCAAAGGATTGCAAGGAAAATGTAAAAATACTTTTAATTACAGCATTTTCATACCATTATCTATATATTTACAGAAGTAGCTATACCCTAGAGAAAGATGGCAAGAGTTTGCATGAAGGAAGGTGAAGGAGGTCACAAAAATTGTGCATTCTGTGGAAAATGGGGAATATGGGCACTGTAATTAATGGATCAAATTGCCAGGGAGTTGTAGAGAGGATCAGAGGGTAAAAAGATAATTAGCAGATCAAAGGGTAAGAAGGCAAGTGTTGAAGTAAAGTGGTGGTAATAGAGACAGCTAAAGAGGAATTATTGACCAATAATTGTATTGCTTTGGGCAAAGTCTGCTTTGATAGAGCCCTTACTAAAGAGGCTTTTAATGCATTAATCTGTTTTTATAAAAGTGGAGTTATGAGTGTCAAATGCTGTGAATCCACTGGAGAGCTCTGACTGCAACCTGGTTTTTAGGAGCTTGTAACCAGTGCTGATGGGAAAGAAAAGGAATTCGGGCTGCAGGGGTTGGACCCGTGGCCAAGAGCTCTTCCTTTAAGTGGGAAAATAACAGAGTGGGATTTTCAGGGATTTTGGCATTTCATTCTTGAATCAACAGAAATTGCAGAGTTTATTCTGCAGTGGGGGAAATCCTGGGCTGAATCCTCTGCTCTGAGTTTTGTTCCCTTTCCTGCAGTTTTGTCTGAGACCCCTCTTTGCAGTCTGGACTAACAGGTCCCAGGCTTGGGAGCTCCTGGAGAGGCTTGTTGTCAAGGCCCCTCTCTAGCAAGGAATTTTTGGATATGTTGGTCTTAGTATTTGAAATAATTCCTACTCTGAGCGTGGATAAGGATGGGAAATGCCAGAGTGGATCAGATTTATGGGACAGTGACACAAATCTGCCGAGAGCCTTGGTGAGGGAGCAGAGGATCCTCAGGTGGGCTGAAGGCACTGCCAGTTTTTCCAGGGATTGGCAGAGGATAATTTTAGTTTCTGCCTCCATTTTTCGGAGTCCATTTACTCACAAACGACAGCAGCGTGGAATATGTAAAGGAAATGGCATTTGTAGTTAGCACCTGATGAATTTTCTTCTGCAAAGAGGAGCAGAAAAATATGATTTGTTCACATCTTTCTTCTCCCGTTTAGCACATCATTAAGAGAAATCTGTGGAAAAATTGTAGATTCTGAGGTGTGGAATTTTTTTTCCTTAAATAGTAAATACCTCCCAGATTCTTAAGTGATAAGGGAGATTGAAAATGTCACTCAGAGGAGCTCTTGTGCTTCTGCTGAAGGCAATGACAAAATTGTAATTAACTGAAAGTCACCCAATGATCCAAAAGTGGGAGTGCTGTGTCATTCCCAGAGATAGATGGGCACAGAAGTTTTATGGAATGGAGGCAATGGTGAGTGCTTGTGTATAAAATTGTGATTTTGGTTTGTAGTAATCATTTTTGCAACCAGAATTTTACCTGCAGTGAGAGCTCTGGGGTGAAGCTCTTTCTAAGAGCAAAAATGGGGAAAATTTTAATTGTGCTCATCTCTGTAGCACTGAAAATGAGACATGAAATGGGATGAAGGTGGAGATAAAAATTATGCTGAAAGATAAAAAAGAAGCATTTTTTTTCTTGTGGTTATTACTCTTAATTAAAAAAAAAAATACTTGAAATATATTTGCTTTAGGTCATGAAAAATGAGGCGTGGTTAAGGTTATTTAATGACTGATGTAACTTCTCCTAGCAGGACCTATAAAATTTATATCTCTGTAATTTGTGAGTGAGAAAAGTTTAATATTTCAGAAGTGTCACTTTGGATGTGTAATTCGAGCTGGTTCTCACAGTCCTGAATAAGATCCTTTGGATTACTTCCTAAACAATTCTTGATAAATGATCAGTCACATCTTTTGTTGCCTTTTCTGGGTTAAAACCTTAATTTTCTCACATGTGAGATGATAAAATCAGATCAGTGTTAAAATGCAGTTGAAATGTGACTATTTTGTAAGAAATGGCGCTGCACAGGCTGTGCTGGAGAGAGGCTGATGAGGTGATTAAACATCCTGCAAGGAGGAATTTCATTTGGGAGATTGAGAGGTGTGGTGAGAACTCCTCTCTGCCTACACACTTCTACCACTTCTCACTCTAACTGAGGGCTTATAAATACTTTATAAATTAATGAAATTAACCCCAGCACTCCCCGACTGTGGACCACTTACACCTTTCACACATGGTTCTATTAATAGTGGATAAAACATTAACTCCTGCAACCAGGGCATCCATTAAAATGGAACAGAGTTGGAAAGATCAGGAGCTGGTGCTCTTTTCCAGGAAAACACACGGATTTGGAAGGAATAGGTGGGTAATTTGCAATACAACAATGATTTAGGAAAATATTAATTTCCTGGCTAGCTTCAGATGCCTGAAAGCAATGCCAGGGTTTTTAAAAAAGTGATACATGTGATGCCTTAGGTTTTAACTTTTATATTTTACAAGTTCTGTACTGCTCAGAGTGTAACTCTGCAGTTCCTTGTAGCCTGGAATTTCTGCTCTCTCGTGCTGGGCAGACACAACAAAGCCTCTCCAGGCTTTGCCTTCAAGGACAGCCAGGCTCTTCTAGGCCCAAAATGTGTAACCCAAAGCCTCTGAGGGGGGAGCAAGCTGAGGGGAATTACATCATTGAACTGGGGCTTTAATTGGAGAATTAACCCTGATATGCAAATGAACCAAAGCTATAAAGGTGTGAAGAACTCGTGACCTGGGGTCCATCTTGGGGTCCATTTTTGGAGGCAGCCTCTGGCTCCCCCAGGGTGTGCCTTGAAGGCTTTCAAATAAACACCGACCTTTATTCCCTTACTCTTGTCTAGTCTCTGTTTCTAGGTGGCTGGAGAAGGCATCACATGTAGCAACCAAATTCAGTAAATCCCAAAAGTCAGCACCCACAGCCTCTGGAAGTGTCCTCAAGCTGTCAGGGAGGGAACATTTTCATTGTTCACTTCTGTGTAGCAGACCCTGTGCAGGAATTAAACTTCATTTTTGCTCCTGCTTCTCCCCAAACCACCCAAAACCATCACGTGGCCAAACCCTCCCTAGCGCAGCACCACTTCCAGCGTGCCTGCAAGCCTCAGTTAATCTCACCTGCAATCCAATTAAAAGCCTCTCAAAACTTTGCACCTGCACTAATTGTAGATTCACATCACTGCTTTGCAGTCATTAAGTCCATGAGTTAAAGTTTTGATGAGTGCAGCTAATCTGGTTTATCAACAAAGTGCTGCGAGGTTCCCGAGCTGAACCAGGATCATCAGCGCTCACGCTTCAGCCTTTCAGCAGGGGTCAGGCAGGAATTATCTTGTCTCACCAAGCATTTCAAAAGGGCTAATTATGTTTGTTCATAAAACTGGGGCCTAAAACAACCGAAATCCGAGGGAAAAGCTAGGGAACTTTTAATGGTGAATAACTCGTTCGGCTGAGGTGTTGATTTATATCAGAAAGTTCCGTGAGCATTTTAACATTCAGCAAAAACCAAAGTACTGGGGTTGTTTTTTCAAACTGCAGCAGATAAAATTCCATCTCCATGCTGCTGCTGAAGGCTGGGAGGCAGCTGCTGCTGGACCTATATTTCTGTGGGTGTCTGTGTGCATAGATGCATATTCCCTAGAGACACACGATGTGATCTCCTGCCTCACAGAGCCACAGTGGTTAAATATCAACCCTTGCCAAGTTCCTCTTGTAGATCCCAAAGCTGCAGTAGCCAGCCTAAAATTGCATATTTTACTAGAAATTTTATCTTTGTTTGTGCTTATCCAGCAGCAATGGAAAACCCACCTAGAGCTGCAGGTGAAGATAAATAACAACAGAGCATGGAGAAAGAGAGAAATATTTTTAATTCAGCCAGGAACTTTTTTTTTCCTAATGGATTCTTGCTCCCAATCCACCCAGAGTACATCAGGAGACCTGTGGCACGTGGAACAGATGGAGCAGGCATGGCAAACTCCTCCAGATGCACAGATCTCTTACACAGGTGCTGGGTTTGGGCTCTGCCTGGCCAAGGGCACCGGGGCTTTGGCAAACGCCCAGAATTCCAGGGGCTGGAAGAGAAAAGACAGGGAGAAAGGAGTCAGCTGGCAGCAGCACCTTCCAGAGCAGCCCCCAAGCCTGAGCCAAACCTGCCCGTCTCATTCCTCACCCCGTGCTCTGAATCACTGGCAAATTCCTAAACTTATTTGGCAGTTCAGGGGGAGGAATTTTTGGCTGGAGTTATTGGAAGTGAGACCTTGGGATATTTAATGCCTCTGTGGATGGTGTTAAACCCTTCCATTGTTGATCACTCTGGGGCAGATGTGCTTGTGTGGGGTCTTTTTATAATTCCTTCCACCCTTGTTTGTTTGGGGTTTTTTGCACTTTATTTTTTACCATTCCCTCACTTTTCCCCACCATCCATCATTCCTTCCTTCCTTCCTTCCTTCCTTCCTTCCTTCCTTCCTTCCTTCCTTCCTTCCTTCCTTCCTTCCTTCCTTCCTTCCTTCCTTCCTTCCTTCCTCCTTCCTTCCTTCCTTCCTTCCTTCCTTCCTTCCTTCCTTCCTTCCTTCCTTCCTTCCTTCCTTCCTTCCTTCCTTCCTTTTCTCTATTAGTTCTTTTTGTGCATATATTTTTTCTTTCCTCCTTGTTTCTTGCTTTGTTTGTTTTTCTTTTTTAATTCCCCTCCTTGGTAATTCTTTTTTTCAGGGGGGAGTGTTTTTGTTCATTTTGTTGTTATTTTGGGAGGGTTTTTTGTTTGGTTGGTTTGGTGTGGTTTTTGCTCGGTTTTCTAATTTTTATTTTTCTTTTCTTCTTTTTTTTTTTTCCCCCCTCCTTATTTATTTTCCTCTCGTTGTGTTTTGGGGGTGTTTATTTTCTCACTTGTGCATTTTTCCCCCTTCCAGCTGAGGAGGACAGTGACAAAGTTGGGGGCAGTGAGAGCCCAGGCTGCTCCTCACTCTCTGGACACACTGCAGGTGTAACTCAAGCACGGTGACGTTTGTTATGTCCCTCTAAATAGCTCTGCTGATGGTGCAGGACTGGTGCTGAGCCAGGAGAAATGATAAAACATAATCAAGCCCCAGAAGACGATGTTATGATGTTGATAGAGACAAATTTAAATCCCTCCTCCGTCCGTGGTAGGTTCAGATTAATCTGAGTGGAGTCTGCGTGTGATGGAAGCCAAACCACTCGGTGATGATCTGGGACAGGAGCATTAGAAGGGCCTATTCTGTTTTATAAACTCATTTTCTCTCCAAAACTCTAATTCAAATAATAATTTTTCTCTTTTAAAAACCACTTAGATTCCTCCTGTTGAAAAGACACCTTTCCAGCTCTGAGCTGGTGGGGATGAGCTGTCTCTTCATGAAGATTTTACTGGGTACATTTATCCCTGTGTTTATAGAGCAGAAATCCCTGCTGTATAAATAGCCTGAGCTCCCAGTGACCAAAGAAGGCCAAAAGCCAGGCTTCCACTTCAGAAATTTGCCTTTTTTAGTGTGATAACATTGGAGTGATGGCCAAGGCTTGGGATGGCAGGGCCTGAGCACCCATTCCAAAAATCCAAGCTAAGAGTGGTAAAAAGCTCTGAGGAAGGTACAAGTGATGAGGGTAAAATCTGAAGTGGGGAGCGAGCCTGGAAATTCTGGGATGGTCTAAGTCATAAAAAAGACAATTTTGGCAGCTGTTGGAAGAGAGAAATCTTCAGCATTGGTTGGGGCACCTTTGCAGCCCAGCCCTGGATCGGGTACCACGAACACCCCAACTCCTTCTGAGTTTGGTGCTCCAGCAGGAGAACAGATTGGATTTCACACAAATAATGCTTAACTTTACTGAAAGCTTATCTAACAGAAATTTCTTCAGGCAAAACATTTAAAATGTGAAAAAAAGTGGTGAGTTTAATTGCTGGGAAATATCTGACTTCAGTCCTCCTATGCCAATACCTAAAATAAGTGTGAAATATCTGTCATTAAACCTGGGAGATTATAAACCCAGTGACAACTGGTTTGATGCCAACAGTTCTGTTGGCACTGCAGATCATTTTGTTCTAATCTTTCATGAACTCTGTGACTAAATTCAGAATTCTTGCTTCGGGTATCAAGAATGGTAAGAAAGAATCGACACATTTTCTCAGGTTTCGCAGAGAAACCTGTGCTTCTTGGCTCTCAGGAGCGAAAATAAAACATCAATTAACAGCATTCCATCTTCAGGAAGGTCTGGGTGAGACATCCCTCTAATATATAATCATCATTTTCAGCAATCACAGTCTTTTTTCACTCTCCATTACTGTAACCATTTACACCCAAGTACTTCAGGCTTTCCTTTTTATTTTTTTTTTTCAAACATGAATGACTACATGATTTATTGATTTCATTTGAATGATAAATGGAGATATTATTTCCCAGCAGGTGACTAAATACAAAGCTAGCAAGCCACACCAAGAAAATCAGTACAACCACACTTCAAAAAGTGGTTTAACCTTTGTTTTACTCGAACAAAAACTGCCTTTGCAGCCAGATATTTTATAAACTCCCTCACCAGCTCTCCTTTCCAAAGGTTATTTTACATTTTGATTGGCTCAGGTCTTTTTCCCCCATTGATTAGGCTGATCAGACAGATGGATAGGGAAATATTGCTGGGAAGAGGGTGGCTAAAGGAACAAATGCTGCTTTGATGGTGCTGTCAAGGCTCACTGAGGCACAGCAGCACCCAACACACCTGTGGAGAACAGCCCAAAAATAAAATTGGGACAGAACCACTCAGGGATGGGCAGAAAGTTCATCCTTCTGTGTTGTTTTCAGTATTCCATCATTATCATGGAGAATATTTAATAAATTATATGCATGTAGTGAGTTAATTACCTGTTGTATAAATGTATAGTGCTACATAAAGAGGGCTTTTGGATCCCAGATGCTTTCAGTGTGTTCAAAAGTGATCCAATTTTTTTTCTCTGTGCAGGTTTGACTGCAGCCTTTGAAAATCCTGTGCTAAAAGGTGGTTTTCCATAATGGAGTCAGGGAAATAATTGTGTTCTCTTAGAAATAAGCAAAGAGATGATAAGCCATCCTCTCTTGCAGAATTTGGCCTTCCTGTATAAATAAATAGTTTCAGAGCAGAGATCCTGTGTGGTCAAACTGATTGCCAGGAAGAGAACACTCTGAGTTCATTATCTGGAGTTCTTCAGCTCAATCCAAGGAGGCATTTTGCAATCACTAGCACAGAAAATAGATGCACTGAAATGCTCTTGCATTTACAGAAAGCTTCAGGATAATTTATTTATGAGATGGCTTGTTGCTCTTACATACCACTTACATTCATCAAATTCTTGGCATTTATTCTTCCCAGTTGGGCCAGTGAAAAGCAACCAATTAAGGTGGTATTCAGGCAGAAAAATTCCAGCCCTATCCAGAAGCAGGGAAAGTAAGAAGAATTATCCATGGGTTTCTTTAGAAGCTTTTAATAGGTTCAGCTCGAGCAGGTGGAAAGGAGTGTGGGAGATGCCAGCTCCCAGGGCAGGGAGCTCACCTGGCCATGGCAGAGTCCTTTGGGTCCTTTCCACCAAGGTCACACTGTCCCTCTGCAGGGATCCCCTTCCCAACCTCCCAACCAGGAGATTTCTGGCCAGACCCAACTCTCCTGGCAGTTTTGGGGCTGAGAAGCTTCTGATACAGAGATTGAGGCTCTTCTGTAGGTGTAAAAACCTGCCCCTCGTGTGCCAGTAAATGTGGGGTGTCCCTCAACCAGGTGGGCAAAAAAAAAATCATAATTGGAACTTGTCTCCATATGAGAGACTTTTCCTAGGGGGCCTGAGCTGGAAAGCTGTGAATTCATTATTTGTGAATCTATAATTCTTTGCTCCCTGAAAAATGAGGATTGTGGGAAAGGCATTGGGTTTTCCAGCTTGTTTCACTGTAGCACTCGATTTAGGCTTTCAATGCAAAGCTCAAATCCTCTCCTGCCATGGCTTTGTCCTACAGATTTGGCCAGAAAGAAGTAGTGATTCACACTTTTATGGCAGTCTTAAAACTTTTTGGTCTAACAAGCAAATATTGCCTGGTGAGTCCAGCGAAGTTATTGTATCTTTATGTTTATGTCGATGAAATTACGTCTGAAACAAGGTTTGAGTGCGGTGGCGTCGCAGTTAAAGATTAAATCTGATTGTGTTCTGCATGGCAACGCTGTAAAACTGCTATTTCTGCTTTAAAAAAATTCCAATTTCCTCCAACAGTTTGCATTGTTTCTTTGAAGGGTGAATTTAAGCATCAGTATTTATAAGAATATGTACATCATTAATCTCCAGCCTTTAATCTCTGTGGTCCTACTTGACCCAGTGAAGCTTCAAAGGGTGTGGGTGCCTTATGTTTTGTTATTGGGAGGGGAGGTGAAATATAAATGAAAAATCTGGAATCAAAATTATATCTGTGACATTTCCTTTTAATCTGCATAACATATTTAATGCTCGACATGTTGGGAAGCTACCTGGATATTTGCCTGATGAACAGTTCTAGGGACAAACTGGAAAGAGTAAACATATTAATTAGAGACTGCACAGCTCCTTCTTGCTGGTGTAATCATTAAATTGATTTTTCCAGTCTGACATGTAATTGTTCCAGCGATGGAATCCTGCTTTCCACTCTCGTTCTGCTTCATCAATATTTCCTGTAAAACATGAAATGGGTTACATTAATCTAAATTTGAATCTCTTTGTATGCTAATTAAAAAATAATTTTGATTATCAATGTCATCTGCTCCAAATACATTATGGGATGGTCTTTTGCTTCTTTTCTGAAACCTGGGATGACTGAAAATTCAGTGATTAGCATTTTGTCTTTCCATCAGAAAGGAAGGAGTGCAAAGATATCATTCTGGCAGGGTAATAAATTTACTTTGGATTTTTAAAATAATATATATATTTAATATATATTTTGGATAATTCTTCTGTCCATCAAATCCATCATTTTAAAGCCACTTTTTTTTAATCCTCAAAATATTCCTTTGGTTCAATACACCCTGCAGTGAAACCTGCATACCCTCAAGACTAAATAATGCAAAACGGGAGAGATGCTTGCAAAGAAGAGGTGAAATCACAGCTTTATTCAAGGCAACAACAGGATTGCCATTGCTTTAATGGATTTCAATGGATGTCCAGCATTTCACCCTCCCATGGAAAAAATCCCCAGGTTTAAAGCATAAAGGGCACAGGTTTGGAGCAGGATACTGTCAAACGTGCTCTATGTTGACATGAAACCGTTTTTTTCTTTTTCATCCCCACCTTTAAAGCACTTTCCAAGTAATCCCATGTCCCAAGGAAATATTTATTGCCAAATTTGTCATGAGCATGGGAGCAGAGGGTAAGGATGAGAAGAGTCACAAAAATCTAGCATTTCACAGGGCTCCCAGAGTATTTTATGGACAGGGATCCCCTCCTGCAGCCCCAAAAGGTGGTTAACACCATGGAGGAAGGCAGGGGCCTTGCAGGAACATTCCACACCCCACCAAAAACGTGGATAACGCCTGCAGGTTCTATCAGACCCCGAGCCTCATAATTATGTATCTGCTGTAGACTTTGGGATAAAGTTCAGAAACCACTGATGGTCTATGATCTTTATTCATTCTGGATTTAACTCTCGTGGTGTCCCACCCTGGCACAGCTCACTTCCAGAAAAACTTGGTAATTGTGTTCCTGAGGTAACAGTTCGTGGTTTCTTTATGCTCCTTTGGCTTTATGTTCTCCTGCTGCAGCAGAGCCTCGGCCCTTTCCCTCCATAAATACACCCCTTCCCCCTTTTTTATGATCTGCCAGCACTGCGAGTATAACTGGTGATGTGAAAATGAAATATTTCTGTGTTTTACACATCACTAGAGAAAATATTCGGGAGAGAGAGCTCACTGATTCCGAGATTTAGCTTGGAGAAGCATCCAGTAATTTGGTTGCTTATCTGCAGTTTAGCTCAACGTTTCCAAACCTTTTTGGTCTGGAAATCCAGATGGCAATTTAATGAGACTTTGAAATGAGATTTACTTCTCGGTTCCAGTGAGACCAGAAATAAAACCAAGATACTTTTTCTCTGGGAAGTCCTGTACTTTTACATGCAGTCAAAAGGGAAAGTGTGAAGAACAAATACGGGAAAAAATGTCAATAAATTAACCACATCGTTCTCCCTCAGCTCAAAGTTGTAAATAAGCTTGCTTACAACAGAGATCAAAGGAAAGTTCAGATATTTTGAATTTTTTTTTCTGCAGGCCACAACGGCTGTTAACTCGGAGATGATTTGGAAATGCTGGTAACAATAAAACCTCATTTTCACTGCTAAGCTATGCAGATAGAACTCATAACTAAGGGGACAAAACATGCACAACATTCTGCTTTCCTGACTCTAAGAACTCTCCTTTGCACACACTTAATTTAAAGATGCAGTCAGGGTCTCAGGAAAAGCCAAATTTTCCAAATCAAATCAAATGGATTGGTAATTCAGTGGATGAAGCAGCAGCAGCATTATTTGGAGAAAACTGCCTGAACCGTGTTTCTTCTTTTATTCTTGATTTTGGGTATCCACTTTTAGTTATTCAGGGAAAACCTCCACTAATGAATTAAAAAGAAAACCTAAGAACATCCCTTCTTTAATTATTCAGGTGTAGAGGTGTTTGAAGTCTGCCCAAAGACTTTAGACACTGGAATATCTCTATCATGGACACATCTTGAATTAAAAGTCACTGTTCTGGAGTATGAATTATGGGACTTTTCAGTGCTTCTTAAAGATTATGGTGAAGAAGTGACCCAGCTAGAGAAAGAAGACATCAAAAAATTCAGAGGAGCCACCACTATGAATCTAAAAGACAAAACGGGGACAGAAAACACTGAAATAAGAACTTGAATTCCCATTTGTTTGCTTTTTTTTTCCCTCAGTGATAAGATCCAAATTGAAGTCACAAGTCAATGCATCCCATTCTCACCAACATCATCAATCTCTGGGAACCAACCACCCATGACTTAGATGAGCTGACAGCTGGGAGGCAGAAAAGAAAAAGATTGGAGAGTCCAAGCTGACCAATAATTACAGCTGAGAGCTCTGGGTGCCTGCAGAGCCACGGAGCCAGCCCACAGTGCACACAGGGAATTTTCTGTAAGCCATTGGGGCAATCCCAAACTTTACCTTCATTCCCATTAGCCCCGTGCAGAGCCCAGTGAGGCTGAGAAGGAGAAAAGGGGAGATCCTGTAGGCAATGAATCAGTGCTCTGAAAGGTTTCACAGACCAAAAAACCAAACAAAAAAATGTTTGTTTTGGTTTTTTTAATTCTTCAGCAATGCCAGTGCAATCAGCTGGAATTTCCTATCATTCCATCTATCCCTTAATTTAATGGTGTTGCAGCAAAGTTAAATTTATCACCACCCCATCCTTTGAACTGCTAGATGTGCCAGTAAAGTCCTAATCTTAATGTTAACACACAAAAATACATTTAGGATTGGGAAAAAGGCCGTATAGCTGTTAATTAATAAGGGATGATAAGTTAGAAATAATTTTTCTGTCCTCAACAGCTGATGATTGGAGGTACCTGCAAGTTTCTGGGTTCATTAGTATGATAAATGCCACAGGTTTATGCTATAAATTCTCACGGTGAGAGTTTCTTCACAAAGGTGCAGAAAGGAGAAAACAAATAATATCTATATTCAATATTCTTTAATCACACTCTGTGGATATCAAAACTTTGTTAGTCACAGCAGCATATTGATTTTCACATGTGTTTTTAAGGACTTCAGATTCCTTTCCTTTATTTTTTTAGTTCTTCCAGAAGAAGCAGAGCTCTCTGGGAGATGAATTATTCTGAGGACTGTTATCTTTCCAGTGACTTGTTGGAAATGCTGGAAAGGAATCAAATTGTTTAGGTACAGAAACTTATTGCAATGAGTAAAGTCTTTGTTGGTAGGTGTAGTAGTACTGGTGAGGTTACTTGTGATTAATTCACATTTCTTCATGTATCCAGCTCTGTGGAAGTTTAATTTAATTCCGATGGTGAATTTTCTGTTTATTCAAATTTTTAATATTCTTACCAGCCTGAGTATTTAGCTCTGTAGAATCCAGACACTGGTTGGAGGATCACAGCAAATACAATAATTTTTATTACTCATTGGTCAAGAGGCTGAACATTTCTCTGCCTCCACACAAAAAAATCTTTTTAGGGTGGTTTTAAAAAGCAATGTATTTGTATTACCTAGTTTGATTTCTTCATAGATGATACAGGATGCAGTAATATCCAATAAAATAGGAAAATATGTATTAGGCACACTAAAGTAGGAATGGAAGTGTAAATGGAAAGTTTGGCTGCCTGCAGCGTTCTACAATCAAGAGGAAACGGGCAGATATAAATAGGAAGGGCTTTAGATGCATTAAAGGTTGTGTTGAGGAGGTAAAGCCTAACATCGATGCTTTTATAATTAACATATGATTGCTCTAAAAGCTACTTAAAAGTCACTTACTGTTTACTGTCCCTCCTGTGTGATTCTTTCAGCAGCAGCCAGCAGAAATCCTTCTGGTTTCAAAATGAAATGGAAAATGCTGAGTGCTCCCAGCTTGTCTTGGGGTGAGTAGGGTGCAGGGTGTGCTCAGGGCCTTGGAAACTGGGTTAAAATCTGGGTAGGAATCGTGTCTGGTTGGAATTGAGAGCCACATCCAATGGTCCACATCCAATTTACCTGTCCAGTGATTATTATCCAGCTGGACACAGAACTGCAGGTTCTGACTCATGTCTTCGATTATGGATTTATGTATTGAAACTCGAGAGAAGACACTGAGAAATCTTCCAAAATCATATCAAAATCATTCCAAAATAGTCTGGAGATACCAGGGCCATATTTTACATATGGCTGTTACTTTTGTGTTACTGTGAGAGCCTTATTTTTTCCTTATTATTTTCCCTCCCCACAACCATAAGAATTAAAAAAAAAATATGTGATAGTATTGCTTGAGGAAAATGTGGATTTTCTAACAATAAAGAGATATTTTTCTCATATATTTAAGTGCCTCAAGGAACTTGTCTTACCCAGCCTGTGGTGGGAACAGGCTGGTTCAGATCCAGGACACATTTGGAACTGGCCTGTAAAGGTTTTAAAATCCCTCAGTGTGTGGCAAGGCTCGGGCTAGGAGTGGATCAGGAGCTGAGCAAGGGGTTACCAAGCACATCCATGGCAAATCCTGATTACTTGAGGCTGAAAAATCATAAATTCTGCAAAATAAGTTGTTTTGATTATCCTCTTTGGGTTCTACCTGATAGAATTCTACTTTGCTTATCTGAACCCTTCTTGAACTTGTAATAATGAGAATATAAAAATTCCTTACTTGTTCCCTGTCATCTTATATCACCTCATGTTAAGGCAACCTGCTTTTTCTAAGAATATTTCAATGAAAGGAATCATAGAAATAAGAGGCCCTTAGAACATGAAGAAATCTGACTATTAATGGTGTGCACCATCCTTTGGGCATAAAAGGAGGGAGGAAGTGCAAAATAATATTTCAGCAAAGAGAATTACTGCAATATAGGCTGTTATATCACGTTTGTATGCAGGATTTTCAAGGGTTTTCTGTCAGAATTGTACAATATTTTATAGGGAACGTAATGGAAATACTCTGCTTTTATATTTGCAATGTTTCAGGGACTGACAGATGATCCATGACAAGGCAGTGCCACTTGTTGACAACATTCTTGCCTCAGTTCTATATTAGGATCCAGACACGATGATTCTTCTCTTTTCGCTAAGAATGCGCTCGTGAATTTCTTTTAATTAAATTATGCAAATTTATGTTGTGAATTACTGAGTGTGGCACAGTGATGCATTTATGTCTGCTGGCAGATCCTGAGTGTTGCTTCATCATCCCTCACCTCACAGGATCAGGCAGAGCAGCTCTGCTTTCCTCCAAGATGTGTTGAACTCCTGTGATCTGCTCCCTCCTGCTCCACACGGACTTAGTTAAGCTCAGCCCATTTCTAGGATCCACATTTTCCCCCTAGGGTTTCCCAGTCAGGTTAAAGGAATATGTAAAAGAGTTCAGCTCTCCTGGCTCAGCACAAACTTGTCAGAATCTTTGAAACCTCCCTGAAATCCATCCGTAATTGGGAACGCTGTGATTTTAAAATCACAGAGTAGGCTTCATAAATTATTCATTTTACCTACTGATTTCGCATCTCTTGATTTAATTGAAAAACATCTGTTGAATTGAGAGGGGATAAAAGTTGAGCCGTAATACAGTCACAGACTCAAATGAGGAAGGAATAAATTATTTCACAAGGAATCATCTGTGCACCATGACAGTTTACATATTTTTAAGGCTTACGTGGTTTTTAAGACGAGCATTCAAACTGAGTCTTAGAGAAAGATTTTAAATTACTAATTAACATCTTAAAAGTGTATCTCATTTTTGAAACGAGACTTTCCCCCAGTCAAGCTGCAGAATGTGATTCCAGAGCTGCAAAATCACTTTATAAAATCAATTCCTTTTGAAATCCAAAGCACAGAGGCTTCATCTGTTGCTGGGCTTTGGGAAAACAGTGCCATCGGTCTTCGAAAAATTTGAGTCTTCTGTGTTCAACTGACCTTAAAGTTCCAAACAATTATACTTTTCTTGGCAGCGAAATCTCATAAATCCATTGTATACAGGGCACAAATCAGTTTGGATTTCTATAGGCAAATCCTGCAGCCTCTGGGTTGTCAGCAGTGACACTCCAGAAATAAAACATGGGGCTCTCACGTGAGCTGGAAACCACAATCCCCTCTTGGCAGTGGCAGTGCACTTCATATCCCCGGGGGATTAGTTACATAAAATAGAATCCCATAAATAATAGATAATATAATCCAAATAAAACATCCCATAAGGTCCCACAGTTTATACAGAACATCTAAAGTCTCCAGAATTCCCAGTGCAAGCTCTCCTTTAACACTGATTTTCCTGCTCTCTCCAGCACCCAGGAAACCAGAGCCTGGTGGCACCGAGACTCTTGCAGGGGGTACCAAAGAACAGAGGTTTCAGCACTCAGTGTGGCTGCATCTGCATTTTGAGAGAGAGAAAATCCATATCACAAAGTCCTGGCCCTTGGTGTGTGCCCAGGCTTTGTCCTGGTACAAAGCAGGGTGGTGTCCCCACAGCCAGAAGCACAGGGCACGTTCTGGGCCCACTCTCACCACCCCACAGAAAGTTTTCTCCAACACCAATTCAGTTTTGTCCAACTGAACATCTCAGTTACAAACAGGAACGTAAAGGTCTGAACTCAAGTATCACATTAACATCCCGCAAATGATCCTTGCACAAAAGTTTTATATGAAAGCATCTTATATGAAAGAGAAGAATTGTTACCTGTCATTTCCACGACTTTGGGGAAAAAGTGTTTCCAGAATCGACACTGCTGAGCCCGTAATTTTGTCAGTACCTCGGGAGTGTTGGTGTTCAGTGTCAAATATTTTTGGTCAGTACTAGTGAAGACTGGCCATTTTACTCCATTATTCAAGGTCCCATTTGGAGCTCTAAATGAGAAAAGAAACACTTCATTTAGAGTGAGAAATTAGCACACAATAAAGCACGATGTGGGTTTATTTAACAGTTGTTCAGCTTAAGTGTGTTAGTTTGGAATGACTGATGTATCCTTTTTTAAGTAACGGGGGAAAAAGACAGATAAATTTCATTTATCCTCATCTGAAGAAAAAAGAAATCCCCTTTTGAGGTGTTCTGGGTTCATCAAAGGGAAAAACTTAATAAATAATCATATTCAAACAACTTTCCGATTCTTGAGTTCCTCACAGAAGCTGTGAATTATTAAGGTTGACTTAAGAACAAACCAGCCTGCCTGTCTGAGAGATTGAGTGGGTTGTGTTTTAGTTTGAATGCTTTTGATCCCTTTAGATGGACAAATAGATTGGGATAAATGGCTGGGATAAACATGCAAGTAAAGGCAGAAACAACGTCTAAACTTGGATAAGATCTGTATTGGGACAGAGAACAATTATTCCTCATTACAAAGGAACTGCCATCCTTGGGCCCTGTTGAGTCCTGTCAGTGGAGGGCCAAATGGGAACAATCTGAAATCTTGTGGAAACTGGGAAGAGGTACCGAGGGCTTGACCCTTTATAAAACCAGCTCTGCATGTGAAAGGAGCACAGCTGTTGGAACTACAAGAGTTGGGATAAATATTTATAATACAACAGAATTCAGAAGGCTCTAAGGACAGGAACTTTTCACCTCCAAAAATGACAGTATCTGTATGAGGGGGGAAAATGGTTTAAATGCGTAGAAGAACAACAAAATGGGCAGCATTACATTAGGGAACAAACAAAACAGAATAAGATTTACAGGAATAGAAGTAGATTTGTATTTCAGTCAAAGATCGCCATTAACTCAGAAGAGGTTAAGAATAGAAATGAAATATTTTATTCCAGTGCAAGCACAGGAGCCATTTTCTTTCCTCGAAGCTGGTATCAAGGAATCTGGGATTTAAGGCAGAGCGACAGTAATTGGTGATTCTTGGTGGGATAAATCAACTCTGAGCTGAGTTAATTTGGTTCTCTCCACTTTTCACCAGGACACTTCCCAGAAGGCAGAAGGCAAAGAGAAGTCCAGGGAGTGAAGGCAACTGGGTTCTGCTTCCCAAAAGTGGGAACAAGGCATGAGGTGTGGGTGGGAGCAGTCAGAGCACGAGATGCTGAAGCAATATCAATATCTCTCAGTTAATTCTGAATTAATCAAGTTTTCAGCCCATGTTTTTTGCATTCTGGGGTCTTTGGCATTGGCTGCTCCAAGAACCAGTGTTGGAATAAGAGCTTCAGGCTGTCATTTCCTGAACTGCTCCCTTCCTCACGGATTTTTCTTGACTAATTCAGCTCTGATTAACCTATGGCACCTCTTTAAAGTGCACAATTATTTGTGGCTCCTGAGAATGATGACTTAAGCAGAGCTGACTTGCACTTCAGTTCAAGATCAGGACGCTAATGGTGCTGTCAGTATTCATTTAACAGCTTTTATGCTATGAAATAAATCATGACATCCCACATTATAATTTACAGGTGTGTGGGGGGATTACACAATGCCTAGATGGCTACAGATGTATTTTACTAAAAAATGATTGAAAGAACTGTCAGGTGAACACAGCACTTTGAAGCCCATGAACCTGCTGATTATGACAATCTCTGCATTTCTAGGAAGTTTACTGCTCAAAGAAATGCCCAGTAATTTCCTTCTTAGCTTCATTATTGAAAATTTCCCAAGTTAAAAAGCAGCTCCCGGTCGGAGCAAAAGGGAGATCACAGGAGTATAATTTGGAACAAGTTATGATTATAACCTTGTTGTTCCCTCACAATTACTGTTCATTCCTTCTTGCTAATAACTTCATGATGAGAATTGCAGTGCCCAGAATAGGCTGTAAAATTCCCTGTTCTTTGCACCAAATTCAAAGGCGAATAATACTCATAAAGAACAGTGAGAGTACAGTGGGAATACCTTCAGTGAGCCGACAGGAATCCAATACCCTGCACAAACTTGTCTCTGCCCATTTAGGTTTGGATGGACAATCTTTGCTGACCCATTACAAAAACTTGTTTTTACCAAAAAAAAAAACTTTCAGCTTGCATGGAAACCTCCATTCTATCATCTTTTATCAATTCCTCAAACCTCTGCTCTTTCATCTTCGGGTACTGCTTAATCACCTCTGCTTCAGTAATTCCAGTTTTGCCCCTTTGGTGCTGGCATTGGGGTCTGATGATGTGTCCTGAAAGGTTTTGGGCTGTGCATCTTCAGGCCAGGCCTCTGTTTTGTGGTTTTATCTTGTCAAATCACCTTTCTTGGACAAGCTTTTTTCAGGGAAGACCTCAATTTTGTTTGAACAAAATCATCAAATGGTATGGCTTGGAAGGGACCTTGGAAGATCCAACTCCCTGCAATGAGCAGGGACATCTTCAGCTGGACCAGGAATATGAGCTTCACTGAATATCTTAGAAAGAATCTGGTTCCTTTTCTACCCCTTTTACTCTTTGCAGGAGCGCTCTTAGGGCAATGAAGAAATATAATTCTTTGAATTGCTCCCAGAAAAGAAATGCAAGAGAGAAAAACCAAACCAAACCCAACCAAACCAAACCCAACCAAACCAAAACAAACCCAACCCAACCAAACCAAACCCAACCAAACCCAACCAAACCCAACCAAACCAAACCAAACCAAACCAAACCAAACCAAACCAAACCAAACCAAACCAAACCAAACCAAACCAAACCAAACCAAAAAACAACCTGTGTTTAAACTTTGATATAAACAGAATTGGTCTCATTCCTTCAGCTACGTTTTTTCTTCGTATATGCCCTGAAATTCCAGGCTGGATTCTCTCTACTCAGCTAGTGGCACAGCAGCTCATTTATAGCAGATTTTTTTGTTAAGATATGTCTTTAAGTGGAAGTTTCTTGGTTGCACTTGTTGTTACTTAGTTCAGGTTCTTCCCTTTTTGGGTTTTTCCATCCACAATTGCCAATAACTTTTAGTGTTCAAGATAAATTTATAGCAAGTGTATTATAGAGACATGAAGGGGGTTTTGGCAGAGCTTATTCACCAATCATTTCTCTGTACTCAATATTAATCTTCAGCAACTTTAGAAAAAGTTAATTTCATTCAAATGGAAAATGCAACATGAACAGAGTTCTGTTAATCATAATAAACATACATACATTACCATTCTCATTAATGTGATCAATATAGCCTGAGATACAACAGCAGCTCACTGCATTTTCATTAATATTCACACAGCATTACCTTTACAAATGGTTTATCATACACAAAAAAATGTAATTCATCATCTGACTGGTTTTGGTAAACATTCAGGATATAAAGTACCTGGAAAATATTCCCTTTATTTTTGTGAGTGGGCTCTGAACAGCAGAGTGAAAACTCATAGAGTGAATTCCATCATTTACCACAGAGGTTATTGTTTTGTACTGTTAAGTTGTATTTTGAAGAAGGCCAGAATGGAAAATATTCTCTGCTAACTCTCCTGCAAACATTTTTAGGCTGCTTTAGGATTTACCTTTGTAAAACCACTGCCCACACTCCAGCTTAGACTGTCCCAAGCTTTCTCCATGTTCCTATTTAGCTGCTCTGTTTGTGACTTTTGTTGAGTGTTTCTCCAGAGGACAAGAAAAACATTCCCACATCTCAGTGCCCAGTAAGGTGAATGAAAATTAATGATAATTCTGCTGCACCCTGTGCTTCCCCTGTGCAGGAAGAATTGAAATCCAGCAGAGATCTGTCCCTCCCAGCGCGAGTGCTTTGGCTTCCCCCTGGTTGGAACTGCTGATGCTTGCTTCCAATTTGGCCCCTTTTCTTTTAAAAGCTGGTTTAAAGGCAGGACAGAGGGAATGTGAACCATTTTTATTGGCTTTTGTGATTCCTGGTGGCTGTTGGGCAGCACTGGAAATCAGCTGGTTCCCATGGGATGGCGTTTTACAGAGAGCTACCATGGGCACAAGAAAACCAGGAGGGAGAATGGCCTTGGAGGGAATGCAACAGCAGAAATAACCCCAACTCTTGCAGATTTCCTGCAGCTGCAGCACAAAACCTCAGAGAACCATGGAACAGTCAGCTCAGCATCAAATAAGAAGCACAGTGTGGAAGTTTTGCCCCAAGGGCAGCTCTGGGAGTAAGGGGTGGCTCTGTACCTCTGATGGTTGGGTGATTTTAACATCTAAACCACACAGATGATCTTTTTCTTTTTTCTCTTTTTTTCCCCTCACACTCTGGAAGAAAACATTTTGTTGTTTTCCCTCTTTCCCACTCGGCCAGGAGGACACTCCTAATGAGCAGGAATGCTGATGAGGAGCACCAGGCCCCCCTGTGCTGCCCCAGCCCCCACCCAGAGGGATGGGAAGTGTTTGTGGCGTTAGTCAGGCCAGCACAGCCACGTGTCTCACATGCTTCCTAAAGGCCAGGACATGGGATATTTATACCTATGCTCATTTTCCCCTTGCAGCACGCTGGCTGCCAGGTTAATCTCAGTTTGGGGTGGTGGTGTGGTCCCTGGGGGGGTGATTGGGTAGGGACAGCAGAAGGTTGCGTAAGGCTTTGCTTGGATGGCACCACTGGGAGCTTAACAGACACTTCCCAGCCCAGTGCCATTAAAAAGAAAAGCAGATTTTACTGTTAACTCCTGGTTGAGTCTTCTGAAACCCTCAAACAATTTGGCTCAATCCCAGTTTTTCATAGCAGGCCATTCGTTTCAGATGACTCCCTGCTAAGTAGGCACCAGAGAGGTCCATGAGGTGGAAAACCCAAAATTCTTAACCTGAGGAGCAGTCCCAGCTCTTGGAACAAAGAAAATGAACCTGCTCTGGAAAGTTGGAAAGTTAGCAAGGGAAAGGATGAAGAAATATCTGTAGCATTGGTAAAAAAAAGGTAACTGTAAAGTATCCCCTGAAGCTCTAACTAATGCACAAAATTTTCATTCAGAGACTGAAGCCTCTGCAAATCAGAAATTCTCTGTATGAATATGTTGATTGAATCTGATGCAACGTCACCACCAATTGGGTCCATATTTCTGTGATTCTGTACAATGAACTCATCCTTAGGTTTTTTTTTTAATTCAGGCAGTTATCCAGGATGTTTTCCCAAGTCAGCCACTCTTCTACCACCTACAGAAGTGGCTGGGTGGGTAAAATCCTTACATTATGCCGAAATATTTTACATTAAATTGTGCACTCTGAGGCTGTTTGCTATGAGAAATTGCAAGAGTAAAGATGGGAGGGGCACTTTTCTGTCCATTAGTCAAAGTTTATGAGTTGGCCTCTCTGGAATAACAAGCGAGGGGAATTTATACTCTTTATTCCCCTAGACTAATGGGACAGACAGCAGCTGTCAAACCTATAGCTGAAATTAAAAAAAAAAAAAAAATTGTTGTTATTATTATTGTTGTTATTATTATTATTATTACTAGCCAAGCTTCAAAAACTGTCATACTGAAAGATAACAGCTCAGGCAGGGGGATTATCAGCATATGGGACACTGGGTGATTGGAAAGCATCCATGAGTTTCAGTTTCATAAACTTCCTTGGAGTTTTGCTCTTCCTGAAGTATCAGTACCTGTGGCACTGTGAAGAGCTGGAGAACTTGGGGTAAAAAATCGTATTTAAAACCATTTATTTATTAGAACTTAATTATTGTGAGAAAATAGCGACCGGTTTCTGAAAATATAAGTAATTAAACATTTCTCATAAAATTGATTTAAATTCTCATGGAATTGAAATAAAAAATAATTTTCATATAATTCTCCTTAATAAGGTGCAAAAATCCTGATTTTGTGGAATTTGAAAAAATTCTCATATAATTCTCCTTAATAAGGTGCAAAAATCCTGATTTTGTGGCATTTGAGCCTTACTGAGATTCCCACAGTGAGGAAAGAAAGGGTTCCTCTGATGAGCACTACGAGTGTGAGGGATGTGCCGACCTGAACCCTTCAAAGTCCCTTTTTAATCAGCTGCTTGTGGGAAGTTCATTAAGCCCTGCTGTGCTCGGCTCTCCCTCCCAGATCACACACACGAGTCCATAATCCAGTGACTACAAAGTGTCCCTGAGCCAGAGCAAAGGGAAACTGCTTTGCAAGTCCTAGCCTGGGTAAATATTATTCCTTCTGCTGATCCCTGAAGAAAGCAGCAGGATCCAGCTGGCAAAGTCTTTAACTGACAGAAACTGGAGAAGAACCTTTGCAGCTAGGCTTTCTTACACCTTCACAGGCTAAATAAAGCTCAGGATATTCCTTCCAGATTCCAGCCTGCTGACAGCAGCTGCCTGTTTAAATGCCTTAAACTATAAATTATCATGGTATGTGCTATTATGACCAATATCAGTTCCAGGAAATGAAGCAACAAGCTGTCACCCCTTTTTTTGGGGGATGTTATTTGTGTTATTATGTGCTATTTGTTATGTTTTTTGTCTTGTGTTCTGCTCCAGAGAGCCTCATGGGGCACCCATAGAGCTGAAACAATTCTTGTTCGTGCAGGTCATGAATTCCTGCTATAAATAAGGTAGGCCTCAAGATAAGGGTCGTAAATAATGAAGTATTTGAGACATTCAGATGCAGGAGGCTCTGCCTGAGCTGTTTGCTGTGCATTTAGGAGCTGGGTGCTTCCAACCCCTGGCTCCTGGATGGGAGCCTGCTCTGGTGCCAGGAGAAATAACGAGCCTGAGCCAGAGCTAACGAGCCCTTCAACCCCTGCCTGCATTTCTGAGCCCCTGGGCCACGCTGCACATGGGTCTCCTTCACTCTGAAGTGCTCCAGCCAAGTTTGGGGCTGCTTCAGGAACCCCAAACTCCACACAGAGCATGGATGAGACGGGATTTTATCATACGAGGCCTGGAACTGTCCCACTGCTCCCTGTGAGGGCCACAGTGATGATTTCACACCTACAGGACTCGGGTCCTGATGGGAATATTCACATTTCATATTTACATCACCTTTGGATAGAGGTGAGAGAGGCAACACTGCACCTTAGTCCTTCTTCATGCTGGAGGAACATTTTTGCCTTTTTCTTCCCGTGTCCCTGTGAAGTATTTTGTAAGACCCTTCTGCCCTTTTGTGCGGCATCAATTTCCACTTCCAAGGGCCACTTTTCAAAGCTGTTATTTCTAACGCTCTTGGCTGCAGTAAGAAATCAAATGGAGCTATAGTTTTTAGTCTTATCTTGTAGAGGTTGAAGAGGGATATTTGGAAATGGAAGAAGGTCCTGAACCCCACGGAAACCTTGCAGCAGGAAGTACCTTCCATAACAGGTAAGTAAAAGAGTAAGTAGGTAGGAAGGCACCTGGCACACACTTGCCCTTTTAGTCATTCTCTGAGGCTGTTTTATCTCCTCTGCAACCTCTCTTCCTCTTCATGTCCTGGAAAAACCCAAACCTACACAATATCTGAACCAGAATTGCTCCCTGGAACAAACCAGGGCTTCATCAGAAACAATAAAGAGGGCGTGAAGAGAGAGAAAAAGTGTTTTTATAGCCATAAAGCCATCAATACTGGGTTTTAAATTCCCAGTGTCTCTGGTAAAATTTGTCAGCCCAGCTGGTTCTGAGAAAGAGTAAATACTGTGCTCATGGATATTATTGCTGGTTCCCTTCCTTCCTCTCCCTCCCATTAATAAAGTTCATCCCAGGCACTCAGAAATTGTTGGATAAATGTGTTCAATGCTTTTCTTATCTCTAGAGACTAAATTTGCAATTGAGAGTGTGTAGTTGATACTACACCAGGATATGATATTTCAAATTTGTTTTCAATGGAAATTGCCCTAATCATGATTTATTTTCAGGACGGATGCTCCACAGAGCCCTGCACCAACCAAAATCCTCTGGATTCGTTGTGTCCTGATTGATTTCATCACAGTGGCATTTTTCTTTATATTTTCTACAACTGTTTTATTTCTGTGAGTGGGAGGAAGTGCATGAGTCACAAACTTTCACGACCATGTAATCTAGGCCAAATTGAGCAGTCCTAAAAATGAAACTATTGGGTAGCTTTCAGTAGGGGGAATTTGTGTCACTGCTTCATCAGAAACAGAACCACTGCAGCTTCATGCTGGGAAATGTAGACAAGAAGACAGAGTGCTCTCAACACCCCAAAAATTATTTTAAAATATTAACAATATTAATATTAATATTAATTAATAATGATTATAATCTAATATTTTCTTAGGGCATAAATTCATTGTAGGCTTGACATTTACAAGTGGAAGTGAGATTTCCTTTGGTAAACAAGTTCAAATTATGTCCCATTCTTGTAACATCTTCTGAGTCTGTTTTGAACTGCAGCAAGAGGGAGATCTCCAAATACCAACACATGGACTGGGAGCCATGGAAGGGGTGCTCTTAAGTAGAAACAATATGAAAAGAGAGAAGGAACCTGTTTAAAGTTCTTCCCTTTCCAAATCGAGGGGGTTTTCATGGAAATGATGGTATGCAGGCTACTTTATAACTAGGAAAAACACAACTGTTAAACCTCTGAGCATTTCCAGTTGTACAGAAAATTCACTTGGAGGTTGCACCATGAATAAGATGCATGAGAGGCAGATATTTAAAACTTCATTAAAGGAAAAAACTTTGTTAGAATTAAGAAACCACAGTATTTGAACAGCTGCTCCTGCAGGAAAAGCATCTCTCAGGTGTAAATTTGAGGTAATGCTCTTTAGGATTTGCATGTTATGAAACGAAGAAGTTCTCTTATGCTCCTGCAAGGAAAGGTAGAGGACACAGATGGTGGCCAGAGGCGTCTGGGACAGCAGAGAACGGCAGCTTTTAATTTTATATTCTTATAGAATTGTGTAATGTCACCAACTGTCAGCATGAAATGCCCGATTTCTACCAACACAGCTTCAGATTTTTGGGGACAGACTCTCCCAAATCCCATCACTGAATTTCTGACTACATTTCCCCACCACTGCCTTCCCCTGCAGCTGATTGAAAACAGAATTAAACACCATATTGAGCTCCCTTAAAAAATGTGGTGTTAGGTAACCTCTGCTGCTCCTCATTTCCTCTCCTCTCCCCTTTGCCACTTCCCTGGAACAGCCAATCTCTGGCGTTGGGGAGTAAATTAAAATGTGCACTGAAAGGTTTCCATTCCTCCCATGAAACTTCTCAGCATCACTTCAGATTAGTGTTCCAGAACCACCTGGAAAAATGGGGTTTGCAGACCTTTCAAACTTCTATTTCTGCCTTCTGATGATGGAACAAGGCCTAAGCTGCAGAAAAGCAGCACGGAAGAAGAGTGGCCCTTAAAAAGGAGATGAACTGTGGCTGAGTGTTAATTAGAATTTCACAGTGCCTTTTGAAACCATGTGGTTACGTGCCTGTAAAATACTCTCTGAAATTTCTGGCTCTATATGTGAATCTGCCTTAGACTTAGCCCATAAGTTCACGTGTGCCCTTCCTTCATCTCTCTGTTCACAGACTTGTTCTCCCCCCAAACAGTTTGAAAGTCTTCCAGACATTTTCTGCTTTCACATTTCAATCTCTTTTTTGTTCTGTCTTCTTTGTGCTTTTCTTGGTCACCCAATGTCTTGCAGCAGTTGCATTTCCCTCTCTTGCTTTTGCATTTGTCTTCCTTCCCATCAAACACTAAATTATTTCCACCCAGGCTTGTTACTCCCACTCCCAAATTTGAGGTGGTAATCACATCACCTCAAAAATTTTATTTCACTCTTGAAACACTTGTTTCTTTTCATCCCTCTCCTTTCCCTGGAATGTGTCTGTGTAGACTCCACCAGGCCCTTGGGGCAGCAGGGAACGCTGTCCAGTACAGGCTGTTCCACCTATCCCAGTTAGGAGGCCTTAGCTGAGATTTGGATCCACAGGATCACTGAACCAATTAGGTTGGAAAGCACCTCCAGGATGTTTTAAGTCCAACTGCTGACCCAGCACTGCCAAGGCCACCACTGTCCCACGTCCCCAAGTGCCACATCCACACAGATTTTCAATCCCTCAAGGGACAGGGATCCCACCATGGTCCTGGGCAGGTTTTACCAGGGCAGGACGATCCTTTCCATGAGGAATTTTTCCTAATATCCACCCTGAGCCTCCCCTGGCCCAGCCTGAGGCCGTTCCCTCTCCTCCTGTCCCTGTTCCCTGGGAGCAGATCCCAAATCCCCCCCGGCTGCCCCCTCCTGTCCGGGACTTGTGCAGAGCCACAAGGTCCCCCCTGAGCCTCCTTTTCTCCAGCCTGAGCCCCTTTCCCAGCTCCCTCAGGGATTCTCCAGCCCCTTTCCCAGCTCCCTCAGGGATTCTCCAGCCCTTTCCCAGCTCCCTCAGGGATTCTCCAGCCCCTTCCCAGCTCCGTTCCCTTCCCCAGACTCGCTCCAGCCCCTCAGGGTGTGAGGGGAAAATAAAAAAGTGGGAAAAAACATGAGGGGAAAAGAAAGTGAGGGAAGTTTGGGGAAGGCTCTGCTGCAGAGCTTTTCCCTTCTGGATCCTCCTTTTCTCCAGGCTGAGCCCCTTTCCCAGCTCAGCCTCTCCTGGGGCTTCAGCCCCTTCCCAGCTCTGTTCCTTTCTCCAGACATCCTCCAGCCCCTCAGATCTCCCTCTCTTCCAGGGCTCAGGAGCTCACCTTGCTCAGCCCCAGGCCTGTGAATCACTAATTGTTTTGATCAAAACTGATGATTTTGATCCCACAGACTTTGACAATTAAATTCAAGCTTACGCTGCTCCATAAAGCATTCTCGGTGTTCTCTTCCAGGAAAACCTCTGCATTTTAGCTCTAGGTTTTAGTTTTATTCTCACTCAATGACTCCTACAATATTTGGACAATATTTCCTTAATAGATGTTCTCATCTCCTGTTTGAAAATAATGGTTTGACTCATCTGTTGGAGGGAGGAAAATCCGCGTGGACAGAATTGCGTTTGCTGCACATATGGAAAGGAACAAGACAGCTTCTTGTAATTTGCAATATTTGTAATAAAACTAAACCAATCTCAACAATTTTCATCCCAGACTTATTTTCAAAAGACATTGGAATCAAATATTCCTGTTATCAGTTTTGAAATTCAATGACAGCTTGTCAGCTTGCAAGCCAGAGGGAGAGAGATGCCTGCCAAGGTGAGTCTCTGGTTACTGATATTTTCCATGATCCACTATTTCCTAATAGTTTGCTAAAAAGGTGTTTCCATTACTGTTTCTGAATATAACAATGGATGTAAACTCTGGTAAAGATGATGAGTCACTTTTAAGAACTCAAAACTGAAGGTGGAAAAATAGGAGGAAATTTTCTTAAAAATTAAACTTTTTCTTCCCCTTTTTGTTCAAGACTATAATTTCTGCAATGTTTTTTTGTGGCTCAGAAATTACTCACAAGGAAGACAGCAAATGTGAGAATAAATGTGTCCTTTTGGGTCAAAACAAAAGCTTTGATTTTCCCTAACATGGGGAAGAAAGACTTTCCATACACATTTTTGTATTATTGGGACCTCTCTCTTGCTTCGTTCCTATTCCTTTTTTTTTTTTTTATCCAGAAATCTTTTCTTCTGGATTGTTGATCAGGAAAAATCACTTGTTAAGATGAACAATTCATATTTCTGGATGAGTGTGAAATCTCAGGAGCTGCAGCCTCAGGGAAAGGCTCCTCTTGGTCCCCCCCAAACTCTGGCTTTGGAGTGTTTGAAGACCCTGTGAGGATCACAATGGCTGCAACCCAAAAACTTCCCTCTATCACTGTGAACACGAGCGAATCTCTGGCAGAGATACAGCCCACAGTAAATGTCTTCCCTTGAAATGACTCAGTGGGACATCAAACTTCCAACTTCCTGAAGTATGAGGAAATTAAAAGTGCTTGGAGTTTTTTATTTTTATTTTTTCCCGGTGTATTCAGTCCTTCCCACAGCCAGAGTATATAGGTCCCCAGTTCAAGTGCTGCCTGGACTCTATATGAGGCTGTTGGTTTTGCTCTCACTGCTCTGAAACTGCTCTCTATAAACAGGGTGTGAGAAGTTGGTAACAAAAGCACTGAAATTTATTATGTGTCTACCAGTGGAACATCAGGGAAAGGCAATAATAACCAGACAAAGTGCTTCACAGCTTTAGTGGGACAATCAAAGCCTCACAAATTCCCCTAAAACATAGGAGGAAATATTTCAAAGGCTTCACTTTATAGAAAAAGCTGCAAAGATTTGTTTCGGCGGTTGTAAAACTGGCAGGGAGACAAGTTTTGCCTGTTCCCTTTTATCCGAAACATTTTTCACAAAGCCTTAAAAAATATTATCTTTGTGAGCTCCCTTATATTCTTGCTTGAGTTTTCAGCTCATCCGATTTGTCTGGCTCTTGTCACTTTGCATCTCTCATGACTAAAGAGTTATCAAATCTAAAGCATAAAGGAATGGAAAAGGCACCCACTGGTTTAGGGTCCCACCTAATTTTTCAGGATAAATAAAATTTCCCCTTCCCAGAGCTGGCAGAGCATCCTGCTGCTTGGGATTGGTGGGAGCTGTTAGTGTCACCTGCCTGCTTTCAAAAGCTTTCTGAAGAGTGACAAAATAAACTGTTGCAGAAAAATGAACTTTAAAGATGTTTGAAAAGAGAAATATAAACTCTTTCACCGTGGGTGTAGTTTAAAATCAAGTGTGCTGGAAGGAATTCAGGAGAAGGCCACTGAAAATTAACAGTGTTGTTAAAATAAAGGTAATTTCCACACAAACATTGTTGCACTGGGCCTGATCCAGCACTTTTCATTTGACACCCCACTGTGGTTTCCTGCTGGATCCAATCTGGCCATCTCTCTTTGTCTAACTGGGATCATATCTGGTGTTCTATCAAATGATTTCGAGGCTATGAATTGATATTCAACTGCCAATACTCTTAAATGCAGGAATGAGCTGAGGAGACCCCAGGTGAAGGTGAAGGGAGGAATTTGACCTCAAAGTGTAAATCAAGAACTTCCGTTTTGGAATCTGTCCTTTCTCGTAACCCAAATGTTTCCTCAGGCTTGATTTATTCTGACAGCTGGAGGAATAAGTCTCTTTCTTCCCTTGCTGATAAAGAGGGATTTTTCAGGGTGTGATGAAAATGTTGCTCTTTCAGGGCCCAGATGTATGAAAAATAGATTTGATGAAATACCTTAATAGCACTAGGCATGGCAAGGATACTTGGTCAAACTTACTTGATGCCCAAATTCAGTCATGAAAAAGACTTTTTGAGCAGGATCTTCACAGACTGTGTAAATATGTGGCAGATTCCTGAAAGTGACACTATTCCCTGGGATCCAGAGGAGGGATATTGGAGTCCAGCATCAGCTCCAAGGCTCACAGGAGAAATGTCTGTTCCTGTCTCCTACTGAATCCTCTACATCTCCATTCCCTGCTTAAATTCAAAAATAGGAATTCTTTATGCCTGTAATTTTCCAGGGAAAATGGTCAGTAATCACTGATGTTTATTTTTAGCCAGGATGTGAAATAAGAAGTGTCCAGAGATCCTGAAAATTGCATCCAGTACTGCTGGGGGTGGTGGTGGACTGGGAAACCCCTGGGCTGGCTGGCAGTGCCCTTTTAGTTACTGAGAAATGCAGAAATTGAGGATTTCACCCTCTTGGGATGCCTTGAAGGAGTCACTTTCTGTCCCTAGCATCTTTTGTCCTTACATGACATTAGGGATTTCTCACAAGGTTTCTTGCTTTGACCCTTCTGATTCTCCCTCCCACCCCACAGAGTGGGGAGAGGGCAGCAGCTTTGTGGGGTTTAGCTGCTGGCTGGGGTTAAACCATGACAGAAACAGAAAATGCTCCTAAGTGCACATTTTTAACTTTCCCTATCAGCACTTTTATTCCTCACATGAGAATAAAACCCAGGGATCACTAAGGTCACAGTCTGGGCTTGAAGATCTTTCATGAGAAGCAGCTCTGGCACCTCTCAGTCCCTCCCAGCCAGAAAACACCAGGAAAAACACGATTTCTTCCAGTTTTGTTGACTCTCCTTCATCTCCTTTCCTCTGCAGGCTGCTCTCCCCTCCCTTGTGCTTTTGTACTCCAGCACATTAGAATATTAGGTCAAACACCCTCACTAAAAAATGTGCTGTACAATATTCCTCATTTTTGCTTGATTTTCTCTTCCTCTGCTGGAGACATCAGTGGTAATTTTCCCCTCAGAGGTTTGCCCTTTGATCATGCCAGAGTTTCCTATAAACATTATGTCAAAACAGGGCTTCCCCAGCTCCTTATAAATGTTTGCCGTGCTCAAATGTGCCAGGAAAAAAAGGATTGCCTATTAATCTTGGAATTATCAGGAATTTTTATTACTTCCCCACTCCTTGCACACTCTGAATAGTGGGATAGAGAGCTTTAGGTGTCCACGTTCTGGATAATGAGTAAAGGGTCACCCAGAGGGTTAATCCTGATCTTTTACTAATTCACAAGTTGCAGGATTGTACTGTTTTTCCCAAGAGTGATGGTTTGGATCCTCGTGGTGGAAGCAGAGGGAGGGATTATTTGCTGTTTGCTGTGGAAACCACTTGCAATTCAATCTGTGGGGTAATCTAATTATAGTGTGAATGATGATCAGAGTAGGTGACAGGACTGTCTTCCACAAACTTAAAGCTGAATGTACCTTATGTTGCCTAATTTTAGGAGTTGCAGTGACAGGAGCAGTGTTTTGCAGAGCAGGTTATTGAGATTTATCTAAATATATACACAAAAGTTATATACATGAAAATTAAATCTATACAGAATCCAGTGGAAACCAGTAGTTCAAAGAAATGTAAATATCACCCTGCACAATCAGATCTAGACCTGAATTTCTCTTTTTCCACTAAGAAATAGTTCTGTTTGATGGCAGGGTGTGCTGTCTCTGGTGGAAGATGCTGCTGCAAGCTCCTGCAGGGCAGGGTGGGAAGCTGCAGGGTGGGATAAGGAACTTCCCCTCACTTTTGATCTCCACCAAGGCCCTAATGACACCAGCCCCAAAGGAATGGTGTCACAGCACATCTTCACCATGCAGGAAGTGTTCCCAAGCCTTTCCCAACCTCAGATTTCATGCTGGGAATCTCTAAGCTGCATTTTTGGCATTGATAGATCAACGTTTCACCTCAATTCCAGAGTGTGCAGCCCACTGAAAGCTTTGCTCTGCACCACAGCCTTCCCCACCAAACTCACACCGAGGGGTGTGCTCAGGCTCTGGGCAGAGAGGGAGGCAGGAAGAGCTCGTGGATTACATTTTAGATTAAATTTTACAATAATTAAACCTCTATTAAAGCATTATTCAGTGATGAGTACAGCTATTGGTACAGTTATTTTCTGAGTTTTAATGTGCTCATCTCTTCTGGTAAGAGAAATATTACAAGCCCCAGCATATAAAGGGGATGGGAGTTGTTAAGGTAATTAATCCTCCTACAAATCAATCAATCAATCAAACCTATTGATAAGTACAACTGTTAAAAAAGGGATGCACATAAAAATAAACTCTGAGTTCGCTGTGGAGGGTGAGGTGAAGGGACACCACAGGGCTGGGGGTGGGCAGCCCCCAAGTTTGGGGTGTTCAGGAGCTGGAGAGAACCCAAGAAGGGGAGGAACATGGATTTGGGGTGGGTGGTGGAGCCCTTGGCACATGGCAGCTCCCTGGATAACAGCACAAAGCACGAACAACGCTTTCCTCGGATGGATAAACAGGGAATATCAGGTTGAACAGGAAGGGAGAGATGACACCTGGAATTACAACTCCGTGGGGATGACAGTGTTTAATTCTGGCAGGGAAAGTTCCAAGCAGGTGTGGATGAATTACAAGTTTAAAGGTGGAGAGTTGTTATTTGAGAAACAACATGTTAGTGAAAGTCTCAAGGGTATGACCTGGCTTGTTTAGCAAACAATTAAAAAAAAAAACAAACCAAGGATGAGGATTAATTAAGTAGATCCTTAATAATCACTCTCTATATGGAACGAAAATAATAAAATAAATCTTACAAATTAATACAAATAAATCTTACAAACAAAATATAATACCTGGAAAATGTAGAGGTAGAATAGGCAAATTCAGCCTAGAAACAACACTTTTATAATGGTAACCATTTTAAGTGGAATTAAGCTTTAAACAACCTAACCATGTTTGTTCTGGATTTTTAATCAGTGGAAACATTTTTAATCAGTGGGAACATTTTTAATCAGTGGAAACATTTCAGTCCTACCTGTGTTTTGTGTTATGTACAAGGTTGGGTGGACTAAATGAGCACAGTGGTCTCCTCTGGTTTCTAATCTATTAAAAAAATTAATTAGATCCTGTTCCAATGTTGATTTCAGCCTTTACAAATCTATATATCCTTGACAACTCAAAGAAAAGGTCCACCTTAGAAACAGAATTAATGCAGGATTTTAACATTTAATTTAAAGAAACATTTTTAGAGTGTGAATTAACCGTTCCGTTGTGTGTTCTCAGAGGCACAGACTTTTGTATATATCATTTTCTCAGGAGACACCACAAACCAAACTTCTGGAAAAAGATACCTCCCCTTCCCACCAGGCTTGGGACTAATCCTACAGGACTGTGGTGGGGGCTGTTTTTGTTACTGCTCTGAAACGTTTTCATTTCAAACTGAGCATCGCACGGAGAGCCCCCAGCCCTGCCTAGAGGAGCAAGGGCTGCCTCACTTCTCCTGACTCCAGCTGGAGAGGGGTTGGATTTAATCCATCCCAAACACCCACATGAGATATTCTTATTTGCTCCTCGTGCAGGCTGGGCCATATTTCACTTCAAGATGAGTGGACTGGAACCGGAGAGCGATTTGTCACAGGGGAGGAGAGGCTTTCTGAAATCCCAATCTCTTCATCATGTGAACATAACACACCTCCCTGTTAAACACCTGAATGTTCTGAGCAAATTACATCCTCCAGGGAATTGGGTTTTTTTGCCACTACTTGTACTGCTGGAAGTCTTTTCTAGCATTTGAATTATTTTGTTTCTAACACTTGAAGCCATTACATGCCTTTGCAACAACCGCTGCCACGGCAAAGAAATGTTTTACATTTGCTTTTATGGCTGGATAAACATTGTTTCCTTAAGCTTGTCCAATACAGGCAGCAACACATCAACAGTTTATTTTATTAAAGCAGTGCTTTTGTCAGAACTAAAATAGGAATTCTGCATAACTGAACAATTCATCTGTTCCCATCATTCCAGTCAGGCTCCAAAGCAGCACTGAAACCATCAAGGTTTTTCCCCTGGTGAAACAACAAACATGTGACCAACTGACCACACTTCCAGAGTAAACTTACCCAGTTTTGGCAAAAGTTGCCCAGTATCTCATCATGGAGCGGCTCAGGAGCTCCTCAGCTTTGGTGTAATTCACTCTTCTCTCCAGGGGCAGCCCGAACACAAACTCGATCTCGTAGCCGTGCATGACCCCCATCCACTCCGGCCAGGGCAGCTTGGAGGAGCGATGCTCAAAGAAGTAAAAGAACACGTGGTGCCCCAGCTGGGCGAAGCTGGTGGTGAACTCCATCACGGGACAGATGATGTTGTAGTCCCCGATCACGTCATCGATGGCATCCCGGTAGTGCTCCGGCTTTTCCACGTTTTCCCAGTCCGTGTAGTGAAAGATGATGGATTCTATCGCAAGTTTGCTCACTCCTGGGAAGGCCAGAGTTAAAGCTGCTTCAAACTGGGTTTTGTTGATCAAGCCATCGCTGTCCTTGTCGAGGCCAGGGACTCCGTATGCCAGAAATGATGACCCTTCATCTTTATTAACACCCACCAAGATCTGGGTCTGTTTGAAAAGACCATTCTCGACCAACACTTCTGGCATGTCCGTCAGAAAATCGCCGTCCACGCTTGGGCAGAAATATACTTGTAAAAGAGAGCCATACGGAACCACAAAAATTTCATTTTCCAGTATTTCCTTGGGGTCCTTGTCTTGGAGGCAGAGAATGAGCTCGGACTCGTTGCTGGTGGGACACTGGAGCTGTTTGGCCAAAGCCACTGTTCTGTTCCTGGCCTCAGAAGCTGTGATTGCAGCCCAGGGGGCGTTTGCAGACCCACTCTGCAGGATGGCCCTGGTGAACAAAGGGTGGCTTTTAGGAGACAGGAGGTGATAGGCGACAGAGGCCGAGCCAGCACTCTCTCCAAACAGAGTCACGCTTTTGGGATTGCCTCCAAAAGCTGCTATGTTCTCCTGGACCCACTGAAGTGCCAACCTTTGATCAAACAAACCTGCATTTCCAGGAGCCTTCTGGTTTCCTGGCAAGGACAGAAATCCCAATGCACCAATCCTGTAGTTCATGGAAACCACGACCACTCTTTCCACCCTGGCCAGAAACTTCCCATCGTAGACAGGCAGGGAAGAGGACCCAGACTCGAAGCCACCACCATAAATCCACACCATGACAGTGGCGTTCTTGGGCCTGGGGGAAGGAACCCACACATTCAGGTATAAGCAGTCCTCACTCAGGTTGGTTTTGGGGTTCCACATCTCTGAGCCAGCAAACCCTGGGTAAGTTGTGTCTATGGGTTGGTAGCAGGAGTTTGCGTGTTTGGTGGCATCCCAAACATCTGCCCACTTCTCCCGAGGTTCTGGCTTTTGGAACCGCAGCCTCCCGATGGGGGGCTGTCCATAAGGGATCCCGAGGAAAGCTGTCACAGCTCCCCCCAGCACCTGCAGGCTGGTGCCTCTGACTTTGCCCTTCTTGGTTGCAATGATGTTCTCCTCAGGCACCACCTTCCTCACCAACACGGACAGGAGAAGAAACCCCATCAGCAATCTGGGAGAGAGACTTAAACCGTTTGTCCAAACCATGCTGCCTGAAACACAGGACAAAAAATGAATTCAGAATTAGTGTTGCAATATATCAGTTCCACAGTGGTTTGTTAAATAAAGGTGTAGGTCATCCCAGGGGCAGTGAAAATGAGAAGGTGCTGCTGCACACAGCACAGAAGTTTTTACCTGTAAGGTCTTGTTGGTTATTTGTGTAGCAAAGACTCTGTCTATTTATTATTTGGTCAGTACTTCAGAAAAATTCAGTTGCTAAAAACTACGGAACTGAGGAAGACAAACCAGGAGAGATGAAGTCATACAAGCAGGCTCTGACCACTGTAGATGATCTACCCACCAACCAAAACCTAAATGAATAATTTCTTCTAAGATCTTGTTTTTCTAGAGCACCTTAACCAAGTTCACAACCAGCAGGGTCATATGAACCATGAGTGTCATATTTAGAATGAATATTAAAATGCTAAAACATCAAGGATTTTTGAATATATGGCAATGGTGCCTCATAATTTGGGTATGGTTTGCTCTTCCTTTCCTGAGAACTTTTCCAAATAATAATCAGTATTACCTTAAAGCTAAGAATATAAATGTTGATTATATATCACATCTAAGCACACTAATAATCTTATTTACCTCAACCTTTCCAAATAAAGCCTCAGCACCGTCCCCTTGAATCTAAAAATTCAGGAAAATCCTATTTCCATAAATCCACTTCTGTGGTTTACATATCTGAAAATGCTCAACAAAGCTCCTTTCTACTTTTTTTTTTTCGCTCGTTGCCCCGTCACACATCGCGTGCTCTGTCCTGTCCCTTTAAACAGGCCACTCTTTGTTAATGAGGAGCACTCAAGTCCTTAAAAGGAAGGAGGATAATTTCTCTGGAAAATACAGCTGTGGCCTACTTTGAGCTCCTCCTGCTCGTTTGCCTGTTCTTGGAAAGAAAATGTAGCGGAGGGGGGGAACAGGAAGATTTTGTGCAAAGGGGTTCCTAACTTTGAGACAGCATCAAAGGAGCGGGAGGGAATCCTCAGGAACAACATTTTTAGCATTCATCTAGACAGAAAATAGATAAATTTTAGAAAACATAAATATTTATGCTCTGGTTGTTCTGTTAAAATAAAATAGATGAGGTGGTGAATGGGGGTGATAGGCTTGAGCATTGGTCTCACACTCCACCCAGTCTTCAGCTTGACTGACAGAAACCTGCAAATGCCCCCCTTTTTTGTGAAATATTAGAGATGTGAGCTGTCAGCTCACAGGGTCCAGCAGCTCCCAAGGAGTTTGGGCCAGCACAGGCAGGAGGCTCACTCACAGCATTCAGTGGCTTTTGTCTCCCCCTCCCTCTGTGCCAGGCAGAGAGAAATGGAATAGCCTGAGCTGGAAGGGATCCACAGGGATCATCCAGTCCAGCCCCTGGCCCTGCACAGACGCCCCAACAACCCCACCCCAGGCATCCCTAAGGGCATTGTCCAAACCCTCCTGGAGCTCTGGCAGCCTCGGGGCCGTGCCCATTCCCTGGGGAGCCTGGGCAGTGCCCAGCACTCTCTGGGGGAAGAACCTTTTCTGATATTCAACCCAAATCTCCACAGAGACCAAAACAAGAGCCTGTATTTGCAGTTAGCCCAGTTTGCTAAAACACTCAAGAAGCCCTAAATCCCACCGTCTTTGAGAGAATTGGGCATAACTTACCCAGTTTGCAGAATAAATCCAGCCTGCTAAACCAACACAGACTTGGGATTATTTTTTTAATTCAGAACGTTTCATTGTAAAACTCTCTCAAGAAGATTTAAGAGAGGCCACGGAAGGAGAGGTGAGAAGAGTAATTTGGTTTGCTCTGTAAATCTGAGCTTGAAAATTCATCAGTGCTGAACGTCCCAGGGCTTCTCTCAGCCCCTCTGAAAAACCAAACCCAAAATCCTGAAAAGCCACCTGAGCTGGGAGAAGGATGCCAATGGAGGAGGGATGGAGGAGGGATCCCGTTGGGTTTTGGAGCAGCCAGTACTGCTGTGAGATGGAAAAAGTAATTTCTCTAAGTTTGTTGTTGTGGCACTGTTACTTCACTGAATTTGTAAAGAAAGATCATGACTAACCCACAACAAGCTGGAAATAATAAGATATTTCAAATATTGTCATTTTGAAGAGAAAATGATGCTAAGAAAAGCAAGAGACTTTAAAGTTCTTCAAGATTAATCCACCTAAATAGTAATTAAAATTAATTCCCCCCTACTCTTTCCTGTAAATTAAAAAGGGATGGGAGGAAAACAATGTAACATTGCAAAACGCAGAGGCAGAAGTTTTAGACAATAATATTAGTGAGAAAAGAATAAAAATAATTCAGTTCTGTACCTTTTAAATTAGCTCTGGCATTTCAAAGAAAAAGTTGGATCAAGATTGAAGAACACAGAAGTTTTGTGCTGCTGAATGAGAGGACTCATCTACTTTCAGGTCACTGTGCTAATATTAAAAAAAGTAGCAAGTGACAGGGGATTAATATTACACCTTGAATGCCTGGCAAATATTACATTTAATAAGGATTTTAATGCTGCTTTAAGCCAAATTCAGCAACGTGAAGCACACTGAGCAAAACAAACATTACCTGATTATTACAATGAGAGTAAAAGGGTCAGAAGATTTTTAGTTCATCAACACCAACCCAGCAGAGTTATACTGTGTAAAGAATCTGCATATTTTAGAAAGCTGCTGCTGTAGTAGTTTCCCCCAGCAAAAGTTAAACAGACTCCACTTTTGCATTCTTATTCAGAGAGGGAACACTATTTATTTCAATGCCTATTTCCTCCCCCTTGCAAATCTTTACCCAGCCAAAAAATCTATACACCGCACTACATAATCGCTATTTAAATAGGAAAGATGGTTGAATTAATAAGTGATTTCCAGCTCAGCTTAATTTACTTAGCCCAGGATCCCTTAAATAATGCCAAGGTCTGCTACACACGCTGCTCACTCGTTCCATTTGCGGAGCAGAGGCAGCTTCCCCCGGAGAGCAACAAATGGGCAGAGCTGAGCGTTTCCAAAGATCCCAATCCCCGTGCAAATCAAGCTGAACTCTAAATTATCCTGGCAGGCAGAGACGTGCAAACAGAGAATCACTTACCCCACTCCTATTACAAGAAGCACAAAGTTTTTAAGAGTCGGGATCTTGGGGATCCCTCGGGGGAGATGCAGAGGAGCAGCTGCTGCTTTAAGCCCGTAAATTGGCCAGTGCTGACATTATAATCAACTCTTTCTGACATGGAGCTCGCGAGAGTTGGCAGCAGCCACTCGATCTGCAGGCAGCCTCTGCCTCCCATCCCACATCTGCTCCCAGAGCAGAGGGATGGCCATGGAAAAGCTCCAGGGACAAGCCCAGCTGGGCAAAAGCAGGCACAGGGCTGGGGGGCCACAGGGATTTGTTCCTTGCGTGGGGCATCTGTTTTATAAGAATAAATAGAAATGCAAATGTAATAAATCAAGCCTCTCTTTCATCTTGATTAGAGCACTCTCTCACCTGTTGTCTATATATGTCAAATATATATTGCTAGATTTTGGTCAAAACCGGCACACCTGCACATATATATATATATATATATATATACACACACACATATATATACTTTTTTTTTTTTTTTTTTGCTGTACCCAAACCTCAGATTTTCACTGTAAATAAGTATTTATTTTTGGTTTTAGCACCTGTGGCAGATAAAAAAGGAATGTGCCCTGCCTGGACATGTCACCAGCTGGCAAGCACCAGCTGCATCACTTGGCTCCTGCCCACCCACCCAGGCCACGGCACAGATCTGCACTGTCCCCTTCTGTGGTAGGGTTAAAAATGGGCCCCATGTGCTGTCACACTCTGGCTGCTCTCTTTTCTTAGGCTGCGAACAGGAAATCACCCGTGGTGCTGAGCACACCTGATATCCTCCTTTTCCCTGAGCCTCCTGAGCATTGTTCCCACCAGAATTCCTCCCTGCTGCAGGTGCAAAGCCAACCTGAACCACTGCTCAGGGCTGCAGCACTGCTGGGGACATGTCCTACAACACAACTTTAAAATGCAAATATTCTGCAAGGTACAGATGAAAACAGAGGGGTGGAGGAAAGAAAAAATTCCATATACCACCCTTACAAACTTTTTTGTCAAACCCCTTTCCCTGAGCCACCCCACGGAGCCAGAATGCCACCCCTTGGTGCTGGGACTGCTGTCCCCCTGCAGCAGCTGCTCTCTAGCTCTGCTCTGAAAAAAAAAGCAATTTTTCCACAATTTAAGTTTTTTTCCTGCTGTCCACATTCGCTTCCCCCTTTAGAGCCGAACACAATTACTTTGCCTGTTTAATAATCAAACTACAGCTCTGTTTCAATTACACAAAAGCAATATTTGGCCACGCGTAGGACAGGAATAAAGCTGAAATAAAAAGTTAAGGATGAAGTTTATAGACCTTAATATGGAGATTACAAGTGGAATTTTTAAAGCCAGCATGGGAATTAGTGTTTTAACAGAGGAAAGTTCAAGAAAGCAGGGACATTTCATTCCTCCTGCTAATTTTACAGCATCCTTTAGGATCAGACACTCCACAGGTATTTTGTGTGGATATATTCACTGGAGAGAATATGTCCCACCCTAAACCTAAACCACCATGGCAGGGGGTGGAACTGGCTGATTTTTAAGATCCCTTCGACCCAGGCCTTTCAAGGATTCCACAACTCCGTGATAAATCCCTAAATTTTCAGCCCAGAACTGCCCAATGCAGCGGGATTTCGGAATCCTTAGCCAGGACTGTTCACTCAGCAGCGTAACAGAAATATGTAATAATAAAATAGGGTTCATTCAGAATTATTTCTGGTGACAACTCTTGCTGATCAAAACCTTTCAAGTGCAGGAAGCACTAAATGGTGCTATTCAGACTGAGGCAGTTCTCAGTGTTTCAGCATTTGCTGCCTTTCTCTGCTGCCTCCTCACCCCATTTGGGGACGTGGCCAGGTGACACACACTTCCTTCATTGCTGTGACATCAGAGGGATGATTCATAAACCCCAAATCTTGTTAGAGGCCACTTTAAAGCAAATTTCAGATGCTTATGATGACGCTTGTGTTCTCAAACCTCTTTGCCTTGAGCAGAGGAGAAGCAGCAGGAGACTCAAACACTAAAAATGCTGCTTCTGGCTTCATCTATTTTCAAACATAGTCCGTTTTTTCCTTCATTTGCTGTCAGGGCTGTGCCTCCCCCTCCTGCTCCCCTTTCACAGAGCCCAAGGCACCCAGAGCAGCTCCTGCTCCGAGGCACTGCTTTACTAAATGCAAAATGTGGAGCCATTCTGACAAGGTGACCGTGGGATAAGTGAATCCTCTGTCTCAGGCTGTTTCCAAGGCACCAGGAAACTGCGAGTTCAGCCTTGGGGTTACCTGGATGCCTTCAGGGAAGAGTGGTTACACCTTCAGACCTCTCCACTATTCTCCTTCAGCCTAACGTTAGATCATTTTGCTGTACTTTTAAAGAAAACTAAGCTCATTTCTATAATTTTTCCCCTTTAATTAAAAAAATTAACATATAAATTAAAGTTTCACAACGGTGTGCTGTGAGAGGAAACACTTCTTTTAGTTATTACTTAGCTTGCTAAAAATACCTGGGCGAAAATTGGAGATTAAATACATTTAATGCCCTCAGTGATTGTGTGGAGAGTGGTCATTTTCTCAGTGACCCTTTGGGACAGTGGAAGAAAAGAAGGTGCAAACCACTGGGTGAAATATTATATATTTATATATTATATATTATATATTAATTATATATTAATTATATATTATATATTATATATTATATATTATATATTATATATTATATATTATATATTATATATTATATATTATATATCATATATTATATATTATATATTATATATTATATATTATATATTATATATTATATATTATATATTATATATTATATATTATATATTATATATTATTATGTTATATGTTATATATTATATATTATATATTATATGTTATATGTTATATATTATATATTATATATTATATATTATATATTAATGTGTGTGTATATATATATGGATATATATGAGTGCTGTACACCTACATACATTTACGTATTTCTACTGTTATTTTTACTTATTTCCTTTTTTTTTAATAATTCTATCCATCTATCGAAGGAGGTTTTATGATGTTATGCCATTTTTTTTTTTTATTAAGGGCAAGGTTTTTAAAAATCACCACAAGATATAAAAGTGTCTTTTTGTTACTTCATATGTGCATGTGAAATTATTGCCACATTGACACAGGAACTTTGATCAAAGAAATGTCCAAGAGCCTTAAGAAATGAAAGCCAAGTTCAGCTCTAGGGATGGCTGATATTTAGTAGTTTAAGAAACTTAGAGAACAACAGGTATCATATATAAACATATAAATATTTATGGAAATACATAAAAATATGTACTATAAACATATAATATTTTGTTAGGATTCAGCTCATTGTTAGCTGCCCTTCAGGATGATACCTAAGTATTATTAACATCTGAAGTCACTCACATTCCATGCTATCATACAATCATGGAATCCCAGGATGGTTTGGGTTGGAAGGGACCTTAAATCCCACCCAGTGCCACCCCTGCTATGGGGACACCTCCCACTGTCCCAGGCTGCTCCAAGCCCCAATGTCCAGCCTGGCCTTGGGCACTGCCAGGGATCCAGGGGCAGCCACAGCTGCTCTGGGCACCCTGTGCCAGGGCCTGCCCACCCTCACAGGGAACAATTCCATCCCAAATCCGATCTAAACCTCCTCTCTCTCAATTTGATGCCCTCTCCCCTTGTCCTGTCACTCCATGCTCTTATAAATTCTCTCTTTCCATTCATCTTCAGGACTTAATAGAGCTGAGAAATCTTTGAGAGAGAAAAACGTTTGGAAAAATACATATCTCAGGTGTTTCTAGTGGAAAACATGAGCCTCTCTCCCAAGGTGTTCACATAAACAGTCCCATCCACCAGATTTGGTCCTGACCTTCCAAGCCACCTACAGCTCAAAAAGAGAGCCCGGGCTCCTGCCAGGATAACTGGGTTGAAAATGTCTGCAGGTGTCACCTCAAAGTGAAGGATGTCACTCACCAAGCGTGGGCATGGCTGAGGAAATATTTACATGCTCGTAGTATGTAAAAGTAGGAAATATCCTTATTTTCTTAATGGCTGGGAGGGAAATCAAAAGGCAAATTATAGCTGAACTATATTTGATGCTGTTTCTGTGAAGATGCGGGGAGGCTGTTTTAAACTTCAGCCTTGGTGAACTCCCCTGGGAGGGCTCAGCTCTGGCTCTGATCCCTGGCTGGATTTTCACACCGAGCATCTGCGTGACCTTGGCTGGAACCTCTGAGCAAAGCAGCACGTTGGGAGAAAATGCTGTAAAGGAAACAAGTAAACTCGAGCTGTACAAGCTCTGAAAGGTCAAACTGCAGACAGGGGGAAGGTTGCTGAGAAGGGGACAGTTAGCAGCTCAAGGACTCGCAGGGAAACACATCAAAGCTGCAAGCTGTGAAATTTCAGGTAAAAAGAAAAACCCACACAAGGCGGGAGCTCAGCAGCAGCAGCAGCAAGAAATTACTGATGCTCAGCTCTGGGGTTTGTAGCCACGTTATTCTACTGTGAATATCAGGAAATAAATCATTGCCTAGTCCTTGGAGCACATCCTGCTTGCAGAGCATCTTTTGATGCCCAAACAGTGACCCCAAAGGGTTACACCTCACAACCATTTCTGTATTTCTTTTTCCAAATCTCACCCTTGTTATGAGGCTCCCCTCCTGTTTATCCATGGATTTCAATCAGGGACACCCCAAATAAACCTGGACAGAGCTGAAGGTGATTGTAGCTGATGGTCAAATCCATCCAAAATTCTGCTCTTTTTCTACTTATTCCAAGAGGCCTCACCCCAGAGGGGCTTCCAGGACCAGCAGAAGATCCCAACAATAGATCTGAAGGGAAATTTGATAATATCAGGAAAGGTGTCTCGGATCCACACCATGAAAATGGGTACCAATTTATTAAGTATACAGAAGATGCTAACACTCATGCAAGCCATTAAACAGGATTATATTTTCCCCTTATTGGTTCAATTATGATCTGCTGTACCTTTCTCCTTATTACACTAATTATAGATCGGTATAATTCCCTCTTTATTAGCACAGTTATGGTCTGTACTTGTATAAATGTCTCAGAGAAATCAGAGCCACTGAGAAAATACAGCCAGTGAAAACAGAAAGGTATTATTATTATTTTTATTATTATTATTAATTTCTTTTGAATGTTCACATATTCTTTATTCCTTGTGGTATTACATAATTCTGAATTTTCCCTCATACAGGGATCAGGTTCAATGAAGAAAATAAAAAATGATTAATGTGTACTCAATATGACTTGCACGCCATTATTACAGCCTGGTGTTTAGCTTGTAAGAAAAAAACTAATTAAATTATAAGTTAGGTTTCACAGATTTCTGCAGACAATTAATTCATTGACTGTATAATTTTTTCCATTTCTGCTTCCTGTTTCTTTCCTGTGGGTAGTAAAGCTCTAATTGTTTAAAATAAAGATATTTGAATTCCCCTGATCACCTAACAACAGCAGCTTGAAATTCACTGTTTTATGTCCTCCCACACCCAAACTCTGCAAATAACTAAGTTTGGTGGATCAAGGAGCTCATTGGAATCTCAAGTAGAATTTGTGTCTGAAAAGTGGGAATTCTTTCCAGTCCCCCTAATTCTCACTATTTTAGGCTTTGTCTACTATGATCCTCTGCCTTTGAGTTTCTGCACCCGCAAAAGGGACAATGCCTCTGATGAAAATGCCATAAGGATGTTCAAAGGTTCAGCCTGAGCCACTGCCGTTTCCAGACTCCAATTTCATCCAGCACGGTGAAAATAGGAGTTAAAAAATGGAGCCTGACCTCAAGGACATGCTGGGACCCGTGGGTGGGAAGTTACAGAGGGAACAAGTTCAGTGTGTCCCAGTCCGTGATCCCAGTGAAGGGTCACAGCTCCTGAGTATGTCACAGCCACGGATTTTAGTGGGAATAATTGGGTGTTTGTCATGAGATAAAACCTCAGGTCCACTGGTGCCCTGTTGTAGGTCTGAGGTTCGTGGAGAGGACGTTTGAGTGGTCACTGCAGCCCCTGTGCAGCTGAGCTGAACCTTCCCCTGTGCTGTGCTCCAGCAGGAGGAAAACAGCGGGGATGGAGGGATTTATAAAACACCTGGATGTGGCATTTAGGGATGGGTTAGTGCTGGGCTTGGCAATTAGTGGTTGGATTCAATGATCTTAAAGGGCTTTTCCAACCTAAATGATTCTGTGGTGTGTCGGTCAACATCAGGATACTTTTTCCTTATTATTCCTTATTATTACTGCATCATGGCAAAACTAAAAAATATTCCAGAGCCATTTTTCCTTTATGTTCTCTAATTCCCAGCAGATTTGATCTCTTTGGCTTTTTCGCTTCATGAAAGAAAATATAACTTTGTGTGTAACAGGTGACCCTGGAAGAGGTTGTGCTCATTTTATTACCACTGGGGCACCACACTCCGACCTCTTCCGAAGGGTCATGCCCACATCCCATTAGGAAATGGGCTCGGGAAAGCTCCTTCCCAGCAGAGAAACCAACATCTCAGGCTGGGTGACTTTTCAACAGAAGGCCCCCTCGTCCTGTGGATGTGCAAACGTTGTGTGAGCACCAAAATCTCATCATGAACATCTGGGCAAATTCTTGGGGAAGAGGCTGTGATGGCTGAGGAGCAGATAATCCATCACGGGGCCATCTGCTTGAACAACAGCCCTACCAGAGCAGGGGGCTTCCTGCTAAAATACAGGAGGCTCCCTCAGGTCCTGCTATGTGTTTATATATTAAGTACATAACATTCAGCAAAAGGTAAGATGATGCAAAATATGACGCTCGGTACGGATTTTGAGGGGACAAGTAAAAGTTATGAGGCCATATTGATTCCAAGCCTTATCCATGCAGACCTATTAGGAAATGTTTTATCACAGAGCAATTAGAATGCTCTTTCATTAGTTTATATGTGTTTAAAAGGAGATTGGATGTGGCACTCGGTGCCATGGTTTGGTTTAGTTGAGGTGTTCGGACATGGGTTGGACTTGATGATCTTGAAGGTCTCTTCCAACCTGGTGATTCTGTGATTCTCTGATTCTGTTTAATAACAGTACATTCTGCTGATGATCATCCTGCCCTATGCAGATCCCTGATGGCTCATGCACCCCATAAACTTCTCTTTCCTTCCTCCCGCTTCTGTCTGCACAACAGAAACCATACAAGCCTAAAACACCAACTTTTCCAATCCTTGCCCTCTGTCATGTTGGAGCATTTTAACTCCAAAAATGATCCTTGAGTGTATTTTTCCTTGGCAGGAGTTGCAACAGGTTAAAGCAGGTAAGGAAAACTTCAGTGCAGTGCTGGAGAGCCTGGCAGAGCTCACAGACCTCGGCTGGGGAGAGGAGTTTTAGTGGTTGCAGGAATGTTCTGATTCTCTGCTCATTTTCTCCCTTCTGCCCGGAGGCAGGTTCAGTACAAAATGCATGAAGAGAGTCCAGGGCCTGAAAGAATTTCTGTTTAACTTGTCAGACCAAGGAGCCTGAGAAATTGAAAGATGTGCCCAAGATTGCGAGAAAGACTGGATTGCATTCAGACACCCAGAATTTCAGGACACCACCATTCTTTTTGTTTTGTTTTAAATACCCCACTTTTATAGCTGCAGTTTTATCCATTTTCTCTCAATATATCACTAAAAAATAAGGACCTGTTGACAGTAATCTTGAATAAAAGCAGCATTTCCATCCATTTTCCACAGTAAACAGAAGTCAGCTCTTGGGATTCAGAGGTTGCATTTTCTAGGAGTCACCACAGGCAGCAACCAAAAGATGTTATGCAGAATATTCCCGGGCTCCTGAGCTGGCAGCCAGCCCCTGGGGAAGGAAAACCACTTGGGATCAGCCCACCCAAGAGCTGCCAGTGCTCCTGGTTGGAGCCACCAGCCCAGCTGTGAATCTTGTGTGCACAATAATCAATCCCAATGAAGGCTGTGGTGAGGAATCGGTCTGGAAATGGATTCAGGAGGCACAGATGGAACCTCATGGCACAAACCCCATTTTTGCCAAAGCAACAACTCGCTCACGCTGGAGAAAGCCCACGGGTGGGCGGGTGGGTGCTGCTGAGCTGCTCGTGGATTGCCTTCCCTCTCCTCTCCAGTGGGAGCACAGCTTCCATGAAACAGAATCACAGCACCATTAGGGCTGGCAGAGACTGTCAGTTTATTCCCCAGCACCCCTGGAGGAGCAAAGCACGATGGCCAGGACTTGCTCGGTGAAAGCGTTCAAGTGATTTTAATTTTCGAGTTCACGCAAAAGAAAAAAAGAAAAAAGAGTAAATCCCATCACCGGCTGCTGAAAACATCACAGGTTTTGAATGTCACACGAAGAAATGGAAGTGCCTGTGGGGTTGCCTTTCTGATTGAGCCCATTTGTAGCTGTATCACAAATGAGCTGCCCTCCCCACTGAAAGGACATTTACCAGTGGTTAGGATTTAGCCATTGAAAAGGGAAAAGCAATTTGCTCACCCTCCTATGCTGCTTTTCCTCTCCTCCTCCTTTTATTCCACACCCCTCATTCCAAATTTTAGTCACTATTCATGGAGCCAAAAAATCTGCAGTGATATCCTTACATGCAGAGTGTTGAATAATCCCTCTAGTAAATGTTAACAGCAGCCGTAAAACAGCAAAAAAAAAATTAACACAAGAAAAGCAATCAATAAAAACCTGCACAAAAATTCAGTATTGGTGCATGAAATAGGAAAAGGGCCTGAATCTGAGTGTTTTATAGAGAAACCTGGAAGCTATTCCAGAGAAGATGGGCAAGGAGTAAAATTTATCAAATGTTGCTGGGATAATTATACCAGAACAGACAGGGAACAAGATGTTTGACCCAAGGGAATGTAAGTGAATGGATCCAGCTCTTTCCATGCTTCCCAAATCATTGCCCTTCTGGGCTTAGGTGATCCCAGGGTGTCACCACATAAGTGATTTTCAGCTACTGCTGAGCCAGGTGTTGCTGATGGGTGCCTGGGGAGGGGGAATTTAGTTTGTGCTAGTGCTTGGGCAATGGGAATTCAGTCTTTGGGATCAGCACAGAGGTTCTCCAGAGCAGGAGAAAAAACATAAACAAAAAAATTATAAAGAAATAAAAAGAAAGCAGAAGGCCTGCAGTGCTTCCACCACCAGAGCCTTTTGCTTGGGAAGCTACACTGGGTCACTCCATGGCTGGATTCATGCACAGAAAATCAGCTATGAGCAGCCTCAGTGGGAAAAACCATTCCATTTATGCTAAGTGGGAGCTGGTGGGAGCAGAAAGATGGGACCCACCCAGTGAAACCCAAAAATCAACATCTGTCAGTGCATGCAGGGTATCCCCATGGGAATGTCAGGAAACAGGAGCTGAGAGAACTTTTATGGGAAGCACTGAGGGACAGAGAAGTGTTTGCCTGGGGCAGAGCCAGCCAGAAATGGGGTCTGGAGTTTTTGGCAGGAGCTGGAATCTCACCAGCAACGAAAACAAGAGGTAGGATGAGGGCAGGCCCTGAGGACGAGTCTTTTGGAAGGCACAGGAAGGGCTCTGGCACCATCAGGGTGCAAGAAACCCATCCTGACTCAGTTTTTAGCATTGTGTCCCTTTGACACGATGCCTGGAGGGTTTCTGCACGGGGCAGCTGCTGGATTGCATCACTCAGAGCACAGGATGCAGCTATTAATGGCTTTTAATGTGATCCCCTGGATCCTGACAATACCTGCCCTTAGGCAGGCCCTAACCACAGGATCTCAGATATTGATATGCTTAAACCATTAAGCGAAGACTCGAATTGCTCTTAATTCTCAGGAAAATTATGAAACTTCGAACCAGAGCATCCACAGATCCAGTGCATGCCAAAAGAAATCTGAATTTTCATTCTCCACCTATTCTTGGGTCAATGACTGAGAGTTACAACCAGCTTTTCAAAAACATAACCAAAAATATTGCCGCTCATTTCCCTGGCAGACTGCTCGCATCACTTTAATTTAGGAAGCAAACTGTGTTACAACAACCACAGACATGGAAATGAGGCAAAAAATGGTGCTTGCTTTGTTGCTTTCCAAATTTAAGCTGACCTAAATAATTTAATACAAAATTTACAGCAACGGGAACACAATTTGGTGGACAAATATGGGAACACAGTGAATTTGTACTGCAGGATTTGTGCTCCTCTGGGTAAAAGATGATTCAGCATCTGTGTGCTCTCTAAGTGCAGCTTTCCCTTTGGGGGCAAACACAGGGCAGACCCTCTCCATGATCCCTCAATTTAGCATGGAAAAAAGGTGAATTTTCTTTTATCCCAGCATGAAAACTGGGATTATTGTCTGAGTGGGTGTTTGACACCCATTTGTCAAGATTTTGCTCTCTACAAACCCCTGAAAGGGGCTCACACCCGGGTGGGTCTCTAATCCCGGGTGAGAAGTGACAGGAGCAGAGGAAAGGCCTCAAGTGGGCCCAGGGCAGGTTTGATTGGAAAACAGGGAAAATTTCCTCACTGAAAGGGTGAAAGGCAATGGAACCATCCCTGGAAATGTTAAATAAATGTGTGGATGAGGCCCCTGGGACGTGGTTTAGTGGTGGCCTTGGCAGCACTGGGGGAATGGTTGGACTCGAGGATCTTGGAGGGCTTTTCCAACCTAATGATTCCATGATAGGAAAATGTCCCCAGAAGTGCAGTAAATGATTGCTGACAAATCCTTCCTGCTGACATGAAAATATGGAATAACTTTGGGAAGCCAGGGGAAGCAGAGTAGGGAATTAACCCTGTCAGTGCTGCAGACATCCCCCAGCACCCACAGCAGGAGGGGCAGGAGGAGATGTCAGCTCAACCCAGCTGATCCGAGCTTCTCCATGCAGGCACCAGCACTGCCTGCTGCACAAATCAGCGTCTGAACTGATGGGTGATAATTACAGAGTGATCAAAGCACGTCAGGCAGGGAGACCTGACATCCCTGTGCTCACCAGAGGTTTCTAGAGAGCTGAAAAACACTGGTTTCTCCAGTCTGAAGCAGGATGTGTGGGAAGCTGGCTCAGCTTTCATTCAGGGCTGTGGTTTCTGCCCGTGGTTGTGGTTGGCTGTGGCACAGCTCAACACCCTCCCCATGCCTGCTCCAGAGGGATTCAGGACCTGCATCACCTCCCCGTGCTTGAGTGGGATGCAGGGAAAGGTTGTGAACAGCAGCATTTGGTCTTTGATCATTTTGTCCCCTAATTCAGCACTCAAGGAAAAGAAGACTATTTCTTTCTTTTTTATTTTTCCTTTTCTCCTGTTCTACACTTTTCCAAAGCTCTTTGTACAATTTTTTTCAGAAATATCCTCACTGATCCTCTGAGTATTTTGTTCTGTTTATGGAACAACGTGTTTCCTCTCTAAAAAACCAAAGCAGAATAATGAGTATTTTCACGGATTTCAGCAGGATTCACACACATTGGATCACAATAACGTAACCAAAACTTAGGAGAAAACTTAAGAGTCGGTTTAAATGCATGGGTCACACCTCTACATGGACTCCAGTGCTTCCTGGGGAATGATTGAGCCATTCCTCAGCCATGGACAGGGTTAAAGGACAAAGAGGAAGCAATGAGACGCCTCAGCATTTCCGTGTGGAGACAATCCCATAGGAATAGTCACTGCATAAAAATAACAAGTGTCTCACCCCAGAGCACTGGAGTCCTTCAGTGCCTTGAGAGGAGCCTTTGAAAATCCCTTTGCTCACAGCTCCAAAGCCACACAGGTGAAATCAAAGGTTCTTTGTGTGAAGTTAAGCAGGGCTGAGCAGGCTCTGGTTTAGGTGAATCACCCACACAGGTTGTGGACTCCCAGTCCCTGGAAGTGTCCAAGGCCAGGTTGAATGGACTTTGGAGTAACCTGGGATGGTGGAAGTTGTCCCTGCTCATGGGAGGGGTGGGACTGGATGAAATTAAAGATGCCCTCAAACCCAAACCATTTTATAATTCTATTATTCCATGAAAAAGCCTTGCTCAGTGTCAGGAGCAGCCCCAGCACGGCACGGGAAACTCTCTCTAGTCACAGCCAGTGGTTGTTGTCCCATCCTGTGTGACCCGAAAATGAACTGAATATGGAGTTTGCAAGATATTTTGTTCAGCACCCACATCTGCCTTGCTGGCAGTCACACAGCCCGTGCTTCACAAGCAAGCAAAACAGAAAATGTAATTAATTTGATTTGAAAATTCAGTCTGAGCACATTTGCTGCCCGTTTCATTTCACTGCCACCTCAGAAGTTACACTCTGACCAATGTCACTTACCCTGAAGACACACAAGAAAGAGAATAAATATTATTATTGGTGTCTGAATATTCAGTCCATGTAAATGCCTTATATACTTTGCTTGGCTTTGGCATAATAGAAAAAGCAAGGCAAAATTCAATTTTTTTTCTGTTCACACTTTACTTTTGTCCTTTTTTTTTTTTCCCCCCAGAATTTTGCATAGTACATATTGCAAGAGTTGTTTTCTCAGTTATATCCCTCTGGTTATTATCTCGAAAGCAAATTCAGACATATCCAGCACCGTGAGGTTTCAGAATCAGGGATGTTGGGAAGGACCTGTTACTTTATCTTTTTTCCCTATGCCCTCACAGTCTGCTCTTTTCTATTTATTCTAAAAACCTCGGCTGAAATGGAATCTTACAAATGAATTAATGAACACAGTCTTCAGTTCTGTGCAGGCAACGAGCCGGGTTCTGGGGAAGGGAAATTCCTGAGCAGATCCTGCTGCATTGGAATAACCAAAAACCACCAGGTTGTGCTGTTGCCCTTAAGCAATGCACAGAGCTGTGCTCGGCTCCTGGCTGCAGCTCATCTGGGAAGATCCTGAAATCCTGGAAAACCAGTTCCCTCAGACTCGTTTTTAGCTTGTGATTCTACAGTATTTTTCCCTGGATTCTGGCTCACCTCGAAAGCAGCCAGCTGTGTTTGTTGGCTGTGAAATTCAGGTAGGAGAAAGAATAAAAAATAAATGGTAAAATTGAATGTATTTAAAAAGAAAAATAAAATAGTAAAGATGAAATAATTAAAAATAAATCAGCCATCAGCACAGCCTTAGGATGTAAACACGGCACAGCTCACCCACAAACTGGTGGGTTTTTTGACAGTTTATAACCAACATATTTATTTTTTGTGCAAACTTCTAAACAAATTTAATCTTTTCAGGCTTCCCATTGCACATTTTCTATGGAAATCACAGCTAAACTGAGCTGATTTTTTTCTACAGGACCGAGCACCTCAGACAGTGGAGTGACCCAAAATTACTTTCCCACAACGTCTGACTAAAGAGATGTGTTAATTGCAGAGGAGTAATAACAGTTTTCATTAAATAATGTTCAAGAATGGCTGTGCAGAGCCTGAGCGAAGGTAAATCAACACATCATAGAATCACGGAATCCCAGGATGGTTTGGGATGGAAGGGACCTTAAATCCCATCCAGTTCCACCCCTGCCATGGCAGGGACACCTCCCACTGTCCCAGGCTGCTCCAAACCCCAATGTCCAGCCTGGTCTTGGGCACTGCCAGGGATCCAGGGGCAGCCACAGCTTCTCTGGGAATTCCATCCCAGTCCCTCTCCACCCTCACAGCCAAGAATTCCATCCCAATATCCCATCTAAACCTCCCCTCTCTCCATTTAAAGCCATTCCCCCTTGTCCCGTCACTCCATGTCCTTACAAAAATTCCCTCTCCACCCTTATTTTAGGCCCTCCTCCAGATACTGAAAGGCCACATAAACTCTCTCCAGAGCTTTCTCCTCTCCAGGCTGAACAATCCCAGTTCTCCCAGCCTTTGCTCCCAGCAGAGCTGCTCCATCCCTCTGCTCATCCTGGTGCCTCCTCTGGGCTCTCTCCAAAAGTTGGAGAAGTTTGCAGAAGTGAAGTAGAGGAGCAGGCCAAGCACAGAATTACACAAGTAAAACTTTCCAGCTGACAAAAACCTGCATCTCAGTGAGAGGTGATGTTTTTGTCTCCTATTGCCACCCTGAGGTTTTTCTTCCTCGAATTCACCCCAGCACTTTTTGCAGCCTTGTGAGCGTTCGGCAGCTGGAGCATCTGGAGCCAGGTCCATTGCGTTAGTGCAAAATTCCATGAGCTGTGAAAAACTGCTCCTTTCTGTTTGCTGTTGAACCCACCACCTGCCAGCCTCCCATGTGATAAAGGAAAAAGCAAATCTGGCCAAGATTCAAAGCTGGATCCTGATCCTTTCCCTCAGAAAAGCAGGTAATTGGATAAAACCCATTTTATGGGTTTGTGGCCTGAGAGATGAGGCCATCCCACCCCACAGACCCAAACCAGGGCCCCAAATCTTTAGATTTAGATCAGATCACTCAGAGTCGCATTTGGGGATGATTGAGTTGAATTTACATCACTAAGCACCCGATTGTTTATTCTCCTCTTAATATTCCCAAAGATTTTAGGGCTCTTCCCCAACCACCCTTGATGTTTTTCCCTGGTGCTGAGTGGCTTCTCCACGTTGTGTGCTCTCCTCAGCTGATGCCACATGCTGCCTCCTACCTGCCCTCAAAGCCCTCCAAGGAGAAAAGATTTAAGCTCAGCTTGAAAAGAAGAAGGGAGAAGAATCCTTTTCTTTCGTGCACCTCAGTGGGAATACACCAGATCAGGAGTTGTTAGAACATGAGGAACACAACTCAGGTTATTCAGCTCCTCGGTGGGAGCTGGGGCTGTCCTGGCTTGTGGAGCTCACTTCAGTGGCAGATTCTGTGCTGCACAGTGGTTTTCTCCCCCAAAATAGTCTCCTGAAGGATACAACCAGATTTTTAGCTACTGGAAATCACAGCAGCACTTCAGAGCCTGCTCCTGTCCATCTATTTCACCGAGATGTGAATCTGTCCTTTCAGAAAGAGGGTAATTATGTGTTGGACGTCCTCAGATTTCCTCCTGTCTAAATTATCGACAAGCAGCTCCTGCTGTGTCGAGTTTAGAGTCTCAGATGGGCTGATAAATGTGAATATTAAACTCCAGAACACTGACAAAGTGGGGAAAGAGGGGGAAATCCTCATCCTCCCTTTGGGATGGTTTAAAATCTTGCCCCACGGATCTGTTGAGTGATATCAAAAGGGTCCACAGAATAAAAGCAAACCCAAAGAGTTTGCTCCAACCACCATCCAGTGGTGGTTTTAGAAGGTTTTTGATCCAGTCCCTGCCCAAAGCCTGTTAGGGAAATTTGAAAACTGCAGGGTAAAAACTAAATTTCTGCCATGGATTAAAACGCATTCGTGAGATAGGGAAAACAAAGGAGAAGGAAAAAGATTTAATTCTTGCCATACAGAGAGGTTAATGTGGAGTGCCCCCAGATTTGCTGCTGAGACGGGTTTTTTGTCCCTTTAAATCCTTGGCATAATGCAAGAAGTCCTGGCTTACTCAGCAAATATCCTGCACTTCTCTACTGCAATAAATCCTCGTGCTTGCTTCAGCTCAGGCTCCTGAGCTGCTGTGCCTCAAATTGTAACAGCACCCACCAGACAATCAGGGCACACGGGGAGGGAGCTCAGTCCCAAAGTGGTTCCACTTCATTACAGATATCCCAAGGGGGGAATCTGTATCACTTGTGATTTCTCATAAATCAGAACAAAGGCTTTTCCTTCTTTTAAACACCCTGTGAGTCTGAAGCTCTGCAAGGTAGATAAAGCATATTTTTCCCTTGTATATATATTAAAAAAAAAAAAAAATTGGGAACCATGCTGCTGCTGTGGAAGAAGTTGCTGTTGTGTCTGAATGGACGGCATTAGCATCAAAAAGATTCTTTAAATCTGAAGTAAACCTTGTCTTGAAGGTTTGAGTGACACCACCCATGTGTGCAGATGTTCAGCATGGAAATAAGCCAGCAAATGGAAGGTTGACATTGAGGTTTTTGACCACAATAGATTTAGATGATGTTTTTTTCCTCCCCTGCAGCCCTGCTTGTTCCTACTCCAGTCCCCTTTGCACAGGGGTGACCCCACACAAGCCGGATGCAAACCACCCCCGGCTTTTCCCTGTGCCTGCACATTTTGTAGAGTCTCTCATTGTCCCCTGGTGTTTGTATGTCCTTTCTGTGGCTGTCTGAGGTGAGATTTCCCAGTATTAAAACAGAGCTGTAAATTATTGCACTATATTTAAGTGCTGATCCATTCTCCAGAGCATTCCCTGACCCAGGGGGTGTCACCCATGCCCATGGCAGAGAGGATCTTCCAGCTCCTTTCCAACCCAAAGCTTTCTAGGATTCCTTTCTTTATTTTGCATATAGAAAGGACCAACACCACCACACTTTTCCCCGTCAGCAATCAGTTAATTATCCTTTGGGCTTCTCACAGAGGAGGAACTCCCAGTTTCCTGCTTGCCACCTTTAATCCCTGCCCCGTGTGCAGCCCAAACACGGGGCTGTCCAGCACCTGCTCCAGGCTCTGGGTGCAATTCCATGGTTTTCCTGGATTCCTGTGCTTGGCTGCAGCTCTGAGCACCCTCCAGCTTCTCTGTTGTGGTGCCAGCCACAATCCCTGTGGGACCAACGAGGGACAGTCCAGAGTTCAGGATAAAGGACACCACAGAGGCACCAGAACCCTTCCAGTGCTCTCATCCTGTGCCCACTGAAGTGGCAGAGCCATGGCCGTGGCATCAAATTAACCCAGAAATTTAGTGGGGGGACAGCGGGGTTTTGTTTATTTACTGTGACCTGCCTGTCTGATCTCATCAGCACTTGCACCTCTCCCACTTTCAGCACTCTGGGATCTGAAAAGGAAGCAGAAAAAGACCAACCTTTTGGTTGAGGTGATTTTCCCGTCTGGCTGCTCCTTTCTTTGGATAAAAGAGTTTTCCTGGCCCAAGAGCCGACTACCAAAGTGGCCAAATTATTTATGCCCAGAATTGCTGGTTACCCTGTCAGATAAGCTGGAGGCTAAGGTGCCAGCAGCACCACATGACTGCAAGGATGTGCTATTTTTTATCTGTAAATAATGTACTGAAGTAATGACACTTTGGCAAACAAGTGAATGAAGCACACACACATTTCTGCTCAGCTGTGTTTACACATCTGTGCTTTTCCCACTTTGCTGAGACCTTTCCCTGTGACTGCAGATTTTTTATAGTTACTGATAGGACCAAAGTTCTTCATTAGTTTTGAAATCCTTCCCAAGGTCCCAACAAAGTACATACGTGTCGATTTAATTGTTTTATAAAACTGATTGCAGTTTTAATTCACAGGGTTGACGTGTCAGTTGAATGGAATTTAGATTCTACACTCCTTTTATTAGAGATAAAGAAGCATTAACATCTAGAATAACTCAGTTATTCAGTTTTCATGTCTGCTATTGCTTGGCTGTCCAAGTGTGGGACAGCAGCTCGGTGAGAAAGGGCTGGTTCTGCTCAGGGAGCTGCTGGAGCATTGAGCTACTTTATTTTCTACTTCCCACTTTCTCACTAAAAAGAAAATAGTTGTTTTGAGGGTTTTTTAAATACTTCTTTCTGTGAGCAAAATAATTGAATATAAAACCTCCAGAAAGAAAATGTCTGAAAAATAATTCCAGTTGAAGAAACTCCACTGCTCAGCTCTCAGCAGATCTGCAGTGTTGTCACCCTCACGTTGTCACTCGACTGTATTCTCAGTCCTGTGGGTATTTACCATCTGCATTACAAATCTGGAGTCTGAGCCATTTATTTAGTCCTGAATTTTGGCCATCTAGAGCAACCCAAGGAAGTTCAGCAGGACACAACCCTTGGCTGGCTCCAGCAGCTCACACAACATTCCCAGCCTAAGGAGTGTGCTGTTATTGTGCTCTTGATTTCATGAAAGGAAACAATAAATAACTTAAAAGGTTCAAAGGTGACCATGGCCAAAGCTGAACAGAGAGGTGACACTCAGGAAATGTCCAAAGCTGGGTTGGATGGGACTCGGAGCAGCCTGGGACAGTGGAAGGTGTCCCTGCCATGGCAGGGGTGGGATGGGAGAGAATTTAAGGTCCTTTCCCACCCAAACCGTTCTGGGATTTTGGGATTTGTTCAGTGGCAAACCACAAACGGGTGTTGGTGGCAGCAGCAGCAGAGGGCAGAGCCACTCCAGCACCACAATTAGCTCAATAGGTGATAGCTAATGATTAACAGGAGCTGTGGCAACACCAGGAGCTGTGCTGATAATGCTGTGGGAGACAGACCATGAGGGGTGCTGGCACCTCGGTGGGTGTCCCAGTTGCCCCCAGCTGGTTTTCCAGTTTGAAATCTGTGCTTCCAGACCCTCATTGCCACCTGCTGTTCTGGGAGCTCCCAGCCCACCCAGTTACAGCAGAAAAGTCTTTTCCCCTTTGTATCTGAGCTCAGCCTCTGCTGTGCCCCACACTCCGTGCTCTGCTCACAGCACCCTGCTCAGGTGTGAAACACCCAGGCAGGGTATTTTAGTCAAAGGTGTCTGTTTAAAATGTAAAACTACAGCTGCACATTCAGTTTTTAGTGGGGTGATGCTCAAAGAGATAAAGGGACCCCAAAGAAGCCTCCCCTGTGGAAATCCTGGGGGAAGGTGATGAGAACAGTGTCTGAGCAGGCCCTGGGAGGAAAGCTGGAGCAGGGAAATGGGTTTGAGGTTGAAAAACTCATCAGGAAACCAGACTGAAGTCTCTCAGTTGGAGTTTCTGTTTGTTTCTACAGTATCTAAGAAAATGTGGCTTGGATTAAGTAATTTTTCAGTGAATATTATTGCACCTAAGAAACACTTCACTAATGCTAACAGTGCATTATTTTATATAACTACTGGCATTTTAATTTTGATTATTAGTGTGTGAAAAATGTTCCCTGAGACCACGATATTTCACCTCTGGATATCAAACTTTTTTCTGTGCACATTAAGACAGCTCTGGCTTCCAGTATTGTAATTTGGAAATACAATGCACACACACTTCACAAGAATTTACTGTCTCTCTTGATCCTTGACCTGTTTATATAGTAATAATTAACCAGCTTAATTCTGAGAACTCTGCTCGTGTTATGTTTTTACACAAGAAATCTTGGCATGATAAAATGATGCCTAATACAAGTCAAGGTTGTTTTTGCTCAACCAGAACAGCCACATTAATTCTAAATTCAGTGTAAACAAGAAGCAGAATAAATGTTTTCCGAGCAGAGGAACAAACCTGGCAAGGAATAAAACACATTCATGCTTTTGAGTTCATAATACGAGTGTGCAGAAATACAGAATCTTGGTTTCCAAGAATGTCAGGGCATTTTACAGTCTATGGTTTATGTATTGTTTTCCCTTTAATTTTGAGTTAATTCTTTTCTTAACCAGCCTTAATCCTTAATCAGTTTCTTTCCAGGTATTTATAACTTGTACATATATCCAAGACTGAATTTAATTTGAGTCTGAATTGGGGCTGATCCTGAATGTCTTTTCAGGCAAGTGCAAATCAGAGCAGGGATCGAATTTATTGAGGATAAGCCACCAGCACAGAGCCCCCCACTATGAACTCTGACTCCCAGAACTGTGGGGCTCCATCGATGCCACACTCTTGGAGTTTGTGTAAGGATCAGAAGAGTTACTGCTTTTAATAACTTGTTATTACATGATATCTCACATCAGAGCTTCCCTGACTTCAAGAAACTCATCTAAAGCACACTCATATAAACCAAATTCACTCAGCTTCAAAACTTTCTCTCCATAAAATATCTTTTCCAGGCACCCCACTGTTGGAACCCAAGGCACGCCTCTGGCTGCCCTGGGAGCTCAGGGCACACCTCGGGCTGCCCTGGGGGCTCAGCAGCCCCAGCAAGGGGGTCCCAGCCCCTGGCAAGGAGCCCAGAATGGCACCAGCTTTGCCCTCAGCCCATGGGAAAAGTTACCAACACTGCCAGAATCATTGCAAGCCACCAGAGTGTGAAAATGAGCAGTGGTTTAGTATTTTGCAAGGTAAAAAAAGTAGATTTTAGGGGTTTTAATATGAGGACGAAGGGTTTAAGATAGAGGATTTTGGGTGTTGCCCTGTTCTTCTTCTTCTTCTCCTTCTCCTCCATCTTCTCTGGTGGTGGTGGCACAAAATGATTGGTAGAATGAAAAAGAGGTAGAAATTCAGTGTCTAGAACAGGTGCAAATGAATTGGTACAGAACAGTAACTAATAAATGCGTTGTGAAGAATGGTTGGATGATGGAAAGGGCACAGAAAGGCCGGGGCAGCCCAGGGCTGGGCAGTGCCCGCTCGGACTCGGCTGCATCAGATGTGCGGCCGGAGCTGAGAGCTGGCAGAGAGAAGGAGAAATCAACAACCTGAAACAACATCTGCAGCCGTTTCTCATCTGCTGGGGCTCGAGGTAAAACTTCCCAGAGGTGAAGATAAGAACCTGGATTTGTGTGGAGTGCCCAACTCCCACACCCCACCTTCCTTTTTCAGAGTATTTCCTATTTTCAGTATCAGCCTGGAAATCGGGCTGCAGAATTAAGCAGATTGTTGCAGTGAAGGTCTCAGCAATGCTCCATGGACAGATGCCACCTCTGCCCTGCTTTTGCTCCTTCCTGTCCTGCTTTTGCCTTCAGGTGTTGTGTCCTTGCCCTCCCTGCAGCATTGTACTGACACTGAATATTCAGCTTCTCATCTCTCATTTCTGCAGTGCAGGACATGTTGATTTTCCAGGCATAAATTTATGGCATTGCAGATGTACAAAACGTGTTTTGCTATGGTAAAATACACTGATTTACACTTGGACACGGAAAACCTTCCCTAGCCTCTCCTTAATCCACAATTCATTGTGCATTAGTATCAAATCAAGACAGAAATGGCCAAAAAGTATTTTTCAATGTGTTCTACCATAGACTGTAGCAGTGTCTAAAGTCTAAAAACTAATTTAATGTTGCCTAAGCTCAGTATTGATCATTAAAACCAGTACTAAAGTGAGTGAAATCCTATAATTTAACACACGCTGCAATATCCTGGGGTATGGACCGTGCACCAGTGTAAACAGCCCTGCTAAAATCAAAATTAATAAACCTGGGATCGTTTACACCAAGTAAGAGCTGGCATTTCCCATGTTTACAAATATTTAGCTCTATTTAAAATTGCCTTTTGCACACTGAAAGGGAAAAAAAATAAAAGCCTTCCTTATTTCTTATCTGAAATTTGTCTTTGCTGCCTACGTTTGGTAGAGAGCTGGGAACCAAAATTCAGGGGGTGGAAAAAGGCAGGAATCTCTGGACAGAAATAGCTCTCTCCCCTATCATGGACTGTGTGATGGAATAAAAGTCAGGATTTTATATTTTTCTCTTTGGTTCATGTTTTTTAGTCAAACTCTTTGCTATGTGAATGAGTGGGCATATGCAAATAAGCAAATTTACTAATGGTCTTTAGTGTTGTCAGTAATTTTGAAATCTAAAGACCTAAGAAAAAAATGAGGCCAGAGAACAAAAACCTCAGAAAAGAAGCCTTACACCACCTCTAGACAGTATTTCTAGCAGAAAAAAAGAGTAGTCCGGGGCAAATTAAGGTAAAAAATATGCTCTCCTAATAAATCTTTGGGTTACTGCTGCAAATCTCCCCATTTCCCACCCCAGCAGGCTGAGTCGACCAAAGCAGTTGGAAGATATTGATTTGGGTACCACATTTGAGAAAAGGCTGTGATCTCAGTCAGACAGGGCTGGGAGCAGAGGGGAGATTGCACAATCAGAAGATCTGAGGAGTGTTTATCTGCTATTAAGAACAATTTATCCTCTGATATTTCTGCATCTCCTGGTGTGGGCTTTAAAACATATGGAGTTTGCATGGGAAGAGGCCAGGAGAAGATCCTAATCTTTTCGAGGCAGATGTATTTCCTGGTGTCCTGGGGAATTGAAAAGATTCCTCTCTGCATTTCAATAGCTGGCATTCAGTCAGAGTTGCAGAAATCCCAGACCACAGGACTTCCATCTCCTCGATTATACACCAGTTTAATATGCAGCATTTCCTGGTATTTACACCAAATGTCTTTCTTCCCTCACAATATATTCCCTTCACCTGTTCAAATCCTTCTGCCATGTAACAGAGTGAATAATTATTATCCTTTATACAGGCTTATGTCCTCAGACATTTGAAAGCTGTTGTTGTGTTCCTGCTTATTCCTTATTTGGCCAAATTATAACCACTTAATTCTCTTCATTTTTCTTCCCACTTCAGTTCTCACAAAACCCCTTCATTTTTTATTCTGTCTCCTCTCTGATTTGCTGCCAATTTCACATCTTGCTGGGAGAGCATCTCTTGGAGTTGCATGCAGTGGCCAGAACGAGGTTGCAGATAATCCCTGCTTTGGGACTGCCAGCCATGCCCAAAATCCTTTGAAGTCCATGGCTGAGCTTCCACTGGATGCAAAGGGCACTGGATCCTGAACTTGCATTTTATTTTTTGTAATTCCTGTAGCATCCTCCAGATCTCTTATCCATTGCCACTGTTCCACTCCCTAAAAGATAAACCACTGCTCATCTTTGGAGCTGCTCTGGTTTATGCTGGTTTTGTGTTTGCAGTAAAATAATTTTATTCCCTTGATTAATCTACTTTGGCCGTGTTTTACCCATGTTTCCTATCAATCCTTTTTTATCTCACTCTCCTTATTGACATTTCAAACTTTCTAGGATGAGCATAATCTGTGTATTTAATTAAGATCTCGATTATGTCTTTTTTCTAAGCCATTAATGAAGATATAAAGTAAACTCAGACTAACAATCAGTGTGTGTTACCCCACTGGACATTTCCACCCATCTTGTTACCAGCTGTTTATCAGCATTTTTTTCATCTGTATTTTAGCCAATATTCAACCCACACACCATTGTCAGCAGCCAAGCTGATTTGAATTAATTTTTCAATTAAGATTTCATGAGGCAGTGTCAAATAATTTACTAAAATCCAAATATCTGTCAGCTCCCATACTGAGATTTTTTCTGATTTTATCTTCTTTTCCTTTTTTTCCCCCTCGCTCCCTCTGTTTAAAGCTAATTCTTCACACAAAGACATCAACAACTCTTCCATGTCTGGATCACTTTGAAATTGTGCTTGTCAAAAGCAGACTCGAAGTGTTTTTTTGCCCAGAGCCCACCCAGCTCAGGGCTTGCAGACCATGAAGAGACTTCACTCTCCTTCCCTCTGCGGTGACTGGGCTGAGCTGAACCAGGGCTTTGTGTTCAATCCACTCTCAGACACCCAATTCTCTCCATTATTTTAATTTACACAGCTGGAAAACGCCTTCTGTCCATTCCTTGTCACACAAAAAGCAGCAGATGAAGCTCTGATTCCACTTGATAATTTTTATGCCAGTGAGAGAAATCTCTCTCCACCTCCAGCCATCACCTGGGATGTGGCTGCACCCAAACCACCAAACCCAGGCTTCTGAAATCCAGGGGGCTCTTCCTCAAAGGGTCCAAGGATTTGAATTTTGACCATCTCATTGCTGGAAATTAATCTTTATTTCTTTCAGAGGGACTAATCATGCAGTGAAGTGCTGTTTATTGTTAATTTAAATAGTCCAGCCTGGATATTTTAGAGCTACTCTGTGTTGTCTTTAGATATTATTTAACATTTAGTTAATTCCTTCCATTCACTGAAAACATGAAAATGTAAAAATAATTGTTCTTGTCTTTATTAACTCGCTGTATCCTCTCTCTTTACTAAGGAACTTTTACATGATTACATAAACAGCAACTTTCTATGAACTTCTGCCCTTCATGCCCAAGTAAATCTCCAGCCACCAGGATGAATTTCAAATTAACTCATAGTAACCAATTATAAGGTGTTCCTTCATTTATTCTAGAAGGGTATCACCAGAAAAGCATTTTCTAATATATTCAAACTCCTGCCAACAGAAAGGAGCCAATAAGCAAATTTTGAAGAATTAAAGTGCTTTCTCCCTCCATGAGAGAAATACTGAAGGACCATCAATGCCCAATTTTTCAGTAGCCAGACACTTAGATTAATTACTTGAGGATTATGTATTTCTTCTTGAAAAACCAGATTTGAATCTATGAAAGATTTAAAGAGGCTTCTGAATAATGAAGAAACCCATTGAAATTAAAGAAAGCCAATGGCTTCTATTTTATTGCAAACATATTTTAAGGCTTGACAACTGTTGCAGTGTTCCCCTAATTTTTGCTGTAAAAGGGAAGTAAAACAACAGTTTATTGTGGCAATACTTCATCGTGCCCTACTTCTGTAAATTGTCTTTAAGCTCTAGGGTAAGGACGGAGCATTCATGTTTTTAAATTGGATACAAAAGCTGTTTCTATGCAGTGGCTGCTGGAGCATAAATTGCCATACAGAGACTCCCAGATTTATCTAAACACTGATGCCCAGCGAGTTGGGAAGGGTTTTCTGCCTTGCTTTACCTGCAGCGCTTGTAGTGTGCACCCTTTTTAAATGTTTCTCAGTGGTTGGGAGGCAGAGCCCAGGTCTTGGAAACGTTGTGGGAAATTCTCCTTGAAGCAAAACTCTCAGAGCTGTCCCGAAGTTCTGCAGTGTTTCAGCAGGGCTAATTTATAACATAAATGGGCTGAGCAGCCTGGCCCTGGGTGTTGCACTGAGGTTCTTTACGAGGACACGATGTTCCACGCAGAGTGAGAAAACAGCTCCGATTAAACTTGGATGGGAGAGCAGCAGCAGGGCAGGGGCAATGTCCTGGAGCTGCTGCTCCCTCCAGGTGCCACCCAGGAGGAACCAGGGGTGGCTTTGCCTCGTGGACAGAGGACTGCAGGTGGCAAAGTGACAAGAGGTGTTGTATTTGCCTTGTGGGTTTGGGGTTGTGGGGCTGGGAAAGGTCCTGGGACTGCTGGGGAAGCAGCCAAAAGCTCTGCGGGTGGTGGTGATGCCTTCTCCAGCCACCCAGAAACAGAGACTAGACAAGAGTAAGAGAATAAAGGTATTTATTTGAAAGCCTTCAAGGCACACCCTGGGGGAGCCAGAGGCTGCCTCCAAAAATGGGCCCCAAGATGGACCCCAGGTCACGAGTTCTTCACACCTTTATAGGTTTGGTTCATTTGCATACCACGGTTAATTCTCCAATTAAAGCCCCAGGTTAATGATGTAATTCCCCTCAGCTTGCTCCCCCCTTAGAGGCTTTGGGTTACACATTTTGGGCCTAGCAGAGCCTGGCTGTCCTTGAAGGCAAAGCCTGGAGAGGCTTTGTTGTGTCTGCCCAGCACGAGAGAGCAGAAATTCCAGGCTACAAGGAACTGCAGAGTTACACTCTGAGCAGTACAGGATTTGAAAAATATAAAAGTTAAAACCTAAGGCATGAGTGGGAGGCTGCTCCTGCTGGCTCCAGGTTCCTGCTGGCACCTGGGATAACCCCAGGGATGCTGCAGAGGAGAAGGGAGAGGGGCCATTGAGGGGCCCTGTCTGAAGCGACTGCAGCGTGTGGCAGGGCAGGGACAGAACGGGATGCTGAGCAATTAGCCACCGAATTAGCAATTAGCCACTAAATCGAGGAGATCTCTGCTGCAGATACCGACCAGATACAGTCTGGAAACTCCTTCCTTGCTTGTACTTCCATTGCACTTCCTTTGTTATTCATTACAGGAGAGACTTTTAACCTTCCATCGGGAGGGAAATACATTTTAAGGCTATTAAGTGCTAAAGATCAGGTTGTAAGGACCTATTGCTTTATTTACTTATTTATTTTAAGGTCCCATTTCTTTATTTTTCTTTCTTTTTTTCTTTCTTTCTTCCTTTCTTCCTTTCTTTCTTTCTTTTTCTTTCTTTCTTTCTTTCTTTCTTTCTTTCTTTCTTTCTTTCTTTCTTTCTTTCTTTCTTTCTTTCTTTCTTTCTTTCTTTCGTTCTTTCTTTCTTTCTCTCTTTCTTTCTCTCTTTCTCTCTTTCTTTCTTTCTTTCTTTCTTTCTTTCTTTCTTTCTTTCTTTCTTTCTTTCTTTCTTTCTTTCTTTCTTTCTCTCTCTCTTTCTTTCTCTCTTTCCTTCCTTCCTTTCTCTCTTTCTCTCTCTCTCTTTCTCTCTTTCTTTCTCTCTCTCTCTCTTTCTTTCTCTCTTTCCTTCCTTCCTTTCTCTCTTTCTCTCGCTCTCTTTCTCTCTTTCTCTCTTTCTCTCTTTCTCTCTTTCCTTCTTTCCTTCTTTCCTTCATTCATTCTCTCTCTCCCTTCCTTTCTTCCTTCCTTCCTTCCTTCCTTCCTTCCTTCCTTCCTTCCTTCCTTCCTTTCTCTCTTTCAGAGCAGAAGGAGCAGCACAAGTCCCACCTTTGGAAGTTTGGGTGGGATTAGGGCTGCTTGCAGCAGAATTTTGCATTCCCTAAAAGGAGGAAGGCCACTTGTCAACTGCAAGATTAGCAAGGCACTCACCCGGTGGTTTAAATAATAGGGGAGATTCTGGAACATGGAAACAAATTAAGCCCTGCCATGGATGAGCAAACGTTACCTGAAAATGTGTTGTGTATTTAGAGCTTAGCAACAGATGCTGAGCCCAGAAAAAAGGTATTTACAGAGATGTACAGAGCTGCCTCTGCACCCTCCCTCCAAACTGCTCCAAAACTCACAATAATTGCAAATTAACTTCCAACAGAAGGAATGTGTACAAGCACCAAGAGGCAGTGGGAAATAACTTTTCCTTGTTTCTGAAATTAACACACATTGTGAGGTTTAATTGGCATTGAATTATAATAAGAACAGTTTTGAAAATAGCAGAGCAGGTTCTTATTTGGGTTTAGTGCTTGGGTGCGAGATTTTTTTATTTACTTATTTCAAACTGATGTCTTGAAACCTTGAATTTGCTGTAATAGGAAAAGTAGCAATTTTCTTCATTGCTGTTTTCTGCTGGAAGAAATAAAACTGAAACACATTTCTATCAACCTGTTTACATCAGAAGAAATTTTTTTTTTTCACAGTTTTTAAATCCTATTTTTTAAAAATCCTATTCTTCTTCATAGGAAACTTGGTTGTCCCTGATGCTAACACCATTCAAAAATTTTTTCCAACTAGAAGTCTTCAGATATAAGTATACAGCCATATACTGTTGATAATTGGATTATCTCTTGGACTCTCTTTTAGGAAAGAGAGAGGTAAAACCCTTTTTATGAGCTAGGCCTACAAGGTATTAAACCTCAAGGCTGGGCTTAAAGAGGATGGAGCTGTGGCAGGTGCAGGTTTTATCATCCTCACAAAAGATAAGGGAACACAGGGGAGAGAGGTTGAGGAGATACCCACAAATCAGGCTCTAAATACACCACCTTTAAAAAAATTGTATTTCTTACAGTAAGGGAGCAAACAGATCTCATCAAGCAATTTTTCTCTATATTTAAAAACCACATTATGTTTCTTACAAAATAACTTTCCTAAGGCTGACAATGCTATATTTTGCTAAGGCCTAAAACACTTTGCAGAGCCCATTTATTTCTAATGCCATCAAAAAAAGGTGAATTATGGGCAGCATGCTCAGTTTATTAATCTTTCCCAAAGGAGTCAGAGTAGAACTGCAAACATTGGCACCTGAGGCTCTCTTCGTGGTCAGTTTGGTCCAAAATATTTCATAAATGCAGCAGGTTTTGGTGCTGGTTTTTTGGAGTTGTGGAGCTATTTCCCCTCGATATTGGGGGCATGGCAGGAAAAAGTGTTCACTCAGAACAAATTGTATTTTCCACTCAGAACAAACTGTATTTTCCACCCAGAACAAACTGTACTTTCCACTCATCCATAAGATGATAACAGCAGGTTGGAATTGCAGCAATCCTTTCTCTTTGGTGGGGCTTTCCCCAGATAAATGCCCCCATATCTCTGTGATGATCAAGTATCAAATCTGTGCTCTCATCTCATCTTGGCTGCTTTGGGTGGGTAAAATGGACAGAAAGCAAAGGAGGTTCCATTTGCAGTAAAAAAACCTGGCCAGGCAATGTTCTGTTAACCCACACTCAGCACAAGACAGGCATTTTTTGTAGAGCTCCTTGTGAACAGAAAGTTTTATTTATTTATACATTTTATTAATCTAAAAATTCCACAAGAGATTAGGTGAATATTACAAATGTAGGAATTTCTATTTGCAAAATCATGGTTCTTATCTATTTGTCCATATCACAATAAGAATTCCCAGAGATTCAGACAATTTATTAAAGCTCATATCCAAGCTATCAAGTGCTGCTTTCCAAGTTCTTCCTTGTGAGGTGTCCCAGGAAACCACAGCCAAGTCAGAGTTGTCCCTCTCTCCAGATTTCAGCTGGAGGTAAAGTATCTTCTGCTCCCTCTGCAGAGTGGGAAGCAAATCCTGAAGCAGATTTGTCCTCTGTTGTCCAGGGAAGAGGAATTCAGCATTTCCCTGACAGCAGCAGGCACACAGGGGATGCTCAGACCTGGTTGTTCACCAAGTGTGAGTGCAGAGATTCCACCTCTGGGAAATCTGTCTCCTCCATTCCTGCGCTGTAGGCAGCTCCAAAACAGCTCTGCTATTTTATTTTATGCTTTCTAAATAATATCCAAGAAGCAGATAGCCCATAAAGAGGTAATTTCATGTTTTGCTTTAAGTGTGCATCGTTCTCCCTTTCTGTTGTGACATTGATTTATGTATTATGCCAGAAATAGAAAATGTGGATGGAAAGAGCAGCAGCATCCCACACAAAAGCACTCAACTCAGGCATTCCCTAGCCTGGGAAGTCACTCACAGGATTTTAAATTGCATCACAGGGGTTTTTGCTCTTAGACATCACCTCTCTTTGCAATAGAAGGTTTTTTTTTCCCCCACTGTATCCTGCCACCTTCGATTGATCCAGTTCTCACTGCTCTGTAACAGTCATTAAATACTGACTCTAACCCTTGGTTTTTAGTTAGTTGCCATTGATTACAGATTTTTTTTAAACCAGGTGGTTATTCCTAAAAAGATGAGGGAAAAAAAATCCTTTTATGACTTGAGCTAATTCTGGGTGCAGCCCTTGAGGTGTCCTGGCTGTGGCACATCTGTTTAATCATCCACAGCACAAGTTTGGGATCGTCCCTCCAGCAAGAAAGAAACAACTTTGAGAGGCTTTTTGTCAACAGAAAATCCATGTTCTTCTTCCCACACACAGAGAACAATTTCATAACCTGGGGCTGCCTGAACCCAGCCAGCTTGGGGTGGTTGGACACACAAGGAACAACAAATTGGATGTTTCTGTCTGTCAGCAAAATCTCCTGATGAGCAGCCACGAGGCCTCCACTGGAAAAGGCTCTGAGCACAACATGGGCACGGAATGAGGGAGTCCAATCTCTCCTTTACAAGTTAAAGGAGCACCAGGATATGGGGGAAAAAAATGAAATCCTTCCCTTTATCTTGTTTATAACCAGGTCCCTGCTTCCCATTTACTGCTGCAGCTCCCGGCCGTGCAGGAGGAACAGGGAAGAACAAAGTGTGCCTTGAGAGGAGGCTGGGAAGAGGGAAGGAGGCTGTTGATGTTGTTTTGCTGAAAATTTAGCATTAGAAAGCCCAAGTGGGAAGCTGCTGGCTCGTCTGGGAAGCGGCTGTGAGGGGTGGTGTGGATTGGCAGCCAGATCCCAGCTCTTTGCTAAACAAACACTAAAACTCGGGAAGGAGTCGCCTGCTTCTTGTAGGTGTTGCAGGGGGTAAAATCTGTTCCTTCTCCTGTTGCCTCTAATGAGCCTTTTCTGTAGTTTTGGGAAGGTTTGTTTTACAGATATTTGTCTCTACAGATATTTTCCCTGTTTTTTTCTGAAGGTATTTTTGCAGTTTTACCCCTGCAGAGCAAAGTGTGGCTCCCTCCCTTCTCCCTCTCTCCTTTCTGTCTGCACCTCCTTTCACCAGCCTCAAATTTCCACTTGTCCTGCTCTTCTCAGCTTTTGTCACTCTTTGTTCCTGATCACTGCTGTGGTTCTTGATGCCTCCCAGGCTCACCAGTCCCTTTTGTTACCATCAGAAACTTTCCACGCTTTTCAGAGGAGCAGGAGGGCCAGGAAGAGCCCCTCGTTTGCTTTTTGCCTCTTATTGCAGTGGGTCTGGTTGGCAAAATCTATTTAGTCCCTAGACTTTGGACAAGGAGTGACAGGAAAAGGAAGGATGGGTTAACACTGCCAGAGGGCAGGGCTGGATGGGATTTTGGGAAGGAATTGTTCCCTGGGAGGGTGGGGAGGGGCTGGGAGCTGGGAGGGAGCCCCAGAGGAGCTGGGGCTGCCCCATCCCTGGAATTGTCCAAGGTTGGACAGGGCTTGGAGCAGCCTGGGCCAGTGGAAGGTGTCCCTGACATGGCAGGGGTGGGGAGGGGCTGGGATGGAATTCCCAGAGGAGCTGTGGCTGCCCCTGGATCCCTGGCAGTGCCCAAGGCCAGGTTGGACATTGGGATTTGAGCAGCCTGGGACAGTGGGAGATGTCCCTGCCATGGCAGGGGTGGGATGTGATGATCCTAAACACCCCTTCCATCCCAAACCATTCTGTGACTCTGTGACTGTGAGTAATTAGTAAATGAGGTATGAGAGAGGGGCCAGCACAGCAGTGGCAATAAACTCTCGGGTGTGTTGTCACTTTGTCTGGACTCCCAACAAACTTCCCTCAGCACGCTGGGGGTTGAAAAGTTACACGGCCAAATTTGTATTTGGGAGCTGTTTCGTGAGGGTTTCCCTGCATTCAGAAGAGCTGTGTTACATTAAAGGATCCCACGTTATGCTCCAAAATGCTGAACTGGAAAGGTCCTGGATGCAGCAATTAGCACCACTCCTGACTAATGTTGTGTTAATGCAACATGAATAATTCCATTCCCTGGGCTGTGGGGCTGCACAGCTCCTGGTCAGGGACAGTTCACCACAGCAGTTCAGCAGAAATTGCTTTTAGGAAATACTGACTCACGCGGTGCAGGTATTTTTTTATCTCTGTATTTATATCTGTATCTTTATCTATGTTTACAACTCGTCCCAACACATAGAAATAGTGTTTCTCCATAAAACAGCACTGAAAGCAGTTTCCCTTCGGCTCACAAATGTCTGAGGTATTTTAGAAAGCAGATGTTTCTAAAATACTCCCAAGTTTCAGCCTCATGGAGAATATACCCCGTAACAATTTGAGTTGCAACAATAAAACCAGACCAAAGTGAACCCTTCCCATAAAAAATTCCAGACAACCACAAGTGCAACCCCTAAGAGGAAATGCTGAAGTGCTTTTGAACCCTGTGCTACCGCCTGGTGTTTTTTAGTACCTGTCATCCCGGATATTTCCCCTCTACTTAGTGCTGCAATTAATACAAATCCTCCTCTAAAGGTAACGAGGTGTCAGCTTCACTTCCAGTTGAGACTGTCTGTTGATTAAAAATTACTTCACAATGACATTAAGCTGCAAAAACGACTCAAAAAAAAAATCATAAGCCCGAGCCACACACTGCCAGTCCCCACAGATTTAAATTTAATTAAATGAGAAAACTGCAGGACTCTTTTTGCTCACACTGAAGATTCCCAGAGCCATCCCAGGAGCGGTGCTCTGTTATTGCAAGGCACGGGCTCAGCTTGGAATATTGTTTTATCATTTAGGCTGCCAGTCATTCCCCATTAGGTCTGGCAGCCAAAATGCCAGGGTGCCACGAGGAAAAGAAAATGCAGGATCAGTTCCTCCATTTCCCAACAGAGCCAGCCAGTTGTTTGGGAGGTGAAATCCAGCACTGGGGTGCTGCTATTTTGGGAGGTGTTGACCTCCTGGGTGCCACAGAGCCTTTCCTTTCCTTTCATAACACCAAAACCGTGGGGTTATGGAATTATGGGTGTGGAAATGATGCTGTGTTATTTTCCATTGAAACCAGGCTTCCATGGCACGTCCTGGATCCACGGGAAGTTACAGCCCATCCTCCCCCTGTCCTTGCTCCCCATGATGCCTTTTCTTGCTCTTAAAATCAAGAGTCGAGCTCGGTTAGAATGGAAAAAGGGATTTTACCTTGGTGTTTATTTTAAGGAACATGAGAAAATGCTTCCTGTACTCCCAGTAAATCTGTGTAGAAGAAAGAAGCTGACATTGCTTCCTAACCCCTGCGAATAATTTGCTGTCCTTTGAAGTATGGAATTATTCATCTGACATTTCATCTTGTCCATCTACCAGCACCCTCAAGAAAAATATAACATCTTTAAACCCAGTTTTCTATATTTTTTTTTTTATTCTAGCTTTAATATTTGTATGTTTTTTCCATTCTTAAAGACAAATTAGGAAATAAATGAGCCTGCAGGCAAGGCTGAGAATATTCTGTGTGATAGCAGTAATGCACAAAGATGAACGCGAAAATGTCATCAGCATCATTGCCACACACGTTCTTGACAATATTTTTTTCAGAAAAATTGATTTATAGTGTTGGAGAGAAAGGAAAAGAGGCTGAAGAGGTGAGGAGAGAAAAGAAAGGGAAGAGCTGGACAAACAGACCTCCCCTGTGTCTCCTACTCCCTCCAAAAAAGGTCATTCTTGTCTTTGTAGCTGCTGAATTTTTTAAACCGGCCTGGTCTGTCTGTGAAGAACTGTCCTTTCGAGCAAATATTGTGACTTTTGGAGATTAAAGGCCAAACCATGTGCTCATGAATTTTAATGTAAACAAAATCAGCTTTTTTGGGTTTTTTTTTTATTTTTTTCCCCCAGTTTTTAAGATCTTCCTTGGCTTTGTTGTGAGGGGCGAAGGGCAGAGGAGCAGAATGGCCAAAGGGTAGAGCTGCAGCTTGCTGGAACATGTGTTTTCATCTCCTGCTGAATCTTATCCTCCATGCTCTAAAGAGATCACATTTACAACAAAGAGACCTGAGAGACTCGGACCAAATCAGCACCTGGAGCAGAGCTTTCCCCAGCCTCCACTAATAGAAAAGGAATAAGAAATAAGATTAGCCCTGCTGCTCTTCACAGGTTTCCCTGAATCTGCCGAAGGTTGTGCTTCTGCTGCAGCGCTGATCATTAATAATACTCATTTTCAGACCATTTTGAACCCAGTTCCAAGGAAGCAGTTCAACATGTCTGACTGTTTGGTCCCTGGGGAAGAGGCAGAGGAGGCAGAGCTCTCTCCCTGCTCTCAGGGATGTGCTGGCAGAGCTCTGGTGAGGGTGTGGTGGTGCCAGCTCCATCCCAATTAACCTCAGCCGACTCCCAGGCCAAGGTGAGCTGTCAGAGGAGCTCAGAGAGGACTCGAGCCCAGCAGCAGCTGCAGAAGAACCAGAGGTTCCCCTCTTTTCTGTCCTGTGGGTTCCTCAGACACAGAACGTGTTCCCAGCAGGGGTTTTTGAAGCAGAGCTGATCTCCTCCCCTGATGCCTTCTCCAGCCACCTAGAAACAGAGACCAGACAAGAGTAAGGGAATAAAGATAGATATTTATTTGAAAGCCTTCAAGGTACACCCTGGGGGAGCCAGAGGCTGCCTCCAAAAATGGACCCCAAGATGGACCCCAGGTCACGAGTTCTTCACACCTTTATAGCTTTGGTTCATTTGCATATCAGGGTTAATTCTCCAATTAAAGCCCCAGTTCAATGATGGAATTCCCCTCAGCTTGCTGCCCCCTTAGAGGCTTTGGGTTACACATTTTGGGCCTAGCAGAGCCTGGCTGTCCTTGAAGGCAAAGCCTGGAGAGGCTTTGTTGTGTCTGCCCAGCACGAGAGAGCAGAAATTCCAGGCTACAAGGAACTGCAGAGTTACACTCTGAGCAGTACAGAAATTGTAAAATATAAAAGTTAAAACCTAAGGCATCACCCCGGATTTTCACTTTCGGAGCTCTTCTGCTCACCAATGATGCTGCCACACCAGCAGTGCCCTCTGCCACCTCAGCAGCTGCCTCCTGCACCTCCATCGTCGTGAGCAGCTCGTGTGAAAATGCCAGAGACATTCGGGTTTAATCCCCCCATCCACCTCTCCCAGTCCTCCTCACACACCTCTCCTACTTAGATGTTCCTGTTCGTGCATCTCCAGAGCTACAGCAGCATCAGAGAGATGCTCTGGGAATTAAAAACGCAGCTTCTATGAATATTTTTGGAAAAGAGCACAACTGCTATTGCTTCACGACTTTGCTTTGAAATCTGCCAGACAAGAAGTACCTTCAGTTTATTTTATTGCTGCATTTTAAGGCTACATATATATATTATTATTTTTTCTTTTTCAAAACCAAGAGTCTGGATGAATAATTACATTTTAAAGTGTATTTGCTCTGAAATAAAAGGAATTGTGCAACTGGCTTTGACACCTGCAATGTAAAGGTACTGAAACCCTGAAATTGTAAAAACTACTGTAATTTCTTGTAATGCATTGAAATAATTTCAGCAGTATGCAAAATTGTGGTCAAGTCACCAAAATGCAGCTGAATTAATTTTTGATTCATTTGAGCTGAAAATGATCATTCCAGCCTGAATTTCCTCAGCAATTCATAGAACCATGGGAGGGTTTGGGTTGGAAGGGACCTTAAAGCCAATCCAGTGCCACCCCTGCCATGGGGACACCTCCCACTGTCCCAGGCTGCTCCAAGCCCCAATGTCCAGCCTGGCCTTGGGCACTGCCAGGGATCCAGGGGCAGCCACAGCTGCTCTGAGCACCCTGTGCCAGGGCCTGCCCACCCTCCCAGGGAACAATTCCTAATTCCCAAGATCCCATCCAGCCCTGCCCTCTGGCACTGGGAAGCCATTCCCTGGCTCCTGCCCCTCCATCCCTTGTCCCCAGTCCCTCTCCAGCTCCCTTGGAACCACTTTGGGTGCTGGAAGGGTGCTGGAAGTTACAAATGACAGTCCTGTGACAACAACTTGAAGTCCTTGTCCCAGTCTTCCACCTCCATCTCTTCAGATATTCTTATTTTGGTCTGAACTCCCCTTGGCACCAAAGGAAACCTGCTCAGCTCCAGCAGAGCTCAGCCCTGGCTCAGCATCCCCCTGAAGTGGAGCTTTTGTTTACAGCCATGCGTTGCCTCGTTCACCTCTTGAAATTCCTGTGCTGTGTCTTAACAGCTGAAAGTTAAATTTATTCTCATGCTCTCCTGACTTCTGTTCATCACCTTCACTTCAGCACAGCATTATCTTGTGTGGTTTTGTTACCAAATCTAGTACAGGCAAAATCAATCTGATTTCTCCATTCTGCTCTGGGTTCTGTGCAAGTTCAGCCAGGATTGCTCACAGGGAAATGCCAGGAGCACACAAAGGAGTTGGTAAATTCCCAAATGGTCAGGCCTTATGGGGTGAGGATGCACAGGAGCCCTGGTGCAGCTGGGATGCAGCAGCTGCATCCTGCAGCTCCCACTGAGGAACCCAATTATTGATCTGATTGATACAAAATCAAATCAGTGACACAAATCATCGAGGGATGATCAATTAAAACTGATTCAATGACACAAATCATCGAGAGGTAATCAATTCAAAAGTGATTCAATGACACAAATCATTGAGGGATCGTCAGTTCAAAACTGATTTGATGATACAAATAATTGAGAATTAATCAATTCAGAATTGATTCAATGACACAAATCATTGAGGGATGATCCATTAAAAATTGATTCAATGATACAAAACACTGAAGAATTATTCACATCCTGTGGCTGCTCAGGTGTGAAAGCTCAGCCTGCAAGGAGCACAGTTTTGGGGCATTATTTTAAAGCTTGTTAAGTATTTTTAATTTCAGAGCTGAGATATTAAAGTGATTTTAATTTTGGGGTTTTTTTTCCTAAAAAGGCTAAAAAGAGGGAATATCAACCCCCACCCCATCCCCTTCCATGTTTTGGTTCTGTGAAGCTGATAAGGTTAAAGCTGTGTGTGTGTTATCTCTTGTATTGCAATCTTACATTCTGTTCAACAGAAAGGTTACCCGGAATATAAATAAGTTTAATGAGAAAAAGACATTGTAAAACAAAGCAGCGCAGAGCACCTGTTTTTAAATTACTTTTGCTCCTTGTTTCTGACACAAATAATGGCCAAGACACGATGCTCTTGCACAAATCATTTCCATTTCAATGAATCAGCGCTTACCAGCAGGACGATATTTACATCTTTGCTTGTTCTATCAGCTCCTAGATTGCAAATATCACCTCCAAACCACGGCTAAGCAAAAAAAACTTTCGGGAAGATACAAAATGAAAAAAGATTTTCTTGGCCGGGAGAGAGAAAACTGGAGGAGGGTTGAACTCTAACGTCTCTCATTTGGTGTGGAAGGATGGCAGCAGGATTGTGCTGAATGGACAAAAATTGCCTCCACTCAGTTCAGCCTCCCAAACTATTTTGGTTCCAATTAAGGCGAGGAGAAAATGCAGAAAATTGGACAAAAAAAAAAAAAAACATGGACAAAAAGTACTGATTAGCTCGACTGAAAAGGCCAGGATGGAATGGCCCAGCTCCTCAAGGGCAGGAGAGAAAGCTGAGCCTAAATTTGGAAATGGCAAGAGCTATGGACTGTCAGAAGAGGGTGGTTATATTTACTTGGGTTTTCACAGTTCTGTCTTAAAATATTTTGAGGGCAAGGCATAGGAAAGATTGCCAGCATTTTACTGGTCAGTGGTTTAGTTCCTTTATAGGAAAAAAATAAAACAGCAGAAAAACTTAAAAATAAAATAATTGTGGCCTTTGATCTTTCATTTTCCCCATTGAGAAACCATATAATCATTTTATAAAACAGAGCAACTGTTCTTCTCTCCGTTCATTAGATCAGTTTATTGGCTGTGCCAAGAGGGTGATGGAACCACAAGCTGAAAAGGGGTTGGAATTAGGAAATTGGTCTGTGTTTCAAATTCCTCTGAGTCTGTTGCTGAAGCAGTCTGGCATCAGCCACCAGGATATTCTGTCACACAGGAATGAGGGAATTCCCAGTTGGATCTATTAATCTATCTGCAGCACACCTTAACAAAGCACATTTTGTTAAGAATTACCTATTGTTTGATGTTTCAGTATATTCCTTATCCAGCTGCCATTACTATCACATTCCTATCATCTGCTGCATAAATTCAATTTAATGCAAATATTCTGCTTGGAAATAAGCCTGAGGAGTCAAAGAAGACAGCCATTGGTGATGCAGATCCCTCTCTGCAACTGCTTTTCTCCACATGTTTTTGTGTGGAGTTTTTATTTTCCCTCTGGATGTTTTGGGCGTATGGGGTAGTGCTCAGCCACAGGATGTTGTTGTGTCACAGTGTGGGCCAGGAATAAAATCCAGGCATAAAAATCAGAGTTATGAGCAGATCGGAGACTGCCAGAACAGCAATTCCCACCTCCTTCCTGGCACTGCTCACCCACTGAGCAAAATGTTCTTTATGGAGGAACCTGTCGTTATTTTCAGTTTCACTCCACCTTGAACAAATCTTCATCTTCATTTTATACTCTTGGATAAAATTAGACCTTCCTGAGTACCAAAATCAGGCCAGATTCACTGAAAAGTGAATATTGCACGTAGAAACTCAAATGGTGGTGAGGACATTTTTTTAAGTTTAGTAGAGTTCAATGAGAAAAGTATTTAATAGGACTAGTTAGGAAATTGTTCTGTTTTTAATTAACATCTCAAAAGAGTAGTCTCACGTTAAGTTTTCATTCAAAAAATACTGGGTTTTATCCTAAAATGCTTCAACTAATTGTGTTAATCAGTTGTGTTGATTGCTAATTCTGTGTTCCCCTTGTAAATGCTTCACAGCTTTGGAGCTTCTCAGCAGAACGTGTAGCCTGGGCTTCTGGAGAAGTTACAGGAACAAAGAAGTGCAAGTTTATTCTTGCTTCATTCTTATTCCATTCTTATTTAAATTTCACTTCCCCACGTTATTTTACTGTATGTTATTGGCTTTGTTTGATGCCATAATCTTAATTTCTGCAGCGTTTTTGGTTGATGAGATGCAGAGAATTTTTGTACCTCTGCCTTGCAAGTTTTTGCTGCTGCTAGCACTGGAAGTGGAAGTCTGAGCTGGTGGCTGTGGCAGGAGTAGCGTTTTTATCAGTTTATTTAATTTTCCAAAGAAATAGGTGCACTCTGCTTGTTTCATTCTGTCCCCTGACCACTTCCCATGGAGGTGAAGTACAGCAGGAGATCAATCACCACCTGCCCCCAAACTTTCCTCTTTGAACCATCGCTCAAAAGCTGGATTTTAACCAAAATTGTGACAGTTTGACAACTGTTTGGTCACTTAAACAAACAAAATTAGTGGCCTCCATCCAGTTGCTGGTGGAAGTAGGCTCCTGCATCCAAATATTTAGATGAAATTAGCACCTTTATCCGGAAATCTGGGCAGAGCTGTCAGGACTGAATGTCACAGAGATTTGTCTCAGGAACCACGCTGCTGCTCACCCAGGTCCTGCCTTCATGGATAACTTCCCAACTATTGCCAGGGTGTGGGCAGCACATCTTCCCATTTTCTTTCCATCTGTCCTTTCTGGAGAAAAGTGTGATAATGATCAGAGCCGTCACACTGGACCAGGCACCACGATATCAGCTTCTTGCTTTGCAACTCATTTAATCAGGGGTTTTTTTTCACCTTAATCCCCCAGTTCCTAAGACTGAGAAGCGACAGCAGCACTGAGGATAACGTCAGCATCCCCCTGCTCTGACACTATCTGTGAATTTTCTCATTTCAGTGTCTTTTGTACCTCAGAAATCCCCTCAGGTTCCCAGGCAGGTGTGGAGCAGAGCTCATTCCACAGCGAGCTCCTCGAGGGGGTGAGGCCTCCCCATCCTCGAACCACGGCGTTATTTTCCATCCCATTTGCAGCAATGCACACCCAATTTTTATTTAATTAAACACTGCTAGCAGCCTGATGTAATGGTGCTGTTGGAGCAAGGCTCCTGGCAGGGCTCCAGCTCCCTCGCTGGAGTGAGTTTATTCCGTGGTTTATTCACTCAGGACTGTGTTAGTGCCTCATAAAACATGCAGATAGCACAATTATCTCTTAATTATGCTGCAAGATTTCGGTGTCTGCCAGCCCACACCAGCCCCAGCACACTTTTGTGAACCCCAGAATGTGGAGGAAATAGAAATTGGGCTCTTGGAACATGGAGGAATAAATCCCAGGAAACTTTTTTGTCAGAGCTGGGAGATTTATCAGTGCATGATACTCAAACGAGAAAAATTGCTGCTTTAGAACAAACCAATGGATGTGTTCCTAATAGAATTAATTTGAACAGATAATTCTGACTCATCACCTCTAATACCTCACAGGAAAAAAAAAATCCCAGCAATAGCAATGGGCTGCTTATCTAGGGAGTGAGGATTCACTGAGGGAAGAAAAGATAAAGGGAGAAAGAAATGTTGAAATTTAAACTGCATAATCATTCTCTCTAATTGTTGGGATCTGCAATGGGTATTTTTGGAGGTAATTTCAATAATAAAAATATGTAAATGTCACACATAACCGTAATTTATTCCAGGAAATCAAGGTTCCCAGTACTTTTTTTTTCTGCTTGATGACCAACAGACAGCTTCTGTGGCCAGCTTCTTTTTCACCATGGAAAATGTAAAAATAAAAATAGAAATAGAAATAAAAATAGAAATAAAAATAGAAAAAATAAAAGGAAAAATTAAAATAGAAATAAAACCAGAAAAAAAGACAATGGAAATTAAAATAAAGATAAAAATAAAATTTAAAAAATAAAAATAATAAAAATTAAAATAAAAATTAAAATTAAAATTAAAATTAAAATTAAAATTAAAATTAAAATTAAAATTAAATTATAAACATGCTGAGCCACAAACCCGAGTAAAGGACTAAAGTTCAACTGCTGCATATTCACAGCCCTGTCCCTGAATCAGCCCTTCCTGCAGCACACAGACCCTCGCTGCACACCGAATGCTAATGCTCATTTGCATATTCATAAACCACACCCAGCACTTCAGCATCCACCATTATTTACTACGAAATTCCCGTGGCCTCTGACTTCCCCCGCTGTAAATTCACCTTTACTACACCCCGTGCCCCCACAGAGCCATCGGGTGTTCCTCTGCTGAGGATTTTATCCTCAATTATTCCTCATTCTGCAGTTCTTGCAGCACTGTGCAGCACGCAGCCAAATTTATCTCCAGGTACACATTACCTAATTTTAGATGCCTGTAAGCATAAATGATTAAAGCCTAGCATGAGCTAATTCTGCTTTTAGGATTCAGGCAGGGAAAACAGCTCCAAAGATGTTGGACTTTGTTTGAAACAGTTCTGGTTGTTTGAGTCTCTCTGAAGAGCTTGGGAGGTGAGGTCCTGGGCTACAGACGAGCCAATGGCAAAAGAAATCTTGGCAAAAATTATGGAATATCCCCTAAATTAATCTCTCCACAACAACATCCATTTAATTGGCAGTGACACTGCCCACAGCTCACTGCCGTGATAGTGTTTACTTTCTTTCCCTTTTACCCTTTCCAGCACTAAATATAGAAACACCAGTGCATGAAAAGCCAATTTTTATCCTTTATTTAAAGAAATCAAGAGGTATAAAAATAACTGAGAATGACTAAATGTTATTCTCTGGTGCATTCCTGACAATGGAGCTCTCACTGCTCATCACTCACAGGAAAGGGGTAAATTTGAAAAGGGAAGCTGGAGAAATGAGCTTTGTTCTGTTCTTTGAGCATTAACCTGCAAGTTTGTATCTAATATAAACTCATAAAAATATAACTCATATAAATATGGCTTTTTCCAGCACTGGGATGAGTATGTCTCTTTTCCTAGCTTGAATTAATGTCCTAGGAAAACTCTAATTTGGTTATTTGTTCTCACAATTGAAAAATTCAAGGGATCCGTTGCTATCTACTACAAGAGGATTTTGTCTTCTGTGTTTGAGAGTTGATTTGAAAAGAAAATTCAGGCTGCAAACGAAGATGCCCAGTGACAAAGAAGGAAATTGAAGCACTCCAGGTTGCAGATAAGCCTGGCAGTGGTGGTATCAGGCAGAGAGGCACTGGTTTCCTTTTGGAGGCACCCACACGTTTCTGATGAGAAAATTCAGCGATTACTTTTAGCCAAAAGTCACAGAGAGGGACAAAAAAAAAAAAAAGGCAGCTCAATAGGAAAATATGTAGATAAACACAGAGCTGGAGGAACTTAATCTTGACAGGATCATTTCTGAATAAATCTGGGCTGTTAAGGCTGAATATTCCATGTCCTTCCTCCTGCTGAAGAGAAGACCTCAAAGAGATGGGTGGGAGATGCATCCATACCCAGACAGGTCTGAACATGTCTTCCCCTCAGATTAAAGGGAAAATACAGATACACCCCACTGTACTGGCTGAAGCTTTGCCACAAATGCAAGACTGGGAAAAAAAGGAAATGTTAAATTGCAATTTTCTGGTTTGAATAAATAATCTTCAATTCTCATCACCAAAATAGCTCCCTGCTATTAATCCTCCCCAGACAACAGCTAAGTCCTTATCCTGTGAGCAGTCATGAGATGCTTGTGTTGTTTATTTCCCAGTTCTAGATCAGATTTAATCTTCAATTCCACCAGGTAAAAACCATTTGTTTATTAGAAGCATTGGGAAGCCTTTGCTGTGGAGATTTGAAGGGATTCATGGCTTCCCTTTCATCTGCAATTGGAATACCTATGTGCCTTATGCTTTAGCTGGGAAATATTCAATTTAATGCTGTCTGGAAGGACCAGAATCCATGCTTAATGATGTTATGATTTGGTACTAATTGTTCAGCTCTTATCACCTAGGAATTGTTTATCATTGTGGTGGTATCTTGGCAGGATTCTTTATTCATGAGTTAGTGTTACATTGTCAGGCAGCAAATGACAGTGTGCATTAATAATAAATGTAATAATAGTTAAATCATGATTTTAGCACCTGGATCACATAAAATCTGTATTACAAAAGCCTTACAATGCATGCCAGGAAAATAGTCTATCTCCCACAAACAGCATTTAAAAGCAAACTTCACTGAAGAAAAGCAGTTTGTGATCTAAGGCTCTGCCTAAAGTGTTCACTTTATGGTCTGTTTATAGAAAGAGCTCACTCATGCACTCAGCTCAAACATCATCAGCCTCTTTTCCTACCCCCATTTCTGTAATTCCAGAGTTTTCCCTGCCCAGTGTCAGCTCTTTCAGCTGCTGTTTGTGTTCTTTGAGCAAAGCCTGCTCCAAAGGAAGACAGTTGGGTGAGCGATATCTACAAAAGCAAATTGAAGCCCAACTGCTGCTCCAAATGTGAGAAGAAGGAAGTGGAGCTCCTTTCATTGGCACCACGCAAGGACCTGGCATTTTGTATTCTGGCAAGGCATCAAAAGATTTCTTTGCAGTGAATCATCTACAACCTATAAGAGAAATGTCTCAGAAACACGTGAAGCCTCCCAAATATTCACGTCTCACTCTCATTTAAATAAAACTTCCAATGAAGGAAAAGTCATCTCTTGGGGAGTAGAGTAAATTCAAAGTAAATATATCTCTGAGTATTGCTTTGGAAAAGTAAAACCAGACAAACAACCCCTTTATAATTTGTTGCAAAAGTTAACCTTTTATTTAGGATTATGGACTTAGACCTGCTGCCATTCCTCACATGAATAACTTCTTAAATAAGAAGTACAACAGCATTTCAAAGGGTTTTTCACTAAGTAAAAAAAGCAGTTGGGCTGAAACCTCGCTGTAAGAAACATGTTCTTTTAAATTAAAAAGTGTTCGTGGAGGGGAAGTATGGCCAATAAATTCCAGTTAAAGTCAATTCTGTTAAAACCTTAAATGTTAGCTCTAATAAAGACTTCAGTGAAAATAAATAGTAGCAAACACTTCACAGGAGGGTTCAAGTGCAAGGTATATTTCCAGATAACAAGACCATCCATACCAAGATTTCTTTGAGGCAAAATGTGGTTTTTTCTAATCTTTCCAGAAGTCCCTTCTGAAATGGGTGAGAGACTCGAATTTGAGTGGGTTTGCCAGGCATCCAAGAGGATTATCCCAAGCTCAATACACAGATTTCCCTGGACTTCAAGCAAATATTTATTCTTGTAAAATAAAGTTGACTATTAAATCAGTTTCAGCCTTGACTACAGGTTTCTTAGGAGTTGAGAAAGGCAAAGGCCAGGGGAACTTATTTGCCTGCCATCACCTGATGTTTGACTTGACTTTGATTTGAGAACTTGTCCAAAGTGTTGAAGGTTTGTGAAGAGGTGGGGGGACTTTTTCCTTCAAAAACCTTTGTTTTAGAGGAATTTCATCCTCTAAAATAGAATAGTTTAATAGATTTTGGAAATCCTCAGGTTAGATTAGTGCATGGGGTGTGCCCGAGGATGAGGGGGCTCAGTCCTTGCTGGGAATTTGCTCACCCTGCACACAGAAAAGGAGGGAGGGAGGCCTGGCCAGAGGGAAACTAAAGCTGAGTGAGGCAGGCAGAGGGAAAAATCAGGGCAATCTCATCTCCACTGGCTTTTAATGTGGGGTTGGAGGATGTGTGGTTCTATAGTTAATTAATTAGGGATAAATCCCAGGAGGGGAGTGTATGGAATGCAAAACTCAACATAAAATTTTACATTTAAACTCCCTTTTCCCATCTTTTATTTTCCTGTTCTTCAAGAGCAGACTGAAACAATAACTAACCATCACAGAGAGCCTGAAATCCCTGAAATCCAGGCAATATCCTTGTTTTCTCAAGGGGAGAGGGCACAGCTTTTCACAGAGGAGGCTGTAGAATTATTTAGATTTAAAAACCAGGAGGGCAGCCCATAACTAATATCCCTGTGGGGAATATTTAACTAAAATTCCTCAGTGCTGAAGAATAATTTAATGCCAGTGGAGTGGACTTGACTAAAATAGCTCCATGTCTCAAAACTTGCTAAAATTTTTACACTTTATCTTGATTTTCCAGTTCCCCATACAAGACCTGGTTTGCCTGCTGCTGATAAGCTGGAATTGATTCTGGGTTTGTGTGACACGAGGTGAAGTCAAGGGGAAGATTTTGGTCTGTGGTGTAGGAGAACCCAAAATGTGGCAAAACACAAGATCCAGGGTCTGATTGTGAGACGTTTAGAGAGAAAATAATTAACTCAAATAAACCATCACCTCCTTCAAGTAGTAAAGAAGGAGTGAAAATAGCAAGTGTGTTTTCTGCTCTGTTCTTTCAGGGCTGATTTAGGTTAGAAACCCATTTATTAACAACTATGAGAGTTGTTCTATGTCTTTTCCGTATGAAATTTAGATTTACCAGTGTTCTCCTCAATCCAGGTCAGTAGAGAAGTTTTTAGTTTTTAAAATTATTTTACATTAAAATTATTTATTAATTGTTTAAATTATTAAAATTATTTCGTTTTAGTTTTTAAAATTATTCTTTTAAATCTGGATTTCCTTTATTTTTACTCTACAGAAAAAAAAAAAAAAAAAGAAATTTTATTCTGGATTAGGTTATTTTAGATATCTGCCCAAACTTCTTTCTTGGAGACTCCAAAAACACAAGCCACGATTTTTAAAGGCAGCTTCTCATTTGCATTCACAATTAACCACAGACACAAATATTCAGCTGCCTGCCTGCCTTGAACAATCAGGCCCAGCAAAAAGATGAACCAACCCCTGCTTTCCTCTGCTCACGTTTTATACAGGCAAAAAAAAAAGAAGGTATCAATAAAACATAATACAAAACCCATATATAGATATGCAAATCAGGTTTGCTACATTTTAATGGTCAGTAACAGGTTTTGGGGATTTATTTTTGGGTAATTAATGGGACCAGCTGCTAAAGAGAGTGCTAATACTGGTAGGGGAGTAAGATTCGAGAAGGCAACCCTGTGTGAATAATAACCTAAGTACCCATTTAACTTTAAGCACTTCTTTATGGGCCTGGAGTTAATGGCTTTACACATTTGGTCAAAGTTAAGCATATGTTTAATGCTTCCCTGAATTAGAAATTAGATCTTTGAACTTCAGTTTTGCTTACACTCTGGATTATTCTGTCAGTGGGTTCATTTGGGGAAGACAGGGAAATAGCAGTCATTCAAAATGATATCTTTTTGTAATTAAGTGTTGCCCATACAGTATTTTCAGCACATCAGCAATTAACATTTTTCTTCTTAATGTATATTTGACTGTAAAACAGCCATTAAGTGGAAGTAACTGTACAATTGTTTCATTAAGATTTCCTCCTTCTCCAATCTGAGTAAAACTGCTCAAAGTTAACAGAATAAAATAACACTGACTCCAGTTTTCTGGTAAATATTTCAATGTTCATGGTTTAGGCTTAGTTTTTGCTTTGCAAAGCAGCCCATCATAATCAACTCGTATAAACTGCCATTAATTAGAACTGTGGAAATACCCCACATACAGATTTATCTATCATGTAAACTCCCTCATCTGCACCGTACTTATTGGGAATTAAGGAGATCAAAGCCCTTTTCAACATTTAAAGGCCATTCCACTTGCTCACAGTCTATTTCACAGCCAGTTATGCCAGTCTTCAAAATACTCATATTTCAAAACATCTCCTGCTTTATGTCTGCTGTTAGTTCTTAGACCCCAAATCCCCCCATAAACCCAGGTTTAGACTCATCAAATAAACCAGAAAGTCATGTGTTGTTAGACAGAAAGCTTTGGATCTCTGAAATTGTACAGGGTTATCAGAAGTCTTCCATAAATAATTTGTAGGGCATTTTCCACTTTAAAACTGGGGAAATCAGGATTCTGTCCACAAAAATCAGAATTTATCTCCACAAGTCAAACCTAAATACTAGCAGAAAGTCCAGCTCCAATTATCCTTATTAGACCCTTCCAATTTTACTTCCTTCTTCTGTCCCTATAACAACATTTGTGTTATCTCATATTAATATTAGGCATGCATTGTTATTCTAATAACTAATTATCAGGCTCCCAATGCTAATGATGGCAATTCAGTTTGTAATCCCATCTGTTCACTTTACAGTTGTTTATTTTCTTGCCTGCTTTCAAAATACTCTTGGTTTGTAATTAATCAGGCATTTTAACTTTTTTAATTAGAGATCTGCAGGTTTACTTCAAAATAAATAATCAGGAGGAATAAACAAGGGGTGACGTGGCACTGAAAAGAGAAAACATTTCTGTGGTTTTGGTGACCCAGTGATTGAAAAAAAATGTGGCTGTGAGTGAGGGAACAACTGAGTAACTTGTAAAGGAAACGAAGATCCTGCTGCTATAAAATATTCCTGGAGAGGACTGAACAAATATTCCTGCTCTTTACAAACTCAGTCCTAAAGTGGCCTTGGCATAAGGTGTATGTTGGATTTTTATTTCAGAAAAATTGGTATTGTGCTAATTCTCACTTGGTCCTTTCCTTTGGAGAATGGGCCTGTTGGGACACAGGAGTTCTGTAGGAAATGAGTGTGGGGTAGTGAAGATCCTAAAATGCTGTCATGTCCTCATAGAAGCACTTATGTATTTTCTTTTTAATATGGTTTATGTTGTTCTCCAAAACTCTGCAGAGTGTGACTCTCATTCCTACAGATCAGGAAGTTTTTGCTTGTGGAAATTTATTTCTTAATCTTCTGGGACAGCTGGATGTGAGACTCTGATGGCAACATAGATATAAAAATAATTATAATTATTTTAATAGACAGTTTGAGCCCAAAATTCTCCCGCTCTTTTTGCATCCTTTTCATGAATGTTGAGGGAGGGAAGAACAGTCCAGAAAGCTGAAGGTGAAAAAGGTTAAAAAAGGAGAAGAAAAGATGAAAGATCAGATATTAGGGAGAAATTCCTCCCTGGGAGGGTGGGGAGGCCCTGGCACAGGGTGCCCAGAGAAGCTGTGGTTGCCCCTGGATCCCTGGCAGTGCCCAAGGCCAGGCTGGACATTGGGGCTTGGAGCAGCCTGGGACAGTGGGAGGTGTCCCTGCCCATGGGGTGAAATGGAATGAGCTTTAAGGTCCCTTCCAACCCAAACCAGTCTGGGATTCTGGGAAGAGCTCCCCAAGCCCTGAGGGAACTGAAGGTTTTTCTCATTTCCACAGGAATTTGCCACCACAACCCTGGACCTTCCTGAAGAGAATTCAGCCTTTGGCTCAGCTTTCTGTGATGCTCACATAAACACTTTGCTCTGCCATCAGTCTCTCCATAAACTGTTGAATAACTGTAATTTTCATGTGTATGATACTTTCATGACAATGATAATTCATCTTAATAGCAAAAATGTCAGATTTTCACGTGCATAAAGAAAAATCATTATTATTTCACTACATTGATACTTCCTGCTTCTTCAGGTAATATGAAGGATGAAGTGTAATTTCTTAGGAATGGAGAATAAAAAAGAGAAGTTAAAACAAAAGGATAAATTGAAACCTTGGAAAAATGTGATGACTTGAGTCACCTTTCCAGCCTTTAGTCTCCTTTGAACTGAGGGATTGACACAAAATCTGTTGTTAATTTCTTTAACACTTCCTCCCTTTCCCTGGGGATCTTTAAATCCCAAAAAATCTACTTTGCTGATCTATTTATTGAGTTTAATTTGACCATCCTAAAGGCTAAAACAATTAGCTTTCAAATGGATGAAGTTTCTGTTGATCTCCCAGAGTAATTACGTTATTCTATTCTGGATTTATTTTAGTAACTTATATTGAAATGAAGGTAACAAAAACATTCATTCTCTAATTGTTTTATACATTTACCCTAGGTATTGTTTCTGAAACTCTAAGGTGAGCTAGCAATCTTGTTCTGACACCTTTTTGCTCTTTATTAAGTTTAGCCCCTTCTCAACAACTGCACATTTACGCCTTCTCAAGCTTAATCTCATTTTCATTAAAAAAAAGAAAAGTAATAGGATTTGGAGTATGTTTGGTGGGTTTTTTTCTATCTGTGCTCTTCCAATTTGCTCCAGTTTCTACATTTTTTATAAACTGATTTTCCTCATGCTCTCTGCTTTCTAAGGTGTGCAGCTATTGCTGTGGCTATCAGAAATTCCATCCAAATGGTTAATAAAGCCTCGGTCTGGGTTTTTGTTCTGTTGAATTTGAAATGTGTCAGAGTTTGGCTGATTAAATGCAGCCCACCCTGTGTAACAGAGAACAGGAGAAGGGAAATTTTCTTTCTCTCTAGAAGGAGCAGCCCCTGTGTTTGAGGTTTGTGAGGTTGTTTTTATCTCTGAATCTGCACTGCTGACCACGATGCAAGAAAGTAATTACTGAAGACAAGAAAAAATAGATTCTTCTCACTCCTTTTTTTTTTTTATTAATTAAAAACCTCAAGATATAAACCTTTCCTTCAGCCAGTGCTATGATCAGAAAATTTTCTTCGAGCCTGAGAATTGGATTTAGACCTTAATCTACATTCCTATGTTTCAACACGGGATCAAAGCGATAGGTTTGCTATTTGCTACAGATCTTTTATCCGTGCTGCAGTGTGAAACATCAAACAAATCTCATTTGTTTGCAGCTAACACATGCACAGAGAGGCCAAGCCATTGTAATTACATGCGTGTAATCCAACCTGAATTAATTTGGAGTTTTGTCTGCACAACCAAAGCGTGTTCACACCTTCAGTATTCAATAATGCCCAGTCCTGGCTGCTGGTGGATTGGCTGTGAGACATTAACCACCTTCAGGCCAGATATTTTTATTTTGGGGGTGTTTTTCAGTCCCAAACCCCCAGCCCAAGTGGGTGAAGGCAGCAGGGTTTATTTATGGAGCTCTGTTCCCTACAAACAGCTTTCCCAAGCCTGGCCTGTTGTTTGGATCTGCCCCTCCAAGTGTCTGTGTGGATAATCAGGATTTCTCTGTGTTAACACAGAAAGCTTAGAGTTGAGAAATTCTGACTGTCATCACCAGGGGATTAAGCAGAGATTTATTCAGGTAACTCCAAACAAATATTGCTGTGTGAGGTTTAAAACAAGCCATGCATTTAAATTTTCCAACTTGCCCTGCATAACTCAACACCCTCCCTGCCCGTGTGGTGCCAGGGGAAAAGGACTTGGTTAGAGTGAAAAAAAAAATTTTTTCATATTCTTAAATAGACGTGGAAATGGCATTAGTGACAAATTAAAAATAAAATTTTAGTAAATTACCTAAAAGGGCAGCAACCACAGGGAACTGTTGGAAATACTCCCCAAATCAGCCTTGGCTGTGGGCTCTGCTCAGCCGTGGTCTGGCAGTGGGAAGTAGGAGCAAGGAGAAGAGTGATAAATTGATATTTATTAATCTGATACTGATAATTTTGAGGTTTCCACAAGGAGCACCGGGTGAGAACAGCCCCAGTGTGTGACATGGGAATGGCTGGTGAGCAGCAGAACTGCCTGGACACATATTCACCCAAAAAAATGACTTTGGCTTCCAAGAAAATGGGAAGGGGGGAAGAAAATCATAGGAACCCTTCAGTCCATATTCATCCCACTCAGTCTGTGGTGACCTCCCTAATTCTGAGGCCTCAGAGCCAGAGGTCAGTGAACACTGAATTGCCTCTAAGAGGTGATCAGCTCCTGGCACAATTTCTAACGAAGGTAACCAGTTCAGAAATCATGGCTCATTTAATTTTAAAAAGAGGGTCTCGTTTAATTATTTATGCTGTATAAATAATGAGATTCCAGCAGTCTGAGAAGTGACTGAAACATTATGGTATTAAATCTTTGCAAGGAGGCAGGAGGTGAAGGAAGAAGCTCTTGTGTGTTGTAAAGAGTGAGGATTAGCAAAATGTGAATTAGTAAAGGTCTGCTGCATTCCATCCAGAATTTAGGGGGAACTATTTGCTATTAGTATTACTTGCTTTCAGCTTATTAAAATTAACTCTATGAGTTGGTAAATAATAGAAATTGTGCTTGATGAAAGAAATGCTAATTTTTTTACTAAGAAAATTATTTGAAGTTATTTAACAAATTCTGTTTGCTATTATCTCTTAATAAACAGGAGGAAACATTCAATACCTCATGTTCAAGCCTTGAAGCATTTGAAGCAGATGGATGGCTCTTTGCATTCCATCATCATTTCTTTTTCTACCTCTGTTCAGATTTGTTTGAAATTAAGTTCATGCAAGATGAAGGGGGTGAGACAGAAGAAATACTTTTGATCCTGGGATCCCGAGCTGGGAAAGCAGCACTTGGTTGGCTCTGTTGGCTGCACTAAAATAAACCAGAGAGAGCTCTCCTAAAATAATGTGGGATCTACTGAACTGAAAATGAGGCTGGAGTCTGACAGCTGGGAGAAAAGATTTGTCTGATCCTAGAGAAAGGTGAAGCTGCTGTGGGGATGGAGATGGGTTGTTTTAGGAGAAACACTGCCAAGGTCCCTCACAATTCCCAAGGAGCTCTAAACCTCTGTGTGACGTGACCCAGTTTGGCCAAAATCTAGCAATTTATCCTCTGAGAGAAAACCAGGTTACAGCCACCCTTCCCCCACCAGGTTTGGGGGAAAAAACAATTCCCTCAGAGGAAAGTGAAAGAGATAAAACCTATTTATTAACAAACACACAGGAAAAGGATAAAAATGCTAAATAATAAAACCTCTCGCTATAGAGAGAAAACCTGGGAAGATTTTAGAGTCCTTTTTGCAGAGGAGTCTCTATGTCTGTGTTCTTGGGAACTTGGTTTGAAAAGTTCATTTGGTTTTTTTTTTTTTCCCTCCCCTCTCAAGCTGAGTTTAAAGGCACAAAATTAATTTCCTGGCACAGAGCTGTGATAGGGGATCCACGTCACAGAGTCACCCCAAGACACACGGTGAGGGGGGAAATGTGAGGGAAATGGGAATGGGCTGCTTTGTGTGCCAAAAAACACAAACCCTGCACCAGAGACAAGCAGCTACTGCAGTTATCACACCTGAACCCCTCCTGCAGAATCTCCGAGCCAACTCTTCCTTTTTCCACAGCTCCTGCCCCACGTTCTGTTACCCCCATCCTTTATAACTTCCATTTAATTACAGGGTAATCACCTCTGGAGTTTGTGTTCCTGCCAGCTGCTTTCCTTCTGAAGGAATATCCACCAGCAGCACAGACACCTCAGCCACTCCACACATCAGCTCACACCTATTTCTCATTTTGATGTGGTTTGTAGCAAGTGTCATTGTGGGAGTGCATTGGAGCTGCTGCTGGCAGCGTCGCATTGTTCAATTAAAATCTTAGACACCTCTCCTAATTGTGTATTTCAGCACTTGGTGTTCCTATGGACAGGCTGCTTCTCACCTTCCCCAGCTCCTTAAAAGGCAGGAAAACCTCTCTCCTTCCCTTCAAATGTGTTGAAGATTGTGTTGAATTTATTTTGCAAATGTGACAGAGCTGCACTCAAAACTTGCAGGTTGACTCAGGGCAAACCTTTCCTCATGGGTCTGAGGGATGGGGTAATTCACCCACTGCTGGAAAACTGCAGAAATTTCTTGAAATTTCCCCCCAAAATGCTTCTTTGGGAAAGTTAATAAGGGTAAGAGCACATTTTAAGCAGTGCTATAACAATGTCCTTGGCCGCTCTGCTGAAGTACTCAAAGATCATCCCAAATTTGAGGCTCTTTTTCCCCCAAATAGATGTAATTTCTAAATACTGATAAATGGATAGATAAGTAAAATAGATGCAAAATCCAAAAATCTGATTGAATTACCTTGCTGAACAGAGGTAGCTGACCTTTTATAATACATAAATACAAAGGAATTTTTTTCCATTTTCCTAAAAGTGTGTTTGGTTGTTTTTGTGTCTGTGTGTGGCCTTGCAGTTGGATTGGGATTTTTTTTTTTGCTTCTTTAAGTAAAACTCAGATTTCCACAAAGTCTTTTTTAGAATGCACCAGAACAAAACGTTGCAGAGTCCTGGAGGAGGAAATCTTTTGCTGCTGAACCTTCATGGAACTACTGCCTTTGAATTACAGAGACTCTGAATCAGCTGGAAAACCACACAAACACTTTAATGACACAAAGTTCATTTCTGGATGTTCTCGAAAGGCTTTTAACTCAGAAACCTTTTTTCTAGGCTGGGCAGGCAGACTCAGGTACTGTTCTTGGGAGAAGGATGAAAATGCTGATTTTCCCTTTGAATTTTTTGGTGGATAAATGCAATCAGTTGGACTCTTGCTTAGAACTGAAACAGGTTGTGCTTCCTTGAATAAGAAATATGAACCCAGCTGTATGTAAGCAATGCAATGCCATTATAATTATAAATGGATATTTTTCCACAGCCACCATGGAGAGGTTTTTCAAGGAAATGGAAAAATTCTATTTGTTTTTTTTTTTTTCCCCCTAAGCCAGAACTCCATTTAATCCTTAAGACAGCAGGGGTGAGCAGGATGCCTCACTGGGCAATAGGCTTTGAATCTTGGATCTGTGTTTAGGACAACTTCATCTGTAAGCAGAAGCATGAATTCCCCCTCTAAAGCTGATCTGTAACACTCAGCAGTTTGATTTTCCTCACGCTTCCACCAGGGACAGAGACTTTGGAGCTCCTCCCCAGCCCTTGCAGCAGCACTTTACAGCATCAGGCTGTTTTTCCATGCGGTGTGAAAATACATTTTCATGACACACTATTTATTTTACGGGAGATAAAAAACCACCTGCTCAGCACCTTTGTGAGGAACCTGAATTAATGCTGCAGGGGAAGGGAGCACTGGGGAAGTTTTGATAATGTGCAGCTCCGAGGCATCCTGAGAGCTCGGGAGGCTGCGAGGTAAATTCAGAGGTGCAGCAAAGCTGATGCCAGACTGATCAAATCCCTCTTTCACCTGATGGATCCACACTAAAACTTCACAGAAACTCCCTGAGAAAGTCCCTGGTGCTGCTGCCAGTCCTCAGCAGTGCCTCAAACCCAACCACGGAGTCATTAAGGCTGGAAAAGACCTTTAAGATCAAGTCCAAGCATCAACCACCACCGTGTTCACCACTAAACCAAGTCCTCGAGTGCCACATCCACACGTTTTCAAACAAACCCAGGGCTCTGACTCCAGAGCTCCCCTGTTCCAAAGCTTTACAGCCCCTTCCATGGAGAAATTTTTCCTGATATTTAATCTAAACCTCCCCTGGCACAACTTGAGGCCATTTCCTCATTGCAAACACCAAGGATTTAAAGAAATACTTCATTGCCTGGCCTGATCTTTGATTGAGTGAAACAGCAGCAAGCATCTCTTGAAAAAAAACCACTAAGTATTAAATATCTTATGGCAAAATACCTGTTGGCAAAAATACTACAAGCTGATTTCAGTGCATGTGCAAACCAACATCTTTTTAAAAGTTAATATTTTAATTGAAGATTTTTCTTTCTGAAGATTTGGCAGATCTGAAGATTGATATTTCTGGTACTAATGGAGGAGGTAAGGACACACCACAGGTCTTTGCACACTTGTGTAGAACACAGCTGCATATTTATTTTCATGCTTTCTTCTCTTTTCCTTTAACCATTCTCTCTTTGTTCTTCCAGCTGCCATCTCCTCCTAATTGTACTCATAACTTTTCTCTGTACTGGATAAATGTTATTTATTTTAAAAGTATCATCTATTCCAACATTATGAAGTCCATATCACCTTCCTTTTTTTTTTCTGATGTTCCATTAACCTGAATTATTTCTCATCAGGTAAAAAATTGTTGTATTTTCAGAGCTTTTGTTGTCTCTGACTCATATATGCCAAGATGAGATCTGAGATATTTCTGGGGATTTTTATTTTACTCGTTGCTTTTTTTATTGTGGTCTTTGGGTTGGTAAAAGAAATCTTCCTGTGTGCTGGAAAGGATCTGACTCATGTTCCTTAATAGATAATAATAATAATATTGCCCATGGCCAGGATTTTCAAGACGAGTAAATTACACCCCTGGCTCCCATCAGCTTTCCTTGGATCCTTCCTGACCTTTGAAGAAACTTGAACATGAATTAATTTTTATTTTCTTGCTTTGAGAGCATTACTCACAATAACCATGGCAGCCACCAATGCAAGAGGAAGTGGAAAGCAAATGTTTATTTAAAGAAAGGTGAGTGATCAAGAGAGCAACAGGGCAGAGAACGTTTCCTCTGAGAGAGGAGTGAGCAGCAGAAAAGATTAAAAAGAGCAGCAGCAGAAATTCTCAGAGCAGTAGGAATTATTGCAGGGTGAGGTCTAGAAAGAGAGGAAATGTTCACATTAACATAAATTTGGTGGGAAAATCTAACAAAAATATCTCTGCAAAATTCTCCAAGAGGCTGAAAATGTTTCGGGAGGAGGGGAATTTAAGGGTTTGGAGTCTCAACACCAGAATTTGTTGGTTGTTAATTTGTTTGGGGGTTCCTAAATTTATTTCATTCCTTGAATTCTCTAAGTTAACACCAGGCATTTTTGTGAATGATCAGGTTTAGCTCTGCAGTGTTGAGCCAAAAGTGTTGGTTGTGCTATTTAGAGCTCAAACTGGAAGGTCTGAAAGAACCACATAAAATGAAATGAAATGAAATGAAATGAAATGAAATGATATATAATAAAATAAAATACAATAATTTTATCCAATCATTATAATATTACATGCATATTTTAAAAAAATAATTTTTGTTTTTAAAAAATAATGATAGAGAGATTTACACCTGCTTTGGCCAGACAAAGCTCAAGACAACTCTATCAGGCAGCTTAAGGAAATTGAAACAAAAGTGAGAAACCTGCACTGTCTTCACGTTTATCATGTTCCTCAAGGCAAGACAGAGGAAGAAATAAATAAGGTGGCAGCTCGGGGGGAAGTGTCTCTGGGAAAGATGTCACTGTCATTGGGACAATAAATGAGGAGGGCTGATGTGAAAGAGAAGAATTAGCAAAATTTGACATTTATTAAGGAGAAAAGAGCTCCCAGCAGCTGCAGTCAATGCAGCACACCAGAGGAACTGAGGATCTGGTAACCCCCACTGGCAAAAAAAAGGTGAGGATTTAAAAAACAAAGAAAAGTTTTCGTTGCATTAAAGAAATAAATTTCAAATTTCGCCTGGTTACCTTTTGCGATTTGTTGTTACTTTTAGAATGTGTCTCAGGGAGAAACAAAGGAAAGTCTCCGGCTGTAAAATAGAACAAGCTGAATGTGGCTTCGGGGCATCGGAGGTGGCAAACTGCAGCATCAGCTCTGCAATACAACTTCGTTTGGAGCCTCCAGAGCCTTTTCCAGACAGAAAACGCTGTTCCTGTGACTCTCTGAATTCACGTTTGCCTTTGAGGGCTGCAGAGGGACGGAGAAGTTCAGGGCTGGGCTCGGTGTTCTGCTCTTGGAGACCTTTGGTGCTGCTCATTTCTGGGTTCTGCTGGGCAGCCAGAGCTTGAAAAGAACATCCTGTGAATGAGCAGAAATGGGGAAAAATGAGGGGAGAATTTGACAGGTTCAGGTGTGAGTTCTGGCAGCTCACTGGTCTAAATATTCATGGGAAAAATGAGTATTTGATTACTTTTAAATTGAATCCTTAATCTCTGTGGACCTCTTATGTTCTGACAGAAAGGGGCTTAGGAAGTATAAAATTACATATTCTTTTAAGCACTTAAAATTATTTAGAGAAAACATTTTCACTTAGGGACAGCAGGGAAAAAAAAATAAAAAAGTTTGGGAATAAGTACCGCTTCAATTTAAAGCAAAAAGAGAGAACTTTGGAGACTGCAATTCATTTTATTCATGGAGGACTCGTTGAGATTTATATTGCAGCTCATAAAAGCCAGAACCAGTGTTCCAGCTTTTCCAGCAGCCAGGGAGAAGCGGTGACTGCTCAGTTTGGGATTTACTTTAAGTGCCTAAAGTCTCACAAAGGAAATTAAGTGCAGTGGAGCAGACAGGGCTGCTTTGGTCACCACTTCTGTGCTCGTATTTCAGCTGTGTTTGCCTCCTGACCAGCTTTCCTTGGCAAATAGAAAAGTTTATGGCTACAGGATTCTTTGGAGAAGTTACATTTGTGCTCAACAATGGCAGAGATGGAAATTCAAGTCTCCCAACTCGTTTGTGCGGGTCGTTGTTTCCACAAATCAAACAGCTGGGTGTGAAATGCCATCACCAGAAGCTTGGCAAATATTTGGGAGTAGCTGTTGTGACACCTGGATAAATATTTGGCCTTTATTTTACCAAAATCTACCTCAATGAGAGGCATCACCTCCTCCTAGTTATGGAACTAAGGATATTTCCAGAATTCCAGGGAAAAATCCCTTGTGTTTTTATCACTTTGTGTTTCCTAGCAAGCCAATATGTGTTCTACATCCTCATAAGTTGTTATTTGGGCCGGATTTTAGAGGAGGGAAGAAAAAAAATCCTGATTTTCCCATGTCTTTTTCAGGGCTGTGTTTTCCAGCCAGCCGAGGCAAACTCCAGGATTAAGGACATATTTTCCTGGAGGCTTTTCTCTGTGAGAAGAAGAGTGTTAGCTACACTGGGAAGTGAAATACATGGGAAAGGGATGCTTGGAAGCAGAAAATTCCAGTAATCAGTTCAGGTCAAGCCCCAGGGCTTGGGGTGGAGCAGAAGGTCCTGGACACCACAAGTGGTCCTGGCAAAGGGTCTCTCCCAGCTGCCCAATTTTTATGGGAACCAAATGGACCTCGTAAATATTTGTTTCCAAAATCAGTTAATGACAGGCTACAGAGAAGCTGATGAAATTTTAATTTGATGGGACGTTATTCTGAACTCTCCAGAAAGCACAGACACGAGGAGCCAGATGAAATGGAGTCCAGCACAGATGAACTTTGTCCTCTGGGAGAAAACAAACAAACAAATGAACAAACAAATGAACAAATAAAAACCCAAAATACAAAAAAAAGCCCCTCAAAAACACAAACAAAACCCCAGAATAAACAAAAAAATGAACAAATGAAAACCCAAAATACAAAAAAAGCCCCTCAAAATCCCAAACAAACCCCCAGATGTGGAGGATGAGCTGTAGATATTAGGCAAGGTTTTTAATTTATGGGAAATAGCACATGCAGTAAAAACCTTTGCTTTGATGATATTACCAGAGCACCAGAGTGCAAATAGGCTCTAATCCATTATGTTTTAAACTTATAAAATTTATTAGCCCCAAACTGTGATCTTTATTCATACCAAGCTCTCTTCTGAATTTATGGCACTTGTGCAATCATTACTCAGCCTGTATGGAATCATATATTTCTATGAATTAAACTGAGAAGCAGTTTGCTAATTAGCATTACAAGTGTTAACGAAATGAAAGATCACATGAGTTGCAGGGAGCAGAGAGACTTGGTATCATCAGGCATTTGAGTCAGACACAGCTAAAACATCCTCTTCCTATTTTCTGAAATTCCCACTCCCAGAAGTCTTCAGAGTTTAGCAAGATCATAAAACTGGAGCAGCATTTCATGGAGTCCCTTTTAGTTAATATCACTGTATTAAATAAGATCTTTCCTGCAAAGGAAAGAAAATGATTGTTCTCTTTCCTAAGCCGTCTGTGTAAAATGTTCTTCAATAAAACCCAAGAAATTAATATTCAGTGATTTACAGTAAATCTCTTGAGCACAGGAGGTTTGCTTGAGACAGGAAAAGCAAACACTTATGGGGTACATTATTATGATGGCTTATGCTAATTAAATTGAAGAAGAAATCCTTAATTTATGCTTTACCATCAAGTGCAAAGGGGAAAATTCTTTCTTGGTTCAAGCTTTATCTTGTTAAGAAGATTTACCTCCTTATTTCCTAGAATAAAGAGCTATTTTTGAGGCTCTACTGAGAAAGCAGAGGCTTGCAGAGCTTTTCTCCATGTTGCCATGACACTTTGGATCTCAACCTACAGTTCAATACAATAGCTGCAATTAGGTTAATTAGAACATTATCTCAAAGTACACAGCTATTGTACAAAAGAAGAAACATTCTCACTGAATCTGCTGCTTAGTCACCAATAAATGATTTTTTAAAATAAATTACGTTTTTCTAATTATAATGAATAATTTATTTCTCCTGTGGACGCTCGACATTTAAATATTGAAACTCAAAAAATAAACCATCCAACATCAGCTCAGGACATGCAAAATTTTTCTGACCTTTTAGTTATTTTCCATCCGTAAAATAATGAGAGAGAAAGAACACCTATAATAAGGGATTATATTATTTTGCCTCATTAGTTATTTCCAAATTCAAAGGCCTTAATGACAAAACCCCATGAAGATGTGGTGCTTAGGAACGGGGTTTAGTGGAGGACCTGCAGGGCTGGGTTAATGGGTGGACTTGCTGATCTCAGAGGTCTTCTCCAACCCTAGGGACTCTCTGACTCAAATAAACAAAGCTTTTAGTCTGCACATGCCAAAAATGGCAGCCAGGTGTGGACTAAAAAATACAAGAAATTAGGAATAAAAATGATTAACAGGATGAGATGGGGCACGAGGCCACCAGGAGCCAGCTTCTTATTGTTTTTGTGATAATGAAGAAAAGAAAATCTTTAAGGAGAAAACTGAAATATTGACTCGTTTTCTAAAACTCAGCTGAAGCACAGAAGGAAAAGGTCCCAGGAGCGTGTGGATGAAGCACAGCTCCATGAGGATCCATGGGAATTTGGTCACTGATGTCAAGAGAGGCAGCTCCAGGTCAATTGTTAACTTTAAACCATTAAAGTTCTGTGATAAACACCCAGCTCCCTCACACTGCTTTGTCTGGCTGCTCCCAAGCGACACCGGAGGCGCTCACATTGTGTGGGTGATGAACCAGGGTCCTGTGCCCCAGGATGTGCCCAGCCAAGGCTCCAGCCTGCCCCAGGAAGCAGAAAATATCTATTCTGAGCCTCCAGCACACATTGGAGTTCCGTTCCCGTTCCTGGAGAGCAGCACATGCTGGACAAACCTGCTGTGGGCAGTGACTTCCCAACATACATCTCATGAATGTCACCGCTGTCGCTGGCAAATTCCAAATGCCAACACCCTCATGATTTATTTCCGCCTATTTGACAGGCAGGGACTTTTTGAGGACAGAAGTCTAAATCTGAACATTTGTTTCTGCTGTTTTGTGTCGCACATTTGTTCCCGTTCCCCGCCCCGTTTATCAATCATTTTCACTAATCAGCACTGCCTATATTTATCTCCCGTGATCACCAACTCTTCTCTCCACGTCTCAAAGATAAGAAAGTTGCTGTCAGATGTTATGCAAACTAGGAACAGCTCTGGGGGGAAAAGATGGAACACCAATCCCTAGGAAATGACTGCAAAACTCCCTGAACTGCAGGACAATGATGTTTTTGCTGATGAGAAAAGTTATCAGCCATGTGCTCAGCTGAGTACATGAGGATAACTCACCCAAGAGCCAACGTCGTTACTTTTAGCTTCCAGGATGTTTCCCCAAAATCAAGGAGCGCAGTTCACATTTTAAAGGAATTTGGTTTGATATTTACACCAGTTCAAACCTCTCATGTCCATTCTTTATTTTTTTTTCTTATTTCTTCATCACTATGCAAAGGGTGATGTTTGTTATAGCCCAGTTCCTTGTTCCCGTGAGGAAATTACAAGTTTGCTGACCTGGTACTTCAGGGATATCTGACACAAGTCAGGAACGAACTCAAATATAAATACAAATGCATGCAAATTTCACCTAACACGGAATTCTCATTTCATACAGAGCAAGTGCACCACTAAATTCCAACTGTAGCCCCAAGAAATTATTTTACACTGTGAAGAGCCTTGAGGACTAACAGAGCAAATTATTTCAGACCACAGGGTGAAGCATTTTTATTGAAATGAGGACTTTAGGTTTCTTCATTTAAAGAAGGAGAGAAAATTAAATGAAATATTTTTTTAAGATTTGTCTAGGATGCCTGAATTTAAAAGATCTTCAGTGCCCTTGTACTTCAGGCTGTGCCATGCAACTCCTTCCAGCACCAAACATGATTCAAATTCCTCATCTCCTGTGTCTGTTTCTTCATTTATCCTTTTCCACTCTTTCCCTGTTCAATAGTGCCTGTCCCATGTGTTTACAGGATACGTGTTCAAGTGTATCCTACATAATACAGAGCAGGGTGTTATTTGAGTGAATCACAGAAGAAAAATTAAAGTTAAAATCTCCTTCCTGTACTTAATCAAGCCACAGGGCCATAATCAATCGGGAGAGGCTGGAAAGCTGCCATGGCAGGCACCTCCCATCTCAACCTGAAGCAGTTTGTCCTCTCAGCAACTTTCATCTCCCCACCCTGAGAGCCAAAACCCCCACAGTCACCTCAAGTTTGAACTCAAAGGAGCATTGGTCTTACAGCTGAAACTCTTTAAAACAAATAAACAAAGAGAAAATCTTACATTGTGCTCGCCAAGGCAGCAAAATTAGCAGGGGAGACAAGGATATGATGATAAAATACTGCTATGGGGAAATTTACAAAGATTAAAGAGAGCAAAATGTTGATTCTCCAACATCGTTTTGTTCTCTTCTACTTTCATGACATTTCAACAAAATCTACCTCCTCTTCTTCCGGGCAGCTGTGGCTGCTGCTGCCCACCCAGACTGCCATCACTGAGATGGGAAGAGCTTACATGGAAATCTCTCACCTTTCCCTATTTCTGCTCATAGTCATTTTCAAAGCCGCCCTATCAGAGGTGAGAAGGAACATCCTCGCCTCATCCAACGCCTTGTCTCCCTCTTCTCTCCCCCTGCCACTCTCCCCGGGCCCTTTCTCACCTTTTTCCTTCTCTCCAGCCAAACCCTGCTCATTCCCCTGAAGAACCTGACAAACTGCAACCCCTCAGCCCACGGCAGGAATATCTTGTGCCACTTGAGATCTGGAAACCATCAGACGTTATCTTGTCTGTTTATATTGCAGATTCTCCACTGGGGAAATCATCTGCTTGTGCTGTGCCTGGTGCAAATGGAAATCTGCACCCCAGGGGTCTTTTGGCAAGAATGGAAAGAGGAAAATCCACCTGTGTGTCCCTGAGAGTTGGTGACATCCTTGAAAGACGTAAAAGGTTTTTTTTAGATTCATTTTTCTCAACCTTCAGCTGATTTCTCCTGCAATGTCTGTTCGTAATGTCACCGATCACCCTCGAACAGGAGTTCTCCCTGCAGGACTTTTGCTGGGAATAATCCAGCACCTCCTTCCTCCACAGAGCTGCCTCCTCCCCCAGAGACACTTCCCTCATCCTGCTGCTCTTCAGAGAATTAATTAGGAGTAAAGGATGGAATGGTTCCCAGGATTGGGGAGATACAAAGGACAGGGACAGATGAAAAGACCCCACAACCGCAGCAGAAATCTGGGTACGGAAATGGAAATCTGGCAATGCACCTCTCCAGCCCAGTCCCTGGTTTTACAGCATTTTAGATACTCAGCCTACCAGAATACAGTGAATTTCAAAGCCATTCATAGCAAATACTTCATTAAGAAACAGGAATATTTAACCCCACCAAGCTGATAATGTGGCTTTTTTCCAGATTATCAAAACCAATTTCCATTTTCTTCCAGCAAACAACAATTTCCTCTGTGTTTTATAGCCATTAGTTGACATCACCTTCAAAATTAATATTTCTGTCCATCAACTCTCCATAAATCTGTGTTTCCCACAAAACTGTGTAGAGGAAGTTACAGGATCCTCAGGGCTGTAGTCATCTACACCATCTTTGAACAGACATCAATGTTCTTGGGCAGGTTTTTCCATCCCTGGTTGCTGAACCCCACCTATTTGTGTTAAAAACCTTTGTATTATATTTATCATGCCCTGTTTATATGTATTAAACCAATATAATGCCATATATTGATACTTATAGGAGCACTTCATATTTTTTCTTGAGCACTCTTTAATTCACTGATGCAAAGCAGCAATTATCGATTTATTTTTTCCCCCCCTAAATTTAGTAGCAGCAAATGTTACTTCATTCATGTATCCACCTAGGGCTTTCTTCACAATAAATTCTGCATAAAGGCTGCAGCCAGGATACACAAAGTAGTTTTATTTATACCAGGGTTCCACCCAGAGGCAATAAAAAGCACCAGGATCTTCTGAGGAGTGCCTGGATTTTGTTCCCCATTTTTTCCTTAGGTTTGTTCACCCCCAGTCCAAGCTCACTCAGAGGTTAAAATGAAGCGCAGCCTTTAGAGGGAGGCATAAAAATGGTTAAAACTGGAATTAGAGAGGAAGAAATCCAAGCAAGGAATAAAATTCTCACCATCAGTTCATTGCTTCCTGACCTGTGACTTGTTCCTTGTGAGTTTTATGTGGGGACTGATTTATGGGGCGAATCAGTCGCTGTGGCAGAAAGAAACCTGTCCTTAAAGCTGGGTGACAGCCTCTGTCTGGGGCAGCAACGTGCAGCAGGAATAAAGATTGAGTACAGAGCTCTTTAAAGGTTTATATTTTAAAAAATATAGAAATAAAACTGAAAATCAAAACCCATTCAGAACACAAACCAGAGGGACAAACCTTGAAACATTTGGCAAAACCATTAAAAAACCCCCTAAATATCCACTCATCGAAGGTTACCTCTCCCCTGTGAACACAGTTTGTGGCATGTCAGTACTGGGAAAAGGGAAATTAGTTAATCTTTGTGTGTATTAGAGTAAAAATAGATATTTTAAGAGGTATTTTGCTCCTTATGGGAAGAATGGAAACACTTAGAGGGCAGATTTAGGGGGAAAGCTTTAAGTCCACACCAAGAGGCAGCTCAGGTTCCAACAACAAAGCCCTCTCCAAGACACAGAGCGTTAAATTGAAAAAAAATTAATCCATAATTTAGGGGTTTTTTTCACCCAGGACTATTTTATTTCATTTAAAACAGGAAACTGAGATTACATTATTCCTGTATAAATTTTAAACGTCCTTTTCACTGGAGACTTGAGGAGGTTTGGGTGCCTGTGAGGAATATCTGGAGATCCAGACTGACACGAGCACTGGGGTGTGCTCAGCTGGTACAGAAACCCAGACAGTAAATCATTAAACTGGGATTTTTTTCCCTCTGCTAAAAGAACAGGATGGATTTCATTATCCAAGGCCTGCTCAGGGTAAGGGCTTTAATGGCTTCACTGAGCTCAGTAGGAAGGGACAGTGTCTGAAAGCAAAGGAAACCTCTGATGGCTTTAAGCACTTTAATTTTTATCCCATAAACAATTCAAATGAGACGAGCTTTGTAATAGCTTTTTTATGATAATTATGTCTATTTGTTTGGTCTTTTACCAGATCATTAAAGCTACTGAGGTTGCTGGAGAGCCATTTTTTTTTTTTCTTTCTTGAGCTGTTTTAACTGTTCTTATTTGATTACTGGAGTTTAGTGATGATAAAGATTTATAAGCAGCCAAGAAAAGCTATTTTTAAAAAGATTTTCTTCTGAATATAAACCCTCCCTTCCTCTGGAAATAGTTTCAGTGACAGTTTTTGCTTTATTAAAAAGAAGAAAACAATAGAAGAGAAAATAGAAAAAATGGATCTAGGAAATATTATCTAGAAAATAGCACAAAGAAAAATAAGGGTTTTTTTCCCCCACAATAATACAAGGAACCGAGGAAGGCAAGAAGAAAGAAAAAACATTTTAGCAGTGAGGTCTGGCACAAATTCAATAAATTTGCTTCATACATTGGGAGTGCAGGATCAGGTCACAGGGATGAAATGAAGAATAACTCTGTTCTGCCTTAAGATTTGCTCTCTTGGCATGGGACTGGCATTGTAAAGCCATGGGATGGGGTGGGTGGAGAAGGGGAAGGGCTGCAAAGATACAGACACATAAAAGTTCATCCAGCAGAACTCTGAACTCATGTTTCAAACCCCATCTCCAACAGAACACAGCCCAAGGGCTGCTTTGAAGAAATCAAGCTTTGAGACATCTTCTAGAGCAAGAATTTCACCATTTGACAGCCCGAGGAATCAAAATGTGACAGAAAAATACCAATTTAACGACACATTGACTGATTTAAACACAGAGTTTTAGGTTTTTCTAATTGTTTCCTGAGTCTGAGCAGTTTTCTGCAGCTCACTGAGTCCAACAAGAGCCACATGCATTGAGATTCTCAGGAATTTCATTATAATCCCATGCACAGTTTTGGCATCAATTACTCCACAATCACCTTGATGTTATTTATTGGACCTGCTTAACCTTTGTATTTCCTAATGGGTTTTTAAAGTGGTTTCACAGGCACTGCTGGGTGTACTTTGTATCCCGTGTATTTCAGACCCAGCAGCGGCAGATTTAACAGATATTTACATAATTCTTCAAGGTGTAAACTGAGCTTCCATGAGATAATTAAATATCATCTACTCATGACTCCCCTATTTTCCAAAGTCTCAATCACATCTCTCTGCAATTTGATTTTCAGGTAGCAGAAGCTCCTGTAATTTATTTCCTTGAATTAAAACTTTTATTTGCACTTTTAATACCACAGCTTTTTCAGAATTTAATGTGTTTAAAATATAGCATGTTTTAGATCACGATTGGTAAAAAAGGAACGTGGTGTTGGGGTTGTTTTGGGAGGTTTTTTATCCAGAAATATTGTATATGACCACTTATTTCTTAACTGAGGTGAGTTTTCAGGGTCTGCATTTCCCAAGCCACAGGGCTCTGGTTTGATTTGACACAACTCTGGATCAAACACTGGAAATTTGTCCTCTGCTCAAACACAAACCATGCCATGAAAGGCAGTCCCACGCAAAATGTTCACCTGAAAAACTGCTCTTGATATTTTTCTCTACTGCCTTCATAAAAAACCCCACCAAGTATCAGTCAATAAAAGCAGTGAGTTGTTTTGGTTTTTTATTTCTGGTTCTTTTAATAAAAACAGCAGCTCTTCAGAACTGGAGGAACACCAATATTTATCCCTACTGTGATTCAAAAAGAAAAATACTCAACTTCACGGAATTAATTGTCCTTAGAAAATAAAAAGGTTTTAGTACAGAAAGTAAAAACCAGCCACTGTACAAAGCAGGATGAAATTATTTATTACTATTATTATTATTATTATTATTATTACAGTGCAATTTGAGTTTTGCATGGCACCTGCTGACACTGCTCCTCTTTGTGGTGCCACCAAGGGAAATTCCTGGATGATCCAGACAACCATGAACCCTTTCAGCTGGAGTTTAGGGTGGTTCAAGCCAGCAGGGTCCAGGAAATTTGTTCTGCAAGGTCGTTTGAGCTCTTTAATCCAGGTCCTCTGGGGAAGTTTACACACAACTCCACCAGACACTCTTCCTACAGTAGGATTTAAAATTCTACAATTCTTCCCAAAGCCCCATACTTAAAAAAGAAAATGAAATTATATCAGCTACTGCTATAACAGATCTGCCTCAAACCCCATGCTTTCCAACTCAGATTCCCAACTGCTTTTATAGACAATTTGAGAAAATTTGGGAAGCATGTGAAAAGCGCAGAAATTAAATGTAACTCAGTATTGACCCAATACTTTAATGAAATAAAATTAAAAAATAAAAAAAAACCAAAAAACAACCCCAAAAAAACCATACAAAAATAACCCCAAAAAAGCCAAAAATCTCCAAAACTCACAACACAACCAACCAAAAAATACACCCCAAAAATAAAATAAATAGAAAAAAAAGCAAGTGAACATACCCCAAAACATAAGTTCTGGTGCACAGCATCTCTAAACTTCCACCAATACATTTTCATTCATTTTATTTTACTTTTTTTTCAGAATTTGGCTGAAAAACCTTATCCTGAATATCTCAGAGAAAGATCTGGAATGTGATATAACAATCTATATCCAGGCATTAACTTTAGACTTTCTTAACTAACTCTCACTGCAGGAATTTTATTAGGTTAGAAGTCATTATTGACAAAATCCACGCTCAAGATCAAGATCCAGGACTATGGAACTCATTTTGATCTCCAGGCAAATGTGCAGAGCTTCCAAGAGATGCTCAAATCCTTTCACCGACCCAGGAAACCGCCCAGGGAAAAAGGTCCAGGGCTGCTTTCAGTCCAAAATTGTGTGAAGGGGGAGAAATTAGGAATGAATTTAAATGGAATAGAAGGGAAATAAATGAGCAGGGTGGGCTCCAACCTGCAGCACTTCCACTTGGACATGGAAACCTCATCTCACACGCCTGAGCAAAGCAAACTGACCCATAAGATCTGCTCTTCCTGGGCATTACAAAGATGTTTCATCTGACACAGCAGCTGCTGGATCTCCTTTGGCCTGGCAGCCACTGCATCCGAGAGGCTGGAACGGCAAAATTTGATTTCTGCAGGAAGGGCCCTCAGTGCTGAGAGGGGTGATGAGGAAAAGGTGCTTGAACTGCACAGCAAGGGAGGAGATTTGGCTTATTTGCTACCCATCCCCAGCACAGACACGAGATTTGGGTTCCACCAGAGGTGCCAGGCCAGAATCCGACCCCTTTTAGCTGCCCTGAGGGAATAAACACCTGGATTTTTCCTGCCCTCCTCCAAACTCTAACAATTTACACTATTTTTAGGTTTTAGAACAAGAACTGCAGTGCCCCAGGACGGGCTGAGCTCAGAGCACTTGCCCTTAACGCCGATTTGACAGCCAAGGGCCGATGAACACAACGTGTGCTGACAAAGGGATCGCTAACGATGAGTGGAAAAAGAAATGACATTGTTGGTTCTGCAGGATTCTTCACGGGAAAACTGCCTGTGCCAGAGCTGGCACGTATTTCACATCTATAATGTTCACTCTTGTTTGCTGTTATAAAGCAAATATTTGTCAAATCCCCAGACTCTGAAGTTTCCCAGGGCTTCGGGCAGAGATTTCTCTGCTGCCTCACTGATGTGTCAGAGGAGGCTGCAGCAATTCAGAGCAGAAAATGGGAGGTCAGGCCTAGGTGGAAAAGGAAAAGGATCTGAAGAGTTTAAATCTAACCTGAGGCAAGGACTGGCTCAATCAGCAGGTCCGTGGGCATCCCCTGGAGGGGCTGAAGGGGGACAGAGATTTGGAGGCACTTCCCAGGCTGGGGCAGGGTCAGCTCCATTGGGAGCTCAATCAAAAGGGGATTGAAAGTGCAGATTTTTGGTTAATTTTATAAATCTCAGGATGGCTTGTGTTGAATGGACCAGAGATCACCAATTCCAACATCCCCACCATGGGCAGGGACCCTTTTTTCTGTCTGGGCATTTCCACCTGGCCACAGACCATCAAACACCAGTGTGCCTTCCCCTACCACTCCCCTGCAGCTCCCCCAAATCCCAATTTCTCAATAAATCACCTGTGCAACACCATCACAAATGAGTCCCCTGTCACCAGAGGGTCACTTATGATTCTAAAATACCAACCCGCATTTATTTTGTGTTTGCTTATGGCTGAGATTCAGAAGTGAAACAAAGAAATTCAAAGCCGAATCAAAAATTTGGAAACTTCCCACTCCTTTTGTTAATAAAAATATCCAATTGGTTTTCAAACACATTTTATCGACTTCAGCAAGTTCTTCTCTGGGCATTGACATGGCTTAAAACACCTCTGGAAGTCAGAGCTGTTCCCATTTTCTATTTTGTTGCCATTTATGTAAAAGTGTTTTGTCATTTTCAGAGTTTCCTCACTTGTTTCCTTACAGTGAAGGAAGGGGATGGGAGCTGGAGTAACCAACAAATTTAAAAAACAAAGAAAAGGTCAAGGAAAAGGAAAATGTTAAAAGTAAAAATTTTTAAACTACCCATGTGTCACAGTTTTTAAAAATGTAGATTTACACTACGTTGAAAGGAAAACATTTAAATTTATAATTACACAAAAGAGAGTTAGAAAGTAAATGAATTACCAAGATGGCTCCAATTGTTTGCCAGTATTTCCTGCTTTATTCCAATTAGCCATAACTTTATAGCTTGACTTTTTTCTTTGCACCACTCATTCCAAGACAATGTCAGCGTTGAGTCCATAAGCATTTTGAGAATTAATTAAAATGTCATGAAATAGCTCTTTCATTAGCATATATATGGTCATAAAAATAATTATAATTACTTCTTAGAGGTGGAGGAGAGTTAAGTTTGATTGATGGAATTAATGGGAACGGGGACAGCTCCGCCATACTAAATAGCAGAAACTTGGAGTATTAACTATCTGCTGTGTGAAGTTCTAATAATTACAGCAAGAGCTAAAAAGATTAGTATTCAGAAAGAATAATGTACCTTAGAGCCTGAAATACCCATTGCAAATTATGAATGTATTTTCAACTGTTTATAATGTTCTCAGAAGAAAAATATCATTTTGATGAACTTCCAAAGGCTCCTAGATTAATAGGTATTTGCAGTCTTACGGAGAGTACAATCAATCCCTCTAATCTTGTTATCAGATGCTAAACAGCTGGGTGACCTGATTTAAGTGCTATGATTTTAAGGAAGTAATAATGGATAATAGTTTCCAAATGCCTGCTAAGAATTTGCAAGCTGTATAATACACCCAAAGATATGCAAATAAATGGCATTAAAAGAAACATTATAATTAGCAACCGAATGCACAGAAACTGCTGGTGCAGCCATAAGCAACCTGATCTTATTTCCGTTGTGCTGCTTTTAATTTAGTCTCCCTTAAAGACCTGCAGCAGTGGAGTGATGGTCTGGGAAGCTCAGGTGAACATCCAAAATATCCAAAACCAGAAGTAAGTGGCACTAAACTCTCTCGCTGCAGCATCCTCCCCTTGGGGAGGTGAAAGCGGCCAAAGAATAATTTTTCATGCAGAAACAATTCTATTTTTAATACATTTAATTCCTTTGTCACTCACAACCCCCCCCCCTTACTGTAAGTTATTTCCAGATGGCAGGTGGCTGATTTTTAGTTTTTTTTTCTTTTAAGAGCAACTGCCAAGTTTGTGAAGAATTATTTTGCAGAAGCATGAACTGCATTTAAAGGTCTTTCCTTTTTATATTAGACATTTTTAATCTCACTTTTCCCCCCCCTCTAATCACACAAACAGTTTAGGCTAAAAAAAGCACTCCCTGGTAGGAAGGAGAGGGAGGGAGTGGGTACCCACAGCTGTGCCTGCTGCTGCCAGGGAGTTTGTTTTCCACTCTCACATTGACAGAGATGCTCCGACAATTGTGGTGCCAGATTCTCACAAATGCCGTGTTTTGCAAACTGCCAAATTAACCAGGGAAGATCTTGGGTTTCAAGCATTATGTTTTAAATATTTCCCTTTATTTTTCTGCTGTGGGACCATATGGTGGAAGGCAACACATTTCAAATGGCCTGGCTGATGCCAGGGAAGGATCACTCTGCTGACAGGAGAATGTGCTGCCTGGGATTATTGGTCAATAGGGAGAAACTTCCACTAAACTGTGGAAATTCCTGCAGTGTCTCATTGCAAAAATTGCATTCCCTTGAGCCACAGTCCTCATGCTGGCACTCGGAGTGATGAAATTTTATTTCAGATTGGGTTTACAACTCCTCTTAGATAAAGCACATCTTTTTGTGGACTGAGTTATCTTCAGTGAATAAAGGAGTAAGATGAGCCTGGGAGGGTGTGTTGCTATTTCCAAGTCAAACAGCAGCAGGAGGACAATGACAGGGTCCCAAGGCGTGTTCCAGGGTTCATTCAGACTTGAACATTCCCTGATTCCACGAGGAATCTGTGGTGTAGGGAGAGCTTCATCATTCAAGGGGTTGCTCACAGCTGAGTTGCAAAGGATGACTGGAGAATTCTTCTTTGTGCCAAAGACATTTCTGTAGCACTTCACTGTCCCAAGCTGGATCTTCACCTCTGTCTTGTGCCTTCCACCAGGGCAGGACTGTCCTTCAGCACGGATCTGATCCATGCATGGGCTGCAGCTCCTTTCCCTGCAGGGTACCCCAGTCTGTACAGGGGGACTCCCACAATTTACATGAATTTATTTCCCTTTCTGCATCCTGTGACCAGTGCCTCAGGCCCAGGAGTTCCTTCCCTTCCAACAATTGTGCTCCCGGTGCGAGTTGAGAACGGGGCTTTCATCAATTATTCACTTCTCTGGAGATGTAAGAACTCATCTCAGGGCAAATTTGTGTTTCTTCTCACTCCTCAGGAGCAGGAGTTGGGAAACTTGTGCACTTCAGCCGAGAGCAGATGGGAGCTCCACTCACTTTTAAGGGGAGGAAAAATCCACCTCCAGCAAACCTTCCTTGCATATGGGAACGAGGACCTCCAGTTCAGCAGCATCCCGGGCTCATAAATAGGGATGTTGGAAGAGACTGACATTTTTCAAGTAGAACTGTCAGAATTATTTCGTATTAACTTTACGTTTCTGTATTCTTATTCATATTTAATCATTCTCCTTAGAGGGTTCCTACCTTCAAAATTAAGGAGAAGGAATGCAGGTATAGAAATGAACTGAAATTTGTTTTTAAATGAAGACTTTGCATTTCTATCTCTTTGGTTTTCACTCCCAGTCTCAGCTTGGTTGCAGTTGCTCAAAGAAAGACATTTAAAAGGTTTTCATATGTTGTTGCTTTCAAATTAAAAATTTCTTTATGAAATGAGGCAGATTATTTAAATTTGGCATGGAAAATAATGCATTTATTAGCATGCCTTGAGTTAGATTTTTTAAAATCTCTCAAACCTTTTACAAAAATTTTTCCTAGTATTTCCACTGATAAACCTTTCACTGTATCAGAGGAATTAGGCTAAATTTAAGCTTTTCTGACAATCCTGAATAATGCTGTGATCCCACTGCTTATCTCTGAAAATATTTGCCATGAAATTAGAAGAGTAAGGCTCAGAAGAGTAGAACTCTGTTTCTTAATTTAAAATAAATTTGGGTTTTTTCCCTATTTCTCTACTTGTCTCTCCATCCTAGGGAAAACAAACCTGGAAATAAAGTCCTGGAAATGGTCCTTATAAGCACAATTTATCCTATTGAGATTTCTACAGAAAACCATTAAAAACTAACACCGACTACAAAAATTTAAAGGTCTAAGGAGATTATGAATAAAAGCTATTGCTGCCTTTGGTTTTAATGAGATACCGAAAGCATTTTTATTCTTACCCATATTTTTACTCACAGTTAATGTAACCCAAGTTATTTCCAAACTAACTCTGTTAAACAGGACAAAAACCTCATATCTCCTGCCAGTTTAGAAATATGCAGGTGCTTGCATCTTTCTGAGCCTTTGTGAATATTGTACAACTTTCAAGTCTAACCTACTTTTCCTTCTTATTTTTTTTTTTCCTAGAAATGTTCTATAGTCCCTTATGAATGTTGCAAAAGATTCACAAATTCTGAGAGCTGCAGAAAGTGGGAAAAATTAACATCTCCGAGAATGTCATTGAGATAGGCAGACATCTCCCCCCAGCCCTGCTAGGCTCGACTTTGATGAGACAGGATTTAAAAGGAATTTTTAAACCTCTCCAAACCTATAGGAAAAAACATAATGCTGGTGATGAATTTGCTGCCAAGTTACCTGTTCTCCTGTGGATCAAAACATGTTGGAACTGACTGAAAAACACTACTTTATACCCCACTAGGTTTATTAGGCTCTGCATCCCTGAAGTTTTGTGTTTCCCAGATGGCTGTGGGGAGGAATTCCTTGGGTAATATTGGGGTTTGGGTTTTCTGCTTTCTCCTGTCTCCAGCTGATGCCTTTCCTGGTCTTAAAAATCAAGAGGCGAACACAGTTAGAAGGGGAAAAAGGGTTTTACCTTGGTATTTATTGTAAGGATCCTTAGGTGCACCACGAACAGGTCGAATACACCTCTGTGCACCCCCCCATTGCCACTGCAAAGTCCCTCTCTTCTAGATCTGGTCTTACATTCTAGGTCTTACTAATTAGCATATTTATTAAATATTCCCTAATGAGAGGCTCAAATGAGCCCCCCCTCCCAAGGAACCTTCCCCTGGATGGTTCTAGCTTAGTTTACAAAATGTGTTCTGGAGAGGACCTTGGGCTCTGGGCACCATGGCACCCGAACTACGAAGCCTCTAAAATGTTTAGTCTCTTGGCTTAACAAACAAGTCCAAGAATGTAGGCAAAAAAGCACCAAGAATATAGAAGTTGCAGAAAGGTATAACAGGGGTATAAAAGAAAAGACAAAAATTCATCATGGCATCACAGCCACGTAAATAAAGCCATAAATAAAACATTCAGTACCTCAGTGGGTGAAATCCAGACTGGGTGTGGAGCACACTGAGTTTATTGGCTGCCCTGGGAGGGGGCAGCTGCTTCTGACGTGCTGAGACCCAGGGCTCTGCTCCTTTCACACCTTCTAACACAGCTGAATTATTAAAAATAGAGGAGAAATTGTGGCTGCCCCATCCCTGGAATGTCCAAAGCCAGGTTGGACAGGACTTGGAGTAACCTGGGATAGTGGGAGGTGTCCCTGCCCATGGCAGGGGGTGGAATGAGATGAGTTTTAAGGTCCCTTCCAACTCATACCATTCCTTGATTCCACAAATTGAAAAACAGCCATTCAACTCTTGAACCTTTCAACTCTTGAAGGAGAAAACAACAAAATTCTATCCCTATTATGGAATTTGGAGGGATGATGTAGGAAAGCCCCAGAAGAGGAAACCAGTCCCACTGAGTCCTGCAGGGGTTTAACTTGAGCATCTCCCAGTTCCACCTGGCTGCTCAGAAGAATAAAAGTAATCCTTTGAATGAAAGCAATAAATGTCCCAGCAAAATCCCATCATAAAATCTACTTTGCTTATAAAAACACAACGAACGTTCCTGTCCAAAGATCTGCTGACAAATGAGGGGGGAAAAAACATTCATAGCTTCAGAGTACCTGACATTTAATTACCAGAGGCTGCTGCTCACAGAAGATGTACAGCAAACTGCAAGGCCTTGGCTGCAGTACATGAAACTATTATATTATCAAAGATTTATTTCTTAAAAGTGCATCAATTCCAGCTAAAAGAAGCCTAAAGTAGCCCGTGCTACAATCCATGTCTGACAGGTGACTTAATGGTGTTACTACAGAAAATACCAGGCTTTTTGGGCTCTAACAAATCCAGCATTTCCTGCTCGTGAGCACTCAGAATGTGACAAGTCATTAACTTCAGCCTCTGCTCCTTCACTGAATTTTCCCCCTCCAAAGACAAGCTTTTCCTTTCAAAGGTAACCAGCACTTAGGGCCAAACTCCAGACTAAAATTTCCCAGTCTTCCCCCAGAAGTGCAAGGTGTCCCCAAAGACAGCCATAAAGTAAAAGTTTAGGAGTGAAATATCAAGCTTTTTCCTTAAAAAAAGGCAAAAATAATTGCTTATTTTTCTTTACAGGATAGAAGATCAAAGAAGTGAAAAAATTTTTTTCCCAGATTAAAATGCAGGGACATGGGAGCTGTGATTTCCTGCTTTGGAGGAAGCACTGGGACTTTAATCATGGCATTTTTATAAGTTTTATTGAGAATTTAGATCCATGTAGCAAGTCCTTGAACTTGCCAGAATTTTGCCAAAGACTTGTAAGAGATGGCCGCCTCTTGTTCTGTGTGTAATACTCAATTGGTAAAGCAATTATTTCTCTCATTTCTATTAAAAAAAAACCCAAAATGATAAACTTTTATTTCCATAGTCTGCCTTAACTCAACTTCTTTTACTAACTCACCCAGATACCAGATTGTGCTACAAAGTGTTGCCACACACAAGATAAAAAAAACCCAAAAAACCCAAACAGAAAACTCCAGGTGATGACACACGGAGTCTTTGCTAAAATATGAGCAGATTCCTTTTTCGGGCCACTGCTCCAGGATATATATTTTTACTCAACATCTTTGATTATGCTGCCACCAGCAGCTTTTAAGACATAAAAAGGCAAATGACAGGTGCTGTCAGTGACTCGAACAAAAGCTGTGGAAATTCACTGAGCGTGTAATACGGTGGATTTTAGCAAAGCTAAAAAACCCACGGTAGCTTTGACTAACTTGATCTTTCAGAAAGCTGTTTGAGGGAGAGAGGCACAAAATAATGAATTGGATGGAGCGTTACATAACAAAGAACTCCTCGGGGTCTTGTCTGCTGCCTTATCTCATAAATTGTAATGATTTTCATGTTAGATCAAAGAAGAGCATAAAACAAAATTGAGATGAAAACAACAATTCATTGCCCTCGAGTGTATAGCTTTTGTTTTAAGACGCTCATAAGCAGCACGGTGGAAGGTATTTCTTTCTCTGCACAAATCACTGCTCTGTAATCTTCCCTGTGACAGCAGGAGCAGCTCCACTGGAGGAGGCTCACACCTCTCCAAGCAGCTTCATCCGACTTTCCTCTCGACTCACGGGCAGCCAGCTGCAGCCATCATTCCCTACTGGGTTTATTTTTCATTTTTTGGGGGAAAAGGGGGAAGAAAGGGAGATTGTTACCCCAATAAAAACCATAGAAAAATACACCTGGGGATTTGAAAATCAAAGCATGCAGCTGGGAGAGCTTGCACAAGGAAAAAGGGGCAGGAATAAATCAAAGTTTGTGTAGGCAGCAAGAGAGATGTTTGCTCCATGGGAGTTCACCAGAAGATCCTTGGCTTGGGGAGAGCACCATGGAACAAGGACACATGGAAAGGTTTTCCCCCTCTCAGGGTTTAGGGCATTAAAGGAAAATTATGGGATGTAGAAGAATAATCATGGTGCAACCTGGTTTATAGAGCACCACCAGCCCTGGCTTGCCAGTTCTGGAACGTTCCCATTTATCTCAGGAAAGAGCAGTTTCTGAAGATTTATGTCTAGAAGAACGGTCACATCATTAACACACCATCACTTCCTAATGAAACATTTTCAGCAGAGATTAATCCTACCTAAATTCAAATTTGGGTAAATTTTACAGGCCAGAAAGGGCAGTTTTATTTATCAAGTTGCATTAAGTAGGAATGGACAGAGATCTCATCCCTGTTCTGTGAACTCCAAGGGTAGAAAACAACACCGAAATCAGATCCCATTAAAAGGAACTTTTAAAAGCTCGAGTCTGGGGTGTTCCTTTTCACTACCACCATAATTGTATATTTACAACAACGTAGCTATTAAATTTTATCTATAATTAAATTTATCACGCAGGGATGCAGTGATATGGAGAGGTGATTGTAAGGAATTATCTACTAAAAAAAATAAATCAGAAATTATTTTTCAGACTCAAAGACAAGTAAATTTTTTTCCCTTCTTCATGCATTAAGAATGAATTAATTACCCCAAAAATTCTTAATGGAGAAATATTTTATTATAGTTCAGGGATAAAAATCTCATGAAACCTAAAATGAAAATGCTTATTATCAGAAATGGAAAAATAATAATTTGTCAAATTTATCTTGGTCTTCAGTTCATTAAATACTCATAAGCAGATCTCAAGTCCTTTAAATTTGTTATTTGGGCAGGTGCAATATTTGTTCCTTCCAAAGTGTTTTGCTTATTGATGACCCCAGTGATCCTCACTCTGGATCTGCCTGGGATGCTCCAGCTGGGGACAATCCCATTTCATTCCTGTATTTTCCCTTCCTTGATCAAATTAATCTGATTCTCTAAACCACAACTTCTTGGTGCTGTCTCCAGGGCTTTGAAGCACTCGGAGAGGGTTGGAGGATAAGTGGGTTGGGAAATGGCAGAAAACACTGAAGCTTTTCCTTCCTGGCTCACTGAGGCCTCAGAGCCACAGCTCCCAGGAGGCTGATGTAAAATTTATTGGCTGCTTACAGAATTTGAATTTAGTTTTCTTTTTCCTATGATCATGTGTGTGCACGGGCTGAGATGTGAAGAAGTGAAGCAGATATTTTCCTCTTGTGCTCATTCCATGGCCACGGATCTCAGGATCTGCTCCTTTGCTGGGGTGAGTTATGCACTCACAGGGTTAACACATTTTCTTCAGTTCACATGAGACTAAAAAAATATATTTCATAAATTATTTTAAATTTTTCCCAATAGTCGCAACATCTCTTGCAATATTCACCTGTCTCCACTCACAACTACTACCAATTACTATAAATAATACCAGAAAAATTGCTATTTCAGGAACTTAAATCAAGAATTGAATATTGGAGTCAGAGTGCTCAGCTATGGCTCAGTCTGACAAAAGCAGATAAAACCACACTCAAGTTACCCTCAAAGTTAAGATCTATACATGGAAGGAAGGAAAAGGGAAGAGTATAGGGTGTGACAGAGAGGGTAAAGAAAATATAAGGTGTTTTCCCTCATATGGGCCCAGAATTAGATTCAAAATTTCTTTGAGAATATTTAATTAAAACTAGACATCACAACGAGAAGTCTTAAAAGCCAGACTACCTCCCATCAGCCCTGGCACTTTTGAGCTTTGATGAATTATTAGACAGCAGCTAAATAATCCATAGCATGAAAAGAGAGAAAAAGAATTCCTTTTGTTAAGGATATAAATAACTTAGACCAGGGTGCATTCCCAGTAAATACAAAGAAGGAAAGTCACGTTCAGAGTTGAAGACTGTGACTTTACAGAGAAATCTCCAGCAAATTTGTCATCTTATCCATGAGAGATCCTGGAGACCACTTCAAGAACCAGCCATGGAGTTGTTTGAAGACTATTTTCTCCAAAGATAAGGGAAGAATTGATTAGGAAAGGAAATGACACCGACTGTCTCCTTTTAAGTGGCACCCCCATTCTTTAACATTGGTGAAAACTCTGTCTGGGACTGTTTTGTTTGTGTTCCCTCCTCTTCTCAAATTTTAGGCAGTGAAATATTTCAGTATTCACTATTCACGGTTACAGCCCTGAGCCCAGAGGACACAGAGCACAACTCACTCCATTCTGGAGAACCAAAGATTATTTGGAAGTCAGAGTCACATTCATTTCTATTTGTGGAGAGATTCATCAAACCTGAAATTGCCTTTTTTTCACCACCCCCCTCCCAAATTCTTTGCCATCAACATGCCAAATCTTCTATAATGTTACCCAAATGGGTTTCCAGTACAACAAAATCAGGCAGTGCCATCCATTCCAATCATTCTTTCTGAGCTATCAGGGTGTTGATTCATGAGCCCAAGCAGCAGAGAAAATACGGGTGAGAAACGAGGGGTGAAAGAGAACTTCAAAGAAACATCAATATTAAAATAAAATATAAAAATTACTGCACTGCACCAATAAAATGAACAATTACAAAAAGACAAAAAACCTATTTTAACTTTGAAAGAAAAAAAATCTTTTATGATTATGAAGTGATTGCTTTGTCTGAGACCATTTACAGGTGGTTTTCCTTCCCTTCCTCCTTCACAGTGGTGATTATTTCTAAATGCATTTTGGAAAGTGAATGAAGTATTAGGCTTTCAGAGCAGTCTGAAATGAGGATATCTGATCCAATAATCTGGAGATTTAGTCTCATCATGAAGGCTTCCTAATTGTACTCTCCTCAGATAGACCCGAATTAATTCTTGCCTTTCATCCCCTGAAATGTATCTGGGCTGATACACTGATAATAATTTTCTTATCTCAGAGACAGACAGTTAAGGGAAGAGCCTGGAAAAATAAAGGGAAATGTTGAAGGTGATTATCATAATGAGAATGTTAATTAGCTCCATTCCAGACACCAATTGTTGTCACATGAATCAGCAAGCAACTCTCCAAGTGTTTTCATAAGATTTTTTCTTTTTCTAATCTTTTCCTATTTCTAATCTTTTTCCGTTTCTTCTGTTTCTCTTGCTGTCATTATAGTCTTGAGGAACGTTGTTGATAAGGAAAATAAAAGTTGATCTCAGCAGTTGAAGAAAGTGTATGGTTGAGAAAGACCTGCATAATCTGTTTCTCTACTCCCTCAAATGGTTTCTATACATGACCAAGAGTATCTGGCAATTGATGTAGCTGAAGGAGGCAAAAATGTGAATTGTTTCTTCTGTTCAATGACCAGGGGACGTGGTGCATGCTCGAGTAATGTTTGTGCATGGTCAGCACCTGAAATCCAGATTTCAAACTCATCTGTGTGTTTTTATACAAAGAAAAAAGCAGAGGAAGAACCTTCCCTCCTTTTGTTTTTCCAGGGTTTTCACACTTTGTTTTTCCTGAGCTCTGCCTTCTCTGGACACCCCCAAAACCTCTCTTTTTTGAATTTGTTATAACTACAAAATCACCATCACACCAGGATGCAGCTAGAGAGAAAATGTTTTTCCTGCTGCTCTCATGTCTGTGGTAAGCAAGGACTTTGAGGGAATATTGGCATTATTCCTCCAAACCACTTTGCAGCGTGGATTCAGTTCCTCTGAGCCCCATTTGTGGCACTGCTCTCTCGCATTCCCACCACCCATTCCGAGTCTGTTGTAAATTGTTTACATCAGAAGAGGGTAATTTTGTTTTCTTCCCCTGTGTCTGGTCTCCCTGGCTTTTACATCAATTCCCAGTTTCAGGGGCAGGAGCTCTCTATTTTAATATCAGGTTAGAAATTCAACAAGCTGACATTTACTCCCACTGCCCAGACAAGTCATGAAATTGCCAAGTTTAAACTCCAGTCTCCTGGGACTTCTCCCAGCACAGCAGGCTCCAGTGCTCAATTTAGGCTCTTTTCAGGAGACAGGTTAGCCCTGTGCTAATTTGGGTTAGATGTTCCAGCAAATTTCCATGGGATGCATCAAGTGCTTGTTAAACTCTGATTAGTTACACCCACTTGTAACTCTGCCCACTCAGAGCTCAGCCAAATAACACAACTGAATTTATCTTCAGAACTGCTCAGATGGTCAGGCTGGTCATTATGAAGAACTTATTTATCAGTTTTTGGTTTTCAACTCCCTGAAAGTTAGTGGGAAGTGAATCAAAAGGAGCAGCTTGGCCATACTCACGGGAAATAAAGGGATAGAGAAAGAAAACAAAGGTTTGAAGGAGAGTTTGTAAGAAACATGGAAAGATACAAAACATGGGCTCTGGAGAAAAAGGTGGAGCTGTGTTTTCCTTCTCCAGGGGTTTTTCAGAGCCATAAGGATAATCCATGTATTCCCTCATAGCCCTATCTCTGAATATAAAGCTTTACCTCCATTAACCTTCTGTTAGAACCCCCAGAGCAGAGGATTCTCCATCCCTCCACCTCTGCTACTCCTGCACTTCTCCTCAGCAGCATTTTCTTTCCCTCTGGCTTTTCTTCTGCTCACTCAGCTCCACATCATCTCATGACCAGTGTCCCATTTCTCACTTTCAAACCTCCCCAGGGCCAGGCACATCTGATCCCACAGCTGATCCCACAGAGGATGTCCTCAGTGCCAGAGCATCAATTCCTCAGCTTTCCTGGCCTCTTGAGGCAAAACTCCTACATTTTCCTTTCATGTTTTTAAATAATAGTATTTTTTGCATTTTTCTGAAAGTTTTTTTTTAAATTAAGTGTAAGTACACATACAATTATTAGTTTATTAATAAAATACGTTTACTTAAGAGTTTCATTGTTAGCAATGTGTATAGAGTTAAAATTAATAGCATGGATTTCTCCTGGGTTTTCCCATCACTCTCTTCCCAGCAGCAGCATTTCCATAGGAAAACAACTACAATTAAAATATGACATGAATCAAAAGCAAAAGTCCCTGATTCTTAATACCATTATTCTCCTATTTATTCAACTTGTGAGTTACAGCAGCCCCTGCAAGCTGCATGGCTGGGGAATATGTAAACACAGACAAAACTTAGGGAAGAGGTCTATAAATCCATAGTGACGAGTGTTTTATTCCCCTAAATCAGTGTAAGGAACACATCCACCTACAAATATAAATTGGAGATGCTGAAGGATGCCACGGCTCCACTAATCTATTAAATAATGTCACAGAGTGCTCCACGTTCTTGGGAACATTCATCTGTTGTATTTAGGGCGTGATCCCACAGGACTTGGCCCATGCATCCCAACAACCCAAAGCCATGTAACCATCTGGTATTACCCAGAGCTAATTATTAATTTGGGTTGTTGTGCTAATGGAGTCGTGGAGGACTTGCTCAATTCAGTGTTGGCACAGCCCATAACAAAATCTTGATCTTCCCTCAAGAGCAAGTTAAAACACCTGAGCTCTACCTTTTTGAAGAACAAGCTTTGTAAAACAAGTCTGAATGACCTCTTGGGTTTTTTAAATTTATATTTGCATAGTTTTTAAAATCACCACACTTGGTCTACATTAAGTATTATTTTCTACTCATTCTTCTACTCTTCTACTCATACTCATTTTGCACTTAAATTTGCTGTGATATTTTCTCCCCACTGTTTGTAAGCAGGGATGGCACTGCCCACCCTGGTCACAACCCCACTGAGTGCTGCCTGTGACTGAGGGGCACGGGGTCTTTGGGAGAATTGTTTGTGAGAGAAGTCACAAGCTGTTACTCTAACAAGCAGCACACAGACAGCTTTTCCTCCTCTCTTCCAGAACCCTTCCTGTCAGCTGGAATTACGAGTCTCACAGACCACACCATTCCAGCAGCCTATTTATAGCTGCATGAGAATGTCTCGGGGCTCAGACCTGGAGCATAAATTCACTGTTTTTCTTTGTTTCTCCTGTTTTTGATTAAGGAAATGGTGTCTCTTCAACGGATTTGATGTCACCTGTCAGATGCTTTTAGTAATTTATATGGTTTTCAGACATTACTCATGGTAACATTTATCATCATTTATCATGAGTTTTCCAATTAAGACAATAAAAGTGCTTACATTTTTATTTTCTATGGGCTTTCTTTCCACACTTGATTTTTACCCTTCATTTTTTCTGTATTTGTTCATGATCTTGTTTTGTATTGTATCTGGAAATCCATAATTCCTCATGGTCCCTTCAGGCTACCTGTTTCCATGGAATTTGGCTGCTCCCTTTATTGCCTTACCCAATGTAAGGGGCTGTGCCCAACAGCCAAACATGAGAAGAGTCTGGATTTCTAGAGTTAAGTTGCATTTTTCTTAGAAAGAAACAATAAAAGATGTAAATTCTGCTCTATCAATCTAATCCTGAGCTCCTGCACCATCTTGAGCTTCCTCTCATCATCCTCTTCCATCTCTTCCCTCTGTTCATGTGGCCGTTATTAAGATTAATATGTAAAGAGATGATTAAATTTCTCAGTATTACATCTATTTGAGTATTAATTCATTGCGGTCAGAAAAATTTTGGTATCTCTGTCAGGCAAAAGATGCTAGGAAATGTAATTCACGTGTTGGGGGGCAGAAAAACCAAGGTTTTCTTTGTGCTTCATTGCCTTTGCAGCACCGTGTGACGTCTTTAAGAGGTAAAGCCTGATCTCCAGAGCCACTGAAAATAAAACTGGGTTTAAATGATATTACTGCCAGCACCTCTCTGTGCTCCAAAGAGGAATCTCCAGTGTAGATGGTTCTGCAGCAATGATCCAGCCAGGCTGGGCAGGACTTGGAGCAACCTTGTCCAGTGGCGAGGGAGGTGGAACTGAGTGACCCTTAATGTCCCTTCCAACCCAAGCCATTCCAGCATTCTGTGATGATTCCATGACCATTTCACAGATGATATTTTCTTACTCTCAGTCTTCTCCAACGTGTAACCCTGGCCCTGCTCTCTGCAGGAGAGTGCTGGTCCCCTCGAAACCTCAAAGTGCCCCAGAACTGGTTGGAAGCCTCCCACCACAGGAAGACACAGCCATGCTGATGTATTTTCAGAATAAAATAATGTTTGGGATCTTAATGGTGGCCTGAGCACTCGAACCTCTGCCAATCATCTGCAGATAACAGGAGAGTTGTGCTATTTCATTTTAGTGATTTATTAAGCAGCAAAAGATGAACCCTGGACTTCATCCTTTTATGAAGCAATCTGCAGCTCCCGCTGCTGGAATTTGAACTGAAGGATGGTTCCCTGGTAATTTGGAACAGCTTGGGAGATAGGGCTGCCTGAGCTGGGCAGGGCTGCAGATGAATCAGCAGCAGCAGCAGCTTCCCCAGGTGAAAATAGCTGTGTGTCTTTTAAATTTTTAATGGAGATTAACACTTTGTCACTGCAGTGCATCGCTCAGTGCAACGCGTGGAGAAACGCTCGGCGTTGGGGAAGGCGGCGTGAGGAGACAAAGCTCTGAGCAGGTACAGTGACAAATCCCTGACAGAAAGCCTGTCCTTGTTTGAACCAGCACTTGCCTCTCCAAAATAAAGGCAGACACATTCCCATGACGGAGGACATGGGATGGCTTTCCATTTATTTGTTAGTGGATGTATAAATCTGAAGGAGAAAGTTAATTAGACTCCCTGTGTGCAAGGCAGTGGAGTACACTCTGATTGCTAATTATTTTAATATAGGTAAACAGCTATTGACAGTACAAGTAATTTTCCCCCATCTCCAGTTAAGAGGCTGCCAGGTATCAGTCTAACAGCTCCGAGCGAACCTGAGGCAATTTAAATTATGGGTTTTAATCAATATGTAAATTGTTATTGTGGAACCCGTCCATGATAGTTTGCTGCAGCTGCCCCACCACTCCTCAGACCCGGCAGCTGCTGGCTCAGGTTGGGCTGTGATTGCTGTTCCTCGCCCTGATGGCCCAGCTTTTGGAGCTGACACCTCTTTATCTACTCATTCTCCACTCAGAGGATCTCTTACTCAATGTAGCTGCTCAGGCCAACACAGCTGAAAGATGCAAAACCCCTCCCCAAGCTCAGCCCTCCTTGTTTGTGGGTTTGAGGAGGGGGTTTTGGGGAGACCGATGGCCAAAAGTGCCCAGTCACATTTATTTGCTTTTGGCATTGTCACCCACAGGGAGCTCTGCCTCAGAACTTTTGAAAAGTCTTCCAGCTCATCTCTCCCAGCAGCCAACTCACCTTGTATTGACCTCTAACTTTCAATTTACTCATTACCTCACAATAATAACAAAAATTAATAACTACCCCAAACTTATTATGTTTTTTTTTTTCTATGTTACAACCTTTAAGGCAAAACCCAATTTAAAACTGTCCAGTTCTCAGTGTTTAGTACTTAATATTTGAGATGTAGCAAATGATGGCTCATTTGTTCTTGCAATTCTGTCAAAACCTGTGGAATATCCTCCATTTTAAGGAGCATGTTTCTTTTGCAATTTAATTACCATGTTGTACATTTTTCTTTGGTGAGGTTAGATCTAACACTGACTTGGTGAATGATAACTGAGATTCTTTTCTGTTTTATTTAGTTGCAAATGTTTCTTGGGAGCCACTTCTGATACCCTCTGATAGACTCAGGGGTGGAAAACAGAGAGGTTCTCCAATATTGCTCCTTCCAGCTGGCCTCAAAAACATATTTCTCTAAACCATGACCAAAAATTTATGGTTTGGATGAACTTTGGATCAAGAAAGGCCAAAAAAATATGATTTGCTTGCAGCAATTAATATTTCCCCTCCTGCTAGAGACCTGCAGCCACTGGCACAAAGTAATTGGTCATATTTTTCAGCCCCAGAGGTGCCCAAACTGCTTGGTAAAATAAAGAATAAATACCAAACCACTTCAGAAGAGAGTAAGAGGCAGAGAAATTAGCAAAGAATTAGTCTGAGAAGAAATACAGAATAAGAAGCCCAGTGCACAGAGTAAGAACCTCTCTCTCAGCCTGAAGGTTCCTGTTTTATTGTGGAGGGATGTCCTGGGGCAGCAGCAGGCAGGAATCTGGGTGAGTTAAACCTTGGCACCCACCACTGGCCCTGGGCACAGTGAAGTGGCCACTCAGGGATCTGCACAAGAGGCCACCTTGGCCGTGGTTGCCACTGGAGGGGACATGTGCCCCAACCTGGAAGACTTCAGGATCCCTCCATTAACCACCGCCCTACTTTTAGTAAATTTGGTGAATTGATGCAGTTTTACCCAGTCCTGCCTGTCTCAGCTCATCTGTGCTGGGTTCTGTTGGGTTTCCCCTCATGGGCAGCACTGGGGTCACTCACCCACCACCTCCACGAGCTGCTGATGGCTCCCCACAGGGCTGGCCTTCATTCCCTACACCTTCCCTTCCATTTGAACCAGGGGCTGGCTGTGTTCCTGAGCATTCCACACATCATCTGGCCTTTTTTGGGAAAAACGACTTGACACCACCAAAAAATATCTCCTTAAAATGAATTTTCTGTAATACCGTGCTCTTGTGGCCCCGTGTTCTTCTGCAAGCTTGAAACAGCACTAAATTCATCGTAGACATAGAAATTGGTTCTTCTTTACCACTGAAACACCCAGAATGCTTTGGGCAGGAAAAAAATAAGTAAGAATAACATTGTGAAAAGTTGCAGCTCTTACTTTGGAGAGGCCGATTCCGCCGGGATCTGTGGACAGTTATTTTTATGCATTCATTGCTCATTGACCAGGATAATCAAATAGAATATTCCATTTGCTTCCTGCTGTTTAAGTGCCTAATTCCGAGCTAATTGAAGTCAATGGGCAGATATTCACAGACTTTAATGGACCAGCCATAATCTTATGTCTACCCTTGTTGTGTAAGTTATTTTATTTATCCTAATTATTTTCATCTTCCCATGCATGCACGACCGATTATTTATTTTACGTGCGTAATCATCATTGGTAAGTGGAAGTGTTTTAAAGTAGTTATTAAAAGGTATTTCAAGGCCCATATTTGCACAGACCTGTGGCTATGATAATGGCACTGAGAGAGATTTTAACACAGGATTACTTTGGTGTCCATAACAGTTATCACTATAAAAATGTGTTTAAATTACAAGGTTTTTTTGTTGCTGCAGCTCCATGGGCAGAACTTGAGCCACTAATGTGATTATCCTAACAACCTATACATATTTATGCCCTAATGGCACAACTCTTCAGCTGCTGGGAGCAGAATAAACCCTGAACAAGAGCCAAAGTTTGAGATCCCTGGGGAAAAAAAATGCTTCAGAATACCTCATTAGTGTTTCCCAGGAAAAACAAACAAACAAGCAAAACCAAAAGAAAGCAACACAAAAAACCCCCACACACACGCACACAAAAAACCCCAAACCAACACAATGATAAACAAATGAACAAAACAAAGCAAAACAAATACACGGAAAAAAAATCCCAAACACAACAGAACAACAAACCTCCAAAACCACAGAAGAAAAACCCATATGTCAAAATCTATAGTTGTTTTTCTGCATATTAAAGCCTTTCAATTTAAAAATAAAATTAAAAAATCCTCACATATTTTTCAGCTTTTCATGAATCTCAAGCTGAGATAGGGATTGAAATCAATGCATTCTGTTAGTGCTGATATCTCTGAAGCTGGAATAATTCTGGAAGCACGATGTAAGAAGAGGATAACCAATGACATGCACTAATAATTCATATTCCCTTCTATTTTCTCAGCTTTTGAGCATTCCCACAGCCCTTAGGGTGCTGCAAAGGCTCCTGTCACTGGTTGTGAAGGTCTGGATCTTGTGTGAAAAATTACAATCTGCCTTTTCACCTTTCTCAGAGGTTTCTTTTGGTAAGGTTACGTTTTCAGGAACGTTGGCATGTGCTGTAAAAATTCCTGTCAGGAGTCATATCAACCAGGAGAAAACAAAAACTTGCTCAGCTCTATTTTGTCATCGACTCCTGCCATGGTAAAGACAGGTCATCCTCAAGTATTTGGAAAAATCTTATTTTCTCTTGCCACATAATCAGTGCAGAATCCAAGCATATAATTACAATTCCGTACACACAATATTTGGATACTTAATAGTGCATTAAGCAAGTTACATTGAATGTTTTGATATAATTTAATCTCGCCGTGTGTCAATATTTAGCTCCTAATTAATAGCACATTTACTTCTCTGCCATACATTGGTGTACCAATTATGAGCTTAAACACCCTTCCCCAGCTCGGTACACGCCACAGAAATTAAACACTCTGAGCTGAACCTCTCTGTGGTGGAACTTCATCAAAGGCCAGGAATTTACTTCCAGAAAACCTTTGATTCGCTGCACGGTGTTAATGCAGTCTGAAGGTGTTTTATGGATTGTATTTTCCTCCTGTGATCGGTGTTGCTTCGATGGGTGTTGTACATCCCCAAGAAACACAGACCTGCATTAGGAGGACTTTAATTGTAACCTCTTGTTTCCTATGCATGGATTATTTCCAGTTCATCTCCCTCTCAGGTTTATTTGGGCAATAAATTTACAATTAACTCAGGCCCATCAAGTACTCCAAAAACTGAAATTGTGCCTGACATGCTATTTTTTTGTTCCAGAACTGATTAATTAAGAGGTTTAGGCAGTCATTTTTCATCCAGCATTTGAGGAAGAATTTTGACAGACCTATATTCAATTAAAGTGTCTTCCATCTCATTTCACCTTTCCCCATTTAGCCCTTGGTCTCTGCAGAATAACTCTGTTATGTAGTGTCCGTGAAGAATTTATAAATATTCCAGTCTATTTTTTTTTTTTCTTCAATCAGGATAGGGAAGCTTTACCCTCACAGAGGTTTTCTTTTGGGTTTTTAGCTCTGAAGAAATTCCTCTGCACTGTTGTCCTATCTGTAGATATATATATGCAATAATATTATAAATGTATAACTTTAAAGTAGAAGATTTGGCAAAAGAGAAAACATACATAGTTTTTATACAGAATCATGCATAATTATTATTACATCTGCTTATATATTATTCTTATATTAAAATATTATATTATTTTTTAAGAGTTTGGAGATTCTTCAGGCAAAGAAATCCAATCCCATTGTTACTTTGCTATCGGACCGTGATAAACTATATTAATTAGTTAAATGAGCTACAAAAGAGCTAAAAAAGAGTGGATATATCCAGAGGAACTAAACAGGGTGCTCTCGCTCTGGTTTTTCAGCACTGCCCACAACTGGTGGATCCCAGGAAGCCTTCCCGAGCCGGTGTCCATGTGTGGAATGTTGTGGATGGCTGGTCCTGCTCCTCCTGCTTGGCTCAGGATGCGTTTCTTTGGGAAGAACTTGGATTTCATCAGAGCACAAGCACAGCTTTAATGGCTGGTCTGTGGCCTCGCTCCTCTTCTCGCTCCACACTTCATCAAATGCTCTGTGAGTCAGGGACCACAAAGGGAAAAAAACCAAACCCACAGCCACCCACGCAGGAAAAGGATGGAGCAGATCACGACAGAGATGATGACTGTTCTCAACAGAGCCTTCACTCCAGAAACTGTGACTCTTTTGTTCCCCAGTGTTTCTGTTTCCAGAAAAATTTCAGCAGTTTCACCGAGCTTTTCAAGGAAAGTAATAACAGAGTAGAACCAGAGAAAGTACAGACAGGAAGGAAAATAAATATATGCAGTCTTCAGCCAGGGGATAGAAAAGATGTAGACAAGAGCATCAAACCTTTAAAAAGGCACCATTTATTTCGCAGTACCTGATAAACCTAAGCTGTGCTATCAGGAGAGATTTCAGCTGGACACAGGTTGACAAGAATTCAACAAAATCCCAAGTGAAAGATAAGACCAAATTATTTTTGGCATGCAATTTTAAGTGTTAGCCCTGGATGATAAAATATGGTGTAATGACTCTAACAACTGCTTCTGTTAGGACTGAGGAAAGCTTGACCACAGGAGGAGGTGACAAGGGAGGTGTGTGATTTCAACATAACCACACCACTACAAAGTAAATATTGGCACAGCAGCTCTTTACTTTTGCTATTCTAAAAGAATAGTTGGGATAGCAGATGTCCGATTCTGCTCTTATTAAGAGGGAAATATTTTCTCCTGAAAAAAAACCCCATCTTCCTAACTCACAAAGTCCTGGATTTCTTTAATAAGCTTTTCTCCTCTTGACACTGTCTTCCAGCCCTTCCCTTTGGAGACCTGCACAGAGAGAAGCACTCAGTAAAAGCCTTTCACCACAAATTAACACCCCTCAAATGCTAAATATCAAGGATCAGGCATGCAGTTAATTGCTGACAGTTAATCCACAAAGGAAAACAACTCACCAAAGTTCAGCCTAATCGTGATTATAATCTACTCATGATGGTTCCATGTTGAGAAACAGCCTCTGGGGTCACCGAGAGAATTATTCAGAGTGGATTGCTTGCAATTGCCACAGTCACAGATTACAGCCATAGATTTTTCCTGGCAGGCCAGTGAAAGAAATGCAATTGCATTTCTCTGCAAATGCAAATGACAATGCAAATCCACATGCAAATGCAATTGCAGAAATGAGATCAGAATCAGCCATCGCTGTCATTAAAGTGCAATTGATCTTTGGCTTAAAAATAAAGTGCTTGTCTACAGACCAACATCAGGAAATGCACAGGGAGACTTCAGCCTGTGGCTAAATGTTCATCTACAATGGAAAATATTGCCCCAGTGGTGAGAAACTGAGCCCAGAACAGCAGCTCCTCACTGGCCTATTAATCACAGAGAAATAGGATCAATGGTTTTCATTTCCCAGGTTTTCCCAGAAGGTTTCCCCGTGTCCAGAAGGATGCACTACGTTACCTTCTTTTTCCTCTCAAATTTTGAGCAGTCATCCCGATATTAAACCCTGTCCTATAAAACTGCTTATCAATATTACACCAAAGAGGACTTAATGTCTTTTTAGGAAACCCAACTACACCTCCAACGAAAATAGACTTATTTTCAAAATAATAAAATATTTAAAAATAGACTCTATCCTTGTGTTTTTAAGTTCAGAACAATAAATCCTTCTGAACCAAAACTTCCTGAAGCTCGGAGTAGTTGCTGAATATGTGAACAGCCTGCAGGAAAAATATTCCAGGGGTTTTGAGGAAAACACAAAATAGCACAGTTTCTCTAGCAGCTCCCATTATTTTTTCAGGAGGTGGATGGGGGTTAATGCAGAGTGGAAGGAGCTGTTTGAAAATCAGAGTAATGCCCAGCCTTCCTCAGCAAGGCATAAATGGCTCCTTTCCTTATTCCCAGAGGAAAACGAGGCTGATGCTGCCTGTCTGATGGAAGTCATTTTCCCCTCTGATTATTCACAAATATGACTTGGGATCAAAAGCCAGCCCAATTTAAAAACAAACTCAAAACCCCCTGAAACCACTTTCACCTTCAGTGGTTGAACTCCAAGGCCTCAAAATATATTCATGTGAAACATTTTTCAGTATCTCCTTTGTTTTTTTCATTGCAAATTTAAACAAAACCCAAGTTCCTATCCAATGTATATTTTTCCCAAATTATTTTCATTTCCACCATCTACTTCATCAAGCACCCATGGCAGTGTTAGTCCATTTTTTTCTTGGCTGTTTCTTCTAAAACATTAAACACAAACATGCAAAATAATCTTAATGAGTAATTAAACAAACCTATTTAAATACTTATTTTTCTTTAATTTTTCTTTCTGTACCTGCCTGGGACTGTTCAGCAAAACAAACCTGGAGAAAGGGAAACTGGTGTTGAGCTGTTATAAATAAATTAAGATTTTGTGAAAAGGCAGAATGGTTTTTTAAGCATGTGTGGTGAGAGAATTTCCAGACCTTTGAGCTCAGGGTCTGGCAGATTTCTAGCTGGAAATATGGGATTTCTCTGGCCCACTTCTCCTGGCCTCTCACTAACTGCTTTATAAATTAGTTTATTCCTGGAGCCACTCAGGGACTTTTCTGTCCTACTTATGCAGAGCCAATATTTATTTGCTCCTGTGGAATTGTCCTACTGCCTGAATGCGCTGATTTCTCTAAACAGGGACCAGGATTAGGCCATGTTTCCCATCAGACTCACACAAAATTATATCAATTAGAATGCGAAATTATCTTGATATTCCTGGAGTTTTTAAGGTTTTTGGAACTACCTTCTCAGGCAATTTGGCTTTCCAGGACAGCTTTTTTCTTCTTCCTAGAATTAATTAAAATGGTTCAAATCCAGGCTGGGCCAATCCATTCCTAGAAATAGAGTTTAAAGATCCACCCTGAGAAGAAAAAAATGTGCTGCAAACTGTATTTTTCAGGCAATTGTCCATATGAGTATCAGGAGATAAAAGGAAATGGAGATTTCTTTGGCTTCAATGTGGTCTGTTGTATAAAAGTTCTTCCAAGCCTTTGCAAAATATGGAATATATGGAACATATTCCTGGGCAGGGGAACTATTCATGTAAATAGTCTAGTTTATTAATATTTTTAATATTATACACCATGGATTATATATAATTATATATATATAAAAAAATTATAGATATATTATATATATGTAATGTACATAAAATAATATTCTATATTCTATATTCTATATTCTATATTCTATATTCTATATTCTATATTCTATATTATGTATTATGTATTATGTATTATTATATATATAATATACAATATATAATATATAATATATAATATACAATATATAATATATAATATATTATTATATATTATTATTATAATTATATATTATATATTATATATTATATATTATATATTATATATTATATATTATATATTATATATTATATATTATATATTATATATTATATATTATATATTGTATATTATATATTGTATATTATATATTATATATTATATATTATATATTATATATTATATATTATATATTATACATATAACCCATAGTACATATATTAAAATATATATTTATAGATATATCTATATTTATATTCCAATTTCACACCATAATAAATATAATACAACATTGGACATATTATAAGCTAAATAATTTATAACGAGCATCTGTTTTAAAATACGATATATTATGCATATATTTACATGTAAGCATTACATTAAATTCTGGTTATATGTGAAATAACTGCCACACAAACTTTCCTCAGTGTCTTTGGTACCTTTTAATGTAACAGACTCTGTATTTAGAGAGTCGACATTAAATATGTGAAGTATTTTAAGACAGCAGATGAAAGAGAAGTTAAAAACTCTGTTAAATCTAAGACAAAAGTGCCTATGGGGCTATGCTCAAGGAAGAATTTTAATTTCGAGTACAAATGTGCCACTCCTGCTCTGAAAATTTTCCCCAGAATGTTCACATTTATAGTCCCGTGTTCAGTCTTTTCACAGCCTTGCCTCGTTGGAGATGATCAGTAAATGAAGCAGAAAACTAAGAGAAGAGAAAGATTATGTTCCTGTGATGAAGACTGAGAGCAGCTACAAAAGTGATCTCTGATGGAAATACTCATGAGGCTGAAAAACATTAATTTTCTACTTTATTTTAGCCTGTTTAGTAATGAACTTTTTCCTCTTCTTTTTTTCCCCAGAACATCTGATGTACCCACCCCAGTTTCAGTTTGAATGGAGTTACACGTCATGACTGTTTGCAGTTTTTAATTAATTTTCCATTCTACTTAACAAAGCAATTTAAATACCGAGAAACTTGAATTAATAAAGTTTTGTCTCTATTAGTTACTCCCCTACCCATCACCTCTCGTTCACCTGACTGACTCATTGTTTTATTGCTGTTGATATTTGCTTTATATATAACCTGAGTCATAATTTTTGCCATTTTTTCATTACCAAATATAAATCTGATTATTGCCTCTAATGTTTTTCAGACTCTCTGCCAAAAATATTGAATTTAAATATTTAACTGGGTCACATTTCTGTCATTTTACCCATTTAGGCTGGGATTGACCAGCTGTATTTTGAATATGGACATGTTTTGTCTTTGAAGGAAGTAGAAGACTCTTGCTATTAAAAAGTACAATTGAAATGTGGGCTGGGAGATACAAGAGAGCAGAAAAGAGCTGAAGTTCTGTCTGATTTCATTGCTCTGTCTCTTGGTGTTATCCTTGCAGGATAAATAATGAACCAGAGCTAAACTGAGTCACAGCAAAGCTTAGTGGGTCCAATCCACATGTGATTAAAGAGTGACACGAAACTCTTAGGCTTATGCTGTGACTCATAATTATTTGTAATCTGGTTAAAACCATTTGTTACTCAGAGCTCAAGGGTGAAACTCAGGCTTTTTCTGTTGCTTCATGTCGTGATTAATTTCTTCCTATATGCAATAAAATGATAAATAACCCAGAATGGTTATTTTACAATGGCTGCATTAAGGCTGTCAATCATTGACTATTTTTATGTCAGAACTTGAAATCAAGTTCCTTCTTATGTTTGTTGCCTAATGAGAAAATTGATCAAGGTGATAAAAGGTGATAAAAATAATAAAAAAGCAGATGTTTTCAAGCTGTACTTCACTAGAAATAAATGTTGTCTCTTAAAATTTTATATTGAATCTCCCAGAAGCACAGATAAATCATGCATCTTGCTTCTTAGTGCTTTGAAACGTTCATATCAAGCAAAAAGTTAAAGACAAATCAAGAAAAGAATTAATTATAAAATATTCACCTTGAATTGGTACAGCTTTTATACCCGGTCTGTTCCAGGTAGGCATTTTTGAGGCTGGTTCTCTCAGAAATGGTACTGGAAAATATTGCAGGAGTAAGGAGAGGATCTGCCCAAGTGTCTGCTGTGGGGGAATCTGAGAACCTTCAGAATTTACACCAATTTACAATCAAAACCAAGGAAGGAACTTCTGCACAGAACACAGATAACAACATCACTTTATTTAACATAGTTGCCATTAATATAATTTAAACCACTAATGCTAATCAGCTTGAAATTTGCATGAGAATACCAGCATTCATTCTACACTGAATGCTATTCCAAATTTTGTTATTGAATTTGGCATCAGTGGAACTTGAAAGACACACGGAGTCCTATGAATCTTCCTTCAAGGTTTATTTGTCTGTAAATTCAAAGGGGTCTCATGTAAACGAGATTAAAGTGCTTGGGAAGAAGGGAACTGAAAAAATACCTTGCTTTGTCTGCTTTCAAATATATCTGAAGAGTGATGTGAGTTGTGCAAACAGGACTTAAGCAGAGCTGGGTAAGAAGAGGCACCAGGCATTTTTATAATGCCAAGATCACAGAATCACAGGATCATGGAATGGTTTGGGTTGGAAGGGCCATTAAAAATCATCTTTCATGGAATGGTTTGGGTTGGAAGGACCTTAAAGCCCAGCCCATCCCACCCCTGCCATGGCAGGGACACCTTCCACTGTCCCAGGTTGCTCCAAGCCCCATCCAGCCTGGCCTTGGACACTGCCAGGGAATGAATTGTCTTTATATTCTGGCTTCTTTCTGCCACTCTGGTTGTACAAAATAACCAGAGACTTAACTGAGCAATTAAGAAAATTAACGAGTTGCTCTTCTGCCTGTTCAGGTCAGCAGCACCAGGTGGGTCCAGGCAGCAGCACATCCCAAAATCTGAGAGGTGACACCTCCACAAAGAGTTTTATCATCTTCCTCACGTCCTAGAGATGCCTCATCTGCATCCCACTGGAATGCAAACAGGGTTATGTTGTTGGAAAGAGCAAAGCTGGATTCCTGTGGAAATCAAGGAAGGGCTGAATCGACTCCTCCATCTCCCAAGCACAGGCACCACATTTTTGGGGATACAAAGGGAATGGTGCATTAAAACTTCTCCTTTTTGTTGTTGAAAAGAAGTTTCAACACTTTATTTGAAACTTCTTTGCAGAACCTACTTTTATTTCAGCCAGGTACTGGATGCTTTGGAAAAGCTGCTAATTCAAGGAAACACTCAGGAGTGCCAGTTCCATTATAAATCCTTATCGTAATAAAGATCAAATTGACAGCCTTTTCTGTCTCGTTGCTCTGTTTGAAACTGCAAAGGGTTCTTGAGCTGCTGCTGCTCATGATTAAATTTGCTTTCTGTCACGCAATTACATTTTTTAAATTCTGTTCAGTAAAATATTTCTAACTCCATTACAGTAAATTGAACCCAGTGTCACACGGACACATGAGTCACATTAACAACTGCTGCTGCTGCTGCTGCTGCTGCCTGTTGATGAGCTTCCAGCAGCAAATGGGGATGTGGCTGGAGCTTTTTTCCCTCTCCTTCAGAGTTACATCCATCCCCCCATTGTGAAAATAAAACTGCCATAAGATGGAAGAAATAAAGCTATTGCAGGTGATCTGCTAAGCCTTGGCTCGTTCCTGCTGTCAGAGCACAGGTTTGCTCTTTAGCCATCATTGATGTGTTTGGCATCTGTCACAAAGAACCCATCGGCTCTTTGAAGATCTCTTAGGCTGCTCTTTTTTTCTTCCTACCAGAAGCACATTTCTAACCATGAGGAGAAGGAGAAAAATGAAGGGAAATGCCCCAAATATACCCCAAAAAGCCACCTGACAAAATCTGCTGGTGGGTGCTAAAATCAAGAATATCAAAACAGGTTGGCATCTGTCACAAAGAATCCATTGGCTCTTTAAAGATCTCTTAGGCTGCTCTTTTTTTCTTACATGCTCTTCCTACCAGAGCCACATTTCTAACCATGAGGAGAAGGAGAAAAACAAAGGGAAATGCCCCAAATATACCCCAAAAAACCATCTGACAAAATCTGCTGGTGGGTGTTAAAATCAAGAATATCAAAACAGAGCCTGAGCACCTGCTCTGTGGGGTTAAGTGACAAGGATCACACTCAATCCCCTCGCTCATTGCTTCATCTGACACTTTGCTTTGGAGAAGCCAGATGCTCAATTAGAAAAATAAGATCTTTTATTAATAATCAAGAAAATGTCTGCCTCCTGGTTTGGATTAATATTCATTCTTCCTTCATCTGGTTGAGCCCATAAACTGTTAATGTGCTGAACTTAATCAGCTTCTAATTTTTATTCATTTACAATAATTTGGCTTATCAGGGTCAATGGAAAGATATTAAATACAACATATGGATAAAACATATAAGGCTAGCAGGGGGAAAAAAATTCAGGCTGTTTATGAACCCGAGTGGTTCTTAGAAAAAACTCACCAGGAAATAATATAGCACCAAGGTTTGCAGAAGTTCAGGCAAAGAAGTTTTTGCTCTTTGGTTGCTGGGGAGTATTAGATTGCAACACACTTCTGAGAAAACCTTCAGTGTCCATCAGAGGCAAAGAAACCCTTGGATTTCGATATCTTCCCTTGCATCCCTTTTATTTATGTCTATTTTCTGACCACAGTCTTATCCTGCAAAGTTCATTACAGAAGTTAGCAGCTTCTTATTTATCCCTTTCTGTGTTTAGTGGGTCTCTTTCAGAAGATTCAGCCTGAAATTTCTGTATTTGTAGATTTTCATTCAAAATGAAAGTTTAAATTTAAGCTAATGTTTATAAATAAAATTTATGTCATTTTCTAACTACATAGTCATCAGAAAGGAAGTCAATTAAAAAAAAGTAATAATTGCTCCAAATCATACAAATTTATACCAGCAAATGGATATTTTTCCATAGTCTGACTGTTCAGAGAGTCTATTCCTTTATCATAATCAAAAGAAAGGTAGGCTTTTAATTCCTCCAATGAGATAAATCTTAACAGGGAAAAGTTAAAATGGGATAAAGCAACAGAGCTGAATTAAAAAGGAAGAAAAAACTCCCTTTCCTTTCAAACCAAACCCAACTGGAAACACAATTTTTTTCTACTCTTCATGTTTTTTTACTTTAATAGCACAGAGAGAGGAATTTGTCCTGCTCATTCTGTGAATTTATTCCCCGTGGCCACGCAAACGAAACGAGAAGTTGTTTCTGGAGCCTGATTCCCCTCAGGGGTCAGGATGTGACCCTCCAGCTGTTCCTGCCCACTGCCCGTGTATTACTTCTCTCTTAATGACCTTTCAGAAGTGTAGAACATCTAAAGTTTCTTTATCCAATTATTACTTGTAATATTCAAGTCATTTCTGTGTGAACGGTATTAAATCCTTCGAGCATCTGCCCTTTTGTGTTAAATGAATTTAATCAACCCTACTTCGACTAAAATGGATTTTTTGATTAGAGGCAAGATTGCTGAAAGCAGTTATTTATTTATTTTTATAGTCACAAATTATTTACTCTGCAATCCTAACATTTATTTTTTATGGTCCTGAATAATAAAATATTATAGACAGGATGTTTGAGGGGAGAGAGACAGTTCATGTCTGCACATCAAGCTATGGTCTGTGATGTTAGAGATTGATCAAGTATAAATATTAAATAAACGGGAAACTTCTGAATAAAAAACCTGAAGTGAATAAGAGTTTTAGATACAACATCAATGAGTTAACTGCAGGTGAAATTCCATCTTTTTCCTTTTTCAGTGTTCTGATGTATGACATGACTGGTACCTAAATCAGAAAAAGTGAGCAAGTTATTGTTCTTGTCACAACCTAACTCTGATTGTGATGCACAAATACTTAAAAGGAAAGAGATTATACACACAGATATTTGAAATTAAATAGTCAAATGAAGGCAGCCTGGCTTTAAAAGCACAGATTTCTACAGAATTTCCCACAAGAACTTCATGACAAAACTGAAAACTCTCTAAACATTTCCTTGTTACCAGCACAGAAATTTGAGAGGACATAGTCTTTTCTTTTTTTGTGATACGAAAAATGCTGCAAATCTTTCCCAGACCAGTGGTCAGACAGGTCAGAAGGAAAAGCAGAGCTAAAAATAAATTCTTACAAACCCATGAACATTTGGCCACTTCCAAAAAATAAAAAAAAGAAGAATTCAAATTCTTTAGTGATTCAAAATTAGCTTTCCATAGACAATTTCTTCAGTTATATAATTCATGACTGAACTCTCTTGGAAACTTTTCACTTCAAAAAAATGTGAATAGTCTGTCTTCTGAACAATGCTTTTGAACTGCCAATATGGCAAATAATCCCAGTGCATTTTCCATGGGGGAGAGGGAATCGTGGGCTTTGTTCTCCTACTGAACCAGCAGAAGTTTTGACCTGGACTTCAATGGAAGGAAGACGAGATTTGGTGCCTTTCAAGAGGGAAGGGTATCAAAGTGGACACCACACAGATGCACTAGGAAGGGATTTTGTGTTGTAAAGCACAGAATCTAGGCCAGTGTTGGGGAGTGATTTCCAATTCTGTTTCATACCTCAGCATCTCCCACTCTCTGCTCCTGCATAATGAGTTGATGAAGCTGAGGTTGCCTCCATCACTTTGTGAGCTGACATCCCTCCTAAGATGTATTATGTATATGAATTATGGTACTTAAGGAAACTTTTGTTCTGAGGAAATCTCATCGAAAGGAAATCCTTCTCAAATGAAATAATTAGCAATGCTTTTTGATGTAGGAGAAAACACAACTCGGCTTTGGTGGAACCATTGCCACGTCTTTAATGCCTAAGGCCATTCATACACTGGGGTTTGGAAAAATTTGGCTTTTAAAACTTGTGAAGTTGTTAAACTTCATTTTTTAAACTCCTCAACAAGTCAACAGGGCTTTTTCCAAACAAAGTGATTGATGAATCTGACTCTGTCTCAAGATATCAACTGGCAGAGGCTTTGCAGAGTGAAGGGTCTGAAATCTGTCAGGACAAAGAAGAATTTCTGTGGAATTTCATGGATAAGTCTCTCACCACCTGAAACCTGAGCAGCCAGGGTTTTTGAATGGGGGTCTCACTTTTTCCTTGCTACCACAAACCCCGATAAAGTTCTGTGCATCCCTCAGAGATCTGAGTTTTACTCTGAGTCATGGGTCTGAATTTGAATCTCTTAATCCAAACCCATCCCAGAGGACTGTGTACACCAAGGAACTGCAAAATGGGGACAGAAGAGGAATCGTTTTTCTTGCTGGGCTTCGAGTCCACAAAACCCACATATGTAAGGTGCTTGGGCAAGGGTAAACCAAACAATTTAATCATGAACTATGCTTATTGACTGAGTTTGTTCAGCAGTTTCTAAAGGGCTCATCCTAAAACTTCTCATTGAGTTCTCAGCACTCCTAGAACCACTTTTTCACTTAAGCTGATAAAACTGTCACATTTTGAGTGTTTTATTCAGCTCCGTTTCCACAGGGGAAGTCAAACACTCAATCCCAACTGCCCTTGGAGCAGGGAATTTACACGCCCTGTTGCTTTGTGATGGCTGTGTTGTCAAAATAAATGACTCCAGCGTTGCGAGTGTATTTCAACACCAGAATAAATTCGTTGTGTGTGGTTAATGTCACAGCAATCCAAAATCCTCGCAGGAAATACAGGGGAGAAACTTTGAGAGGACAGGTAGCTTTCCCTGGCTGGGTGGGACACGGAATCATGGATCCATAGAATGGTTTGGGGTGGGTGGGATGTTAAAGCTTATCCCATTCCCACCCCTTGCCATGGCAGGGACACCTTCCACTATCCCAGGTGACTCCAAGCCCCGTCCAACCTGACCTTGGACACTTCCAGGGATCCAGGGGCAGCCACAGCTCCTCTGGACACCCTGAGGTGTTACTGCTCAGTAAAAACACTTCAGGAACATTTATTTGTTCCTGTTTAGCAGCTGCTCATACCTGAACTCAGAATAGACAGAGGCTTTATTTTCTCTTTAAATATGTTTAAAGTAAAAAACCCAGACTCACGTGTGGAGGGATCAGTAGGTGACTGACATCTCTCACAAAAGCTTCCTCAACCAGAGAAGAATTCAGTTGATCCCAATCTCCATTTTCTGGTCTTGCAAGAGTTACTGCAGCACGTGGGAAGAACAAGGAAATCAGAACTTCACAAGGCCATGGCTTGCTTTAGGTATGTCTTGCAAATATACCTCAGATCTTCTTTTGACTTTTAAGAAGCTCTGTGAACAGTCTTTTCTCTAAAGCCATCAGTTATTAAAAGGTCAAGAAAATGTAGCAGTCCTAGAGAAAGAGATCAATTAGGAATGCGTGCTGGTGAGCTGATTAAGTTTTAAAAGCCCTTCATGCTAAAATAATATCTTTGAGATAATGTATGCCATAGCACCCACCAACCTGCTTTAATTCTGTAGTGCTGCTGTGAACTTTTAAAAAGGTTCTTCAAGAAAAGAAAACATTTAAACCCTTTGAATTGCAATAAATTAAAACTCTAATGAAGAAATTTAACTGGAAGAAACACAGTTCCCTTTGCCAGCTTTCATCAGTATTTTCCATGCAGATATCAGGCTAACACTAGGATATTGCTCTTTGGAATACTCTAATTTCTTCTCACATGCTCTCAGGAGTTCCTGCTATCAACTCAGACCTCAGTTTATCAAGGTGATTAAGCATGAGACTAATTTGATTGATCTGTCCCATAACAGATGTTCACATTTTTGAGAGACTGGGGATCTATGCTATTAGCCACAAAACCCACAGTAAACCCAAACCAAAGAAATAAAAATCCCACCCAAACCCAATATGAAGTCTGAGTCCATATTTCTCTTCTTGGATAAAGCCACAATCATTTGCTGGATTTCAAACTTATTGAGAAAAGAATTCCCAGTAGGAACAGCAGGGTTTGTATGCAGACCTTAATCCTTCCCTTTAATTATGGACACTGTGTAGGAAAAGTACCAGGAGATACAAACACAGGACACCAAAGAACTTGATGCAATAAAATCCAGGTCTAATTTTTCCTCCAGTTGCTACAGGACTCTGTAATATTTTCTTGTTTCTCTCTAAAACCTTTTTGTGCTTTCCCAGCTGAGAGTAAAGATAGAGGAAATCAATGCAAAAGCAGAGTTTCTGCTGATATTTAATGGGGTAAACAATCTATTCTAAACCATTCTTAACAGACAGCTCCTCTGAGATGTACTTGGCAGATGCTTCTCAATCCAGATAAAATATATCCCATTATCTTCTTTTCATGTGGTAGTCACTTGGCTCCTCAAAGATTCATATCTCTTCTCATTTGGAAATTCTTTATTCTAGAGGGAAATGGCTTTTCTCAAAGAAGCAGGTACAGAAGAGGAGTTCTAACAAAAGGCTTAGAGAATGACTCAAAGGGAATTAATACCTTCCAGACCTGAGGGAAGTTTTGTGTCAGCTTCTCCAAGTCAGAAGCTGAGGATCTCATGCACAGATTTATTAAAATTCCACATTATTTTTAATTATTCTATTTCTTTGTTAGGACCAAAGTGTTTCTGCATGTCAGCGAGACAGGGATCTGAGACAAATGGGTAAGAAATGTTATGAGATGACTGAATTAAAGACATTTTAAAGAAGAAAATAAATTTCAAGTTGAGCAACTGGGATCAAACTGAAATATTAGTGAAAAGTGGAGGCCAATCTGGTTTGCAGTGGCACATCCACTGAAAGAAGCTGATCTGTCTGCCAGTGTTCTTCCTTGCAGGGTATTTTCTACCCATCTTTAATTTAGAACTCCAAACATATTGGTGATAAAAAATATAACTGGAGTACTTGTGGCTAAAATAGCAGCTCACTGACCATTCTCAGGACTGAGATTTACCTAATTCCCATCATCTTCTTCTAAGTTTCCAAATCAGCTCCAACTCCAGACAGTCCCTGAGCAATTCCCTAATTCCGTGGCTTTCAGAGGAACCTTTTATCCAAGGTTAAGCTCATGTTTATGTGCCTTTTTGAGAACTGGGACGTTTTCCAGAACCATTTGCTCTGGTATTTAGAATAAGGCATCTGCATCGAGTTACCTACAGGTTATAACTCCTGCAAATGTGCAAATGCAGTCTCAGCTGATGCAAAATGGATTATGGATGCCTATCTTGGATATCTAATCCTGAAAGCTTGTCCTTGGGGAGCTCAGACAAGCATAAAGTCATATTAATAACTTTCTATCATCTTTCAGAGATGAAAACTTGAAGAGCATTCCCAGGCAAAAAAAAAAAAAAAAAAAAAAAGGACCTGAAGCATTCAAGAAACACTTTCAAACCAAGATTAGGAATGACAGGTTATTCTCACAATCGTCTGCCAGCTCTCTGGAGGATATTGTGCCTTCTGCTTTTCATATCCATAAAAGCTACAGGGCTGTAAATGGAAGACTGAGAACAAGGGTTCCATCCTTGGGCTGTGTAAACCAGGAGTAACTCCAGTTAACCAAGCTCTTAAAAAAAGGAAAAATTTTTAAAAAATTTTTTAGAAAATATTTTAAAAACGAACCAAAAAAACCTGCAAAAAAAACCAACCAAAAAACCCCAAACAATCAAACATCCAGCAAAAAATCCAAACAAACATACACCAAAAACCCAAACAAACACCAAAAACCCAAACATACACAAAAACGCAATCAAACATACACAAAACCCCAAACAAACAAACACTGAAAAACCAACAAAAACCCCACAAAAAACCCCACAAACCCAAAAAATGAAAACAAAAACAAACAAAAAAACCCCAACAAACAAAAAAACCCCACAACCCCCCTTCCCCCAAAAGAAAAAACCAAAAACAAAACCAAAAAACAAAGGGGACAATTTTCAATTCAGCTCTAGAGTAAAATTAAAAGGTTGTTGTTTGGTAGAACTCATATCCAACACAAACATCCCTGCAAACCTGGGTCACCCCTGGGATGCTCCATCTATCAGGAGTTTAACTCCAAATCTCGGTGCATTATTTATTGCCAAAACATTAAACAACATCCCCCACTATTTGTTCAGACTCCCAACCTCTGTGTCAGAGCAGCTGCGTCTCTTTAGAAGTTCATCAAGCTGTGCAAATTATGAAGATTTTCATATTTTAATATGAAGCCCTTCATTTCAGGAAATGGAGCTCAGTTATTTCCTGCGTGCAGAACTTCAGAAACAATTACCTTTCAGGGCTGGACACTGCCTCACATCGAGGCTGTCAGAATTGCCTGTGCAGCCTCTTGCTGTAATAGATGCGATATTCACACCCTAATTTCCATAAAAATAGGTTTTACAGAGTAACTGTTCTGGGATTTATTAGATTTTCCTGCAAAGCATTATAATTATCTCATACATCAACCATAACTAGTGCTTGTTATAAATGCCAGTTGCAATCATTCCCCGATTTTGTTGATGCTCTAAGAATATTGGAGTTATACTTCAGTTTATTGGGAGAAAAAATTAGTTCATGTGATTACAAACTCTGCGTTTGCTTCATTGTATTTAAATTAATGATCAACTTCAAGCTCTTCCTCATTTTACATTTCCTTGATGCAAAAAGCATCACACATATTCAAGGTATTAATTAAAAAGCTCAGGGCTTTTTTAACACTCATTGTTTCAGAAGTGGTTGGGCAGTACAATGTTGAGCTTGGGAAAAGCAGAAAGCAAAAATATTCAAATTTTCCCATTTCTATGTAGACTGGCAAGAAAACGTGCACACTAATTATTCTAAGCAAGAGTTTGGGCTAAATATCCTCGTCTTGGGTTCCTCTGAATCTGAATTATCCTATGATCTGTTTAATGTTCAGTCTCTGCAGGATTGGACAAAACTCCAAGAGCTCAGTGCAGTAAATATCCCTGTGCTTAAAAAAATTGGTGGTGCAGTTGTACAGCCCAGGAGTTCCCAGCTGAACTCTTAAAACCCAAACAGGAGAAACAGCTACTCAGTAAAAATGGATGGATTTCTTCCTTCTACGAATATCCTGAAATTTCAAATTATTTTTCTGCTTGGCAGAGAACTCAGAGATCTTAGCTTTGTTTCTGCCTTTGTGGGTTATTTCTATGAGTTTCTCATAGCTGGTGCTGCTGGCTGGGTTTTCACAAGTGTGAGCACCGCTCCAAGACTGAAATTTTGGGCTTGACATTTAATCTGTCCCACTAAAGGCAACGTCTACAGAAAAGTTATTCTTTTTTTTTTTTAAATTATATATTTTTATTTTGGTCAAAATAGAAACATTTCATAAAATGGTTTGGATTGGAAGGGACCTTAAAGATTATTTATTTCCATCCTGTTTGCCATTTGGGGTTGGGACATTTGCAAACATTCTCTCTCTGATGAAAAAGTGCTCAAAGGTATTAGAAAAAGAAGAAAAAAAAAGAACAATTCAAGTACCAGGACCAAACCCAGCATCTAGTTAACTCACTTTTAGAACTCTGCTCTGAGTATTTGGCCTCTTACTGAGATCTTTGCGCTGCTGGTCAGTGCTGCTCAGCTGCAGAGAGATCTTGAGCAGCTAGAGAGAAACAGAAGGAAAAATCTCTTCACTGGGCAGTGATCAAGAATTGGAATGGGTTGCCCAAAGAAAATATTGATGTCCCTGATGTAGGACAGAAGTTTGCCCTGCCTGAAGCATAAAATTGAACTTCTGGACTTCCAGAATTCCATTTCTGCTTTTCCCCCCACTTTTCCCTCTCATTTTTTTAACCTTGATTGTGTATTATTCTATTTGAAATACCTCTAGGTTAAAAAAGAATGAAAAGAAATGTCAAATTTAGTCAAATAACCATTTTTGCTATTAATCCTAATGGATCTGGGTGACACCAAATCTTTGGGTGACTGGGTGTTCACCATTTGCATTTCTTAGGTTCCCTCCCCCAAATACTCACAAGTGAGATATTCTTATCCCATGAGATAAATGTTTTTTTTCCAGGAGGAAACAGGGATGGTAATCTCAGATAGAAACACTGTCAGAAGCTGAGATTCACAACATTTGCACTTCCATTAAGCACAGAGCAGAAGCAAAACAAGGTGGAGAGGAGAAGGGGCCATAACCTGGTTTGTGCTTCCACAAAGCAATTTATAAATACTACATTTCTCAGAGAAAAGAGTGGAGAGTTGTCGAAAGTCTCAGAGGTAATTAGCCAGACAGGTTTTGGCACTTGATTGATTGCTTTTTGAAAAACATTAAAGCCCCCAGAGCTGCAACAAAGTTAAAAGCTCGGGTCTAGACATGAGGTCATCATTCTTCATTATCACTTTATGTGGAGAAATAAAAAAGCGATGCGCTTGTGATTGAAACCGAAGCACTTATTGATAGAACTCTGCACCATAAACCTCCCTTTCCCCTCTCTCTGCCGGGTAACAAATTATCCTATTTACCAGACAGCTCTTCCAGGTGCTCCCTAACAGGTTCCTCACTGCAGCCTGAAGCCCAGCAAATTGAGCAAACACAGAATGTGAGTTTAATACACACTCATTTGCCGAAGCAGAGCTGATGGATTGTTATAAATTGTGCACTTCCACAGTGACCAAACAGTCTTGGCTTATGAGGAGGAGAGGTGGGAGCCTGGCATATGATTATTTATGTTCCCCAGCACTGAGCTCTCACAACAAGCACAATTTCTCCAAGGAAACCTTCCAAGGCTACCAAACCCTTGGAGAGAGGACCAGCAGTGATTCATGAGGTGACCTCCAATCCAGCACTGCACCCACAGCCCTGATGGGCATCAGTGGCTCCAGCCATATGAAAAGCTTCTGTTGCATCTCAGATGGATGAAAAATACACCTGTCAGTCATTTTTCACTCATGTATTGCACAGACCTCCCAGGACTGCAAAAATGAGTGTAAATACTCCTGGAGACCTGGAGTTTAGGCTTGGAGCAACCTGGGATAGCGGAAGGTGTCCCTGGCCATGGCCGGGGATCATCTCATCAAATGAGATGATCTTTAATGTCCCTTCCACCCCAAACCATTCTGGGATTCTGTGACCACTTGGTGACTAACACAAAACTAGTTCCTAGTTGAATTTGAGCCACAAATTCACCTTGACTTCAATTTTCTCAGTTTTCTCTGCAAGCAGCTGGATCCCCCATTAAAACCTTTCCCCCTTTTTTTTCTAATCCTTTCTAGCACACTTCAGTAGGGGCCTGTTAAAGACTTTCCTAATTTAAACTGTCAGGTATAGTGTTCATAATTATTTCAATTTGTTCCTCTGGGAAGACCATGGGACAATGATTTGCTGTGTATAATGCAACAGGTTCAGAAAAGTCCTCACATGCAGGAAGTGAAAAAAAAAATCAAAACTGCCCCCCACAACCCCAAACTGTAACTGTCTTTCTAGTAAAAATAGCATCACTTTGGTAACTATTGTCTAAAGAAATATGTGTTTTTCTAGTGTTTGCAGAAAGGAGTGACAACAAGGCACTCTGTTATTAGAGGCAGTGATTTTTGTTAAGTTTTGCTGGCAATAAGCTCGCTCCTTTCTTTAAAAACAAAAGTGTGTCCTGAATGCTGAGTGTATTGCCAAAAACTATCAAAAATTAAATCTTTCCAGCGAAAAAACTCTCTCATATCAGATATTGCAATTAAAGCCACCCTGCAGACACCATCCCTTCCTTGACTGTACCTGTTTGTTCACCTTGGATGGAGATATCTGCCCTTTGCTTTGAAAAGTGTGAAAACTTGGGTTAAATCATGACATTTCAGGTAATTACAGATTATTTCAAACCTGCTGTTTTCATGAAAGCTTCAAAGAGAACATTTCTTCCTCACCTGCATCTCAAGGCAGAGACAGAAGATGGAGTTTATTCCATCTCCAGGCCATTGAATGTCCACACCAAGTTGTCAGCCCCACCCTCCTGTAGGTTTTTGCTTGGTGCAGGGTGACTGAGAGAGCAAAGAAAGTGATTTTTAAATAAAAATAATCTTTTCTGCTCAAAAATTTGTTTTCCAATGAGCTTTAAAGTCCTCAGACTTATTATTCCAAAATTGCTTAATCCTTTTAACTGGGATAGTCTTTATCCTTGGTAAGTAGTGAGAAGATGGAAAGACTTTCTATCTTCAGATAGAAAATCACCAGATGTGTCTGGTATTCAACATTTTTTTCATTCTTAGCTCAAAGATAATACAAGAAAATAGATTCTGAAGTTTATATTGGGAATACTGCAGTGGAACCTGCATTTCTGGATGTCTTGTGCAACTCCAAGAGGTCAGCTCTGGAATTGATAAGAGGCTTGTGAAGCCAGGAGATTTCTGCTGTGTTAATCACAGCAGCTCTTTGTGGTGCTGGAGGAATCAGTCTTTCCTCTGTAGCTCAGAGATCCCAGTGAAAATATTTAGGGACTGAGATTCAATAAAAACTCCTCAGAAATATCTCAGGAAAGCTGATCCTGCCTTGGACCAAGAGGACAAATCACTGACTTCTTGCACATCCTTGGAGCCCTGCATTTTATCACCCAAATTAGCAAAAGGATTAAAGTGTAGCTTTTGGTTAGATTTAGCTAAAGGTTATTCTTCCCCAGCTGTCCTGATTCATGCACAAAGTTTAATTTAAAAGGTAATAAACCCCAAACTGTTTACAATGATGTCTGGGTTTGAAAACACGACATGAAAAGCTACAGGGAAAACCCTTGCACTGCAGCCACTATATAAAATATAAACAAAAGATACAGCCTGAACTTGGTGGCTGCTCTTCCACAAAAGAGGATCATCCCTTCAAGGACTTAGGAAGATGTTTCCACCCACTCTAGGTTTGGAAAACTGGAACACCTCAGAATGTCAGAGTTCATCCCTCGGAGTGATGTGACATTGATACGACGTTTGTTTGGCAATATTGATATTAAAACAATCACTCTGTGAAATTTTGGAGGGCTGCTGCTCTCTAATTGTTTTGTCTCAGATTATCTCGGTGCCAAACCCATGTGGTTTTACTGCTGCTTTCTCACAGAGTCACAGAAGTTATGGATCTGCCAATGAGAGCCAGCGACAGGCTGATGATGAACACCCCCCACCAACACAAAATTCATCCTTCTCACTTTTAAAACATTCCAGCTCCTAAATCAAATCCTGCTGTTGACCAGAACCCCGCACCACAGCACTGGGTCTCTGCAATATGGTACAGAGACTATTTCAGTTCTATTTCCTTGCTCTGGGAAATTGACAGTAATGGGTTTGTACATGATCAGATTATTATAAAATGCAGCATTTTGCCCTTATAGAGAATCCATTGGTCGTTGATGGTGTCAGTTGTTTCTTCACTGAATTCCCTCCTAAACCCCCCCTTCAAACCAACCACAATAAAAAAAACCCCAAAAATAGTACAACAAAAAACCCTCAAACCCACCCACATCCAGACACGATAAACTGACTAGAAGTTGTTATTAAATATATATCAGTTAAATTTTTTCCTTCTACAAGAATCTTGGAATACTCACGAGTGGAAAAGCAGGACTGGCCCAGTTCCTCAGGAAGGCAGATATACAGCAGGTTTGATGGAGAGAGGAAGAAGTCAGCTTTCATTATATGAAAAGGGGAAAAAAAAGCACCAAGGACTAAAGGAGAGAAAAATCTATAGTTGTATTTTCTGTGAAAAATTCGAATGACTGCTCCACTTTTAAATGTACTCACTACACCTCTCAAAAGAAAATTAAGAATAAAAGTTGCCTGAACATCTTGGGACTAGAAGTATTTAATTTCACAGCCAAGCCAGACTGATACTAATTCATATAAATCACAGCCCAGCTTAGCAGAGAAGCCATTTCCAGGGATTGCCAAGATATGTCTCTTTCAAACTTTTGAAAACACTATTTCACTCCTCACATAAAAGTGACTGGAGAACCTGACTGAAAGTCCACTGGTTCCTTTGGTCGACTAAACCCCATTAATGTATTGGGCCATTTACTTTGGTGAAAGGCACGTTCTGGGCTCTGGACAGGAGGCTGATGGCTCTGTGGCTCTTCATATTTCACTTTATCACCTATTTTGTGCAAGTGGCAACAGCTGAGTGCCTGAGATTTGTTTCTGGATAATACACACTATGAACAATTTCAGCTGCTCCCTGGATTTTCTTTGCAGCAGCCATCACAATAAACTGCACTTGCAGTTCCCATAATATCACCTTTTCATTTTTTTGGCCACCTTTCCCTCCAATGGCTTGCAGTACATTTAGCTCATCTCGCAGTATTAATAACACTTCTACCTTAATGTTAGCCTGCTTGTCAAATCAGAGAAGAAAAATAACTACATGGGCTTTAGGTTGATTAAAGATAGTAAAAGTCCAAGTTACAAAGATGTGAGATCAATACTTTATGTGAAATCTGTGCTCTGTTAAATCCTGCTTCCAGCAAGGCTTTAAAAAGTCCATCTAAAGCCTGGCCCAGTGCAGGCTCTGCCCAGGTAGCTTTTGTCTCTAAATTATAACACAAATTGGACAAGACATGTCCAATGCCTTGCACATATTTTAGCATCTGCCTGGAGCCTGCATATGATTTATTATAGGGGAGACAAACCTTTCCCTCATCCTAAAAAGGGTGAGAGTCTCTTAGTGAGAGGCTAAGAGGAAATGCTCCAGACCTATTCAGAGGCAAATGTAAATTTGTATTTATTAACAGGAGCCTCAGATCTGGGGAAAAACAGGCAAGAAACCTCATCCAGTCGAGTTGTTTCAGGAGGATAGAGAAAAAGCTGGACAATGGTAACCCTGTGGCCATTTAACTTTTTTTTTTAATACCTCTTTCCCTTGTAAAAGAATCCTTTGACTTCAATCTCTCTAAGTCAATCACAGAGCTGCTCCCAGAGATTTCTCCATGAGTTACATACGAATGGGGAGAGAGGAGGGAGCCTCAGCAACCGGGGGCAGATTTCCAGCTGCTGCATCCCCCTCCAGCTGGAGAGGATCCCCATCCTCCCCGGGCAGGGCTGCAAAAGAACATTAAATAAATGAGGGATAACCTCACTGAGAGGAGCCACAAGCTGCCAGTGCACTCCAGCCCTTCCTGGGCTGCAGTTTGGCTGAAACCCAAACTCACTGAGAGGAGCCACAAGCTGCCAGTGCCTCCAGCCCTTCCTGGGCTGCAGTTTGGCTGAAACCAAAACCCTGCTGCTCATCCCCATGAGCTGACTGCTCTCCCTAGGTGCAATTATGCAAACTTTCTTCTCTCCCCAGCCCCTTCCCTCCTTCTGCAATGTTCCCTGTGCAGAGCTTTCCTCCTGCTGCGGCAGAGCCCGAGGAGATCACACACCTCTGCAGCTCTGCAGGGATTGTTGGTGTCAGCAGCTAGAACTGCCCTCCAAAAGGGTTCTGGGTGTCCCCAGGAGTTCTGGAGATGCAGAAGCACAGGATTGTTCTTCCCAGGTCACAGGGAGAGGCTTTAAAAGGCCTTCAGCATCTCCCAGAGATGTTGATGCACAGGATTTTAAATTGATGAGGCTGGCACCTCGTTATATCAAAATGTGAGAGCTCTGAAGGGGGGAAAGTCAGGGCTGGCTGCAAGGGGTGTTCAGAGGGTCACCCCATCGACTGGGAGAGGGCCAGGCAGTGCTTTTAAAACTATAAAGCAGCTGGTTGTAAAACACTTCCAAGGCATAGACGTTTGCCCAGTGTTATTGTGAGACATTCCAAGAGCTCCAGCAGAACTTCCTTGGGATTATATTCAATGCTATGGAAACGTCCCTAGAGTGTAAGGCAAAGGGGCTGCCAATATTATTTTTATTTTTATTATTATTATTGTTGTTGTTGTTGCAATTATTTATTTGTTATTATCGTTATTCAATATTATTTATTTGTATTATTTTTATTATTTGTATTATTTTGGTTATAAATATCCCGAGTTCAAATTGAGACTGAGCTTGGTTATTCTACCCCAGTCCAAGTTATCAGCTCTAAAAGAAGCACAGAACATAAAGTACTAAAAAAAGGAGGAAAAAAATCTTAACTCTTCCAGCAAACTGCTAAGACTGAGATTTGCCTGGGAGAGGGGGGAAAACAATAAAAATTGCATTTGACTGGTAATTCAAAAAAGGATTAAAAAGTAAATCAACAAGTCAAAAAGTTTATTGACATTTGGGGAACAAATCAGAATATTTCTGTGGAAGTAATATGCTTTTTTTGTGGAAAGAAAAACAGAATTTCCAGCAAAAGCTGTCTTGCCTTGACCCAGGAGGTAACACTGGGGCTCGTAACAACCTAAAAAGTAAGGGAGTTTACAAAACTTTTAACTGCAGGACTCATTCAATTTAATGTTCTTATCTCCTTCTCTTACATCTTTGCTCCCAACAGATGGCTGGGAAATCAGTCAGGGTGGTTCCACTGTACAAGAACTATTTTTTAAAGATGCAGCATTGAATAAAACACCCTCACTGCTTTGTGTGTCCTGGCTATGGAAATAAAAAGGGAAAGAAATCCCAGCTTTGCTCAATGGTTCCATCAGGGAGGGTCCTGGTTCAGATACACAAAATAATCTGTAGCAGTTCACAAATGAAGGTCCATTTTCAATATTTAACAGTCAGACATTGAGGTTTTGTTTCTACTTTAATTTTCTAATGTAACTGCATCATAATGAATTCAGTTTATTTTTTAAATTTAAGTAATTCTCCCTTCATTTCACATATTTTTACTCTGATGTATTACACATTGTACTGGGTCTTTCTTGCTTATTTAGTCAAAATATTTTTTTTCCTTAAAAAAGTGCAAAAGAATCCAGTGAATCTCATGGATAAAATACTCAGATAAAAACCAGCTGTTCATCATAACTGACAAAAAGTGTTCTTAAAGTGTAAAATTTGAGCTGAAAACCTGTTGAAATCTGACTTGAAATAGTTATCACTTCCAAGCATCTGAAACAATTAATTCAAAGCTTAATTTTATTTAACAATATTAGGGCCTAAAGGAGCTATTATTCCTAATTGTTTTATAATTTAACTATTCCACACTGCTTGTGCTTGCTTCTGTTAGCACAAAATCTGAAGTGAGATTATAATTGATTGAATTTTAAATGTCAACTGTCTTTATGAAGCAAACATCTCCTGCATAAGAACAAATCTTAATGAGAAGTTCCTTCCAAAAGGGACAGCTGAGGGGTTATTATTTATTTTGATTTAAAACTGAGTGTCTGAGAGGAGCTCCACTGTTAAGAGGACTTTAAGTGGAGGATGTGGATGGAGCTGGTGGGGTCTAACCAAGCCCAGCCCCTGATCTTGACCCAGGATTCAGCCCACGAAGGGAAACAGCACTGAGCTGATTTAATTCCTATCAAATCCCACGGAAACCCTGGAGGAAAAGATAAAAAAGCACAGTGCAAAGAGCCCACAGTGCAGTGGACACACAATCAAAGCTGCCTGCAGCTGCCCGGGTGCTGGTGGCAGAAATCTGGAGTTTGGGGCAGGCAAAACTTCTGCTCTTGTGATGCCTTTCCCGGTCTTAAAAATCAAGAGGCCAACACGGTTAGAAGGGGAAAAAGGGTTTTACCTTGATATTTATTGTAAGGATCCTTAGGTGCACCACGAACAGGTCGAATACACCTCTGTGCACCCCCCCATCACCACCCCAAAGTCCCCCTCTTCTAGATCTGGTCTTACATTCTAGGTGTTACTAATTAGCATATCTATCAAATATTCCCCAATGAGAGGCTCAAATGAGCCCCCCCTCCCAAGGAACCTTCCCCTGGATGGTTCTATCTTAGTTTACAAAATGTGTTCTGGAGAGGACCTTGGGCTCTGGGCACCCTGGCACCCGAACTACGAAGCCTCTAAAATGTTTAGTCTCTTAGCTTAACAAACAAGTCCAAGAATGTAGGCAAAAAAGCACCAAGAATACAGAAGTTGCAAAAAGGTATAACGGGTATAAAAGAAAAGACAAAATTCATCATGGCATCACTTGTGGGAGATTTTGCAGCTCCAAACTCCCCTGAGTGGCTTTTCCTGCCCTGGTCTGGTTCTCTCAGCAGCCAGGGCAGCAAGGGCTGAGCTCTGTGGGGCCTTTCTGGGGGGTAAAGCCCCCCCATTTCACATTTCACATGTGGAGAGGGTTGGAATTCCAGAGCAGGAGCAGCTGCCAGGAAATCACTCAGAGACCCCCAGAATGGTTTGGGTTGGAAGGGACCTAAAAGCTCATCCCATTCCCACCCCTGCCATGGCAGGGACACCTCCCACTGTCCCAGGCTGCTCAAATCCCAATGTCCAACCTGGCCTTGGACATGGAATAATTCAAAGGATTTATGGCCTTGGTCTCCAAGGGTGAGTGGATGAACAGTGAAATTAGGCACTGGCCACAAGAACACCAAGGATTTTTAAGAGTTTTCTTCCCTCTCCCGTGTGCACCAAGTCACAGCTGCACTAAATCTGTTTTAATGATTTATTATATCACTGCTCTTCGGACTGAGGAATAAATGAATTAACTACTCTGGTAAAAAAAGTGTTGTCTCACATCCCAAAATAAATCCCCAAGCATTGGATGGGGCTTGGAGCAACCTGATCCAGTGGAAGCAGGGGTGGAATGAGATGGGCTTAAAGTCTCTTCAACCCCAAACCATTCCGTGATCCTATAAATTAATATTTATTAAACAAACCAAACCAAAAAACCCCGAACAAACCCACCAGGATGAGACAATAATATGATAACATCCCAGAGTAGCTCTGGTGAAAATCTGTAAACATTTAGACATCCCCTATCAAAGCCTTTTTGCCTGTCAGAAATACTTCAAAGGAAATTGCAGAGTTATATGCATAATGTGAATGTATTTATTTATTTCACAGTAATAAAAGTATGATTCGAGCAGAAAACAAATGTGAGAGAGGATTTTAGAAAGCATCTACAAGGTAATTTTAAAACAATTTTGCCTCAAGCGCTGAGAATTAAGAAGGCTGAAAAAAGCAGGGGATTGTTGGTTTCATCACCCTCTTCCCTTCCAAAGGGCTGTAAAAAATGAGTGCTATTGAAGAATATTGAATTTCTAACACAGAACAGCATAATCTATCATGCAGCAGAATGTTATTGCCTTTTCCAGCATAATTATAAACCTGGAACCAGGAATGTATTGAGATATCTGAGCCAAGTGGAGTCACTACCTGATCCTATCACTGGGATGTCTTTAAAAATTACAAGTCTTAATTAACAAAATTACTGTAGCTTGCCTAGAAGGTGACTTCCAATATGACTGGAAGATTTACCCTTCACCTTTCACTGATGGTAGAAAGATTTTTTTCCTTAAATATTTTTCTTCCATGTCTTGCACTTGGAATTTTTGGAATGATATCTACGGGAGAAGAAATAAAGGGAAAAGAGGCCGATCTCAAAAACCGTGGAAAGTTAAAGCAGAAAAGGTAAGAAGAGTTTGGACATCAGTTTTTGATTTTAAATAATTTTAGAGGATTTGAGATTCCTTTTTCTAAGTGCCTGAGCACAGCAAGAAAGTTTTTAGCACACTTGTTATAGAATACAACAGGAAATAAACCAACTTTTTAAAGAATGTTTTTTTATAAGCCAGGGAATATATGTTACTTGTTAACCTGCACTAATTGGTCTCTGCATCAATTAATATTTGTTGCTGACATCCATTAACTATTTAAAAAATAATTTTGAAGCATTTGAGGTGAAAATATTAATAGAAAATAATCTGAAGTGCTAGAAATAGTGCAGGGTTTTTGGAGCAATCTGACAGACTGAATCATCTGTGATGCACACCCAGGACTTATCAAAAGCCCTAAAATTATCTCCCACTTCCCTGACTTGGAATCTCCCAAACCAGGACAGAATTCACACCAAAAATGAAACCTTTCTTGGTTCCTGATTGACACAAAGTTGCTTTCAGACCTTCCCTGGATATGAAAACGGTGCTGGGAACTGGTGTGAATTGTGGAGGAGGAGAGAAAATTTTGGGCAGTGCAGAAAATGTCACCTATTTGAACTGAGCTTCTGCTCCTTCTTGAACTTCTGGTGACTCTTCTGAGCACACAGTTCCTCTTCAGCAAGGAGAGTGTGGTTCCTTAGCCCCTCGAATTTAACAGTCAATTACTGCCACAGCACCACAGAAAAGGCTTTTATCACAGTCCTGTCCAGGTGCTAAATGAATCTTCCCTCTCCAAACTCTCCCTGCCATCACAGCATCCTTTTAATTCCCTTCTGGCCATCACAGCTTGCTGGAAAACCCTGGTAACGTTCCAAGGATCCCGTTAGCAGTGGGAGTGTGTGGGTTCCTCCTGCCTGGTCCCCTCCAGGCTCTCAGCACTGTTAATTCCTGCTGCTTCTCCCCCAGTGAGCACAGCAGCCTGGTTTTGAGCACAGCAGCCTGGTTTTGAGCACAGCAGCCTGGTTCTACCAGCAGCCTGGTTCTAACGCAGCGTGGTTTAAGCACAGCAGCCTGGTTCTAAGCACAGCCAGGCTTCGGGGATGGCCATGATCCCTGTTCTCTCCTCGTGAGGAATGCACTCCCAAATAGCTGTGGCATTTTCCCTTAGCAGCCTCACATTTCACTTATATTTAATTTGTTACCTGCTGTCTCTCCTGATGCCTTAGGTTTTAACTTTTATATTTTCAAGTTCTGTACTGCTCAGAGTGTAACTCCGCAGTTCCTTGTAGCCTGGAATTTCTGCTCTCTCGTGCTGGGCAGACACAACAAAGCCTCTCCAGGCTTTGCCTTCAAGGACAGCCAGGCTCTTCTAGGCCCAAAATGTGTAACCCAAAGCCTCTAAGGGGGGAGCAAGCTGAGGGGAATTACATCATTAAACTGGGGCTTTAATTGGAGAATTAACCCTGATATGCAAATGAACCAAAGCTATAAAGGTGTGAAGAACTCGTGACCTGGGGTCCATCTTGGGGTCCATTTTTGGAGGCAGCCTCTGGCTCCCCAGGGTGTGCCTTGAAGGCTTTCAAATAAACACTGACCTTTATTCCCTTACTCTTGTCTCATCTCTGTTCCTAGGTGCTGGAGAAGGCATCACTCCCAGAATAGTTTCTGCATTGCTGCCCTCTGTCCTGCTCTCCTGTATTTTATTTCTGCTTGTTATTCCTTTTTCCCTGCCCCTTGAGAGGAATGCCTTGCATTTATCCACTTTCAGACACAAACCCCTGGATTTAATCCAGTGTTCTGAACTCCCCAGATTTTTCTGTGCAGCCTCCTTTCTCCTGCTCATTGCCAGCAATTTGCCTCGTAGCTTTTCCAGGACAAAACTTGTTTGGTTTTCCTTTAGTTCAGGCTCTCAACCATTAATTTCACTGATTGGAAGGAAGGATGGGAAGGCAATGAATCTGAGTGAGAATCAGATAAACTTCCTATTGATTTTGCTTTTTTTTCTGGAAGTCTTTGCTCTCCGGTCACCAAGGGCAGTGGCAAAGAGGATGAGAGGTAGGAATTGGTGAAGGATTTCTGATGGCAGCAGTGCCAGAAGGAACACAGACATTTCCCAGACCATTTTCATTCTCTAGCAGCTCATGAAGGGAGAAGAAAAACCAAAATTTAAAAATAGGTTTATATGGAAATTTGTGAGTGGCTGTTTCTATCTTCCCTCTTAAACAACTGGAAAATGAACCTCATTGTCCATCTATGGATTGCATGGAAAAAGATTTTTGGGAGCACTCTGAAAGAGCTTCTAATACTGATAAGCAGAGAAGAAAGCTACTCACTTTATTACCCTCATTTACATATTCATCCTCTCAATTGTTATCTCAACAAGACCCTTTCTATTTCGTTATTAACTCTCTTTCCAATGGGATACAGCCAAGCAAAACAACAAGCAAGGGTCCATGGGAATTTTGGTAACATTTATAAACAATATGGAAGTAAAAAACCAAAAACAATTTATTTTTTTACTGCATCCCTGGGACATTTCAATAACAGATCCAGCAGAAATGAACACTTTTGGCAGTGCACAAATGTTCCTTCACAACCTCACTCAATGCTTTCCATGGACTTTACATGTTTTTTACTTATTGCCTGGGCAGAAGGATTTATTTTCTTATTTTTTTCTTAATTAAGTGGCACTGTCTTTCTTTCAATGACAGAATTTCTAGTTTACAGATGCAGAAAACAAGACTGTGGAGGAGCCATCTCTTATGGAAATGTCTTTGACTCTCTGGAACTCCGTGAGTCTTTGACTCCCTGTCTGCTTGGTTTTGTTTCAAAATGAGGGCTTTTCCCCCCATTTCTAAAGAAAACTTCAGCATTGCTTTCAGTTCCCACCCTGAATTTCATTGTGTTTTTTCAGGTATTTCAACCACCTCTGCACGGGGTTGAAAAGCAGCAAATCCTCCATCTGTCTCCACCAAGGGTGGGCTTTGCCACGGCCTCCTGCCTCCATCCATCCTGATCCCCTGGCAGCAGTGGGAGTTCTCCTTCCTTCGTGCAGAGCAAAGTGAAAAACCCCACATGGGTGGAGGCACCTTCTGTCCCTGTTGGAACCCAAGGCACACCTCTGGCTGCCCTGGGAGCTCAGGGCACACCTCGGGCTGCCCTGGGAGCTCAGGGCACACCTCGGGCTGCCCTGGGAGCTCAGGGCACACCTCGGGCTGCCCTGGGAGCTCAGGGCACACCTCGGGCTGCCCTGGGGGCTCAGGAGCCCCAGCAAGGGGGTCCCAGCCCCTGGCAAGAAGCCCAGAATGGCACCAGCTTTGACCTCAGCCCATGGGAAAAGTTACCAACACTGCCAGAATCACTGCAAGCCACCAGAGTGTGAAAATGAGCAGTGGTTTAGTATTTTACAAGGTAAAAAAGCAGATTTTAGGGTTTTCAATATGAAGACAAAGGGTTTAAGATGGAGGACTTCGGGTATTGCCCTGTTCTTCCTCTTCTTCTCCTTCTCCTCCATCTTCTCTGGTGGTGGTGGCACAAAATGATTGGGAGAATGAAAAAGAGGTAGAAATTTCGTGTCTAGAACAGGTGCAAATGAATTGGTACAGAACAGTAACTAATAAATGCGTTGTGAAGAATGGTTGGATGATGGAAAGGGCACAGAAAGGCCGGGACAGCCCAGGGCTGGGCAGTGCCCGCTCGGACTCGGCTGCATCAGATGTGCGGCCGGAGCTGAGAGCTGGCAGAGAGAAGGAGAAATCAACAACCTGAAACAACATCTGCAGCCGTTTCTCATCTGCTGGGGCTCGAGGTAAAGCTCCCCAGAGGTGAAGATAAAGAACCTAGATTTGTGCAGGGTACCCAACTCCCACATGTCCCTGCTGCAGAACGTTCGGGGCAGGTTCCCTGTGAGGACGTGCGTGAAGGAGCCCCAGGAGTGCAGGAAGGGCACTCTTGGTCAGGGGAGCCTGGGTGAATCACTCAGCTCTTCTGGCAGCCAAAAATGAGCATCAATAAAGCCTCAGCTCCCTGCTTTACAGAGTTTGCAGGGTGCTTTGATAAACTGATGGGCACTTCTCCACAATTCCCAATCGCTGAGTGGAAACCTCTGCAAAGAATAAATTATTAGCACAGCTTCCCTGAGTCTTTTCCATGGAAAGCGCTGCCATGTGTGGACATCACCTGCAATAAAGGTTCTGCTTTTCAGTCAAGGATCCTGCCAGAGCCAAACAGGCAATTAAACATGAACATTATTCCAATGGTGGGCTGAGCCCCTCTAAGAAATAATCAACTTTTGTTAAACAAAAACCCCCTACAAACATTCCAAGCCTATATCTTGGTATAAACTTAAAGACAAAGTATATTTTCCCTGAGGAATTTCTACTGGAAAGAGCAGGGCTGACTTATCAAGGAGAGAAGTCACCCCCCCATCAGCTTCTGCAGAGGTTTATATCTCTTCCTCTGCCTGGAGTGTTTTCTTCTAAAGATTTTTCCTACAAATGGAAAAAAAACCAAAGAAAGATGTCTCCACAGATTGATTAATAATGTTGTTAAGCTCATCTGGCAACACTTTATCCTCTGTAAAAGACAGGTGCCCTTTGCAGAGGAATATTCCATTCTTTTTCCCTTCCTCCCTTTTTTCTCTCTGTACAAGCTCTACCATCTGGGGAAAGAAAGTGCTTTGTCTTGATGGCAGTGATTGTCTGCTCTGGGAACCCCTGGGAAGACAGAAAACCAAGGATGGGAGATGGAGAGAGGCACACAAAGAAGTTTTCCTGCTTTTAAAGGCCTGGGAAAGGCTCCCTGCTCTGCTGGCAGCTCCTGTGGAGCTCTGTGAAAGGATCAGTCCATGGTACCACTGCAACTCTGAGACTGAAACGGGGCAAAACTGGCAATTTTAGTGAAGCCCCCAGCAAACTGATGGGCCAGAGGGCTTCAGCTCAGCTTCAGGCAGTGCTTAGCATCGATTTGCCAGCTCTGGCATGAATATTGACCTGTATGAATTTTCCCTTCACCTCCCAGCAAACCTGCAGCAAAGCTCTCCTTCACTAAGTCAAATTAAAAATTCACAATACCAAACACTAGAACGACTAGCTGGATTGTCCCAAACAGATTTTTGAACAGCCAGAAGCCTTATAAATGGAATATTAGGAATTGGCTGCTTGGAATAACTAAACCCCAGTCTCCCATAGCTCAAGCAGGGCTCTGAATGTGTCGATTTGCAGAGCTCTGCGTTGATCTGCAAAGAGAGCAGAGCTTGGGGTGTGCTGTTTCAAGGCCCAAACATGTTTCCTGTGGAGCAGGAGGTGAAATATTGTGTTAATCCTGGGGTGTGAGCCCTTAGCTTGCCCCAGCACACGGCATGTCCTGCTCCAGAGCCCCCTGGATGCTGCAGGGACTGAGCTTTGGGGTGCTTGGCAGGGGGAACTCATTAAAGCTGAGGGCACAGATTTGGAAGGTGCATTCCAGGAGGAACCTGCACATGTGGCTGATTTGGATCTGTCAGGGCCCTTCTGAGCTATCAGTGACACTGCTGAAGTTTCTTTTCAGGCAGTGATGCATTTAGCAAGCAGCTTGGGGGGAAAAAAAGCTTTGGTTTCCTCCCTCCCTTCACCTTTGTACCTCGTGTTGTTTGTGCTGCAGTGAGTGGAGAGAAGATTAAAACACCTCTTATTAATCTCCCACCTTTCACAAGTGATTTAATGTTTTACAAGCCTGGGCAGTGATTGCTGATAAGGTGCTGGGGAACATGGCAGCATCCTTTTCCATTTGAATTTAACACACTGCTCTTCCCATAACTATCAGTAACAGAAATGAGCTAAAGGATGCCGAGAACTATCAGGATTTTCCTTATTGGAGTTAATTCTGCTGCCATTGCTCAGGGCAGTGACACTTCTGTCACATGGGGCCTATGGAGAGACACACACCCTGACAGGACCAGGGATGGGGACCAGGGCAGCTCGTGGCTGGAAAGGAAAAAGGGATTCTTGAGGTGTTCTTGGGGGCTGATCTGGAGATAAAGCAAAAATAATACAGTTCCAGATAACAACGGTGGTTCAAAGAACAAAGAGAAGCAATTAAAAAACGACAACTGCAAGTCAAGGAGAAATAATAGAACATATAAACCATCCTTGTCTCATACATTCAGCAACTCCTTAGTGCTTCTTTTCAATGCCTTGACAAGATCTACACTTCTGCCTTGGAGCTGAGAGGCTGAAATTGCCATCGAAACCATTTCCAACCAAATCTTTGGATGCTGTGGGACCTGACAGGGAAATGATGCATTGACTTTATCTAAGGCGCTGGTATTTATGGCCTGGTCTTTTGAAGCAGAGATGAATTCAGTGACTTTTTCAGAAGAGAGAGCTGTAGGAGTTGGTAATCTCACTGCTGAACAATATGAAGTGGTTGGCACTGGAGTCATTCCAGAACAATCAGCATTTTTCCTCCCTTCAGTGAAGGTTTTTTGAACAACAAACCACCTCACAATACAACTGACAGCTGTCCCAGCTCTGCAGACTGCTCACGCTGCAGCACCTCCACCAGCCCATGAATATTCAGAATATGTCCTGGGGATCATTCTGATCTCTTTTTAGCCAGGAGAATACTTCACATTGAAATTCGGGTCCTGAAATGCAATTTTATTTGTGTTTTACCAGTAAGCCCTCCCCAAGATCTATCCCACTGAGCGCTGTGGTACCTAACTAGGGAATATGGATGAGGTTATCCTTGATTACCTTCAGTGGGAATCACAACACAAAGTGTTGTAGGAGGTTCTGCACTCGGATTTCCACGGTCCAACTCTTGCACACCAGTCACGGACTAAACTGCTTCCCTGAGCATAAAGTATGGGGTTGCTCTAACATAAGCTGTTAGCTTGAATGGAATGTTTCAACAAGATTAGTCTCTTTACCTGACTCTCTAATGCCTTTCCTTTGTTCCATAACGTGTCAGAGAAAAGTGATGTACAATTACTGCCGTGCGTGGTGAGGGTGCAGTGTTTCTCCAAAGAAATGATAAAAAGCACTTCTCCTTTCCCTCCTCCTGCTGCTGGCCAGGCTTCCAGCAGTAATGAAGCCTGTCATAGGCAGTGATTTGTCCAGAGAGCACTGAAGGTTAAAAATCACCTCTAAGGCCCTTTCAGAAAAAGTCCATTTCAGTCACATTTGCCTGCTGGAAGGACAAGGAGGGATCAGGCTCTACATGGCCAAGGGTTCAGTCCCGTCACCATTTCACCCTCACAAGGGTTCTGGTCTGCCCCTGTGATTTCCCCTCCCCTCCAGGTGCCAGCAGGGTCTGTAGGGTGCATTCTGTACATGAAAAAACACCTGTGGTTGAAAAGCCTTCTACCCATCACTGCTGCATATTTCACATTTTTACACTCAAAGCCCTGAATGAGGATGGAATATTGGGTAGCAGATTGTTTCATCTGAAATTACACCTGAATTATGACTTCTCTTTGCTCCACATTGTTGCCCTGATGTTATAATCACAGGCAATGACACAGAAACACTTTGCCTTCAGAATTCTGTCTCACTTTAGACCAGAAAAGTCACAGAGAACTCCTCAGAGTAAGGTTTTCAGCAGAAAAAAAACAGGAAACACCTGGGTTAGTTCCATGACACAAACCATTGGAAAATGCAAAGACCACGTCTTTTTCAGTACTCTGGATTCAGAGTCCCAAATTTTATGTATAATCATCATATAGGAGACTCTAATTTTAATTAAATTGATTTTCTAAAAAATATTTATGTACATCTAGGATGGGATTAATTTTACTTTATTTTGTCTAGGGGGGATGAAGGAGGGAGGGAAGGAAGGAAGGAAGGAAGGAAGGAAGGAAGGAAGGAAGGAAGGAAGGAAGGAAGGAAGGAAGGAAGGAAGGAAGGAAGGAAGGAAGGAAGGAAGGAAGGAAGGAGCAATACTTTGATTAAATGAAAATACATAGTATATGATAAATTGCATGTGGGGTTGTCCTACAAGTGTGGGGGGTTCATAAAGGATTCCTTTCACTTTCTTAAGCCAATAGACACCCTTAGATTTATAATGTACTCCATACACACCTAAACACCTTCAGGAGACTGGTTTTCCTAAAAGGTAACATTTTTTTAGAGCAGTCCTAGTCCATCAATTAAATCTATATTGAAATATAATACAAAAATATAATACAAAACCCCCCCAAACCCAACACATCAACTTCTCCCTCAGAAGAACCCACCAGCCCAAACTTCTTACCGAGGTTAGGACACTCCTACAAATAAAAGCTTTCTCAGCAGCTCCCTGGAGGTGACCCCAGGTAAAACAGAAACCTCTGGAGTGTTTGCACACCTTGGAGCAGAGGGAGGTTCTGGCTCACCCTCTGCTGAACTCTGTGATCTCATCAGTGCACAGGGGATCCCACACTCAGCACTGGCACATTTCCAACCATTAATGCCTGAAGCTCTGGGAGGGATGGGTGTCTGTGCTGCTGAAGAGTCCCAGCAGGTCCCCAGGAAGCCCTGGGAAGAGGGAGGAGAGGGATGAGGCTGCCTCAAGATGCATCAGAGCAGAGCCCTTTGTCACAGGGCTTTCCATGGCAGCATATTGAGGTTACCCCACAAACCACAAACTTAACAGAATGCACGTGGCAACATTCTGGGGATAAAATGCAGCACCAGGGAGATTATTATGAGCATTGAATGAAGAGTTCTACATGGAAATTCAGTATGATGGAAATAAATCATGCAGCAGGATGAATAAGGACAAGGAAGAATTAAACTCTGAGTATTTAGGACTTTTCCTCCCAAGCACAGCCTTCAAGGGCATTTGTGCTTCCTTTGGATATGATTCAAAAACCCCACGGGTTTAGGAAAAATGGAGAGGGAAAAGTAGGAGATAATATGAAACTTTTCACCACAGGTCACCCCACAGAATAATTTAGTGAGGAAGAGACTTCTACAGGTCATCAGATCCACTCTGTCCCCTAGAGCAGGGCTGGCTCTGGGGTTAAATCAGGTTACCTGTGGTCACATCCACTCACATTTTTAATATCTACAGAGGCAGAATTTCATCAGCCTCTGCAGGGCCATGTTCCACCACCAAAAAGCAGATTTAGTCCCTGTTCATCCCATTGAATTCCCGAGTTAAGAGTGAAGGAAAGTATTCAGGGAGATGTTGCAAACTTGGAACTCTTTGAGGTCAGACATTTTTCCAAATTCCAGTATCAGAGTTTAGACAAAGAAACCTAAGACAAAGAAAACAAATCTCAGATTTTTACATTTAGCAAAAAATAAGCCAAATCTCAGTCTTATCATGTTCAATGAAAAGCAAAATAATTGTTTTTGGCCAACATTTTTTTCCTAGAAACATTATTGGTTTCCTGGAGTTGTATAAGCACTTATTCATAAACAGAACTACTATACCATGACTCAAGGAAATAATTCTTTTAAATCTTTACAAGAAAAAATCTTTAAATATATAAGGCTTGCAAAACAAGCAGCAAGATGATGCTTTATTAAATGGATTCCTTTTCAGTGGTTAAATTTTTAGAGCTCAGATGGTAGAAATAACTGATTTTCAATGACAGCATATATCTTTCTTGTGTCTGATTAGCTGTTGCCATTATTTATGGCTTTGTGCATGTGATAGAAACATAGAGAAGACAACATGAATCTTTCTGCCTCTGTTGACAGGCCAACCAATCCATTACTAAGTCTCCTCCATTCTTATTCCACTTACCTGTATACCAATAGTGTCAGCGCTGAATTATATTTGATATTGAAACTATTGATGAATTGCAAAGGTTAAAATTAAAGTGTGATTTATGTTGTGATCGGTAGCACGGTGTTAGAGCACCAAGTGATCTGTGCAAAATTGTAATCATAAATACACTTCAGGCTCTGCTTTAGAACCTCTGCCAAACAGCTCCACTCTTCTTCTCTTTCATTCTCTGTCCCCCTTTCCCCTCTCTGAGGCTGGAGCAAAAGAAATGCAAATAGTTTTGCTGATAAAGATCATAAGCTGCCTGGTTTTGATGACTTTCTGAACAAAAGGATGTTGCTCTATTTCCCCGGGGACTCATCTGAAATACTGCTGCAATCAATGGGAAAAATATTGAGTGCTGCAACATGTACTCAGCTTCTCGTTTGACAACAGTTTATAAAATTCCAGGTATAATTCACTGCAGTTCAGTAGTGCTGGGCATCTTTACTACAGTAAAAAATACTTAGCAAATGAAAGAATTATTTCCTCAAACTGGAATAAAAAGTGTCCCTATCCATAAGCCTCTGCTCCCTTTGTAGGCATCCATTTTTCAGGTGATATATTTAACAAAAGTGAATGGTCCATTTTCTATAGACACAATCCGTACTTTGCAAGGAAACATTCCTAAAATATCTTTCTCAGAAGAAGGTTGGAAATCGTTATCCTACCCATATCTCTATTTCTCTATCCTTTTTCACTTCAGGTGCAGCACCAAAAATGCAAGACTCTAAATATCACTAAAAACAGGCTCATCCTGCAGATCTGCACCTCGAGGAGAAAGGTTAATAAATTCCCTTTCCTCAGCAGATCTCCCACTCCATGTTGCACAGCAAAATGGAACTTAAAATGCAATTTTTTGGTGTATCTTCAGCTGATTCCTCCGTGGCACGATGTTAGAGAGCTGTGAGACCTCGGCGTGCAGACTGCAACTGCTGGAAAAAAGAGTCAGAAAAAGGCAAAACTACCAATTTCTGGGAACAGCAAGTCCAAATGTGTTCATCCTTTCCTTGCCGAGTACAGAATTACAGAATCACAGAATGCCTTGGGTTGGAAGGGACTTCAAAGGCCACGTAGTTCCAACTCCTCTGTTACAGGCAGGGGCACCTTCCACTATCCCAGGTGGATCCAAGCCTCGTCCAACCTGGCCTTGGGCACTTCCAGGGATGGGACATCCACAGGTTTTCTGTTCCTGTGCCTCACTTTCACTTTAAAGCCATTTCCCCCTGTCCTGTCACTACCTAGCACAAAAACATGTAATTAAAACCTGAGCTGAGAGCACAGACTGAACCCTGTGAGAAAGCAGCAAAACCCCACACATCCCTTACCCTGGGTGACAAAGGTGCATCGAAGAGTTTCACTGGGAAGCCTTTGCAGATTTAGAACGATCCAAAATCCCAGGCTGAATTCCTGGATCTGCTGCTAAAGAACTCTTTTCATAATCTAATCCCTGTGATGCTGAAATTCGGGATGTTCTGTAGCGAGAAGCACAGAATGTGACACGCGTAGCACCAGGTGTGACTTGGACAGGCTGGGACAGCAGAATTTCTGTAGCTCTAACTCAGATCTTAAAGAAATATCTCTCCTGATATTCCCATGCTTTCACCTTGCTGAAATTTATGCTTGAATTTCCTGCACTAATTTAGTGGTTTTTTTAATGAAGAAGCAACCTCTACTGGAGAGCAACCCAAAGGGAGAGATTTGTTAGCACAGCCCTGATTTAATTGGTTACACAGAGGTTTTGCACTTCTATAGGTGGTGGAGGAAAAGTAGAAAAAATGACAAATGAATAAATTCAAACTGCACAAAGAGTATTTATTTCTCTGTTTACAGTTTCCAGCCACAGAAGATGTTGTACCTATCGATCCTGACATTCTGTGTGCCAAGGATGAGTTATTTCATCCACAGCTCCTCAAGCACTGGTCCACACCTTCCTGACAGAAAAAAATAATTTATCCCTTTAAAAGTGTTGCCTGGTCATCTTTTGAGGTTTAAAGGCCAGGTGATCTACTGCTCTGAGTTCTCATTAAAGGGATTGGATGGCTCTTTGTTAGACACCAGGAAAAGGGGGAATATCCAGCAATGTATCTGCCTGTCTTTGTATCTGCCTCAGTTCAACAGAAAAAACATCCCCACAGCCAAAAGATATGTCCAGCAGAAAGAAAGTGCCACGGGATAAAATTAATTCCCTCACAGTTAAGCACAACTGCCAAAACTTGTGTGATTTACAGGTATCTGCAAATTTTTTTAACCCAAACTAGATTATCTACACTTACATGAAAAAAAAAAAAAAAAAGTGAAGCTTTGACCTTCATAAACATTACCAGGATCTTTGCCTCATTTTACCCTAAGAAGAAGATTCAGGTTCGGATAAACTCATAAATCTAAACTCTGTCTATAGGTTAGAGTAAGAACTACACACAGCTGAGAGAAACAAATGGAATTTTGCACAAAGAAGGAATTGAACGAAGTTTCCTTCCATTTGTTTTAGAATAGTTCATTTAGGTTATGAACAGCACAACAGCGCTGGGCCATCTTTTCAGAGCAAGCCAAAAATGGTGGGAGTTTATAGTGAATATAAATGAGTGAAAAATTTCTCACTTAGTCCAAGGCAGGCTGTTCCCTGAATTGCACAAATGACCACGGTGTAGCTGGAACATTACAAATACGGAGTTCCTAATATGGAAGCCCAGGGAAATGACACAGTAAGTGACACACAATTTATAAAGTAAACAGTAGGGTTTTTTCCCCTAAGTTGTTTCTTTAACTGCATTGATTAGCAATTCATCATCCTATTTAAAATTCAATATTAACAAAATTGTAATGGATCGGCCTGACTCTGAAATCAATTCCATAGTCATAGCCATGCCCTATTATGAAGTAATGGCAATGCTAATTTTATTCTGCCAAATGTAAATTGAGTGATTTATCACACCATTATACACTTACCCCGCTCCTTCCATTGGTTTCAAAATAAAAAGAGGCAAAAAACGAAAGCTCAGGGTTACAAGTCCCCATTTTTAAATGAATCTGCGCTGAGTTTAGCTAGTCAGTGAGAATGCAACAGAGGATTTGAAGAAAGGAGTCAGAACCTGATCCTGCGATTCACTCTGACTTCAGCCTCCCTGATTGCCTCTGAGAGTGGCTGGGGTTTACATCAAGTGAGACCCCAGCCCTCAATTTCTGGTACATTTCAGGAGGAGATTTAATAAATATAGTGCAGGACTGAGAAACAGAAAAGATCACATTCCGTCCCTGATTCAAGACTAACTTGCTGGCAAAGGGCTCAGGTTTTTGCTTTACAGTAAAAGAACATCCCATAAAGGCACTTCAGGAATTTTTGGAGATTTAATTAAGAAAACTTCCAAAGCAGCCACAGTTCTGTAGCTAAAGCAGGGGTGCTCACAGAGGTTGCCATCACCATCCACTCATTAACAGTTCTGCAGACCAAATGTTCCTCTCAGCAGCCCAACAAACCGAGTTTAACCAACTGGAGCTGAGTTAGGAAACCCAAAACATCAACAAAATGGAGCCTGATGGAACCAAGGGGGTTTTTGCCAAAGTAAGGGCAGGAAAACACCATGGCCAGAGCAGGCAGGGAGTGATTTAATGGTCCAAGGCCAGCTGGAGCCATGGTGCAAATCCTGTCCTGCCATGCTGAACCACTCTGTGCTCCACTGCTTCTCAAAGCTGCCAGCCATAAACCCTTTACACAACGCAGATTCCCGTGCCTGGATGTCTTGGGGTGATTCTATGATGTGGATCCCCTATCACGGCTCTATGCCAAAAAATTAATTTTGTGCCTTTAAACTGAGCTTGAGAGGGGAGGAAAAAAAACAAATGAACTTTTCAAAGCAGTTCCCAAGGACACAGAGATGGAGACTCCTCTGCGTTCGCTGGCAGTGGTAGCCCAGAGGGAGCTCCCTGCCTGTCTCTTCAGCCAGCTTTTTTTGGGTTTTTTCCTTCCTTTTTTTTCGGTGTGTTTCCTAGGACTTTGGTGAGGTTTTTTTTTCTTTTTTTTTTCCTCTTCTGGACTGTTTCAACAACATCAGAACACATCGGGAGAACTTCTCTTCAGGCCCGGAGGGGGCCTAAGGCCACCCCCCACAGCAGCTCTGAGAAGGAGGAACCACACCTATGAGAGGATTCCAATTTCTTCCCAGGTTTTCTCATTATAGTGAGGGGTTTTACTGTTTAGTATTATTATCCTTTTCCTGTGTGTTTGTTAATAAATAGATTTTATCTCTTTCACTTTCATTCGAGGAATTTGTTTTTTCCCAAACCTGGTGGGGGGAAGGGTAGTTGTGACCTGACTTTCTCCCAGAGGATACATTGATAGATTTTGGCCAAAACTGGCACACTGGAGTATCAGGAAGACTCCTCTGGCCGTGAGCAGCGAGCTGGGGCAGGCACTGCCACCACCCCGCTGCCACCAGCGTGATTCCACCCACACCACCACCCCAGCAATCCAAAATAAAGTGCTTGGCCTGAATTAACTTCTAGAAAACACCCCAAAATATTCTGTTTACAAAGCACGAAAACGCCCCAAGTTTCAGCCGCCCCTAACTGCTGTTGTGAATAATCTTTCCCAGGCCTTTTTCATCGTCTCTAAATCTGTCTCTTACCCCTGCTTATTGCATATCTAATTTGCTGTGAACAGAAGAAGGGAATAATGTTACAGCTGCTAAAGGAGCTGGGATGCCTGAGAAAGTCCAGCCATTAATGTTTTGTGTTATTGAGCTTTTAAGGGGTTTGACTGCTGGCATTATGCAAAGTGCAGTCATTTCTGTCATTGCTTTGGTGGCTGCCACATTTTCATCAGAACGTGCTACAGGGCCTGGGACACCTCTAAATAATGATAAAAAAGTCGAAATAAAAGTTATTTGGCTTGTAATTATGTAAGGATCACTCTCGGCCAAGCTCAAATGGTAACATATATTAAATAAGAGCCTGGATTCTCAGCAGAAGCCTCAGGAATTGATGTGATGCTGTGACAAAGAAGGGTAATTGTTAAAAAAGCCACAAGAACGACTTATTTGGTTATAATGTTGGCCCTGTGGAAACACAAGCAAACCCTTTGCCCCATGTTATTAAAGGAAATGGACCTTCAATCTGCCCTGTTTCTGGGTTTCTAATCAACACTGGAGGGTTTTCTTTTAACTTTGCTCTTGTACTGTTAGAAAAATGTCTAAAAATTGGTGGATCAGGCTCTACAAAAGAGCTGTTCGAAAAATTAAAGACATACAGAGCTTTACTCAACCCCATCTGTGGTGTTGCTTGTGCCAGCCCTCCTTTTTGCTGATTTAAAATACATTTTAAAGAGCGATGTGTTCTTTCAACAATGGCTTGGCTTGTGGGACAGTAAGGAACACCAAAAGTGTGCTGCCAGGCAGGGGAGATTAATTTCTCAGATGAAAGCTTCTGCCTGCTCAGTGCCCTGGGGGCAGAGGGGCTGCTGGCCCCTGGGGCAATTCGTGCCCTAAGTGACTTCCTTTGTCACTGCTGGATTTGGGAGCTATGATTTAAGTGCTCAGCCACTCGTCTCACACTTGCAAATAATGCAGTCAAATACTCCAAGGTGCTTCCTGCAAAAGCTGAGGAGTCGTTTGCAATTAAAGAGCCCATTTACATCCATGTTCCTCTGGTTTGACCCTGCCTGGAAACCACTTCATCAAAAAATAAAAGAAAAAAAGGATAAAAAGCTGTTAATTGCGAGCATTCTGGGAAGCAGGATGGAAATACCAAGTTGAAGGTAAATATCCTCCTTAGCTGGTTTGATGCAGCTCAAGACCAACAAAACATTTGTGGGATGAATTTCTAGCTCACTGGTGGACTGAATAGAAATCTTTACATGATACCTGGAGTTTTTTCATTGATTTTCATGGCTATGGACCAGGTCTGAGCCACTCATTTCTTTTTGATCCCACCCCAATAGTGCAAAAAGTGTTCTGAATTGCTGAACTATTTAAAAATGGTATCTTTCTGGCAGGCAAAGTGGACAGGACCCGATTGTAGCAGGAGGGATTTGCTGTTGATCACCTTCTTTTCTTCTAACAACATCTCAGATGTCAAAATCCAGTGTGAGTAAAATGGATTAACTGAATCAGGTCTGCAGTTGAGGCAAAAGCCTTCAGAAAAACAGACTTTTTTGCCAAAAAACTTGAAATTTCACTGAAGCAAAGAGTGAAGCTGAAGTCCCTCTTCCCTGTGCATTCAGATCTCCTTCTGAAGGGCTCACATTCATGTGCTGTGTGTCTGATGAAATCCTTCCAAAGATGTAAAAAAGCAGCCCTTAACAGCTTCCAGTGATGCTTCTATAAGGTTGGAGCCAATCACTTGCAGGGCTTGGAACCTGGAACTTTATGTGCCATAAACACCCAAGGACCACAAACATCAGCCAGGAATGCCAGATCTGCCTCATCTTAAGTTAGAAAAAAAATAGAAAAATAGAAGGAAAGAGAATGAACTGTGAAGCAGGGATGATAACAATTCAGCCAACACTGAAGGGATTAACAAAAAAAAAGAAAAGAGGGGTGTGAAGGTGAAAACCCCAAAGAGAGTCCCTGCCCTGACAGCTGTCCCTAAACGGAGGGTCTGAGTGATAACTCACGTCACAATAAGTCCAGAAACAATTTTTTGGGGGAAGAAACCCAAAACACAGTGGTCTGGGGAAGGAAAACCCACAGTGCTCTAAGAGCATGAAGGAGCTCCTAGAATTCAATGCTCTGCAGGCTGAGCAGGGTCTCTGGCACTGCTGAATCCAGCAGGGTGTGAGCATGGATTTTCCCTGACATCAGGGCAGGTACAGCTCAGTGACCCCATCCCTGGGACTGTCCTGCAGTCCCTGGGAATGTGGGAAATGCTGGATCTGCTCTCAGCATCCATCCACGGGATGCCAGCAGTGGAGAATGTTCTTTTCTTTCTCCCTTTATTTTTTCTACTCACCAATACTCAGTACAACTCCTTTTTTTCCAGAGGGAAAATACTCTAAATATCATGTAGTGCACCTGTTTTCCTGCTCCAGCAAATATCCATCCATCCCCTACCATTTCAAATGCTGGCAGTAAGGCATCACATTTATTTCCTACAAGGGATTAGCTCCTTATAAACCCACACTGCTGCTGCACTAATGGGGAACAACTGAAGGTACAAGTGCTGCATTAATACTTTACCATCAACAAGCTTTGATCCCCCGTGGCTGCAGCTCACCAAAGCCAATTAATTCCTGCTGAATCCCTGCCTGTGGGCTAAAAACACCTAAGCACAAGTTTAATGTACTCTGACTGCTTCCCCTGGGAGGGTACCTGCAGACAGAAGCCAGTTTTAAACTAAAGCATCTCCTGAGAGCAGAGCAGGCAGAAGGCCCTGGTTTCCCTCTAGGCTGTTTAGCCAGAGATTTTTTTGGCACCCAGATGGGTTTTCTGTCAGAGATGAAGCTCATGCTGACACTGTTGTACCACTACACGCCTGCATTTTATTCAGGGCTGGTGGAACTATACACAGCTGCTTCTGGACTGCAGTGCAGGCACACAAATCTGCTCTTGAGCTCGGGAAAATCTGGCTGAATATTTGTCCCAACGTACCTGCAAAGCTTGGTGACCTGCAGGGAAAGCTGTGAGAACACCATGCAGGGCACATTTCTGCTTCTGAGCCTTGCACACGTTTTGTACCCTTCCCAGGGTGCTGTGGTTCACATTTAGCCATTAATTCACTGGAGTTTGGCTGGCAAGCAGGCACACTCCATTTATATTTAATCCACCAGCTCCTGAGTGTTGATGTGTGCCAGCGAATCAAACGTAAATGCAGAGCAATATGTAATCTGTGAGAGCTAAGGAAAATTATCAAGTGACATACATTACCATGTGAAAAAACTAAATCAAACACGATTCCTTCCAAATGAACAGAGATGAGCACACTGCACTGAATTGAAAAGGTCCAGCAAGCCAACAAAGGCTCTGTTAATGAATCAGGAGCCTTATCCGAGGGGATATTGAAATAACCCAGCTCAGCAGCCCAGGGTTTCTTTCATTTGTTTCATTCATTATTTTGTTTACCAACACTAAAACCCTCTGCCCTGCGAGCTGGCCATGAAGAAATCAGAGACTGATTAATGGAGAAAATGAAGGGAAACTGGTCCCTCTGATTAACTGGGAGATAAACAGAATTCTTCTTTGTTAACCAACTTCCCTGAGTTAAAATGAGACTCAGGAATCCTGACCAGCACTGCTCTTATATTAAACATCCCCATCTCGAAGCTGGCATCTAATTCAGAGGCAGACTTCTTCAAAGGTTATTCATGTGTTATTTTTACAGCTTTTTATTAGTGGTTGCAGCAACTTGCTGGAGAGGGAAGCGAAAAAAACATAACCCAGGCACCCTAAAGGCTGTGAAAAGAGAATTAAGAAGAATGTAATATGCACTTCAAAAAGGCCACAGTCTTACCCGTTCTCGGGTGGGTTTGTGCAGGGATGGAGCCAGGGCTGCTGCAGGTCACAGGACAAGGCAGGAGATCTCATTGTGCACATCCTCCACATCCCAAATTGCCTGAACTCAAATTATGAGTGCTTTGTCCTTCTTTTTAAAAAATAAACGACTGTTCACAAGAATATCTGAGTTTCAACGCTACCTCAGAAATTAGTTTCACAGGCTGTGGAAATGCTGCGGAAAACAAAGTTCTGTCTCTTTTTGGCTTTTCCAGCCAGCTGAACGTGCTGAGATTTGGGCTCTTCTATCCCGAGGGAACTTGAGAAGTGCATTTTGCACAAAGCCTTTAGGGCTACAAGATTAGATGTGAGATAAAGGCCCATAACGCACCCATTGCCTTTTTATTGAGTGCTTACAGTTGCAGCACAATCCTATATAATAAACTTGGGCCCAAATTTTTATTCCCCCTTTTTTTTTTTTCCCAAATGGCATGACAGCCAGAATCATTCCATAACTGCACAAGCCCCAAAATACTTTCTTGATCTCAATTTAGGATTCCTGGAAAGGCTTAAAGATATGTTCAGCAGCTCTGTGGCCATTACAGCTCCACTAAAACAATTGAGCTGCACTGGGTTACATTCTCTGAGGCACAGAATCAAGAACTTCACCAAATCATCATTAATAAACTGATGGAAAAGCAGTGAAATTGTCACTAATGCACTTCATGTATGTCTTAGAACCTCCTTCCCTCAAAATCTGTGAGAGTTGTGGACATTAGATCCAAATTCAAACTTATTTACAATTTTGCAGTAGTAAATCTTTTTCTCCATCTTTATCCCTCGTTATTTCCAGCTGAAATGAACTTGTGCTGATAGAACTCAAGGGTAACCAGAAACAGAATAATAAATAATTTATAAGTCTGATTATAAGGCATTGATTTGGGAATTCTGAAATAGTCTCTCTAAAAATGTCTGTGCTGCTAAGTGGGATAACTCCGAGGACTGAGAGGGATCCTCTCCTGAAGAGCTGAAAATGATCCACTAAAATCCACCTGTGGGAGGATGACGTTCAGTACAGATAAAATCAGACAAAAAAGAGAATTTATGCTCTTTCCCACACTCCAGATGACCAATTTTACTCGTGGGGAAGCCAGCAGACTCTTTCCCCACCAATTTGTGGAGCAAAACCTACAAAGCTGCAGACTCTCAAGTGCAGTGAGGATGCCACTGAGGGGTAAAAGTTACATTCAGGTGTTTGCAAAACTTTCTGAAGTTTAAAACACAGGTGTTTTTGAATATGCCAGCTGGGAAAATCTATATGATTAGACTGTAATTTTAAGAATATTGCTCTGCCTGTCTGCTGTAATCAGGGGCTTCTCTGAGAAACTCATCTTCTCTGTATCAGCCAAGAGCTCCTTAATAATTACTGATTTATAAGACATCGTATTTGTGCTCAATAATGCTAATTTTATGGATTCCTGAACAGCTTCTTGAGTTATGTCATTATTTAATGTCAAAGGAGTGGGGAGTTCAAATAAACCAGCTGCATGCTTTCTCTATTTTGCATTCTGCCTCCAGAGGAGGATACAAAAAAAATCAAGAAATTCGGCGTAACTCACATCATCAGGATGGATTTACCAATCACACAGAACTGAATTATACCTCTTATTAACCAGCAAATTCAATATTTAATATAAAGGCAACCTAAAGGAGATCATTACTTCTGCAGTATCAGCAGAAGATTGTAGCATGCAAAGGTACAAACTGTCAGAAAAACAATGTTTTGTAGGAGGCCTTTCTTGAATCTTCCTCTGTCTGGAGTAAATTCAACCTCTCTGATTAACTTTGATACATGAAGGGGCTGCAAATGATTCAATTAATCCAAAAATTATTTTCATAGAACAGATCTATGTTCCTCTGCCACTTGACTAATCATGAAGTGAGGGTGATGGAACATTTAAACCCAGCAAAACTTCTGCTGGAAGGATCCAAACAGCACTGTAAGGGTTCCGTTCAGGTGGCACTTTCAGCATGTCACCTTGCAGCCAGATCTTGCAAAACTTGTTGGCATTTGGGCAAAAATTCCAGTTGCACACCAAGCAACCTGCTGGGTTTTAATGGTAGATTATTTCACCCCATGCAAATCAGTACGGAATAAACCACTTTTCCTTTTTTCTGTGAGTTTCTCTGTGTTTCCCTCAGCACAATCCCCTCTCCCTGGTTGTTAAGCTCTGGCTGTGACCACGGCCCTGCTCCCTGCTCTGCTGCCAGGGCTGAGTGAGTGCCTGGGCCATGTTCCAAACTCTGCTGCTCTGTGGCTTCTTCTCCTCTGGATTTCCTCTTTTCTCTTTAAATCGTGTGGGATTCGATGTCACTGAGGGATGAGGAATTTTTCAGTTCCTGTATACATCACATATATATCACATATATATCACACGTTGTTCTTTATATATATATATAGATATAGATATAGACATCTATAGATAGATATATATATAGATATGTATATGATATATATATAAAGGATATATATGATATCTATGTATATAGATATATGGATATATATATGATATAGATAGATTAGATATAGATATAGATACAGATATAGATATAGATATAGATATTGATATTGATATTGATATTGATATGATATATATATAGGATATATATCTATCACCTGTATATATCACACGTCATTCTTTATATACATATATGATTTAGATATAATATAGATATAGATATGTGATATATATCAATATGATTATATCTCTATATTAATATATATAAAGGATATATATATGATATCTATATCTATATCTAATCTATATATATCAATATCTATATTATATATAGATATATAGATATATATAGATATATATATAGATGATAGATAGATAGATAGATATAAAGGATATCTATATCACATGTATATATCACACGTCATTCTTTATATATATATGAGATATATATAGATATAGATATATATATATGATATATATCATTATGATATATATATAAAGGATCTAGATGATATCTATATCTATATCTATATAATCTATATCTATGTCTATATCTATGTATGTATAGTATATATCGATATATATATATCTCTATATAGATATATATAGATATATCTATATAGATTATATATATAGATATATATAGATTACATATATATAGATATATATAAATAGATAGATATGATATATATATATAAGATATATATATATCACATGTATATATCACACGTCGTTCTTTCTAAGAGGCAACACTGACACTGCAGACTCTCTAGAAGGCAGACCTTGAATGGATCTGCACTGAAGCTGCTCTCCAGCATGGATTTGGGAATCACAGAATAATTAAAGTTGGAAAAACCCTCCAAGGTCACCGAGTCCAAGCTGTGCCTGATCCCCACCTTGTCCCCAGCTCAGAGCTCTGAGTGCCACCTCCAGGAATTCCTTGGACACCTCCAGGGATGGGGACTCAAACCTCCCTGGGCAATTCCAAGGCCTGAGCTCCCTTTCCATGGGGAAATTCCTGCTGATATCCACCCTGAGCCTGCCCTGGCCCAGCCTGAGGCCGTTCCCTCTCCTCCCGTCCCTGTTCCCTGGGAGCAGAGCCCGACCCCCCCCATCTGCCCCCCTCCTGTCAGGAGTTTTAGAGAGTGAAAAGGTTCCCCTGAGCCCCCTTTTCTCCAGAGAAGAGCTACCAGGCTCACTGGTTCACTTGTTAAACACCTCCTTTTTTTGTTGGAGTCTAAAGTTCTGTCCACATTTAAGTACAAAATTTGCCATTGTGAGAACAGAATTGCAAGAAATCTCTCCTGGCTGAATTATAAATGGGGTTAAATCCTGCAATCTCTATTCAAAAATGCTATCAGTGACATTATCACCTTAGTGACTCCCTGATTTTACCCCATCCCTCTTTACCTCAGATTTCACCTGAAATTCCACCTGAAAACATAATTTGGAGTGCAGTAGGAACTCACAGCCATCTATTTGAGCAAACCAGGGATTTATCCCATGCTGACAGTTCTGCAGAAACTCCTGCCATAAGCAGGTTGCAGGATTAAAACCCCTTCCAGTTTGCAAAGCTTCTCCCTTAAAACCACATTTTCAGCAGTAAATGTGCTCTGATCTCAGCTTAACACATCGAAGCTGTTCTAGAATCAAACTCTCCCTTGTTATTATTACACATTTTTAGGTGTAAAGATGACAAAGCCTCCCCAGGCTACCTTGAACCTCCCCTTCTGCCCCTCTGATGCCCTGGGCTGATGTTAGAAAGAGCAAATAGATTGCAAGGGAGTGGGATGAACTCACACATTGGGTTTGTTGTTATCTCCAGGCCAGCACAGCTCAGTGTAATTCACCCAATTCTGTAATTTCTGCCCAAGAAACTCCCTGCAATGAGATTACAGGAGAACTGAAGGTCACTTCTTAACTGTGTCATCCAAAGGAAATTCAGTGTACACTTGCACTATATTTATCTCCAGTGAATGTCGAGCAACAAATAGGATAAAGCAGAGGTGTGCAGTGGGCAGAGAGATAAAATTGAGAGTGAAGTGTTGGCTTGGGAGGGTTCATGGCAGGGAAAATCTCACCAGGTTATTGTATAAAGGATATTTCTAGAGATTGTAAACTGGTGAACAAGCTGAAGTTTAATGGAAAGGATTAGGCATTAGGCAGATCTGGGATGCTGAGGCTCAGTAAAGTCACCTGAACTCTTCATTTTTTTCAAGAGTCAGTTGTGTTTAAAGCAGATTTTTTTTGGTAGAAAATGAATTGTTGCACAAAAACAAACCTGGGACAAAAATTAGCAAACAAAAAGAGCTCCCAACCCTACACAAAAGTTACAAGACCCTTACTAGAGGAAATGATTTTTTAACTGAGGGTTCCATGTTAGCCTCCCAGGCAGGCCGAGGGTTTTGTGTCTGTTGGAGGAAGCAGAGAATTCCAGATACCTCAGCAAATGTCTGCTAAAATCAGGTTTTACCTGGAAATGTGCACTAAATGTTAAGCAGCAATGGATTTTCTATGTTATCAAATCATGCTCCTATTAATACTTCTCATGAAACACATTTTACATCGAATCCCATTAGCTCTCCTTTTTGCAGTTAATTTTTTCACATAACTCTTCTCCTCCTCTTACAGAAAAAGCAGGGGAATATCACTGAGCTACAAATTCCATTTTTGTTTCCATCAGCTCATTATATAAATTATTCAGAACTGTTTTATAAAGTGGGGACTTCGGCTTCTTTTACAGAAAGAAGGAGAAAAGGCAGTCCTAAAACAAAACAAAAAAAGGTAAAAACCCCCCAAACATTTGATACAACTTTAATTATCCTTTCCATTAAACTGCAGCCTGTTCAGCAGTTTATAATCTCAGGAAATATTCTTTATACAATAGATGTTGCTCAGAATATTTTATACACTTTCCACAATTACCATGCCAAGCCTCCTAATTCTCTCTCCCCAAAAGGAAAGAGGAAAGAAAACAACAAAGGAGAAATTCCCAAGGCACAATATTTCTTGTGGGCTTGAACTCTCCATTTGCATATTCATCTCCAACAATCAACATCTTCTGCCACCTCCACAGTTACCTTTGATAGCAAAACTTCCTCTGCAAGCCAGAAGCCACCACCTTGCACGGTGCCAAACGAGGGATTTTAATCAAAGAATTCCAACTGGTGACACATTTCTTAATCAGAAAACATTTCCAGTTCCTATTTTGACAATAATCAAAGGAGATTTTTAGAGTTTCCATCGAAACTCACATGATTCTGGGGGCACAGAGAATGTCACACCAAGCAGCAGGAGGAGTTTTGGAGCAGTTTAACTTTTCTATCAATGTTCATTTGCTGTAGCAAAATCTGAATACTCTGTTAGCAGCTAGTGGTTGTTTGGCAATCCAGAAAAATTAATTGACTTTTTTTAGATGGAGATCTGCACCATGACAATAAGAATCACAGGTTTTCCTTTCCTTGATTTATTTAAATCAAGGGTCTATCACTTACTGAAAGGAAACAGATAGAAAAAAGAAGTTATGATTAATTAGAAAGTCCTTCTGGAATATTCAAGGTCAGACAGGCTTTGGGGTTTTCCTACTGGGATTACACCAAAGTTTAGTTCTGTTCACAGTCACTGATCTTGATTGGGGGTCCAGCAGAGAATGACACAGGGATTGAATATTCCTGCCTTGCCCTGGAGAGGGGGAGCTGGAAAGTTGTAGTAAAGTCACCACAAAGCAGCAAATTTGACAATTCTCAGAAGTTCAGGTAAGAGAAGAAAGAGTATAGCAAAATCAAGGTGGTTTGTTCCAAGACAACAAATATCAACAGGAAACTACCAGACAAGATTCTACCAGAGAGACAAATCCTGGAATTAATGCCTGGAACAGGGAAAGACGAGGGATGATATTTAAAGGTAAAACAACAGATAAGATGGATCTGAAGGTCTTTCCTAACTCTGTTTCTTGCTGTTTGGTGCAAATTCTGCTTTTCAACTATAATTCAACAAGGCAGAAAGTGTTGTCCACTGTGAGACACAAACCTTGAAGATGAAACTCATTTAGCTTCTGTGGAATTGCTCACTGAAGGATCAGGTTGGTTGAGAGGCATCTCCAGATCTCTGCAAGTGTCTGGGGAGCCAGGCAGAGGCTGAAATTCTGGGACAAAAAGGAGGCAAAGCAAGAGCTGGAAAAGGAGCGTGACAAGGGGGAAACTTTGGAAGTTAAGAAGTCAGTGAATACCCAGCACACATCAGCAGAATCATCCACATCAAAAGGAAACGTTCTGCCTTCTGAAGATGAAAAAGGGAAGTCAAGAAGTCATAATTTTCATCTGGAACATCAAACAATAAATGGATTTCCTTTAGATAAAACCGAGTTAACATCTGGATTGTTAATTATGAAGCAGATGTCAGCTGACAGCAGATGTCAATAGTGTGTTTAGAGAGGATTCCACTGATTGAAAACTAAATGTTTTATCTCCCCAAATAAAAGACACATAAAACAGATTCTAACAGTGTTGCAGGGGAATGGAGCAAGTTTAAAACTTTTAATACTTGTATCTAGAAGTGGCTTTTTATAAGCTCTCATATTAAAAGTGCTCATAGACACCCAGCACAATATTAATAATGGAAACATGCCCGAATCCTTTCAGTCAACATCACTCACTGCTTCGTGGGAATATGATAAAAGCTGTCAACAGAATTATATAAAGGAGTCAGGATTAGTGGTGTCTTTTTGTAAACTGATAGCAAAGTTCCTACCGAACAAAGTTTTTCATTATATTTTCTGCCCATTCTTGCTCAGGTTTTCGGTAGCATAACAATTGGTGAACATCCAAATTATAATTTGCTCTGGTCCTTCCTCCAATAAACATGTTACAGCTTGGTTATTGTTTTCTTAAATATCCCTTTACTTTGTTTTGCATTTATTGATTTGTTTTTAGGGGCTGAATTGTGCTGTTCAACAAGGCTCAGAGGCTGAAATATTTTATATTTTTATTCATTACTCCGAATTTCAATAATCTGTGGCACCTCCTTGTCCTTTAAAATATTGGCAGCGCTCTGTGGTTTTTATTAAAATATCTGTGATGCTTCTTTTTAATTTGTCAGACAAGGGATGGCACAGGTGGTAATGCAGAATAGGAGGATTCATGTGAAACAGAAATAACCTCCAAGGACATTACCCTGCTGTCTGTGTTTATTCAAATCCTACTGACTTTTGTGAGAACTCTGAGTACCAGCCCAGGTTCTTTTCACCTCTCCAGCAGGCAAACAATGATTTTCATCTGCTCTGATAAATTCCCATCATTTTATTCCCACCTTGCTCAGGGATATCTAGAAGAAGTAAAAACACCCACTCTGTTGAAACCTGACTTCATAAATCAGAACATGCCAAATAACCTTAGAAGTTTAAAGGGTGCCTATTTCTGTTCCCTCCAACAACCCCAACCCAGAGCTGAAGAGATACAGCCAAAGACATGAATTCATCAGACAGGCCACAGCAGCCTGACCTAAAACAATAATTACTTGTTTGGAAAGCTCAAAAGCCAGCAGAGAGGCAGATTTTTTTCAGGTGAATAAACATGTTCAGATTGACTTGGAAGCATTTGAAGCTGGGACAGAGGAGTCAGCATCGAAATACAAATAAATTAGAGTTCTCAGAATTAATATAAAGCCTCATCTCATCTTGCAGCCTGAGAAAAACTAATCAAATCAAATAATTTATTCAAGGAATAGCAAGTGGAGGACAGCTGTCATCTCAATTAAAGGCACTCCTGTTGCCAGTCATGCCACATCACTCCTCTCTTGACCCCAATCCATCCACTTATGGAGTTATGAGTTAGAGACACTCCTTAAAGGTAATTCTGTCTTCCAACCCCATCTCTGCCTTCTGGGAATTTAGTTTGGTCCCATCAAACTCTGTTTCTTGTCTAAGCAGCGTGTCTGATATCCACCAGCCAAACCTGGCAATCTTTAAGGAGCCCACAACAATTTGACCCTTTTTGCATCTTCTTAATATATATTTGACCTCTACATGATTATTTTTTAATATAGGAATGAAAATAAATTTCATAAACGTGCAAAATGAAAGGACATGTTGAGAATTTGAAAAGTTTATAATGTAACAGAGGAATTCTAATAAAGGATTTGTCATGATAAAAAATAAAATCCCATTTGATTGCATAGTTCTTCTGAAATGATTCAATCTTTTGTTCACTTTGGTAAATGCATTTTTTAGTACCATAAAAATCATGGAATATCCTGAGTGGGAAGGGACCCACAAGGGTTATTCAAGTCCAAAATCCTTTGCTATCATCTAGAATATGAATATCAGCATTATTCTGAGTGTGGTGGGATACACAAAATCTGCAGCCTATTTCATCTTACCTGGTTTAGCTCTGTGTCCTTAAATGAACATATCACAATTTTTGCCAGAGAAAGGTGTGATAGCCTTCCTTGTTAAACTCTTTTCCAAGAATTTCCTCTGGAACGTGGGAATTGTGAAATCTGTTGAAAGGAATAAGGAAAATATGAGAAAAACTCATCATTGGAACGATTTCAAACCTTCCCCTCACGAGATGTGTCTGGGACATGGAGATAATGAAGCCACACAGCCAGATGAAACATCATGGGAGAATAAAATATTTTATTGAATGTGATGAAAGCAATGGGAGATGTTACAGTTTAAAACTCTCCCATATTGTGATTTGTAAGTCTTTATGGCCAAGATTCGTGCAAGCCAATTGCTACAAGAATCACTTAATTCCTGGCTCCACAGAAATTAACTCCCCATTCCAAGGGCAGGGAGCAGAATCATTTTAATATTCTTGCAGTTATAGGATAGAGTGTCTTATTTAAATACAGATGCACTTTGAGCTACCTGCTCTTCCAAAATTGGGCTGGAAATTATAATTATTATAGTGCACATTATTATTTTTCAACAGTTGGATGTTCTGTCCTTATACAGAGATAGAGATTCGTTCCAGACAGGGAAAGCAACGTATCACAAGTGCATAAAAAATAGGATCTCCTTCCAATTAGGCAGCTAATAAAAGTAGCTTAATAATCCTTTGGAAGAAAAAATATCCTGATAGTTTCTAAAGTTCAAATTCAAGGCTTCATTTATGTACAATATTCTAACCAAAAATAGAAAAGAAAGGGATGTATCCTAAATTAAAATAGAAAGGGATAGGCACAGTCACTGGTTTTTACCTGGTGTGCTATGCTAAGACAGAATAACAAGAACAAAACCATTTGATTTTGATTAAAATTTGATTATCTAGTAATTTCTTCAAAAAATACATTAAAGTTCTCTCCCCTTTTAAAAAAATTCAAGTACTGAGGAGCAGTTTTTAATACCAGACACCATTGTACATCTCCATAGGAAACATCATCATACTAAAGGAATTCTGGAGCATTTATTCTGGAATCAGGCTGGATGAGGATAGATTTCCTTTTACTTCCATCACGCTTTTAATCTGAATTCTGTCATACAAGGGGTACCTCCTGTCACGGGCCCTGAAATGACCAACCTCATTTTCAAACACACTGGAGGGTGAAGTCTGAGGGGTTTGTAAAAGAGGTGATGGATAAAGAGACTTCAAGAAAGGAAACCATTATGAATGCTGAAGAAGCCTCAGCAGAGAATTTCTCCAGCTCTCTGCTGTAGTTGGTGAGAGCTCTGTCTTTCTCATGCTGAACTATGCAAAACATGAGAAGGGTTCTGTAAACCGAGTTTGCTATCTTGCACCTGCAGATATAATTAGAATTGTTATGATTTCGGCTAGGAGAATGAACGATGTGAGAACTGACCAATCACTGGTAGGGAGTTAGCAAGAGGTCCAATAATCTCTTGCCATTTAGGTAGACACTAAGAGAACTAAACACATCAAAACCCGTCCTTTGTTAATTAAATAATTCCATCCATTCTCTTGACTGCATTCCTGTCTCTGAGTCTTTCTTAACGCCCTGGCCGGCAGCTGTGACAAACCATGGTGAGTGAAACGCAATAAAGAGATATAAAACAACCCCAAATAAACAGAAACCACTGAATATTTCCAAAATCTGCTCAGCCCAGTCAGAAATGGCTCTTCCCTCACCCAAACCAGCTGCGTGACTCAGAGAAAACAGAGGCACCAACGAGCTCCAATAACAACCACTCCTCTTTTGTACTCGGGGCTGTTTTCAATTCCTCTCTTTAAGTGAACAAATCATGCAGAAGATGCTCCCAGTCAGATTTGTGCTGTTAGCTGGGACCTGCACTAACATTTCAGCTGCTGGCTTAATAAGTTCTGCGTGTTCTGCCACCCGCACATTTGACCTTTTGCAACCAAACTCCGCCAGGTTTGAAGCGCAGTAATTCAGGGGTGACATCTCGGACAAGTTGGAGGTGACGTTTGTGGTGAGGCTCTTCCCTCTGAAGCTTCGTGTGCATAAATTAATGTGTGTAATTTCCAGCCCCTCAATCAAAAAGCAATTTCTTTTCACTAAGTTGAAATGGATGAGATTTAACTCATTAGGATTTCCACTGGTGCTGGTGCCGTGTTGTGCAACATGAGGGCTCAAGGAAGGGACCTCGATTTTCTGGCCTCAGTCATGACAATAAATTGTGGAACACAGCTGGTAAAGGAACCAGACTTTTATCTCAGGAGTGTTCTACAAATACAGCAGATCCCTTAGACTGTTTACTAAAATCATAAGAACAAGGTACTTCAGTGCCAAATCTACCAGAGCCCCAACTCTAAATTTGCCAAATTTCTGGTTTGGCCAATTTCTGGGAATTTCTTCTCAACATCCATTTAATAATTACAGCCACCTCCTCCTACTGCTCTGTAGCATCCCATTTTTATCACTTGCTTCCCGAGATATTCTCTGCTAGATCCATATAGTTTCTTCTTTTTTCTGTTTACCCTGTTGATTTACCCTTGATTCTAGGAATGTGTTTCTTCCCTGTTCCTGTCCAACAGCTCCAACATTCGCTGATGTTTCACAGCATTTGCCTGATTCTGCTGCTCTGGGCTGTTTTCCTGTAGCACAAATCTCACACTTAAGGGAAAGAAAGTCTTTTTGATTTCAGGCAGGATCAGAGGAAATGGCCCTCACAGTCCTTAACCACTGACCATCAGAGCAAAATATTTGGGGATTAAGGTGCTTTACTCCAAATAAAAACACTCCAGAATTTCTTGTTGGCTGCATCTCTTCAGTGGCTTTGCTGAATTTGTTGCAGGTTGGCATTTTGTATTTTCACAAAAGGCCAGCAGTTTCTCTACCACCATCTTCTGTAAGATCAGTAATTTCGGGTCTGAAATTTGGCTGTTAAATAAAGAAATAAAATATGGAAAAGCCTGGCTTGAGGCAGAAAGGAAAAAATAAAGATAAAACACCTGATTGTTCTAAAAATTCGTTGTTCAGCTCTGTTTACAATGCCTGAGTCAGGTGTTATCAGAATTCTGCATGTGCCATCTATTTCCAGTGTGTTCAATAGGAAGTTCAGGAGAGTGGGAGTGAGATTTGAGTTTTAATCTCAAAAGCCTCAGAAGTTATTTAAAACTTGACAAATGAGGTTATTACAAAGCAACTTTAATATCAAGCAAGCTTTTCCCCACATTCTTTTTCTGTACACAGTAAGGTTTTTAGACATATCTATATTTTTCCAGTCATACAGATGTGAAATGAATTGAGTTTAGAGATATTTTGTGTATTTTTCAACTCTCCCTGAGTCCTTGAAAAGTACTCTTCTAAGGAAAAAAAAAACAAGCTCAAAGAAAAAGATGTTCAGATGCTAAGTCATCTACTGAAGTTTAAGGAAATAAAAGAAATCATCCTACTGAATGTTTCCTTTGGCTGAAGTAACTTTCATTTTGGCTGGGAAAGGTTAAACACTGATTTACAAGACACTTTTCGGAAGCAAATTAAAAGAACTGGAAAATCACACAAGATAAATCCCAGAGGTTATTAGGGCAGAGCAGTTTTCTGGATCTGTACAGTGTCAAACACATCCTTGTAATGTCAAACTCCCTGTTCTATCCCAGTGGGAATTGGCATTTCATACAGACGTCACAGCCAACCCCTGCTTGGAGTTTTCTCTCCAAACTGTTCCATGCCCCACAAAGCTTTGACTTCAGGAGGATTCCCAAAGCTTTGACTTCAGGAGGATTCCCTGGGTTTGATTTTTAGCAGCTTCCCAGGCCACACTTCCCTGCTGAGATGCAAGAAATCTGGTGGTGTTTTGTTTGCTTGGCTCAGTAGAAACTCCCCTGACAAGTGAGACGTGGGTAAGGAGCTCCCAATCTCCACCATCAACTCCCAGAGTAAGGAGAGGAAGTGTCATTGTTATGGAAAAGAGCAATAAATCACCCTCAGCGCTGAGAGCTCAGCATTTGCATGGTTTGCCTTTTGCATTTGAGTCAGTGTGGTTAAACTCCCCCGTGGGATGGTCGGGGACTTTTCTCAGGAGCTGCTTTATCTGCCAGACTCAAAGCCATTATCAGCTCTGAAGTCTGTTGCTGTTTGTTGCAGTGATGGAAACTCCAGGGAATTCTATTTCAAATTCCTAACTGAATCCGAACTCTTAGTTTAAAAAAAAAATCAAAGTGCTCTTGTCTACTCTGGAAAAAACATTCCTTAGGTTTTGGAGGATGTGCTCTCAACTGGGTGCAATCTCAAATAATCCTGGCATAGCACATCTGCTTTCCAAACAATTCCATGGATGGTCAGATACAAATTATCTGGAGGCATTATTTTGTGAACTGACTTGCCTGAACTTTTAAAACAGATGAACTTTTCACACAGGAGTGGTGACTCCAAATTTAACACATCTTAAGGATCTTCTTTTACCACCAGATTGGCAAAGACATCTCGGGCTTCTCTTGGCTTCTACAAGAAACAGATTCAGGAACCTGCGAGACAAAATTAGGAATAATAGAGCACAAACACCCTGTTTTCACTCAGGATTTGGAAACTTTGATACTTTACCTTCTCCAGTGTCTCCAATTATTCACTAGAATAGACTTTCTTGTGCAGCAAACCAGATGGGTCACTCCAATTGTACCTTGGGGATTGGTAGAAGGCAAAGAGCTTTGGCTAATCAAACACGTATTTACACATGACCTGGTACATATATTTTACTTATGATAAGTGCAAACCTTTCCTTATGAATTCACCTGGCCCTTAAAATTCAGAAATATTTATTTTTTTCTACTAGGATGATCAAATGGTGTTATCACAGTTTGAATAAAATTACATTCTTCCAGGATGAGCAATGAAAAAAGGAACCAGAACTTGTGATGGTCAGGTGGAACTTTCTGACATCCAGGTGGGAGTGCACAAAGCCTCCAATCCAGGTTTCAATTTAAGGATAATATTTTTCACCATGGCCAAGCAGTGCCAAGTAAATTTTGCAAAATACCCAGGAAATGGAGTGGCACAAGTGGAAAGGCTACGAGGCTGCACAGATCTGGGAGCAGGAGGTGGCTGTGAATTCAGGGAATGGAACGGGTGCTTCCCCTGGTATTGGGATTTTTCCTTTATTTATATTCTTGGCACCAATTACTGGCCATTAGGGATTATTAGGGATAAAATGCTGGAGAACTCGTGCCTTTGGTGTGCCCCAGCCCACACAGAACACAAATGAGGGTAATGTCCACACTGGGGTGAAGCTGAAGGCAGGAGGAGATGGGGATTCTTCTCTTTTATGGATTTTCACTGTGGAGAAAAGAAAAATGAAATGACTTTATGAAGGAAATGAGGAAGAATCCTCAGAGCACAATGAAACCACAATGTCTGATTATCTTAAATAAATTGCAGTGTTGGAAACTCCATCAAAGCCCTGTATTAGGAAATTTTTAAATATTGCAAATTGCTGCAAATTAATTTCTCCAGTGGCTGCCAAAATCATCCAAACCCATCTAACAGTGCTACAGTTGTAAGAAACTATTTGGAAAAATGTTTTGCTGACTTTAGCTTGTTAGCACTCACCAAATCTGATCTGTCAAACTCAAGCTGTTCCAAGTACTGGAACAAAGAGATGAGAGAAGAAAGTTTTCACATGATGGAGAAGAGAAACTCAGAGCTGGTAAATAATCAAAGAAAGAAAAGTGACTAAAAGCGTAACTTTCTATATTTGTGCTTTTCCTTTTGAGTGATTAGGGCTAAAGGATGAAAATAGTGTGATTTGTACCTTATAAAGGGGAAAGAATTTATTTTTGCTTTATTTAAACAATAAAACCAATAGAAACCAGGAGAGCAAATGGATGTCACCAAATGTTTCTGCCTAGATGAAGTTGAAAAGGAAGGAGGAGGACTGGCAGGAAACTTTGTTCTTTGAGTTTATGCTCTTTTTAACCAAAGTAGGTTTGCTGATCTTTGTGTGGTTATTTCTGGTGCTGTGAAGCAATTTAAATATGATGGCATTTCTCATCTTTTCCACAGGGGAGGATTCATTTGACAGGTTCAGGACTGGATGTAGATGGATGAATAGGAACTAGATCTATTTTTGTCATAATCCGGAGTATTTGAAGACCCAATTCAGTAGCCTGGAGTTGGTTTAGTGACGTTTAAAATCCAATTATCCTCCTAATCCATTGCTCTCATATTGCTGATCAACCTCTACCTTTGTCTTGTCTTTAACATATATTCAGTCCTAGAAATCCAAGGGTTAATTGACTTCCTTTAATTTGAGTGGATATTATATATATATATTTATTTTGCTTCAGCTAGTGCATTATTTCTCCTTCAGTTCGATTCACAACATGAAAATTAATATTTACTACTTTTATTTACTGTTAACATTGCCAATAATAATAATAATATAAATAATAAATGTTGCTGCAGAGTAAAAGTTGTGGCTGCTTTCCACACAGATCACCTTTTTAACTAAAAGTCTTTGATCTTCCAGTGATAATACAGACTTGTCACTGAGCTTTTCTAGGCAAGGGCTCTCTGATTTTCCAAAGAAAAAGATTAAATTCTGGATGAAAGTCACTAAAATTTAAAATGAATTGAGAATGTTGCCATATTTTCAGTTCTTGACACTAATGATGGCTTTTAAGCAATTGTGCTCCTCACTTAACACCGGAATATTGTGCAGGTCTGTAAGATATTTCATTGCTCCTTAGTTATACTGCAAATGTCTCCTAGCAACATGGTTCTGGGAAGCTTCAAACAAACGATTAAACCTTCCTGGGATCATGGAAATGCTCTCCCAGTGCCCTCCTGTCTGCGTTCCACAGGCAAAGCAGCAAATTCCCACCTCCATCTTCCCGACCTTGTCCTGGGACAGGGTAATTTTGAAGATATTTGTGCAGACCATTGGATGGGACCGATGGATATTTGGGACGGAGCTCCCACAGCCACACAGGATTTGTCTGTAAACTCTCAGCACTGGCTGATCCTTCACTCCGGGCTGGAATATCTGTTCCACCAGATTCATTCTTGGATTTTCCTGGGTGATGGTGGCAGGGTTTCAGCCCTGCACTTGTACACGTTAAATGCATCTGCAGTGTTTGCCATGATCTCTCTGCAGCTGGTTACTCCCTGCCTGCCTTTGGCACAGGAGGATTTATTTCCTCACCGATGCTCAACTGCTTGTTTTGATTCCTGGGAACTTGTGGAGCAAACATTGCACTCCCCCACAATTCCGAATATACTGGGTCTGTATGAGACTGGCTGTGGGATGATATTTACTTTAGAGGTGGTTATAAATAAAAAACTCAGTATTTTTTTTTTTATTTTCATGATCCATAGATGTATTTAACAGTGTATTTTCTGTAGAACAGAATCTCTTAGCTGTAGCTGCTGGCTTGGGATTGCCTTTGCTTTCCTCAAAGGATGCTGCAGGATCAGACAAGTTCACACCAGTCACTCCACAACCTTAACTCTTTTTATCATTCTGTTATTCTGGTCATTAGGAATGTGTGCACTTCATTCCAAACTCTGGCTCTATTCAGGAATATGGCAGCAGCAACCCCAAGTCCCTCGAGGTGAGCGAGGAGAGAACAGTTTGGAATTTCCAGCCGCGATTTTTGATTCCAGCCAGGAAACTCGGGGAACTCCACTACTACCTGCAGTTCCTGCCTTCAGGGAGAGGAGGGAGCACAGGAACTTTCAGCTCAGCAGCTTCTCATTCTGCAGCTCTGGAAGAGCCAATTTGCTCCTGACAGATGAGCCCAAATGGAGCAGAAGTGGCTCTGCCCTCAGGAAAAGGTCGGGAAGCGCAGTCAGTAGGGAAGTCAGGCAGCAGTTCCTGCAGGATCCTGCTGTTCAGTGTTCTTTGCATTACTGGAGCACAAGATTTCTACTTCAGGCAGTTCAAAGTTCCTCCTGCACGAAGCCTGAGACAGAGGAAAAACTGGAGAGGTGGGAGGAGAGAAAAGCTCTTCCCAGAGAATCTCTTCAGGGCCACCCTAACGTGGAACCTGCAGCATAAACTCAAAGCCTTGATCAGAGGAATTCTTGAGTCACAGGAGTAGGATGTCACGGGATACACCAAAATCTCCATTTCTAGGGCAGAGCAGAATTCAGTGAAAAAGCAGGAATTTTCACAGGAAGCAGCAGGTTGGAAGATGAACACTTGTTTGAAGTTTATGTCCTGGAAAATTCTGGATAGGGTTTAATGAGCTCCCCTGGCTGCCACAGCTGCACTTCACCAAGGAAATTTTAAGGAAGAGTGGCTGTTACCTCACTTTCTCTCAGTTAAAAAGAATCTGAACAGATTTATCCTATTTCATTGAACCTACCACAGCTTGAAAAGAAAACAGTTGGTTTATGAAAATGTTGATGGATCAGTAGAAAGAACAGAAGACTTTGGAAGTTTCTTGAATTAGCCTTTGAAAAGGCAGCCAATTTTCATCCTCATTTATCCAGGCACATACGGATGGTTCTGTAAGCAAAAAAAACTCCCAATTTATCTTGGTCTGTTTAGGGTATGAAATCCAAATGGTCTGAGATCGAGTCCTCTGAAATCTGGCTCATCAGGGATGAAACCTGAGGTTTTATTCTTTGGAAAACTTGTCATCTTGGGACAGCTGATATATTCCAGGTGTGCTGTTAAAGGTAGGATGCAGAGATGTTTTAATCAAATTATGATTCATTAAACAATAATCCTGGAGACTTGTTTTCTGTGTTTGTCATCAAAATTAGAGGCGTGGATGGAGGCGGATGTTTGAAGCATTGGTGAGTTTTCTGGTACAAAACCGTGGGGTTTATTTTAATTAAACCAAGGCCCCTTTTTCATCAGATAAAATTACCTGAAGTGAATTTCTAAAATTCCCATTTTTTTACTTCAAGATCACAAGGCAGGCTTTTTCTGGGGATCGAAATTCATGACAAATGAGGAAATTGGCACTTCAGAGTGTGCCTGAAGCTGGTTATCCGTGTGATGATGGAGGACCTGTAGTACAAGGACATCTCCTCATCTCTGGGGTGCTCTGGGAAGTTTTACAGCAGTTTGGTTTCATGGGAACTTTCATCCCACGTCTCCTGAATGTCAAAATACATGTTGGGCTGTAAATAGATCTCAGTTTTGGATGTAAATATTCAAACCCCTCAAGGCTGAGTTAATAAGTTAGAGAAGCTCATTCAAGGGAGAAGAAAGAGCCTACTTAGGCTGTCAATACAATTCACAAAGTGAATTTTTGTGCCCTGCCAAGGGAACGTTGGAGTCAATATCTGCTGCACAGAAAATGTCAAACACTACAGGAGCACGGAGCTGCCTTTCTTGCACCACTGTTTTCAGACAGGTGGCAACTCTTCTGCTTTTAAAATGACAGCAACAGTTTGGAAGTTTTGTAACTTTTGAATTGAAGGGCTGGGAAATTTAAGATTTTTTTTCTTCTCCCCATTTTTATTTTTTGCCCCAGAGTGTGAGCACATTGCCAAAAGAGCAAGGGTGTGCTGGGGTTGATATGAACAAGACTGAAGCACCCAAAAGGAGAAATGACCTGAAAATGCAGGATGAATTTGCACAGGTAGCAAAGGTCTCAGCACCACGCTCCTGGTTCATGGTACCCTCAGGGGCACGATGGATGGTCCTGGAGCACTGGAAGGACACTGCTGATCCAGAAATCTCATCTACCTGCAGAGCTGCATACACCTCTGACTCCTAAACATGGCCCTTGTCAGAGATGAGTGACAGAGGGAGAGGAATTTTAACTGGCAATAAAGAAAGCCAGAGCTGAAATAGGCTCCTGTCCTTGTGGAGGCCTTAAATTTGTTATTTCCTGAGATGACAAAGAGGTGACAGAGATGAGCTGCCTCTCCTAAGCCAGGAGTAGGACTGTGCTCTGTGACACCTCTGTCAGCCTAGGGAGGAGCACGTTTGTCCAGGATTTTGGAGTCCACAACCCGCTTTGGGAGAGGCTTGTGACAGCCTAAATGGGACCCAGGCATGACTTGGGTGACACGAGCACCTCAGGAAACCTCTCCATGCACTGCAGGGGCACAAAACTGCCCCCAGCTTCGAGGGATAGGAACAGAAAAGTTCTTCCTGCTCTGTGCCAAGATCCCCCCTCTGCAGGAGCTCCCCTTTAGCCCAGCAGCAGCCACAGCTCCAGAGAAGCTCCATCCATGAGCACCAGGCATGGACAGAGCTGTGGAAAGGTCTGGAAGGAGTCAAACACCCAATTTTTGTTGTAATACTTGTTTTTCGAACTTCATCCCAGTAATTAGTAAAATCCAGAGTCTTTCCTGTTAGGATATCCTGGACTGGCAGACTGTGTAAGATTTTGGGTAAATCATTGTTACCTCAGAAAAATAACCAGTTGCACGTTCCAAAGGCCTGTTATGGCTTTTGGGAAGGTCTGTGGCATTTCTTTCAGAGGTGGATATGGACACTTAATGACAGCTTGTCCTGGGAATAGTGGCAGGTCTGTGGATCTGGGATCATCTATCACCTTCCTTTAAGGAATTCCTTCTTGCTCTTTATGGTACAAAGATTTATCTTGTTCATGTTCAGCACCGTGCTCTTATTTCTGCCCAGTCCTTCCAAGTGCCACAGAATGGGAATACTAAAGGCAGTATTTAACATAACTGGAATTAATCCACACTCACTCTGGGCTTTTTTCTCCACACTTTCCAGGATTGTGCCACTAGAATTTTTCTTTCCTGGAAATCTGGTCTTAAACTGTCTCTTGGAGTCAGAGAGGATCTGAAAGCCAGAGACTCTTTTTTCTCAGAAATACAGTAAATTTCTGACATTCCTCTCCTGCCTGACTCCTTCCAGTCCATCAGATATCACAAACATTCCCCACGTGCTTTTCTTCATCTTTCCCTCTTCTCTTCCTCACAAAAACCTGTAAGAGCCGGTCCCACAGACCAATTATCTGTCCCACTAAATTACACTGATCAATTAGCCCCTTTGGTCCCTGGGTGCGCTCTCGGTTCATGAGGAGTGTGAGGTAATTGGGTTTAATTTATAGCCAGGGCTTTAGGCCAGGCTGCATTACCTCATCCTTGTCTGGAGCAGGACTGTGAGTGTGAGCTGCTGGTGCAGAGCAGCCGGGGCTGGGCCCCTGAGCTGGGCTTGACCCCTGAGCTGGGCTTTAACTCTCCTGCTCCCTGCTCAGAGGCCACAGGATCCCTCTGTGCCCACCCACGCCCAGTTGTTGGAACCCAAGACACACCTCTGGCTGCCCTGGGAGCTCAGGGCACACCTCGGGCTGCCCTGGGAGCTCAGGGCACACCTCGGGCTGCCCTGGGAGCTCAGGGCACACCTCGGGCTGCCCTGGGAGCTCAGGGCACACCTCGGGCTGCCCTGGGGGCTCAGGGCACACCTCGGGCTGCCCTGGGGGCTCAGGGCACACCTCGGGCTGCCCTGGGGGCTCAGGAGCCCCAGCAAGGGGGTCCCAGCCCCTGGCAAGAAGCCCAGAATGGCACCGGCTTTGGCCTCAGCCCATGGGAAAAGTTACCAACACTGCCAGAATCATTGCAAGCCACCAGAGTGTGAAAATGAGCAGTGGTTTAGTATTTTACAAGGTAAAAATGCAGATTTTAGGGTTTTCAATATGAAGACAAAGGGTTTAAGATGGAGGACTTCGGGTATTGCCCTGTTCTTCCTCTTCTTCTCCTTCTCCTCCATCTTCTCTGGTGGTGGTGGCACAAAATGATTGGTAGAATGAAAAAGAGGTAGAAATTCCGTGTCTAGAATAGGTGCAAATGAATTGGTACAGAACAGTAACTAATAAATGCGTTGTGAAGAATGGTTGGATGATGGAAAGGGCACAGAAAGGCCGGGACAGCCCAGGGCTGGGCAGTGCCCGCTCGGACTCGGCTGCATCAGATGTGCGGCCGGAGCTGAGAGCTGGCAGAGAGAAGGAGAAATCAACAACCTGAAACAACATCTGCAGCCGTTTCTCATCTGCTGGGGCTCGAGGTAAAACTTCCCAGAGGTGAAGATAAAGAACCTGGATTTGTGCAGAGTGCCCAACTCCCACACCCAGTGACAGCAATGCCACTGAATTCTGCAGTGTCAGGAGCAGCCACGGCTTTATCTGAGCTCTCCATTCCAGCTCAAGATTTTCCACCGTGGCTCATTCACCTCCTTCAGCAAACTTTGCCTGGTCCTTAAGAAAATGAACGAGACCAACAGAGGGGGAAGTCCGCCCTCACCTGGCCAGGTAGCAAAAGCAGCTGCAGTTTTCCCGTTTGGACATAAGAGAGAGGAGGATAATTATTTATAAACCGGGCTTAGTACACACTTTTTTAAACTTCATTTCAGATTTTCAGCTTTTGGATCCGGGAGAACAAAATAGGAACCAATATTTTTCCTCTTTACCTTTCTAGGGAGAAGCCTTCAAGGATACGTGGAATTACTGGAATTCTTAGCTCAGCTCGAACTGGTTTGATGCCTGTAACCCCACAGATGGTCCCTCTGTGGGCAGAACCAGGAGCAAGGATTTCACCAGCCTGGGTGCATTTCATTTTCCTGTTCATTCATTTCCATTTTCATTTCAGGTGACTCTTGGCTGTCACTGCCTGAATCTGGAATTCTTTGATCTGGGCTAAATCCCAGCAAGTAAAACAGCCTTTACAGAAGTCTTCTTCTGTGGGAGCAGCAAAATCTCATGGTTTGGGTTTGAAAAATTCAATGTGAGGTTTGGCATTCATTGAATACAGCAGATCCCCAGCTGGTATGGATTTGATCAATGTTATATTCACAGATAAATGATTTTATTTTCATTTATAATTTCTCTTTTGAGACAGGACTTCAAACTATGGCCCGCAGTACTTTTCTTCCCGTGACATAATTTATGTGATTCCAGCATTTTACATAAATAAATTGTAAAAGTGTTCCTTAAAGCAAGATGCCATATTCTGAGATAAGTATATGAGGTCTGAAAGAAATGAAAACTCTGACTTTCAAAGCCATACTCTGGTGGGCTGACATTTAACTTTAATTTTCTGCAAGTCAGTCAAAAATATGGACTCCAGATCCCACGGAAGGGACAGGCAAGGACTTATGAGAGGGTCAAATAGCAAGAGTTGCCAATAGTAAAATTTATATTAATATTTGCCCTCCCCAGCTCCTCCAGGCAAAGATCTCTCCAGTGAAGTCTATTTGAATTATATAGAAAAAGAACATGATTATTACAATCTGGAGAAACAGATTAACATAAAATCACCCAGGAGAGGACATAATGGTCCTTTTCTTAAAAAATGACCTAAAAAGTGTTACTTAGTTTTGAAATATTACAATGACTTCATTGATTTGAAAAAAAAAAAAAGAAAACCAAAAACGAAAACAAAAAGAAATGTTATAAATCTATTAAATTGTGAATTTCAACAAGGAAAAAGCAATAAATTACTTGCTCAAAACCAGACAGAAAAAAAAATTAAGAAAAAAAAAAACCCCAACGATGCCTTACCTTTTAAAAACAGAGCTCTGCCTCCCCACATGAAGATCTCCACAAGCTCCTCCTTTTCTGCTCCTTCTCTTTCACCTCCCCCAAAGCCCTCAGTGCCTCCCTCCCCATCCCCAGCATCTGAGCCCTGCCTCCTCCCACCCCATCCCCGGCTCCATCCCACATCCTGCTGCTCCCCACAGCAGGGCCACGCTCCCTCTGCAGTGGCTGCAAGTCCTCTGTCTCTAGAATTAATTTTAGTGCTGGAGGAATCGCCTGGAGCAATTAAAATTAGGAAATCAAACAGAACAACTCTCCAGATAACATTTCCCAGCCTCCAGCCGAGTGAGAATGTCAATATGGCTTGATGGGGGTTCCTTTGGAGCAGAGGAAATGAGTTAAAAATCACAGAAATGCCCCGATGTTTCCACGGCAAAACAATCTCTGGATGCACCCAGCAGAAGCAAATAAATCATAAGACGTGGCCTTTCTAAAGGTCACAAAATAACAAGTGGTTCAAGATTAATTGGTATTGGCACATCTATTGTGGAGAGAAGGGGAAAGTGATCAATGATCAAACGACACAAAGAGTCCCAGAAAATGCATCCATCATAAAACAATGGCAAGGTCGAGGGAGTGACCTCTGAGTGAGCAGATGAATGTGAGAGTGGGGAGGAGAATTATTGGAAATAGTGGTTTTCAGTTGGAAAATGGTCAGTGGGTTTTCTGCTGAAAATAACATGTTAAAAGAGCTCAGTTCAGTGGGGAGACAGAGTGTTAGTGAAAGGGAAAATTAAAGTTAAAACTTTCAAATCCAAGCAAACCTGAAGTGTTCAGAAAAACCTCCTCTCGAATGCAGGGATAAAGAGAAAATACCAGCAAAGAATCATTATCCAGTGAAGCCAGATTCTGATAGATAAGTGGGATTGATTGTTCACATGAAAAAAAATCAATAAAATGCATTTCCATGGGACTTTGAGAAGTTTTTTTTCTGTTTGTCTTTTTATTAATTTTGCATTTAATGAAGACTCTTTACAGTACCTGGGAATTTGAGCCCCTGAGGGGTTGCTGGTGCATCTTTATGGCAGTGAAGTCACAGCTGAATGCTAAAATCCCCTGGGATTCCACATTTACTCACACAGAATCCCAGCATGGCTGAAGTTGGGATGGACTCTGGAGGTTCCAGCAGTGAGGAGAATCTTGTGAGGAGATTTGCTTGCAAATAACACAGGGAAAAGTTTTCCAGGCTGAATTCTGCTCCCAGGTGTCCAAGAGAGTAAAACCAAAACCTGTAGGAAACACATTTTGTTGTGAAGAGGGAAATTTGCAATTTAGGAAGTTGTCCATTTAGTAGGGAAGTTTCCACACTAAATTCCACCATCCCACAGCACTCACAAATAATCCTGTTGCTCCTGAAGGCACTTTCAGGAAATCCTTATGGATCTTTAGCCCCTTTTTCTGAGCAACTCTTAAAGCAGCCTGAGGTTTTAATCCCACTGATGTAAAAGGAAAGAATTTACTTGGAAAATAAATAGATGGAGCTTGGAGCACCCTGGGCTAGTGGGATGTGTCCCTGCAGGGTTTGGGATGATCTTTAAGGTCTATTCCACCCCAAACCATTCTGTGAGTCTATAACAGCACTATTAGGATACTTATCCCAAATAGGTAGCTAATTCCCTCCTTCAGTCTTAATTAATGACACTCTAATTAAGTTAGAAAGAGATATTTTATAAAAAACCAAACTAAAAGAAAGCCACGAACCAACCAATCAACCAAGCAAACAAACCAGGAAGAGACACTTCTGTGGTTTTCTCTGATTACTGAGGAACATTTCCAGAAAATTTAGTGGGAGTGTTAAAAAGCCCAAACACCTGAGCTGTGAATGACTGAGGGATATCACATTTCTGCTTTGATCAATAACCATCTGTGCAACCTTCAGCAAATCATGACTCAGTTCTGATATCATTCTTGAGGTGAGTTACTCTCACTTACAGAAAACCCGAAGACAGAAATGAAAATGTTAAGCTGGGCTTTCCTCACAGAGCTCGGAGCTGGCTGGGGTGGGGATCTCAGGACAGGCACTTCCAGCTCCTGGAAAAGCTGCTCAGAAAATCACACGGAGCCAGCACGGGAATTCCTCCTGGCTGAGCTGCTGCTGTGCCCCTCTGAAGCACTGGCACAGCAGGAATAAAAGGAGAGGGAAGATTGTGACATCTTGAATAGAATATTTCATCTCCCTTTGATATCAAGCTGCTTTGCCTGATTCTACCCCATTCTTCTTCCCTGATCATAATTCACTCCTTCAGCACAGAGAGACACAAGTCTGCTTTGGCCTAATTAATGAAATAAGGGAAGGTTTTTCTATTTACAAGCAAGTGCATTGAGCACAAAATCTGATTGCTCTGGTGTAAATTCCTACTCAATCATCACACAACTTACCCACTTCTATCCCGCTTCTTTCTTTCATTTCTTTCTTTCTTTTATTTCTCCCTTTCCACAAGGCAGAAGCATTTGCTGCAGTGATCACTGCACAGATTCCAGCCCACACTCTACCCACAGCCAGTGGGAAAAACTTCCTGGAAATTGTAGCATTGTGGCTTATTAATGACTTATTATTAATGATTATTAACATTATTAATCTGAGAAGAACAAGGCTCCACTCTATTTACCTGCCATGCCTGATGATTCACAGTGATGGCTTTGAAAAGCCAAAATAAGCTTGTGAAAAAAGAAAAGGAAGGAAATACTTTATTTTTATGAACTTCTGCCTCTTATTTCAAGAGCTACAAAATCTCCACACTGACACAGCCTGAGAAGCTTCTCATTTACCTTCTCCTTATCCTCTGCACTGAGCAGGGACTGAGGCACCACCTCTTGTGTCTAAGTCAGGAAAGTACAAGCACAGGTTAGGAGTGGGGGCTTGTTTTAGAGCCAAAATCTGGTTTACAGACCGTAAATCTCAGTGCAAGTTGTCTCTCAGCTCACACACCCCAGCAGCCAGGCTGGGGTCACTGCAGGATTTAAACATTTCTTACTGGTTTGTTCACCCTGCTCCTGGGCAGGAGAAAACTGTTCCCACCCTGAGAACTCCAGAAATCATTCCCACCCTGAGAACTCCAGAAATCAGTCCCACCCTGAGAACTCCAGAAATCATTCCCACCCTGAGAACTCCAGAAATCAGTCCCACCATGAGAAGTCCAGAAATCATTCCCACCCTGAGAACTCCAGAAATCAGTCCCACCATGAGAAGTCCAGAAATCATTCCCACCATGAGAACTCCAGAAATCAGTCCCACCATGAGAAGTCCAGAAATCATTCCCACCATGAGAAGTCCAGGAACCATTCCCACCATGAGAACTCCAGAAATCATTCCCACCCTGAGAACTCCAGAAATCATTCCCACCCTGAGAACTCCAGAAATCACCTGTGAGAGACGTGGGTGCATTAATGCTGTTCTGATATCAGCAATTACTGATAATACAAGAATATAAGATAACATAAGCACCTAAAGGGGCTTTCAAGGACAGAGAGGGACTTTTCACAAGGGCATGGAGTGTGAGGAAAAGGGGGAATGGCCTTCAGCTGAACTAGGGAAGGTTCAATGGGATATTAGGAAGGAATTCCTGGCTGGGAGGGTGGGCAGGCCCTGGCACAGGGTGCCCAGAGAAGCTGTGGCTGCCCCTGGATCCCTGGCAGTGCCCAAGGCCAGGCTGGATGGGGTTTGGATCACCCTGGGACAGTGGAAGGTGTCCTCAGGTGTGGAATGAGATGAGCTTTAATGTCCCTTCCAACCCAAGCCATTCCATTATTCTGTCTTTCATTTACAACCATGACTCTTGGTACCCAAAAGTGAATCCCAAGCCCTTGTCTCCCACATCTCCTTTAAATGATGCTGGAAGACTCAGACTCACCTGCTCTGAAGCCACTTTGATGCAAACCACAGCACCGGGATTTGGGGAAGGATTAAAGATTGTTTTCAAGAGAGGTTTGGAGGGACAAAGCTCCAAGATTAATTTCTTTCCAGACAGACACCACAACAATAAGTTTAAGATATTCTCCCTTCCTGCAGGACAAAAATAAACAGGAGGAGAAAAAGCAATAAAATTATTTTATTTTTAACCCCAGCTTATGAGCTGTATTATCCCAAGAGAGTTTTGGTGAAGACTTAAAAAATACACTGAGTTAAAAAATAAACATTTTCCAGCTTTTGTAAAGTGAAATTCCCACTTTCAGCTGGATGTCCAGTGGAAAAAGATGCAGGGATTAGGACTTGATTCAGGACAACACTTTGAGGCACCTTTGGAGTCAGTGATGTGTAAAGGCCACTGAATTTGGTTAATCCCCTTCCCCATGTGGTGATGTGCAGAGGGACAATACAGAATCATGGGGAAATGGACTGAAGCTGCAGCAGGGCAGGGTTGGAGCAGGTTTTGGGAAGAATTTCCTCACTGGAAGGGTGGCCAGGCACCAGGACAGGCTGCCCAGGGCAGTGCTGGGGTTTTAAGGGGTTTAAAGGATGTGTGGATGTGGCACTTGGGCACAGGGGTCAGTGCTCAACACGTGGGATTGGGATGATGATTGATGGTCTCAAAGGTCTTTTCCAACCCTAACGATTCCATAATTCTGTATTTTCCTCTTGTTAGTGATGCAGCAGCTGGGTTTAGTGATTTTTGTTTATTTTAGCTTTTTTAGCTTTAAAACCACTAAAACACTTCCCCTTTTAGTTCGTGAGAGTATTTAGGGGCAGTGCTAAACTCCATCCTGGCTTTTTTCTCTTTTTTAGGGTAACTTTCAGACCAAATTGGAGTTTACAGGATCCCTTTAATTATCTCCATACTAACAGGCTGTTCCAGTATTAACACACAAGCAGTAAAATCCTACTTGATGCAAGATCATTTTCCTATGCAAATGACCTTGCTTATGAGTAGATAATTTATAATCATAAATACTAAATTCAAACAAACAAAGCTTGAGCATTCCTGAGTGGAGTGGGGAATGCAGCAAATCATTTTGTGTCAGGCTTACAGGGAAAGGTCGGTCCCTTTATTGCCTTTCCTTTCTGTTTCAGACAGAATAAAAGCAATTAAAGAGAATTCAGGGTGTAATAAAGGAATCCTGCCCTGCTCGTACTTAACAGCTACTCTGGAACTGAAGTATTTTTGAACCACAGTTTTTATTTTTTATTTTAATTAAACTGGCACAGTTCTGAAAAGAAAAACTCCTCTGCTAGTGCCAATTCTAAAATGATTGGAATTGTGCATAATGTATAACTGTGTATTGATGTGCTCTTTTTCTAGCTGCACCTCAAGAAATTGTTCTTTTTTTTTTAATTTCACTTCATAATTTTGTTGAATTCACAAAAGAATTTGTTGTGAAATCTCCGAATTCTGAGAAATTCAAACTTCACCTCTCAGATGCTCTCCCTTGCTGCGTTATCCCTTGAAATTCAGTCTGTAATTATTCAGCAGGAACATTACCAGGAGCCACTAAAGCCCTTTTTTTTCTGTAAATTATTCAGTTGGTGAGGGGATACAAGCAGTATTAGTTATCATTTGGAGCCTTCTTTGCTGTAATTCAGATTATATTCATCTCCAATGCACTCATCAGTCAAAGGGAAAGCAAAAAAAACCAGATGTGACCACTCCTGAACAAACCTTACCCTGTCAGTCTGAGGTCACCCTGCTTTGGCTTTTTCACTGCTTTGGTTTGCTGCACTTTCCATCATGGGTAGAACTGGTACCAACTCCAAAAACAGGAATCACAGATAATTTTCATTTCTAGGGAAAAAATAAATCTCAGAATGGTTCATAACCCACAATTTCACAGAATCCCAGGAAGGCACCTCTGGATTTCCTCTTGTCCAATCCCCCTGCTCAAACCTCATTTAACTAAAAAACTCCTTTGCTACAAACTTTATTTTCCTTGTTTCTCCCCCTCAGTTCAGGACTTGCAGTTGCTCTCTGTGTTTATGCAACATCTTTATCGCACCTGGGAATCACTTCACTGCTGAAACGCTGATTTATTTCCTCTGGAAGAACAGAAACTCCTTAAATTTCAGCTTTTCTGGGTAAAAATGATGACACTCTCTGGGCATGGAGCACCTCTGTCCTGTGGCACCCAAAGGATTTCTACCTTTTCAAAACTTACACTAAAAGATGACAACTGCACCTAAACTCCTTTTCTCTTGTGTTGCTGTTGCTGCCTACAATGCCACCTGAGAAAATAATGTTAATAAAAATCAATTAAATCTGCAACAAATAGCTCCACCGTCAAGAGTCGTGTCAAATTCTGAGGATTGCCAACTGTTAGCAATCTTCCCCCAATTTGAAGAGGCTCATCCACAGCCTGGAAACTTGGAGCTGGGAATTTGCAGTGACCAAATATCCATTGCCTGGGAAAGATGTGCTGGGAGTTTGCACGAGCAGCAAACAGCCCTCCATGATTAATTTATTGAGACTGAAACCAAAATACTCTGTAAATTACCCACAGGTTCCCAACTCAGATCCGTCTGCTTCCTCATGGCTCGAGTGGTGGATAAAAAATGAAATTATTTACTAAATCTAAGAGGAGCCAGGGGGCAATGGATGAAATTGGTTCATGAATCTGCCCCAGTTGGTTTTTAGGAGTAAAACTGCTTAATTAAAGGTGTACTTGGCCTCCAGATAAATTCTCAATCAAAATATTCTCCAAAAAAAAAGAAACAAAACCCCCAAAACAAAGCATTTGTGCTCTATTTGAAGTTTTCTTCCAGTAGAAAATGTGTTTGACTCTGACTTGGCGAGAGGTAAATGAGAAATTTGTTAAAAGTCTGGGGATTTTGTGAGAAGTGTCTAAATTTACTACCATTTATCACTAATTTTAAGTGGTTTTAGGAGCAATTTGTTATTTCATGGATTTAACAGTACCTAAATGAAAATTTAAATAGAGTGGGGGTGTGGGGAAAAGACAGAAAATTACTTTCAAGGCATAAATATCTGGTTCCTGACTTTTTGGTGTTCATACAACCGTAGGCTTGGGAAATGAAGAAGAAATGTAAGATATCACTTGAACCTAATATTAAAAAGCCAGCAAATAATCTGTAAAGGGTGGCTGAACAACAGTTTCATCTCGTGGTGATAATCAGAACATTTTTCTGAGCCTGTGTGGGTGCCCCAAAGTCTGTGTTTAATATTAATAACCACGCTGTGGTGGGAGCACTGTGGAGAAGGAAATCAAATGGGGGCCGTGTGAGAAAGGTCAGGACAAAACCCAACTATTAAATACAAGAATAAAGTTTAGCAATAAACTCTCTTTCTTTTTCTTGGCTTGAGAGATAATTTTGTAGCTGCTGTTCCAAAGCAAAAGCACAGAGTTGGTGTTAAATCTACACAGAATCACAAGTAAATGTTCCCTGTGATGTGTTTTTTCTGCTTCCCCTCCTTTAGAACCAGAGCATTCTATGGAATTTGCATTATAAATGTGGATATACACATTGGTGTGTGTGGGATGGCTTCATTTGTGCAAAATAAACAACTAAAAATACACTGGTTTCTGCTCCACATTACCTGGCATCAATTGCAAGCCCAAAAGGTTTTTATGTGCATCAGGACAAAGGCAAATCTTGGCACAAAGTTCACGTGGTGACTTTAATGAGAATCTGTGGGTTTAAAAATCCCAAAATTTTTTCTTCAGTCAATGCACTTGGGCTGATAATTAGAAAATGAAGGAGAGAAGAGGGTTTATTGTGACTTCCACCAGCCCATGTCAGTGTGTGCACCATTCCTGTCGATAATTCAAACTGAGATTTAACCCTCTGACATATTGTCTTGGGGTGACTCTGTGATGTGGATCCCCCATCACAGCTCTATGCCAAAAAATTAATTTTGTGCCTTTAAACTGAGCTTGAGAGGGGAGGAAAAAAACAAATGAACTTTTCAAAGCAGTTCCCAAGGACACAGAGATGGAGACTCCTCTGCGTTCTCCAGTGGTAGCCCAGAGGGAGCTCCCTGCCTGTCTCTTCAGCCAGGTTTCTTTTTGGGTTTTTTTTTCCCTTTCTTTTTTCTCTGGCATGTTTCCTGGAACTTTGGGGTTTTTTCCTTTTTTCCCCTTCTGGACACTTTCAACAACATCAGAACACATCAGGAGAACTTCTCTTCAGGCCCAGAGGGGGCCTAAGGCCACCCCCCACGGCAGCTCCGAGAGGGAGGGACCACACCTAGAGAGGACTCCAATTTCTTCCCAGGTTTTCTTGTTATAGTGAGGGGTTTTACTATTTAACATTATTATCCTTATCCTGTGTGTTTGTTAATAAATAGGGTTTATCTCCTTCACCTTCCTTCGAGGAATTTCTTTCCCAAACCTGGTGAGGGGAAGGGTGGTTGTAACCTGACTTTCTCCAGAGGATAAATTGCTAGATTTTGGCCAAAACCAGCACATGTGTGGTGACAATTGGAATTTCCTGGGCCAGCCATGAGGTGAGCTGTGTAAGAGGTGTGTGTGTAAAAGGGCTGCCAGCCATTTCAGCCCAGGCAGAGGAATTCCCAGCACGTATTTTCACATAAATCAGGCAGGAGCAGATGTGTGGCCCGTGGGCATCACTTTTCCCACTCCAACAGACCCCGCATTTTGGGCACTTCCCTGAGATCAGTGTCTTTCACCTGTCCTTGAGCAGAACAGCTCCACCAACCTTCCCTCCATCCCTGCAGCTCCCCCTGCAGAAGGGTGAAAAAACCCTCCTGAGCAGAGCAGTCCCTGCAGGTCCTGAATGAGGCAGAGCTGGAAGAGAACAGAATGGATTGTCTAATAAAAACCAACACTTGGAAAAAATATATCCTTCACATAGTTCTGCTAACAGCAGAGGAGAAACACTGCAGATGTGACTAAAAGTGCCCAGAAGAAGCGATGTGAGAGTTAATTCTATTCAGTTTTTGCTCAGAGCAGTGTGAGAATTTAACATTTCTGTATTTTCTTATCATCACTCCACACCATCTGTATCCACCTCCGTGAGGACTGTGCATAGCTAAAGGCTTTGCTCACTTCCTTCACAGTGGAATGGCCTCCTTGCTATTTAATTCAGGGGGAGAATCCATAGGGACTGAATTTCCCAGCATTTCCCAGCATTTCCCAGCATTTCCCAGCATTTCCCATCATATAATTCCTGTTCTGATCCCAGTTTCCTGACTGAGCCGGGCAGGAACAGCTCATGATGGAAAACCTCAGTCCCACTGCCAGGAAAAACAGCAGCTCCAACATCCCCACACCTCCCTGGGCTCCCAGGAGCGCTGAGGGATTCACAGATAAAGACAAATAAATCACTCCAAGCACTGTCTAACGGTCATAAAGAATTAATAAATAAAGATAAGCCACCAGTTAAATAATTGTAGTCATCAATATTTTGCACATAAGGACAAATCCTTAATTCCTTCATTCCCTTTCCCCTCCCAGATGTGTGGCTGCTCTTTCATTTGCATTAAGATTTGCAAAATACCACAAAAAGAGCATTTTAAAATAGCATTTAAAGCTATTTTTTTCTTTTTAGGTGAAAGAGATTCCAGGAACAGGTCAAAGTGATCCTTTTCCTTCCTGCATTTTAGGAGCTGTCCAAGGCTCAGGTTGCTTTAATCGACCCAAGTTCAGGTAATTCAAACTCTAAAACAATCCATGAGCACTAAAGACCCCAAGCATATGTCAAATATTGCTCTAAACACTTGATTTTAAAGCACTCAGGTCTAAAGATTGGCTTTAGTTCCAGACTAAACCATCTCACCCGAGCTTTTAAAGGTGATTTAGGAGGTGAATTATGGTTTTAAGAGAGCAGGTGCAAAGTTTAACTAATTAATCAACTGGGGGATTTTCGCAGGAGTTTGCTTGTGCAGTCTGTTGCTGCAAATGATTTTAAGGGTTTACAGCAATGTAAATTGTGAAAATCACACAATTTAAGGAATTACAGCAATAAATGTGCTGAATTTCCCCTTTTAGTGGATGGGGTTGTTCAGATTGTGGAGTGAGGAAAATTGAAAATAAATTCAAGTTTGCCCCTCTTTGTTCACCAGCCCAGAATAAATCAGAAAATCAGAGAATAAATCAGAAAAACAGAGAATCATCAGCAGGAAAAGAACTCCAAAATCATCAAATCCAACCTTCAACCACCATGGCTGTTAAACCATTTTTGTCTGAAATCCACTCATTATCACAATTTCTGAAATTCGTGCCACAAGATCTCCAGAAGCTTCTTAAATGGGAAAGAAAAAAAAATAGAGGTTAATTCAGTGATCAGCATTTCAATAAGGTAAAACCAGATTTAATTTGTAAAACTTTATGAACATATGCCATTATGCGTTGGATTTCACACTTAATATGTTTTCAATGTGGTTAATTTAAGAAAAATTATTAAAGTCAACTGAATAACCTTAATAGTTGGTAGTTGTAGAGCTGAATTAGTATTTTCTATTGCAAATTGAAACATTAAGTCCATCTGTTTTCCTCTGAAGAAATTCCTGAAATTACAATTTTTCTCTGTAATTAAAAATTTAACAGACTTTTGTCCATTTAAAATAGTAATTTTAACAGCAAATAATTTTTGATAGTAAATAATTTTAACAGTAAAATTAGTAATTTCAAAAAACCAAAACCAAACACCCACCAACAGGAAAGAAAACTGAATGCTGATAATTCCTCCAAATAATACAAATATAAATTAATAGCATTGAGTTCCACCAAGGAAGTGACTGCACAGATTTTTATCAGTTTGGAAATCCACGTTTGCCATGCAGGGCCTTTCCAAATTTGCCCTTAATAAACTGCTGGCACTTCTGCATAAATGAACCATGGAAACAGTGGAAACAGCTCTGGTTTATGGCACATTCTTTAGAAAACATATCTAAATATATATAAATATATAATATCATGTGTATGTATTTGTGAGTCGATATCTGAGTCCCTGCCTGGAGAAGTCATTTATCTCACAACACCCCAATACAGCAGATACCTCAGATTTTGCATTCCTTTCTACTTAATGCCAGGGTAAATTAGAACTTTGAGTCCCCACATCCCCAGAGCTCAATTAAAGCTGATGTTTGAGACGCAGACACTGAAATCAGTTTGTTCGTGCAACATTCCAGCCCATTTTCCACAGCAAGCAGAAGGCAATTTAGCCCAGGCTCTGTGCTCTGCATTACAAACTTCTTCTCTTTGTCTAACAACTTTGTCTTGAGAACAGCTGGGTCTGGGGTGGGTTTGCACCAAATCAGGGACAAGAGGGCCCAGAAAGTCACTTTACTGTTCAATAGAAGTCCTATCTTCACAGTCTATAAGGATATAATCTAGTTTGTTTATTTGTATATTTCTTTATGGTTTTCTTATTAATTAATTTATTAATTTATTTATTTCATATATTTATTTGTTTTATTATTTATTTTCTAATATTTGAGACAACTGCACTCAAAAATCTGCAGCTTTCCTTAAATCCCGATGCGGTTTAAAAGTTGGTTGTGTTTGGAGAACTGAAACTGTAAATTCCTTCTCTAAACACAAATCCAGCACCTTTATTTTTTCCTCTTTATTTTTCTTTTTCTCCCTCTCCCAATATCCTTGTTGCTGGTAATCAAATGTAGGTTCCAGCAGATTCCTGTGGGAATGGCTCTGCCACCTCCCTGGGAATTAATCAGCACCTCCCTTGCCTGTGAAATGTTCCCCAGCAAGAGCAGGAGGGGATGATCAATAAATGACCAGCTCAGTCAACATCTGGGGATGCCTGGCAGGATGGTGATTGATTGAAATATGGATATAGATCTGATATCAATATCCACCTGGGACGGACAAAGAGTCTCTCACTCATTAGGGTTAGAAAGGGAATGTTTATTCCAGTGCTGGGAAGCTGCAGGGATCACTCCAAAAGCACAGCTCCGAGGTTACAAAGCAATCCAAAGTCTATTTATCCACAAAAGTTCTAAATATTCAAAATAAAAATATATATTTATAACATAGACACCTCCCATTCCCCTCTTCGTATGAAAATTAGCTAAAAAGTCATTAAGCATGCACAGTTTGTTCTATGAAATTGGTCAGTGGTCCTGGAAATGAGGAGGGGCTGTGCTGATAAACTAAAACTGCTCCTCCTCACTTTGACCTTCCTGCTTCTCTGGTTTTTAACAACACCCCTGCCCTTGGGAGACTCCCAGTTCCCTCCTCTATTGCTTTTGAATAAGTTGTAGGTGGAAAAATTTATAACTATCTAGGCCTTCTTTTGAATTTTTCCTTCTAAGATTATTAATTGCCTGTTATAAGCACAGCTAAACAAATACCAAGTAATCAGAGCTTATCCTATATTTAACCTTCTGACTAATCATTAATTTTTTTAATCAACTTCAGCTAAGTTCTGCGTCTTTTATTGATTCCAGTTAACTTTAGCAGAACTAGCTTTTATTTAAAATCTCAATATTTAGATGTTTTAAAGAAAACCCTGTGTTTCAATGGGAGGTGGTGCCTGATGAGAGCCCAGACTGGTGTCACCAGGCAGGGGCAGTGATTTGACAGGAATTAAGGAATTGCTTTTACTCAGACAGAGCTCTCAAATAACCCTGTCTTTTATTTGTGTTAATAAACTCCCTTTTTCATATTTCACAGAAACTTTCACACTCACCACAGGCTTGAAAAACAGAGTGGATCAACCCCATCTAAACAAAACAAAGTCACATTTTCTCCCCAAGGAGCTGCTGACAATTTCACCATTTCTAAAGATGTTCATCTTAATCCACAAATATTCATTTTGCCTTTCACGGATTTGGACAGTCAATGCTTTTCAATAATAAATATAAATTGCTTTTTTTTGCAGTATTATTAATGAAAATTATATTCAAAAAATACTCCCAGAAGAAGCAAAATTGAACTTTCCAAGTCCACCATTCTGGCAGTGTGTTAAGTAAGGATCCATTTTTAATCTATGACTCTCTTGGGTCATTGCAGGGTAAGATTTGTGAAACAAGAGCTCTATAATCCACCAAATTTGTTGCAAGAATGCAGGTGATCCTTTATGAAAGTCTTACTGTCAGCCCAGGGATCTCATCAGAGAAATATAATTACTTTACACTGAAAAAAATCCCAGCTGAAAATATAAGACAATATATTAAATTATATTTAGACATAGTAAGAAAATTTTCTCCTGTCCTAGAAGGATAAAAAGAAATACTAACTAAAATTCAGAGTTTAAAACCCATTAAAAGGAAAATTTTAACTGCCTGGGTCACTAGAATTTAATCCAAGTTTCAAGAAGAGGAAAATACATTTAAACTTTCAAAGATCATTCTGGTACAATTAATTCAATTAGACATGAGTACTGGTGCAATAATTTATGAGAATATTAATAAGAATAAAGGTAATCCACTTTAAAAAACAATCATTTTTATGATTGGAAATACAGTTTTAAATAGGTGTAGATTTTCAAGGAAAACCAAGTTCACTTACTTTTAAAAAATCTGAATCAATTTCAGAGTAAACCAGCACGAGTTTCTGGAGTTATTCCATGTTTCTGCACAGTCATTGAAGAAAAAAAGCTGGAAATAACTCAAAAAATATATAAGAAATAATATTACTACTTCACTAGTGATAAAGACATGGATTAACCAGACAAAGTCTTCAGGATTTTTGTTACACCTTTGCAGAAATCCTGACAGATAAATGAGAAAACTTAATTATCACCACACTTATCAAAGGAGTTTCGTGTGCAGCGTCATTTTCCTATGAAGGATGGTTTTTATCTATTAATTGCTGTGACAAATGCTCGCACTATTTAATAAAATTTGCTTGATATTTTGTCTCCTTTTGGAGTTTGGGGTTATTTTCTCTACCCAGAGTCGAGAGCTCTGCAAACCAAAGGGTCACTGACACGTCCTCGGGTGGGAGATCCTTGGACACATCCCAGACTTTCCAGAAAAACCAACCCAGAGCAGCCTCTCTGAGGTTTTCTGAATTATTGTGATGGTTTATCTCCACCCCACTGCCCCCTCGGGGTTTATTCTTATCAGATATGGACAATGAGTGACCCTAAAGCCTCACTCTAAACTGGTGCTTTCAATCATATCAAATAAATTATTGTTTTCTCCTCTGAGTGCTCCTGCATGATTTGATACACAGGTAAAGCTTGTGGCTCTATCTGATTTATTTTAAATTATCAGGTGATCTAGAAACTGAACTAAATATTTACGAGCTGCTGGTGATAAATGAGAGGTAATTAATTTAATAAGTGCAGCGAGTATCAGATATTTACTGTATTTCTGCAGCAGAGCAGAGAAACATTCACTGGGACTGCAAATATTGGTGGCTCAAAGAGGTCCAAAGATAGGCTGGAACAGAATGAAACTCAAAGTGGGGATATCACACATCTATTTCATTTCAAAAAATCTGAATTTGTGGTTTTAACTCCAAGTAGAAATTTAACAAAAAAAACCCCAAACAAATAAAACTCAGCTAAGTTTCTACAAAAAGAAAGTTCTGCAGCATCACCTGTCTTGAAAAAAAAAATATAATTATATATAAGAAATTTGACTGAGCCTAGAAGGAATTGATAACTTGTAGCTGGAACTGAGAGATAAAAGATTTAAAAGACACAATGTTTGAGGAAAAAAAATGGGCTGGAGAATTTCTGTCTCTGTGGAGTCAAATACAATGTTCCACCAGAGAAACCCCACACAGGAACTTTGTTTTAATGAGAGGATTTTCATTCCTTTCTCTCCAGTATAAGGTTTAAATATAATCATTTTATGACTTCATCACTTAGAGATTCTATTAATAAAAGAATGACATAGAACTTACAAACTTGCTGAATTTAGAGTTGTGTTTGAAAAGGAAGAATTTATGTTCAAACCTTGGTTTCCAAGGGAATGATCCCATTACTGAAACAACCTCATTTCAATATACATCCTTTATGTTGAAAATGACTTAACTTTTAATTAAAATGTATAGAAAGATATCTGAAAAAAATATGATTATCGTATATATTAATTTCTTAATTAGTCCTTCATAATGAATGCAGAGAAAGCATCAAATTTCAATAGCGTGGATGTTACTAGAGACAATATTTTATTGGCATCGATGGAAAAGTCACGTGTTGAAACCCAGACACTTCCCCTGTCAGAAGATAAACAGCTTTTCATGCCTCAGTGGTATTTAAACCTACAAAAACTTCTCCTTCCCCACCAGTTGTGAAAGAGCAGGTTATCTCCAGCTTTTCTGCCACTCAGACAAAAGACAATTATTCTTATTTTTGTTGCCTTTGTAATGTTTTTGCTGCACTCAGAATTCCTAGAATATTGAATTTTACTGCTGTTTGTAACCCTCCCTCATCCCTTTGCTCTAACAATTGCTTGAACACTCATTTAAATGGAATTTTGGGGATCAATGCTAACAGGAAAGTGCAGCAATGCATCCAAAAAACAGCAACAGGGCCTGGAGCAGCTTCACATTCTAGAAAGCAAAATCATCAGTGTTCAACTTGAGAGTTCATCACATGAAAACCAAGTTTTCCACATTTACTCAAGATATTATTGTTTGGTTCATACAAATGATTATTTGTATGGATGCTGAGCAACTCTCCAGGGTAACTGCCTGGAACTGAGAGGGGAAAAAAGATTTATTTAACACCTGAACCCCTTTTCAAGAGTGGCCAAGGAAAAGGTTCAGGGAAAAGCACAAATCTGTCATAACTCAGAGCTGTGGAGAGCACACCCAGGACAAAGCTCTGCTGACCTTCAGGAGTTACCTGGTTCCTGAAGCACTTTCACCATGTGGGGTGTAGTGGTCAGGGCTGCAGAACCAAAGAAATCCCAAAAAATTCCTGTTCTCTGTTCCTCATCAATCCTGTCCTTGCTGAGAGATTAAAAACCCAGCCTGCAGCTTCAGGGTATTGAATTTCCACCACGGGTATTTCTGGAGAGAGAAAATTTCTCCTGTGCAGGACTCCCCACCATCCTGCCCAAACGACTACTGGTTGTTGTCATTTATTTATTTTTCCTTTTTATTAGAAGTACTTGGGCAGAATATTTGATTTAGGATAAAAAGTCCCCGAAAGTAGAAAAGTTATCACTGGGTTCTGTCCTGTTTCATGGCCTGAAGTAATGAGGAAATCAAAACCATTAAGACCTCATTAACATTTTTGCAGTTTTGATAAAACCTCGCTGATTTATTCTTTCTGCATTGTGGTGTTGTTCAAAAAACCTGTGAGACTGAGGTGTGGTCATTCCCACTATATACATTTTTTAAATTATTTTTGCATCATTCTTATATCCCTGGACTTGTTAGTAAAGGAAGTAAATCCTCCTGTTCCAACAACCTTTAGTAGTTGTTAAATCTACAATTCATTCATAGAAAGCTGGACTAGCTTGTTACAGAAGCAATGCAATAAAATGCCTTCTCAAATTAAATATTCTCTAATTCTCCAGTCTAGTTGCACATTTTAATTATGACTCTAATGAATTGTAAATGTGACATCAGAATTCTCATCTGACACCAAGAATTTGGATTTAATTAAAAAAAAAAATGGAATTATTCTAAGCAGATGTGTTTAATGATCACGGTGCAATTAAAATATGCAATCGAGCTTGCAGAAAGTACATAATCTCAGGGTATATTTACACAATGTTCTCTTTGTTTCACTGGAAACTGTGCTGGTTTCTGACACTGAACTAGAAATGTGCCTCAGACATCTTTAGGCAGGTTTTGCATTGGCCAAAAAAAGGCAAATTTAGTTGAAACAGAAGATTTTACAGGTGCTACTCATATTGCAGTCAAAGAGAATTTGGTATAACTTAAGCAGGATTTGGGTTTTCTTTCTTCTCCTCAGCTCTTGGTCTGGACAAGAACAGCATTTTCAAATATTTGTATGAAAAATGCTGCGGCTGCTGCGGAGATGAGAGGGAGGGATGGAACGGAAACATCTCAGTGAGCAAAAGGTGGAATTTCACACACGTCCTACAGAGACTGCACCTCATCTCTGGCAGGGCCAACCTCGGTTCCATCCCTGCTCTCCCTCTGAATTCCTGGGGAATGGAACCTCTCTGAACAGCCTAGAGTTCCTTGAAGGATGAACACCAAAATCTTCAGTCCAGGTGGTCGTTGCAGGAGAGAAAAGCTGATTAAGGCATGGAGTCATCAGCCTCAGCCAACCTCAGGATAAAATAAATCCTGCTGCAGGAGGGCTTCAGAAAATGGATAAAATACATCTTGCTGCGGAAGGGCTTCAGAAAATCCTTTGTTTAGATCAAATGCTTGAGAGAGCAAAAAATGTTGGTCAAATCTCTGAAGATCTGACTTGGCTGGAACTGAAATCTCTTCTCTTCATGGGAAATAACTCATGTCACCTAAGTGTTGGTAATTTTTACTCTACCCAACCAAATATAGGAGGATTTAAGAAAATCCCACCTCCTCTGGCCATGCATGTTTCCTTTGGTTCTCTCTTTCTTAATTAAAAATATCTGTACACCCAGAGGTGCAGACATAATGGATCTGAACAATGACCTTGAGAACAGAATGATTAGAGATGCACAAACTGTGCAATGATTTTAATATCCCGAGAACTGTGGGTGGGAAAAATAAAAACCATGATGGGTAAAATAAAAATAAATGAAAGTTTAGTTTATGCTTATTTGGGGGGGAAAAAAGAGAGAATTCTCTTAAGTGACTAGAGAGAACAATAAATGAAAGTTTAGAGTTTATGCTGATTTAGGGGGGAAAAAAGAGAGAATTCTCATAAGTGACTAGAGACATATCAATTACTTATTTCCAAAAATTACAAGAGGGAGGTAATTTCAAGAAAAGAGCAAAATTTGTTCACATTTCCAAAGTATTATTAAAAAACTTTAAGCCCCATGAAGTAAAGAGTGATTTTGGTGAGGTCATTGGATTGTGTGTGAGTGGGATTAAATGTATTCTGTAAGAGTTAACTGTATTTATAATAAAGCCATTTCAAAGTATTTGCCATGAAACTCCTGTGCCCTTCAGCTCCTTTTTCCTTCAAGCAAGGGATGGGATTGTTCATTTTGCAGAGCTGCTGGGTGCCTGAGAGAGGGAAGATGCCTTCACCAGCACAATTAGCTTAATTACCACATATGTATAATGACTCGTTAAGAGACGAACAGGAGTCTAAAAGGGAAGGAGCAGAGTTTGTGGTACAGCTGGAACAATTTCCTTCAAAGGAAAACAATCTGGGTGGGCAGCACTGTCTAACACAGAAGGAAAAGTCATTTGGACTCTTTAACGTTGCTGTAGACACTGCACATAAAAAAGGTCATTTTTTAAAGAGACAAACCACATCCTTGAGCCATAATTTTTCTCGATTCCCCCTGCTCAGCCAGTGAAATGCAAGTAATTAAATTATTATTGTTCTGCAGCCCGGAACCCACAGTGAATTATGCTCTGAGAGGGTTTATTTTTCATTTGGGTTACTTTGCATGGCCATAACTGACAGGAAATTTCTGTGAGTATCTGCCTAGCCCAGGACACTGGCTCTTCTTTTAATAATGCACACGATGGTTCTGTAAGAAAATATTCTCTTTAACACAGGAAGTCTTGTGGCATTTCACATTTTGAGTCACAGGAAGGTCCCTTTGTCTGAATCTTTTGGATTCTTCATTTAACAAAAGCTCCCAGCTCAAGCTTGAGAGAAAGAAATCAGACAAATCAGACGAGATGAGAAGATTGTAAATTAAACTCACAGATTAAACAGAAAACTAAAATTGGGGTGGGGGAAAGAATTTGATTTTAATAAAATAACTTTAGATGTTAAAATTGTCAATAAATTCCTCGTCCTACTGCAAGGACCATTTTCCAAACTGGAAGGTTCAGTAAAATCAGTCTTTCCATCACTCTGTTCCCTTCCCAGTGTCAGTAAATACAGTAAATACAGGTGCAAGAACTGAGAGCGTTGTTTGAAAAATTTATATAGATTGGATGAAAAATGTATATGACTGAAAAAAAGTTTAAAATTCTATTTTATTCGTAATTTATTAAGCTTGTTGCGAATTTTTCAAGTTTTTCAATGGAAACAAATGAAATAAATTCTCAAAAAAATCCAAAGAAAAAATTTTAAAAACACAAAGAACAATTCATTTTAAAAGAGAAGTAGCATTTTTCCATGCTTCCAACTGCACATTTATGGGAAAATTAAATGTGTGAGAGTAAGAAGAAGATATAAGCCTTTAGCTTAGAAGAAAATGTAAATTTTTTGGGTGAAAGTCCATTTGAAATGAGAGCAACATTGGCTGGATATTTTCTTACCTTTTGAATTTGATGAGTTGGCTTTTCAATTTATGTGGCAGAACTTGGATGTTCTTTACAACCTGTTTGTGAAAAGAAAAAACTAAAGAAAGACTTCCTTTTATGACGCTACTTGGATCAGTCAAAAGCCTCAATGAAGCAAAATATTAGGCTGGATTTTGGGTTTTGTTTTCTGGAATTCTTAACTAAATATTAGAAGCCCAGATATAAATATTAAAGGGAGCACTGTCCACACAGTGTGATCCCCTGAAATACACTGAATTTCATGCCCTGGTTTCTATATTTTTCCTCTCTCCAGGACTAAGAGGTCATTATTGTATCATTAACATGAAGTGTTTTAATAAGAAATTAAGTCATAAATACTTTTAAAACCTGGACTTCAAAATCATCCAGATGCTTTTCAAGTACAACTCTCCAGCTGCATTTAAGAAATGGTTTTCACTCCATCCCCATTCAACTTCTCTGTTTCCTTTTTATAATGGATTGGAATAATATCCATTTCAGATCTGTCATGTACCTCTATAAAAAGTCAGATTTGATCTCCAGCTCAGGCTTTGGAGATGGTTCCCTTTCTCTGCTGGTTATTTTATCTGACTGCTCCAGCAATGCAGAGCTCAGATTGTGGCAGCCAGGGTGATAAAGTCCTGGGAACTGGGAATTGTCAGGCTGATTTCTGAAAAAAAAACATCTGATCAACTCACCCTTTCCTCTGCATGTGTTCAAAATAATGGCTCAGAGATCCCCATAAATATTATCAGACTCGGACAGAAAAGTGAAGCAATGTCACATAAACTCTGCAGAAAAGCACCACCAGTAAAAGGCACTAATTCAGGAGTCTGCACTCTCTAAATGTAAATCATAGGAATGCTCCCTACAATGTACAGAAGGTGGGAATAAGATTAATTTTCTCTTGATTTTAATATAAGCTCTGAGATCTGTAAAAAATAAAGTTTAAGTTATGAAATGATTTCCAGTTCATTTTCCTGCAACAGCTTGGAATATCCCTCTGTGATCCCAAAAGAATTTACCTTGGAGAACACAATCCCGAGAGGTTTTGTCCAGTTGAAAGGGGAAGGGGAAAATCCCCATTTCTGTAGATTATGGACACTGGAGAGCAGCAAAAATGCATCCCTGGAGTGTCAAGAAGCTCCAGGTCCTCCCAGTGCCAGTTTTGTCCCCAGACAGAGCTGAATAACCCCAGTAATTCCCCTAAATCATCCCGGGAACAGCTGAGAGCAAAGAGGACCCCTTTGCCATTTTTGGCTCCTAGAGAAAAATGACTTTGATCTCTCCCTAATTAAAGAGCACAGGGCACTTCTGGGGGAGTCCTGGGCTGGTAGAAGATAACTGCAGACCTGTTCTCTGGGCATGCAGAATAATGGAACTCTGCTGGCATTTATTTAAAGCACTGATGAACTCTTTGATCTCTTTAATCACATAATCCACAGAAAATGATTCTTGACCACTCCAAGAAAAAGTTCCAAATGATTCGTACTCGACTGCAGAAGATTTGTTTTAACCTGGTTTGCCCTAAAGACACTCTGGTTTCAGCTTGGGAAGGTATTTTAAACCAAAAACAAAAAAGGTTAAATTCATTTTCATTCTAATTTGTTCCATTTCTTTTTCATTAGCTGCTTGCTTGCATTTCATAATACTGGAAGTGACTTAAACTGTGCTTTAGCTGGGAACTTAAAACAATTGGGATCAGCTCTTTCAGCTGGGCTTTAAGTAAACTATGCTCCTCTAATTTATATATTGTTTTTTAATTTTTTTTTAATCCAGTCTCTAATACACCATGAGGATTTAAAGGAACAGATTTGAAATTATAATTATAAACTGAGGCTTTACAATTGGAGAGCACCAAGGCAGCAGTAGGGTTTGGATGGAAAGTGTATTTGAGGAAGCAGAGTCCCCAGCCATGCCCTAACACAGCAAAATATCACAAATATAACGTCTGTAAGGAGCATCTGTGGCAGTGGCTGAGCCTTGCTTAAAATTTATAAAAGTAATTTTGTTTGCTTCTTTGTTTTCTCACTTGTGGCTTTTTTTATCAGGTTTCCAGAGGAAGAAATTTTAATTGTTGTTAGGAGACATTTCTTCAACATCTGATTCAATCTCCAGCTCATTTCGCTCCATCCCAAGGTTTTAGGAATACAAAATTTAAATTGTTGTATTTCTTTCATGAGTATAAAAATTTCATAGCTCATAAGCATCACAAGAGCCTTCGAAATTTGAGAGTTATTAAGGTCAGTCATGAGAAAACAAAAATAAGAATCACTTTTTTCCTGGTGAAATATTAAATTTATTTCACGAGAAATATTTTTTATTTATTACTGCTCCAAGAAGAGCTGGCAGATAATAAAGCACTCGGGAGCTCTTTGTCTCTCCCTCCATCTTCCCATGTTGAAACTAAAACTGTTGCTGGAGGGGTTTTATACATTCAATAGAAAAGCTTGGAAGTTGATTTAGAGAACATTGTTCATTTAAATGTCTAAGATATTTTACTTCTCATCTGTTAAAACAAACTTGCTTTCCTTTCCTTTTTTACTTTCTGTCTTTGCTTCTTTGTTTCTTCGAATTAAATGTGTTTTCTCACATGTTCTAACCATTAGGATTCTTTTGCTGTAACAAGCATTTTACTTCATAATACATTTATAACTTTCATCCTTAACAAAGTGATCACAAATTAGAGTTGATTCTTATAAATTTGTCTAAAATAGAGTGGTCTTGAACTGCTTTATTTGTGGTCCTAGTTCAACAGGTTTTATAACTCATGGATATCCTTCAGGTGAATAATTCCCCTTGATTTGTTTTGTGCAGGTGCAGAAGCAATGATTGAAACCACAGAAGCAGAGAGCTGTTATATGAGAATTAAAAGAAATTAGTTTATTCATTTATTTACTATTTGTTAATATTTATTTGTTTATTTATTAATAATTAATTATTAATGTATTTACTATTATAGAATTATTACAAGAAATTAATAATGACGACATCTCTGATGGAAACGGGCATTTAGATGAGTGAAATTTCAGGAAAAGTGCCTGTACACGAAATGAATGGAGGATGGAGGATGGAAGATGAAGCTCTGCCAGATTTTCTGAGAGGAACAGGATGTGGTGGGAGCTGAGGTGTTTATGGGCAAGGCATGGGCTTGGAACCTTTATTTCACATTCTGTCTTTAAATAAAGCTCCTCTCCTGCTTTGGGAATCACAAACAGCCCTCTCAATCCAAGATTTTCATGCCATGTTTGTACACAAAGCTCGTTCCACCATGGCCCGAGACTTCCCAAGGTGAGAGCCGACGAGCAAAGTCCTTGTGTTGCAAAATTGGATTCCCCGGGAATTAATTGAATTTCTCGACTGAGGATTTAAAACCCCGAGTAAGGCATTTTCTGAGCACAATCCTTGCACACAGCGGGCTCCACGTCCCTCTCCTGCTAACGGTGGTGTTGTGCCTCTAATCCCCAGAGCCCCGTCACTGCTCCGTGGTGTGGAAGGCTCTGAGCTGGGACAGGCAGGGATTGGGGATGCTTCACTTGCCCCCAGCACAGCCACACCTTCTGCCTGGTAAAGCCCCTGGAGAGAAGGAGCTCCCAGATTTGTAAGGATAAACATAAAGCAGAGATGGATTCTGGGCAGAGGGTGTGACTTGATGTGACAAAAAGCAAGGCTGGACTAAGAATTATCCTGAAATCAGTTTAATGGGGTATTCTGGGCTGTGGAAAATTCAAAGAATTTGTGTAACGTGTTTCTGCCATTCTGAGCTGTGGAATGTTTCCTTAGAGGAGCCTTAAATACCAGTTACACCTCATTATTTTTATTTATAAATTTAAATTCTGGCCTGGATTCAGAGGAAATTGGCACTCTAACTGGAGTTTCAGGGAAAAGCATAATTGAGTAGCAGAGATAGAAGATAAATACAACCATTTACTCATTCTGCTAAGGCCAGCCTTGACTCCTTAGGGATGGGATCTTCAAAAAGCACTCAACACTCCCTCATGCTCCCCTAAAGTCAGATAAAATCCCCACTCCATTGATCAGACCATTTCTTCCTACACTCACTGATGCTGGCAATCATTAAAGGTGATTTGATATTGCCTGGGCCATAGGAAAAATCCAGAATTTTCTCTTTTTCATGTGACTTTTTCCATCTCCATTCCAACAGCCACAGTTACCCAAATAACTCCTACCCAAATAATTCCTACTTGTTCCGTGAAGTTCCACGCCTTCCTGTCAGGGCAGGAATAGGTTAGAGCACACGAAATACAACATTCAAAGCACAAGCTTCCCTCAAAAGTCAGATTGGATTTTGCACCTCGGTTCTCCCTTACTTTTCCCCGAGTGAGAGCATCCAGACAAGTTTATTGATGCTCATCGACTTTGACATCTCAGCAAAATTCACAGGAGTTAACCAAGGAGCTCCAAGTGCACAAGCCCTTGGAGAGAAGCATCCAGTGCCAAAGACAGCAGGTACAGTCAAGATCTACACATCCTACAAACCCTTGGAGACAAAACACTCTTCAGGCTGCTGCTGGTGGTATTTTAATTCCCCTGCCTTTGTTTTGTGTGCTCCTAAAAGCAAATGTCAGCTCGGAAGAGTTATTTGTAGGAACTCTGTTTGTTTGGCAAAACTTCTGTCCTGGATAAAGTTTGGAACCAGAATAAATTGTATTATGTGTCTCTGATCAAGGGCAGGAGAAATCAGCATTAGGGCCTGCCAGGAAAACTTTTTCAAGCAGCTCAAGACAGATCATGGAAGACTTAACTCATGTAAAGAAAACCTGTTCATTAATTAAGCTGTCAAGCTCACTTCATTAAATAATTTATCTTCTCATTTGTCTTTACTGGGCACTTTGTTTCACTGCACTTCAGTATTCAACTGAATTTAATAAAAGCAAACATATTTCTGAATAGATCCTGCCCAAACCCACTCGTGGAACGTATCTGTAATTATATGGATATATGCATTAAAAATGTTCTTGTGATGTCAGAATTTTGGCTGTTTGGGTGCATTTTGTTATTTTTAATGAATGATGAAAGGAAACTTTCTGTTTACATAGATGTTCATGAATTTTAATGTAACACTAGAAGGAATTAAACCAAAAAGCACATTAAATATGGCAAGATTTCCCACAGACAGCTCTCAATGATATGAATATTTAGTTTGCATTGTTTTGTGAAATGAGACAACCACGAGGCTGCCCCAGTCTAATACTGGGATAATAAGCAATGAACTCAGGATATGCCACAAAGCCTTTCTATAAAATTCAGAGATGCATTTAAGCTTTAAATAGGTTTAGAAGAATTTTAATAATCACAACTTTTCACAATAACAAACAAATTGAAAACATGAAATAAAAAATCTGGATAATAGTGATCATAAACACACTCAAATTCCATGGCAGCATCAATTAATTCTTTTGTCTAGAGCACCCTTTAATTCTTCATCTGAGTTCGTGTTGGTTAATTACAGAAAAGGAGCTTTAGAAGTTTGCTTTCTTAATTCCTCTTTCAAAACACAATTGTCATCATAGAAAGCTTCCAATTCTACTTCAATGTAATCATTTCTAAAGTTAATACAAATTATTTATGTGCTCTGAACCAAGGTACATAAAATACTGAGATATAAATGAATTCTGAACTTCAGCCTCAAGCATTTTATTTAGAACTAAAATTAGGAGTTAAAAACTCGGATTATATTCCATTAATTACACTAAACATGTTTTTCCTCCTGTTGATCAGGATGGAGAACACAATGAAAAGGTGCATTCATTGTTTTTCAAGAAGGTTTGATCTGACTTGGCTTTGCTCCAGAGGAGTTCAGCATCCCGAGGAAAGTAGAAAAAAATAAGTTTGCTAATATCTTTCAACTAATCCTAAAATTAACACGGATGAAGAGAAGAAACCAAAGTGAATATAATCACCTCAAGACAGGACAGTTCCTACAGGAGCTCATGGTGGCATCAGGCTTTTTGCACATGGGGCAGCCCAAATGTCACTGAGAGTAGATGAAGATGTCACCTGACCTCCATCAGGTTTGGGAGCCCTAAAAGACAGATCAGAGCAGCCTTGCTTGGTGTGATGATCAGAAAATGCTTCAGTGCAGAAGACTAAGGAAAGAGTTACATTTATTTATAATTATCTGTCTACAAAACTGGAAAAAGAAGGTGAAAAAATAAAGCTTATTTTGAACACAGAGCGGTAATTCAAATAACTCACCAAAAACTGTGAAGAAATGGGAATAACGAGCAATAACACAGGAATAAGCTGCTTCTGCAGGACTTCTGTGGACAACGGGTTTGTGCATGGTGGTGCTTTGAATCTACATAATTTTATTGTAGCACAATCACTTGTGCCAGGACTCACCAAACACGACAGAAAAAGCAAGAGGGATCTTCCCAGAAATATCCAAGCTTGCCTGCAGTGATATTTTTCTGACAATGCAAGGAGCCTGCTCACTTTGCCTGGCAGAGGAGTTTCTTTTAATCAGATCTGCACTGAGTCACTTCAGAGCACAGGAATGGCCCTGGACCAGTCTGAACTTCTCTAAAAGATGTGAAAGAACAGATAATAGAGACAGAATTCTGACTGCTGCTGATCTCTCCTGGATGTGCTGCCTATGTTCAGCTACTCCTTTTTATGTAAGGAAATCCATGTTCTCCACTTTCTTAAGGATGAGATGAGCCTCATTAACCAAACATAACGAGAACAATAATTATCATTATGCCTTCATTAACCATAGGCCAGCCAGGGTCAGGCTCTTTTTGGACAGAAAGGGATTTTCAGGCTAAACTGCCCCAACAATCTGCATAATGTTCTTTTCTGATGGACTCTTTTCTAAAGAACTAGGGGGAATTGTAATCTCTAAAATAAAGACAGGAAGGAGCAGCTCTTTAATAAATTGCTGGCTTACGTGGTGTTTGCAATGCTTTCCTTCTTATCCCACAAGATTATTTTGGACATTTGGAAAATGATCAGATCAAAAGTCCCCCCAACTCTGGTGTAAACAAGACTAAATATCTCATGATGTAAGAATACAGAAGCTCTCTCACTTGGTTTTTCTCACCTGTGGAGAAGCTTGGAAAATTCAAGTTGTCTGTTCAAGCAGTTATTGATTGGGTACAACAGATCCAAGCCACAGAGATAAAGGAATGTCCATATTTTCTATATTTTTAAAAAATATTCTGGTGAGGGATGGTTATGTTTCATTCAGAGCCCTTTTCGTAATGATGAATTTATTGTTTAAATTGCCAGCCAGTTTAGCTTGGAACAAACGTTCTTAAATGCTAAATTCTGTCATGTTCCTCATCTTTATTTCCACTTCAGTGATTTTTTCATTTGTAAACAAAATCCTGGTATTTTTAGCCCAAATTATTATTAAATAATTAATCATTCATTGAGATATAAATATAGCTAAGAGTATGAAGTTGTTTAATTGCTTGTCACTGTTGGTTATTTACGATTCCTAATGTTATAAGTAAAAAACTTGAGAATTCACAGCTGAATTCTGCTTTAAAACTTCTAAGCTGGGCCACTACAATTCTTTGTGCAACCTTTGGCACTGATGAGGCTGCTGAGGGAGTGCACCTGAGAATTTAATCTAACCTGCCTTCATGATAACACACAATGTTTGCTAGATTTCACTGGGATTTATACCCACTTCAGTAAATTCTTACTGATTTATAAACAGATTTATCTCGTGTCTCTGCTGCTTGGCACATTACTCACCATTCTGAAGGTTGAGATTATCATATTTACTCCAAGGTACAGTTTATAAAAATGCACAGGGTTCTAGAGAGAAAAAGAGGAAGAAAAAAGTTTTTGGCTTCTCCAACTTTGGGTACATTTGAGAAAAGACTACAGCAGCTGTATCTGAATTTTAACTGCCCAAACATCACATAGTTATATAGGGACAGGATTAAACAAACAAAAGAAAACACCTTCACTCTGTAGTCAAGGAATTTTCCAAAGGGAACTTACAGAAGACATGGTTTAACACCACTTGGATGTGGTTATTCCCAGGAATGATTCCATAACTTGTTAAAGAAGACCAAAACATCCATTAAATCTTGTGAGAATTTCCTCTCCTCAGAAGAGCACAGCCTACAATTGTGATCCACAGCTGAGTTTTCCCCTGAGCTGCAGTTCCTCTTTCCTGATGACTTCCTTTGCTCCAAGCACTTCAGTTCCAGCAGTGAGGACAGAGGTGGATGGAGCAGGCGCTTGTGCCGTGTTTTCTGTTTGTTTGTGCTCCCAGATCCAGCAACTGTGACCATCCAATCATGAAGATCATCAAACCATGTACAGATGTTTGGAAAACACAGTCCCTTCCCCTGAGAAACATTTTTCATTATTAAATAGAAGCATGGAAATCCCTTGGGTCCCCTGCTCCAACTCTGCAGAGACACGAGTCCTCCAGCTCAGCTTTGCTCCCAGTGGTACTTCAATCTAACTTTTAAAAATTAATTCCTCTCCAAAGTTACAAGATCTTTCTGATTTTTATTTGTCTTTTAACTGGAAATGAGCTGTGCTTCAAGGTCTTATTGAGTTATTATGACAGTTGATGAAATCAAAAATTAGTCATAACAATCAGTGGCGATGCCTTGGCCAGGGTCATTTAAATAATAGCAGCGAGACCTGAGGGTGCTGGGCAATGATGTTTGAACAGAATTATTTATGTGTGACAGAGACATTCAGTCAAATAATGACTTAGAACAGCAAAGAGGTAGAATTGGAAAGAATTGAATGCATGAATGAGCAAATCATTCTTTTAAACTTTCATCTTACCTGAATTTTCCTCGTTCTCTCTAAATTTCCTAAAGATGTATCAGGTAGGCTTGATATTTTCTGTATCAGAACATAGGGAATCATGGAAAGGATTGGGTTGGAAGGGAGTTTAAAGCCCATCCAGTCCCACCCCTGCCATGGGGACACCTCCCACTGTCCCAGGCTGCTCCAAACCCCAATGTCCAGCCTGGCCTTGGGCACTGCCAGGGATCCAGGGGCAGCCACAGCTTCTCTGGGAATTCCATCCCAGCCCCTCCCCACCCTCCCAGGGAACAATTCCTGCCCAATATCCCATCCAACCCTGCCCTCTGGCAGTGGGAAGCCATTCCCTGTGTCCTGTCCCTCCATCCCTTGTCCCCAGTCCCTCTCCAGCTCTCCTGGAGCCCCTTTAGGCCCTGCCAGGGGCTCTGAGCTCTCCCTGGAGCCTTCTCCTCTCCAGGTGAGCACCCCCAGCTCTCCCAGCCCGGCTCCAGAGGAGCTCCATCCCTCAGAGCATCTCTGTGGCCTCTGTGGACTCATTCCAGCAGCCCCACATCCTTCTGAAAGCAGGGACCCCAGAGCTGGAGGCAGCTCTGTGCGTGGGTCCCACCAGAGCAGAACTTCTCTGGGAACTTTGTGAGTGCATAAATCTTTCTCAAAAATAAAAGATGAACCACAGAGGCGCCCAAGCAGCCCTCAGTGCCGGGTGTTATCTGTCTCTTCACATCAAGCTGATTCCTGCACCACACCAAATTTGTGTCTCCTGTGCATTCCCTTCCTCATTTGCCTTGCTCCTGCACATTTCCGAGCGAGTTGCTGAGCAGAGATAATTGCTTGCTTATAATTTTTCCTTTAGTCATTCAACTTAAATGGGTCTTTAAAAACAAAAATCTTAACTTGAAAAGTGGCTACAAGAAGATCACAAACACCTTTTTCTACCTCATATGGAAAGGCTTTTGTGGTTAAACCCCAGGCAACAACCAAGTGCCACACTGTGGCTCACTCACTCCCACCTTCCCCTCCAGGGGATGTGGAGAAAAATCAGGTAAAGGTAAAACTTGTGGGTTGAGATAAGAACAGTTCAATAACTGAAAGAAAGTAAAATCTAATGATTATAATAGTGATAATAATTACAGCAATAATAATAGAATAAATTAACTCTATCCCAGCTGAAATCAGGAGAAGGACAGGTCAATTTCCCCTAGAAAGTGAGGCACTTCTGGAGCCAGGCAAATAGCCAAAGCTGTTATTGGAAACATTCTTCATGCTGCTTTTTTGCCTGCTGTAACCTTTCCTTGCCAACCTGCCCTCCCCACTGCATGAAGTGGAGCTCCAGTTCCTCCAGACGGATCACAGCTTCCAAAACCTGGAAATTTTCCTGAGGAAATTTGATAAGAAAATCAGTTCATATCGGAGCTGGTTCTGGAGAGAAGAAAATTATTAAAATATTGAAAACTAAAATTGCTGCCACTATGAGTTCCTGGGATTCCACTGGGTTTAACACTGCAGAGGGTTTATCTGGGTAATGAAGTTGTGTACAGCTCTTTAATGCCACCTGGCTCACCCTATAAAATACCAAAAGAATCATTTTACCAGTAGATGGACCCAGAACGCCAAAATACTTTTGTTCTGGTCCATTCTTTGGTATCACAAATTCTCTCCTTACAAGTCTCAGAGAAGTCCCATTTACGAACAAAGAGATGTTTTCTTTCTCACAAGCATTTAAATTGGGAAGCTGATGTACTGTCCTGTGTTCATATTTGGGTTTCCTTATATTTTCCTTCTATTTAGTCTAACAATGGGTGAATTCAAAGCCTGTTTTCTGTGAGGACTCCAAACATCCTGGCCCCCAACCAACAGCCAGGACACCACCCGTTATTTCCTTCTTTTTTGGAGGAGCTGAATGCCAGACTTGCTTCTTCCCCCTGTCTACACTGGGAAAGAACTCCCTGATCAGCATTTATTCATTCATTATTCATCCCTGATATTCATTCCTGATTGACTCCTGGTGCACCTCGCTGCAGACACTAATCTGTCCTCGAGCTGTGTCTGCTCCGTGTTGTAAAGCCCGAGGAGCTCTGGGGTTTGTACAAGTGGTTGTGGGACTGCAGGAGGGGAGAGGTCTCCTGGGAACCTCTCCCATCCTGGGAGATGCTCCTGGAAACACCAAACCAGAGCATCTGTTCTGCCCCTCCCTCCTGCCCGGATGTAGCTGGGGAAAAGGGAATGCAGATGGGATTCCCTGAGCACCAGTGTCCCCAGGCTGCCCCAGGAGCTTTGGTGTCAGCAAAGGGCAAACAACAGGTTTGGGAGCAGCTGTAAACCAGGCCAAACAAAAGAGTTAAGAAAAAAAAAGGTTTTAGGAAAATGGAAACAAACCCTGTATTTAACTGCCTGTTGAAACTGCCCCGTTTCCATGACACAGCTCAGCACCATCCCATCCCATCCCATCCCATCCCATCCCATGGATCCCATCCCATCCCATCCCATCCCATCCCATGGATCCCATCCCATCCCATCCCATCCCATGGATCCCATCCCATCCCATCCCATCCCATCCCATCCCATCCCATCCCATCCCATCCCCATCCAATCCCATCCCATCCCATCCCATCCATCCCATCCCATCCCATCCCATCCCATCCCATCCCATGGATTCCCATCCCAGGACCCATCCCACGGATCCCATCCCATCCCATCCCATCCCATGGATCCCATCCATCCCATGGATCCCATCCCATCCCATCCCATCCCATCCCATCCCATCCCATCCCATCCCATCCCATCCCATCCCATGGATCCCATCCCATCCCATCCCATCCCTGCCATGTCAGGGACACCTTCCACCATCCCAGGCTGCTCCAAGCTCCATCCGACCTGGCCTTGGACACTTTCCATGGATGGGGCAGCAACAGCTTCTCTGGGCACCCTGTGCCAGGGACTCCCCACCCTCAAAATATAATAAATTGTGTAAGTTTAATATAAATTTATATGAGATTGTGCATGGGTTGATGCAGTAATTCAGATATGTGCATTTAAAAGGCCAAGTGGGAAGAAAGCCCACTCTGGACAGCAGAGTTGGCAGAGTTACTGAAGCAAAGCTGAGATAAACCTGCAAGCAACAAGTAGAACTCAGAGAGGAATAATTAACCACATAAATCTGAGGTAAACCACCAAAAATTTGCTATTAAAAGGACAGTTTGTGATTGACAGAGAAAGACTCTCCAGTTGTAGTCGTTGGTTGGAGAAGAACAAAGTGAGATGATGTAATAGTAAAAAATATGGGAATGTTTTAAAATATTTTTAAAAGAGTAAAAATATGTAATAATATTTAAAAATAGTAAAAAACAAATAGCAAATAAAAAAGCTAAAAGTATTTTAACATAGTAAAACGTATGGAAAAAATATGGAAATTTTCCTCAAGAAACAGTTAGAACAAAAGAAAAAAATAAAAACCCACACAGAAAAGGATAATTATGCAGAAAATGGGGAGACAGAACAAATGATCTTTTCAGGTCTTTCCAAACTTGTCAGTCTAATTCCAGTCACTGTCACTGCTGGTATTTTCAAGTTCCTGGTTTTTTATGCAAACATTTGTTCAAAGGACAAATAAATAAGACAGATATAGACGTAGTTCTGAAATCTGTACAGTCTGTTCAAGTCTCAATATTTTAGGCTAAATATAAATATCGTGTAAAAAATCTGTGATTGGAACAAAAAAATCCCCACAGAATAACACTGCTGGAACAGAGACAAAGGTATTTCTTCATCTCAGTCACAAACAGAATAATATACTGCAGAAAAAAAGCCAAAACCAACCCACAACCAGCACAGCAAACTCAGAATGCAGCTCTGTCCTCCTCCCATATTTCAGGATATTTTTCTAAAATCTGAGTACAACAGAAAATCAGGGAGACATTTTTAACCAACAGCACTGGTTTGATGCTGCCTTTGTGAAGATCCATCAGATTTTGCCTCCTGCTAAATTGGGAGGGCGTCAGAAGCCATCAGTGCCTGTCTCAGGGTGGGAGACAGGAACACATTCCCAGTTTTTTCTGGAGATGATAGCATAGGGTTAAAATGTTTCTAAAAATCATGGTAGTTAAGATAAGCCTTGGGAACAGGAGTGGGCATTGTCTTTGCTGAAATGATGTGAACCTGTACGTGGTGTGCCCACCTGTACGGCAGATGATGAAGTTAAATGTGATGATTGCTTAGTAAATAATCATTTAATTATCACAAGAATCACGGGGAAGGGACAACAATCATGAGGAATGTTGTGGGGAGGGGGCTTAAACTCATGCCTGGGTGGAACCAATATACACAATAGAAAAATATCAAGTTGATGATTAACATATGATTATACAACAGTTATGTAAGGAAAGGGTATAAAATGTATCCATCCCGAATCCATGTCGGGATCAGATTTGGGTCTGAACCCCTGATTCCCAGAGCTCTTCAATAAAAGCACCTGCATATAATCATCCTGTAATTATGTGTTTCTGCACGAACAGAGATGTGGATGGAATAGGGCAGGGCCTGTCCCAGGTGGTGCTGGCAGCCTGCAGGATGTGATTTCTGCAGCCTGGACACCAACAACTGGAACAGGATTTGAGCATCTCCCACCCCAAGCCACCTCTTGCCCACCAGGAGCTTTATCCACTGAAGGGTTGTCCAGAAATTCTCCCTGGAGTCCCTGGCACGGTGAGCTCATGTTCCAAGCAGTTTTCTTCCTCTCAACACAAAAGATTTGAACTTTCTCTGCCTTCAGCACTTGGCAGGAGCTGCCCCACACCAGGCCCTGTCTGCTCTCACCGTGCTGGGGATTGCAGAGGAGAAAATCCCAATATTCCTGTTATTTTCCTGGTTTATAGCAGCTGGTTTATCCAGCCACTCCTTCCATGCTGGCATTTGTGACTCTTGCTAACCCCCAATTGCTTTCAAACCCACCAGCAGACTTCAAAAATTTCATGGGAAAGTAAGAGATTTAAACATAATTAAGTTGCTTCTAGTTTAATAAAAATAGACATTTGAGAAGCGCAGTCAGAGGACGTTGAATATTTCCAAATTTAGCCATAACTTTTGCTTTCTTTGGGCAATTTTTCAACCATAGCAGCCAAATCTGTTATTGCCAAATTAATCTGGGGTCAATAGCTTCAGAGTTTGAAGCTCAGGGGGTAGCCAGTTCCCAGTTTCCCTGAACTGATACAATCACTACCAATTTGGGTAATTTCCTTAATAAGTAAAATCAAGCTATCCATTTTAATACCTTCTTAAAAAATAAAATACTGTTTTGGGGCTCAGCCACACCTTTAAAGGAGTTTTATAATGGTCTAACTGCAAGGAAAGCACTCTAGAAATCTGTTTTAAAGAGATATAACTGCACCCACTGCCCTCCAATGCTCTTCTATCTCCCAATATATCATATTTCTCTTCTAACCATTTTTAGAGAAAAATAAAATCAGGTGTGAATCAGTCAGAATAAGAATTAATCACAGAACTCCAAATTATTAAATGTGTTTGATTTGAAATACGCCACCTTGATTTAGACTGGTGAGAGCCAAACCCAAACCCACAAATAGTCACATTTATCATAATATTCCGTTAATCTTTCCAGTAGGTAATTTATTTAATTCAACGGTTTTGGGGGGTTGGTTTGGGGTTTTTTTTTCATTTCTGTAATTGTGAAGAAACTTGGCAAAGTGAATAAAAAAGGCCACTGGTATATTCTGTCTGCTTTTTACAGCTCTGCCTGTGTGATTACACCATTTTAACTTGAAGAGAGTCTGTCTGGAAAAAGAATGATTTACAACTTCTGCAATGATGCTCTGCTGTCACACAACAACAGGGAAAAACAAGAAAGCAAGCAAACAAAATCCAGCCCAGAAAACAGCATTGAAACCAGGATCTTTCACCAAAAGTGGATTGTAAATACATGAAGCCACATATAAGGCGTGTTTAAAAGTAGATACAGCACAAATGCTCCATAAAGTGCAGCTCCATGGAAATTAACCAAATAAATAGTAGCAGAAATGGTGATAATTACATTATTTTCAGTACTCCTCTTCCTGCAGCTGTATACAATACTCAGCCTCCACTCAAACACTGAGTAAATCAAAGCAAAGTGAATTTAATAGGTCTATTAAAAGTGCTCTGCCAATGCATCTTTATACAACTTAGAGCAGCAGCAGCACTTCTGTGGGAATCAGGATAAATATAATATGTCCTCCCAAATAGCAGGAACTGATTTTAACAGCTACTTAGAAAGAGAATATTTGTTTAGATCAATATCCAATTAAGAATCCAGCTATTCAGAACCAACTCTTTGGTTTCCCTGCAAATTACGAAAGCAAAAGCTATTAGTAAATCTTATTAGTTTCATGCTGGTCCCTCGAGATTTTTTTTTTCCACCTGAATACTTTGCGTCCCTTAAAAGATAATTTTAAACACAGTGTGATATTGATTATTTCGAGGCACTAATGTGAGCTGATCAAACACAACCAGAGAAGATTTTACTGTATGCACAGGCAAACTGAGGACCAAGATCTGTCAACACCACAGGTTAATATTTCCACTTTACTAAAAAATTAACAACTAATCAGTAACTCAAGAAGAGAGTGGAGCCCCACTAACATTTATAATCACGGGATCTGCATAATGTTCCATGAATTAGCTGCAGGAACTTCATAAAATATGAACTCCAAAGGCTGTGAAGGTTGCAGGCCTGTTACTTTGAGGCAAGGCAGAAGGAAAATAACTCCTTTTTCTGTTTTCTTCCTGCATTCTTTGTGTTCCTTCTGCCTAAATGACTAATACTAAAGCAAACCATACGTGCTGATTTCTTTTATGCACTGAATAATCACAGCAGATGAGAAGTGAGACTAGAATCAGGTTCTTTACAGAAATAACTGCCTATAACCTTCCTAAACACAGAAATAAAGGGAAGGTGCTGAAAGGTGCAATGTTGAATGAAAATGTTGAGATTTCCCCCTTCCAGAAAAGAGCCTGAGATCCTGGAATGCCTCCCTGTCTTTCCCTTCATCAGATGAGATTTTGAGGAATAGTTTATTCCTTTTCAGTCCTCCAACATCAGTCTTGCTCTGCAGGGAAAAAAAAAAATCCTGGGCTCCAGTATTAAAGCCACAGGTAGCTGGAGCATTCCAGGTAAGGGATTCAAAATTAAGCACTGCTAATTCCTCCTTTTCACTCAGCTTTCCCAGATAAGAGCCAGACTGAGTCCCCAGGGGGATGAAAAGCCTTCTCTGTGTCTCCTGCCATCCCTCAGCTAATAAATATCAATTGCCATAAGTGGCCTGGTGCTGTCTGCTAATTGGACTCTCACTTATACCCTTTAGCTGGAGCCGTGTGCCAGCATGAAGGAAAGGATCCTGAGAAAGCAGCAAAAGAAACATTAAAAAATCTGATTTTCTTCATTAAATACATACACAAAATAACACAAAATCATTAAAACAAAGGGACGGAGTAATTTTCACTTCACGAGCGGAATTCCAGCACTTCCCATCATGTTTCCACGCTAATAATTGCTGTGATGAATGATATGAATGGCACATCATTTCCTTTCATAACTCCTCCTGCCTGTCAGCCCCGTGATGTCAGACAACATTCACTATGGCAACAATATTCCATAGCCATGCAGACACTGGAGTAGTAAGGAAAAGGGGGAAAAAAAGGAAAAAAAGGTTACTAGCAAGAATTAGATGGTAAAGAATTATTACAAAAAAGAAAAATTGGAAGAAATAATGGAAAAATTGCTCTGATTTCTTTATATACTGCTAAATTTTTTTCTCTGTTGTCACCTGTGTTTTTCAAAAAATCAGCCTTTTAATTTTTTTTTTTTTTTAACAGAAATTAAAGGCTTCTTTAGCTGGGTGTAATTCCAGGCAAAGCAAAAGCCATCACTGACTCCAAGAGGTTTGGGATCAAATATTAATTTTATAGACAGCAGGGGAACAATCAAACTTACTTCACTATCAAGTACAGTCTTATCAATTCTGTGACAAATTAGTGTCAGCACAAGTGTATGGAGCAAAAATTGTAATTTGTGTTAAAGGATACCTCTCTTAGAACTGCAGAATCACGGAATGGTTTGGGTTGGAGGGGACTTTAAAGATCATCTCATTCCACCCCTCTCCCATGGGCACCCTCCACTGGGCCAGGTGTGAATGAGCCTCCATTGCTTGTGAAAGAAAGAAATCCTGGTTTCAGAGTCTCCATGTGATAGAAATAATGGTTTGTGTTACCCCTTTGATTATGTTTTTTACACTGCCCCTCACAGGCAGAACCATGGGATTGTCAGCAGAAGGCACCACTGGAAATGAGAATTCGGGGCCTGTTGGGGCACTCAGCACCCCCTAAATTAGTAAATTAAAAAAGAAATGGTCCTATGTGGATGTCAGCAACTTTCAATATGACAAAATTGAAGTGAACTTCATCCAAGTGGAGAAAAGAATTCTTCCCAGCCGTTGTTACGGTTCACACTTGAAGGATGTTTGTTCAAGGAAACTCGAAGTGTTCTGGTGAGGGAAAGAGCTGATGTGACACAAAAGCAGAGCCAGCACGCTGCCCTACTTTGGCTGCTCTGCTGAGTGAAGTTCTGATTCCCCCTGCCTTGGGAGACTGCAAACATCACCCCTTGTGCTACCCACCCCTTGTGCTACCCACCCCTTGTGCTACCCACCCCTTGTGCTACCCACCACTTGTGCTATCCACCCCTTGTGCACCCCCCTCCCACGGCAGAGCAGAGCTGAGGGAATCCAGGCACACGAGTGTTGAGCTGCAGTGACGCAGCAGAGCTCTCTGAGGAGGTCACTGATTAAAAAGGAGGAGAAAACAGCATAAAATATTGCTGGGGGTGCAGTGGAAGGCACGGAAATGATCACAAGTATTAAGGCTGAGAGGGAAACACACTCTTGTCAGAGCTGCACCTGATTCCCTGGTGACCACCAAGTCCCACCAACTATCCTGGGCTTTACCACTCAGTGAAGGGGCTGAGGAGCCACGAGGGGACACAGTGGAAGGGCTCAGGTAATCCAGACTTTTAAGAGAAACTGAAGAGCAAAATAAGACTTTTAAAAGAACAGATGGCCTTGGCCACGCCGTTGGCACACGCAGCACCAGCACAGGCACAGCCAACCCAACTCCCAACCGGGACCTCTCCTCCAAACATTCCCACTGGAAAGATCCTTAGGATCAGGACACCCAGACAGCCTCGTCCTGCACTTCAGATTATCTCCAGCCATCTACAGCCATGGACTTAATCTGTGCTGGAGAGAGGTTTTTAGAAGGAGGGGGACTGAATGAGGTTATGAAAGAAGGAAGTTTCCTCTGGGGCGCGCCCAGAGTTCCTGACACTGTACTTTGTAGGCATTGAGGTATTTGCTATTCAGTAACCTTTAGTGCACTTCATAACATAAAGGACATAAAATATCAACCAAGGCAGCCTTTTTTTTTTTTTATCTCGTATGACTGCATCTGTCACAAAAGACCAACTTAATGATTAATGCTTTCCAAAGAGATTGCATGAAATTCTGTTCAACTTACTGATCATTTCCTGACATTTAAATATTTTTTTTTTTCTTTTACATTGTATGCACTTGTGGCTTGCAGAACATGAGAATATATTTATTGCTATGTATAAATACAGTAATTAAAGAGGAATCTCCAATTATTTGAGATATTAAAATAATGATTTAGTTACTGTTGCACCAGCAGATGCAGGAGTTGTGTCTGCATGATTCAGCAAAGCAGTCAGGGGCTTCAGTTCTGCTAAAAATGACAGAATGGCTCAAGAGATATGAGGCCTACCTTAAAATGTTTATATCTGAAACAAATTGATTCATTTTTCACCACTTGCATGAATTGGGATTCAGTCTCTAAAATCACTGTTTAAACACAAACAAGAGTTAAATCAAAGAATTTATATTATGGAATATTTATTTACTTTCAATAAAAAACTTGTTCTCTTGAACTAAACTAAAGGCTGGCTATACATTTGCATTTGTAGATGCAAATCCTTACAGTTTTTTTTCTCTTAAGAAAATAAATGGTTTTGGTATCTCAAACACTCTAAATGTCTACAAACTGCTCAGAGCTGGTTAGAGAACCAACCAGCAATATGAAGAGTATCTAACTGTAGATAAGGAATGGTATCTGGCATTTGAAACACAATCGAGTCTAGTCATTATTTCCCCTTCTTCCAAGTCTGCTTAGCTATATTTAGAATGTAAAGAGTACAAAGTCTGTAGGAAGTATGAAGTGTACATAAATCTCCCCAAAAAAAAGCCCTTTCAATTTCTGGAGATGATATTTTGACCTATATTTCTGAGATGCTACAGAAAAAAAAAAATCATAGCAAAAACTGTACAGACAGCTCAAGTTGTGACACGTGTTATTATTTTGTGCTAAATAATGCTCAAGCAAATAACAATAATGCTCAAATTGTCACTTGTCACCTTTTCAAAGGGTAACACTCATAAACTCCTCAGCAATGGCTGACTTTGTGCTCTGATTTATTCCACACCTAGCGTAAGAGAAGTTATTTTGCGTCCCAGTGTAGCTGAGATGAAGTCGCTGACACTGTTTGTCATGGTTTCAAGATGCACCAAGCTGTTAACAGAGCTCAGCTCGGGCTTTGTGACTTGTCATCAACTTCATCTTCAGAACAACCCCAAAGAAATGGAGGTCAGCCAGGCTTTGTTCTACACAGACGAGGCCCAATTTGCAGCTCCAAGATTTTGGACCCACTTCATTTAGCACTTCTCTGACAATTCTGAGAGGGAGAACTGGATGCCAACCAGGAACTTTCAGTTTTCCATATTGAAATGGCAAAGGAGCCGCGCGGGTTTTTAACGAGGGGCGTCATTGTCACCTTGCCAAGACACAGCTCAACCCCCAAACACTGAATTTACCCACATTCAGCACTTCTTTGGTAGTAGTTAAATATGTCAGGGCTCTGGCTTGGGTTTGGACTCAGAATCATTTCCAAAGAAGACTGGCAGCAGGTGTTTTCCACTTGCATATGCAATTTCTTTAAGCTCCATATGATCAGCTATATATAATTTTTACTTATATAACAAAACAAGGACATTTCTCAAATGTATCAACCTCCAGGTCTTTCTCATCTGACAACACTTATCACTGCAACTAATACGAAGTAATTTCAAACTTTGAAGACACAAAATCTTGTGTGAACACTCCTAAATCAAGGATTTATCCAAGGTATTGACAACATTCAATGTCCAAGGTGGGAAAACTAAAGCAGTTGCCAAAAGAACTTAAAACAACAGGGAAAAAAATAATGTTAAAGTCCTGAAAATCTTATTTAAAAGTAAATAAAATGATATGTTAGACATTCTAGACTGTAGATTCTTGAGGAACAAGAAAACTTGACTTTTTAAAATGAGTTTGAAATAAGATCCCACTAATGCAGTCACATCATGAAAAGTACACAAAACACTGACAATCCAGAGAGCAGAAAACACATCTCTGTGTTTGTTTCATATAAGGTACAACAGGTTTTTATTTGTTTGGTTTGGTTTTTCCACAGTCCTCAATTAACGAATTAATGAGCTCTTTGAAACCTCAAACCTTAGCTAGGGCTCAGCTTTTCTCTTTGGGATAGAACAATGAGCCCCTTGGTGAGTCTGGCCTTCCCATCTAAATTTCTGGAACACCCAAGAAAGATTTTCCTGCTCCTTTAAGCACTGACTGATGCCAGCTGACCCAGCAGATGCAAACTCTGTCAGCTGGCAATGGCCAAGAGGGCAGGAGTGACCCCAGAGTAATGATTTTACCCAACACTCACCAGATAAAGGCAGGGTGAGAAAAGATAAACAACGCCAGCTCCAAGTGGAGACACGATGAAAGGCAGACAATAATGAACATTGTCAGAGATTGCCAAAAAGATAAGGATGAGCAATGCCCTGTTGTTCAGCCAATTTTAGTAAATGAAGATAAATGACACCGGACACTGATTAGTGAGCAAATGGACAACACATGGGTAAGATGTTGGCTATCAAGAAGAATCAAATAATTGAACTTTTCGATTTTTTACATCTAACATGCAGTACAGCATGGCTATACACTTTTGTTTTTCCTCATATATTTGTGCTGTAACTCTGGGATTACAACAACCCCGGCCCAACATGGTGCATATTCTCACCTAAATAAATTATTTTCAATTTCACCCACACTGCCTCTGCTTTCGAGACATTTTGTGCTCATTCTCTGTCCCTGAAGACTTGTAATTCTGGTTCATTAGAAAAACAACAACTCTGTGGTGCCCTTACGGATTCCATGGGTGGAGTTTCCTTTTCAAAAGTGTTGCATGAGAGGGGTTTAGTCAGGGCTTTCAAAGAACAATTTTAGAAGCAGTACCTGTTAAAACTAACAACTGCAGCTCTGAGAGTGATGGCTGTGGAATACAAACAACAGCAAATATTCCCTCAAGTTTATGTAACTCATTCTCTGCTAGGGATGGTCTCTGAAATGTTGCCGAAGCAATGCAGGGAAGCTGAACTTTTTTGATAGAAATGGAATCCTGTTAAGGCTGGTGGCTGGGCTGGTTTGTGCACGACAGAGATTACGAGAGAATGATTCACAAAGTCCTGCTTGCTTTGATACACATTGGCTCATTCAGCCTGGCACATCAGCTTTGGGAAAGATTATTCCACAGCCTCGTGGAGCATTGCACATCAGTGTTGGGAAGTCTGGGATGGTTTTCAGGAAATTCACAAACTCCATAGCTGGTGATCATATGAAATTACAATTCAGAAGAAGTGAGCCCTGTGCTGGCTCTGAGTCCTGAGCAGAACAGAGGACAAATTTTCAAAGTTCTAAACTTCATATTTCCATGTTTGGGGCACTGAGGACAGCAGTGGCAGCAGTGCCAGTGACACAGAAAGAGGGGCTCATCTCACTGCATAAACACGAGGTGGGACAGAGCTCGAGCACCCTCAGAACAGTCACAACCAATTTTATTAAGAAAGCACTGAAATAAATATTCACTAAAAGGAGATAAAGCAAGAGAGATCAGCTGCTGGGCTGAGAAGGAACCAGAAATGTATTGCTCTCCCATTTTAACATCACTCCTGAATGGCACACTAATACTGAGAGGCATTGAGAGGAAAAAAAGATAAAAGCAATTCCTTCAGTCAGGAAGAATGAGAGGCCTATTTTTTGTGATGCTGTTTCTCAAACCTTTGCTTGGGCTGATTTACTTGATGCACTACTGCAAGCACTAGCATTAATGTAAACTATTCCAAAACTTTATAGCAGATGTGGTCTTCAAATCATCAAGTGGAGATAGGGAAGGATTCCACACAAAAGGTCTGTGAGAAAGGCTAAGGAGCCAGCTCCTACTTCCCTCATCTTGGAAATATAGAAGTGCTTGAAACTACTCAGAAACAAACAAAATCTGAATTCCTCTCTGACACCACGGCAGGTTTTCTTGATCTTGTATTTTGTCATGCTAATGAGCTTCCAGCAGATGAAGATTTAGTTAATGTCTTTCAAGTAGCAGGCCCAGAGCAGTAAAAAAGAAATAGAGGATTGCATAGAACCATAATTCTACTGGAATGATCATAAACGGATAAGGACAGCGTTTTAGCAAAGAATTATTTGAACAATAAATAAGAACAATACAGAAATTCAGATAAAACAAAAAATCAAAGTTTTATGAAGTAGGGGATGAGGTTCAAAGACGCTGAAGGTCTGATTCTGCTTAGATGCCTACATAGTCAGGAGAGGAAAATAAACATAAATTGCATGTTGATGAACCTCTCTGCCAGCCGTTGAAGGGAGCTCATGATGACCAGTTTAGATGTAAATATCCAGCTTTTAAATGTCTAGGGAGATAAATTTTCCATAACGCCTCTGCCACTCAAGTTTGGCAATTCTCAGCTTAACCTTTACAAAAATCTTGGCAAGAAGAGCCCAGGCAGTGTGTTAATGTCACCTTTCCAACATTTTGAATGTGGAGTTCACCCTGCCTGGCTGAGCAGTCGCTGCTCCTGAAGGCAGAGAACTCCATGAAAGGGGTCCTGCATGAAGCACATACCATTCCTAAGGAGAAATTTATTAAAAGCATCCTAAATGCCAAGTGAAAGCTCCTTTCTGTGAATCAAAACCCAACAATGTTCTCTAAAATCCATCATGTGGTCAGTCAGCTCAGCTTTGGTAATACCATGGTCGTTTGAAGATGGTGGCCACCATGCCACCTTTGAGAGTTTCTACTCTGTCCTTAATGTCCTAAATGCACAAAATACCCCAGAGTAACGATCAGGAATGTGCTGTAAAATACTTTACCCACATCATAAAAAACTAAAGAAGAAAGCAGCATTTAAGAAGTCATAAATTCCCTTAGTTCCAAGGCAGTGCACATCTTTCATGCTCACACAGATTCCTCTGGGCACATCTCAGACCAAGTGGCCCTTCCTCTTCTGCTTCCTTGCACAACATTTGTGGGCAGTCACTTCAGAGCGCTTGAATGAATCGTGCTGGAACGCCTATGAAAATCCCTTTTCCTCCTGGTTTTTTATAGGATGAGCCTCTCGTTACTGACATATTACAATTACCTGAGGTAAGCAGCCATCTGTGGATCCAGACCTCAAACTGCAGCACTTTTTTCACCACATTTTCCCCTACACATGCTCCACCTCGAATGGGCTAAGGACAACACAAGACCCTGACAGCTGGTGTTCAGTTGATGTGAAACATTCTTATTTCTGCACATTGAAGGGTCTAAATTAGCAAAGAAAATGGTGAAGGCTACAATTTATTTTCTCATCAGCACAAAACAAGGGGAGACGACCTCGTGCTGATCACAGGTCAGGTTAAATTGAAGGGACATCTTCCACTTCTTTTGGCTTTACTGCCTGTCCTTAAGAGGTTCCAAAGGGCTTCTGCAACTGCAGCTGTTCTCTTATTTTCTTAACTACACCTCCATCTGCATTATGTACATATATATAATTTCTAATTCTTAGAATCATCCCACCTTTAAGTTCAATCTTTGGCTCCATCTCCCATGAAATGGACATTTGTATCAGTGACAGATCTGATGCCATGTGGTGGCTTTAATCTCTTTTCTTCTGATGGCTGGACTAAAACAAGAGAGCTCCTCTCTGCTGTGAATTGAAAAAGAAAATCAGTGTGAAATTTCATCATCTCTTTCTTATTAACCTCTGATAACCAACTGCAACGTGCTTCAGTGGTGTGCTACTAGAACTGCCTGCAAAAGCATTAATGAGTCTATGATTTAAAAAAGGCTTTCAGAAAGAGGGAATGTTAAAAAAATTCATTTACAGCGTAGCAACTCTAATTGGTACAAGTTACAGACTCATCTTACAGAAGGATGCTGAGTTGCCCATTTCAGCTTGCTAAAGCAATGTATTTCCAAAGCAACATTGCACCTCATTCTGGAAGATTCTTTAATTAATTTGAATGCTGAAGCACTGCAAAAACAAAAAACGTGTTATGCAACATTCGGTTTCACTGAGCCATCCAACAGCATAATTTTTACCAGTTTCTCTATGTTCCCATTGTGTTTAATTCTGTTACTTGTACGAGGCTGCAGATGTCTGTGCCTTTTCCCCACAGCTAAGACTGTTCTCTCATATAATGTAATGGCTACAATATAACCCCCAGATCCAGGACAATTCACTTGTTATGGGAGGTTAATAATTTTTTCTTCCCACATTTTTATGGAACATTTACTTTCAAACACATCCTAGTGACTGAGGTGTTAATTCAATCCAGGCCTTGGAACAGCTAGTAAGAAAATGAGAAGGGAAATCCAATTTCAGAAAATGTGTAAAACTGCAGAGAGGGGGGAAAATATCATTTTTAGGGAATTGTCCGAGGATGACTTTGAAATTCACCTGCCAGCCACGTGGTGATGTTGGACAGAAGGGAACCTCATGGCTGTGCCTCATGCAAAACACAGCAGCCAAGCCCTCAGGATTTGGGAGGAGCAGCTCTGCAGATCAGGGCTGTGCAGCTCTGGTCCAGCTCGGTGCTTTCAGAGCTCTTCTGCCAAGGGTCCTCGAGAGCTCCCAGCCCAGCCCCAGCCCAGCCCCAGCCCCTGCTCTGAGTGAGGACGTTCCTTCTCACAGAGCCACCCTGCTCTGCTGGTGCTACCAGAAATAACAAAAACCCTTCTCCACTCAGCACATTTCATGGGTAAATTATCAAATAAATATTGGACACTGGGGGAAAGGGGGAATTTTTAACGTCTGCACTCAGATATGAAATTTCTCAACTTTGTCTGCTGGTCCCAAACATTATTCAACTCTTTGTCACTATTTTTATGGCAAAGATGCTGCTGATGTGGTACTGATTGTGCACCCTTTGCTGAGCACAGGAGGCCGTTCTGTCAGGCTCTGGAAGGACTCATTCTTTCCACTCAGTGCTGTGGCTGGCATTTGGGAATAGATGTTTATTCAGAGTGAACCAAAGAAAGAAAGAAATAATCAGTTTATCAGCAGCCAACAAAGCACACATACTGTGATGATTAATATGCATTTGAGTGAAGAACTGCTCTTTTCACCATTAAAACTTGTATTACTTAAATCACATCTTTCATCAAAGTCTTCTAATTGCACTACAGTTTGTGATCATTTAATTATCTGTGTTTTCTTTTCAAGATGGTATCTCGAAATGTACCGTATATATCAGAGTACTCCTCTACTTTTAAGTGTAACTTGGCCAAGTGAATTTCTCCTAGAAAAAAAAGCAATTTCAAAAGCATTTTCTTCTTGTCCAGTTTGGGCTGAAGCAAGTTAAAAATGCAGAACATTCTCAGCTCTTCATTTGAAAAGGTAGACATCATAATTATGAATTCCTGCTGCAGTTTAAGGTTCACAGGACAAACTCACAATAGCTTCATTACAAATTCTCTGTGATCTCTTCATACATTTTAAGCACCTGAAATATTTGCATTTCTGATTTTACTGGTGCAGCCCTAACAAGAGAGAGATGTTCTCACTCAGTGTGGACTGGATGAGGCTCTGAATAGAAGTTTTTTGTTGATTCTGGGCGTAAACTGAAGAGAAAAAAGGAAATGGAGATCAAAAAGAAAGGTAAAGCCTGACTGCCCATTGCACTGTGACTTCCATTGTGGCTTATTTCAACTCACCTTTTAAAGGATAACCTCTTCTCAAAGTGAATGAAATTATTCTTTAAACGTTCTTTGTCCAGCTCCCAGTGAGATGTCCAGGATTTGAGGGTTCTGGCAGGTCTGCTTTGAAAGAAAAAGAAATGAAAAAACCTCCAGTTGAGTGTCTATACACTGTAATGTAAAAGAGATTTGTTTAGGCACATTCAGAGGAATAGAGATTTTCTGCTTTATTAAATGGAGTAGAGATTTTCACTAAAGAAAATCTAAACATGCTGGGAAATCAAGTTTTATAAATATGGCCCTTTGTCCAATTAGCATGTGATATAGCTCTTTCCATGGCATCATTATGCATATATTGTTTTCTATCCTTTAATGCGTGTGTGTGTGTGTACATAAAACACTGCAACAGCACACAGGAATAGCACATTGTAATTAAAGTGGTTCAGTGAAATATAGCTCAGAATAAAGCTAGTTACAACAATTTCCTTCTTCTCTGGGAACTTTTTTTGGGGTATATTCAATGTATTTTAACAGTATTTGGTGTCATGTTCAGCTGGAACATGGATTTGTCTGATTTGAGCATGAGACATAAGGGATGTGTGAGAAAATCTCTGTGTGATCAAGATATATGTATATAACTTCATAATATAATACAATGAGAAGCTGATAAATGCAAGTTATAAGAAGATAATAGATTTTCTTCACATGGGTAAGTATAAAATACATGTAAATATAAAACATTCTTCCAGACACTTTAATTCCTCTTACAGCACCATCGGAGCTGGCACTTCTATAATGACAATATCATTCTTTGAAATATTTTTACAATGATAAAGAAGGATGAGATTTAATAAAGAGGTAATTAACAAGCTGTAATACCTAAACATCCCTGTTTACGTGGGGTAGCAGATTTTTTATATACTCATTTTAGTCAGCTCTGACAGCAAGTCTGTGGCTGATGGTTATGCCAGTCATAATTAAAACTCTTTCCCATTACATTCATTATCACAACAGATGGGATGGTTTTGAGAGTAAGAGGTACCAGTTTTATATTAAAAAAAAAAATTACTTGTGCCACTCTGTTCTTTCTGCTTCATCCCTTTGTTTTCTTTTCAAAGAAAAGGAAGGATTAACTTGAACACCAAAGCTCTGGTATTAATACAAAGGCATTATAGAAACCACAAATAGGATGATTGGAATCTGAAAGCTAAACATGGGAATGGATCCTAAGCCATGATAATAACATACTGCTGCAAGCTGTATTTATAGATCAGGTTCATGGAATAAAATCATGAAAGTAGACAATTATTACCAGCCATCTGAGATAATTAACAACTGGTCACTTAACTGACTTTTACCACTGCTCTGAAGCCACTGATACAATCTGGGTGTGGTGTCTGATGGAGAAACCAGTCAGTCTTACCTTAGAGCTATTGAGTGTTTAATTTCCAACAAGATAATGTCAACTCCATAAATTAACTGGGATTTTTTGGGATTTTTTCTTTTGGAGAATCTAAGACCATCCACCATGAATAAACCAAAACAAAGCCAAGACCAAATGAAGACAAAAAAACGTGAATATGAAATAGAGTCGAGTAACAGAAGCTGCCTCTGTACTTGAATGCCTTTGGAATCCTGATTGGAACTTTAAAGTTTCTGTGCTCTTGAGCCCAATTCACAGGTTAGAAAAAGAGAGATTCATGGTTCAAAACCACTTGGTATCTTGTACTCTATCATATCACAGAATCACAGAATTACCAGGTTGGAAGAGACCTTCAAGATCATCGAGTCCAACCCATGTCCGAACACCTCAACTAAACTAAACCATGGCACCGAGTGCCACATCCAATCTCTTTTTAAACACCTCCAGGGATGGTGATTCCACCACCTCCCCGGGTAACCATTCCAATACTTTATCACTCTTTCTGTAAAAAAGTTTCTCCTAATATCCAACCTATATTTCCCTTGGTGCAACTTAAGGCTGTGTCCTCTTGTTCTGTCAGTTGTTGCCCGGAAAAAGAGACCAACCCCCACCTCAGTGCAGCCACCTTTCAAGAAGTTGTTTGCATTTAAATAAGAAGGGGTTCTATAAGACAGGCAGAGCTCCTCAGAAGGAACAGGTGGGAAGCCAACCGTGTTTTCCTTTCAGATCTACGGAAACCAATTTGACTTAATTACACAATTACCCCAACCAGCACTTTTTTCCTGCCTGAGAGGGAACACAGAAATGTATGAGCTCACAAAGTGATGAGATGAATGGCTCATTTGCTCAGCAGCTTATTTTATTGGAATGGCCAGTCCTTGGCATTCCGGGCAGATGTACAAAACACGCTGCAGCAAACAGGTGTTGAACAATTTTTCCCTTGGAAAGGTTTCCTCCTTTCCCTCATCCTCTGTGTGCTCTCCAGAACTGCCATTTCAAACAGCTGCTGGCTCCGTGCCTGTGCTCAGTGGCTGTAGCTGGGAGCAATTCATCACTTCAAAAAGCCAGCTCAGCACACTTGAGCCATCTGAACTATTTCCACCATCCCACATAATATTTGAGAATATAATTGGGGGGGAAGAGAGAACTTCAACTCTCATTGATGTTATTGCTGCTCCAGGAGAGAGGCAAAGAGTATTTCTATTCTATTCTATTCTATTCTATTCTATTCTATTCTATTCTATTCTATTCTATTCTATTCTATTCTATTCTATTCTATTCTATTCTATTCTATTCTATTCTATTCTATTCTATTCTATCTCATTCCTATTTTATTCCTATTGTCCTATTCTATTCCATTCTGTTCTATTCTATTCTATTCATCTCATTCCTATTCTATTTCTATTGTCTTATTCTATTCAATCCTATTCTATCCTTTATTTATTTTTACACTCTTCAAGATAAAATTTGACACCTGTCCAAACTCACACATGTGTAAGTCCAAGAGAGGTTGGAGAATGACTCTTTTAAGAGTGTAACTGGTTGAGGGAAGGGTGGTTTGCTTAAAATGGATGGAGAAAGAGGATATCCTTAGCTGAAAGTGTAGGACTCTTGTTTTCAGTTTAATTTTCTCAACACACATTCATTTTTGTTACTGTTATTTACACACAAGTATAGGTTAGTCCTTTAATACTTATTAGACAGCAGGAATGGAGCACAGAGATATCAAAGAGGAAAAACCACCATGATTCAGAAGAAAACGTATATATTTGCACTTCCTGAGAGCTCTTAATGGAGCAGAGTTCCTGTGCTAGGAAAAATTTCATTTTGAAACCCACCCCAATAAGTGTTGCCCTTGCTGCTGACATTTGTAATCCTTTTCTCCTGCTTCCGAAGCTGAAAATTGGAAGTAGGTCATGCTGCAGCATTACCTGTTACAGATTTTCCACCACTGATGGAAAAGGAGGAACTTGCTCAGCAATTCAATAAAGTTAATCAAAACCAGATAATCATAAGATATGAGGCTTTCTCCAAGGTAAAATTAACACTGAAGTCACAGGAGTAACAAATAGGAGAGAAACTCTAACAGAGAAGTTGATACAACTCCAAAAAGCTCCAGATGTTCATTTGCAGGTAAAAACTTGTAATTAAACTTTCCAGACACTGCATTTCCAGAGATTAGAACATTGAACTTTACATATGAAGCACTGATGAATATGAAACCAAACTAAATGCTTCCAGTCAGATGGGAACAGGCTGACTCCAGCCATCTGTAATCTGGATATTTATAATCAGCCCTAACAGTCACTTTTACAAGGCTGTCCTTGAGAAAATGGAGCAATATAACATTAATCAACATTTCACCTGAGGCTATGAACTCAGGACAGAAAGAAATTGCTCTGAGATTCCAATCATCCTTCAAAAATGTGTTGGATCAAAACGTTTCACTTGTTCTGGGCACACACTTTTTGGTATTTACCAGTCCAGTTTGGACTAAACTCAGTAAAATCTGGGATGAATCAGTGCCACTGCGTGAATGCCAGTTACTTCTTTTTGAAAATATGTCTAGACATCTAAAAACTCACACGTATGTGTGAATATTTATTATACAGGCACTGTGCTGCGGGGTATTTACAGGGCAGGGTGAGAGAAGTGTTATCACTAAATGCTCCAGAGACAAGAGATTAGTGATAACAGACCCCTCACCTGGCTCATCAGAGTAACCTAACACTTTATGCTACGTGATGGAATTCTTTACAGATTTATAACGGCCCCACAACTGTTCCAATATTTTTCCCCAGCCTTTCCACACATAATGGATCCCAAAGCAATGCTTCAGTGAGAAACCTTTTAACTTCCCCTTTAATTTCGCTGCTGAAGTCTCTGCAAGAAGATACTTGGGCTTGTATGTATTTTGCATAATGTAAACACCTGCATACAGGAGGGCTGCAACAAGAAATTAATTATGTCATAAGAGCTGCAGGTTCTTCCTTTGGATTTTCTCTGAGAAGCAAAGCCAAGTCCCAGTTGCAGCCTTTGTTCAAAGCTTTCCTTTGAATTGCCACAATAATTAATATTCTTTTCATCTAAAAGTCTGCCACCAAAATGGGACAGGTGGTTTCAAGAGTTGCTAAAAGCTGCTAAATATCTCTGGCAATGGTGCCATAATGTCACTACAATGACGGTCTTTTTCCCCCAAAAAAATTAGTCACAAATTTAGTGTTTTAAATGCAGTTCTGCTTTGCCTATACATTCATGTATGGAAGGGTGGCTTATACATAGATATAGAGATATATATGTGGCAGGAACAGGGGTAATTACTGAATATAAAGAAATGAAGGAGAAGATGACTCAATATTCCAAGAATACCTAAATTTCCATCTCACTGCTCATCCCAGAGTGCAGAGAGTCCTGAACCTGCAGGTTAGAAAATGTCAAAAAATGCATCACCGTTCAGCAAAGCCCAACAGAGAAGGAAACCTGGAAATAAATAAAAAAAGCCACTGGAACTCCAGAAACTCACACAAGCTCTGAGATCAAATTTCAAAGTGCAACCAAGCCTTCCTTGGGCCTCGCTTTCTGACACCCCCAGAAGTTCAATCAGCCACAAACTGCTCCCAAAGTTTCCCGTTAATATAAGCAAAGCTGCTGTGCCACCTGGCGAACATTTTCACACCCAAGAGTCTCTTTTGCTGTATTTCTCAATATAAAAGGCTAATTCAAGTGCTCTTGGCAACCTTTGTTGGTGCCTGCATTAAGATGGGTGAATAGTTGCAATCAGTAATGAGAGAGAGAGACTCCACTTCTGTCACCACGGAGGACTGGGCGTTTGTCAGCACATAACTAATGTGCTCATTATTTCTCAGCAATACGTGTTTTAATTTTGGAGAAAATGAAGCAGCATCATTTGTGGCCTATAGGAAAAAATAAAAACCTACAGGGGTAATATATTTGAGTAAAATAACACTGTGTTTTCAGCCCGTGAATTGATCAATCGTGATCGATGATAAAATTGCAATTAGATGATCAGACCTGATAGTCTAAAATGTATTTGCTTTCAATACTTTCCCATTGAACACTAAATAATTCTTGGCCCATCAGCTGCATGGATCAATCCATTAAAAATATTTAATAACACTGTGGTATTAAATGTTCTCCGAAGTGTTAAATCAATTCTATCAGACACCAACCTCACAAGAGGAGTTATTCTCAACACCTAGAATCAAATATCCAGAATAAAGGCTCTGTTATAGATCTGAAATATGGTCTGGAAATGCATAGTGAGAGTGCTCCAAAGTTGTTGTTTTGGCCCATGCCTTTGCCAACTGACCCCAGATTTATGAGCATGAGCACCAAAAGTCATTAATTCAATCAAATTCATGACAAAATTACCCCAAACTTAGACAGGACACAGACAGGCCTGGCTTAATGTGAGTTGTGCTACTCCAATAAAGAGAGGAAAAATATAGGAATGAGGGATTCCTGATAATCTTATCATACATTGCTTAGTGGCTCTTGGCTTTTTACCTAATAGAAAATACATCTTTTAATTTGAAGAAAGTCTGGATTCAGATCAAATCTTGATTCGCATTTCATGCTCTAGAAAATCCACCTTCCCAGAAGACTGAAGAAAATATCTTCAGAATTTAAGAGAAGGTCAACACTTAAAGCATGTCTTGGCTCAATCTCTACATGGTATTTCAGTCTCTTAAGTTGTTCTTTTACCTTGAATTCAGTTTAGGGAAAGTAATTTTCTCTGTATATTGTCTCACCAGTTTTTGAGGATTTAGCCAATACACTGATTTTCCTTTTAGAATCGGTTAATTTTTATTTTCTCTTGACTTCAATATAATTTCTAGTGTTGGACCCACTCCTATTTATTTATTATTTTCATACTGGAGGTCTATAACTTCTTCATGAGAATAAAACTAAATTAACCCTTTCAAACAGAGGTCTAATTTATTTGGCAGGATATTGTGTTTTCTGATAGAAAATAACATCAGTTTTGGAACTTTTGGAATAATCCAGAAATATCTTTTCTGCAGGACTTTCCTTAGGTGAACAACAGTGAGTTATAGTTTTCAACTTTACTCCCATTTTTCATATAGTAACCAAATAATATTTATTCATGAGAACATAAATCTTTTTGGGCATAGATGGAAAGATTCCATCAGATGGCAGGTGTGCCACTGGCCATTATACACCCATTAAAGGCTTTCTCTCTGGTATCTAAGGCCTCAGCCCTTTAGAGAAGTTAATTAAAGTTCAAAACTTTGTGACAGGTAGAAAAACACACATTTTCCTTTTGAAAAAATTAAAGTTTCTGGATGAAAAATTTACCTTATATTAAAATAAGAAAGGAAACTGAAGGCCTAATTTGGATGATAAATAGGAATTTTCTGCTTTTCTTTCTGTTTCCTTTTCAGAAATTGCTCTCTCAGCCTCAGCTGCCCAAGGTTCTTCAAAATGTGAAAATCTCCAGTTTGTCCAGTTTGTTTGATTATAATTACAACCCCAGTCAGAAAGCTCCAAAGCATCTCTGTCAATTCCCAGGTCTTTGTGGTGTCTGACAATCCTTTTTTGCTTAGTTTGATAGGAGACACATCCTTCATATTATCAGGGGTAGAATACTTGGCCTCAAAGAGTCTCATTGTTCACCACCATCAAATACCATTTCTAGGAACTGATTTTCCACAAATCTGGGATTTTGACCATTCACCAGGCACAGCCTGGATGCCCTCACGGAGATTTTTGGGTGGAAATCCAGAGTGGGACACAGGGAGATGTCATTGGGTGTGCTCCTTTTAGAGGATGTAACCCATTTCTCATACAGCCCACACCTTCCAGGATCTCCTAAATCACAAATCTTGACCTAAAAGGAATCATCTTAAGCCTGTCAGGAATTTAGACCCTGCCAGACATCCCATTCTTCCTTTTTCTTAGAAAATACTTGCATACAAACCCTTTTTTACTTACTTTTCTACCCTCCTTATTCACAAATTTCACCAACATGGGGATAATGTCAATGCTCTCCTTCTGTTGAGTTCTATTCTCTCTTCACCTCAGGCCCAGATATTTGCTTTTGTATCAGTTATTTCTACGAGCTGGCTGCTACTGACAACAGCTTTTCTGTTAATACTGAAAAGTGGAGAATTACTTGTTTGACCGACTGAGCTTCTATGTTTGGAAATCAATATTAAATTGCTGCTTCCATCAATTCAAGCTACTAAAATACAGACATATTCATAAACTTGTTATGAAGAAAAACTGCTCGAAAAAGGTGAGAAATAGAGCTTAAAAATACTGGTTTATTGCTACAATTTCAGTGCATTCATAAAAGAGTTTCCTGAACTCAGTGCTAACATCAGATCCTGTGTCAGAGTCTCAGAAGAAATGCACATCCCTTTTTGGTTCTTTTCTCCTTTTCTCTACAGTTTGAAGTCATTATAAATGAACAGTTCTAGTCATTACAAATGAACAGCATCCATTCTATGGACAATATTTCTCAAGAAATATATTAAAATATGGAACCCCCAATGGTGATCACTCATGAGCACGTCGGGAATGTGGCTCCCCCACCCTGCAGGTTGTGCTCACCTAGCACAGGTACAGGAGGCAGCAGAACTGAAGGAAGGGAGGTTTTTTCATGGAAAAGGCTTATTGGCTTCTAAAGGATACAGGATTACTCCAAAGCTTGGGTTTCTTTTGGAATAAACTAAAAGCAGGACTGCATTTCTGTCTCCTGTGCATGAAGGAAAACACGTTTATCACGTTCCAGCACTGAGGCTGGAGATAAGCTCTGCCATTTCCCTACAAGCAAATCCAGGCATCTGGGGAGAAACAAGTGTGCTGTCAGAAAGGGCACAGGGGAGGTCTGGGCAACAACTGTGGCTGCTTCTTCTTCACAACGAGCAGCCATGGTTCATTACAGTTAGATCATTATCCTACTGGAAAACAGGATCCTCCAAGAAGTAAATCATGGTTTGTTGTGGCTTAGAATTTCTTACAGTGCTTATGTTTAAAGCAGTCCTACCTCACACTTGAGGGGATTCATCCTGCTGTGGTAAAATGTGAGTGTGCACCTCATTTATGAGAGAGATTCCAGCCACCTTTGAAACGCCAGATTAAAAAATAAGAGTTTGTTTTTCTTTTCTGATGATTATAACTCATATTCACCTCTTATATTCTACTCAATGCTAATGTCTAGTTCTGTGACAGAGATGAGTTATTTTGTGAATGAGCAGAAGCAAAACTCTCTTGGAACCATCTGAAAATACAATTTATCAAATTCTTCAGTATTGCCAAGTGCAAACTACTGAAAGTGCTTGTCATCTAAGCCATGGATAGAACTCCCCTGCCTGTCTGCCCTGATTCAGAGATTTAGAACCAGGCTTTTAGTTAATGCTCAAGCAAAAGGCTGCGCTGTAGAGTATTTCAGTGATGAGTGGGACATTAAGAGGTTTATTATTTCACTCAGACTTGTAGTGAAATTTCCTCAGGTTTCATGGAAGAAAATGTGTCCTTCCATTCCTGCTCAGGCAAGCTCCACTCTGTAATCCTTAGGTGGCAAAAACCACAACTGTTGTTGAAAATATAAAAGATAGGCAGACATTTGTGTATTCCATGCATAAATTATGAGAAATAATACATATTTCCATTATCTGCATAGTGCAGGCATTTTTAGTTATGTTTCTGGGAATTAGCATTGGCTTAAGAGTAGATAAAGAGAATATCTGAAGGGATATGATGCCAAATTGTTGGACAGAGCAGTTCCAGTCCAGAAACATCAGCGACCTGTTAAACTCCAGAAGGGTGTCAGTGCCATGAGGGTGTGATGGTTACTGGACATTTCCCCTACACAGATGAGATTCATCACAAGAAATGTTCAGAATCGAAAAATTGAGCATCAAGTTGGCCTCAGATTTGCAGAATTCTCTCCTCTAGCTCTAGCAGGAATACCAATTACTGCCTTAGCCTACATAGCTAAATTTTAGGTGACTAAAACTTGATTAAAACGGGCCCCTTCTAAATGAAGGCTTTGCATTAAAGAACAGAGCCAATACCCAAAACAAGGTGCGTGCCATTAGTGCCAAAAAATTTATAAGTAGCAGGAATACAATTTCACATTTTTATAGCCTCATCTGTATAAGCATTTTTATAGTCACTTCCATAAAAACGTCTAAAAGTGCTCCATAAATATTAATGAATTAACCTCCCCTGCGTCCCCATATGGTGGGTATTTATTTTTACATTGTAGAGCTGGAGAAACAATTGCAATAAAGCCAAACTTGGTGCACAAGTCCAACTACCAATTCTTCTAGAGAACCAGGAATAAATAATCCTGGATCCTTGATAGTAAACTCAAGGATGAGTTATCTACCCTGCCCATGACTCCAGAGCAACGGGATTTCCAAAGATCTTGGCCCTTGTCCCAGCAGATTTCTCCAAAATTCTCCCAGGAGAATTCTCCAAAATCAAACATCTCTAAAAACCTACATGCCCAGAATAAAGAGGATGGATATTTTGGTGCTACACTTCCAGAGCTGAAAGTGTTCCTGCAGATCTTGAAATTGTTCTGCAAGATGATATTTTTAACTTGTCAATTTAATGTTTTATGGGTGGACACGTATGAGGCTGTAATCCAAGGAAGACCAAAAGATTTCAAGGAGGAAAAAGCACAAGAATACAAATTCATTCCTGACTAGAGAGAAATAACTGAAGAAATATATGTCCACAACAAGTTAAAAACCCGTGTAAGGCTCTTGTACACAGTTTGCACAAAAAAAAATATTAAAAAAAAAATCTAACAAAAGTAATACATCCAGCTCAAATTACAGAACTATTCTGCTCAAATAACGGAACATGCAAAAATTAGCACAAATCATTCTACAGAAATACTTTTTCCTAAATGCTCTTTGAAAAGACAATTTCTGAGTCTTAGGACATAATTTGGATAAAGCCTTCTACATTATTACTATTCATTTTACTTGCTTTTTCCTTTTTTTTTTTTTTTTCCCCAACTGTGTCACTGTCTTTCTCTTGCAACACACCAAATACAAACCCAGAGTGGCCAAGACACCAAGTGCCATTGAAAATAAATATATTGCATGGTTCCAACACACATTTTCCTTAAGAAATTAATTTCCTTAATACCTTAACTGAGCAACCCCACCCTATGCTCCTCATGGATTTTTCCCATTATCCCATAAGAAGGTAAGGGATCCATTTGTTGAAATCCACAGCAGTTAAATATCACAGTTTTTCTGAAAGCAAGAACTGGGAATCAGTACAGCTCCAGTACCAAACTCATTTCAACTTTATGATGGACTGCACAATATTGATATGGAGAGCAAATTGCATTAAATTTATGTTTCACCCAGAAACCTTCTCAAGAACATTTTTTTTTCCTTTTGGTATCTAAGGGAATTTCTGACAGAATTGTTCCCAGTGGCAGAGACAGTGAATTAACATTTCATAGCACGCTTTGATACACATTGACTTAAAACCACCTCATTTTGATCTATGTTCAAAGTCTCCGAAACTAAACCCAAAGCTGTTGAAAGAAATAAAATTTATTTCTAAAACTAATTCCAAACCAAATCAGAATGACTTTGGGACAGGCACTGGGGGGACACTGGCAAGCAGCCCTTTGAGTGGCTCTGAAGGGAAGACACAGTTTTAATGAGTTATAATCACTCAGGTATCAACCAAACAGAATCCATCAAGACGAATAAAACTGGATTGGAATGGATACAAATTAGTGCTTCTACAACTCCATCTGAATTCGATGATGTCATCACTCTATTGCACTAATTAATGGGGATGATGTAATATTAATAGAATAAGAAATGAGCCACTAAGTGTGAAATCACTGTGTACATTAAGTGTGATTCCTCTTCAGATTTTCATCAATTCGAAATAACTAAAGTACAAACTATAGAGGATGGAATTAACAATTTTGGACAAATCTTGATCTAAATTTAGTAGAATCTATTTTTAGTAGATTCTATTTTTAGTAGAAAAGAAATCATTTCAGTTGCTGTTTGAATACAAAACCAAGATCAGCTAAATCCTATCTGCTCAAGGAAATCCGTGCTTTCCACAGAGTCAGAGAAAAAGATTTTGCTGACTGCAGCAGAGGGAAAATTGGGTAATTAGGCCAAATCCTATAGTGCTTATTTAGGATTTAAGCTTATGAGAATAGTCTGTAAGAGATTATTAATATGATGAGATGACAAAACCTATTATTTTCCTAAGTATTTTGTAAATGTATAGGCAGAAACAGCCTGTGAGTGATTATCTACTCGAAACCTGAAATATGTGGGAGGAAGATGCCACAGCTTCACAAAAACCACACACCCCATTCCTGGCAGAAACAAGGAAAAGAACTTTCCTTCCTTCCATAAGGACACAGACACCAAATCCAGAAGAGTTTTGTGCCTGGCAGTGCTGCCAGTGAGCCCTGAAAGGGAATTTGTGGGTCTTGGTGCATTTCCATTTATCAACTCTGAAGCAAATTCCTTGTCTCTCCCATTATGGTGTGCCACGAAATTATCCTTATCCCGAGGGCAGCAACATTTGTTCACAGTTTTAATTTAATTTTATGTACTTCTTGTCACCTGGGCAGCAGTAATAACTCTCTCACCAGGATAACTTGCCTGGATTCTTTTGTTGTTCTTTTGGGGACTTGGTAATTTTTACAGTGCAAACACCATTAGGGCTGTTTATTTCTGATTATGAGATTTTGCAGTTCCACTCTGTTCTCTGATGAACTCCATGGCAGAGCAGGGAGTAATTACCTGTCATTTCACTCGCCCTCCCCTACCAGGCAACAGGGTCCTTTTTAGTCCTTGTTTCATTTCTTTTCTTTTTTTTTTTATCATTTTTCTTGCGTTTTGGGCAGCGTTGGGCTTTTAAATTGCGAATCACCACAAGAATCCCTCTCCAAAGATTCTCCTTAACATTCTGGCCTGAATTGTCAGGACATCATTGTTCTCCTTCCATCATTTCTAGCACACTTTTCCATCTTATCCCTCCCTAGAGACATTTTTTGGATTATGTAGGCTCAGGGAGGCTTCTCCCGTGCTGCCTCATTGAAACGTTTTTGCAGGACATGAAGCCCTTTCACTCCAGCTCTTTGCAGTGAAATATTGGCTCTTTCTGGCTCTCCTAAGATATAGGTGGGTTTCTCTTTTCTGCTGCACTCTTAATTCTTCGGAATTATGGAAGGAACAACTTCTTATTGGGGAAGGATGAGCTCAGAGAGATCAAAGCCCTGCTCTCAGCTCTGTTCAGGTCCCTTCATACCAATGTAAAGGGACTTTAAAGCAAGGCTCGATGGCTCACACTAAGGAGATTCAGGAACACATTTTTTGCCACTTTGCCGTGAAATTCTGGCATTGTGTGACGCGTGGGCCTGCCTCTTTTCAGGCAAATTATTTTTTTAAAAGGGAGGACATCCCACCTTTCTCTCTAGGTATGAAAGGAGAATTTATAAATTTGCTGGTGGAGGGTATTGTTCCCTCAGCAGAGTGGATCCATTACATGATTTCTTTTTTCCCAAAGCAGGAAGAATGTGCTGTGTCACAGTTCTCCTCAGCAGCTGCAGCTACAGAATGAGCAAAAGTAACACTCGCTCTCTGTCTCAGAGAAATATAATTTGAGCAACCTTGTTGCTGGTTTTTAGGGTAAGCACAAAAAATTCCTAAAGCATGGAAAATTCCAACAAAATCTGTTCATATTTGGTGTATATGGACAGAAAGAGATTACATGTACAGAGGAAAAATAATTATCATATCAATATTACATTGGAATAAAATATTTCAGGGATACTGTGAAAGCTAACTGAGAAAAAAATGAGCTTTTTTTACAGCATTTTTCAATAGACTCCAAGTGCTTTACAGGGAACACAAATATCATTGTCAAGCTGACAAAAAGAGACACAGAGAGGAAGACTGAGCCTCAGTTTCATGCTGCCTTTGGCATATTTGGGGGTACACTGTTTTGTGGGAAAAGGCAAATCTAGGAAGAGAAAAGCCTGAGTCCATCCCATATCTTTACACACTTTGCCTGTATTTGTGGAGCACCATGAGCCAATTGAGAAGCAAAATGAAAACATTCCATATTTTTCAGAAATTCTAATAGGAATAAGAAAAGTATTTCCCAGTGTGAGATAAAGGGGTCATTATATCATGATATAATATTATATTATCATAATAAGCAATTATTTTAAACTTCTGAAATAAATGAGGACTGGATTTCTGTCATGGAATTGGAAGGGCTGATTCAAATATTTAACAAAATTTATTTTTTATTAAACCCCAATGTTTTCCTGAGGATCAATTTCATACCTTTAGAATGTCACTTGATGAATTCAATACAAGATCATTTCTGTAATAATAAAAGAAATCGTGACATAAAAAATTCCCTAATATTGTCTATGAAAAGGGAAAACAAACACATTCTTAGGAATTCCTTTTGTGAGTATTCACAGTAGCAAATTAAAAGAAGTTTTTTTTAAGAATGATATTGTTTGGAGTGGTTGAAAGTGTTCTATCACGACTCTCTATAGACAGATGTTTTACTTTGAGTGGATTTGCTGTTTGAATAAAGGCCAGGCGTGCTCTGATATTTTAAAATTTCTTAATTCTCATACATTATGTCAAGCCTGCAACAATCAGAGTGAAACCCAGACAATGGGCTCAGCACAGAGAGTTATCCTTTTTTTCCTGGCATGGATGGTGCCTGGCAAATCCTCCCTCTTTTAAAAAAAAAAGTATGGAAAAATCAAGATTCTCATCTAGACAAGAGACAACCTCAAATCTGCTTTAGCCCATTTGTTTTGCATGGCCTTAAAGGCACAGTCCCAGCAAAGCAAGAGTGGTGTTTCCTCACAGTTATGGAATTCTGTTTTAAAAACTGGGAGTCAATTCAAAGATACTATACAAATAAATAAGTGAATAAATATTAAGTCATGGGGTCAAACCTGGTGGTGCCCTGATGCCAGTTTCAAGCAGCTGCTGCTGTGTTCTGCTGCCAGAGGACAGGGCTGGGTGGGATATTGGGAAGGAATTGGGAGGGTGGGCAGGCCCTGGCACAGGTGCCCAGAGCAGCTGGGGCTGCCCCTGGATCCCTGGCAGTGCCCAAGGCCAGGTTGGACATTGGGGCTTGGAACAGCCTGGGACAGTGAGAGGTGTCCCTGCCATGGCAGGGGTGGCACTGGATGGGCTTTAAGGTCCCTCCCAGCCCAAATCACTGTGATTTTGTGATTAGCACACATCACATAATCCGAGTGCTCCCTCAGCCACCCTCAGCTCCAGCCTCATTCAATCACCATCCAAGCCATAAAACACAATATTCAAACTTCACCATTCTTGGTTACAGAATCACAGAATCACAGAATCCCCAGGTTGGAAGAGACCTTCAAGATCATCGAGTCCAACCCATGTCCGAACACCTCAACTAAACTAAACCATGGCACCGAGTGCCACATCCAATCTCTTTTTAGACACCTCCAGGGATGGTGATTCCACCACCTCCCTGGGTAAACCACTCCAATATTTTATCACTCTTTCTGTAAAACCTTTTTTCTAATATCCAACCTATATTTCCTTGGCGCAAACTTATCACCCAAAAATCCATTATGTTGTGTTTAGGAGGATTTTTAATTGAAAATTAAACTTCAGTTCGCTGCCTGGCCTTCATTAAAAACTTCATTTTCTTCTGGAATCACCCTGTTTGCAGCTGACAAGCTCATCCCTCTCCTCCCCGCACACGGCAGCGCTGCCGGCGCGCTGCTCTCGCTTCATCATCATCCTGCAGGAAGGGACAGCAGGCCTGATTAAGTCGAGTTAATGCTAATAACCACTGTCATGTTAATAAGCATCCAGGGGCTTCTATTTGAAGGTCTGAGACACATTTTCCATGTAGCCATGGAGCTCAAGGAGGAGAGGCACTCAGAGGTCATCTGCTCCCTTCCTGTGCCCAAAGGAAGGAGCAGTTGAACTTCATCTGTGCTGACAGACACTTGCTGCCCCTCCACCGCCGTCTGACCTTCTGCTGGTGACTTTACAAGCACCCTGAGCAATCTGTTGCATTGTCTTTCTGCCCTTTTCCTCCAGGTTTAATCCAAATCTTTCTGTCTGCCACCTAAACCCTTCACATCCTGTCCATCTAAATGGATTTTTACGCTCCTCTTTCCTCCCTGTTTTACACACTTGAGAAGTCTTGCTCTGCCTCCCTTGACTGGAAACAAACAAAGTGTAAACTAGAAAATAATTTCCAGAGTCTGATGCTCTTCCTTCTCCACGCTGCCCTTCTGAATCGATTCATCTCTCTGCAGATGAAGTGCTCAAAACTGGGCACAGCCTGAGCCCCGTGTGTGGAGCAGAACAAGGAGTTTGACCACAAATTTATCTGTGCTCATGCACAGCTTCTTCCAAATGAGGTTGTGACATTCTGAGGACACTGTGTTGGCCCCCTCTTGCACATATTTTAACACAGCTCTCCGGCTTTTTTTGTGGCCCACACCAGATAATTTCTGTCCTGCAGAGGCTCTGACAGAGCTGAGGTGTTTTCCACGCTGCATTTGTTCTTCCCAGGCACCCCTTGCTCAGGGGTGGTTCTTCTATGTTTGGGTAGGATCAGTCTTTATTCTCCTCCACTCATCCAGTGTCATTTCCTAATCAATGTTTCTTCAGTAATTTTTAATATCTAATATTAACTGCGCCAAAAGACACATAACAAAGCTTGTACTCCCCCACAAAGCCTTCTGTTACATAAAGAAATCAGACTGGTCTGAGATGAATCATTATTTAAAAAAAATATCTGCTGGCTCTTATCACGTTGGTGTGTTAGAGAAGTGAAAAAAGCCAACTGCTCTGCAAATCAGAACTCCTGGATTTTGCCTTACAGAGGAAGACATTGATTTTGCCTTCTCCCAGTTCTCCATCTGCCTCTAACCCACACACAGTTCTGATATTTACTATGCAAACACTCCTCAGAATTAATCCAGGCCATGGCTTCCAACATGATCACATTCTTAATGATCACACTTTTATAATTAATACAAAATTTCAAGTAGTTCTCAATCAAAACAACCTCTGAAAATCAATATTATAGTAATTATTATAGTGGGCAGCAGTATGATAACTCAAAATATGCTTGTTCAAACAAATCTACATGCAAATTAACCCAGTTCTTCTAGATGGTAAAAGCAATTTCTGTATGCATTAAAAATATGTCCTGCCAAAGTATACAGGGAAAAGCTCTTGGGTCCTCTAGCCATTAAAGCTGTTTTCTATTTATTGGGTATTTCAAAATACATAAGGGCACCAGGGAAATTTTTAACTTCTCACAGGATACTTGAATAAACCAAGTTGTATATATTTCACCATGAGACACACTACAAAATACTACTCAATCCATTTTTAATAATGGGATCCTTCTTAATCCACAAATTACCTGAAAGTGAGGTTAAGGCCTCAGAACTGATAAAAATACTCTTTTTCATGTATAGTGACAGCTTCCCACTGTGTTACTGACCCAAAATTCATAAAAGCTTGTCTTTTCATGGTGGCAACAGGTATGGTCTGATTATTGCCAGAAGCTACATTCTTGAAGAATATTAATGATGTATTCTTTAAAAATATATTTCAAGAAATGAAGTCCAAGATAATTCACTTTCCTGAGGTGGCCACCATTGCTATAATCTACATTTTTCCTTATTCAAGGACAACCACTGGCTTTATGACCAAAAAATGATGATAAAAAAGGCAACTACAGGTTGCATTGTGAGTGGTTAAACTTCTGCAGGGTGAGGTGAGAATTTTGCCAGCAATTCACTTTTCTTGTAGGAGAATATAAGAGATAACGAAGTGCCAAAAAACAGGTGTTTAACAGAAAATAAACAAAATGTAGGCAGAAAAATGGGGTCAGTTTCTACTGCTGTCCTAAGGACCTGAGCACATTTATACAAGGGCTCAACTGGGATCATTCCCCTTAAAGGGTGATTAAGCCTCAACCCAAGGCAGGCACACGTGGAGCTGGAATTTGGGTTGCAGAGCGATGTGATCTCATGGCAAGATGTTATAGCAGGTGGCACAAGCAGGGACCTCACCTCACAGAGGGAAAACACTTCAAAAAACTCTGCAATGTCCTCTTTGTTAACTGCTACAAAAAATGCATTATTTTAAATTTGGAAAACAGTCCTGATTGGTGCCTTCTTCCTGTTGCACATTATACATTAGTGGAAAATTAATAATTCATCATTTTAACCAAAAGCTGTTTAAGTGCTTTTTAATGCGCTTGAGAAGTTTTATATGGTCCTTTATTTGAGAAGAACACCTAAAACCTCACCCACTCTTAAATTATTCCTTCATGACTGGCACAGGACATGTTCAACACATCAGGGGATATCAAAAACAGATCGTTAAAACCTTCCACAAAACTCAGAGTCCAGATGGTGAATCCAGCAAAACATACAACTTTTCCCAAAAAGTGGAACACCCTGTGGGTCAGGGTGACCCCAAGAAGGGTCTAAACTTGGGAATTTAAACTGTTTTGAGCCAGGAGCTTGGTTTGGCTCTGGAACCTTGAATCGGTTTCAACTACTTACCATGTTGAAATGGGTGAGATTTTGGATTTTATGGCACAAGGAAAAAGAAAAAAGTAGGTTAATAGAATGACAGTGAGAACATGGGTTTAATAATATGATAAAAAGAACAAGTGTTTCAAGCCTATTGGGATTTTAATTCAGATTTTTTTTTGTTTCATTTGCACCCATGCAGAGAAGGAAGCCCACTGAAGCCAGCTGAGCTGGAAACCTCAGGTAAATATTCCTTCGTTTTATTGAAAACCTTTGTTTGAGGCACTTTTCAAGGACAGGCAGTGCCCAGATTTGGTGTCACTACTGATGACACTTCACATTCCTGACTGGTTTTCCTTTGAAACAGACTTTTATGTGCTTCTGACACAGTTTTGAATAGAAAATGTGCCTCAAGTATGTTGTGAAAGCACAAGGCTGAGAGGCACAGATGTTATTACTTGCTGCCATATGCTGTTAAAGCTTTAATAATATGCATATATACTAAGTTAAAAATGGTACTTCAGCGTTCTGAATGTCAGCAAAAGAACTGTTCATTCCTTGGGAAAACACACCAACAAATGGAGCAACACTGAAGGTGAGGTTGGATTTTTGACTCTGCACAAGTGGATCCTTGAGGACTTTTCCTAAAGATCAAGCAGATCATTAGGAGTCCGTCTAAACCATTTTATATTGACATTCTTGTTTTCTGAAGCAGCAGCTTTCATTTATGTTCTCCTTTGGTTTATTTGACAGCCACCCCTCACACAATTTTCAGATATAAATGTGAGCCACGGGCTAACATGGAAACAGAAAACAAACCTTTGTGCACATCCAAAGCTTGTTAAAATTTCTGAAACCTTTGCCACCGTAAAAATTGAGACATGACCATTACCTCACCTGCCCCTTGGACAAAATCTCTGCTACATGTTCCATTCATAAGCTTTGCTAAACATTCTTGTTTTAGTGTTTTTCAGCATTCTGCCCAGAAGTTCCCATTTTGGAAAGACTTTCAATAAAATGAAGGAATATTTACCTGAGTTTTCCAGCTCAGCTGGCTTTGGTGGACTCCTTCTCCTCTACATGGGTGCAAACGAAACAAACAAACAAACAAAAATCTAAATTAAATTTCTGATAAGCTTGAAACCCTTGTTCTTATTATCATACTACCAAACCCATGATCCCATTGTCATTCTATTCGTCAACTACTTTTTTTTTGTGCCATAAAAGCCAAAACTCACCCATTTCAACACGCCAGGTAGTTGAAATCTGGGACAGTTGTCTAAGAGTTGGTCAAGCTGAACCACAAAAGCGTGGAACACCCTAATTATTCACAATTCACAGGGAATTGTGCCCGGATTCCATAGGGAATGTCAGCCCAAGCTTTATTCTCAGTGGTGGTAAGTGAAGGTGCACCAATCTACTCCATTTCCCATCAGTACTGTGGTTTTTCACTGTTTATTCTGTTAGGGAAAACACACATAAAACCTTCTGGGAATCCAGGAGTAGTTTGTAGTTGGGGTTTTGGGGGTTTTCTTTGTTTGCACTGCAGATGACGGATCCTATGCGTTCACAAACTGTCCTGGTTCTGAGGCAACTCTCCTTCAGGGTAAAATTCCACTCTCAGCATATGAAAAGTAACAAAAATCTAATTCTGAACAAATATTTCTGCTCAAAATACGGTGGAACCACTTCACTGTGCTTATTCGGTGTATTTCCTTGTTTTTACAGGAACCTTCAGAACCTCCACAGCCTTTACTAAAAGCCAAATAATTTAATTGCAAAATAACTCAGTCCCAATCAGTTGAAGCCAAACAGCTCAGACAAGCATTTCCACACTCTCTGAACGAAAGTCAATGAGAACGGAAGACAAACTGCCTCTAACAAAGTGTTTGGTCAGAGGCCCTGATGAAGCAGCTGACGCTTTTCTGTGTCGATTTAGTTGAAAAAAGTCCTGCCAATTTTTTCCAGCAGCCACCAGATTTTGTTTCCTGCCTCTGAGAAGGGCTCCTGTACCTATACCCATGAGCATATGGATGTAGGGAAGAGGAGGCGACAGCTACAACCAGTAAATGTGAAATCTGCATCACCAACAGCAGAACAGGAAAAAGTTCTGTTAATTAAAACTTGAAAGGCTCTTTCTAAAATTCATTCCAAGTAAGTTTTGTCCCCATCATTTGCCTTTGGAAAGAAATCCATTTTCCTCTTGGACTGTGACAATCATTCCCCCTAAGCCTGCTTCACTCTCTACCTTCCTTATTTGTTTTTATTTCATTTCCGAAGTCAGTCACTCTCCAACCTTCCTGATAACTATGGCTAAACTATGATAATTATGGCTAAGCTACGATAATTATAGCTAAAGCATGGGATGGCAGGTGAAAATAACCCCTCTTCCCTCTGCTTTTTGGGGCAAGGAGAGCTCCCCTTCCTTCCCAGCCCGGGGAAGCGCTGCCCTTCCCTCCCTCATTGCCAGGTTCAGGGCTCCCTCTCCTGTTCCAACAGATTTTTCACCACTGTGCTTTCAAACAGACCTGACAGACAAAAATCTGGGATATCCAGTGGAATCGAGCACTCAGGAAAAAGTAAACCTTTAAATTCCTTAACATCTAGAGTATGGCAATTCATATTAACCTCTCAAATCATAAAACATCTTTGATCACGTCACGGAGCTGTGGTATCAGCTCTGGCCTCACAACCAGGCTGGGCCCTCCCTGCCTCTGGGGGTACAAGTAGAAAGACAACAACAAAAAAAAATCATCTTGGGACAATCATTAAAACTCCTTAAAACATAAAATAAAATAAAATAATACCATAAATTCATTGGTTATTCTGCATTTAAAGAGAGATTTGGCAAATACAGAACATGTAACGTAAGCAATGAACATTTCATTTTCTTTTAAGAAGAAATTCCCTGGGATTATTCCATCTGTAAGAGAACCACAGGCAAGGAGCTAACATGATATCAAAAGACAAAATTTAAAAAAAAAAAATCTCAGAGCAATAAAACGTATTATACTTAATCAAGATCAAGCTATAAATATTCAGTGGCCACCCACTGCCTACCAATTAAACTATTTGATTTCAAACCAACCAAAGACAATTTATTTTATTAAAAAAGAGGAGTCAAATGAAAAGGAGCAGAAATTACAATTTTTGTTTCAATTTAAAAAAAAGGAAAAAATCAAAATCATAAAACCAATTAATAAAGGGAAAAAAAACACCCCAAAACTTTATGTATAAGAAGGTAATAGATTAAATTCATCTGTGGTAGGAGAAAAAAATAATTTCCAATAAATATTTAGTCAGACAATTCTGGATCTGTGGTGGAAATGTAATACCAGATTGAGCTAATATATGTAGGACTTAAAAGAGAAACTTTCACTGTCATCTAATAAATCAGCAAGGAAATAAAATAATGAAAACATGAAATATAAAAGAACCATGAACGACTACAGAAGAAATAATGCGAGCTGACGATCAATGAATTTAATGGAAGTCTTTCCAGTGCCATTAATAAAATTCAGAGCTGGTTTTTGTGCTGGGAGCTGATGGCAGTTTTTAGGTGATACAATCATTTTCAGGCATTAAAACCCCATGATGACAGTGCCTTCTGTTGGTGCTGGGGAGGGGAAGGAGGTGCTGAGGTTGCCATTAGGGAGAGATGAAATGTTCCACCCTCCACAAGGGACCGGGGATCCAATAAAACATCCCAGGCAGTGCCCTTGAGATAACCACCTGTCACATCACCACAATGTGCTCCTGAGTTATTTTCTGATGTGCTTCCATCCCTAAATCCCTGTTTTCACTGTAACACATTACTTTTTACTGCCTGGTACTCCATACAGCCCATGGATTAATTTCCCCTCCGCCGACGGAATTTTTAATGAAGATAAATTATAATCATGACATTTACATCTCAATGATTTTCACAATTGAAACATTCTCCTAATCCTGGTGCACATGCTGTAAGTGGGTTACACAGCCAGATACTAAAGCAATCATTTTATCATTGTCAGAGTGAATATAATGCCTACAGCAATCAATTGGACTTTTATGGGAACAGTTAGCTCAGCTGGTTTTGCATTGAAAAAAATGCACTGAAGTGCCCATTATCCATCTCCACTGTCAAAGGACAAGCCAGGATCTTGGCTTGCATTCCCAGGAGTGGGAAACTCTGTCTTACAACCAAAATCCATGAAGATGAGAAAGGGCCAAAAGTGGGCAGAAATAGCCAACAGCAAAAAGCTCAAGAGCCCTGGGAAGAATAAACCAGAACTTCCTGGGTCAGGGTACAAATTTGGGTCAAACAGAGGTTCCAGCTGTGGTTTCTGTAGCCATGGAGGGCAGGAGGTTTTCTTGGCCAAGGAGAGGAGGAGAAGTGAAGACAAAAAGTACTAAAAATAAAGGTAGAGGAGTAAAAAGTGAGAGCCCTGGTTGGAGAGAAGTCTTAGAGGAAATCCCAGTGCTAGTGTGGATGAAAAATGAGGACAAACTGGGCGGTTTTCTCTAGTGGTGCTACAAAGAGTTGGAAGTCAGAGTTTTCCAGCAGCTGGCAGAACCAGGACAAGTTTTTCTGCAGCTACTCACCCTTATTTCCAGCATTTCCAGGGCTCAGGTGGGCCCTTGTCTGCTTCAGGTCCTCACTTGGCCCTTTGCTGTCCCAAGCAGCCTCACTAATTTAGCTTTTCACAGCATTTCCAGAGCTCAGGTGGGCCCTTGTCTGCTTCAGGTCCTCACTTGGCCCTTTGCTGTCCCAAGCAGCCTCACTAATTTAGCTTTTCACAGCAATTGTGACTCAATTCTTGTTCATTTCAGCAAACTGGGCACCAGCTCTCTGATGCACCAATCCCTACACAGGAGTATCCAGAAGAGAGGAGTGTGTCTGCACTTCCTGACCTAGCCCATGTGCCAAAGAGTGCCAAAAAATAATGTCCTTTGCTCATTATTGAACCTTCAGGACACTGCATCAGCAATCATGGAAATTCTTGGGTAAGACGTGGTGGGAGGACCACCAAGCCAGGCAAGGAACTTCCCACAGTGAAGGTGAGGAACTCCTGTGCAGTAATTACTATGTTTTGAAAACCTCAGGCTCATAGGAAAGACAGAAAACTCCCGGTGATGGAGTCCCTTGAAATCATTTCTGCTTTTTTGTAGTGCACTGAGTCTCCTGAACATCTTAGCAAGAGATATTATGGCAATAAATCTTTTTATGCTTTTGAAGAAAAATGAACAGTAAAGGTTAAGGCTGGAATATGCTACTTAAAATAAAAGAATAAATATTTCTGCCAGCTGTTTAAACATTCAATGGCCAGATCCACAGCAGAAAATCTGTTAATGTTTCCGTTCACACCAAAGAGACTTACCCAGAGCTTGCAAACTGTGCAAACATAAAATCTTAAGTCCCCAACTTCCATACTTCAAATTTGCAATGTTTTTCTGGAATTTAGTGGTAGGGAATAATTTTGTGAATTTATTCTGGAAAGGTCCCAGCAGTAATGGATGTATTTCAGGTACCTCACGGCGTACTCAGAGAACAAAAGGAATGAAAAACTACAGAGGGTTAGGAAACAAAAAGCTTCCGTAACACAGTGGGGGAGATCAGATCCCATCAGTCAGACGGACTTTGTGCATTGAATCACATCATTCCAACGAGCAGGAATTATAATTATGATATTAATTCATTAGCAAGCATAGTGCTCAAGGGGAGTCAGGTACACGCAGTCACAGTACCTGGATACACAGACACTGCTCAAAGGGAATTGGAAATTTTTTAATTAATGCCATGCAGGAATCCGTCTACTGACGATTATTTCAATAAAAATTGATTTCCTTGTTGTTGAGTATAGATTATTTAACTTAATAACATATTCACCTGGGCACCTATCATGCATAAAAACTACAGTCCAGCAAGAAAAATTACACAGTTAAATTAATTCCACAGAGGAAAACTGGGGGGAAAAAAAGACCTTGTTTTTGCTGAAATTAAATACAGCATAAAAAATCACTGATGTCCAGTGGCTACGTAAAGGCAGCTCAGTTGCCCACTCACTTTGGTAATTAAAAGCTGGAGAACACTCACCTGCGTCCACACTGGGATTTAAGATGCAGCTCTGTAGCTGGGAGGGATCTGGCAGGTTCCCAGATTTACCTGCTGCCTGAGCAGGCTCTCCTGGTGTCAGGCTGTGCCTCCAGACAGGATCCAGCAGCACCAGCATTCCTGGCACCTCGCTGCTCTCCACGTCACACTTCCACTGCTGACACATGAAGGGATGGAAAAGGAGAAGCAAAACCAAGGGAATTGTGGAAAGCAATGGCAGATACTCAAACAAAAATCCGTGGTCAGCTGGTTAATAAGAAGAAAGACACTTTTCAGAAGCCTAAACCTACAGCTGAGGATGCTGGCCTAGGGAGAGGCAGAAGGATATTTATCTGACCGAGATCCATTGGAAAAATTGGAACACAGCAGAAAATTCAGCCAAATCAAAACCCCCATTCCCTTGAAATCTCTTCTCCAGCAGTGTGGGTGTTCCAGCAAAAGCATCTCAGCCCTCTGTGAGCCGTTTCATTCCTTTATTGCAAAGGCTACATGTATTTTCCTTACCCTACCTTGAAATGTCTCGTTCCTGTCTTTGATTTCAGCTGCTTCAACTTGACTCCCTTTTTTCCCCCCCAAAAGCAGTTTACTCACTGCTGAGCTAAAAAGTCCACTGTGACACGAGCAACACTCTTTATACTAAAAACCAGAGATGTGGAGAATGGCATTATGCATGGCAAGGGCTTGAGATGCTGAGAATAATATTCAAAGAAGGGGAACGTGAGAAGTTCGAAGCTGCCAATGGAAACAAAGGGAGCAGCAAGAAAGGAGACTGTAGAAAATGTCTTGTCAGTGACTCCTGGCCTGGAATTGAATCCCTAGGTGAGCCTCTGGCAGCCTCTGGAATGCTAATGAGGTGCTTAACATTACCCAGTACTTGGGCTGACTTTGCACTGGAGAAAATAGAGAGCAGGAAATGGGAATGCAAAACTGCTGGTGGAGCTGGGGGCAAACAGCGACCAGAGCACTGGGAGGCAGGGGGAGGACCCTGCATGAATCCTGGAAAAACAGCCTGGGAGAACAACAGAAACCTTGGTGGAATACAGCATTTTTCAGCCAGGGCACTCACGGAGCTCATGGCACTCTGCAGGACACAGCAGATCCATGACATCCTTTGGGATCCAAGAATTCTGCAAGGGGTGACCCACGAGCTTCCCACTGTCCTCTCCCTGGTTTTCTTTGCATTCAGGACATATTTTTACTCAGCTGAGAAGATCTGAATTGCAGCAAGGAGTATTTAGTGTTTACACACAGTTTTACACCAACACCACGAAATATTTTGCCAAGAATATTCTACTTTGGTGTATTTTAGTAACTAATATTTTTAGATCGATGTCCCAGATACTAAATGTCGAGTATTTTCAGATCATAACCAGCCATCAGAAATTAATAATACTTTAGTGGCTAGAAAATGAAGAATATCATTTACCATCAGAAAAAGCCTTGGGAAATAAATCTGCAAGGACAATTCAAAACAATTTTTAGGATGTTGACTTGTTTTGGATCTTCTGAAACCTGAAATGACAAAGCTCTGCTTTTAACGACATGACATAGAAAATACTCCCATCGTGTATTTTTTAAATCTCATAGAAAGAGACAACTTGTAACAATTCCACAGCGATGAAGTTGTCAGCAGTGTGATCAGGTAACCCGCCGAGGTTTCAAAACACTTTAGATAGAAAAAGCAAACTGACTTTGAAAAATACCAATCCCACTCTTGAAAATAAATTTTTGAGCATATCTCAGAATCCCACCCGATTGCACAACCACAAATTCAGATATTCTAAAATAAATCAAATTTACAGCTATTAAGTTGAACAGCAGTAAGATATCCATTAATGTACTGTTATTTCTACATCATTCAATATATAGCAAGGACCAATATTACTTTCCCCAACCTCTCACCAAGCAATGTGCATTTTCTTTCCAGAGATAACTTCCATATTCTGTCAAAAGGTGGAAGAGTTTTGGGGCTTTTTATGACAAAAACCTGAGATGTCCTCCTCAGAAATATATTGACTTTGAATATCCAACCAAACTTTGAGAGAAGACATTAATACAAACATCCCACGGACCAGGAGCCAACACTAAATCCTCAATTCTCTGCTCACCAAAGTCCAGCTTAACTCAGACAACACCAGGCAGCAAGTTTTAGAAGCGATGTGAGGTTTCCCTTCCTGCTGGGTTTCCGAAGCAAAATGTCAGCCTGTTGAAAACGAAGTGTTCTGTGGAGTTCTGTCAGCTCTGATCAGCTTTGGAAGGCAGTAAGAGGAAGGCACCCAGGTGCCTCTGTGCCTTGGTGTTTGGATGAACTCCTGAGGAGCAGCTCATCTGTGAACAAAGGGGATCCTGCACCACGGCCAAGGTCAGCCATGTGCTGAGTAAGTACCACTGGCAAGTCAACATGCCTCAGGGCACCTTGAGCTCATACACCCGATTTTTCCACTCTGTCAAAAATGATATGAGAAGGGATTACATCATGTAACCTGCCAGCTCCTTGCCTTTTGTTAAATCCCTGTCCTGCCCCCAGCCCGGCTTGTGCAATCCCCTCACGCTCCTGGCACAGCTCCCAGACCTCGCACGGAGTTTCATTAGAGAGGGAGAATGCTGATTTGGGGTGATCTGCTCTGTGTCTCCATAAAATATGTCCCTACCTCGTGATTCAAGTTGTAGAGGAAATCTGTGACCAGCAGAGCATGAATAAGATGAGAAGCTCTTACATATCTAATGTCTTCCTCCGGGTTAGAAAAGGCAAGAGGCAGAAAACATCTCCCTGGATGTGATGTCTGTGGCAATGCCAGACTGGACCCATGCTGACAACCAGCTTGCAACACAGAAGGCAGCCTCTTAATAAACACTAAACCCTTCTAACCTGAAAGATTGCAGCCACTCTAATTACCAGAAATTAAATTGTTCAAGGAAGGCTCAGAAAAATATAAGTCGCTGTGGGGCCAGAGAACAACGATATTTTTGCCTTTCTTTTTCCTCCTGACAGGATCTAATCCACTGGGTGGTATTACAGCACACGAGGTTAGAGACAGAAATACAGATACTTGCTAAAAATGGACCTTGTTGAAAAGCGTTTGAAAGATTTTGTCATAAATAAAAATTAGGGCATTTTTTTCTATGTCCTTTTGCAAGTGCCCTGTGGCATGTTCATTGCTTAGAGAGTTTGTTTTATAAAACATTTTTTGAAAGGGATATTTTAGTTCTTCTATTTACACACAAGTTGGTTTAATCACAAATTCGTAGATATTTTATTTGTGAACACACCTGTAAATTATGATCTGTAAAGCTTTTAACTTCCTTTTTCCCCCTCTTGTGCTCAAAAGAAATATTAGTTTGACAACATTGGAGGCAGCAAGGAGAGTTGCATTAAAAATTAGGTGCTAATAACTTTAATACATGAATCAGCCCACGTAGGACTGTCACTGCCACTACAGAATAGAAAAGAAACCATGTAATTATGCCAAATCCAAAGGCAGTCCTGTTGTCCACAACAGTGGGAATTTCTTGTGCTGGAGAAAATGGATAGATAATGCCAGTTTCCAACAAGCAAACCCTTGGAACAAAATAAATAACAATAAAATCGATTATATCGTGTCATACGCCTTTTGTTTCTGCGGGAATTAAGTTTTATTTCCCTCAGTAATTTTGTTTGCTGAAGGAATGGATTAGAGAATCACACTAGAGACATCTTGTAATTCACAGCCTCAGCTCTTATGCCCTGAAAGTCCTTTCCCAGAGACTTTTCTCCCTTAACCAGGCAAAAAGCACATCCTTTCATATCCCCACATCACCATATTTCATATTCTTGCTGCTGTGCTTCAGTAACTCCTCTGGTGACAGAGAAGGTTATTCAGGTCTGCAAGGGTCTCTGTTGAGCTGTGGCAAACGTACTTAGTTAAGTCCTTTTTTTGATGGTATCGTTCAGAAAACAGTCCAAACTGTTTGTGTGAACCTCGTTCGTGCCCTGCAGCACACAAGGCTTGGAGACAGCTGCCAAGCCAGCAAGATGTCAAAGCTGCTGACACCCCTGAGTTCGTCCAAAATGAGGTGCAGCTATCTGGGGGCAGAAGGAAACAGGGGGAAAACCCCATCTAATACCTAATTAGGAGCTGAAGACCTGATTCTGAAACCTTCTTTCCTCTCTGTGGTGAATATTTCATAGGTTAAAAATTTAGCAACTTATAAACTTAAATTTCTTCGAGTTTGTCAAAGCCTCTTTATCATTCATTAGAGCTGCATCAAAATCACAAGACGTTTGCCCAAATAGTGAGAATTTTGTTGCAATGCTTGGAGCTGGCTTTAAAATGTTGATGTCCCTTCAAAGGGAAGTGTGGCTGTGCAGATCCATGCACCCATAGCCCACAGCAGAATGTGATTTCCAGTCTTTGAGATGCATAACTTACATACTGTACAACATTACAGTCCTGTCACAGAATCCAGAATGGTTTCAGTTGGAAGGGACTTTAAAACTCATCCCATTCCACCCCCTGCCATGGGCAAGGACACCTTCCACTATCCCAGGTTGGTCCAAGCCCCATCCAACCTAACCTTGGACACTTCCAGGGATTATTATCCTAAAAATATCACTTCTATACTGAATGTTGCACAGTTAATTGTGAATTTTATGTAGATCGGCACCAGAGAGGTTCATACAAACTGACCTAAGAAAGACACCAACTCACCTATAAAGTATTTGTGTTTAAAACTCCTACAAAGCTAAAATTGAAAGGGTTTCTAATTTGTGTTTAATTCTGACTGTGGATTGTACATTCTGTTCATGAGGACCAAAGGCTCCTGGCTGGGTCATCAGCTGGTTTAGGTGACTCCATCTATGCCCATTGTTTAAATTTCCCTTGCTGAAAAACTGAGATCCATTCAATATTCCAACATAAGCACCCTCAGATATTAAACCCCCTTTTTGTGACTGTTTCAATGGTTTTTTTTTAAATTAAGTTGTCTATTTTTGTTACAGTGGGCAGTGAAACCAGGAAAAACCTGTGACACATCATTTGGCCTTTCACATCACTGAATAAAGGAACATGTTTGATATGAAGATAGAATCTACCCACATAATATCCCTTTGTACAGTTTAAGAGTGGCACATTTCAGAGGCTACACATCACTAGAAAAAAACACATTTCATTGTTCACCTTGTGCTGATATGATCTGCAATCCATGAGATGATGTGAAGGGAAGGCAGGGTCAGAAGAACTGTGTGACTTAAGCTGAGGAGAAAATAAAACCTTCAGGAAAAGCAAATAAATAAATCATTACTAAAGCAAAGTATGACAAAACTGCACAGAAAAAAAATACAATTTAAAAACCCAGTGGTTATCACCGTACATAAATAATGCCACAAATTCTCAGGAGATATGAAATGATACAAAACAGTGATTTGAAACGATTTTGAGAAGTTTATGTAAAATAATTTTGGTTGGGATTATTTAAAATGTTTTCTACAAGATCCTATGGTCATGTTTAGGTATCAGTAGATATTACTTGATTTTTTTTGGAAAAAAGTACATTAAAGAACAATATAATTATGGAAAATTATAAATGCTCAGATATAGACTGGGTTTCTAATGAAAGATCAAAATTACTCACCCACTGGTTTTTCCTTTTTCCTTTTTTTTTTCTCTCTAAAAGAACTAGTTTCTCAGAAGGGAAAATGAGATCAATCTAATCTATCTGGACTTCAGTGAAACACCTGATTAATTGCCACACTGGAAATTACTCGTTAAAGCAGTGTAGATGAGGATCAGCACAAAAAATGAGAGTGGCCTGAGCCCATCCAAAAGAGACAGAGCAGTGGAGTGATGAATTTAGGCTGAATTTCCCCGTGGCAGCATGGATTTACTCCTTTGGCATTTTGATGCCTTGCCTAGGGAATCACATCCTGCCCATCTACACGATTCTTCCAGGTAAATATAGGGCTGTGCAGAGGTGTTTAACCATGGAGTACTCTCAAAGAATAAGAGCACATCAACTGTGATCAGGGTCGTATTCATCCTCCTCCTGAAACCACACTTGAGTGAAAAGGTGGGTGTTGGCCTTTTTATGGCATTGTGGCACGTCACTCTGTGAATAACGACCATGAATAAATATTGCATCCAGGGAATTTTAATCTCCCTTCCATCTGAAGTTCCTAACAATATCCATACTACCAGATTTATATTCCCCACCCAGCCAGGCTCAGCAAATGACAAACCCTGGCGTTCAGTTGCATTAAATGATAATTAGTCAGTCTACTTCTAATCTGATGGTTAATAGATCATGTCAAAGGCTTTCTTATGAAGAAGATTGAACTGGAATTTCATCTATAGCATTAACATAATGCATTACTATAATGGGTCCCAATCCCACACCTGAAGCTTCAAGGAAGTTCGGATATGGAAATCAACTTAAATCCGTGATTTCTGCCCCAAGTGTCTCACTGTGTAATAGGCCAAACCAGAATCTATGCATTTTTCTCCCCCTGGACTTGGGATAAATTGAAATTTTACATAAATAGTGAATTGTATTATCTGAATCCAGCATGACAAGGCAGCGCTTCCAAGATTTAACCAGGAACAGTAGGGTGAGGAGAGAATCCCAAGAAAGAAATCTGAGGAGTGACTCTGTTACCTACACATGAATTACCAGCTCCATAAATGAGATGGAGCTTCCTGCTCAGCTCCCTTCTGCCATTCCAGAGGAGCAGCAGACTCCTGTAGGTCTTCAGCCAAACTCCTGGGGTCTCCAGCCCCAGACAGATGTGCCAGACAAACTATGGGATCTAAACCGACACTTTAGCATTTCTTTCTTCATTCACAGGCACAGGTTCTCCTGAGACGAGAGCCTTTGTGGCATTCTGAGAGCTTTGAGGGTGCCAGCAGCCCAATTTCCACGTTGGATAAGGCATCACACAGGGAGCTGAGGCTGGTAAACAAAGCCAGCTTCGGAGAGAGACAGCAAAGCCACCGGTGCGGGATTGTAAATTGCCTTCCCTTCCCAACAGTCCCATATTCCCTTCACACGTGTCAGCCAAGAACCTGCCTGATGTACAGCAGCGATGTGTGCAGCATCCACAAAAGAGCTTTAGCCACCAGAATATCCTGCTGGAATTTTTTTAGGGAGAGCTAACCCTCAGGGAGGTTTTGCTAACGATATCCATGTGCAGCATGGCCGCCATCAATCACTGCTGGTGATAACAATCAAACTGAACACAACCCACAGTCATTAACATCATTAATGGATGGGTCTCCAAGGAAAGATAATTTTGTGCTGCCCTTCATCTTGCTGGGAGACAATTATTGGAAGAGACAGTCACACATTTGACATCCCCTCTCCATTCCTCGGTCGCTTGTTTCCCTTGAACTGCACCTCTGCACATGGAATATCCACCAGGAATATTGCTGTGCTCCTGCCACGTGGCTGGGGTTGTGCTGACCAAAATTCCTCCTACCAGATGTGGGTATTTCCAAATGGACCAAAATGTTCCCCTTGATTAAAAACTAATCAATATCAACCCTTTCCTGGAAGTGTTCATGAGGTTGGATGGGACACGGAGCAACCTGGCCCAGTGGAAGGTGTCCTTAACTCAGCCATCCAGGTTTCCTGTCCTACACACCTTCAAAAGATGCTAAAAAACTCAATTTTACTTGTATTTTTACTAGTAGATAAAACATAGTCAAAGAGAACGCACTAAAAAAAATTTAAAAATTCATGATCAATAAATTCTGGCATTATAACACAAGACATTTTTCTTCCAAATAGTATTCTGAAGTGCCTTAAAGATTAGAATACTATAATCACCAAATTAAATAGCTTATAATGGAAGCGATGAAATATAATATTAAGAGGTTCAGACAAGTGAGAAAAGCCGCTTTCCAATGAGATTTTAAAAGATACAGCAAGTCACTGAGGCAGAGATTCAGAGAGGCTGCAGGACCTCCAGAGGAACAGGGGTTTGCACCAAAGGCCCTTCCGTGGGACAGCAAAGTGAAGGAAGGGTTGTCAAAGTAGTCCAGAGGGGAGACAAGTCATGAGGATGACAAAATAGGATAGAAATGACAAAAAATTGGCCATAACAAGACTGACTGGGGCAGATTACAGGTGCAAAAGGATTTAAGGGTAAGAAGAAAGAATTATAGTGAAAAATAAAGGTGTGAAATGCACAGGTAAGATCATTGGAAAGTTGTACAGCCAAGAGAAAGAGGATCGGGAGACAATAGGGAAGAGAGGAAAAGGAGAATGATTCCTTTGCTTTACTGTTTGAGCCAAAGGTGGAGGAGATCTGCTAACAGAATTGAAGATTCTCTCTACAGAAATGCAGTGTTCCTCAAGTCTTGAAGTTTCTTGAAGATGAAGGAGATGAAAGAGCCGCTGAAGAGATCAGCACCTTCCCCACCACTGGGCGATGTGCATTCCTAGTCCTACAAACATGGAAGGACCAATGACACCAAACCAGCAACATTTCTGACAAAGAGAAGAAATTTTGTCATTTCTGCCTTTTGCTCCAAGTGTGACATTCCACATGTCCCTCTGGGCTCTGTGGGAATCGTGCCTGAAATAGCCAATGTGGCTCCTCCCACACAAGAGAGGGCTTGGAAGTGTTCCCTGGGTGAGGTGTCCAAGTTATGACGACAACCCCTGAGGAGGATCCACACAAACAATCAGCCCTGTAAAGATTTTTACTGTGCCTGGGCACTGCTCTGGAGATCCAGAGATGATTATTCAGCAAGTTCCTCTGCAAGCCCAGCGCTCGTGAGCACAAACAGATCTTTCATCAAAGGTCTCAGTGCTCAGGGGAATTGTCACTGCAGAAACCTTTGACCGAGCATTGTCATCCAGGTGAATTCCAGCAGTGACATCCCAGGTATCCACCATCATCCCATGGGATTAATCCCCTAAATGCATCTACAATTTATCTAGCAGTTTCCTGAATGTTTCTTTTGAGCACAATATCATCATTTAGGAGAAATTGATGCTTTTAAAGAACATTAAAGAAAAATCCATGCTGACATTAGTGTCTAAAATATTTATCCAGCAGGTATAGATTCTGTGAGAATGCTCCTCCATTGCACAGTCACACTGTGTAAACTCCAAATACATTTTAAGAAATAAACTATATGAATATTAAAAACTGAATTACAGAAAGGAGGGGATGGATTTGCTCAGCTGGAGCTTTTAACTAACAGCGAAGGAGCAGGATGAGCTCCTGCACAGACCTTGTAAACAGAATTTTTGAAGTGTATTTGAGGGGTAATGAGGAGCATTTACTGAGATCCCACCTGAACCTTGGTAAAAAATGGGAGGAAATCTACCCTCTTCTTTTAACCAGATGATGATTAATATTATTATTATTATTATTATTATTGTTGCTGTTATTATTATTGATGTTGTTATTGTTGTTATTATTATTATTGATATTGGGTTTTTCTGGGAGTGTTTTTGGTTTGGTTTGGTTCGGTTTTTTCAGTCTTCCAAATCTGGGAGTCAAAAGCTATGCATTCCTTACTATGCCCTGTCTTTCCTCAGTAGGAATCTGCACAGATCAGCCAACTGCTACAGTCAGGGCTTAGAGTAAAAGGGAATTGATGTTCTATCAAGTGAAGTGTAGCCTTGATCTGGTAAAAAGTTACAAATAGGAGTAAAGAACTTCACACAAGTAGAGCTATTGATTTCATTTGCTTTGTACTGAATTGATTTCAAGGCAATTTATTCACAGAGAGTCCGTCTTTTAAAACATTGGATGTAATCATCATCATTGTTAAGCTGAAAAATATTTCAGCATCAAAAAATGGCATCCCTTCAGAAATTAATGTAAATAGAGAAGGTAAATCTGCTATAATGTTGTAGTTGATGAATTTATCATTTGTTAGGAGTACATTTGTTAGCTCTGGGTGCATTATGGACTGAGATGTCAGCAAAGAAAACATCTGAAAATATTTTTTCGATGAAAAGTTGAAAAGTTGAATTAAGTTGAAAACTTAATTATTATTAAAGGATAAGCAAATAGATTTACAAATTCAGGGGTTTATAGGGAACATTTTCAAATTAAATACTAATTACTTTTATCAGCAAACTGCCAAAAAGTGTGGTTTTGTTATTTGAAGGCTGAAATAGTCAAAGTATCTACTTTTGGAACAAAATTTCCTCTCTTTAGAAACACAGCCTCCCTGCAGCTGAGCTAACCCTACTCACAAACTATCTCCAGCAGACTTCACCAGAAATAATTTCACAAACTCTCCACACTCCACAGCTCTGTAGTTCCTGGTGGGCTGAGGAGTGTTGGGAAAAAAAACCCCAAAAAACAGGAATAACCAAAATTCCCAGCAGTCTCCTCATGTACAACTTAGCAAGAAATTCTGAATGCACAGCGGGGGAGACAAGGAATTCTCTTGTTTAAGAGAGCCCCAGACAGCCTAAGAAGAGAGATTAATGACATAGCTCAGTTAGAGCAGCACAAGTCTAAACTGCCTTAACTCTTCCGTCTAAAAGTGGCATTGTAAGTAAATAAAACCTAAGGAAACCTCACATCACCTCGGGCACAGTTGGAGTGCTGCACTCCACAGCCCCACCCTGGCTTTGCCAGCACTTCACTGATGGTTTTATAGAACAAAAGAGAAACAAAACCAGAAAACCAGCAGCTTCCAGTGCCTAAAGAGGCTCCAAAGGAGCTGGAGAGGGAATTTTTACAAGGGCATGGAGTGGCAGTGCACAGGGAATGGCTTCACACTGTCTAAAGGCAGGGATGGACGGGATATGGGGAAAAAATTCCTCCCTGTGAGGGTGGGGAGGGACTAAAATAGAATTCCCTGAGAAGCTGTGGCTGCCCCTGGATCCCTGGCAGTGTCCAAGGCCAGGCTGGATGGGGCTTGGAGCAGCCTGGGATAGAGGAAGGTGTCCCTGATATGGCAGGGGTGGCACTGGATGATCTTGAAAGTCCCTTCCAACCCAACCCATCCTGTGGACCTGTGATTATTTTTATTTCCTATAAGTAATGGAAAAAGAGATAAAATACACTGTGAAATACACTGCTAAACAAAGTAGAGATTAAGAAAAAGATTCCTCTGTATTTAACTGGAATGAGCTTACTGTAAATCAAAAGCTTAAAAGTTTTAAAGTTGTAATTGGATCAGCAGGGCTCTGACAGCTCTCTGGTTTTATGGCAGTGTGGATCTAAAAGAATGGCTTCTTCTGAAAAGGAGGCTCACGAGAGACAAGCAGTAAAAAAGATCCGGCCTGGGATATATTTTCAAAGGAATTTCAAATAGACTATCAATCTCTTAATGCTCTTTGTGTATTATGAGCAAACAGAGCTTCAGTTTCAACTTCAGAATGCAACATACACTACTTTGCCAACTTCTCCTCAGTGCTCCTAAGACCCCATTATTTGGCAGATGACAAGGACTTACCTGATTGTCTGCAGTGTTTGATTTACACTCTTGACAAGCACAGTCCATTAAACTGGGGGAATGCCAGCCAAAGGCAGTGATGGAGGTTTCCAGAGCTGCAGAGGAGTGAGGCAAAAATAAATAATGAGGTTTTCACCTCTGCAGCCCAGGCACCCAGCTCGCTGTTATCAAGGCTGTTATCGTTCAAAGGTAATTATTATAGCTCAAAATAAAGTTAGAGGCACATGGAAACCTCAGTCAGTAATTAAAATTCCATGGAAAGCAGCATGCTGAAATTCATAGCAAATGTTTATAACCCTGTCCCTAAAATCCATTTATCGAAGTTCCCCTGACTTTCATTGGGACTTAGATATCTAAGCCACTGAGATGCTTTGGAATAGCAAATCCAGAAGAGCTGCAGATAAAACTCTGGGCATCTTCAATGCAGAAAATTCTGCCTTTCCATTCCTGAAATACAAAATGCCAGAAAATGTCTGCCCTGAATAACAGCACGAGCCCAAGGCTCTGCTGAGAGATTCTAAATAAAGGGTCAGGTCTTGAGGCATTACCTCACTGCAGCTTTGTGCAGCCTCCTCTTTAAGGGCTGGGGACCTTTGTAGCCTTTATGATCAATAACAATGGCCACAAGAATTTGGGTTTTTCTCTACCTGTGAATCCCAGGTAAATCCTGTGCTGCCCATCAGCATTCCAGGCACGCAGAGGGCACGGGGAAGGGAAGGCCACCTGTCAAGCAGAAAGAGAACAAGTGCTATTAGGGAGGATTTTACAAAGTGACAATAGCTGGAGCAGCAACAGGGACAGTGTCTATGCTTAAAATACAGGCAGGAGAACAGCCTTGGCAAAAAAAAAAAAAATAAATAAATAAAACCCCTTCCAGAGGAAATTACATTAGGGAGATCAAGGACCAAGCTGTATTTTCAATTTGTACAAAACCTATAGGGCAAATGCATTAAGGGTTTGACAGTCCAACAGAGCACTGAACTTAGCACGATCTCATCATTTATAGTATTATTTTATTACTAGTTCATAATTAAACTTTTAGCAAAAGCCGTTCTACAGCATCAATGCAGGCCAAGGGAAATGTTTGGGGATCAGCCTTGCACCCACATTGCTGGATATAGGATAAAATCTGTAAACATTGAACTGCCAGAAAATATGGCACGGCTTCCAAGGGGAAAATATCATGGCTTGAAATATATATTATTAAAAGAGAAATAAAAGGGGGAGATGGGACACGTGTAATCTAACTCCAGACTATACAATAAGAAAAAAAAATCAGGAAATAATCTAGTGAGGTATGAAAACATCCATTAAATTATGTCTTTGCTCTGAGCCTCAGAGCTTCCCAAATTTTTTGGCACATGTTGAGGATAAATGGCTGCCTAAGAGCCCCAGTGTGGTGTTGACATCAGCACTGCCCCACAAAATCATTAAACCCAACTCAAAGTTCCGAGTTAATGGACGTGTTTTTAACACGCTGCAGAATTTCTCCAATAATAATTTTCTCCAATCCAAGCTCCTCCAAGAACATTCCAATGTTCCACACATGAATTACCAAATTTAGAGAAGATTACCCTCAGAGCTGGAGTAAATTACAAAACCTTCCTTTAGAAAAAAGCCACTTATTTTCCATGGAAGCCTTTCCACCAGGAGCAGTCATTTATATTCCTGGCATGATGCTGCAGCAATACGACAATAATTCCGAAGTTTACATTACAGATTCAGAACTGGAGATCAAATGCCTGCAGCATCCCTTCCTCTGGTTACAGGTTATCATCCCTGGTGCATTTGTGGAGAAAAACAGCATCAACAAAACTCTCAGAAAAAAAATCAGGTGTATGTTTTCATGCATGTAGAATTGTGATAATTCTCATTCCTTCCTGGTCATTAAAAATATAATTCCTAGATCTTTTTGTTGCTGTTGTTGTTGATTAATTTTTGAATTATATTTTCTCTGTAGACTCTGGGCTTACGTAAAACCTTTTTTTTTTTCCTTCAGACAGCACAAGAGGTAAATTGATTGATAGATAAATATTGTAGTCCCGTTTTTGAAGAAATACACATATTTTTGGCAAAATCCTAACAGGCAAATACAGGAAAAGGATCAAGGTGACACAGGCTGGTTGGTGCACAAACAAGGATTATTATATTCATTTATTTTTTCACTGGAGCTCACAGACTGCACCTATTGTTCTAATCCATTACAAAATGGAAAAATACCCAAATAATGGAAATACCAACCTCTGTTAAATGGGTGCAGCCATTTTTGCTAGGATTGGGGTTTTTTCTGTCTTTATTCTGAGCTATTTCGACCTCCCTCTCAATAAATACATTGCTTTTTTTCAGCCTCAACTACCAATGACTGCAACTTTTGGTAAATGTTCATTTTATAATAATTGCTGATTCTTGACTAAGAAAAAATGAGAATCACATGAAACATAACCCCTGCAATCAGAATTTGGATAAAGGGGAATACTTCACAATACACTCTACTGAACCCTTCAACTTGTGGACTTTTTTATTTAAGTACCAGCACTTCTTTGTACAATAGGTCAAATAACCGGGGATGAAGCCTTTGTGCTTTTTTAATTAATTTCCTCATTTATCTTGATGATCTCCTAGATTTACTGAAGCAATCTACAAGAGTGTTATTTTAATAAAATTGCTGTCACCATTTCTCTGCCTGGAGTTCCTAACTGAGAATATTGAACAATCTACTAAGGATTTACAAGTTTAAAACAAATTGGCCACTGATTGCAGCCCTGCCAGAATGCTGACACTCACCAACCAGATGCATTTCCTAATCCAACATTTATCATGTTTGTGATAGCTATGGAATATTTTACCATATTTATCCTAGAAAACAAGTTGCAGGAGTTTTTATTTTATATATATTAAGTATATCTATTTTTTTAAATATATAGGTTGCTTATAGACATAGGCTGTAGGATTGACATTAAATATATCACTTTCTTTACAAATTATATAGCACTTTATAATCCCCTCACATTATTAACTTATTTAATTAAGTTGTTTTTGATGATTTCTTTATTTCCCTGCAATGAAAGCTGTAGATCTTCCAGACTGACACAAATTTCTGCCCTTAGGGAAGAGTTGTCCCATTTCACCCCGGCCAGTGGATCCCAGCGGTGTCGTGCTCCAGCTGCAGTTCCAATCCAGATGAACTTCTCACCCTGCAAAATTCAGCATCTTCAGGGGTGATGAAGCTCGTAAAAAGAAAGTCTTGCACTTAATAATGCCAAAAACTGGATTAATAAAATGACTCCATCCTCACTTTACCAGATTCAGCGAAACAATCGTGTCCGTCAGTGCTGCAAACCCTGCTGCAGTGTGGGCATTCCCTAGAGAGAGAGAGCTTTAATACGATTTTAATGAGACTGTGGGACCGGAGTTGAAATACGTTTTTGTTTCTCATTTAGACGCGTTGCCTTTTAACACTTCATCACTATTCATTAAGCTTAAACTGCGTCTTTAACCTCTATTCAAACCCACACTTTAAGGTGAGGTGGTTTCTTGAGAGCCCTCAGGCAAGAACAGCGAGTCCCTCAAACTCCAGGCTTCTTCCAGGCAAGCAAACCTGCCCAAAAAGGGGAGAATATCAAGGAAATCTTGACATGAAAAAGCAAGGTTTCACTTCTTTTTTTTTTTTTTAAGAGTACGGTTCTTTTCTCTAGCAGTTATTTTTTATCATTACAGTGAACAGCATTAGGAAAGGCACGATCCCACAGAAAAAAAAAATTACTCCAGAAGTCCATAGATTTCAACCTGTCATGGATGAGTTAATCAGTGCAGAGCCCTAGAGGAAAGTCAGGTACTTCAGGCCACGTTTAAAGCCTAAAGAGAAAATTGGTGTTGACCCTAGATCCTGCTGGGAATAACTGGGTAACTCGAATCAGTATCTTTATTTGCTGTGCCCTTCCTCGTGATGAGCACAGGGAATCCAGCTGGAGCTCAGGATGGCATCAGGCTCAGCACAGGGAAAAAAAACCAATCCAGCTAAGGGAAACACATTTGCCATCATTCCTGAAGCACCTCTTCCTCCAGCAGCCAGGCTGAGCAAAGTTCAAAATTCTCATTGAACGTGGTTTAATTAACACAAACTAATTTAATTAATCTTAACACAATATTTATATTTACCGTTATATTTTTTAAGGGCAGAGGCTGCAAGCGCTAAATTAAATAAGTGCAAGTTCCTTTGTTCAGACTGACAATGGAACATAACAAGAGGAAGGAACAGACTCTACATCCTAAGCAGCTGCGCCTTAATTTAAAAATAGAGGTAGAATGCCATCTACTTGTTAGTTCCCTATACTGCTGGCTGAGGGAAAGAACAGCTCCCACCCCTGGATTACTGCAGTCTTCAAGGACCTGCTGTGGCTAATCATCAGTGTCCAGAACCCATGGAAAAGGAGCAGCCACCAAATTAGCATGCACCCGGCACGTCCGGTGCATCAATTATACAGCACAGCCCCGCTCCCAAACGCCAAACTCTGGAAATCATCCCAAACTCTGAAAATCATCCCAAACTCTGAAAATCATCCCAAACTCTGAAGTGAGAGACACCCTCCGATGCTTGTTTGCGGTTTAGAATCCTCATCCTGGCCAGGAATTCGCAATACTGGAGGTATGGAAGTGACATCTTTGTTCTGCACCGCTCACCAGCCCCTGGGGGTGATCCAGGAGAGCATCCCGGTGCCCAAAATTCCAGAGCGGGTGCCAGCAGCGGGACAGGGCAGCAGGGAGTTGTTATCCAAGCATGGACACGAGTTTGGGGTTCTTCTTGGCACAGGGCTTTGATCGCAGGCTCAAATCTCACAATGGCCACCAGGAAAATCCACAGAGAGCTCCTACAAACCCATAAACTCACAGGATGATCCTGGGGGAGTGGAGGTGTCTCTGCCCATGGCAGGGGGTGGAAATGGTCTTTAAGGTCCCTTCCAACCCAAACCATTCTGGGAGTCCACAACACTTCGATTACTAAAGCCTCCATCAGTTCTCTCCCAACCCTCTTTGCACCTCATCACCTCCTCATTTGCAGCTCCTTTTGTTTTGCTAACAGACTACGCCGCCTTTCAACGGAGAAGTCTCTTTCCTGAGACTAAAAAACTCTGCTATACCTAAAAAAAAAAAAGAAAAAGAAAAAAAAAAAGGAAAAAAAAGAAAAGAAAATGAAATCAGTTGCCTTTTTATTCCTTCACTTGCAAAGGAGCCATCTGTGGAATAAAAGTCTTGGAAATAAGATCTATAATTACTGTGTATTGAGTTAAGTTGCCATATCGCCAGCTTTTCAGCAGTCCTCTTTCCAAGTGTTAGTAGTTCTTTTACAAATATTTATTTGGGAGCTTTATAAACCTTTTAGAAGCCTTAACCATACCCAAGGGGCTAAACAAGCAAGTCTCCAGTGAGAATTCCCCTGCTTTACAAAAAGGGAGAGAGCGGCTCTAAACCTGAGAATCATAAATATTATTATCAGTCTTATTGTATTTGCTTTCTGGCTTTTGATCCCACAAGGGATGAAGGCTGCCACAGTCACTCTGAAGCCAAAATGACTAAAAATGTGCTTCGGTATAAAATAAAGCTGTTTCATGCCTCTATTCATGGGGCTCTGCAGGCTGATACTGCGAGGAAACAGCCAATAGCACACAGGATATGGTTAAATAAGGTAGCAGTAACAGTTCTGTTCCTTAAATGCTGCATAAAAAAGGTATTCTGAGATTTTAAAAGTATTTTAGAGATACCTGATGAAATGCCAAGTATTTTTTTCCCACTCTCCTCTTTTATTTTTTTTTTTTTATATAAATCCAAAGGAGAGAGAATACAAAAGTGAAATACAAAATATCCACTCTTTAGTTTTACTCTATTTACAGAAGCCACTCAATCTTACACTCCTAAAGTTATCATGGAATTGATCAGAATCACAATTAATGTAAAAATACATGGACACTTGGGGTTGGTACAAAGCAGGAGCCATTCCAACTCCAGATATGAAAATACAGAATAATGTTGGGCTTTGATGCAACATGTGCTCCCTCTCCTGCCTGCTCTGAGAACCCTAGAGCATTCTCCTTCATTTTTTAGTTCATGTAACAGAACAAAATTGTAATATATATGACAGCTTCCTTCAGTTCTTTATGTTTGAGATGACTTTGACAACCTTTTCCAAAGCTTCTGGTCCTGCTGAGAGATATTATCACTTGAAATAAAATCTCCATGACCAGATTCCCAGTGTTCACATTTGTGCTGACCAAAAGAGAAGTCCAGAGATGAGGCACGATGGAGAAGAAGAGATAAAATCCTCCAAGGAGCTGAGCTCGGATGAGTTGCTTACATGATACATTGAGGTCCTTCTTGTGCCTTTGGTTAATTCCTCCTCATCCTAAATCAGAAAATCCCGCTGTGAAGAGCCAGTGTCCACAAAGGAGACAGAGGAACCCTGCAACTTTATTCGAATGGAGGGAGAGTGTCCACTGGGCACACGCCCCCAGGGTTTTCTCTCTCGACGTTTCAGAGCCTCCTTTTATCCCAAACTCCCGGCCCTCTTCCCTTCCCCATTGCTGAGGTACCAGGAAGGTGCAGCATTCCCGAGCCTCCTACCACAAATTCCCCCCTTGAACCTGGCATTGCACCCCAAAGCTCAGAGATTTGGGCTTGTGCAGACCCTTGTCTGTTTCAGGAGCCAAACTCTCTGTGCTCTGTAAGGAACCTGCTGCCCAAAGTCAGTAGAGACATTCAGACCCCTCCAAAGCCATTAACACCATCCCCTCACCCTCGGAATTGTTCCTAAAGGTATCAGCATGCCTTCCCTATCACCTTGGGAAATATGCACATTCCCAAGAGAAACCTCTTCCTGAGGTGTGGCGAGACCAGCCAGCACAAATCGAAATCAAGAGCAATGATGGAACCCTCCGAATAAATACAGAGGGTGCAGAAGGATGAGAAACCACCCTCAGGAGTTATCACTGCACAATTCCCTGCTGAGCCCGGTCAGAAATTGGCAGCCTGGATTAGCCACATCTCCAGAGTTCTGTCTCCCAGCACACCTGGGACAACGGGAATATTTCTGAATCCATCAGACACTCAAACCCCAAGAGAAGCATTTCAGCCTCTCCCACTGTGAAGCACAACCTAAATCCTGACAGAAAGAAACCTCAGAGACCTTTTTGCTCTGGTGTTTAAGGGTGGCTGCAGAGATGGAGGCTCCATTTTTACAAGGAGCCACACGGAAAAGAGGAGAGGCAATGGGGATGAGTTATTCCTGGGGAGATTCCAATTAGACAAAAAAGGAATTTTTTCACAATGAGAACAATCAGCCATTGGAATAATCTCCCCAGGGAAGTGGGGGATTCTGCAATATTGGACACTTTTAGGATCCAGCTCTGCAGGGTGCTGGCCCATCTTGTCTAGACTGTGTTTTTAGCCAAAAAATGCTGGATGGGGTGATCCAAGCTGGTATTCTCTGATTCTGGGGATGGTTGTCAAAGGCACATCAGCTCTGGGCCACAAAATCAATGAGTTTTATTCATTTTTATGTAGGAAGCCTATGTGAGTGCATTTGAGCAAGAAGCTCTCTGTGCACTTTGTGCATGCAAAATGGGAGCATCTTTAATTTCTGCAGTTCCACCTAAGTAGGTTAGGTCAGGTCAGTACAAGCAATTAATATAAATGAACAAGAAGTTCATAAAAGCAATTTAATTTGAATTAACAATTCATCTACTCCCAGACTTGGCTACAGCAAAGAGGCTGCTACTTTTATCTATGAATATTTTTATTTATGTAGCAGCCACATGGTAGAAGATGGATGCATGCAAGGACAACTCTGTGGAGACAATTTCAGAATCAATGTCACAAGTTTATAATGCAAATAAACATAAAAATATGTCAGGAAAACTTGTATATTTGTTTTCTTTTTCCAAATGAAGTCCAGCAGCCCTCAATTCTGAGCTAGCAGTTTTCTAGGTAATCTATCATGTATTCCAAAGATAATATAATAATAATAGCTATATAAATATGTATATTATACATAACATGTAAATAAACTAATTATACATCATATATATAAAATAATTATATATAATATATGCTTGTACATTATATTCTGTCTATATGCACATCTATCATACCATATATCTATATATGCTGTATGTGTGAACAATATTATATACAATTATATGTGCAGTGTTAATTAAGGATCTTAATTACTATCCTTAGCCTTTCTTCTTGAGATACCCATTTTGGAGCTGTGTTATGGAAATAGAATGAATTACATAAAAAGCAGTGGAAATTCCAGAAATCACAGAATCACAGAATCACAGAATCACCAGGTTGGAAGAGACCTTCAAGATCATCGAGTCCAACCTCTGCCCTAACACCTCAACTAAACTAAACCATGGCACCGAGTGCCACATCCAGTCTCTTTTTAAACACGTAAAATCTGCACCTGGTCATGTCCGTTCAAAAGCTGATACAACTAAACTCCAAACCCAGGGATGAAAATCTCTTACAATCGCTACTGAAACTGGACTCTTAATATATTTTGACACGTTTGTCTTATTTTGCCTGTGATTTTTGAAGAGGAAACCTGCTGGCACAGAATACCAGATGGGGGAAATAAATGAATGGAGATGGGTGGTGGCCACGGAGAGGATCTCAGGAAGTGGGATGGAAAATCTACCTGGGTCTGATGGGCATAGGCCACGATCCATCGGGAAAACAAACACAAAAAATAAAAAAATAAAGGGGGTTCTGGACATGGCATAGGGAGGAGGAGAGGCTTTCTCCAAGCTCCCAGAAATGAAAGCACTGTTTGTCATCTTTGCTGATCCTTGCTGCCAATGCCTGGCACACGGTGATGGTGCTTCCATGCAAACTCCGTGTGCTCTCCATGGAAGTTTGCTGGATGTGAATGGGAACGCTCTTCCCCAGTCAGGATTTAGTTTGGGTCACACCATCCTGAGACTGGGAATGTGCACCACAGGTGCAGGCAGCCAAGGGCTCAGCTTTCAGGTACGTTTATGTTTTGTTTCTTTTGGAGGTTGCCGAGGCGATCAGTGAAATCAGGAGAGTCCGACCCAGCAAAGAGCCCTCCGCACCAATTCACAGCAGCAGGAGCTGCTCCTGCTGGATCTGCCTCCAAAAGGTGGCAACGACACTCAGCAGTCAGCACTGCACTTTCCAGTGCTGAAGTACTTTGCAAACATTCATTAATTAGTCTCCCAACTCCTCCTGAAGGCAGGCAATTAACTGGATTTTATTTTAAAAGCCCTGCAATGGTGAGAGGTTAAGTGACTCGCTGGGAGGAGGGAAGGTGCTGGGATTCAGCCTTGGTTTGCTGTTTCATGGTCAAGCAAATATTTCTCTGCTGTCGTGTCCACAAGGTCCCTCCCTGTTTGTGGTCATCTCCTTTATTTCACCGAGCTCTTCCTCTCTAGCCAGCAGCTCCCCAGTAATTTAAAAGCACATAAAAGACTGGATCCAGCAGTAAAAGTGACTGTAACTTCATCCAGTCGCTGAGAATGAAATTGGATCTGTTTACAGATACTGGGCACAAAGAATTTCAGCCTTGGTTTAAGCCCTATCACCAGAGTATTAATCAGCAGTGGCTAAAGCCATAACCTGGAGCGATTAATACTAAAATTAACCACTGCAGTATCACCCAGGGAAGGCTGTTGTGTTAGATTACAACTGGCTTGGCTGAAGCTTGCTGGAACTGAGGTATTTTCTGTAATATTTGGAGACAAAAAAATAAAGAGCTATATCCTTCTAAGATTCTGTTTCACTGGAAAAAAGGACAAACAGAATCTTTAGGGGAACCATTAGAACCAGACCTTATCACCCAAATTAACTCAATGTTCCTGCATGTTGCTCTACAAACTTGCAATGATTTTGTTTGGTTTCACTAAGGATTAATGAAACCCAGACTTTTATCCAAAGGATTTTAAGCCTCAACTATACCTTCGATGAGATCTTCCTTTCCACTGCAGCTGGGAAGGACTTCACCTACTCCTTTTACATAGAAATACCATATTCTGTCTTTAGTGATCAAATTTGGGCACAATTTGGGGGGAAAAGACAAAACACCTTGGAGATGATAGGGTGTAGTTTTGCCTTTCCAGCCCCAAAAATCCACATTTAACATGACTCTTCAAGGCAGCAGTTGGGAGTGCTTTGGTAGAAGACATGGAAACCCTCAATTTTCTGCTTCTGCATCTTCCTCTGCTGTGTTGAAGGACACACAGACAATTTTCACTTATGAGCTCAAGCAATTTTCCTCCCTGAAAATGCTTCATTTGCTTCCTAACTTTATTCCCTCCACTTCAGAGTGTCTGGGGAGGTCACTGACAGAACTCTGGATTGATGTCACCTGGCGTCACTGGACAGAGCCAAACCAGCCAATACAGCCATAAATAGGAACTGCACTTTAATTGGATGGATTACTGTTTATTTCAATAAATACAGTAATTACTGTGTTTGGCTGCTGTGCAGGGCATTGACTGGGACAAGGAACAGAGCTGGTTCGTGTGGTCGCTGTTTAATATGGACTGAGACCTGCCTTTCTTACAAATACAGCACTGAGTGGCTCCTAAAGCTGTCCAAACAAGAGATGTCAGCCCTCATACCCAGCAACCACTGATATAATTTTGCTCTGAAACAAAACAGGTGGTGTTGGAGTCAAAATGAAAATATTTTTCAATTTGGTTTATTTGTATTTTTAGTAATCAAAATTTAGAAGTCACCACTCCGACTCAAACCATTCTATTTCTTTACAATGGTTATTCCCTCTCTTCCATTTCCCTCCATGTAAAAACTATCCTGCTCCATCTGCCTTCCACAGGGAGCAAATTCTATTTCCTCCTCATACATAAGCCTCCTATTACTATTTCAAACTTTTAAAGTGAGATAAGAGAAACTTTACTGTAAATTCCTTGGCCAATCTGGACTTTCCATCTTCTGTGGAGAAGTTCTCCATTTTCTGTAGTGACAACCAAGCTACTTCTTTACCCTCCTCATCTGGGAAGACAGAGAGATTCCAGGCTTGGGCTCCCTGCTCCTGCTTGACATTCTCTTCCCTTCCCTTTATTTTTTGTGCCAAAAGCCAGGACAGAATTCACTGTGGTACTGCAGGGGGAAAAAATATGGTAACAAGCGTGCAGGAAACCCGTTCAATAAATGGTCATGTTTCAGCAACTCTTGTTTTCCTGAGGGCTTCTAGAATTGCCCATTCCACTGGCACTTAAATGTCACGTTGCCCATCATAATATCCTTGTTATCATCCTCCAAGTGCTGCCTTTGCTTCATCTCAGTGGTTCTGCAGCAGGTAAGGGTTATAAATGTCCCCTGCACAGTGGTTTTAATTCTTCCCTCAAACACAGCATTAACTTGCCTGCTCACAGTGAAATGTTCTTTCCCCCTTTTCTTTTCCACAACAACTGTGTCTGCACAATTCTGTCCATAAATGCAACTCTCTCAGGGGCAAATTCCCTTTCCCCTGCATCCTGCCTCAACCTTGGAATGGTCTGGGGGGGTCCTGAACTCATCCTGCTGAAATCCAGGGACAAAACCAACCATAACTTTTTGCTGTTACTCTCACCAATCATCATCCCAACAATCCACACACATCCAAGTGTCCTCCATGTGCCCCTGCATCCCCTCGAATACTTTTCAGCAGGAGACATGCATCCATTTCTATAAATATGCTAATACATCATCAAGCCAGGCACTGAGGAATCGGGCTGCCCTTTGCCAGCAGGGAAATACGGGTCTTGGAAAGGATTTGGGCATTTGTCTCCAAAAGCAGAGACTACATAGGCAAAGAACCTTCTTTTACAGAATTCAGTGACTGGATGAACCAGCTGGGGAATGCCTGAACTGAAAAGAGTTGCCCAGTAAACATTAATGTAAAAGAAACAAACAGAAAAAAAACCCTCTTGAAATAACCCTACAATCAAGCCAAAGATGGAAACAATTATTCGATAAGAATTACGAGTTTGAGGCATAACCAAAGATAGAGTTCTCTACGACAATCTAATAAACCTAACATTATTCCTGCTATTTAATATCCTAACATCTTTTGGGGGAATATAAATTATTCAAGGTTTAAGTGCCTTGTAATTTGATTTAGATGACGAATGGAAGAAAATACTTTAATTGTGAAATATATTTTGTATGCATCACGCAGAAACATCAGCCACCTCCCTGAAACAGGCTCTCAGGAGAGCTGCATGGCTCAGAAGTTTTTGCTAATGGGATGTGGCGTCCGTCATCATTAAGATCATGAGCGGAATCCAGAACGTGTTGGAAGCCACTGGAAAGGGTTTTTCAATATGGACAGAAATTCAAACCAGAGTTATTATTAGTTCCCTTCATCTTATCCTCCCCGTTTTTGTTCAGGAACATCTGGAACTGGTAAATGGAAAATTTTCAGCCCTGCTTGACATTTTGTCAAGGTTGACCGTTCTCCTGGACTCCTTACTTCATCCTTGGCCAACTCTCAGACCATTCCCACCCCATCGTGGCACTCACTGGTCGTTCCCTGAAGGATCTGACACCAGCCAGCTCATCAGGGATACCTGAGTGGCCTCTAACTGTGCCCAGGGCTGGACGTGCCATGAGTGGTCAGTATCTCTGATCTTTCATGTATCACACCAATTCTTAGTATTTTCCACAAAAAAAAAATTATCCAGAAAATTCTTTCTTGTTCTTTTCCCTGCAAATTACACATCTGCCTGGCCATGAAGGCCTGAAGAATTTCTACTTAAAATACCTGAAAGCACTCTGTGATAATTTAGTTTAACTAAAGCCACAATCATTAAAAAGTGAGAGCCCCTTGCCGTTACAAAAGCTGAGAACAAGAAACAGGCAGGCAAAATTAAAATATTAAACCACATTGCGGTAATTTTCTTTTTCCCCTGAAGTAAATATATTCAGTGTTGTGAATTATTGATTGAGTGTATTGACTGCTCAGCTGATAGCCAAGAGACTTCATGGCAACTCCTCATCCTCCCACCAGCCTGAACAGTGCAACTTGGAGAAAATGACTTTTTTTTTGCCTGCTGTGTCTAATTCATTTGAAGCAACAATTATCTGTAACTATCGGTGAAGTTTTTAGCACTGAAAATCTTCAATCTCTGCTGGATTTTTGATGCCCTGCTGTAATAAAAATAACAATGGCTGGTTTGGCTTTGTTTGTTGGGATTTTTTACAGTACCCGTGATTCCTGCTTGTCAGCTTTACTTTTTGTGATTTCTGCGTTCCTCTTTAATTTCTGGTCTGAAAATCTCTAAAAACCATCATAAAAGCAAATATCCCTGTAAGAATGTGTAGATAAACCAACGTCCTGGAGGTGAACACACACACACACACACACACAAAAAGGCAGGGGAAATAATTTATATTAAATAAATTGATAAACCTGAAAAAAAGAAGTACCAGATCTCAACAACACTGATACGAGTTAATTGACCTCAGAAAAGTTGTATTTTTCCCAAAAAGGTAAAATCTGTCTTTGTACCTTTGCCCATCACTGCAGCGCTGATGGCACCGGCAGCTCCTACCACCCAAAAATTGATTGTGCACATCAAAGGTAAAGCCTCAAAAACGGAACGTTCCAATGCAAACAAATGAAGGAATTTCACACTCCGGGAGCCCTTACAAAGACAACTTTTAACATCTTTAAAAGTGCCCACCTTCCTCATTACCGTGCTCTTTAGAAATGCAGAAACAAATGGCCATTGAGGGGAAGACACACGGCTTGCCTGGGGCAAACTGGGATTAAATGACGAAAATCAAAGACTTTTAGTTAAAGGATGTCTCAAAGAGATGAGAGGGAGAGGAGGGAGAAGTTTAAAGCTGAGAATTTACAGAATTAGAAATATCATTGCTATAAAATATGCTGAGACAAGCTTAGCAGAGCTGCTCCGGTGTTTTCCATGGAGATCCACCGAGAGCTCTGACAGGGTTGCAGCTTTTAAATGGTGATGTTTGAGACCACCACGGGCTGGGGAGCGAGGCAGACCCTGCCAGCAAGGAGACCTTTAAACAGCCAACATCACTTCCAAAAGGCTGCTCCAGCAACCATGAGCTCCTTTGGTTGATAAACACAATCCATGTATTTGCTTCCTAGAAAAAAAAAATATGAGTTTTAGTTCACAAGGTGTACAGAGATTGAAACAAAAAGAGAATTTTCACTGTTAACAAGGTTGACATAAAGTATATTTTTATTGAACTCCACAGGTATCTAATAATAAATAGAAGGACTAGAGAAACAGAGAAGATGAAGTACTGGAAGTCTCAAAAATATCATTAAAGCAATGTCATGTGAAAGTTCTAGTCGATCTTTCCAATGTATCTCAATTTTGTGATCTGAAGTACAAAAGTGCAGCTGAATTTACTGTCACAAATGCTTTGATGACAAGTGTGCTAAGAAGGGAAGAAAAGGCAACCCCTTTTTTCTTAATTACTGCACCACAAAGCCATTCTGAAACACACTTTGGCACTTTAAACTTCCAGGGGGAGTGCACATGTGATAAATTACTACAATGGGCACAACAGAACTTGTTTTCATGTAAATAACACACTCGGCATCAAACAAAACTACTGTCAATATTTCTGCAGATCTCTAAGTCTGTAGTTTTTTACCCTTTTCCTTTCTGCTACAATTTCAAAGAAACACCCAGAAAAATTACACCATAGGGGCAGAACCTGTCCAGCTTTACTGCTGTACTATTATCAGGAAATTTACTGTAAATTGGCGAATATAATTTCCCAGACATTGTGGCCTTTTATCATCACTGGTTTGCAACTTCAAAAGTGTCACTTCAAAGACAAAAAGAAAATGAGCTGTAGAATTTGTGCACGGGAAACCTTCTAGTGGTGACATTTTATATTGGGAAAGATGAACAGATTAAGATTAAATTTAATAAGAGAACAGGAATAATAATTTGAATATAGTAAGACTGAGACATAAGAGATGTTTTTAATGCTTTGCAAACTGCTCGAAGAGGAGAAAAAAAGTTCATTTTACTGCGTGGACTCAAGGCAGGAAGGGTTGGCATTGGGTTTTGGGGGCTGAGTGATGTTGGAGTGAAAGCATCTCTGGACTCAGGCCCAGAGGAAAGCCAAAGCACAGGAGTTGAGTTAAAGCCTTTGGGCAAACTGAGATCCACGAAATCTTACCAAAGTGAAACAGAAATGTAGAATTTTTAACTTCTAGTAGAAATACATGCTAAGTGCCTTAAACATTGAAAAGCTGCAGCAGAGACCTTGAGCAGAGTTCTTTTTGCTGTGGCAGTGTTACACTTTCATAGAGTTCTTTATTTTAGACAAAATATGGATAGAACTATGTTGTGCACATTTTTTAGCTATATTATTTTAGACAAAATATGGATGGAATAAAATTGTTCACATTTTTTAGATTTGATGTTCACATAAACAATAAGAGCTGATAGAAACTGTACACACAAATCTGTGTAATACCCATGTAATGCTTATGATTGTTAGAATTAGACCAGGATAGGTTAAGAAAAGAAAAACTAGAATCGTGTGTTAATTTCATTGGTTAATTAACAAATATAATCCACACTTCTGTAAGGAAAGGGGATTCACCATTAATCAGAAAAAATTAGAGGAAAAGCTGTTTGCTGCCTGCTGTTTTGCTGCTGCTGCTGTTGCTGCGTGGCTTTATCATGTAACCCCCTTGAACTGTGCCTTCAAGAAGCCCTGAGACTGTGAAATAAAGAACTTAGCAGAACAGCAGCCTCCTCTGCTCTCTTTTACCCTGCTCTGAGCAGGAGGAGTATCAATCAAAAGCAAAACAAGTGAGTGGTAGAAAACTTTCCAGTGTTTCAGACCCGATTCCCCTGCACCTGCAGCCACAAAACCCCTGCACATTTGGCTGTCTATGTTTAGTTAACTTGGCTGCAGCCGTTTGCCCATGATTAATAACACCTTTGCACAGAAACAAATAAACATGTAGGCTGCACTGAACTGAGCACCGAGGCCCCTGCAATGTAATTAGCCACTCGCACGCTTTTTACTGGCAAATATTAAACTACACAGCAAACAGAAATAAAGGACAAAACCCAACCGTGCAGCGCCATTACTCAATAAAAATGATACATTTATAACCTCATTACTCACATTTTATAGTGGTGGTTGCTGAAACACGGAGAAGGGGCTGTGCAAGGTCACACCAGCAGAGTTTGGAAGAGAAGCCAGACATCTCATTCCCTAGTGCACTGCTCTCCTCCCTCTTTTATATTGCTTTTTCTCCTCTTTTTTTTTTATTTAAACATAGATAGATCACCATAGCAAACTTACAAAAAGGCCCTGTGTGACACACAGATAACTCTGGATTTAAGATAAGCTGCATCTCCCGAGCTTCTCTGGCAACAATAGAGTTTGTTGATTGCAATAAACCGTGTGGAAATAACACCAATGTAACCAGAAATATATGGAATTCTTTATGGTAATGTTCTGGTCTCTCTGAACTCGGGGATGAAATTTCTATAGTGAATAAATTGTACATACAATATTGGATTTGAACTTTTGCAGCTTATAAATTGTCTCATCCAAAAGTGAACTGCTGCCAGCCCAAATTCTTCCATTCTCCCCAGTGCAGCCTGGATCTGCTGCTGAAGCAGGGGCAGTGGAAAAGGCACAACAACCTCTCTTTGCTGTTGGGTCTTCAGGAGGACTCCTTTGTTGATCATTTTTTTCTTTTCCAGTTTGCCTCTAGAGCATCGAGTGATGCCTTTGGAGAAAGAAATGTAAGGGGAGAATGGGGGTTTACCTCAATAAATTGCAATAAAAAGAATCTTTTTCTATAAAAAAAAAGTTTGGTTGGTTTTTTTTCTCCCTCCAGAGCTTCCTCATAATTCCTGCTTTCTGCAAGTAATGCCAGACTTCTTTGGACTGAGATTCCACCAATTTGTTTGACCAAAGTTGGTTCCATGATGTCCCTTTCTGAGATCTGGGATTTCTGTGGTGTAAAACCTCTAAGGCTGTGCCTGTTCACATTCCCACTGTTTCCCAAATGCCTCTGACACCGTGCCTGAACACAATTCCAACCAAAAACAGCCTCAAAACCTTCAAAACCATGCCTGGGTTTGAACAGATTTGGGCTCTGCTCCAGAGCTGTGTTCATCTCCCACAGGCTCGTGACTGATCCGAGGGAGAGCAGGAAAAAAAATTGTTAAATTTTAATCCAGCTGTGAGAGAAACCTGGCAAATAAAATGACTGAAAACTGTCTAAGAGACAATGAACTCAGCTCAAAATATTTTTGGGTCTTCTCTCAGCATAATGCAACTGGAACTGACTCCAGTGGAGTCCATGGCATCTCATCAGATTTTTGTTGTCAGAAACCTGTCAGAGCAGATCTTTAATTCTTCTTAGTTCAGTATTATATTGATAATAAGATATGGATTTGGCTTTTTTAGTGAGAGCAATTCTTATTCTTAAAACTGTAGAGATTTAATCCTCATATGCAGAATTATTAATGAGAATCAGGCCAAGGTTCAGGTCAACGAAAATATCAGAGGAAGAAATGCCGAAGTTTGTATCTCATACAACTCAGAAAATCCATAAATTATAACCATAAATAAAATTGGTATCGCCTCCTTTGGCAGCTGAATATCACCATGAAGAACCAAAGCCTGTGATTCGGCACAATCAGGAGATGATTATGGTGAAAAATGCCCGAGAACCCATTCACTGGGGTTGTAGAAAGCACCATGCAGTTCACCAACACCAACACGTGATGCAGTTTGTGACACTGACAAATTAAAGGACGTCTGTGGGAGCAACAAACTGGGGCCAATCCTTTAATGGCCTTTTCAGAACTGCCTTGTGTTTATGGTTTTGTCTGGGTGATGCCTTCTGCAGCCACCCAGAAACAGAGACTAGACAAGAGGAAGGGAATAAAGGTCGGTGTTTATTTGAAGGCCTTCAAGGCACACCCTGGGGGAGCCAGAGGCTGCCTCCAAAAATGGACCCCAAGATGGACCCCAGGTCACGAGTTCTTCACACCTTTATAGCTTTGGTTCATTTGCATACCACGGTTAATTCTCCAATTAAAGCCCCAGGTCAATGATGGAATTCCCCTCAGCTTGCTCCCCCCCTAGAGGCTTTGGGTTACACATTTTGGGCCTAGAAGAGCCTGGCTGTCCTTGAAGGCAAAGCCTGGAGAGGCTTTGTTGTGTCTGCCCAGCACGAGAGAGCAGAAATTCCAGGCTACAAGGAACTGCAGAGTTACACTCTGAGCAGTACAGAAATTGTAAAATATAAAAGTTAAAACCTAAGGCATCATGGGGATAACATGACTAGGGAGAAAAGCAGCTTTCAGCACGTGGGCATCGGAGGAATTTTGAAGCAATTAAATGCTCACCCAATCTTTTACATCCTGCAGACTAATGGAGCTTGGGTTGGGTTTGGTTCTCTGAGTTGCCAAATGACACCACAAACCTTGGACCTCCTTCAAAACAAAGCCGGTGTCTAATCCTGCTGCCCTCAGTCACCTTTGGCAGTGTCTTATCCCACAAATAGACCCACTCAAAGCCAGGTGCTTAGTTGCAAAGTAAGGTCCTTTACAATGTGAGTGCCACAGAATCAAACTTTTCCTCAGGCTGCATCCCCATCATCTCTTTGTCCTTGCAACACCTGAGGCTGCTCAGTGAGTGGAAGAACACGGCACCACAGACTGAGGAGGGAATGTCAGCTGTCACTGCGAATATCTTGGGTTTGTTTCTTTGCTTGCATGTACTGGGAATAGAGAATTATATTTCAGTTTTATTGGCAGCTGGTTTATTTTGTATTTACAATGACCTAGATTGCCAGTTTACAATCTGCCTGCAAAGCAGTTGAAACTCTGCTCTCTCCCAGAAGAAGACTTTGGGAATCAGCTGGCAGGGACAAATTGTACAGCACCATAAGTACTTGCCTCTTCTAATGCTTCCAGCTCCTACAGAACCAGGGAAAAGAATATTGCTATAATGTGCCTAAATTTGGGATTCACAACAACAACAACAAAAATAATAAATAAATCATAGATTAACAGGATGGTTTGGGTCGGAAGGGACCTTAAAGCTCACCCAGTCCCACTCCTTGCCATGGGCAGGGACAACTTCCACTATCCCAGGTTGCCCAGAGCCCATCTGGCCTTGGATGCTTTGAGAGATGGGGTAAGTTGATAAAGATGTTGAAATAATGCTCATAAGGGCATGTAAAATGGAGCTCTGACTTATACTGAGAAACATTTAACAGCAATCTATTTGCTTTCCTCCCCAGATTTTGCAAGCATGGGCATAGCTGCAAAGCTCCAGACATGTTTATATTTCATATGTGTTAGAAATGGGCCTCAAGTTTGAAAAAATTCAATGAGATTCTATTAAGCATTGAACTTCCCAGCTTTTTTCTTTTTTTTTTTTTTTCCACTTTTTTTGTGCTGATGTCTTTCAAATCTGAAAGACAATTTGGGCGGATTCACTGCTTGTTTCAGAACAGTTGTGGGGTTTTTAAATAACACTCCACTACCCAAATCTTTCTCTCTCCAGTGCTCACTGAGAAAAGAAATTAAACAAAACTATTCTGTAACATGCCAGACTACAGAATATCATTGCCCCCATCTCTGGCTCCGAACCAGGAATTCATAATAACACCTTACATAAGCATTATTTTCATTAACAGATTGATAAAGACAATGTCAAGCCCAAGAACAACCCTGACAATAAAATTGCAGCATCATCCTATTATTAGCACCACAATCACTCAAATGCTGAAAGATTTTTAAAGGAATTTTGGGATCAGGATTGTGTCAGCAATATACTAATGATGGCAATTCATGGTCACTTCAATCACACGTTTGGGGTTTGTTGTTTCAAGGTAAAGGATTTGCTCTTGTTCTTTCATCCTTGTCTCTTCTACTGTCACCCACTGCAGCATCAACGTTATTAAAAAAGTTTCCCTTCATGTTCCCTCTCAAGAAAAGGTTTCCTTTTTCCTGTTGTCCAAGTCCTTCTGCAGGGAGGAAATTCGGATTTATATAAAAATGAGAATGCATTCTGGACACATTTTTAGCAGTGTTTAAAGGGCAATTTAAACCCTGTTAAAACAGCATTGTCTAGTTTGGCATGGTCATTCAAGGAGAGGTGAAACATTTCCTCCTTAAAAAAATGGGAATATTGAAATGATACATTTCTGCAATCCGAATGATGTTTTGCCTTCTGTGTGAAAGTTCTCTGAAGGACAGGATAAAATGAAGATGTGAAATCTTTATGAGGAACAAGGAATGACATGGGCTGTCCACCTGCTTCCCATGAAGCTCCACCCGTGAGTTGGTGTTTGGGATGAAGTTCTCATCACCTCTGTCCACTGAATTACCAAGATACTCAATTTTCCCCGTGCATTTGCCTCGTTTGCCTAATTGACGAGCTTCTCTGAGAGGTAAATGTGTATTACACTTGGAAGAGGCTCATAGCTGAGGAGATCCAGCCCCTGCCATGGAGATTCCACTGGAGTCAGCAAGTCCAGCACGGGAGCAGACGGAGCCTCGGTGGGACCAGGCTGGGGCTCAGAGCAGACATCGCCTTGGTGCCAGGAGCAAACAAATGTATCAAAAAGCACCATGAGAACTCTGATCAGCATCTTCCTCTTGGATAAAGTACTGATAAAAAATGTGCTGCTTGTGTAAATGGGTAACGCTGCAAATGGAACGGAGGCTGATTTTTTAATTCAAATTACTAACGAATTTCACAGCTTACTAAGGACTTACACTTGGAGTACATATACTCACAGGGGCATACACCAGCCCCCAGATGTGCTGTGGGGACCTGATGGAAATAAACACATATCAGGAGCTGGAAAGACAGAAAGGAAAGCCCTGCAGAACAAAACCTGTGCTCACAGTAAAAGCAAGGGACAACACCTCCTCTGTTTTTTGTAATTCATCACACCTCTTGCAGTGTCACAGAAGTTCTGCAGATTGCAATAGTAAGGCTAAAATTAATCACAATTACATTTTTAAAAAATTATGAGAAGGTAGAGAATGCAAAACAAACACCAAATGAAAATAATCTGAGCTAGCACTTTTAATTGTCCCAGTCTGTAGGGGGAACATGTCACTGTTGACATGGTGAGGGGAACAAGCCATGTTGTCATTCCTGCAAAAAAATACTAATGCAATCCAGAAGTGATGAATATCAGACAAGAACCAACCACATCAGAAGAGAACCAATCAAAAGGGTCTTTCTTTCCCCATTTGGGCATGAGATTTTTTCCTTTACCATCACATACTTCCCACTCCTCAGGACTAGGTTTTCCAAGTATTTGTAGGCCCAATCTGCTGCCGTTAGAATTCACTTTTCCTGCCAGACTGACCAAATGTTCAGAAAACTAAACTTGGGACCTTTCTATTTGCACCACATAAATCTGTCTGGTTTGATTCACAATGGTTGTAAAATCCAGGTTTACCTGGCTCCCACTGAACTGAGCATTTCCTTATTTCTTTTTCTCCCAGCTAACAAGCAAGAGGACAAGGGGAAACAGCCACAGGCTGGGGAGGTTCAGGTTGGACATTAGGAAAAAATTCCACTCTAAAAGAGTGAGGAAAGCATTGGAAGGAGATGCCCAGGGAAGTTTGGAATCCCCATCCCTGAAGGTGTCCAAGAAAGGCCTGGACATGGCACTCAGTGCTCTGGGCTGGGTGTCAAGGTGGGGATCAAGCACAGGTTGGAATCAATGGTCTTGGAGGGCTTTTCCAACCTCAGTGGTTCTGTGATTCCATAAACATTGACAGCTCCAAGCTGCCATCATCCCTCCTAACTCCATCAGCTACCCAGCACCCCATTCCCATCCCGAACACCTCCTCCAGCCCTCAGAGCTCAGACAAGCAAACCCAGCTCCTTTCTTTCTGCTACACCTGACGCCTGATTGATAATTGCTTCTTTTGTGGACCATTTGCGTGATCACTCTCATTTCCACTGGCAGAAAAAAGATTTCCTCTCCTGATGGATAATGTCTGCACCCAAGAGAGGGAGACAAAAGCTCCCATGACTATTTAATGACTTCACGTAGTGACTGGCACCGTCAGTAGTGAAAGCTCCAGAACCAATCCGTCCCTGGTGATTGTTCCAGGATTAGGATAATAAATTAAGCTTGCCTTTTTTTTTTTTTTCTTCTGTATTTCCTGTTGGCACAAAAATCAAATCAGATGAAGAGCTCACTTGGGCCCTCTCTCACCCGAGATCTCTCCCTCCAAGAGTGACCCACAGCTCTCTGGATTTAATCTTGTCAGGCAGGGGAGCGGAGCAAAGCTGTCGCACACCGGTGGAGCTGCCCCATCTCCCGATGAACAGGGACATCTGAACACCTGCAGGGAGGTCAGGACTGTGCTCCTGTCCCCTGTGTGCTCCTGGCTGACAATTCCAGCTGCCCAGCTCTTCGTGAGGAACCCGCCTCAGACCCACCCTGCTGCTGAATTTTTTCTGGACTCTGTGGAACCCTGGCGCAACCTCATGAGGGTAGTTTCTATTTTTTCTACAGTGTCAAGATCAAGGAGCTGGACTTGCCTAGAATCCAAACTTTTAACACTTAAGGGACTCCATGGGTGAAGCCTGCACCATGGAAGAATCTTGGGCATGAAGAAGTTAAGGAATTTGTCACAGGTCGAGAAGAAGGCTGTAATTATCTTTGTTATCCTTCACCCAAGGGGACATCTGGGATTTATGTGTCTATGTTCTCTTAGGGATGCAACCATAAAAAGCCAACCTAAGCTTCTAAGAAGACAAAAAAAAAAAAAAAAAAAAAATCAATCTTTGGGTCCAAATTATCATCCATAAATTTTGGCCGCAGAACTGGGTAATTTCTGTCCCCAGGCAGAGATGAAAAAGAGGCAACAGGAGCAGGCAGGGAGCATCAGACAAAACATAACTTATTCCCTTTTAAAATATGCCTTTTCACATTGTTCTATTAGATTTTACACTTCACATTAAATGTTGAACCCTTGAATGATTTGTTCTAACTCTCTGCAATCTTAGGTCTGTATTTTTCAATAGCATTATTGCCTAAGAGTGATAAAAATATAGATTTTGCAATTTTATATTTAATGAGAAGTCTCAAGTTGAAGAGCTACGTTACGATCTTTGGATTTAAATAAAAACACCATACGGTGCTGTTTGGAGATTTCAGAGCTTCCAATGCCCACCCAGCTCTGAGAATGCTCAGCTCTGAAAATTTGTCTCTTTTACCTTCAAAACAGAAAGTAACCACAGTCAGGCACAGCTTAATAAAACCAACATTAATGAAAAGGGGGTGAAACAGCCACCACCAGGTCACTTCTACACAGAAATGGCAATTATTGCACAGAGAGGACTCAACTGCTCATCCAACTACACTGTGCAAATGCAAGGGTGGGATTTGCATATGCAAATGTTGGTCTTTTTCATATTCAGATACATACACCTGCGAAGTATTTTTTAGAGGTCAGATGAAAATATTGCCCAAGGAGTTCAGGCTTTTTCAACATATCACATATTTTCACAATTATTCATCAGACACTCTTGCCCTTGTTTTCTAAATCACTCCTTTAAATCAGACTAGCGAGATTCCAAGGGAAAAATATCATTAACAGATAACAGATTATCCCAAAAGGAAATTAATACAAACTACAAACAAGGGAGAGGAATAGGAAAAATATTTTCAGGGCTGCATTTTCTCTTGTCACACAGCCCCCCTTACCATGACATTACAGAGATCAACCAACAGGAAAGATGAAAGACCTGCTGTGGTCTTCCCTGCTTCACACACTTCAAAACATGGAATTAATCCAGTAAAGGATCAAAAGTTGCATCTTTCACTGGAACTGCGTCTCGTTTTCACAGTGCACATGCAGGTTACAAATAATTCTGTGTACCTTCCGTGCATGGAAAATGTCTTTGGCAAGGACTCAGGCACCAGGGAGGATGTGTGGAGGCCAAGGTGTTTGCAGGGGACCAGCTGGAATGGAATTGTGGCCATTTGCAGTTGCATGTTGCACCACAAGAACAACTGAAGTGAGTTTTGTCTCCAGGAGCACACGCTGCCTCTTGAAAATGCCCTTCAAAAAACCACAATCCAAGCGAACAGAATGGCTACTCGAAAAATTGAGAAAACTGACAATTTGAACAGGATTGTTGTGGGAGCTGGGTACTCTGCACAAATCCAGGTTCTTTATCTTCACCTCTGGGGAGCTTTACCTCGAGCCCCAGCAGATGAGAAATGGCTGCAGATGTTGTTTCAGGTTGTTTATTTCTCCTTCTCTCTGCCAGCTCTCAGCTCCGGCCGCACATCTGATGCAGCCGAGTCCGAGCGGGCACTGCCCAGTCCTGGGCTGTCCCGGCCTTTATGTGCCCTTTCCATCATCCAACCATTCTTCACAACGCATTTATTAGTTACTGTTCTGTACCAATTCATTTGCACCTATTCTAGACACGGAATTTCTACCTCTTTTTCATTCTACCAATCATTTTGTGCCACCAGCACCAGAGAAGATGGAGGAGAAGGAGAAGAAGAGGAAGAACAGAGCAATGCCCAAAATCCTCCATCTTAAACCCTTCGTCCTCATATTAAAACCCCTAAAATCTACTTTTCTACCTTGTAAAATACTAAACCACTGTTCATTTTCACACTCTGGTGGCTTGCAATGATTCTGGCAGTGTTGGTAACTTTTCCCATGGGCTGAGGCCAAAGCCGGTGCCATTCTGGGCTTCTTGCCAGGGGCTGGGACCCCCTTGCTGGGGCTCCTGAGCCCCCAGGGCAGCCCGAGGTGTGCCCTGAGCTCCCAGGGCAGCCCGAGGTGTGCCTTGGATTCCAACAGATTGTGACTTCTTTGGTTGAGCATCTGAGCTCCATCAGCACATCTGGTTTCCTCAGGGTCTGTGTTCTAGTGAGAGATGTCATTTCCACAGCAGCCAGGGGTGCAAAGATGAACATAAAGTACTGAATGTCCAAAGAGACCAGAGGATGAAAGAATGGATACAAATCCAGAAGCCCAAAGAAGAGGCCAAGTTCCACAAGGGCTCAGAAAGCTGATACTTGGCAGGGCCCCAGGTTGACATCATGTCACAGAAGTTCATAATTATTGTATTTCAGCTCATTTCTTGGGGGACCTGGGAGGTGAAATGTGGCTTTGCCATTTATTCTTATAATCCCAGTGTCTGAGACGTTCTGCAGGAATTCTGATAGGTGAGAAAAGAATTAGTGTCAGGCGGAAGCAAAAATACGTTCTTATTTTTGCAAACTTCTACCAACATCACAATCAAGAATTTTTACCTTGCTAGGCCAAACTTCCCGAGTTTCATCCCAAAAAGGTTAAGATGACTGCTTTAGGAAATGCTAAGGAGGAGTAAATCCAACTAGACACAGTTTCCAGTGCCCATAAGGGTGACTCAGGAGAGTTCTGTGCCTCCTCCCATCCAGGAGCAGTCACCAGTGCTGCCTTCTGAGGGGAGCCCTCTCGATTCATCTCTCTGGGGAAAAAAACAACAGTGAGACACTTTCCACATCCAAACAACTCCCTAGATTGCATCCTTCCCTCACCTAGGCAGAGGGAAAGGCCTAAATCCCAGTTTATCACCCTTTCCTGCTGTGTTTTCATATGGATTATCAGAGTAGGATGTTTGAGCACATAAGACTGGTGGCAAAATCAAACATTTCCTTTTAAATTAAGCCAGTAGCAGGAAAACCACCACTTGCTTAGGACACCAACATTTTATCCTTGCTCTTCCTGCAATTTCCTGGACTTTTTTGAGAGTAACCTGAACTTAAAACCATAAGAATCTGTCTGCACTGCCCTGTGTGCACTTGAGTACCAGTCTGGGTGTGCATTACGTTGCTGTGGCAGAAGAATCATAAAAGAACTTCAAAACCACTCCATTAAAAGCCGAGTTCTGAGCCCTCACATCAGCAGATTTCTTTTCCGGGTGCTGGTGCAGTCAGATGATCCAGAATTGTCATCTCTCAGCTCATTTGTGGTTTGAGGAAATGAATCAAGACTTTCCAATGGTCTGTGGTGAAAGATGCCCACAGATAGTAGGACTCCTTTTATTATAATATTATTTATTATATAAAAAACAAGCATTTCCAAAGAGTGAAATAAAGGCAAATCTCATGAAAAGTTGTATCTCTCAAAACACATTAAAAGAACTTTTTTAAACTTTTCTAAATAAAATCCTTAACTCTGGAGATAGGCTTCAGGAGGGGGGTGGGGGGGAAGCAGTAAAAACAAAAAGCAACATAAAGTCCAAAAGGCACAAGGAAACATAATTTGATGGGAATTGCAGGTCATTCCTGCTGCCATTGAGAAAGGAATTAGGGTGTGGGGGACTGCTTAATGCTCCATCATGTGGAACATAAGTCAATAAAATTTTAGTTATTCAGTAAAATGTCACTGCAAAGTCTCCTTGCTTGACTTTGCCACTGCTGCTCTGCGTGTCAGGTCTGAATAACTTTACTGGGAACGTTTTCTGTTTGCTCTCCTTATCTGAGCCGTTTTCTACAATTGATGCAACACTGTGTTATGACATCAATATTAATGGGAACACACTGATAATAAGATGACTTTTCATGTTCCACAGTCATGCGTAGAAATTGTATTCAATCACACAAAATCTTTCCTAGATTATTGGCAAATTGTGGTAAAACATAATGCAATAAGAGTTGAACATACGAAGAAGTCAAAAATAAAGTCTAATCTTAATTTTTTTTTTTTCTGGGTCATACATGAAAAAATTGATGGAATAAATTAAACTGATTGTGGATCAGCACAAAATCTCCAAAGGGTATCCAACAGGAATCTTTTGGATACAGAGATTTATACCTCCACAAGCAGCTTATTTAAGGCTGCAAGGAGCAGATGGAGATGAATGCCAGCCCCTTCTCCTCTTGCTCCTCTGTCTACTGGAATCAGTGTACAAGAATGAGTAGTTCCCACTGATTCAGTAGTTAGGAAACCATCCTAGAATTTGGGTATTCCCTTTCCAATTTCCAGTATTTCCCTGGGCACTCTGTGGCAAGTGAGGCTCTTTTATCTCTGGTGCCTCAGTAAAAATATTACACATTTCTTCCACTTTGCAGAAATGCTGTGAGGAATAACACACCAACAATTACTGACATCTGAGACACAAAGAGGATGGAAACCACACCAAATTTCAGATTAATGGACAGCCAGGCAAATTAAGTGCAAATTAACACAATCACCAAGAAATGGGTGGTCTGCATGACCTGAAAGTGGGAAATATGGTCTCAGTAATAAAAGAATCAGAGAGAAATTAGCCAGAAGAGCACTTCTCTCCTGCATGGCATATCTGCTGCCTAAAGGTCAGCTGAAAAGAATTGTTATCAGCACCTGGCAGCCACACAGGGATGCAGAGACATCCAGCTTCATGTTCCCTCTGCTCAGGCATCCCTTGCTCTCAGCAGGTTATCATGGTTAAAACCTCACCCTGCTCCTAAAAAAGGGCCAAGCTGAGGACAGGGAGATGAAATTCAATGTATGATCAGCCATTCACAGCTGGAATAGTCACTGCTCATTCTAAAGCAGACAACAGGAAAAACGCTGGAGAAGGGAGGGTTTTCACACACTTTGCACAGCTCCAGCTCTGCAGGACATGGAGTTTTCTGTGGAGGAGCAGCCCAAATGTCAGTGACACGGTGATATCCTGTTTCTCACCGAGGTTTCACTGGTGAGGCAGAGCCCAGGCGTTACTCGCAGTCTAAATTTAGGCATTGCTCTCTCCACAGAGTCTTGGCAGACAAAAACCCCCGAGGTGGAGCCCCCAGAGCTGCAGGGACAGCAGCTGACTCCCATCCAAAGGCGTCGCCGCGCCCGTTCCGAGTCACGCCTTGGGTCAGAGCATCCATGGATTCAATGACACAGGGAGAGGGCAGAGCAGGCTCAGGGATGAATGAAAGATAAGCCTGGACATCTGCCAGCTGCAAACTCAAAAAAAAGTCACAATTCAATAGCCCAGACGTGATTTATGTTTGGTATTTAGTAACATAAACACCACGTGTGTCGAACAAGATTTATGTGCAATTTGGGCATAGCTTGTATCCAAATCCATCTTTAAATTAGAAACACCACACGGTTCTGACCAGAAAAAACAACCAGTCCCTAAACCCAGGTAAAACAGAATATGACAACAAGCTGGAAAGAGCAACATTTTTGCATGTCAAAATTAATAAATGTCATATCCTTTGCTCATGCAGAAAAAAAATGCAAGGTCACTTTCAGCAGCTCCAGTGAGCGCCCGCGTACTGTATGTGGAGTTTTAACATAATATAAAGCCATCTGGTATGGAAACTCGAGCTCAGCAGATGCATTTGGAAAACAGAGCATTCATTTTTATTGTGCACTAAAATTACATTTAAAGTGTGCTCAAAAGCATAACTAAAACAGATTGTCCCTTCCAGCATTTGTGTTGCAGGCATTGATGGGGCCTCTGCTCGTGGAGTCTGTGTTCAGACCTTTGGTCTGCCTGCTCTCCCTGTCATAATATTAAAAGGGAAACATCTTTCTTTCTGATAAATACAACTCCAAATAATCATCTAAATGCTCTTTTATGCTTGTTAGCTGTTCAAATTTTCTGAAGAAAATATAGTATTTGATTTCAAAGTTTGTGCTCTATGAAAATCCATTTGACCCAGAAAAGCAAAGCATTACAAGCTGTCTGGTTTTTGTATTGGCTGCATTAATTCTCGGTCTTCACAGCAAAATAATTATATAGGAAAAAAGGCAGACAAAAAAATATAAGACATTTTCTCTTCCTGGTACTGAAAAAGCCACAGACCTGGAACAATGATACCACACCCAGCACCCTTTAAAGTAACAAGTTCATCTAGAACTTGCTATTATGAATCCACATTTTTGGAGTTTCAGTGTGATTAGGTATTGTCTCTAGAGACTGGAAACTGGTCACCTTCAACAAAAAAAAGACAGTCCTAACTAAACCAGCTGCATATTTGGTCTTATATACAAACTACAGTAATTTAAGAAGAGAAATTAATTCTTGATCCTTTTGTAAGGTTTCAGGAAGACAAAATGTTTTCAGTCAGGGTGGCCTTAAATCAGTAAGGACAGTAATGTTTTCTTTTTCTGGTGAAGAGGCCCATGTAAGGAAACATTCTCAAAACTGACTGCCTTTTCCATAAATCAGAATTACCTTTCAAGAGACTTTGAAGTCTTTTAAAAAGCCCTAGGTTTATTTTTTTCTGTTTGGTCACCTTTCTCCAAAAACCCACGCTCACCCAATTCTAATTTTCTAGTGTTTCTAAAGAGAATTTCCCAACACCATCAACTTTCCCCTCATTTCTGCTAAGCCAAGCTTAGGTCCCAGAGGGCCCCAGCTTCCAAGTGCTTTGAAACATTCCCTGGAGTTTCATGACTCCTTCTTCCAGACCCACACATTCCCTCCACTCTTACCTAACTCATGACTCAGGTGCCCAAAACCAGAGGATCTCCATGACTCCAAATTCTTGTTTCTCTCCCAGTTCTTCCATCACAAGTGGGATATTGTCAGCACAGATCCCACCCTGACCCTACCAGAAAAGGACTTACCCATGCCTGATCTGCAACACTGCTGGCTCTTTTCCCTTTTTTTGCCTTCCCTAAATTCCAGCTCTCAGTATCAGGGCTCCAATAATGCAGCAGTCAAGCTGCTCTCCACAGCTTGTAATTCACATTTGCTATAAACCACTACAGGATGCTCTCAATGAAGGGCTCTACATGTATAAAAAAATAATAAATGCATGAGTTGGGTTGTATATCAGCAATATTCCTCCTTGGAAACTCTTATTTTATGTTGAAGGTCTGGGAAATGTAGAACACCAGTCATATTTAACTTCCTTTCCTGTTCTACCCTTTGGATGTCCCAGATTCATGCACAGTGGCTTTCAGGACTCTTTTGTTGTCACATAAACCAGTTTGAGTCCAATACCCAAAAAAAAAAAAAAAAAAAGAAACATTAGATACTTTGGGGCTTTCTTTTGTTTGCAAAGAATGGGAATATAATTGCACCTGGCAGAGGTATGGAGCTGCTGAAAGCCAAATCGATTCTGAATCTATGGGCCAGAGTAAGAGAAGAAAGAGGTCTGAGAGCCTCATTATCTCAAAAGTGATCTGAGATGTGCCGTGAGCTTCTAGAAATGTCCTGCCTGTCATCTTGTGTTACTGAGAGGTGCCTTGTGGGTGGCTAAATCAGTGACTGGCTGAATATTCCTGATGATTTCACGACTGCCCTTGGAGAGAACAATTCATCCAGCGCATTTTCAATTCTGCTCTCTCTCTGCTACTCCACCTTTCACATGCAAGTCCTGCTCTCAGAGCTCCCAAGTGCTGCTGGAGCCGGGCCTGCAGCCCGTTGCTGGTTTGGGGAGGAGGTGCATGGCACAGGTGGCACAACACAACATCCGCTGCGTCCTCAGCGGGCACCGCTCGCGCCACGGGTGCTGCCGTGTTTACAGCCACGAGTAAATGACAATACATAACGCAGGATCAGGCTGCAAATTTTTTAACCTACTTGTCAGAAGTTATTTGAAGGATTAATTACGTTCAGCTCTCGACTCGCTCTATGTTCCGGCCTGTGTGATCACAAATTGCATTTGTCAAAATAACGCGATTGTTTAATGCGCGGGAGTTATGCGTGTTGTGCTCAAGGTTCTGGAAAGGTGGCAGTGTGTGATCATCCACCATTTCCCAGCCTTCCAGACCTGAGGAGAGCATGGAGAGGGACTTTTCACTGGGGCATGGAGGGACAGGACAAGGGGGAATGGCTTCAAATTGAGAGAGGAGATTTGCATGGGATATTAGGAAGAAATTCCTGGCTGTGAGGGTGGGCAGGCCCTGGCACAGGGTGCCCAGAGCAGCTGTGGCTGCCCCTGGATCCCTGGCAGAGCCCAAGGCCAGGCTGGACAGGGCTTGGACCAGCCTAAAACAGTGGAAGCTGTCCCTGCCCCGGGCAGGGGTAGAACTGGATGATCTTGAAGGTCCCTTCCAACCCAAACCATTCCACGATTTTATAATTCACAGACTTCCACTGTCTCTGCAATGGCATCTGCATAGAACATGAATTTTGAGAACGGAATATTAACAACATAATTCTGTCCTCCAATAGAAAAATTCGAGGCTGAAGACGGCAAATTAGCCTGGAAGTGAATACAAACAAGTTAATGAGCTCCTGGATGGACAAGCCTTCAGAAGCAATAACAATTCTGGCAGTCACAGGGAGGGCTGCCTGTTTTCTATTAGAAGCAAAGAACAATTCAGGAGCTCTTAAGGTTTGACATTTACAGAAGGTCAGGCTACAGACTCTTTTCTGGCCTTAAACAATGCAAACAAAAGGAGTTTTCTCTCTCATAAATTTTTGTTAGACGAGATACTCTTAAAATCTCTGGAGCTGTGCACAGATACACTGGATGAATATATTTCCATCTTTTAGACCCAAGGTAGGTGGTGAAAAGAGAAAGAACAGATCTCAACATTACAGGAGTAACTTCCCTGAGAAGTATTTCTTATTTCTCTTGTGAAAAATAAATATATGGTAATAAAAACAATAAGGAGCCATGTGGAGCCACCACCACAAACAGCAGCATTTGAACCATTTATTGATGGATGCTCTAAAGAATGTTTTTAATAAGGTCCTGATCTAAGGTATTTCCTAATGCAATGGTAGCAGAACCAATTCTGTAAGCAATATATATCCTGATTAGTTATGGAAAACTTAATTTACAAATGTGAGTAAAGTTTAAGTCTAGTGGAGTTTTCTTCCTTTCATATATATTTTATTGACATATTTTCATTAATTGGGGTCTCTATTTGATTGGTGAAAGAACTGTTTAGAATACTGTGTGAGCTAATTTCAGTAACAAGATGAGCCAGTTAATCCTTTATTTTGGTAGTTATTTTCCTATGAAATATATCCAGATATTAGTGCAGCATTTAGTACGAAGCCAGTTGCATTCCATTGGAGGAATAGGAAAACAACGAGGAAAACCACAACAAGAAAACAACAAAAAAAAAAACAACCCAACCAAACAAAAAACAAACCAACCAAACAAAAACCAACAACAAAAAAAAGAGACCTGCAGAGAAAGGTAAAGAAATCTAAACCCACTATAATAGAAACTTTACAGTTGATTCAGAGTTATTCTCCCATTATTTCCTCTCCCATCTTCTGATTTACCCTTTGTGGTTTTTCAGGGGGATTGGGGTTATTTTAAACCTCTCTGAAGTCTTTTTCAACCTTTATTCATACTTGACCTTCATCCTTTGGAGATGAAAATATTTACACTCAAACTATGAGGTCACAGAATAACTGAAAAAAGTCCTGGAATTATTCCCAAGGCACCCTCTTTGTGCTCCAACACACACATGTGCCAGGAGGTTTTCTTAAACTCACTCCAGATGCCTGTGATGCTTCAATAATAAAAAATTAGCTCAAAATTACCAATATCATGGAATCACAGAACGGTTTGGGTTTGAAGGGACCTTAAAGATCACCCTGTTCCACCCCTGCCATGGGCAGGGACAACTCCCACTGTCCCAGGGTGCTCCAAACCCCAATGTCCAACCTGGCCTTGGACACTGCCAGGGATCCAGGGGCAGCCACAGCTTCTCTGAGCAACCAATTTTCCTCAGATCTTTAAATAAATAAACAACAACAACAACAACAACAAAAAACAAACCCCAAAAAAACCCCCACAAAAAATAAACAAAAAATAAACAAAAAATAAACAAAAAATAAATCTATGCATTCCCTTGGGGACTTCTGGGTCTTGTAACCAGCTCTCTGCCACAGTAAAATATCTGTATATACGTACCTCAGTTATGAGTGCATCTTCTGCCTTGATTATACAGCAACAGCTGCCGTCAAATTTCCATAGACATGACCCAGACTGTCCTTTGTATTTAAATCCAAGCCACATATAAATTAAACTAATGATGAACTGCATTAAAATAAGGCAGTGAACTCCAGCTACAAAGGTTTGTTTTCTTCGTCAACATCCACAAATAACTCCTCAATTTTAATGAGATATTTCTCCGTTTACCATAGACCCAATTAGGGAGCGTTTCCTCTCCTTGCTTTACAATTTTGGGAAGCTTTAGGCAGAGAAACCCAAAGGAAAGGGGCTGACAGAGCTGGTGCTGCTGCAGAAAAGAGCAAGAGTTAATAAATACAATGGAGTGCATTTTATATAGGTTGCTCTGGCATAAGACAATGACTTTTGCCTCTTGCTGCTGGAATTAATTGTGTGGATGCAGAGCTGAGGTGTAACCCAGGGTAATTTGGTGAGGAAGGAGAGGGCAGTGCCACTGGGGGTGAAAGCTCTCCCTCACAAGAAGTGGGATGTGAAGCTGTGCTTCATTAGGCTAATGGCGATAATGAAATCACGGTGTCCAGGAGTCTGTGGTTACATTAAGCTGCAAAAGTGCAAATTTACCCCAAAGGTGAATCTGGGCAGAGGGCTAACACAAGACACTCCACAGGGCTCTGTAACTGCTACACAGGGGGATGCAGATGAAGTTTACATGCAAGACTCAGAGCATTTAACCGGAATAAACAACTTTTTACAAAGAACACCATTGGTTTAAGCCACTGTTTGCATTTCAGTGTTTGTACAAATTCAAAACCTCAGACTTTCTCTCCCAAAGCTTTCACCCAGGTGATGCAGTCTAACCCAGTCTCACACAGGGAAGCCCTGCAGTGTCTCTAACACACCACGCAGCATTAAGAGACCATCAAAATACCTTCAGTTATTTCAGGAGGAATGGTCAACTCTTAGCAATTTTAGAACTGATTTTCACTAGAAAGTGAGTACAGAAGGCTGTGCACCACCACTGTGCACCTGACACATCACCTGTGACAAAACCATCACCCCTTGCTTTGTCAGACATTTAAAGCATCAGGCAAGGGTTTGCAGAAGGACCTGCTTCACACTGTGCCTCCATGCCAGCATCTCACACTGGGCACTGGATGCTAAAATCCCTTCCCAACAACACATTCCAAATTCTTGAAAGCTCCCACTGTGCTCTCCCCAGGAGAAAAACGGAGATTATAGAACCTTGTCTTCCACAATAATAACACCAACTTAAACAGAGATGAAAGGAAAGAAGGGAAGGTAACAAGGGTGAATGTTTTTCGCTCTCTGATTAAATCAACTCTCCACTCAGACAAGAGTTCTCGCTTCTCCTGAGCTCTATTTCAAAGTCAGAGTTCAAATACAATATCAAATGGTGTTTTCCTGTTCTCTCCTGAAGGAGAGATCAGTAGGAATGGAGTGGTGGTGAGCAGGGAACACCATCTAGCTGAGGAAATTTGTGTCTGCGAGAGACAACTTTATATCCATTAAAAGCATAACAGGCAGCAGAAAATACAGAAAAGGGCAGACACAAAGCCAAGGCATTAAAAGCAAGGAACAGCTTGTCTCCCTCCAGACCCAGGACACTTTTAAATCATCTTTTACCTGAATTCTCCAATCAGGTGTCTGGGTGATTAAAGAGGCACCTGTAGGGCAAAGTTTTCTATTAACTAACAAACTTAGTCATAAGTGAAGCACACTTGGACACATCAAAAAAAAAAAATCCTGCTCTCAACGCAATATTTACCAGCAGAAGATGAAGCCTTTAGGATGAATTTGGATAAATAACTTGTCCCCTTCCAAAAATTCCATGGTGTCATTGACAGCTCAGAGATCATAAATCCGTTTTATCCTCTGTAACAAAGGTCAGCACCAGATCTCCTTTATCCAGTTCTACCCAAAAGGTCAACAAATCACTCTGCAGGAACCTCCCACTCTCTCATTTTCCCACAAAATTACTGTATTATTTAGGCCAGGTTATGAAACCTCTTTTATATCTGAAGCCTCCTCCATCCTCGTGGTAATAAACCAAGAATTTTGACATTAATTTTATCATTCTCCATTGAGCTGGCACCCCCAGGATCCTGCTATTCCCATACTGGAAATGCACTTCAGTGAACTTCCTATAATCAAAACTTCATTAGAAAATTTAGACTTCAATTAAAATGTGAAACAGCCAGAGTTAAAATACCATTTGTGGTGAAACTGTTCTGCTAAATGCAAGATTCCAAGGCACTAAACAGAATGGATCTAGTTATTACATCGAGTTTTATCTGTTTTTTTGATCAGTACTAAATGCCATTTGAAACAAAAAATCCCCTTTTATTTGGTGCAATACCAAGCTGATACATTAGTTGATTATTATTTTCTTGTTATGATTTTTAAGGAGTCCTGAGGATTTATGTGAGTTATTATTTATAAAATCTAAAAATTTATTATGATTTATGTAACTCGTGTTTTGTGCTGACAGAAATTTTACATTGCACTTTCTCACTTCTGTGATTTGCTTAATTTGGTTTTATATTTGCAAGTCCTCGAACATAACTTGCCCTGATTAAAAAAGGAAGAGAATCCTCCCCTCAAACCCAGTTTTAATTTCTCGAATTGTGCTCTGATTACCCTTTTAGTGAGAATTTTACTGACAAATTTCTGCCAGAATGTTTTTCCTCATGTTCCCACACTAAGACAACTTTTAACTTACAGTCAAGGCAATTCGAATTCAAAATGTTGAGATAATCAAAAGAGCGAGGCTATTGGGATGCAGGAAATAATTCATTGCCATCGGTTTTATGCAGGGTTTCATTTGCTGAAGATGTAAATATTCAAAACAGGTGAACAAATAATTTAAGGGCCATTTGGGCAGTGCATGGAGCAGCTCTGCCCAGGGGAGCACCCGAGGCGCTTTGCCTGGAGCTCCACAGGCACAGACGGGAGCATACAAATTGCTCCTCCTTCCTGAGACTGTGCAGAGGCAACGAGACAACCTGGTGTCTTGGGGTGACTCTGTGATGTGGATCCCCTATCACGGCTCTATTGATGTCTTAGGTTTTAACTTTTATATTTTACAATTTCTGTACTGCTCAGAGTGTAACTCTGCAGTTCCTTGTAGCCTGGAATTTCTGCTCTCTCGTGCTGGGCAGACACAACAAAGCCTCTCCAGGCTTTGCCTTCAAGGACAGCCAGGCTCTTCTAGGCCCAAAATGTGTAACCCAAAGCCTCTAAGGGGGGAGCAAGCTGAGGGGAATTCCATCATTGAACTGGGGCTTTAATTGGAGAATTAACCGTGGTATGCAAATGAACCAAACCTATAAAGGTGTGAAGAACTCGTGACCTGGGGTCCATCTTGGGGTCCATTTTTGGAGGCAGCCTCTGGCTCCCCCAGGGTGTGCCTTGAAGGCTTTCAAATAAACACCGACCTTTATTCCCTTCCTCTTGTCTAGTCTCTGTTTCTGGGTGTCTGGAGAAGGCACCACTATGCCAAAAAATTAGTTTTGTGTCTTTAAACTGAGCTTGAGAGGGGAGGAAAAAAAAAAAACAAATGAACTTTTCAAAGCAGTTCCCAAGGACACAGAGATGGAGACTCCTCTGCGTTCTCCGGCAGTAGCACGGAGGGAGGTCCCTGCCTGTCTCTTCAGCCAGGTTTTTGGGGTTTTTTTTCTTCCCTTTTTCCCCAGCGTGTTTCCTAGGGCTTTGGTGGGTTTTCTTTTCTTCCTTTTTTTCCTCTTCTGGACTGTTTCAACAACATCAGAACACACCAGGAGAACTTCTCTTCAGGCCTGGAGGGGGCCTAAGGCCACCCCCCACAGCAGCTCCGAGAGGGAGGGACCACACCTACGAGAGGATTCCAATTTCTTCCCAGGTTTTCTCGTTATAGTGAGGGGTTTTACTGTTTAGTATTATTATCCTTTTCCTGTGTGTTTGTTAATAAATAGGTTTTTATCTCCTTCACTTTCCTTCGAGGAATTTCTTTCCCAGACCTGGTGGGGGGAAGGGTGGTTGTAACCTGACCTTCTCCCAGAGAATACACTGCTAAATTTTGGCCAAAACTGGCACACCTGGGCAAACTCTGGCTGCTCAGATGGGAAATTTGTAGAGTGAGATGCATTCCTGTCCACTGCTGTCCATCCACATTCAGGGATGTGAGCTCAGTCCAAGGGGAAAGAGCAACTCCAGGCAAGAGCTACCTCGAGGATTTCCTTGCAGCATTGTTTGCCTCAAGGTTTCTTGAGGTGGGAAAACTTTTTGCACTGCCACGGCACAGAAGGTCCAACAAAATTCCATAATCCCCAAGTTTTTGCCACTGATTGTGTCAGGACCACTGATGGCCACAACCTGCTTCCTACCTCCTCCCACTATCCATACCCACCCACACTGTAGGGTTCATCTGCTCTGTAGCCTGTTGAAAGATATTTACTCCCATTAGTTTGGAAGGAAAATTGGAAATATTTCAGCACACGATAACAGGGTTTAATGGTGTGGCTGGGGGCTTTTACCACATCAATGACAAAGCACTTCAGAAATGTTGCTGCAATTTCTTTCAACACCATTAGGAGCTGCATTAAGGCAGTTGTGTGAACACAGTCAGAGCTGAAGATGTGCACAATGGTTCTCTTAAATATGAAAAGCAAAGAGATTTTTTTAAAAGCTTTGCAAAACTTTCACTGAAATATTTCTGATTACTGTAACACAACATATGGGATGGCTCTCAGCTGTTCCCTCATACCTCAAACTTCTTTAAATTTCTTTATAAAAACCTTCTCAACATCATTTTTTCACCCAGAAACTTGATCCCATTTCTGATTTAAAAACATAAATGGAGATCAATAAAACTCCCAAATCTCTGATTTTAAAATATATTAAGACACTACACCACAGACTCAATTTATTGCACAAAAATAGATAGATCAATCTGCTTTCTACCTCAATTTGAGAGTTTGTATATTCCCTAAATCACCTGCAAGACACGAGGCATTGCTATTTGCTTACCTTCTTCTTCTTGTTCTACCTTAAACTCTTAATTAAGAAAAAAAACTAAATTAAATCTAGTTCAAGACCAATTATCCTGCATGACACTCTAATTTTCCACTCTTTACCTTTTCCTCCCCTAAGACTGGACACAGGAAGCATCTCCACAGCTGGGGAAGGTTGGAGGCAGCTCCTGCAGAGCCCAGCAGGGCCAGTCTGGGTGCTGGCCAGGGCCACCATCAGCCACGGGCCAGCAGCTCCTCCCCAGTGCCCCAAGGAGCAGGAACCAGCCCCAAACTCGATCCCCTTCAGCAGCACCCCAGAACCTGGCCCCTGCTTCAACCCCAAAAGGATCAGCTTTTAAAAGAGCAGATGGCACAGAATCATGGAATGGTTTGGGTTGGAAAGAGCTGCTGAAGCTCCTCCAGCCGCAGCCCATCAGGCTGCAGCAAGCACACACCGAGTCCTCACACACAGGATGCAGCTGGTTTGGGTTTTCCAGCCTCTTTTTCCTGAGCTCAGTGCAGAAGTGATGGCAGCACAGCTGTCCCAACACCAAAGCACCTCTAGGCACCAAAACTGCCCTCAGCAGCCTCCTAGGATCAGTCCCAGTTTGGGGGAACAGATCTCCAAAGGCTGTGGAAAACCAGAGCTGTCAGAGGAACAAGCCCACATAATTAAAAGCAGAATCTTTGCCTCTCTGATGGCTGTACAACTCATGTGAAACCAGCTTATTCTCCACGTGGAGCTCCTCAGGACCAGGACAGCTCCAGCCCATTGTCACTGCTGGGACAAAACTCCCCTCACTGCTCTCACCTTGTTGCTATTGCTAGAATTAAAACCACTTCAAGAAATTTTAAAAAATATTATTATTTCATTGCAGTGACTACTTATGTCAGCAAGCAATAGCCCACAGGGGATAGGGCTGCAAAAACAGGGCTTTGTTTGTTGTTGTAATTCTCCACACTCCTGGGCCAAGCTTTCTGCCAACTTAGCAGTAAACAACGTGGAGAAGTGTAAAGGTATCACATTGCAGACACTTAAAACCAAAGCTGCTTTTACGTAAACACCTGGGCATAAATACATAAACTGCAGCCCTCAGAGAAGCCCTAAGAAGCCAGAGTGACTCAGAAATATTGTTCCCTGCCTTAAGGGTTTTGGGGAGTCATCCTTTTTTTTTTTTTTTTTAATCAACATGCTCTGTTTAAATGACATCACAGCAGGTACCTAAACTGAAAAATCGTGTTATCACGTGATTTTTGAAGGAGAGGATTCTGCCCCTGTGCTCAGGTGAGGCCCCACCTGCAGAGCTGCCCCAGCCCTGGCCCAGCACAGGGAGGAGCTGGAGCTGCTGGGGAGAGCCCAGAGGAGGCTCCAGGATGAGCAGAGGGATGGAGCAGCTCTGCTGGGAGCAAAGGCTGGGAGAGCTGGGGTTGTTCAGCCTGGAGAGGAGAAGCTTTGGGGTGACCTCAGTGTGGCCTTGCAGGGCCTGAAGGGGCCAACAGGAAACATGGAGAGAGACAATTTACAAGGATCTGGAGTGACAGGACACAGGGAATGGCTTCACACTGCCAGAGGGCAGGGCTGGATGGGATATTGGGCAGGAATTGTTCCCTGGGAGGGTGGGCAGGCCCTGGCACAGGGTGCCCAGAGAAGCTGTGGCTGCCCCTGGATCCCTGGCAGTGCCCAAGGCCAGGCTGGATGCGGCTTGGAGCAGCCTGGGACAGTGGGAGGTGTCCCCATGGCAGGGGTGGCACTGGGTGGGCTTTAATGTCCCCTCCAACTCAAAGCAGTCTGTGCCCCTCTGGTTTTGAGTTCTTAGCTCTGCAGTGTCCTGCTGTGCTCAGCCACGGGGCGTTTTTATCCCTTCTTTGTCAGAGCACAAGGTGAGCGTTGTGGAGCACACACTGGGAGGGGCAGGACAGACATCTCAAGTTCTCTCCCACTCCTATTATTATTTTATTATCATTCAGAAGCCTCGAGGGCTAGACAAAAATAAAAGACCGATTTAATTTTCAGGAAGATAAAATTACGATTATTTCTTTATTTAGCTTTGTGTACCAGCCACTTTCCTAAAATGATGGGAGGAGATGCACCTTCCAGCAAATCTACCTTAGGTTTTCCTACCCCGTCCTCAAAGTGGTGTAGGACTCCTAGAATTAACTTCTCAATTATTTTTAAATATGGGAGCAGAACGACAGGCTTCAAACCAACCAAACACACAAAAATAATCAACATTTAAGCGGGTAGGCTGACCACAAGGAGGAGAATCCATTTTGTCCATGTTTTCCCCTGGAAACACTGGAGCCAGCAGCAATATTCCAGCTGGCTGTGGAAAGGCCTCCATCCTTTGCAGCAGAATGTTGCTGTGATCTGAGCAGACACACATCTTCCTGCAGTGCCACATCCCACAGAACGGAAGGAGAAGAAAAGCAAATCTCCTTTACAAAGAAGTCTCAGCTTAGGATGCAACTGGAAAGATTAGAATGAGGAAACATGTAATCGGCAAGGCTGCTAATTAGAAATGATTTATTGCCTTCCCTTGTTAAGCCTATTATTAAGACAGAATATTTTCCTACTCCTACCGCTCCTAACGTATATAAAACCTCAATTATTTACGTCTTTTGTTCTTTACAAAAACTGCAGGACAACTGTTTTAATAACTTCCACTTAACTGAGAATCAAAACACTGTTAGCTGCATTTGCTCACTAAAAATCTTTAATGAAGCCAGCAAGTCCAAGGAATTTGAAAAACTCAACTTTATTCCCCAGTGAAAAGCAATCAACTGCTCTCTCTGTGTCTGCATTTTCTGTGCTACCAAAGAAAAGTGTTTCCCAAAATGACTGTGCATCTCAGCACGCTTTGCCTGCAAAGCTTAATTTTTCCTGACGCTTTTCCCAGGGTAAATTTTTCAAAAGAGGTTGCCTTAATTTTAAAATTGACTTTTAATGATACTCATCTTTCAAAAGGCTGGATTTTAAATATACTGATTTTCTGGCGTCACTTGGATAAAATCATGAAAGTACACAGGCCACAGGACTTTAAAGAAAAAAGAAAACAAATCAAACCCAACCAGAACCAAACACCACAATTCTCTGGCTCTATGCATCACTGTCCTTAACTCACCACACAGCTGAGGCCCCTTGTGTAAAGACCTCATAACATCCTCATAAATTAGGATTTTTTTCCTCAGCTAGCAAAAAAAAAAAAAAACCAAGGAAAAGCTGGGGGAGAAAATACCATTTCTATTTCTTTGGCTGCTCAGTTAGACAGAGGCACAGGAATATCTGTATCCAGCTTCTTATCCAAAACTGATTCAAGTCTGTATCATTGCTTTTTGACAGGTCCCAAGCAGCTGAAACTTGTTCTGGTGTAAGAGCAGATGTCAAAGCTAAGCAATTGTCCAAGAAATGATTAAATGTTCGATAGGTTAAAATCAGAGAGCAGACACAAGCAGAGTTCTCCAGCATAACTTCCATGATACTTTTATTAGTGGTGACATTGACACTAAAAGCCAGCGCACGAAATATAAAATGCTTACCTGAAAACACACCTCTCCCACAGCCCCTAAGATTTCCTATGAAATCCCTGGGACTGAATTCAGCACTGCTTCCCTCCAGCTTGTGTCAGCACAACTTCACCGATTCCAAGTGAACCCAGCTCAGAGCTATTTTTTGCAGCCGGAGTCCCCTGACAGCTCCATCAGCACAATAGCAGGTATTTTCCGCTTCTGCACGGTGGAACTTTTCTACTTGCTGAGCAGCAGCCTCACAGCCCTGCCAGCTCCCTGAAATACAAACCGTGGGCTGCAACACACCCAAAGCTGTGCCCAGGACCTCCCTGTAATTGAGGTGTTTGCCTTAAATCAGCTGAACAATAAGTGCTGCCTGTTATTGACTTGCCAGTCCTTTCTGCTTGAATTTCCCTGTGCTCCCAGTTCACTGGACTGCAGTGAGTGGCTGCGGTAAAAAAGTGCTGCTGGTGAAAGCACCAACACCACCTTTGAACACATTTTGTTTGTTTAGAAAAACTGATGTGGATGGAAAAGAGCAAACCACCCCTTAGGACCAGATCAAAGAGCAGGAAGCTCTAAAGCTCATCATTTTTTCAATCATGCAGCCATTCTAATTAAAAAATTACTGCTTCTGCCTACAGACCCTGGATCTCTGGTCTTGCTTCTGGAGGTATATGATGTTTATCCCACATTTATGATTATCATACATAGCATATATGTTAAACATCCTTTAATTCCATCTCTTCCCCACGGCCCCACACTCGCACCTCATGACCCACAACTCCACCAGCTGCTGCAAGGCCACTTCCCCACTTCCCCACCTCCCACAAGGAATCTCCTCACCTTTCCCACTTACAAACATCCTTACAGCAAGCACAGAAACATCAAGGATGAACCAATTCCAGCAGAAATAGCAGCAGGTGGGGTTAGCATGAGACAGCACCACATGAACTTGTGAGAATCCAGAGTGCAGGGAATGTTTCTGTGCCTGTTTTGAAGAATCTAACCCCCCTGAACAATGTTGTTTTTGACCTTTATCCATGGAGAAAACTGCCTGCTCTCTGGGAGGAATTAAAATCTACACAGATGTGAACTAGGTGATAGAATATGATGTGAGGATGTCACAGGGTGAAGAATTTAGAAGTGTTAGGTTTGTTAATGTAGTAAATAGATAAATAGTAAAAGTTCCAAGATGGAGGACACCTTGTAGTTTCTAACCTCCGTCTTTCTTCTCCTAGTCCTCCATGTTTTGCAGAAGTAGTAGTTTAGGATGATTGGATGAAAAATTCCACAGTTCCGGCCTGCGTGTCAGAGTGATTTACTGAACATTGGAGGAAAATAAAAGTATCTGTCGTTTCAAGTCTTTATTGGTTAATTTATCTTTACAAGAGCTGTGAAATCTTGATAAGGGGCCATTTTCTTGCTTTCTCTTGCCATGTTCTGTTCTGCTACGTCTTTTCTATGCTAGTAGCTGATAACATTAAAATAAACAACTCTCTAAAGAAGCAACTAATGCGAGTTTGCCTCGTCTGTCTACCAAACTCCTTGCAAGGACTCTAAAATCCTCTCTCATCAGGAGAGGCTGATTTATGGCATGGCCTGTGTCATGAACTGTCCCTTTCTATGGAATTTCCATCGATTACCAGGGTTGGCAAAACCCACTCAGGTGGAAAAAATTCCCTCGGTCCTTCTTGGCGTTAGGGAGTTCCCAAAGAGAGTTGTAGGAACATGAACTGCAGTAAATCTGCTCCTCACCATCTGTATCTCACTGCTGAAATGACCCCAGGAAGATCAAAACCAGACAGGAATTATTTAATCTAAAACCTTCTTGTCATTCCTCACCTGAACACAAACCATTTCTGTGTAGCCTTTTCCACGTTGATGATTTGATGACGCACTCAAGATTTGGCAAGAAAACATCCAATAATATTTTAACAATGTTTAAACTAGTACCTACTAAAATGAAGAAGTAAACATTTCCGTTCTACTCTACCCCACAGGCAAATGTATATTTTCATAGATAAGCCAATTATTTTAAATTTGCAGATATAAAAGCATTCTACAAATCATACCTCTGTACCCAGCAATTAATTCGAGGTACTATCTCTGTGCTCGTGCACTACAATTATACACTAATAAAAGATAATTATCCCAGTTTCAAGTGTCAGAAGGTTACATTTCTCTTTTCCAACCTAAAATATGCTTTGCTTTTAAATGTAAGGCTCTCAATGGCATTTAGGATGATCTAAACTAGTTTCTGGTGTGTCCTGGACTAATAATTTTGTTCTGCAGCAATGTTGGAATAGGAGCACATGTATTTTTCTGTCCCACGCTGCTGCAGACTTACATTTTTTCTAGTTTTTGTAAAAATACCCTTCTATGGCTTTTAGATTTCACAGTGCAGAGGTGAGAGAGATGCTGGCCTGAATTGTTGATCATTGAGGGTTAACCAATATGAAAGTTTTAGGTTTATAAAGCATGTGGGAAGAACAGGATTCACAAGTGGACTTGTGTGTGTCTCAACCCTGTAAAACTCTAACCAGGATTTCTCACAAGACTTTTATGAGATTAGGTGACAAAAAGATCTAGAATGGTTTAATATTATTAGACATAGAAATATGAAATATTAGTAATACTTTCTGCAAGCAGTTACCATACAATACTGCAGACTGAATCTATGCAAAGCCAAAAAAAGGATATTATACCAATATCTGCCAGTGTGATTTACCTAACTGTGATCAGTGAGCACCACGGTGAGAAAGGATGAGGCATTAAGAGATTTGTGTCATGCATTAATGCACTCATTAGACAAAGTAACTCGAATTTACACAGATTTTCCAGGGAACTTTCATAACAGCATCAATATCCGTTTTGCCAGGCTTAGGGTCTGGCAGCAGAGCACAGCTGCTTTACAAGTGGAACTCTTCGGTTTGGGAAAGGCTCTGCCCATCTCTCGAGGTCTTTACAGGGAGTTTGAGGGCATTAACCCCTGCACAGGTGCTCACCCCAATCCCACCCCAGATAAAATGTCCCAGACAAATGCGGTTTAGCAGCACACCCCGTGCTGGATAATGAAGCAATTTCTGCTGTTTGAGAGCCACCTCCTGAGTTCCCCAGCACTGGCAGCTCCCAGCCATCACTGTCAAGCTGCCTCTTCCCCTGGGTGGGGGGTCGCTGGTGGCTCAGCACAGATCCCCCTTTTCCTGGCAAATGACAACTGCTCAAGCTGTGATGTTCTCCTGCTCATTTTCCTTTATAGGTGGCTCTATTCCCAGTGCTCTAATGTGATTCAGCTTCATAGCCAGGCTGCTTATATTTCTCTGGGAGATTGCAATTATATTTCTAAACGATTCTTTGTGTGGCTGAGAGAATCAAACAAAAGGGGGGAAAAAAATGTTAAAGTTTCAATGAAGGAAATTTCCATAATATGTGGTGGCTGTCACAATCTTGCTGATAGAAATAATTACTCCTCCTGATGTAACTACACTGAACCACTGAGAAATGGGGATAAAAACTGTTACCCATCTGTGCAAAGCTCTTTCATACATGCATATGAAAGAAGAGCTAAATACAGAGATTAGAATACTCTGGGATTGCAGCAGGACACAGATCCCAAGGTGACAGGCACTTCTTACCTCAGGCCCTGAGAGGAGGGAGGAATTACCTCTCTTTTTAACAGCTACAAAGGATCTGTGGTGATTTGGGATAACTTTGTGCTTGGCCTCCATGTGATCCACTAGATTATGCATGCAAATCCTCACTTTTGGCTGATAAACTGGAAGTATCAAGAAACAAAAGCACGCTCTGCTGTAGCACGAGCTAATGATATTTTTCTGAGTGAGAGGAACCCGCATTCTCTGCAGACAGCACACATTGTTTACAGATAAACCACTGAGTGTGGCAAACAGGAGAACAAATCAAAAATGAAAGAGCATTTCTGGGGGTGCTGGGGTTCTGCTCTTACCCACACACCAGCCAGAGGACAGTTCAGTTGATCTCTCTGATGCATCTCTCAGATCACCTCAGGATATCACTTGTACAGCCTGGAGAATCCAGCGTGGTTGGCAGCACCTGGGCACTGCTGGATTTGCTGTCTCAGGCTCTTGTAAAGGTTTCAACAGCAAACCTGCCTGAAAGCAAAGCTAATAAGCAATGAGGCAGCAGCTCCTACAGAACTCCTGAGCAAAGCTAAATGTGGGAAATGCGCTAAAAGTTAACCCAGAAAATGTGGCCATGTCTCTGTAGGCATGTGAGGGGTGCCATAAAGATATCACAGCCCAAAAGCATTGCAAAAATGTGAGCAGGGAGATAGTGATTGTTGAATTTGAGAATCAGAGAGTGGTTTGGGTTGGTAGGGATCTTAAAAATTCTCTGGTTGCTATCCCCCTGCCATGGGCAGGGACACCTCCCACTAGGCTGGGCTGCAGATCTGTTCTGTAGTTATGACCTAAGCCAAGACCCAGTGTTAAAGTGCTCTGTAACAGCATTGCCAAATTAGAAAGTGCACCCAGAGTTAGAAAAATTCCACAGTGACAACTCCACAAAGCTACAGGCAGTCTGGAAACTCCTGCACCGACCCATCTGAGCAGAACTGCCTTCCCTGCCCGGTGGCAACCAGAATCCACCAACACAGCCCAAAACCTCCGGACAGCCCAGCCCTTCTCAGGAGCCACAGACTCCTCACCCCACGCCCTCCACAGCCACACCAGCACAGACAGTCCTCCAAACACCTTTCAGCAGAGGAGAAAGCTGAACAACAACCTGGATTGCCTCGGGGTGGAGTTGCACCTGCAGCCCAGAGCAACCGGAGCCCAGGAGCGCGATAAACGTCAGCCGAAAGCAGAGCTGCTCAAACCCTCCCTGCAGCAAACTCAGCACAGCTGAGCTCGCAGCTCCAGGGCTGCCATCTCCAGACACCCACTCTGACTGATGGGGGCTTTGCTGGGGCTGACCGCAGGAAATTTCTCGTTTTTGGGAAAGTCCCTAAAAACCAGCACAGTGCACGGTGCCTTTGATGCCTTCTCCAGCATCCCAGAAACAGAGACCAGACAAGAGTAAGGGAATAAAGGTCAGTGTTTATTTGAAAGCCTTCAAGGCACACCCTGGGGGAGCCAGAGGCTGCCTCCAAAAATGGACCCCAAGATGGACCCCAGGTCACGAGTTCTTCACACCTTTATAGCTTTGGTTCATTTGCATATCAGGGTTAATTCTCCAGTTAAAGCCCCAGTTTAATGATGGAATTCCCCTCAGCTTGCTCCCCCCTCAGAGGCTTTGGGTTACACATTTTGGGCCTAGAAGAGCCTGGCTGTCCTTGAAGGCAAAGCCTGGAGAGGCTTTGTTGTGTCTGCCCAGCACGAGAGAGCAGAAATTCCAGGCTACAAGGAACTGCAGAGTTACACTCTGAGCAGTACAGAATTTGAAAAATATAAAAGTTAAAACCTAAGGCATCACCTTCAGCATGGTCAGAATTAACAAAGCTGTGACCAGAGCACCCAGAGTCCTAAACCCAGTAATCCTTGTTCCTACACATCCCCCTCTTGATTAAAAAACCAGTGGAAATCCAGGTTTAAAACATCACAGATTAATAATGACTCTCTACAGAGCTACTGAGAGTTACGTGGGCTTTTCTCAGCACAGGAGAAGACCTCAAGCATCTGTGCAAGGAGAAGTTTTGCCAGCAAAGATTTTATCCTGCCACTGAACCCTCACCAGCTATTTCCAATTATTTTGGAAATTCTGAATGAGAAAGCTTTGAGAAAGCAGAATCCTCTATGGAGTTATCCCACCTGAGAGGAGATGAGGAAATGGCAATAATTTATCCAAGTCTTTACAGAGTAGCTGTGGGTTTGGATAAACAGGGACTGAATTAAAATAAATCTGTCTCTGGCAAATGCCACTCAAGGAGAGGTTGTGATTCAGAAATAATCCCTTAATTTCCTATAAATTAAAATATAAATAAAAGCTGCAAAGTAACCTCCCCAATTGATATCTTAACTGTAGGAGTGGATTTTTTTCTCCCATGGTGGCCTAAAAATCAACCCCAACTCTGCTGTCAAAAGTGGGAATTGTGCACAACAGAAGAAGGAATTTCATTACCTGCCCCACACCCTTTCCCAGTGATCAGATTCACACATGGAGGTGTGAATGGTGAGGTTTTAATCCCACCACTGTCAACACAAGTTCCTCAAAGGAGAAAAGGATGATTTTATTGAACCGTTGGCCACTTTGGGACATCCCTCTGGATTTTCCCTTCCCAGGGCAGTCCGGGGGTTCTGTGGGGCCATTCCTGAGCATGAGGCAGCAGTGATACCTTAGGTTTTAACTTTTATATTTTTCAAATTCTGTACTGCTCAGAGTGTAACTCTGCAGTTCCTTGTAGCCTGGAATTTCTGCTCTCTCGTGCTGGGCAGACACAACAAAGCCTCTCCAGGCTTTGCCTTCAAGGACAGCCAGGCTCTTCTAGGCCCAAAATGTGTAACCCAAAGCCTCTAAGGGGGGAGCAAGCTGAGGGGAATTCCATCATTGAACTGGGGCTTTAATTGGAGAATTAACCGTGGTATGCAAATGAACCAAAGCTATAAAGGTGTGAAGAACTCGTGACCTGGGGTCCATCTTGGGGTCCATTTTTGGAGGCAGCCTCTGGCTCCCCCAGGGTGTGCCTTGAAGGCTTTCAAATAAATCCTGACCTTTATTCCCTTATCTCTGTTTCTGGGTGGCTGGAGAAGGCATCAGCAGGAAGGCTCAGGCCACATCTCTGAGCAGCTCAGGTCCCACCTCAGCCCTGTAACTTGGAGGATGCTGCCACCAAGAGTTTTGAAGCCATAAGTGGCACGGTGACAGCTGCTGTCGGTGAGGACAATGAAAATTGGCAGATTTAGCCAAGGATGAAGCATGACAAATTGCAGGAAAGCAAAAGGAAGGCAGTGCCTCACTCAATTGAGGAGTCAGATGACATTTGCAGGGAAGCTTGTGGGAATTCTCCAGACAGTCTACAAGATGTGCTAAATGTTATTTGCATTAGAACAAATCATAAGGTATCGACTGCAAAATCATTTCCCTTTAATGAAGACTCGGAGGGAAAAAAAATATCAGAGTCAATTAGAAGACTGAAACTACAAATATGTTGTGCTTTACATATCTCTGAAGCATGAAGGAGCCAATAAAGTGCATTTAATAAAAATGAACAGCAAAATCACTGCAGCTCGTTGGGCTGACAGCACTGCTGAGTTCGTGCCATGCTGAGGAGGCTTCCCCTCCTCTCCTTCCATCCACACATTTCCCAAAAACACGTTATTCTGCATGAAAAGAGAGATCCCACACATATCTGTTGTTTCTTACCACTGAAGTGGAATTGTCACTTCACGTCTTCTCACAAAACAACCCAACTGCACTGCATCAGTGCCTCACAAAATCACAGCTCAAACCACAGCCTACACTTGTTCAGCATCAGCAGGAGGGGTCCTTTTATTTCTGACAGATTTGGGGGGTTCTTTCACTGAATCGGTTTTGTTTTGCCTGTTGATCACATTTTCTCCTTTCACAATATTTACTTTGGAATCTGAGTGTAATTCTGATTTTTCATTGCACTGTTGTCAGGTGACAAGCAAGAAAAAATACAACAAACATTTTTAAGTGCTACCTGTCAGCCTAAAAGAACTCTGCAAACCGATATTGAAGAAGGATTAATTTTCCTCCAAAACACTTTTAGTAGTACTTAAACAGTGCATTTCATAGCCCTAACAGAAACCAGAATGCATCTGAATTTCAGCTTGCATTTTAAAGGCAGCACAATCAGTAGCAATGTTATGCTGTTTCTTCATGATTTACTAGAAGGCACTATCTAAAAATTACCTTTTTTCCCTTATCAATGTGACTGTCATGTAACTCACCTGGAGATAACCAAGAGGAACAGCATGGACCACCCACAGACATCCCTTATCTCTCAAGCTGGAGCTGTTCAGATAAGCCCAAGGGGTGCCAAGATATTCCAGAGGTGTCTGGATGCAATCCTGTGCCATGTGCTTGAGCAGAGGAGCCCCTTGGTGCCTTCCAGCCTGACCCCTCCTGTGGCTGTGTGACAACTCTGCTGCCTTCTGTCCATTCCTCGGCCCCTCCGTGGCAAGAAGTGACAATTACAGCACACAAAGTGACATTTTTAATTAGATACCTCGCTTTTCTGAGCCAAGCAAGTGACCCAGAACACCTCAGTGACGAGCATGACATTTTATTGCAACCTGAAGCCAGGTGGAAAAACATGAGTCTTAATTTAAATGCCTCTTTTTTCCTATTAGGTAAATTCTCGTACACTTAGCTCTGAGGGATGGAGGGTACACAAAGGGAAAAACAGATTGGTTTTTTTTTTCCTTCTACTTCATATTTTATAACAAAATAATTTAAAGCTATTAAAGGCCAATTCCAGAACCTCTTTCCTCACAAATTTCCCACCATCCAGCTCAGTCACAGCAGCTTCATCCTGCTGAAAAGGGTGTTTTACTCCAGTATTTCAGAGAAGGGAGTTTGAGCTGCTTTATTAAACCCTCAAATACTTCCATGTTCCTTTGGTAGAGCAGAAAAGTAACAACAGAGGCCACTGGATTGCAGCAGAATTAAACTAACCCACAATTTCACACAATTTTCTGGTGTGAGCTGGGTGTCAGGGAAGGTGACACCAAACCACCCCCTGAACATCCCTTCCCCATCACCCCTGGTCACACAGACACAACTCCAGACCTCAGACATTCCAGGGCAGCTGGATCCAAACTAGGGAGGAAGAAAAAAGCTTGGAATCAAGACTATAAATGTCATAAATATTGCAATTCTCTACTTTGGAATCTCACTTAAAATAGAAGCTCGGCACAACCAAACTCGGATGGTTTCATAGCCAATGTCTGCAATTGCTGTGAATGGAGGGAGGAATTGTCTCAGGCTGGACAGGTGAGAAAACCACTGGGGAAGATCCTTCCTTAGAAGTTTTCAACAGCCTGACGAAGTTTGGGAACATGCTGTGGACACTAAATATTTATTAGGAACACCAGAGAAGAGACTGTTACAATAGCAACCCCCACAACAGGCTGTGTTTGCAGAAAAAAAAAAAATAAAAAAATAAAAATATCAGTAAATGTTTAACAAATTTTCATCCACTTTTCTACTCCTCACATACAAATACTGCTGTTCCCTCCAGAGATTTAGGCATCTGCAAGCTCTGCCTGTACGTAAGGGAAAAAAATAGAGCAAGACAGTCAATATTTTTGATAAGAGAGAGTTAAAAGGGAAATCTGAAATCCCTAATGTTGTCCTCCATGTCAGAAAGGAATACTTTTATCTTCCTAGAAAGATTACAACAACAAAAAGAAAATATTGTCAGTCCCGATTTCTAAGGACTTTCAAAGATAAGGTGGTGAAAAATAAACTTTTGGTTAGATGTAGGAAAAAAGTCTTTGCTGTGTGTCTAAACTCATCTGCAGCTCAGCTGTTGCTGGAAAACACTCAAGGTTCCAATTAATTATTTGTTTCTTATTGAGATAAGAATGAGCTGCAAACTCTGCCTGGGTTACTAAAACCTGGGTAAAATCTCTCTGTTCAGTGCTGCCAGCCTGGAAGTGAGAGTGGGAAGAGACCTGAGCATCCTCTGCTGAAGGAATCCTTCACTGGGAGAGAGGAACAAGATCCTTCTGTGCCTCCTCAGCCCCTGCTCTCAAGGACAAGATTTGCCATCTTTGATCACTGATTGTTTTCTAGGGATTTCTCTTCCCTAGTTTTCTCTCTGCCTTATACCTCTGAATTCCCAGGCAAAGCAGTGGAAACCAGGACAACTGGAGTTTGAACACCGGAGTTCAGACCAAGCAGAGGGCTGTGAAAGAACAATTACCATTGAAAAACACTGAATTCCCACGGAATAAAAGCACAATAGAGTGTTTGGCTTCTCAATTCAAACGTGGACCAGGGTTTTCTTGAGGAAAAGCTGTACTTCTCGAAAATAAAATAGTCTTAAAACTCACTTTTTCTTTCTACCCTTTCTTTTGCTTGACTAATGTCTGAAAGTTCTTGTTTTATCTTCCCCATCCCTGAAAGTGTCCAAGGCCAGGCTGGATGGGGCTGGGGGCAAACAGGGATAGTGGAAGATGTCCCTGCCCATGGCAGGGGCTGGCACTGGATGATCTTTAAATTCCCTTCCAACCCAAACCATTCTGTAATTCTATCAGGTATCTTTCTCTCTTTGATCAAAATACCACAAAAAAACCATTTGTCCCAAAGGAAAAAAATGAGGAATAGCAAAAAAAAAACCAAAAACCAAAAACCAACCAACCAGGAAAAGAAGATCTGAACTTCTTCCCGTGTAGATCCTGTGGGTTGTTTTTCTCCTGTCACCCTGCAGCTCCTGAAGCTCTGCTTCCCTGCCCGGGTGTGGCAAACCAAACCCAGCGTTCCTGTGAGGAACCGAAAGCAATTAAGGAGCTAAGTTTTGACTTCAGGAACTGCAGCAAGCCCAAATTCCCTGGAAATCCTTGCACTTCCCACAAGGTGATCCTTTGGTTTGCTTCCCACCTTGGAACCCCTGGGTGGAAGCTGACCAGACTGAAATCTGGTGGTTGCTCAGCTTTCACACTTCAGTTCAGCCACATTTGGGGCTTGCCTTTCATTTTTGTGGCAGGAAAACAAAAGGGAACAACACGTGGGAGAATTCTCTGTATTACCACGAGTGTTCCTGGGTGCTGGTTTTGGGTGTGCTGTGCTCAGTGGAGCTCCCCCAAAGCAAGAACCCTAAATTCTGTAGGGGCAGAAATTCCTGGTTTAATGGCTTTAAGGTCATTGAATGGAACCCTACAGGCTGACAATCACTCTAAAGTTCATTTTTCCCTGTGGGAGGGTGAGGAGAGAACACCAGCACCCAGGTCCAGCTGGGGATTTTTAAACTCAGCTGCAGTTTTATTTAAAGTAACATCAAAAAGTAAAACTATTAAAGCATAAAAGCCCCAATATCGAGTTGTTTTCCAGCACAATCACAGCCATGCACACAAGGAATCACTCCAAGGCTGAAACACAACAAAAATTTTCCTCAAGCTCATCGTGTCCTCTCAGTTCAGAAACTCCCTCTCATTTTAACACCCTCATCTATTCTACCTCCTTTTCTTAGACAAAATTTCAATTATACAAAAACTTCACAATGGTTTTCCCGTGCCCCGAAATTCCTGAGGAGCAAATTTAAGCTCTCACAGACCTGCGACACCAATTGCTCAATCTGGATCTTGTAACTTCTGAATTCCTGGAGAATTCCTGGAGAATTCCTGGAGAATTCCCACACACCTGCAGCTTCATCCAAAGAAAAAAGCCAGACACATTCCTAGTTGCAAATTTTGCAATTTTGCCACTAAATGACTAAATGCCTTTGAACACGGAGCACAGAACAGCACCTTGAAAAGGGATGTGAAACCACCAACCCACAGACACTGGGATGTCACAAACATTAAAATAAAAATGGAGTACACAAAAATCTGCTGTAAATCTGAGGGGGAAAAAGACCCACAGAGTTTGATATAATTTTAATATTCCTTTTCAAGAATTTGACTTGATGGAATTGAGGTTAAAAAAATGATGGAATTGAAGTCAAACTTCAATTTTCCAGGCTCGATAGGTTGCAATTTCTCCTGAAGTTTTCAAGACAAGAACTTCAGTTTTTTTAACTAAAAACAATCTCATCTGTCAACTGCACAAAATATTTTTTCAAGATGGTTGACTGGAGAAACAAATCAGAATAAAGTGGCTGTCACCAGCAAATCAGCTTTGACAGAGCAGCACATATCACCAATTTTCATGGGAAATACCTGTTAAATTCCCTTCCCTCAGAAGCTGCTTTCCTCACGGAAAAAAAAGTGGCCAAGGCAAGAGCAGTAATTGATGTATTATCCACGATTATCTTTCATTATTTTCATCCTTGCTTAACATGCCTCTCCTTGCAGTGGTTCAATCCACACACAAATCACCTCGGCCTTCCCCAGGACACCGATCCTGAGAAAAACAGGATCTTCCAGCAGAATATCAGGGAGAAAAATCTCAATTTTTAGAGTAGGTAGCTCTGCAAATAAGATGTTTAACAGCCAGATTTCTGCTGTTTTGCACGGTTCCGAGATAAATGTAAAATATATTTATTGATTCTGCAGTTGGCGAGTCAAAGTCACTGTTCCAACTCAAGAGGCTCGAAATAAAATAGAATAACAAAGAAAAATACAGCAGATATTTATATTTACTTACATTTCTGAGAGTCAGCACTACAGACACGGGATACTGCTGATTGACTTTTAATTGCACCTTATTAAAAACGTTCCCACTGGCATCAATACCCCTGAGAATGAAGTTATTTAACACCCATGGCAGCACAGATCTGCTATGGGCTGGTGACACCACAAAAGTCAACAGAGAAGGACTCCAGCACAGCTGAAAACACAATTTTAAAACACAAAAAGAACCTCCCATTTCATCAGTTCAGACTCTATTGGCTTATAGAACACAATTTAATTTTTTTCTTGAAAGAATCTACAAGCTTTTTTGCTTTTAGCACCTGTAAATCTCACTATACCACTTCGGAAAACTTTAATTAATAGAAAAAAAAGCTTTAATATCTCCTCTATATATTAAAAGCAAATATGAAGTTTCTGTTCAGAGGTGTCTTATTTTAGATGAAGGAAAAGAAAAGCAGCTCCTCAACTCCCAAACAACACCAAACCCACACTGACAGGCCTGGATGCTCCATTGGGAAAAAAATGGGAAAGGATTTCATCCTCCTACAGCCCCGTGATTCCCCCAGATGCCAACATCATGTACTCATCTTGCACAAAGAAATCACAATAAAAGAAATAAACCAATCAAAGAAAAAAACCTGTTCCTCATTGAAATATTGCTCAGCCCACCAGAACCTGAATTTTTAAGACCCTTCAGTACAGACAGGATCTCATTTTGATATTTCAACTTTCTGCTTCTCAATTGCATTTGAGATTCCCATGAGGTGTTTAAGTAAATTTTAAAAACTTAAATTATAAAGTAGAGCTAAACAAGTCAATATCAGCTGTTTCCATTCACAAATCCAAATCTCTACAGGTATTCAGAACTTGTAGCCTCAGAAGGAACTGAGACACATCCATCTCCGAAAATCTGCCCTTTAGATTTGTAGCCCTCAACACATTTCGTATTCTGAAACTATTTAACTTGATAATCTCATATTGTAACTCTCAGCTTCTCCCTGGTACGGAATTTTGATTTCAGAAATGCTGGAATCTGACACTGCAGAGCAAAATCAAGAAATCAGAAGCAGCTGATTGGAAAGAGAAAAACCAACATGGTATTTGTGTGAAATACTAAGGTCAAGGCAACAACTTAAATTTGCATTTCTACCAAACTCTGATAGGGAATTAAAAACCCATCAGATCAATTCCACTGAAGCTGTCTCAAGTATTCAAAATTATTTGTCTAAGCAATGGAGCCCATTTTTATATTTAGAAAATGCCTCAGTCAAGTCTGTGCCCCGTGGCTTTGTACTATTCAAATTACTGAGTAATTCAGCCAATGATGCCATCATTCATTTGTCTGCCACAAATCCAGTGCATGCAGAGCCCAAAACACAGCAGTGGCAGGGTTTTTAAGGTGCTGGGGTGTTTAACATTGCAGGATCTCTTACAGGAATTAGGTACAGAGGATCATTGAGTGGTTCTTCCTTTTGAAGCAAACAATATTCCGTATGTGCAGGTTATTGCTTGTAGTGTGCCACAAAACAATCAAATATATATAAATTGAAATTTCTTGGTGATTTTTTTCTGGTTTTAAAACTCAGCACTTTTTGGTTTTTTATCTGCACCTTGGAATAGTGCTTAGCAAAGCTTCTGGCTGAGCAGGAAACTGAAATAGAATTTTATTCTGTACCCAACAGATTTTACATTCAATTTCCTTTTCTTGTTCCACCACCAAAGAGTTGCCTGTGCCTGCAGAGGAACAGTTGCTATTTAAACGCTTGTGGAGAGCTCAGTTCCTGGCTTGTTGAGCTGCCTGAGGCCACTGGCTAAGATCTAAGGAGTTTTGAATGACTCCATCATTTTTTATGTGCCCAGAATGACCCCTCTGGTCTCCTCCATGATGGGGTTTGTCAGGACTCCATAATTCCCAATCATCATTAATTGTTTACAATCACAACACCACAGGGTGGTTTAGGTTGGAAGGGACCTTAAAGCTCATCCATTCCCACCCCTGCCATGGACAGGGACACCTTCCACTATCCCAGGATGCTCCAAACCCCAAAGTCCAGCCTGGCCTTGGACATTCCAGGGATGGGGCAGCCACAGCTGCTCTGGCTAAATCACTCAATGTTTCATCCTGCAGCATCTCCAGAGAGCAGGAGCTGCAGACGAGGTGCAAAGACAGAACCCTCAGCTGGGTTGGGTTTCCTTCACAGGAGCTGCTGGGGGGCTGTGCCGTGGATTTGTGCTGGATAACGCCTGGATTTGTGCTGGATAACGCCTGGATTTGTGCTGGATAACACCAATTTTATCATTGCTGAGCAGTGCTTGCACAGCATCAAGGCCTTTGCTGCACACAGCAAGGAGTACACACCTTTGGAGGATCTAAAAGCATATTTTTCTGATATTGGGGTGTCTGGTGGTGAGCATCAGTGGGTTTATCACAATCTTTTCCAGAGGTCTTGAAAATGCCAGCAAAAGTTACATTCTTTAATGTCTTCAATGGTTAATTCAGCCCTATTTCATTGGTTTGCTGACATGGAACTCACCACAGGTTACCAGACCTCAGAAATAGCCAAGGTAAAGGAATGGTTCTGTTCTTGCCATTGTTTAAAAACAAACTATAACCAAGCATTTTCTATTTTCATGAGATGTGTTCAACATAGACAGATCCATTATCTTCCTTAAAATGTACTAAACTTTGTTTCTTCCTCCAAAAATTAAAATCAGGCATCAGCACAAGAGCTTCTGCTTTTTACCCTCGTCACTGAAGTCCCTAATCTCACATAATCAGTCCCAAAAAAGGTCTAGGAACAGGGACAAATTCCTAAATTTACTTTTAGTTTTCCTCCAACAGCAATCCAATGATTTGTGTCCCACAGAAATATTCCCTACAGCCATTCCTTACTGGTTTGGAATTCTGATCTACAGGAGAACTGTCTGGGGCCGGGTTCAGCACTCAGGTGTAAATTGTGGTTTTTCCTGGGTTGTTCTTCTTGCCCTCTGCTCCTGAGGCTCAGGCAGATGCTGTGAATAATCCATTCACTAATGACAAAATTCAGGTTCCAGCTCAGTGCAGCCCGGGTGCACTGACTGTGCCCAGCTTGCTTTGAGGTCCAGCAGTCCTGCAAAACATTCACACTCTCCATCTCTCAGAATAACAAAACCACCAGCAAGCTGAATAGTTTTCATTAAAAGAAACTTGAATAAAAAGGTTTCCTTCTGAATGGAGGCACTGCTCTCCTATGGGCTTGTTTTTGTGCCTTTTTTTTCTGTTTAAAGAGAATTCACAATGCTCCCATTTTCTATTTCTTCCTGCAAAACAGATTCCCTGAAAGTGAGCAACTGAAATAAAAATTAATTAAACGTTGGACTAAAGTGAGATTATCAAGGTTTATAAATTCCTTCCTTTGGGATAGAGGCTTCTGTCCAAAAATATTTAAAGAAAAAAACCCTATAACTACACAGTTTTTGTATTAAGCTACTTATCAAAAGCTTTTCAGAGAGGAAAATGATAATGTTAAATGAAACTTGTGGGTATAGTTTATTCATTTTATGGAAAATTGAGAATAAAGAGCAGCAGCTGGGTCATATGGAAGGGACTTTGTGTTGTCTGTGATTCACCAAACGGAATGAGCAGGATTATTTGGGGGGAAAAGAGCAAGATCTTGCATGTTGGAGTTGTTCATCTCTATTTTTCTCATTTGTACTCTCAGAAGCATCATCCATGCAAAGGCTACAAGACAAAAGCACCAACTGGGATCACCAAGCCTCCAGTGGAGCACAGGCCATGGGATTTCCCTGGACTAATTTTAAAATCCTCAGAAACTCAATTTGCCTGAATTTATTTTCATGGACTTTGACAAATGCAAGCAGCAATTTGTTGATTGAGAAATACTAATTATTATAAGTAACATAAGGGGGGAAACTGGTGCAAGGTGCTTTGTTGGTGTTTAAAGATTCCAGTCAAAGCTCAGGTGGGGTTTGGGTACAAATTCCCATAGAATGGCATGGCACACATTAAATTTTTGTCTCTGTCCGAGGTGTGATAGAGCAGAAGAGCCCTGAAAATGCAGTCTGACCTTGAAGATTTCAAACCACAAGAAATGGCAGCAAGATTTTATTTTAAGTACCACCAAACCCGATGGATAAGAGCCTTGCCATGTACTAAAAGTTCATCCTGCTGCCACGTATCAAACCCGAGTGTCAGGATCCACCAAGGAGGCAGTGCAGTTGGAATTACCGAGTGAAAGTGTTCTCAGACTCACTGAAAGTATCCTCAGACACTCCAGCTCCTCAACTGCTGCGAGACTCAGGCTCTTGCTATTTCATCTGTGCACTTTGAAAGTCAGAACTCGGCTTAAAAAGGCACCAGGATGTGAGAACCTGCAACCCATTGGCAATCAAATGCCTGGAAGTGTAGCAGTCAGCACAGTGCAAGGCAGAAATTGGGCTGGAGCAGGAGTCAAGGCGAGTGCCACGAATTCCTGAGCTGAGAAAAGTTCCTGTCACTGTAATTGAAAGCAACGTGGCTCATGGAATAAACCAGGAAAACCAGGGACTGAGTGTTGGGAGGCAGGCGACAGGGAGAAGGCAGACTTGTAAAATTCAGTCTGAACAGGAGCACTGCACCTCCTCATCTCCCACTAACTCCTGATCCTTCTCCAAAGCCATGACAAAGGTCCACTGAGCAGATATGACACAAAAATCAACAACAGAATTTAACTCCATGTCTTGTACTGAGCCCAGGGTGAATAAAAGCTCCATGATTTCCTTCCACATCAATGGCAAGGCTCTGGCTGAATTCTGTGGGAGCAAAACCAACCCTGGAGAGAATCCAAAGCTCTGTGGCCCCTTTATTTTATCACCTGCCCTACACCTGCTGGGAGTGAGCAGCAGCCAGTGCCCGCCTGGGGATTAGTTTGCCAAATCTATTTCATAGATTTGATAAATCACAAAGATAACAGTCCCTGCTGTCAGATCCACACAGTCAACAGCTGAGATGGAAAAACTGGTCCCTGCATTGGTGCCTGAACACCTGGAGAGGCTGCCAGCCCATTTCCCTGCCAGCCCATTTCCCTGCCAGCCCATTTCCCTGCCAGCCCATTTCCCAGCACCATACATGATCCTGTTGGTTTTCCAGGCTCCACTGAAATATTCTCCACACTGAACCACTGGTGAAAGCCAAGGGCCAAAAAGTGATCTGCTTTATTTCCTGGGGAGAAAAAACGTGCCGGGTCTGAAAAGCACGAAACAGCCCCAGGACTTAAGTGCTCAACCAGTGCACCCTGCCCAAAGTTCCTCTCTTTCAGAGCTCCCTCAGTGCTTGGCACTGCAGAGAATTCTCTCAAGATGGGCACGTCCCTGTCGTGCCACATTAAACAATTTGCATCTGGGTGAGGCTAAGCCAGTCCTCTCCTTCCTTCCTCTTCCCAATTCTTTGTCTCATCTCCATATTCCAGCCCGTGTCTGGTTCAGATCTCCTTGTCCAGCTCTGCCCCTTACACCCAGCTCCAATTCCCATCTCATGCCTTGATCCACTCCCATCTCCCTTTACCAAAATTTTGATACAACTACCCAAAAAATGGGTTTTAGTTTTACTAAATTTGATTTGCTATGACCATATTGATTAATTCTGTTCTTCATCCCATTCTGAAAACAACACAAACAGTCCCTGCTTATATTCCCCCAGATTTTATCCTGGAGACCACTCCTTTATCATAAACTTATTAAAAAAGGAAACATCAGAAACAAACAATTTGAGGCAACACTTTTTAACTTAGATTGAAAGAAACCATACATCCACAGATATAAATATTTCCTGTTTATTGAGTAGGAAATTCTTCAATGGCTTTTTTTTTCTTTCTTTGCATTTTGACTTAAGTGAAACCCAGATACCTATGCTATATTTATATACATATATATATATAATCTTACTTTTTAAAAATATGACACAGAATATACATTGCTAACTACTTAAATCTGTGATCTCCCAGCCCCTGCAAAGCTGCTTCACCCTCATTATTCCAGGCTGAGGTCTCCAGGCCCTATTCCTCCCCCTAATTCCATCAGAATTTAGCTTGGCTCTCCAAATGTAGAACCCAATTGTTCCGTGTCTCCTTTCTGAGTAAGGCAGATCAAATGAAGGCAATCTGAGTTGGAAGACTGTCACACCAAGTGAAATCTGAATAATCTGGCAACATCTAAAAATGAGCTGGCAGCTCATTGAAAAGCCTCAGAATATCTCACATTATGTAACTGGAACAGACTTTCAAATCCGAGTTCCACGCCAACCTCTGACCTCAGAGTGCATTTTAAGGGCTCCGAAGCTGCATTTTGCACTGATCCTTTGCTTCTCAATCTCGTCCCACACTCTGCTCCCCCTACTCAAGTCAATAACATTTTGCTTTTTATCATCTCTGACCTCCTTTGCCAGAAAAGCCTTTTTTATCTTTATGTTAAGACATGGCCAGTAATCTCTCTTGCTGCCATGTAACTTTCATGTGGATTGAGCTGGATTCACTCCTGAAGAAAAAAAAAAAAACAATTTAAGGAATAAGAGCCAAGATTCAGAGGGAGAAAAAAAGCTTACAAACCTTTTTATATTTGAACAGGCACAGATGTCTGTCTTTCTTGGGTAGGTACAGGAATGATTAGAATTGATCAAGAACTTCACAGTAAAGTTTTAAGAAACCCGAAATTTAAAACAAAACATTCAGAAACTTGTTTGTTAAAAATACCATAATCCAAAGCTATTTCCCCCCTTTCACACATTACCTGATATTAAGGATTTTCTTTCTTAATCTGCTTGTAGTGGCGCATGGAGGGGTCTCAGCACATCCACCTGTAAATACAGAGGGGTTTGTGAAAAAGCTGAAGTACCTATTTTGAGCATGGTCACTTAGCAGATCACAGAGCTGCACAAAAGGACATACAGCCGGTTAAAAAGGAACAAAAGCATCCCATTCTCAAGTAAAACCATTACTCTGGTACACCCTGTGACCACTAAGAAAATTCTCCTACCGTGTGAAATGTCTCTGGTGCAGTTAAGAGTTCAGTGCCTCTCACCCAGTCTGCCCTGAAAGGAAACCCAGAAGATTCTGCAACAACCTTTTACATATTTGAGGGTCACTGAGGTGTGTTCCCTCTGTGTTCTCTTTGTAGAATCATTAGATTTGTGCAATATGCAGTAAGATGTTCTGTCAGCTCAGAGTAAGATGCACAGCCCTTCTCATATTTTCCCAAAAAAATTTTGTTTTATATACAGGCTGAATCTCTCTGATGTTAAGCAGATGGATCCTCTTTGTCCTTCCTGTGGTTCTTGCCTTTAGGCCCTGCCCATGCCATCAGTACAGAAGGAAGCTGCATCCACCCCCACCCTGTGGTGAGATCCAATCCAAAGCCATTCCATTAATTTCATTAAGTTCTGGCTTATGACTCAGCCAGGCCCTACCAGCAATTTCAGAAAACACATCACACGATATCATTTTTACTCCCTGAAGTACATCACTATTTTAATCTGGAGTTGTAATTGACTCCACTTTTAAAGGAGGTGATAAAACGCTCAGGGAGTTGTTGTGCTACCTCCAGATAAGCAACCCTGGCAATATATAAGGGAGATAGCCAGGCCAGTGGCTGGGGGAATGATTACAAACACATTAGAATGATCTTTTCCCACATTGATCTGTAATTTTATTTTATGCTATCTATTCATCTCTGAACTGTGTGTTTGGAATCATCTCTGAGGGGCTCCTCGTGCCCCTGGCGATTGCTGTTCCCACTTCCTGCAGAGTCCCAGCCACCAGGGCAGCCTGGAATACGTCTGGAAATGGAAACATGATGGGCAGAGCCTGACCCTGAAGCAGACAGGGCTGTAACGAGGAGGGTTATCAGGGCTGAGATTGTTTTCTGCCAGGTGAGATAAGGCAGCACAGCCCCTGTCCTTTCTCAGCAAACACGTTCATGTTTGGTGACAGCAAAGATTAAAATCCTTTCAAGATAGAGACTCCTTCCAGGCCTTGAAGATGCAGTGAAGGTCAAAAGCACCAAGGACTCAGTCAGCCCCTGCCACTGCCATTGGAATTCAGAGGAGCCCCCACAGCCACCTGAAACCAGAGAGTTTTTGGAACAACAGGAAAAGGCACTTGGGGTGGGACATGAGAGAGAAACAGAGAAATGAAGCAAATGTTCCCTAATCCTGCCTAATCCATAATTGTGTCAGCTCCTGGAACGGGATGGCTCTGCTTGCTTCAGCACCTGCTCGACTAGAAACCTGCCCTTTGCATCACAGCCGTGCAGCAGAACTTAACCTTTCTGTTCATCTATTCCACGGATCATTTGGAAAGCACTCAAAAATTAGCCATCATTTCAGGGGCTAGGAGAGAACTCACCTCCTTCATCATTTGTCTTCTGTGAGGCAAAGATTAATTCCTTCAGGGAGAAAAACAACATGCCCCAGGAAGGTGTGATCCAACTGCAGGAATATTTCTTCCTGAATGCCACCAATACCCAGAATCTCTGTTTATATCCATTAAATCACTTCCATGGCTGTGCAGGCTTCAGCTCCTCCCTGGGGAGTTTAGGCTGAGGATGTACAGCTAAATGAAAAGTATTCCTGTTTATACTTCCATGCTTTTATGGTCATCAACTCACCTCAGTATCTGAGGGTTTCACCAAAGGCTCTGTTCTCTTGCCTCTCACTCAATGGATGAGTCGAGTTTTATCTACAGGGAACTCAATCACAAAAAGAAAAAGTAGCAGGTTTTTTCTCTTTGATTTCTCTGCAAAGCCACAGTCTCTGTCTAAGGCCCCACAGCCTGGCAAATCAGTTTTGGCAAATCACAGAAGCACAGAATTCTCTTGCATAAATAGTAAATAACACAGATATTGCTACAATCATGGAAAACATCACTTGGACGTCTTATCACACCACACATCAAAGTTATCAATTACGGGCCAGAGATTTTGAGCAAATGAGCCTTAATTAACACTGCTGCCTCAGAATTTCCTTATTCCTGAACATTCCCAGCTGCTATGGGAAATTAATTAAGGCTTAAATCTTGTGATTCTTTCTTTAGCACTTGTTGCATGGCAACATTCATTTTTATGTATGAGCTTCTCCCTCCAAATGACTTTATAATAGTCTCACCCAAAAGATGAGCTGTTAAACTCTTAAAACAGATATTTACACATCTTGGGTTAGTTTTGTTGGGTTTTTCACTCGTAGGACATGAATTATTCACTGATAAGAGGGGCTGTAATGTTCTGGTTGGTTGTAGGCATCAGTAAAATCAGTCAGAGGATCTAACTGGTTTCTTTTTAACAATCAGTTCCCCAAGCATGGAAAGATTATTTGTTATTTCTAAAGGATATTTGTTACTTCAAAATTTAAGTTTTGATCAAGAGGCAGTTTCCAGAAAGAAATTGCAGAGGTGAATTATCCCATAGATGTGGCTTCTCCTTCCACTGAATTGTAATCAACATTTTTACTGATTTCAGTCAATATTTCCCAATTCATAATGAAATAAACCCCAGAAAAAAACCAACATCTCCAGAACTAAATTGTGTCTCACTTTGAATGAGCTGCAAGTGACTCAGTTCATATTCCACTATAAACAGCTGCTAAGAAAAACAATCAGCACCTTATTCTGCCTCATTAATTCATAATCCATGAGGATTAGGATTTCTGATTAAAACAAAAGAAATTCTGAGAGTCAAAAAAAAAAAGTAAAAAATTATTGCATTTCATAAGATATAAATTGAAATGGAATGGGAAGAATTATTGAAAATACACAACGTTCAGATGAAAAGAAACTCTCCTAGCAGAGCACGTACAAGCTTGGGGTTTTAACTGTGGCTCTGCAACAAAAATGCCAAGGAATAACATCAAGTTGACAGCACAGATTCCTTAAAGTTTTGTTCTCTTGTCACAACCCCCTGTGAAATATCAGTATTTTCTGACCTGAGATGGCTGTGGGCATATTTTAATGCCATCTATTGCCAAAAAAATCACAGCACCATTTAAGAACATGGGTTTAATGTCTACAAGGATAATTACTAAAGTTAGGATTAAATATCTGAACAGCTAAAATTAGGAATTAAAAAAAATTATCAATTTTTAAATAAAAACAATACCTTTATTAAAAGCACTCTACCCAAAATCTATGACCCAACTTTATAAATAAACTTAAAACATGATACTGAACTGATCTTATGTCTTGAAACTCCCTAATTCACACATGATCATGGATTAGCTCTTCGATTTTCCATTCTTTATTTTCTCATCCACTGGAATTTATTAAGAGGCACAGAATCTTCTCCATGTGCTTTAAAGGCTTTAAGATCTCCTATCCTTAGACTTTGAAGCTGTACCAAAGCTTCTCTAAGAAAAGGCCTAAATATATTTCAGCCTTCACCAGAACTCTGTATTCCTCTGTCTGGGAACCTCCGACCACCAACACCAGAGATGTGATTTGAGATGTAAAAAATTTAACATTTCAAGGTAAAACGGATTCCATAAAGAAATAATGGATGATGGAGATCACAGGATCTTCACATCTGATTTTTGACAGCATTTTGGGTGCTTCCAGACTCTCCTGATGGAAGGGGGAATCCTCCAGCAGCTGCATCCATGGCTTCCTCACTGATAAGCACCTACTGGAAAAAATCTCAGAGGAGATGAAGCCAATCTCTCATGAAGGCTCAAGGAAACCCCCCATTTTCTCAAAGAGAAGTGCTGAATTAACAATCTTATTCTATTATCCTCCCATTACCCAGGGCTTTTTTTAAAGTATTTTAATTTTTTTGCCTCTGTCCAAACAACAGGAGTTTTTACCTTGCCTAATCATTATTTCCTTAATATTTGAATGAACAGAAACTGTTTGCACAGACAAAACTGCTGGATCCAGAGAGAGGAACAACCAGGTTTTTCTGCCTCCTAAAGACATTTTTATTCAAAAAGATAAACCCCACTTCAAACTGCCACTGCAGCTCTGCAATCTGTCAGTACATGCGAGGACCAACAAACCTGTTCCCAAAAGGAGCTGGGCTCAAAGTGGAAATCTCACACCTCAGTGGCTATTTTTAATTTAACTCTTTCATAAGATTTCAAATCAAACCCCAGTTCAGTGAGGAGATTTGGAGACGTTCAGGCAAAAGTTGTTCTAATTTTGGACAATTCCAAATTCTCATTAGTTTTTCACAGGATTTCAGTATTATGGAACTGTCACCAGCCCTGTGAGGAAACATTCACATACAAACCACATTCATTTAACACAACCTCTCTTTGTCTCACTGAGGCTTTGAAGGCCCCCGAGTCTGCTCCCTGCCAGTCCCCTGGCACTGAATTTGTCCTATTAGCCAGCAAATCCAGCTACACTCATGCAAACAAGTTTTCCTTCTGCTGTCCCTGCTAGTCTCAAGTAATATATTCAGCATAAAGCAGAATGAATTATGTGCAGAGAATAAACAACAGCAAACTCCAACGTATCCATATTCAAGCATTCAAATCAAGTCCGAAAGAAAGCTCCTGCTGGGAATTTTATTTTTTTTTTTTTTTCTCATTTGAACCGACTCACCCACTTCAGGAACATCTCCCCAGTTTCCAAAGGGACGTGGAAACAAGTCCTGAAGAGCTGAACTTGGGCTGCTCTCAGTGCAGGGAGTGTTGTTCTCATCCATCATTGATGGGCACATGCTGAGGGCAGCTGTGAGTGCCACCCTGGCAATTTGCTCGGGACAATGGAGGGCCAATCCTGGGATGCCTCCCCCTTAGGATGATCAGGGCTATCTGTTCTGCATGAAACTTATGGGGCAGAGGGCTTGAAGCCCCAGAAAGGTGAGGAATTTTTGTTACCTGTAGCCACACCTCGTGCAGGGCAGCCTCGTGCCGCTGAAATCCGTGGGACAGCTTGGCACATGCCAAGGCAATTATTTATGTTAGTACAGGCACTGCCAGGAAGGCATTAATCTGGAGATGATTAGAACCTGCTGTTTTCTTTGTGAATAATTTCTCTATTGACTGGAGGAGTCATTTATTGATAATTTACAAATGGAGAACACGGCGCAGCTCTGCCGGCTGCTGGCAGCCGCTCCCCGAGCTGTCCCCAGGAATGTGCTCCAGCCACGTCTCTCTGTCATTCCTCACTCTCCAGAGCCAAGAGGGAGCTGTCCATATCCATGGTGGGGGTGTGGAATGAGAGGAGATTTGAGGTCCCTTCACACCCAAACCATTCCATGACTCTAAACCACACCCTGGGGCTGGAGGCTCTTGGTGCTGCACCCGAGATCTCCACGTACCCAAATCTTACAATCCAACTTCGATAAAAACGTTCAAAGAAACAGAAAAGAGATACAAAACCCACAGCAAAGTGGGAGAATTCCTTTGCTGTACTCAGAAAATGCCTGTGTTGATTTATCTTCCTTTTTATCTTCATTTCACATGTTTACGTGGCACAAAGAGCTCCTGGAAGAGGTACAAAAATTAGAAGAGAACCTCCTACCTCAATCAAAGAAATATATCCCATGACAAAGGAAAAAAAGATGAAAGATATTTCTACTAGCAATAAAAGAACACCAGTGATAAGATTTATTTTTTTTTTAACTCTGAAGGACAAAACAGAAATCATAAAAAAGACAAAAATAAACAGAATTAATAGGAACTCAAAGCAAGGACAAGCTGCAGGTCCCTGATGGTGTAACAAATTACAAAGCAGGTAGAAACTAATGTCAAGAACTATTTATTCATCTCTATAATGGGAACAACTTCAGGCAAGGACAATAATCACAAAGCAGGAGAGTATTCATTAATTAAATAGAAACAAATCAGAATTGCTGAGGCACAGCTTGCCAAGGATCCGTTTGGCAGGCAGAGATAGGCAGTGCTCCTCTTCGTGCTCCGAACCTTTTGCATGACAAGAGGTTGAAGGAAGTTTACCAAGGCTCCTTCCTGCACAGGTAGCTGCTTTGCAAACACATTAAAAGTGAAAATCTTCACAGAATCACAGAATCACCAGGTTGGAAGAGACCTTCAAGATCATCGAGTCCAACCCATGTCCGAACACCTCAACTAAACTAAACCATGGCACCGAGTGCCACATCCAATCTCTTTTTAAACACCTCCAGGGATGGTGATTCCACCACCTCCCCGGCTAAACCATTCCAATATTTTATCACTCTTTCTGTAAAAACTTTTTTCTAAATATCCAACCTATATTTTCCTTGGCACAACTGAAGACTGTGTCCTCTTGTTCTGTCAGGTGTTGCCTGGAAAAAGAGACCAACCCCCTCCTGACTACAACCACCTTTCAAGAAGTTGTAGAGAGTGATAAGGTCACCTCTGAGTCTCCTTTTCTCCAGGCTAAACAACCCCAGCTCCCTCAGCCATTCCTCATAGGGTTTGTGTTCCAAGCCCCTCACCAGCCTTGTTGCCCTCCTCTGGACGCATTCAAGCGTCTCAATGTCCTTCCTGAAATCTTGATGACCTATATGTATGAAAGGCTTAAAAAATCCGAGCAGTGCATCACAGGCAGTGGTGAAACCCTTGACCTGCTGTTCTGGCTGTGGCCAGGACTAGTGACTGCCAAAGCAGCTCCTCTCTGCTCGCCCATCCCCTCTGAGCCATCGACTCCCACCCACAGCACCAGATCCAGCACCAGACGTGTGGGGAACCTCCCCACCTCTGTACCAGCACCATGGGCAGCACTTAAATACCCTTTATAAAACTAAATATCCTTCTAAAATTGTAAAATTTCTTATTTCCCCTGACTAGGAAAGGACATTCAAACCAGATCTTCCCTTTACTAGAACAGGCATATTTTTATTATAATTTTTTATATTTTTATATAACATTTGTATTATTACCACTCACAAAGCTTTCCTCCTTTGGTGTGTCCATTCAGACACGTCCTGCTGTGAGCAGGGCTCTCAGATCCAGTCCTTCAGAGACCTGGAGACCCACAGCCCTATTTTTGGAGCAAAGACAACTATTAGGCAAAAAAAAAGAGGAATTTCTGGAGATAAGCAGTGTCCCAGCTGGGGGCTTGGATCATGAGTTTGAATTCCACCGCTTGAAGTTTACAGTGTTTGGGGATTTTTAGGCCTGACCCTCTGTGGGCGTTCTCATCAGCAGAGTTTTAAAGGGCTCAATCAAGTGAAGCTCCTAAAAGAGCCAGGACAATTTGCATACAGAGGGGTAATTTATTTGCAGGGTTTCAGCGTGTCACAAATTAAGAGGGCTGAGTTATGAACTCCTGAGCACCCTGATGTACAGCGGAAACCGCAGTGAATCCCTAATGACAGCCCCATAAAGATGATGTGATAAATACAGCATTAAAAACGCAATGGAGGCATGAATCTGCTATAATTTAAGGATCTGCCATTACAGGCAACAGGGTTGCATTTTTTGTTGGGTTTTTTTCACTACAGCATCGACAGAGAATCACAGAATAGTTTGGGTTGGAGGGACCTTCCCAAACATGAAATCTTTCCAAATTTTAGGAGATTATTTTTTGTCTTACTGACAGCACTTTTCTTTCAGGGCGGGCCTTCCTTCCTTCCTTCCTTCCTTCCCTCCTTCCTTCCTTCCTTCCTTCCTTCCTTCCTTCCTTCCTTCCTTCCTTCCTTCCTTCCTTCCTTCCTTCCTTCCTTCCTTCCTCCTTCCTTCCTTCCTTCCTTCCTTCCTTCCTTCCTTCCTTCCTTCCTTCCTTCCTTCCTTCCTTCCTTCCTTCCTTCCTTCCTTCCTTCCTTCCTTCCTTCCTTCCTTCCTTCCTTCCTTCCTTCCTTCCTTCCTTCCTTCCTTCCTTCCTTCCCTCCTTCCTTCCTTCCGTCCCTCCCTCCTTCCCCTTCTTCACATAAATGCAAACTACATTTTCTCTTCCCCTCTTTGAAAATACATAAAGCAAAAAAAAAAAAAAGAAAACCAATCTGGAAAAACCACATCAGCTATTCCACATACCAAAATCTCTAAAAAAGAAATAAACCACTCTCCATATGAAATACAACTTCCCATTTACACCCCTGTTTTCAAGTGGAAACCATTTTTTCATTGCACCATGAGTTTCACACAGCTCAATGTCAACTCCACAACCAAAAAGAAGATGGAAACATTTAGATTTCCATTCTTCTCCTCTTTATTCTGCGTAGCCACTGTAAGAGTTTTTATAGGGGGTAAAAAAAAGTAATTTCTGAAAAGTGAAATGAATGTAATATTCATGGGGTGATCCTACAGACCATGTTCAAAGAAGCATAAAATTATCTGCCTATGAAGGTCAATTAGCTTTGACATTAATTTTGGTAGCATAAGTTAAACCTTTTTTTTTTCCCTACCCCAGTAACAATATATATACAGCAAATTCTAGGGAAAAAAATACAGGAACATTTGCAAATTGCAAAACATTTTCATTATTATTTCAATTTACAAGGGAACTGAAACATCACTAAATACTTTGATATTATTTCAACTTCAGGCAATGAGCATTGCTGGCACATTCCCATTGGGGATGGGGCCTGGTTATTTTGCAGGAGTCAAACCAAGGGCCATTTAGGAAAAATGCTCAAGAAACTGATGGAAATTAGAAGTTATTTGGAACCAAGCACTGAAAACCATAATGAAATCGTATTTCAAATTAATTACACTTTTTAATCGAAATGGCGGAGACGGTGCCAATCTAAATACAACGAATTACAACAAAATCTGAAGTAAAAGAGAAGTAGTTTAAGGATTTCCATGGAAGGGAAACAATTTGTCATTCCGTACAAGAAATTTCATTTTCTACTTTAAAAAACATGACTTGCCAAATGAATCCAGCAATAACTGGAAACAGACCAACTTCCACAAATGAATGTTTTATATTTTCAAGTATACTTCAGTTAATTAAAAAATTAATTGGCCTTGAAAATACTGGAGAGTCTATATTTCATCACCCCCACCCCAGGCGTATGGGGGGGCATTTTTAACCAAATCCAATTCTCTGGTCCGAGAAAAGCCTGCAGAAAATAACATCAGTAAATTAAAAAAATTAAAAATAAAACTTTGTAAGAGCCCAAAACCACGGTTTGAGGCTCTAGGAAGACCCAGCTCCCCCCAGAAAAGATGGGAACACACGTGACAACAACATTGCCAGCACGTAGTTTCTTGCTCTTCACATTAAAGGCTTTTCAGGATCTTTCCCCCATAAATTTTCATCAATTCCTGACCAAAATTCCCAAAAGGAGAACACTGCAGTCCAGCTTGGAGCACTGCTGCTGAAGTTTTCCTAAACAGTCTCCACTGAAAGGTGGCATCCCTGGAAATCAGTCAGCACAGGGAGATTTTTTGGACTTTATCCCAGTGCTGCTCTGCCCCAAACTCTATTTCCATCCCCACTTCCCCTCACACAAGTCAGATCCTCCCCCAGTTCTGGAAAATAAATTTCCTCCAGTCCATTCCTAATACACAGGATGCTGGGAGGAAAGAAAAGGCAGTAATGGCTCAGAAAAATTTATGAATAATCTTTACAAAAGAATAATTTGTGGGATTCTTTCCAGAACCAGAAAAAAATATAAGGAATAATTTACCATTGCTCAATTTGCCATAACCAGCTGAGGGAGACTGCCTTGGCAGATGGTGTTTCTGATCAACAATTCCCATTCTTCCTTCAAATGCCAAAATTAAAATGTTCTGATGCTTATATTAATATTGATTTCTCTTTTCTCATGTCTTGTCAATTCTAATCTCAATATTATCTCCTTTTTTTCCTTAAAAAGAAGTCATCCTTGGCAAAAAATTAAAGTTTAGAGCAGCTGTAAGCTTCAGCCGTGTCCTAAAACAACCCAAAACCAAACCCAACACCACCAAACCATTTGGTCACTACACCTGCCAAGGATATCAGATGGGAAGGATGTCCTCAGCCCAGTGTCACAGCACCCATCCATCCATCCCATCCTCTACCCAGCATTTTTTTTATGGAATATCAGGATCTCAGCTGCACTGTCACTCAGATGTCCCATGGGTTCAGACAGGTTGTGTTCCTGTTAAAGGATCAGAAGGAAAAGGTCTGTAACTGTTTGTATTGTATTTATCATCCTCCCAATGCCCCCACTCAAATAACACCTGGTTTATGGCCAGACAACTGAGCTGAACCCTTAGGAACTTTTAAGATAAGGAACTATGAAACTTCCAGTCATGACACAAAGTAAAAATAGAAATATACCTTTCTATCCCTCTGGTTTTACTCCAACAGTAAATTAGACCCAGTCAATTTTGAGCAGAAACACGCCAGCTTAGAAAAGTTTATTTTTACAGATCCACAGCTTCTTTCAGCTTTGGGGAAATTCAAACATCTGCTTATTCTGGCCAAGGCACTCAGCATCCTGCTGCCAAGCAAGTGCTCCAGTCAGTGCCCCGTGGTTCCTCCCCCCTCCGTCCTTCTGCTGGCTGCAAACAAGCAGAACTCCAGGTTACCTTTCCTGCCTCTTTGTGCAAACACCGGTTTCGACGGATTCTGCTGCTATTATTAGGCTGCCCTGGTTCCCACTGAAAGTCCTCCCACAGCTCCCAGCAGGATGCCAGGAGCTGGCAAGCTCGGAGAGCCTGAAGGCTGTGCATCTGTTCAGAGACTGACAGGTAGCACAGCGAGTTAAAAACCCCCATAAATTTGCAGCAGGAGGCTCAGCCTAGACAAAAAAAAACAGAAAAAAGAAATCCTTGTTTCGCTTTGTTTTTCCAAGCACCGGGTCATGCTCGGCCACTGCTGCCTCTCAGGGAGCCCTTTCCCATTCCTTGGGGTGCAGATCCTCTTTTTCCTTGTGGCAAGTGCTTGTCCTGTCACTCTGTCCCCTCTGAGGGATGTGGCTGGCACGGGAGCATCGGGGATGTCACGTTCTGCCCCTCAGGCAGGGATTTTTTCTGGGAGTGCCTCACTGTCTGCAGGCCAGGCCTACAGCACGGGGCTCATCCCAGGGCTTTTCCACTGCTTGGATGGGCTGGATCCACGGGCTGGGATCCAGGGGGTAAAAACTTGGGGTTGGATCTGTAGGGCTGAGCTCACATGGGACAACAGAAGGAAAATGATGAGAAGAGGCCCAGCAAACTGCAGCAGCACCGAGAGAAAGAACATCTCACATGTTGGTTCTTATTCTCTCTGTTATGAAATGACACGTGCTTCTTACCAGCAAAGTTGATGGAAAGGCTGGAAAAAACCAAATAAAAGTGTGTTTTGTGACATCATTTGCTGATAGCAGAGCACCAGCTCCCCACTGGGCCTTCATCTCCAGGCTGTGGCTCCGCGATGGGAAGCAGGCGGTCCCCAAATTCCTTCTGTGCACTACAGATCACAAAAGTCAGACTCATGACCCTCAGCAGAGTCACCACCGAGGTCTGAATTCCCTTCTGGAGGCAGATGACCCTTTGGATGGTGTGAGGGAAGCCTCCAGGGTTCACCAGCAGCTGAGCAAGCCCAGGCTTCACCCCCAAATTCCCGGTGTGGCTGAAATCCAGAGCTCCTGCAGGGCAGCACAAACCCCTCTGCTCTCAGATCTCACAGCCCTGCAGAGCTCAGAGTGACCCTCCCTCCCTGCCCAGCCCACTGCTAATTATCCCAGACATGGACTGAGGTAAACGGAATTATTGTGCTCCTTAGCCATAGAAATCAATCCACAATTCACATTTAACTTTTCTTCATCAGACACAATAAAGAACAAAGAATTCTGGTTAGAGGAGAGAGTCCAACCCAGTTTTACCATCAATTTAAACAGTTCTCCACAGATATTACATTTGGAATCCACGTAAACAGGATGCTGTTATTATAAATACAGGACACATTTTAAGTAACTTGTTGAGCTCAAGTGACATCACCTTTGTTGAGCAAAAAAATTAAAAATACATTTCAAATTTTGGCCGTTTCACTGTTAGGATGGGGTTTGGAGCAACCTGGGACAGTGGAAGATGTCCCTGCCCATGGGAGGAGATGGAACAAAATGGTCTTTAAGGTCCTTTCCAGCCCAAACCTTCTGGGATTAATTTTCCATGGCACATTCAAGAAAACACTGTGCTCTGCAGAACTGTCAAGTTTGCTGCTCTCTCACCCCTGCTGCTAAATTTTTAGGGGTAGAAGAGCAAAATCCGCAAGTCTTAAATGCTAAATACTGACCACAATCCCAGAATAGTGATCTGTAGCAAGCTGGTTTTTATTACATTTTTAATTGGTTTTGGTTTAAAACTTCACAAACATTTGCTTTTTTCGAAGCCATCACTGAAAATCTGCATGATAAAGTGACAAAAAAATAGGAAAAAAACCCAAAAACTCAGTGCTTAGCCACAAAAATCCCACTGAGATTAATGATGGCAATTCACATTCCTTGGAGCATTGTTATTTCTGTCACATGGGGATCGAACTTTTGCCTGTGTTAAGGAAATGTTCTTAAGCTCCTCGAAGAGTCCCTTGAAGCTTATCTCATTCCAACCCCCCTGCCATGGGCAGGGGCACCTTCCACTTTATTTTCAGAATTTTACTTTCTGGGAGAAGCAGTGGAAAGTGTCAAGCCTTGATAGGACACACCTAACCCAGCCCTCAGGCTGGGGGACACCGATTATTTGGTGATTTTTACAGTCTGGAATCTGCATGACTTGAAAGAAACCAGGCCAGGAGAAGGAATAGAAACACCTCAGCAACATTTCCTCTGCTGTGTCATGTCCCTCCATAATGCCACTGGAAAATGCAGTTAAAAACTTGGAAAGATCCAGTTTTTGGGTGTTTTATAGCTGACAACAAACCCACAACCCAGCCTTGAACAGCCCCAACCACACCAAATCCTCCCACCCTGCCATCACGTGCAAGTAGCCAGCAGGCTGAGTAATTAGTGTTTACTCAATTAGTAATTCTGAGTGAGGAGGATGGACAGGGAGATCTTCATGCAAAGCAGCAGAAGTCTAGACCCTGTTGCCTGAAAAAAGTGTGATGAAAATAAAAATCAAATGCTAAACATTCTCAGCTCCCTGTCCTCAAAGGTGTATTTTATCAAACTCCTCTGAGCAGCTCAATCCTATTCTGGTATTTAGATTCCACCGAGGAAAAAGAGAACAAATACATTTAGAAGAGTGGATGCTGCCATTCTGAAGGTTTTCAGTTCACAAATATGACAAAAGTGGGCTAAAAAATACCCACACCAGCTCTCAGAATTTCCCTATCCCTCTCACACACTGTGAATCAACAAATCCAGGGCGATGACCTGGGCTGCAAAGGAAAGGAACATCCAGGCAAGGATCAAAATCATTGCATGGGCACTTCCTGAACATTCTGCTCCTGTTCCTACCCCCAGATCAATTCACAGGCTTCAAAGGCAGATGGAGACTTCTCATCCTCTAATTGACCACTCGAGCAATGCAGGGTGAAGAATCTCAAATGAGGGTTTTTGTAGTCTGGTAACTGCTCTTCAACCTAGAAATCATCTTCAGAAAGCGATCAGATCTGGAGAGATCACAGCCAGCAAACACTTGAGAAAGTCCTGGGAAAAAAAAAAAAAACAACTCAGGCAAATATTTCACTCTGCTGATGTTAATTATAAATGAGTTTTTACTTAACTCCACATCCAAAGCTGGAATCCGTGTGCCAAAGGGAAGAAGTGGTTTCAGGCTGGTTTCACACCGATGATCACGGCACAGGAGGGCACTGAAATGCTTCAGCTGCTGGATCTCCATGGTGGGGCTGGGATGGGAGAGGCATCAGGCTGGATTAAAGCCTGCAGGGACAATTCCAATGGCTGCAATTCCATATAAATTCCATATAAATTCCATATAAATTCCATATAAGTTCAATATAAATTCCATATAAATTCCATATAAATTCCATATAAATTCCATATAAATTCCATATAAATTCCACACAAATCACCACACCACTTCCTCTTTTACCCCTAAGCTTCCACTCTCCCATCACGCAGCTCCTCTGAATGAACCCCCATACCTATGCACAGCAGAGATTTATTCTCCAGCTGCTACATAATTACAAATAAACTTCATTATTTTTTCAGCAGCCTTGAGCAGGGTTTGGACCTGGCCTCAATTTAAACTTGAGTTTTTGGTTGGTTTTACTGCTTGGGTTTTTTTCTTTCAGACTAGCCATAAATTAAAGTTTATTAATTGATAAGAAAACACCTTTTTGTGTGTATGTGTGTGACGCTGCTGTGTGCTTGTGGTTGATTTCAGCTCATTCCTTTTTCACACAGCTCCACACCAAGTTCATTCCTGCCTGATATAACAATTAGGCATTAATTTTGCTGGGTTTTTTCTTCATTCTGTAACAAAAACGCCTCGTCCATCGCTGGCAGCAGGTGTCAGATTGCAGCCAGTGGTTCCTACGTGGGAATCAGGGACTGCTCACACGATGCCTTCTGCTGCATCCTCCCCGAGTTAAACACCGGCGTTTGGTGGAATTTGTACCTCCAAACCTCAGCAATGCACTCGTGCCACCTATTGGCAAATTGCAGCAAAGTTCCGCTTTGTGGTGGGCACGCATGGAGTGTTTGAACACCAAAAATCCCAAATTCAGAGCTCCAGAGCAGCCTGTGAATCTCCTCATCCTCCACAAAAACCAGAAGAGCCCAAAGTGAATCCTCCAGAATTCTGAAAACGTTCTCCTGAGTCAAATTCCTCATTCTTTAGATTTCTGTTTAGCAAAAAACAACCCCAGGAGTGCATCATCTGCGGGTAGAAGCGCAGCTAAAATGATGCCCAGGTTTGTTAGTTCGTTTCCAAGTATTTCCATTCTCAAAGTATTTTAAGAAAATGCAGACTTACAGACATGTTATGAGAAGTTTGGCAAATATAACAGGGTTCTCCAGTCAATAAAGTGTCTCTCTGAATAAAATCCTGCAAAACAAAATGCAGTGCCCAACCAGTCTGGGGAGCCCTGCTGTTAAAATGGCAATAAAGAACGCGACAGGAAATATTTACTGCTGCCAGCAAGGCAACAGACAGGTTCTCATTACCTAACGACAGAAACTGAGAACTCTTTTTGCTCCTTTTAGAGTATTTTTCCGCTCCAAAAGGCTGATTTAAGAATGCAGTGCATTTACGAGCACGTGTCCCAGGAAAATGCGTATGGTATCTCAGAGCCCAGGAACACCTAACATATGCATTTCTTTTTTCATTTCTTCTGAAAACTGATGTAAAGCTGGCTTAAAACCCGGTGCTGTGTGTGGCTGGCTTCACTCTGAGTTCTTTTCATCTCTGATAGAAGCATTTCCTTCTGCATAGGATGGTCATCCATTTAATTGCATGGTACAGACAAAAAAAAGCAAAGGAAAACTCAGCTGTGGAGATAAATCTCAATAGAAATGTGATGAGTGCTCCTGCCAAGAATCATTTGCAAAACTTCCTATTCAATGCTAACCATCAGAAGTGGGACATCCACGAGCCCATCTGGGAATCTGGAGATAAGGAGCTGCTATTCAACACCCAGAGCACTTTGTTCCCGGCCAGGAGCAAATCCCGCACTTTGAATCCTGGTAACTCGAGAAAAAAGCATTTGGAGCTGCCACAGTCACGGGGCCTGAGCTGGGGAGCTCGGGGCCTTCGGGGCTCGCTCACAGCTTGGTTTTGAAGCTGGTGAGCTGAAAACCTGACAAATTAGGAGACCAAAAGAGGGGGAAAATCCAGCCTGGCAACCACATTTACACTTCTCCAACACGGGACCACAGAAGGGAATTCTAATGCTGAGCTTGGGCCAAGAGGACACAAGTGCCAGGGTCTTTTCACTTCTTTTCTCCAGCTAACAGATGTTTTTCCACGTGTCTCCAGCCACTCTGTAGACTGTGGAATACTCCAGGCATTCTGTCTTTTTTCTTCAAGGACTTCCAAAATTCCCTTAGGGCGTTAAGAAAGAAGAAAAGGGAGGAGTCACGCTCTTTGTAGATGAAGATATTTGGAAAAGCCTCTTCAGCATCTGCTGCCAGCTGTGTGGTGGGAGGATGAGTAGACCTGGAGTATCTTACTCCTAACAAAACTTCAAGCCAACCAAAACCCAACACTCGTGAATTCAACAGAGATTGTGCTGAGATAATGCTCGTCCTTGGATAATGCCACTTCTTCATGTGCAGCAAGGCAAATTATAGCTATTAATTGTTCATGATTTCAGTATTATTACTAATCCATTAATACAGTGTGTTTTCAGTCAAAATGAAAGAAAAAAAAGCCCAAAGAACAGTTAAAGAAAATAAATGTGCTAAGATCAAAGCAGAGCTGCTTCAGTCAATCCTTTCACTCAAGAAAAATGTTGGATCAATAAAGGAAGGCCTAAAATTCTCTGTTTATCTATCAGCATTAATGTGAGGATCTGAGAGAGCTGCACACCCCTCAGCTGCAAATCCTACCAACATTCAGGCAGCTCATGTTCAGCACACACTGCCCCGCACGCTTGCTTCTGAAGCGCCAGGAAAAGCCGAGTGGGACCCTGCAGGCCACAGAGGAGAGCTCGTGTGCTGGGTGATGGGACAGGGATGTGCAGGCACATTCCCATTCTGCACACAGGGGCTGATGCCTCCTCTGGCCAGATATTCCCTGGAATTCCTGATGAGGCACTGAGCTGAGGGGAAAGCTCCCAGCACAGTGGTTTGCATGCAAATTAATAAATGGGGGCTCTCCCATGGCAAATGCTGGATGGATCCAACTTCCCAGCAATGCCAAATTTCACCTTTTGCAGGTAGAAGAGCTGAGAATGATCATAAAACTCATCCAGGCGGGCTCTCAGGAGAACAGGCAGTATTCAAATGCAATCAAGGCAATGTGAAATTGAGTCTGTGGAAGCTCCTGGCACGTCTCATCATGGATTGCTCAAATATGATAACAAGTACACTGATTTTTCTCTCTGAGGCAGACTAAGGCATTTGCTCTAAAGACACAAGAGTGCCTTCAGATTAATCTGATTCGTGCTTTGATATTTGTTTGTTCCAGCATTGGGTGAAAAAGTTGTGTGTGATAATGCAAAACCATCCAGCTGGGCATTAAGAAGTATCATTGCTCAGCACTTATCTGCCCACCAAAGCAGTGCCATTCAGCATGCCCCATAAACTAAAATTAATTAAGCTTAGGCATCATCTTTGATGGGAGCAGAATTTGTACCTGTGAATTTAATACTGACAAACTGTGTTAATTTTTTATCAAACATCTCTACAATTACGTTAATCTTTAGTTGACTTGTGGCACCTTAATTTCACATTTCTCCCACTTTTAGGAGAGAAAAACTGGGATCTATTTTTAAAAATGCTTTAAAAGTAATAGTAATTGAATGGTTTTTATCAAATACAAATCAAATACTGTGGTGATAAGCAGCAGATTTCTTATCAATTCTCTAGGAATTCCTTTAGATTTAGTCAAGTGAAAGTAAAACTAAATACCACCAGTATTCACTAGTCCTGGCATTTCTGGCAAAATTCTACTGACTGCAAGGAATTTAATGGGAAAATGCAGTGACACAACAGAGAGGAGAAAAACAGCACCCTTTAGTGAGATAATTTTATACACGGACAGACAGATGAAATAAAATTTCACACCATTAAATGATCTGGGAAGTGACAGGAAAGGTTAAAACAAAGCAAGCAACGATTCCTTTCCTTGCCAAGGGAAGTTGTGCTTGCAGAAACATTGATGCCCTGAGAAGGGGGAGGAGGCAGTGGCCAAAGGAAAGCAAGGAGAGGCTGAATTTGTGGCTGGAAACCCAGCAGCAGCCCCAGCTGGGGTATCAGCAACCTCTGCCCTGCCCAGCTCCTTCCCGGGTGGAAATATTTCTGTAGATGCTCAGTCAGCTGCAGCAGGAGCCTACTCAGCTCCAAAATCATTTACAAAAGAGGTTCTCTCATTAAGGATGCAAACAGAGTATTTGGAACCAGAGGGAAAAAAAAAAGAGGGAAATAAAAGGGAGATGACAAAAGAGAGAGGAAAGTTTAAGAAATGCATTTATTACATCGACTCCAATACAGAATGGACTAAAATGCAGAACCCCAAAGGATTCTAGGCATTAAATCCAGTTTTCCCTCTTCCTCAGCAGCCTCACTTACCTCATCCAAAAGAAGCAGAGGACAACTTTCCCTTCCAGTTGTGTTCCCAGAACCTCCTGACACTGACCTGCTCTGGAGGAGAAATTTTCTGGATTGTTCCTGAGTGGAGTCACCTCTGTTCATCATTTCTTCCCAAATGCCTCTTCCTGTCCCCAGCCCCATTTTCAGGTTCTCTTTGACACGACAAACCCTGATCGTTGTGAATAACACAAAAAAAAGCTCTCTGGGAAACCAAAGATTTTCATTAATTGTCTCAGTAAGAACTAAAGAAAGAAGAGCAAATATAATACAGGAACAGAACAAGGCCTCTCCAAAACTGCCATTTCAAAAAGTCCTGACAAAAAGCCTAAAAAAAATTACTTTTAGACAGAATTTATGAAATAGATGGAAAGCAGATTAAATTCTTTTGTTTCTTTGGTATTTATAAAACCCCACTTTCTTATAAGTATTTTGGCAGCAGACAGCCACTGCTTTTCAATTATTCTCATCATTTTCTACTACTTAGAGTGTTTGAACAATTTCGAATATTGAATTTTGGAATATTTGCAATTTTGAATTTAAAAAATGGGGTCTTCTAAAAGTCCATAAGCAATGGCATTTTTTCAGATAATTGATTTAATAACCAGGGATAGACATTACTTGAATTAGCACTGTAAAAGGGATTTTTCAGCATTCTCAGCAAGTGATTTCTCTGTTGGAGAAGATACTTCACATTCTTTTGAAAGAAGAAAATACATTTAATTTGAGAGCATAACATCTGATGCCACCCAAAGATAATAATTCTTTTTTCTTCCCAGCGCTTGATTATTTTTTCCACTAATATGATTTAGAAGCAAAAAGAAAAAAAAAAATTAAAAGAAAACCAAGACACATCTTAAAGATTAATTTGATAATGCTAATATGCCCTTTAAAACCGAGTCCAGCTGGGAAATTGAAAGGGTGACAAGTGGAACCAACTTGTATTAGGTTGGCATGGGACCAGTCACTGGCATGGCCTAAATGACAGTGACTGCATCTGGGAAGGGTTTGATAAGGGAATCCTGTTACAGTGCACTGCTAGATTATTATTTTTTTCTTCCCCTCCTTAAATTACATCTTACCCGATTTTTCTTTTTTTTTTTTTTTTTTTTTGTCATTTCTTCGTTTTCTGACAACAAAATTGTTTTATTTGAAACACTTTTGATTAAGCAAATGCCTCGATGATAGCTCCCAGCACTTTCTTTTAAGTGAGGAAGGAGTCTTATGTAAACTAATCTGATCACTCCAAGACTTTGGCTGGGCATCCTTCCAGTCAGAAGTTTAAAATTTATGATGGTAGTTTACAAAGTCCCTTCCAAGTGCGGGAAGGAGAGAGCATAAGCTCTTTAGATGACCTTGATCTCCCCAGCTTTACTGGAGGTAATCCCAGGGGAAGGATTCTCCTCCAGCAGCAGCAGCCACAGAAATTCCCAGCAGAAATCAGACAGGAGAGAGTCACTCATGGAAACCTCTGCGTGTGCAGGGATGCTCAGGAAGCACCAGGTGGGGAAGGGATCAAGCCAGGTCCCCAAGGGTTAACAAAAAGATGAAGGAGTAAATTCAGAGGATCTTGTCAAAGCCTTACACTCAGCTCATCCACAGCTCTCGTTTGCAGCTGGATCTCTCACCGCTTTTCCTTCCTCTCAAACACAAATCTTCACCTCCAATTAAGCTGTCCTGTGACTTCACAGGTCTCACAAAGCTGGCACGGCTGTCACAACTTTGTCAGGAGAGGTGGAGTGTTTAAAATAACCCTCCTGCTGCTGACATTTGTGTTTCTGAGGAATAAACATGATCCCTGCCACCTCTGACTTCCCCAGCTTGTTCTGACTCTGAATCACACCACGCTGCCAATGCAGAGCTCAGGGTCCATCACCTGAACATTGATCCAAAGAATTTTTAGTTTCTCCCCATTCAACGTGCTGGGCAATGGCAACATCAAAAATACAAGCAGGAAAGCAACAGAGAAGAAGCAGGTGAGTCACACAACTCAAATTCCAAATATTGGGGTTTATTTCACCATTAAGGGTGGCTGAATTAACATGCAGCAAAAATCAAAAATAAAATAATCTCAGTTAAAAATATGGCCGACTTTTCTCCAGGTCTGTGGGTTGCATGCAGGCTCCTGGGGAATTTTTGGAACTGCTAGACAATTTCAGTCAGATCTGTCAGATTAAAAGTATAGAACGTAATTATCTTCTCATTAAAAAATTGATTAAAAGGCATATAAGAACATTGCAGAATGTTAATGTAAAGGCACCACGTTCTGCATTAAAAGATGCAGAGCCAAGTTTGCTGAAGAGGCTGAAGCATCCCTGAGTCAGGAGGAGCTTGAGCCAAAGCTTATCCAGGCTTCAAGATCCTTATCCTCTCCCTACCTAATGACTTTTCCTAACTATGTTCTGGAAAAACAGTGCTCCTGCTCCTTAGAGAATCCCAGGATGGTTTGGGTTGGAAGGGACCTTAAAGCCCATCCCTTCCACCCCTGCCATGGGCAGAGACACTTTCCACTACCCCAGGATGCTCCAAGCCCCAGTGTCCAACCTGGCCTTGGACAACTCCAGGGATCCAGGGGCAGCCACAGCTTCTCTGGGAATTCCATCCCAGCCCCTCCCCACCCTCCCAGGAAAGAAATCACTCTCAATATCCCATCTAAACCTACCCTCCTCCTTCAAATGTTCCTTGAACCGGCTGGATTTTCACAGGAACTCTTGGACTTCTGAGGATTTTAAGAAGCTTCAAAAATACGGGGTAAAATCAAAGGAAAATTCCAAAGCTTCTTTAAAAACATAAATAAATAAAACTGCAACTCCTGTTCTGGAAAACATGATGCAGTTTCAATACTGCAAGATATTTTAATCTTCCTTTCTACTCTGTTTTTCTATGTCATGTTGAGTTCACCTTTCAGGAAACTGTGGGTAAAAATAGGGCTCTGCTGTCAGATGGATTCCAGTCATCACAGGACACCAAACAATCCAAAATCCTGTCAGAGTCCCTGGGAAGAACCTGAGGAGCTTCAAACGGCCTGAATGGTTCAGGATTTTGATTCACTGGTATTTTACTCAGCACCTGCTACAGTAAGATGCATTTTCCTTTTAAACTGGGCAATATTTCACCCGACTTTCAATCCATTTGGCCCTATAACTTCTGTCAGGTGCAAATTAAGGTAAAATATCACCCAGGCCAAGCCCAGACTGCATGGCTGGCTCTAACTAATTTTCCAGTATGGTTTTATGCAAATGTGCATCCTAAAGCATTGATTTAGCTAAACATGTGCACAGCCAACATTACTCCTGGCTCGCCCAGTCATTAAATTAATATTCATTTCATATTCCCATGAAGTAGAGAAGTTATTTTACTTCACTACAGAGATTAAATGAGTGACTTAGAGAAATTCAGCAAATTTGTGAAAATGCCAGGAACAGAATGCAGGTCTCCTGCCTAATTCCACAAAACCATTCTTCCAGGCAACGCAGGTTGCAGCTGCACAGTGGAAATGCAGAAGTTAATTATTCTCATTTCTTGTCCAATACAATCTATTTACTTCTCCTTCAGGATTAAAACTAATGTTTTGTCCCAGTACAAGCTCACTTTTTCTTGTTAAATTCAACATTTCAGGTGTTTTGGTTTGTTATTGATAGAATTTTTATGCAGAGCACCACAGCATGGGTTGAATTTTTAGCATATATATTTTTTGATTGTGTTGATTGAGTTAATTATGAGTCAAGCCTTAAAATAAGGCATTTTATACCTGGACAACAATTAAAATTTCTTGTTACTTTCTTTGATTTGCTAGTTTTCAAGCTTTAGGAGATGTCTTCTCTTTCATGTACTCTTTCATCAGCTAAAGATTTTTATATATATAAATATTTAAATCACCTCAATATGTTCTCCCTGTATATGAACTGCTGCTGAAGTTACATTTGCTTTAGTGTTCAATGTGAATAAAGACAAGCCAGCTGATTGTGATCTTTCCCTCCTGGTTCATTTGCCACATGATTTTAAAAGGGACAAAGCAAACACACAAAGCTGACAAGGAATATGAAGCTTCCTCCCCACTAAACCCGATTAAAGGAAGTCGTCCTGAAGTTAATGTCAATGGAAATATCATGGAAACATGACTGCTTGTGGTATTTCCAATGGAAATACCAAACAAAGAACTATCCAAATACTACTTCTCCTGTAAATATCATGAGGATATTTGCTGCTCAGCTCAAAGGTGGGAGGATAAAATGGAGAAGAGGAAGAAGAGAGCAGAGAAAGGAAAGCAAAGTGGGGAAAGCCGAGGAGCAGAGTGGGGCAGAGCCCGCTTTGAGGATACAAATCAGCAGAAGCAGAGGAAGTTCTCAGTAACGTAATCTGAACTTCGAGGGTTGGATAAGATTCAGAACTCCAGAGGAAATGAGTGAAAAGGAGGGAAGTACAGAAGATTGAGCTACAAAACCTGTGGGAATCCAGAGTGCAGGGAATATTTCTCTGCCTGTTTTGAAGAATCTAACCCCCCTGAACAACGTGGGTTTTGATCTTTATCCATGGAGAAAGCTGCCTGCTCTCTGGGAGGAATTAAAATCTACACAGATGTGAACTAGGTGATAGAATATGATGTGAGGATGTCACAGGGTGAAGAATTTAGAAGTGTTAGGTTTGTTAATGTAGTAAATAGATAAATAGTAAAAGTTCCAACATGGAGGAGACCTTGTAGTTTTCATCTCCGTCTTTCTTCTTCTAGTCCCCCATATTCTGCAGCAAAAGTAGTTTAGGATGATTGGATGAAAAATTCCGCAGTCCCTGCCTGCGTGTCAGAGTGATTTACTGAACACTGGAGGAAAAGTAAAAATATCTGTCCTTTCAAGTTTTTATTGGTTAATTTACCTTTAAAAGAGCTGTGAAAATTTGATAAGCAGCCATTTTCTTGCTTTCTCTTGCCATGTTCTGCTCTGCTGTGTCTTCTCTATGCTAGTAGCTGATAACACTAAAATAAACAACTCTCTGAAGAAGCAACTAATGTGAGTTTGCCTCGTCTGTCTATCAAGTTTCTTGCAAGGACTCTAAAATCCTCTCCCATCAGGAGAGCCTGCTTTATGGCACTACCAGTGTCAAAGACCATCCAGCCTGATCTTGAGAACCTCCAGAGAGCTTCCAACTCCCCTGGATCCCTGGCAGTGTCCAAGGCCAGGTTGGACAGGGCTTGGAGCAACCTGGGATAGTGGGAGATGTTCCTGACCATGGCAGGGGTGGCACTGGATGAGCTTTAAGGTCCCTTCCCATCCAAGTCATTCTGGGATTAGAATCTAAGACACTGAAATGGAGAAGGCACACTGGGAATGGAAGGGAGAATAAGATGGAAGAAGATGCTTTTTTGAGCTTTTCAGAAGTGATATCTGTGTATACAGACCCCCACTCCCGTTATCACCATACCTGGGCACTCCTTACCTATGGCACTGCTTCAGGCTAGGAGATCCATTTCACTATTTTCATGCGTAGCTATTTCTTAAGTTTGTATAAATATATACAGAAAGCAATTTTCCTGACAGCATTGTCTTGTCAATGGAAATATATTGCAACACTTATCCTGATGCATCCACCCAGCACATTATTCCGGAAGCCAAAATGTATTAATGAGAAAGAGACTCTAAATTCTTGTTGGTTTTCTCAGTCCATCCTACACACAATAAAATTAGCATTGGGCATCTTTAGATGCATATTTAAAAGTTGCAGTTTTCAGCTCTTGTACGGAAACAAGACAAAATATGAAGAACTGTGGTTATTATTTAATTTCTTTTGACATCAATCTTTCCAGATGATTGATTCTGTATTTTTTCCAACGCAATTATAAGTGAACAAGAAGTCTAGAAGAACTTTTGCAGTGTAAAAATGCCTTGTAGAGTGAGAGGAAATCCCAGTCACAAGTGAAAATTATTTGTATTCCTCTGCTGTAAAAATAAACTCAGTACTTCACCAGTTTTGTAGCATGAATTAATAATGCATAAATGTTCACAAATGGTAGGGGAAAGCTTCAGTCATTTCAAAACCCTTCTGATCAGTCAGCGTTCCATAAAATGTCATGGAAAAACCATTCCAAATAGTGCTGAGGAAGAAGGAAGTTTTAGAGAGCACAGTGAACATTCTTGTTACTGAACAATTATTTATGACGTATATTGAATTGATAAATAATTATTCATATTGCAATTCCTCCTGGGTGTCTCACACACATGCAAAAAAGTCCTGCATCAAGGCCAGGAAGAATAAAAGATCATGAAAATACAGGTGGGAGAAGGAAGCAGAGAGCTGGAACTCACCAAGAGGTTTCACAAAATGTGAAGAACTGAGAGGAGCAGCATCTTCAAACTGCCCGTTGCGAGTCCCACCAGAGAGCTCTGCCTCCCACCTGCTAACACTGGCATAAACCTAAAAAAAGGTGATTATTTGGCTGCCTTGCTTCTTGAAAAAATGAAATCCAAAGGTAATACAATTTGCAAAATAAATATGCAGGACAAATTAAGGATGTATACTACATGAGTACGTAATGCAAACTGTATATACAAAATGAATATGCATTGCAAATTAAATGTAAACTAAATCAAATCTATCATTTCCAACCTCACGCTCTTCCAAAATAGATAAGACCTTGCCACCCTTTAAAAGCATTCAAGTGCATGATACCTTCAAAAGAGTTTCATTTATCATGCCGAGGTGAAGAGAAATTTACTTAAATTAGAGTTTTTGGTGGGTTTTTTTGTAGCTGCACCAACTTGAGAACATAAAGCAGGGAGAAAACAGCTCAGAGATACACAATCATCTTTAGGATTCACTCGGCATAAGCGTTTTATTGATCCTCATGTTACGAGATCCCATTTAAGACAGAAGCCATTCCATTTTCAAGCCCAGACTTTACTGGCTCAATAAACATTTCTGTACTTTCACGATCACGCTGCATACATTAGAGCAGGAGCAGCTTTTCCATAGACCCTGGGGACTGCTGGTTGAACTGCCTGTTCCAAGGATCCAGCCAGATCTCCCAAGAAAAGAGGTGCCTGTTGACCTGATTGAACTGTGGAGCCCAATAATGGGATTCCCTTGGGTTGGGGCATCAGCATCTCCCTAACTCAAACCATGACGGTGCAGAGCCCAATTAACATTTTCCAGTGCATGTTCAGCTGCTGTTTCTCCAGGAGAGGTTTAAGGACGTGCTCTAAGAGCCCAGGAGACTTCTGGAGAGCTTTCATTTCAGCACAAGGATCTTGGCACATAAATCCTTCCAGAGTGCAGCTCTCTCTTTGATCAAGGATCTCCCAGCCCAGCTTTTGCTCAGTACCTGCCCAAACAATTATTTATAAACACAAATAAATGTGGGCACACGCAGCCCAGCACCGAACCACACAATCATGGAATTGTGAAGGCTGGAAAAGACCTTTGGGATCATCCAGTCCAACCATCAACCATGTTCCCCATTAAACCTCGCCCTCAAGTGCCACAACCACACATTTTTTGACATGGGATTGCTCTGAGATCTCTAAGTTCCTAAAGCTCATCTGCACCATGGGAGGACATTTCCATATGAAGGGGACAGGAGCTCTCCTCTAAGCCACAATTCAGCTCTCTCTGTAGGAATTGGCTTGAACAGATGGAATCACATCCATTTTCCCACTTTCATCAACTCTGTCAAATAAATTCAAGACATGAGCAGTTAATAGAATAAGGAGTTGAGCTGACAGCACATCTAATAAATCAACCAGGTATCAGCTTTTTGGCAAAAATAAACAGCTTGGCCAGAAGACTAACAAAGACAAAATTTGACAAGTAGAAGCCTTAAAGTTCATATCTGATTTTAAAAAATATACACTGAGGGCAAGAAAGATCTGAACATTGCTGCTCAACTCTGCAAAGCAAACAACAGCCACCTCAGTTATGAATGATATCATTAATTATGACTGAAAAACCTGTCTGTGGTTCTCTGATTAAGGCTGGAAAAGACCTCCAAGATCGTGGAGTCCAACCTTATTATTTGAGACTTTAATTGATGCACTTACTGCTTTTGTGAGTACATTTTGGTTCCCAAGAGAGGAAAAGCCAACTTGGAATTTATAAGCCCTGTGCAATGATTGCTCCTCTTCACCTGATGCCATCCCAGGAATGCCACAGATAAGGACGGCCAGGATTGCAGTTCTTTCTCCAAAAAACAAAAAAAGAGGAGGTGGTTTTCTTTAGTGTTGGGTCGTTGGGGATTTTTGTCTCCTCCCAGTTGAATCTGTGGCAGGACAGATGATCCAGAACACTTTGTTCTTTCTACTTTATTTCATTTTTCTACAGCGTGCTGTAAAAAGCAAAAAGCAGCATTCCTGCCTCGGAGGGAAGAAATGGTGAGGAAGCCATGAAACTGGAGGCTGTGGCTCCCCTGGGGGTTACAGAGGGAGACCTGGAATTCTCCCATAAATGAGCTGTGCTCCATGGCACATCTAAACTCCTCTGAGTTTAACCCCTCCATCCCATAACCCAAGAAATTCCTTGACTACACAGTAGAGCAACAAGCAGTACAGGACAGTCTTGGCACCAGCCAAATATTTTGACTTGGAACAAAGATTTTTCCTCATCCTTCTTAGGTTTGGGGTCACTGAAGAATCAGTGCCTACGAGGGAGAGCACACAAAGATATCTTTGCTGTCTAGCAGCTTAAAGTACATCGAAGATGCCACAAAAATAATAAATAAGAATTCAAAAGCTGCACACAGCTGACAGTAAAACAGTTTAGCTCAAGAAGGCCTCCTTGAACAGCAAAGGCCTCTGAAGGTATGTAACACCAATGTATCTTCTCCCTGAGGAGCCGTAAACATTTCAGAGCTACATTCATCCTAAAATTAAAAGCAAAAGTTATCAATGAAACAAAAGGCAGCCAACCTGGTAGCAAACTCCTGTTCCCTAAAATAAAGAAAAAAAAATTAAAAAATAAATTAAAAACTATTTGGTTTTCCAGCTACAAAATATTCAAAGCTCACAAAAGTTCTGTAACCACCTAACAGATAATTTTTTTTCAGGCAACTTGAGCACAAAAGCAACTTGACTTTCTTTGTACCTCCTGATTTAGCACTATTAAACCCAGCAGAGCATTCTCAGTGAACATCTCGGTGACAGTGAGCACCTCAGGTCAAACTGAGCCATTGGGGATCCCACCTTCACCAGATTTTCTTTTTGACCAAGGCAAGGGATCCTCAGACTCTTCTCTTGCCCTAACTCACCTGGGACAAACCCCACCTGAATTCAGAAACCGATGGAACCAAGGACTCCCTTTCCTAGAACCTACCATTCACAACACAGCAAATGTCTTAACTCTTTTTTAATGTTTCATTTTCCAAGCTGGTTGAGGGGTATAAAATGTACATGGGGCTTGAAGTCAGGTATTCCCAAAGTTCCCGGATTTGCCTGTCAAAAATCTGGGTTCAATTTCATCTTGAAAGTGATGAGGGATTTTTTTTTTCTTTTTTTCACTAAAAAAAGTCTCATATCCTAATACTTCAGGATTGCTGGTGACAACATAATACAGCACCCAGGTACAAATGTAATAAAGCCCTTTTTCTATAGGCTAAAGCTGTGGAACTGACAAGGTGTACACTATAATTAGCAACCTGCACCTCCATATACTTGTTGCCTGAACAATAAGCTCAAAACCCGAGGAATCTCTCCACATGTCAGCAATCCTTTCACCAGCACAACTCGCATACTGATGACTATTATGTAAATGAATTTACAGATAAAAAGGAAAAATACCTATTCTGATGCAAATCACACCCAGCACATAAGCAGTGGGAGTGACTGAAGCCTGAGTGCCTCCTGTGCTTTTTCAGAGCACACAAAAAATACAGGCAGAAGCTGTTTGGATGTGCTCGCTGCTGTTGATATGGAACCATGAGAAATTGAAAATTTTAAAAAGCCAATCGACAACAAACAAAACATTGAGTGTTTGCTTTGGTTCCTGCTTGTTTGATATCAATATGACACCAAGCAGCTGCCCCCAAGGTGAGGCTGGGGTTTGGTGCTTTGTAGCTGCTGTGAGCGTGACACCACCACTCCTCTGGGCAGCTTGAGAGCTGCTTTGGAGAGCCCAGTGATGGTTTCTGTGAGGGTTTCAGCTTTGATATGACCAGGGACCTTCTCCATCCCTTCCTCTGCCCCTTTCTCCTCGGCTTTGCAGAAGCGCAGCTAAGGAAAACCTTGAACCTATATTAGGTGGAGGAAAAATACAGCCCCCAAAAGCATCTTTCATGCATTTATTTCAAGCAGCAAAAGAAAATTTTACTAAATAAATCAGTAAATGTTACTGAACACACGATTTTTTCAAAGTGGCAACTCGGCAGAAGAAATCAGTAGTAGTAGGGAAGCAGCCCAGTATTGCCCTGCTGATGAGAGCTGAGGTATGAACTTCCCAGATACAAAACAGGTGATTTTTACCATTTTGCACCTGCATATAAAAATATCCCAGCCCTTCTGAAAATCCTGGGGCAGAGCAATAAACCACAGCTCATTCCTCGTGCACAAACACCACTGCTGGTATGAGACTCCCTCTCCATCCACATCTAAGTGTCAGAAGGAAAACCCTGAGGAAACTTTGGGCAAGCAGGGAGCTGGAAGCTTCCAGAGCATCCCTGGGTTGGTGACAGCACCAAACATTGGTGCAATGCAATGGTAGCACTGGAGAGCTGAAGGACCAAACTCAGGGGGCAGATTTGGCCCTCAGACACAGCCTGACCACTGGCACTGCTCAAACATCTCCCCACATTCCAATTCCTCTGACTGGCCCCAGGTGATGGAATTCACCAGAGTAGGTGCTTGATTCCATTTCTAATTCCTTGTGTACACATAAACTTGATCCAGCTAATTTAAGTGGGTACGAGCCAGCACAAACTCCTTTGAGGATGTTTCAATTTTAGTCTAATTTAATGGATTATTACATTTTAAGCTGACAATGTTCCTGGCTGATTTACACTAACATGAAATAAAGTTAGTTTATGCTGCAATAAGAGTGGCTGCGCAGCCGATTGGACCAGCTTAATGAAACTGATTTAAATTACACCTTAATTTAAAGAGGTACAGTAATGCATATAAACAAGCCCTGAGTGATGCTTTGAATATGAAGAGAACAAGAATGACTACAAGGAGCTACAGACATCGCTGGGTTGTTCATCTCAGCTTCCCAAAGCTCAGCTCTGAAAGGCTCAGCATCGAATCTGACCTGGGAGTAGTCAAGGAGAATAAAAGCAGCATAAGGAACACAATAATTAATCTGATTTTCTATGTGGATTGCCTTTAAATTGTGCAAATTCAAAGACTGTATTTCTCTAAAACTAAAAAAAGAGGGAAGAGCACACACGAGATTATATAGATTTAATCCAGTGTGATGGGGAAAGTTGGCAAATTCACCACTGAGAGCTTGATTCTAATGCTCAAGGAGTTTAATTTTCAATAGCATCCTTTTGTACTAAGAAGCAATTAAAGAAAACAAGTGACAGTCACTGAGGTCATGAGTTTACTCCGTGTTAAAGTTACTAAATTCTGTCTTCTGTTACTTGTTTGTTCTTTGGACAAAAGCGAAGTGCACAATTAAAGTAGGGCTGATAGTTACACTTACAAAGAAAACAGAATATTAACTACTTTGGCTCAGTTTACCTAACTTATGTTGCATTTCAAACAGGAGAAGTTGGTTATTAGCCACTTCTAGAACTTTTATGTCCCCTAAGATTTAGTTCATTATGCTGAAATAGAGTGCAAATAAAATATAATAAGGAGAAAATGATGGTATAAAACATTGTGTTGTAGTGGGGAGAAGGAAGCCCAGCCTTATCTTTCTCCTGCAATGCATGCTCCATTCTCCTCTTGAAGTGGGCTCATATATAACTTTAAGAGTTTGGAAATAAAGCTTTCCATTTTACAATCTGTTTAATGTCAGCTGCTCACTATTTCATGGTGGGCATTGTGACAGCCTCATTCTGCAAGACAAGATACTCCTGCTCCCTCCTGAGTTTAGCCCAAGGTGCTGATCAAGGCTGACCTCAAACTTTGAGTTTTAACACTCTTTATACTCTTTGACACTAAATTAATACAACTTTCTAAAAGCCAATCAAAAAATGCAAACAACCTCACTCTTCCTTTCCATGGACATACAGCAAGGGCTCCTTCTTGTGCTTGTTCTCTCAAGTTTGGGCAAAATTGCAGACACAGAGTGTGACATTTTCATCCTGCACAGCTAAGGGCAGGCCCCTTAAGGCTATGAGCAATAATTAATTAAAACAGATGAAGACTCACCCCTAAGCCCAGGCCTCTAAAAAAAAAAAAAAGTCGCAATTTTATTATACTCATGACTCCCAGAAGAGCTGAACTGCATTAAATTATAATTTTATTAAGTTGAACAATTAATATATGCAGAAAAGCGAGTTTGAGAGAACAAATATCACAGCAAACTGCAGCCATCCTTCTCTTTGCTGAAGTCTCCCACTGCTGCACTGCACTAATCCAGGTTTATGGCTGCTTTGCATCAGCAGAGCAGCACAAAATCGCTGGGGCACATCAATGAATATGGCCCAATACATTCAGCACAATGTTCCTGGGGTTTCTTAACCTCTTTTGGTGCCTGGAGAAGGGAGCACAAAACTCAGCAGTGGATTCACTGAACAGACAACAATTTGCACTAAAACTAGGTAACCCAGCAGGCAGAGCTTATTAACCCAAATTCTTCAGCTCTCCCAACCCAGGTGCTACCACAGACAATTCTGTTCATGCTTTAGCAGGGCTTTTCTCCTAATTCTCCAGTTCTTACTTGGCAAACAATCACTGCTGACTCCCAGCACTGCAGGGCATGCTGGAACCCAGACCACACGTATTCCACATCATTTCCATAGCTCAGCCACCAAAAACAACCAGGGTTGCCTGTTCTCCAAAGGGAGGATGGGCTTGGATGCCATAAACTCCAACAGGTTCTTTTGCAATGCAGTTCCCCATCAGCACGTGGATCCTTCTGCAGGAGCCAAACACTTCAGCACCGAGTTCCACATAAAATCTGTCCCAGTTCAGACAGAAATAAAACTCTGATTGTCTGGGAGAAGTCCCTGGAAGAAGTTGGAGGGACAAGAGGAAAGAATTCTCACTGAACACACAGGAGCGTTGTGCCCACGAGTCCCAGCCACACTGAACTGATGCAAACAGCTCTGGCACCCTCACAGAGCAAAGCACAAGGGGCCACTTGGCTTTAGAAGAAAAGGTGACAAATGAAAGCCCCTTAACTTTAAAAAAAAGTGAGAAAGTAAAAACCCCTTCCCTTTAAAAGAAAATGAAAAATGGACCTCCAAAGTGCTCCGAGTGGCCCTTTCCAGTGCCTACTTTTAAACCATGAAGGTCTGACCTCCAAAACCTGTAACAACTTGGAAGTGGAGTTAATATGGCAAATTACTTTGGAAAGAAACAAATTTTCAGCCCACTCCAAATTCGTTATGTCATATAAAGGGTTGTTCATATCCAAATGATGTGCAAGCTTCTCTGACAAGGCAGAAAGACCCAAGACCTGCAGACAGCCTTCCAAGGAGCCCTGTGGCTGAAGTAAAAAGCAGGAGACCTCTGTCTGTGGCCAATTAAGCAGCCATGTTAATGAAGATACTCATTAATGAAGGCAGGACCTCAGGGTTAAGCCATCTGGGGAGCCTTCCCAGCCCTCAGGAGAATCCACTGCAGGAGCCAATCTCCTCCTGAGGAAGGAAGTCCCTGGGCAGCATCTGTGGGAGGGGATGGGAAGAGCACAGGTCCCAGGTCACCCACCAGAGGCCCCAGGGAGAGAACAGAAATGGAAGTAACTGCAGACCTCCTGCCTCACTTCCCATTTGTCCACTCCAAGATCTCAGGATTTCACCCAGAAAATGCTGTCAGACAGCAGAACCCTGGACAGAAGTTTGTGTTTGCAAACTGGGCTCAGTTCCACATTTACACCATCATTTGTATTTGCTAAATTGTTGAGGCCAATAAAGTTCAGTCTGAGACTATTTGTTTTGACTCTTTAGCCTCAGCTATATTTGGTAGCCGCTTATTTGCTCTTTCTTAGATTACAAACTTTTTGAGGAGGAAAATAATCAGGGCAGAAGGCAAATCATCTTCCCAGCACGTTCTGGGAGAAAACCTAAAACCTGTTCCTGTTGCAGAGCTGACAAACTCCACAGTTTAGTCTTGGAACAGATCCAGGGAGGTAAAAGAGTGTCAGAAGTTCAAGGGCTTGAGCTGTAGCCAAGAAAAAGGCAAGTTAGCCAAGGTGATGTACAAGTACAAGCACAGGCTGTGCATAAAAGCTGTGTCTGTCCTTTGTAAGTGAGGGGAAGCGAGGAAAAGCAGCAAAAATCCCCCCAGCCCTGTGCCTGAGTTCAGCCATAGCAGAGCTTTAAACACCACGTGACAAAAGCAATAAATTGATGTCTCCCTGACGAGGTCTGACTTGAAATTTTGAGTATTTTGCATACATGCATTATTGACACCATAAAGGTAAATAATCAGAGCAGAAGATAAAATAGTGAAGTGAAAAAAACAGCCACAGTTCATAGGAATTTTTTATATTTGGGAACCATTGCGGGGTGTGGGATGTCCAGTTCTGAGCCCTCCCAAAACTCCAGCATCTGTCAGGATTTATACACCATTATCCATAGGATGATTTAGGCCACGTTTAGCAGAATATCCTCAGGAATTGCAGGAGCTGAGTCAGTTCCAGCTGCAGGGGCATCAACCTCTCTCTCGGATTGGAGAGGAAGGAAAACCAGGTACAGATGGAAATCACAAGTTTGGTTCTAGAGCTGGTAATGAAATAATGAGAAAAGTGCCAGTGGTGCCACTTTGGGGCCCAAGTGTGGTCAGAGACTGGAGCAGGGTGAGACACTAAAAATCACCAGAGTACCTGTGAAACACCACAACTAAACCTCCCTAAAGTGGCTTCTTCACTTCCCTTAACAAGTGGTTTCACTTCTCTCAATGGAACACAAGAACCTCTAAAATTTCCACTTCTGCATCATTTGCAACTCAGGATTTCTTCAGTGCCCCCAGCAATGAACTGGTGAAGACTACAAGCATTACCATTGTGAAACACCAATGCTGTCAATGTTTTCAGCTACATGACTGCCACTTGCATTTTGTTCTAGACAAATGACACAGCATCACAGAGCCCTGCTGAATCCAGGAAAGTTGTGGAGCAAAAACTCTGAATTTCATTTGAAAAGTGCATTCTTGTGAGCTGCCACAGACTCAGTAACAAAGATAGAGATTTCTTTTCATAGGAATAAAAAATAGAAGAGGCTTAGAAAAGCAACTAAAAGAAAATCTGACTAGTCTTATATAAAAGATCTCTGGAATATTTTAAAGAGCAGCATATGAGACTTAAAATTTCTTTGTCAGAGGCATGTAAAAAAAATTGGACTTTTGTTTATCAAAAGAAGATTGGAGCAAGCCTTAAAAATATTTTACAACCACGTATTTTGGAAATAAGCTCCTCATGCAGCTACAAAAGATTATGGTGCATGGGCCAGTTAAAAAATATAGTTCCTCTCTGTTGAAAAAAAATTCTCGGATGTTATTTAGGATGTGAGGCATTACCCAAATGACTTTCAACGGGAAAAAGATGAACATCAGCAACATTGTTAAAGATAAAAACAGAGCGTGGTAATGGATAAATAGGGTATCTTGGGGCTTTTTGTTGTTTCCTAGGTTTTAGCTTCTTTGGAATAGCTGTGCAGTTGGATTTAGGTTTCAATTAATTATCATCTGCTCGTAAAGAAATCTTTGATCTTAAAGGAGTCCTTCAATTCCGAGTTAAAGCCGTGCACAATAAGAAAACAAAGACCAAGCAATCGCGTTGTGTCTTGTTAGCAACACATGAGGGGTGTAAAATCCCCGGGCACGGTGCCTTTGTGTGCAGGGGCAGAGCTGGGATTGCACAGCTGGATCCTCCAAACACGGATCCCAACGGGAATCAGGGGCACAGCACCCACAGCTGGATCCTCCAAACACGGATCCCAACGGGAATCAGGGGCACAGCACCCACAGCTGGATCCTCCAAACACGGATCCCAACGGGAATCAGGGGCACAGCACCCACAGCTGGATCCTCCAAACACGGATCCCAACGGGAATCAGGGGCACAGCACCCACAGCTGGATCCTCCAAACACGGATCCCAACGGGAATCAGGGGCACAGCACCCACAGCCAGGCCCAGCCCTTGGACAGGAGCTCCAATCTCCCCAACTCCGGCAAAGCCGAGCTTGCTGCCACTCCAAGGCTGGAATTTGGGGCCCTGGGAATGCATTGTGCATTGTTAGGATTAAATTCTCTGTTGGGGTTTTATCCAGCAGGTGTTTCTGCTCATTCCTGCACCTTGGAGAGGAACAGGATCAGAGTGGCTGGGCACAGCTCAAGGGACAAAGAAGAGTTCCAGATCAATTGGGTGGGACCTGCTCCACTCCAAAACAGGATTTCCCTGTCATCCAAATCAACAGAGTTCCAGTTATCCTTTTAATTGTCAGCACTCTCCCAGTTCAAACCCCACAAGACAAAACCCTGTCTCCCCTTCCTTGCACAGATCTTCCTCTAAACCAGTCAAGCAAATGGTGTGGAGAGTTAAGAGATGAGTGCTCCAGGCATTTGCACATTCCTGACAAAGCCACAAAGCTGGAAAAATCTGTCAAGGGAGTATATTTAGTCCAGGCAACCACTTATAAACCGTTTCATGCTTTAAAGTTTTTCTCTTGCTAAGAGATGTGCAAATGCAACAGCCTCAGCTCCAAGACTGCTGGTTTTATTTCCAGCCTGAGATTTCCTGGGCACAAAGAGATGCAGGAGAGAGCACGGCTGCTCTGGGCTGTGCAGTAAATCCAGCACTTGGGAGATGCACTGGATTTGCTGGAGATGCACAGATGAACCCTAAATCTCAGCTTTCTGGAGCAGCCAGGAGTGCTGCAGCTCTGACAGACACCATGGCAAACACGTCCAGGGTTTCTGGAGCTGAGCAGGTTACTGACACCTCCTGCAGAGCAGCTCTCAGGGATCACATTGTTCCATGTCCAGCAGCCAGGCAAACACAGAGCACCCTCAGAGTATCCATCTGAACAACAAAAATGGCTCCTCAGGGCATTTTTGAACAGCATTCAGATGAAAAGGATTGAAAAAAAACAACCTTCTAAGGGCAGAGCAAAGCCAGGAACAGCAGTTACACAATAATCCAGTTCAAGTGATGGATGGAAGCTGAATGCACGCCTGAGCTGCAAGAGTAAAGATGGATCAAACAAGAGCTGGAAGATGTCTTTTCAAACCAGCCAGGCTCTTCTTTGGTTTGTTTCCCCTGCATTTATTTGGATGGCAACAGGAGCAGGAAAATATACTCACACTCTTTTTAAAATTAGAAATAACAGTCAAAAAAAGGTGGATAGTTTGGCATAACTGCAGGATGCCAGCCCATATGAACCTGTCCCATCAGTGGTTTATATTGCAAGTAGGAAAAATGTGCTAAGGAGAAGTAAAAATCAATGGGTCATATCCCCAAAAATGCATTTATGGAATATTGGAGGACTAAAAAAAGTCAAAAAATCTCACCCATCAGAAAACTGTGAGATGTAAAATCAAACTCTGCTTTTAGCTGTGCTCCTTCAAGGCCTTCAGGACTGGTCCTTTTTAGAACACATTGCTTTGCTTGCAAAGCCTAAGAGAGGAGGTAGATGATGCAGTTTTTACTGTTCAGCACCACTCTGTCCTTTTTCTTTTGCAGGAATTCCTGATAATCTGCCCAGGATCTTGTCCACAGGCGCTCCAGGAGTTCCCCCAGCTGGCACTAGATGGGGTGTGATGCCCAGCATCTTGTGATCACAGACTGATTAGTTCTTTTGGGGAAAGGAGAGTCAATAACGAGATTTCAGCCCAACTGAAACACTCGGGAGATCATTTCAAGGAAAAAAAACCCAGCCAGAACTCTGCATTCCCACATTTCTCTAAATATTAATTTGATCACTGTCCTAAAGGAGGTGTGGCCATCTCAGGTAAGTGACTGAGAAATGCAAGAAGGGAAATCACACTCTGTTCCCCTCCCATCTCCCCAGCCCCTGGAAGGTTTCCATACCAAAAGAATCACCACTGCTATTTTGCAAAATCTGAGGGAAAAAAGAGCAAGGTTAAAAGTTTTATTTCAAGTTTTTATTTTTATGATGAAGATCTGAAAATTACAAAGAAAAAGCAACCACTGAATAAATCTCCTGGCCTTGAAAGAAACCGCTACAGACAACAACACAAACAAACACAGACAGTGAAGCTTTAACACAAAAGAAGCAGCTGAAAAATTTTGGTAAATATTAATGCTCTTATCAGTTCCCAACTCTCCCTCTTAGGTCTTTGTACCACCTGCAGAAAGATCCCCTAAAATCAGCCCCACACATAAAACCACATTTCCTCCCTTACCCTTCCCAGACCATCTGAATGGCTTTGAAGCAGGAAAAAAGAAATCTGTCATTACTTTGAGATCACTCACCTGTCATTGGAAATTCAAGGAGTGAAGTCACCTTTTGAAATAGTTTTAGTTCTTCTTAGTGATCTGTTCACGGAAATTTAAATATCATTGTAGTAAAAACTTCCATCTGAACTATTTTATTAACAATTTTCCCTTCCAAAAAACTTAAAGAGGGAGAAAAGCTTCCTTTTATTAGTTTTTTAGAAGCTCATTTGCAAGCATTCTACTTTCCTTTTGCACAAGAAAAACCTAAAGTTTCCACCACCGTCAGGCCATTTTAATGAGTTAAAGAAAGTGTTTTCTTATAAATTATTCATCTTTCCTCTCCTATTTTTTAGTTTCTTTTCTCCTTACTGTATTATATCACTATCCTATATCCTCTGCAACAAAATCCTTAATTCAAAATGACCACATTTGACTTTCTGACCATAAAAGTACAATAAACCAAGGGATGTTTAGAATACCCCCTGCAATTCCAATGCATTGGATACAATTTCATCCTTTTTCATTTCTTTTTTTTTTTTCCTTCAGTGGGAGGATAGAGTAAAAAGACTGAAGAGGGAGGGATCTGAGACTGATGAAGGCTCCAGAAATGCCCAGTAGCTTTATCTGCAGCACTGACTAATATCACATCTCAAGCAAAATATCCAATACTTCCACAAACCATGAAGGATTTGGCCAGGATAGGAAGAAAAATCCCTGAATCTATCTAATGGTCTTTTTCTATCCTGAAGCAGGAGAAATAAGAGCCTGGTAATTCCATCCCAGGGAAACAGCAGACCCTATTCTTCCACTCACGACAAATGGATTTATCCCAGCAGTGATTTAGAGCCTTATTGGGACAAACAGAGATGAAGCATTTTAGCCAACAATAAACGACTCCGTCGCTTGTGGCTGAGTGGAACAGACCCAAAAATGTTTCCTTCACAAACTCATCATGAGGGAGACAATCACAGACGGTGAAGGTTTAACACAGAAGCAGCAGCTGAACAATTGTGGTAAATTTTAATGGCACTTATCAGTCCTTCAAACCACACCTATCAAATATACACTGCACTGATTATACTTTACAGGAAAGTGATCTCAGCTCCCAGGAGAGGCTGAGCTGAATCACTCACAAACTTATCTCGGTTCCTTGAAATTATCAGAAGGTGCCTAAAGCTAATAATTAGTACTTAGACTACAACTTCTTTTCTCCCCCACTATGAAGATTACTGTGTCCCGTTCTTTCTGGGGATTTGTGCTCATTTATATTCTAGAGTCCTAGAATTCCTCTCTTAAGAGAAACAACCCCAGCAGAGTGGAGGCTGCACATTGAGAAGGGTCTTAGAACGTCGCTACTAAACTACGTAGGAACTGAGATCCAGAAATGCCAAAAGGTCAGGAAAAAGGGAAAATCTTGGGCATGTTCTTGAAGTGAGGAAAAGAAACAATTAAGAAAAGTGTCAATTCTTGTAAATCAATTTTTTATGATGGTCCCTGAGGCTGAAGGATAGGGCACGAAAAGGAAACAGGCAGCTGAAGCTCCGAAGAACTCACTCGTTACATATTAAACATCGGGGCAATGGAGTGATAAAATTTACACAAAGAGTCCAAAAAAGATGAACAAAACCCCCAGCAGAACACAGTTATTTCAAACTGCACATGAAGCCAATATCCTATGAGAAGTAGCCTCATTTATTGTCGGGCTACCACAGACACCTGTACCTGCATCTGAAACAAGTCCCCACGTGAGTTCCCTTAAAATAAAAAGTTCAGATTTATCCCAGAACTACTACCCTGAAGTAGTTAAACGTGTGTGTCACACTCAGCTCACCCCCCAGGAACACACAGAACTGCAGAGAAGCTTCCCTGGTTTTCTGAGCCTCCTTTCCCAGGTATTTGTGCATCACAACCAAAGCACTGCAGGAATATTGTTCCAATTCCAGTTCCTTCAACGGCATTGGGTCATTACAGCCACAGAAAGGCTGGAGAGGTGCTCCTGAGTGACTGTCACATCTTCTTCTTCTGAAAATATTGCATTTCAAACCAGCAGCCTCTAGGCCAATCAGTTTAGAAGCCTGTCCTGTGCAAATAAAAGCTCCACTTCTATGCCCAAACTGAGAGAGTAAATTTATTTCGATGAAACGGATTAAATTTCTTTTGATTGCTCAACAAACAGTTGGGTTTTTCTTTTCCTCTCTGTTCCCTGAACACCGTTTAAAGAACTGGACAAAGATTTTTCCTTAGATTTTGCACAGCATCTATGATCCCTGCTTCTTCACATGTAATTTCCCAGTTTGCTAATAAGTGCCCAAACGCCTCTTTGAGACAATCTCCTACAGTCAGACAATCAGAGCTGCTCCAGTTTCTCTGAGCTTCACAGAGCTCCTCTATTTAATTAACTTCAAGTGCTGTATTCTCCAAGGAAGCAGAGGGAGAGTTTATTAGGAGGTGTGATATAAATTACACAGTAATTTGAACAGAGTGGAAATCCGAGACAGTTTGTGTGCAAGAAATCTCTCTCTAACACACCTACTCCTCGAGAGGCTAAAGGACAGAACTTGGATTCCAGCTCTCATCTAAGCCCCCAAGGAAGTGTGATCCTTCAGCATCTCCGGCAATTTGATCCATTAGGAATGCACGCCAAGCCGAGCTCCCAAAGGCTTTGCACAGATTTTTTAGAGCTTAAATCAAAATCACCATCCAAAAACCTAAAAAAACCCGCCCACATCCTCGCTCGTTGCCTAGGTGAGAAATTCACCAAGTCTCCCCTTTTGCCTGGGAGATTTTAAAGTTGCATCTGAAGGATCCAGCCCTTAGGAGCCGATGAATAAATCCCAGCCCTCTAATTAAACACAGGGACTCTTAACACCCTGGAGACCCCAAACGTTCCAAGCACAGCCACCAGACAAGAGTGGATTGGCTTGAAATGATTGCCAGAGTATCAGATAATGGCTCAGCAATTAAAACAACCCCCCAGGGAAGGGAAAACGGGTCAAAACAATCTTCCTCCAGGGGATTCAAGACCACACCGTTCCCTGCTGGCACCCAAGGGAGCATCCTGCAGAGCAGGAGAAGGAAGGGGAAGGCAAATCACACCAAATCAATGGGCCATAAGCACAGAGTGCCAAATTCCCTGTTCTTCTTGAAAGTAAGGACTAAAGCTGTGCCTTAACCACCAGCAAATGGCTCCTCTGGAGCTGGGAATTTTTCACTTAGGCCGGGTTGGACAGGGCTTGGAGAAACGTGGGATAGTGGAAGGTGTGGAGATGCAATGAGATGATCTTCAAGGTCCCTTCTATCCCGAACCATTCCAGGATTCTGTGATTAATACTGGCAGTAAAAGGCAGGTTTCAAGGCAGCTCCTTCAACCCTAAATTTAAAAGCAAGCCCTGTTCAATACGTTCAGAAATTGCATAAGTGCAAGGACTAAGCAGAGAGAACAACACACACCCAGGGAGCCAAGCCATGGAAAGCAACACCACCAAATCCATATACACAAATTATTCTTTCAGCAATCAGTTAAGTAGAAATACAAAAAGTCTTGCAACATAATATAGCCACATTTTGGTGTATTTATGAATCCTATCAGCTTCCCTTTTATTAACAAGATTCATTTTAACTGTTGCTATTATTAACATGACAACAAAACGTAAATGATTTTAAGGGAAGTCTTTCTCAATTGCTATATAATTATAAAGGGGGAAAAAATCTCTTGTATCAGGTTCATTATTAAAAAGGATAAGTAAATAAATAAATCTATAAAATATTCTGTTAGTTGCTGGGAAACCTCATTGTTGATATGACAACCATGGCACAGAAAACCGGATTACAGCTTCCTTCAGATCTGTGGGGATTCTGTATTTTCATTAAGGAAAGTGGCTTCTATCTGCTATGCTACAGTGACACCTACAGAAAAAAAACATTTAAAATGGGGGCCATGGGCAGGAATTGGATTAGAGATCATTTTTAAGTGCTGCATAACCACATTTGTGTGTGTGTGTGCAATAAGAATTGTTTAGAATCCAGCATGGAGGCTCTGGAATTCCACATGCCAATCTTTTAGGACACAATTTACAAATGTTTTCATGGCAGCAAGTCATGCTAACAGCAAGTTTGCAGGCAAAGCTGGTTATTGTAATTGCTGAATCCAGGCTGCTACCAGGCCTTCAGAGGCAGAGATTCTTACAGTTTTCAAAGGCTCAGCACTTTTCCCCCGTGGTGCTGCTGAATTTACAGAAAGGAGCATCTCCAGAATCTCCTGTTGATTTTGCATTGTTGCATTGATGTTGTGCAACTTCTCTCCTGAAAATGTACTCAAGACTTTGCCTCTGCCTTTGCAGAAGGAAGGAATATTCCTTTTTTCTAGACCTCTTTTCCTCAAAATTAAATGCTCTGGGAAGTTCTGGCACAGCTTTTGTGGTTGACAACACTTCAACATCAGAAGCCATTAGCAGAATTATCCTTAATTCAATATTTTATTCTTGAATCCTCAAAGCCTGACACACTATTTCCATTTTCCTTTTCAGCCAAACAATGGCAGAACAACCTCCTCTTTTTCCTCTTCTCTTCCCTTAACTGCAGCACCTAAAAGTGTTAAGGAAGAGTTTAATGACATTAAAGGCTGCAATGACGAGGCCTCTTTCTTTGAAGGACTGGATAGAAAATCTCAAGTCACTTAAAAGAAAAGCCTTCATGACATTCCCCAATACAAAATGACAATTAATATCGTAATTTATACTTTTTTTTCAGTCAGGAACAGTTCCACAACCAGAGGGGAAAGACTCTGTAAGGTTTCTACTCCCCCATGTTCAACACTGGGATAAAACCAGGAGCAAATACCTAAAACCTGGATTGGACCTAAATATAACACAAAAACAGTTCTTGGAGTTGCCTTGATTCACTCCCATTCATTTAACCTATTGCTTCAGGATAAAATTTTCTCAGCTAAATTGACCTCAAGCTGTGCCTGCCCCAGACACATTTGTTTGCTAAACTGTACAGATGACATTTATTTGCACAGATCAGCCACTGTCACCACTCTGAGCAGACCAGAAGGTTGACAGCAGCCCTAGGACTGCCACCATTCCAGGCTGGCAGCAGAGAGCCTCTGTAGAGCTCCCTCTGAGTCTCTGAATAAACATAAATAATCACCAGGAAAAGTTACCAGCCATAAAAACAATGTTTTATTACTCCCTGCACTTAAATGTTTATTCAAACTCACAGATGGTTCTGTCTAAATTAGACGAGAAATGAAAAGAGACAATGAGGCAGAAATGTGGCTACTCCTGGAAGAGATCAGGGTTGCTTCCTCCCTCACTCCCCACACAAACTGAACTGGAGAAGCTGGAACAAACAAGGAAGATGCACAGGTATTTTGGATAGACACAGACACCTCTTCTGAAGGAAAGGCAGAATTTTTTTGCTGTCACAGCAAGAGTTAAAACCAACTCCATTACCTCTTCCTCAGAAAGCTCCTCACATTCCACCTCCCTTAAATTGCTCCCTGACTTAAGTAATCATCTCCTTCAGGCCCTTAAGCAACACTGGAGCTGGGTGAGTGAAAAGCAAACTTCAGCAGGACCAGCCGAGGCAGCACAGGAGAAGCAGAGGTGTTTCTGGCAGTGTATAAAACATTGGCACTTTAGAAAGGAAGGAGCCCTTTCCCATCTGACAGGTTTTTAATATTTTCACTCAGCTTGGCTGAGTGCTGCCCCAGGCATCCCAAAGTTTGCTGCTCGACATCGTTCATTTCAACAATTCTATCAGACACTGAGGGCAAAAATAAAACGCATTAAAAAAATATCAAGTCAGGCAAACTTGTGCTTCTGGGGAGTCCAAATCCACAGCTGACTCCTAGGGAGAGCTCTCACTGAGTGCTGTCACTGGTGTTGATGCAGCCAAGTGTCCAGGTGGGTGTTTCTATAAAAGCATGGAGGTGATGTGTCCCAAATTTTTCAGCACTGATGGCACGAGCTGTCCAGCACACGTCATCCAGTGCTGTCTCTGACAGTGGATTTTTCATTGTTTCAGCATCTGAAGAGCTGGGACTGATTTTGTATCAGGTAGCAGGGCTGCCTTGAGGCCCCTCTGTAGCTCCCTCATCAACAACGTGTTCCTGCTTCAGCTTCCATCCTTTTTTCACCTTTTTCCCTGTGTCCCACGCACCTAACACTGCTGAAGAGCCAGGTACAGGCTTTGTCCTCTCCTCATCCTTCTCTGCAGCCAGGAGAGAGTTGTGCAGGATTCTCAAGCAGGACCCTGCAGCAGCAGTGAAATAAAAAGTGGAAAAGTTGTTCCCAGTTACCTTTTGGAGCATATTTTAAATTGATCATATTTGGGTTGTTTTAGGGCAGGTGAGCAGGTTACACACAGGACACCAGAGCTTACAGAGCATGCTCATGGCTCACTCTGTGCTAGAAAATGAGCTTTACTCTTTAATTTGCTTCCTTTTGCTCTTTGCTTTGAGGCTTTGGACTGTGGAGGCTGGAAAAGGCTGGGTTTAGGCTCGAGAATTGTTTGGACAGTGCTCTCAGGCACAGGATTCTGAGGGTTCTCAGGGGTTTTGGGGCTGTCCTGTGCAGGCTCAGGAGCTGGACTTGATGATCCTTGTGGGTCCCTTCCAACTCAGGACATTCCATGACTTTTTCAGGAGCAGGACTTCCAAGTTTTGTTGTCTGTCTGTGGGGAATTTTTGTGTCAGAGCAGAATTTCAACCAGTCCTCCCTGTTCTTTTTGTCATTCAAGATGAGAATAGACTTATTTAATTCAGGTCACGTTCCTTCCCTTTATTTCATTTTCTTTTCACAAAACAGAGTCTCAACTTCCATCTCAACACTCAAAATACACCATGAAAATATGCATCACTGATCTAAAGAAATGCACATGCAAATTCCCCCTCTGTAATTGATTAAGCCCTCCTAAACATAATTTAATTCCAGGAAAGTCCAAGTGCAGGTTTAACCTCAGCTTTAGGTGCTACCCAGACATCAACACATCATCAACTACTCCAACAGGGCATGGGGTGAGAGAGTAAAATTTAGATTTCTGTTCAAATTCCACCTTTAAAGTTTAATTTTATCCATTTGCTCAGACACCTCACTACACTTCAGCTACTGTACCTGAATCTGAATATAAAACACTGACAAAAGTGAAAAGCCCAATTCTGTTATACACAGGAGATGCTCAGTCACACAAAAAGGAGAATTTGTGCACGTGATCAGGTCAGACACAGAGAATTCAGTGTTAGATATTGGCCCCAAATGCAATAAATAAGCTTTCAGAAGGCAAATGTCACACCCACCTCACACCTCCAAAACAGAACCCTGAAGAGTCATCCACAGACAGATGTGTTTGGCTGTGAAACAAATCCAAAACTTCACGTGTAAATAAGGAATATTTTTGGCCAGCAGGGCAGCAGGTAAGTCAGAGCAGTTTTGTGGCCAAGCAGGAGCTGAAAAAGCAGGATATTCAATGGAACAATAACCCACCCTCCCTGTCTGTGGTGTCTCAGCACTCCCAACCCCCAAAAAGAAACTTTAACCAATAAAATCATTTTGTCTGGTTTATTAAACCAAGAAAACACTGCTAATGCCATCACCAGGAGCTAAGGACTCTTTCATTTTACTATCAAAAAGAGCAGTCATCCAGTCAGGTTACTTTATTTTTCATTTTGCATGCACTGGGACACAACTTCGCCTTTACAGGACAAAAATGTAATGTATTACTAAATATGTAAAATTTAGAGAAGTGTGATTGGTCTAGAAGGCTGTCTGTCAATTTATGATCAACCCACTACAGGTAGCAAACACTACAGCATGAAAAGCAATTTTCTGAGTTCAGGTTTCGTCCTACAGACTGAAACTACTACCAAAAATCAGGATTCAGGAACTCCCAATGTCGGAATTAAGTACCCAGCTGTTGTGGTGGGCCCAAGATCCTGAGCCAGTCCAAGGGAATCATCCTCCACAGACAAATGAGCGCTCTCAAGATGAAAACAAAAAGCCACAGAATAAAATTGCTCGCAGGTGGCCAGCAGCAAACTGGGTATAAATTGGATTATGGCATTGTCAAATGCAATATCAACTGTTCTCTAGCAAACAGGCAAAGAAGGTCCTCTCCTCTCTTCTCTGTGCTCAGGGAACTACAGAAATCAGAACCCTGAAAAAAAAAAAATTCTTTATAATTGATTGAATAGCTTTAGATTTGTACCATAATAGAGCACTCAGAAAGCAATGTAAGATAAGCCACTCTTTTAGCTTAGACACTGAGTGTTTCCAGCTACTGCTAAAAGAAATTATTTACTCTTGAAGAAAGCTGAACACTGGATAGTGAGAAAATTATTTAGCTTCCATTTACTAACTTAAAGTTCTGCCACATGCTGCAGAAGACCATTCTGCAGCTAATTTTCTTAATTTTAGATAAATTTCAGCTTCAGTGCCTGTCTTAAAACCCCAGTATTTAAAACACTTATCTGAATGTTCTGTGCAAGCATTAAGCTTTATTGAAGGAATAAGAAACTACACAGCAAATTTCCCCCCAAATTTACCAACTTCTGCTGAGGAGAGTTTCATTCTTTCTTTCTCTTTCTCAAACTGTGCCGTTCTTGCTGCTCTGCAGTCTCATTTTCCACAAGCATCTTTGATCAAAAGCATCCAGATGTTTCCTTCTGGCTCTGCCAAGTGCCAGATTTCACAACGATGTGAAGTCATAGAAGTTCTGAAACAAAGAAGGGATTTTATGAGCATTATACAGTCAGTCTTCAAGGAATCTCAGGAGTAATTTGCCTCATCCAACGGATTGGCTGCATTAAACCTCTCCTAAATTTAATTACATTACTAAACAATGGAGCTACCATGGCTTTTACAGCAAACACAGCTGGAGCCATAAGAAGGTGAATTAGTCACATCCTATTCCAAGGACCAAGGGGGATCTCCTGCCAGACACTATCTTTGAACAGTTTAGCAAAGTTTTAATGTGGGGTTTTAATTGCTGCCTCTCATTAGATGCCACGACTGGAAAGAAAAGCACTGATGGAGAGAGAAGATCCTTTAAAACTAAAAATGCTCATTAGAAATAAATACGTTTCTGACAGCCAAATTAAAATCCAAGTTAATCTGGAAGTAGAACAAAGTTTCCAACTTGACTCTTAGAGCAGCAAGGTTATGGAAGCCCTCCCTAAATGTGCTATAAACGGCAAAAAGAAATTAACAAAAAAAAAAAAAAAAAAAAAAGTGCTACCTGCAAAATAAGGCCTTTCATGGAGAATTTTCTTCCAAAACAGGCAGGGAATTTGAATTCCCCTTCCACCATTCCATCCCCAGTGAGCTGTGTGGGGCACAGTGGGGCCTCACTCTGCTCCAGAAGGAATTCCACATGTGGCAGCTCCATCACCACACGGCCACATCTCCAAGGGAATGCAGACACCAATCATTTCCCAACCAGCAAATTCACAACTCAGCCGTGACTTTGAAGGTTCCTTCCCACTGATGCCTTCTGCAGCCACCTAGAAACAGAGACTAGACAAGAGTAAGGGAATAAAGGTCGGTGTTTATTTGAAAGCCTTCAAGGCACACCCTGGGGGAGCCAGAGGCTGCTTCCAAAAATGGACCCCAAGATGGACCCCAGGGCACGAGTTCTTCACACCTTTATAGCTTTGGTTCATTTGCATACCACGGTTAATTCTCCAATTAAAGCCCCAGGTCAATGATGTAATTCCCCTCAGCTTGTTCCCCCCTTAGAGGCTTTGGGTTACACATTTTGGGCCTAGAAGAGCCTGGCTGTCCTTGAAGGCAAAGCCTGGAGAGGCTCTGTTGTGTCTGCCCAGCACGAGAGAGCAGAAATTCCAGGCTACAAGGAACTGCAGAGTTACACTCTGAGCAGCACAGAAATTGTAAAATATAAAAGTTAAAACCTAAGGCATCACCACCCACAGCCAGGTATTCATTTATCAATATTCCGTTTCCTCTGCCACACAAGAATTTCTGCGAGCTCCCACAGCCAGTTTTAATCAGAATATTCTGAATCATTTTGCATCAGCAATAAATTGGCACCTATTCACCTCCTTTTCCAGGCCACATTTGGTCAGGCCTTAGAACTGGCCTCCACATAAAAACTTGTCCTTCATGTCCTCTTCTTTTTTAATAAGTTGTGAATGCCTAAAAAGCCTGATGTTGAATTCAATGCTTGTTCAATTTCCTAAAAAGCTTTTATGTAATTTTTAAGAGGCTTTTTGGAAAAATCTTTACCTAATATGTAAATTATGTCATCCACATACTCATTAACTTCTCCTAAAATCTTCCAGCTACTGCTTATCTTCATGAAAGCTACAGAGGCAAGTCCCCAACATATGTTTGTCCATTCCTCTGAGCACCTTATTTTTTATGCTGTACTGAGTCAGATTTGAATTCAGCTGCACACCGAAACAAAGGCTGCTGTGAGAGTTCCCCCCTGCTGCTCCTTCTGCACCCAGGCAGATCTAAGTGGTGTCCCACAGCAGCAGGCTGGTAATTTCACATTTTAATTCCCTTGCATGTATTGGGTGAAGACCATCTGGTCTTTGTGCAGTGCTCCTGCTCAATTTATTGATTTGTCTCAAAACTCGAGGATGCTGAAGAGAATAAAGCTGTTACAAAGGTCAACCCAGTCCAACGAGCCCTACAGAAAACACATTTTGCAAGATCATTTACCTAGAAAAACTCAGCTACAGATGTGGTGCCTGGTTTTGTGGGGTTTTGCCACCCTTCTGCCTGGTTTATGTGAAGAAACAGAAGGGAATCTGACCAAAGTCATAATACTAAAGCTGCTCTCTAGCCCAAAATCGTGTAAAAATCATTTGCATTTATTAAGCCATTTACTTTTACACACACACCAGCTGAAAACACATGAACACAGGGTAAGCATCTATAAATACATCCCTGCTCTTGCAATATGTAATCTTTCCAGTTTAAATCGAATTCTACTATAAAAAATACACAGCACTCCCTCAGTTTCACACACACACTCTGCATCTCCACAATTAAACTTACTCTGCTTTTCTCTCTATTTTTCCTTTCCCAACTCCCCTCATCTTCTAAAACATATCCTGGAACTCCAGTTAATTTTATTAGGGCTTTGTCTACTGGATGCTGCATTTCTAACAAGCTAAAACAAGTAAATCCCCCTGCCTGGATGGGATGGACACCCCTGAGGCTGGGATCAATACAGAAGAATCCTGTTGTGTGCAACCTGCAGGAGCTTTTAGCTCCTGGCTGCCACCCACACCAAAGAACAGCAATTAATTGCTTGGGTTTCCTGACCTGAGACGGATCCCGAGGGTTTGGAGGGGACCAGCAGGCTCCTGCTGAGGGCTGCCTGCTGAAGAGGGGCTCTGATGGACAAAACAAAGGCTGCAGCCAGGAGCCTGCTGAGGGACAGGGGTCAAGGGGCTGCTGAGCAGCAGGGAATCCAGAGAAAATCAGCAGAACCTTCCCCTGGCTGCAGCAAGGGCTGGGGTGGGGGAAGAGCCCTGGATACCTCAGTCCTGGAGACCAGAAATTTCTGCAAAAAATGCCAAAACCAGAAAAGTCACCATTAAAGTCCAACCCTGCTGTGCAATCCTCGCCTCGCCTCGCCTCGCCTCGCCTCGCCTCGCCTCGCCTCTCCCTCCATGAGTTCAGTACCATCTGCAATGGGAAGGACAAGAGGAGATGAAGGACAAGAGGAGATGAAGGACAAGAGGAGATGAAGGACAAGAGGAGATGAAGGACAAGAAGCAGAGTTGGAGGAGCAAGGACTGAATGCCTCCTGTACCAGAGGACACAGGAAAAGGAGAAGGAATTGCAAATACTCATTTGCTTTACCTTGCACTCGATTGCACCCTGATTAGCACCCCTGGGAGGAGAGGGAGCCAGGCTGGTTGGAGAACATGGAAAGAGAGCACAGGAGAATGTGGGAGGAAACTGGGCCAGGTCTCAGTGGTGTCCAACACCCACAACAATATTTTGCACAGGAGATTTTAGCAACAAGCAGTTTATTCAGAAACCAAGGTAAAAGTTCAGCTGTTTACTGTCAAAGAGGATGCCTGAAAAAGCATTTCTAATCAAACCAACCCCTTCACCAAGCGAAACAAAACCAGCTACAACCCTCCTCAGTCATCTTTCATTTAATGTGAACCTCAGAATGGAGCAGCTGCCACATACAGGTGACAATTTGGTTGACGTTTTGACACATCATTCACACTCAGAGCATTGTTCTTCTCTTGGAAGCAAACAGATTTTGCTTTAAATAGCCCACTTCACACAGTGATACTTGCAGGCACAAAGCCTTGGGTGTCATTCATGAAAAGAAACGCTTAGCTGAGTTGTGAGTTATAAGACAACAGAATTTGAATCAAAATGAAGAGTCAAGTATTGAGTGGATGCCACGAAAAGGAGACATTAAGCTCTTTTTTTTTTAATTTTTTTTTTTAATTAAGATGAAATAGCAATAGCACCAACCAGGATAATTAGAATTTTCAACATGTTTTTCCTCAAGCACTTGTTGAGCCCCTGGAAACAGTCACTGGCATGAGTGAAATGGGCACCTCCACCCAGCTCGTGCTCTGCATCCTGAGCTGCAGCGCTGCAGGGGCTGCAGAACCCTCAGAAACAGGAGAGCTTTGCCAGTGCAGGATTCACTCATGTCCAATTTAGCCTCAGCATAAGAAAATAAATACTGCCAGTAACAGGCATCCAGCTCCTTTATGCTGTTTCTCTCAGCAAAACAATTCTAAGAGTGTTTCTTTGTTACATTTAAGTTTGTGCCTATATTCATATTTAGTGTCTCATTTTGACTCAAACCCTGCTGTCCGACGCTGGAATCTTACAGTGCTTTTGAAAATCGCTCTGAATTGACAAAGAGAACATTCTCACCTGAAACAGAGCTCGTGCCAAGCCTCACAAGGCTTAGTTCCCCTCCTTTGCTTATTTACATTCACACAGAGACAACTCAGGAAATCAGAAGACTTTTTTAAAGGTGTTTTAACTGAAGGCCCGTTACCCTTTGGGGAAATGGAGACTTTCAGGACAGGGTCACACAACAACAGCACAGGCAACAACGGTGGGAATAGAACTGGGACTTCCAGGAGAAGAGCAACGAAGCTGCTCATCCCTCTTAGCCTTTCCAAGATCATTATCCACAAAGTCATGGACTGGGTTGGGCTGGAAGGGACCTGAAGCTCACGGCAGGGACACCTCCCACACACCAGGTTGCTCCAAACCCCACCCAAGCCTGCCCTGCTGCCTGTTTTGGTGGAAAAACACAAAGGAGACACCATCAGGAATTCAGAGTTTTTCAGTGGAGCTCTTCCCTCTCCTTCCCACTAGATTTTAGCTGGAAAGGACTCCTGGCCCTGTACTTCCCTTCCTTCCCTGGCTGAGCAGGTAACAAACATCTCTGCCCTTAGGGAGCTGATTTCTGCCTCCCCAGACTGCAGGGACAGAACCCCAACAGGAGCAGGGATCGCTGCAGTGCTGTGGCAGTGATGTGCCCGTGCCTTGGCAGCCCATTTAACACCCTTAATACCTCAGGGTGGCCCAACTTTTGCTCTGTGTTGAAATTGATCAGCTTCTGAGGCTGCTTTGGCTTCTGAGACCAGGGTTTTTTTGATGACATGCTGAGAGCACAGCTGTCTGGGCAAGTAATCTGCAACTAATAAAACTCTGCAGTTATTTCTTTTTCTGGTATTTGACTAAATGAAAAAAAAAAAAAAAAAGCTTTTGTTGAGCAGCAAGCATTCTACTTTGTTTAGAAAATTGTCAGGAAAGCAGCCTCATCATTCTTCAGCTGCCTTATTAAATGTAGATGCCATGCAAAGCAGTCCTGATAAACACCCTGCAGCCAGATCAAAGTCCTGGAGTGAAAAATAACCCCCACTGTTGTAAATTGTCTGTCTGGTGTGATTTTCTAAGCTCTCCCCACACGCTGTGCCACGAGCCTGGTCCTAGTGCTGCCTCACAGTTCTTATTTCTGCTGTAGGAACAATGTAAACATGAGAGCTGTTAATGTAGGAGTTGAACTTCCCAATTTTTACAGGTTCAGTAGAAAATGCTTGAGGGAAGGAAAATGGTTTACTTGGAGATTATTGGTATATTCAAAGCGTTGAGCCCATCAGTTATATAAGCAAACTCATCAACTTTCACAGAATTACGCTGCCAAATAAATTCAGGTAGAAAGATTAACGTGAAAAATATTCTCTAGGAAGCTATTTTGACTTTCCAAACAGGCATCATGCAGCATAAGAAATGTTATGTGGTGATGCTTATCCAAGAAAGTTAAGCAAGTTTTAATTTGTACTGCAGAAGGGAATTGCAGATAACTATAAAACACTGTCTTTTGAAGTGCTGCACGTTATAAGTGTCTGGTAAATTATGAAAAGATACTTCACATCCCCAGCTCAATTCAGAAAATATAAAGAGCAACCATCACATTCCTGTATTGGTTTTTGATGAAGTGAACAACATTTGAAACTCCTCAGAACATTGAATCTTCTCTTTCACGCAGTTTGTAAAACATCAGGATGATTTCCAGTACCCTTTAAAATCCAAGTTATGGTCTAATTTCAAAGATTTTCCATTAAAATAGGTTCTTGCCAACCAGGCCTAAAAAATTCTTAGCAAAATTAAAGCTGGCTCAGCAACAATAATATTCAGAACTCTGAATGTTATTTATCATTGTTAGTTAATCTGTCTTTACTTTGGCCTGAGCAATGGTGTCATGGTTGAACCAGTCCTAAAACCTCCAGCCTAATTCCTGATCTAAGCAGTTCTTAATCAGACAGCAAAAAATAGCTGAAATTGCTTAAATACCACTGTTAAAAATGAAAACAAGCAAAAACATTCCATACAGAGCAGGTTATTGGCTCTTGCCATCCTGCATTTCCTACAGACAGAGCAAACATTAATCTATTTGATCTAGCAGTGATTTGGGATGTTTTTTGATTTAGGATGTCTTTCCATATTGGCTATGAAGCTTTCCAGCTTGAAAGCTGAAAAATCTCATCAGCCTGCTCAGTATCGACACAGAAATTGAAGTTTGATGCTGTACCCAATCAAAATGGAAAATATTGTGGGTTTTTTTTTTTTCCCATTCCTATCTCAAACCCATACAAGGTGTGAATCCAGAGAGGTTGTGGATTCCCCATCCCTGGAAGTGTCCAAGGCCAGGCTGGATGGGGCTTGGAGCAACCTGGTGATGCCTTAGGTTTTAACTTTTATATTTTACAAGTTCTGTACTGCTCAGAGTGTAACTCTGCAGTTCCTTGTAGCCTGGAATTTCTGCTCTCTCGTGCTGGGCAGACACAACAAAGCCTCTCCAGGCTTTGCCTTCAAGGACAGCCAGGCTCTTCTAGGCCCAAAATGTGTAACCCAAAGCCTCTAAGGGGGAGCAAGCTGAGGGGAATTCCATCATTAAACTGGGGCTTTAATTGGAGAATTAACCCTAATATGCAAATGAACCAAACCTATAAAGGTGTGAAGAACTCGTGACCTGGGGTCCATCTTGGGGTCCATTTTTGGAGGCAGCCTCTGGCTCCCCCAGGGTGTGCCTTGAAGGCTTTCAAATAAATCCCCACCTTTATTCCCTTACTCTTGTCTAGTCTCTGTCTCTGGGTGGCTGGAGAAGGCATCACTGGGATGGCGGAAGGTGTCCCTGACATGGCAGGGGTGGGATGAAAAGGTTTTTAAGGTCCCTTCCAACACAAATCACTCTGTGATTCTGTGAAATTTCAAAGCATTCCCCAGCGAGTCGTTTGGAAAGGGAAACAGCCACGTGAAGGCCATTTTTACATCCAGTTTGAGTTTTCCCACTTTTGGCTACATCACAGGAGAAAAAATTAATTTCTAACCACTCTCTTATTAAATACTACACCTCCCTGCATGGGAAGTATTTGTCTACCTACAGCCAAGCTGAAGATTTTATTTCTACCCACATTAATCTTGCGAGCACTGCAAATAAGCACAAGGAACTCAGACAGCAAAATGTGAGAACTTTTGGCCTGACAACGACAATGCCTCCCAGCAATGAAATTTCGCACATCTGGGAAGTTATTTTAGTAGTTATATAATAACTTTAAACAAGAAAAGATGGACAGGGGGTTGTAAAATTTGGGTAATTTAAAAAGGTTTTAAAGCAGAAGTCAAGCCAGTCACCAGCTCACCCTGGGCTCAGAGTCTGTTCTCTGTACCAGAACATTTGTTTGAAGATTATTTCCTGAGCTCTCTCTTTCTCAGGCACTTTATTAGCCTGAACCCTGTGTCCTACACCTGAGGAAGTTTATAGCACTTGAAAGATGTTGGAAATTATTTCCAGGAGCTCTTCCCTTAACAAACCACCCACAGGAGTGCAGCTCCTGGCACTCCAAGCCCCTCTTTGCAAATCCTGGCTGTTCCATGGGCTGAGCAGGGGCGGGCACTGGGATCCATTACAGGGATGAGCAAAGCCTCTGCAATAGAAAGGACATTTTATCAAATGGATTGCAAAGTCATTGAAACAGTGACAACACCAATGTCACCAAGAACAGGATGTGCTTTTGCACCGGCAAGCCTCCCACAGGCTTTATCAGGAGCAGCTAGGGGCTGTCCCTGGATGTTCTAACATTTCAGCATCCACGTTTAAGCCATTTGCATGTGCTGAAGGGGAGGCCGGGATATTTGCTTTTTACCAAGTAGTAAAAAGTAGAAAAAAGTCATCAGAGCCCTCATTTCTGCTCCCATTTTGACCTTCTTCAGAAAAAATACACAACAAAAGCAACTTGCCATCCTTTAAATGGATACAAGCCCTAAAAGTCACCTTAAAAATGCAAAACCAGACAAGAAGGAAAAAATGGGGAGCGTTGGGCAGAAGAAGAAAGGTTGTATCTGAATCTGCAGCTCTTTCTGCTCTTAAAAGAGTTGTTATAACTCTGGTCTCTCACTCCTTTCTCAGCTGATTCTGAGGTCCAACATCTGTGAAGCTCAGCTCACCTCACCTACACAGAACATGTGGAAAATGAGGCTTTCACCTTCATGAACAGGTTGGCCAAGAGAGAATTAACCTGTGCAAGCCCAATGTTTGGAATTAGGCCAGATGATTTGGTACCTCTCTGCCTCAAAAAGTTGCTGGGATTTTTTTTAAAAAAGCACTTTGTTCTTCCTGTTGTGTAGTGGTGCTCTTATTGTGACCATAAAAGCTGGTTTACAGCACTAACAGCTAAATGCAAATAACAGCAGCTGTGTTTCAAGCAACATATGATGCATCTATCTGATAATTTAATAGTAACTCTAATGTAATGTAAGCAGGAAAATTAAATATAGTAGAGGAGAAAGTATATTTGTATTTGGCAAGCTCCAGTAGCCAGACAAAAATAATGCAACAGAGCATGATTTTTTTTCCAGGCTGTTTCAGAGCACTTTAAGAAAAGTGTTCACATCTTTCAAACTGAGCCACATTCAATTAACTTCTCTTCAGGTTTCCCTGTATAAATGATTCAAACTTACAAAAAAACCTATAAAATAATTGATAAAATAATTGTCAGGGCTCTGGTGCAGAAGCAGCATTGGTAGAAATGGTTTGTGGGCACCACACCATGGGCCCCTGTATTCTGATAGCTTTTCATTCCTCTCAGCTATTTCCCAGTTTCCAGCCTTGTAAGGTTATAAACAGAATTTTGGTAGATCCAAGCATAATTCCCAACTCCCAGTGATCACTCTCCATCTTTATGCAGATGTTTATTTAAGAGTTCTGCATCCACTGCCATGACTTGATGGTACAGAATAATTAACTACAGCAGGAAATCACTGAAGGCCTCTCCCAAGACAGTAAAGAGTTCCTTTAACCAACAACCAGCACATCTGCAGTAAAATTAAACAGAGGGAAGAACCACAGCAGACAAAGGAGAACAAAATAAATGGATGGAGTTTTATACTATTTCTCACAAAGTAAATTTTAGGAAAAAAAAGGAGAAGTACCACAAGAAATGCTGCCCCCCCAAAAAAAAACCAACTGAAAATTATGTTTATGTTCTTCAACACAAACACTGGGTAATTTGTTGCATTGTGTTCAGAGAAATACATGATGGACACACACTGGGCCAAATCCTGAAGGATTTGCTGAGGTGTTTTTGTTAGGTTTGGGGTTTGTTTCCAGACTTTTTAGTCAAACTAAAATAGAATCTAATTCTAACCTAGCAAGGTTTCACAGTTCATTCTGCTGAGTATTTGTTCCTCAACCTCTCTGCTGTAGTTCCTTTGGAAATCAGCATTTGAAATCCCTCAGTTTTACTGAAATAAATCAGTTTTTCTATGAGGGTCTTTACATCCCTCAATATATGGAAAATTAGTTTTGGTTTTGGAGGCTTCCATTTCTTGGGCTTGTTAACTGATCTGCATTATAACATAAAATAGATTATTATATTTCCATCTCTTACCAAAAGCATAAGCATATTAAACAACCTAATTAATCCTAATTAACTAGAAAGTCACGGAACACTTCTCTTGACCAAAATAATTTAGAAATGCCCTTGTGTTGATGGCTTGCAATTTGCAGAATTCATTTTTGAAATGAAAAAGACAGATGTATTTGTCTCTGATGCAAATGGTCTGGATAAATTAAAACTAATTGGGTTTATGTGTTCCTGATAATTAAATGTAAGCTATATTATGATGGAGGAAAGAACAACTCTTAATTTTTATAAATGACATGCAGCAAATGACAGGATCTTAAAGTCTATTAAAGGGTAAAAACCAAATGGTAAAAGAGAGCTCAGTGCTGGAGCAGGGAGCAGAGACCTTTATGGTGTTTTCAGTGGAATTCTTGCCTTGCTGGCTGAAAAGAAACATCAACAAGAAAACCTCAATTTTCCCTGTCCAATCTTTGCCCACCCTCGTGTGCAAAGGCAGCTGAGGAAGGACTTTGTGGGGTTTCTCTGACTTGGAGGAGTGGCTCTTGTACATCAAAATAGCAAAGTCTGGCAGCCAGCCCAACAGCAGCCAGCTGAAATATTTCAAGGACTCCCAGGTAAGCTGCTTTGTAATTTGAGCACAAGAACAAGTCATTTCCCAGGATTTGTGTTTTATAAAATCGGGTTAGCAAAAGTTAACGTACACAAAACGACACACTCGCCCCAGAAGCTCCAAAATGTAAACTGATCTTTCATTTTCCCCCTCCTTCTTTCCTCTCTCCCAAAATGGACTGGAAAGATGATTTCTCAGTGCAAATCTCTTGACACCTGGGTATGGAGCAGGCATCCCTAGGACAGGCAGAGGTAGAAATAAAAATAAAACCTGAAAGAAAAAAAATGAACATCATCATTTGTCCATTGTATTCGTATCAAGGCAGAAATCACAGAATGGTTTGGGTTGAAAGGGACCTTAAAGATCGTGCAGAGAATTACATCAAACCACATTCATAATAATAAACAGCTTTCAACCTTTCAACACCAGATTTGTTCTGTTGGCAACAAATGGATCACAGAACTGCAGCAATTCAGGTGCTCCTTTTGGTTTTCTAGTTAGGATATCAATTCCACCACTATAACTTAAAAACAGGGGGAAAAACCAACACAAAACCTCTTCAAATGTTTTAAATCAGGAATACAAAACTGAGTGGAAATCACTGCCTAAACAGAGATTGGTAATGCATTGAGGGGAGCTTATTTTCAGCCCAAATTTTGTTGGAGGTGTTATCAGCAGCATTTTTTTTTTCTTTCAAGCAAAAGGGATGGGAAGGGAAAACTTTGAAAATCAGATGTTGAAAGCACTCAGTGACTTTCTGGTTATCTCCAACAAGCCCAAATTTAAAGCATTACCCTGACTGCTGAGGGCTCGAGGCACACACTGCAGTAGCAGCTGCTTCATCAGTTTTCCTGTTAAAAAAGCTTGGGAACAGCATGGAAGCAGTCAGGCTGTCTGTGCCAGGGAAATGAGTGTAATAGGAATATTTGGAAGAGTAACTGAAAAAAGAAAGGTTATATTGATGAGAGAAAAGCACTGGCCTCTGTCTCCAAAACAGAACACCTGCTTTGTGATTTTATTCTTCCAATTTCTGACAAAGAACTGCTGTAATAAAACATCAATATATGGTAAACTCTATAAAGAAAACTGAGGTGGAAAATATGCCCTCACCTTAAAGACAAGAAATGAGGCAGGAAATCAAATCAATGGTCTGTTCAGCCTGATGGCTCTAGTTTGTATGAATTAGGGTGGCTGAAGTACTTTTTCCTGTAAAAGAAATTGTGGAAAAGATTACAGTGTTGTCTAATATTAGTGCAGAGCTGATGGGAGGGCAGATAACACAGCAGAGTCCTGGGGCGTGGGGAGAATCCAAACCAGAGTGGGTTTAACTGCCAGAAACCAAAGCAGAGCCTGGAAAGTTTCCACTGATCCATCAGTGAAGGGCACCTGCCCCCTCTGAACACAGAAAAACAGCACAGAAAGCTTCTCTTTCTGCAGGGAAGTTTCTGGGGACAACAATTTCCATGAATTTTAGAGCCCTGCCAGGCAGTTCACCCATAAACATTGAAGAACAATTGTCAGACAAAGGCTTTTAATTAATCCCACTTTCACAGTTTCACAACTCAAGAAGACAAATCTTTGCCACTGCTTTTGGATACAACTTTTTTATCAAAACTAGGGGAGAAGGAGGAACTTTTCCTTAAAAACCACAGTGGAGGAAACTAATAAAAGAAGGGAAAAGTGTCAGGCACATGAAGGGAAAGAGAACTTTAAAGCTAAGCAAGCTGCTGTGTCTGAGAATCCTGAAGATGCTACCAACAGATAGCATTTAGGTAATTTCAAAGCCACTCCATTACTGGGTACAATTAAGCATCTCCTCAAAAGGAGAGCAGAAAGTCCCCAAACCCTCCTTACATCAAAGCACCACCTTGGCCAAGTGACCTTTTACAGAAATTGTATTAATTGTACTAAACCTTACACTTTCTGGGGAGAAGGAAGAAAAGCTTTTTGTACACCACCAATGCAGCAAGTTCAAAAGGACAGCTGGGGCTGTTTGTTAAAATTAAAACCACCCAAGATGATCTTCTAACTGCATTTCCTCTTTGTTCTTTTAATTATCAAAAGCCTGTAAGGCAGTACTTATAGCACAGCTGAATTTGGCTGGACACAGATCCCTCTGAACTGGAATTTTGGAGCAGGGAAAGAAAGGGGAATTCACTCCCAGTTGATTCTGAGCAGAGGTTTGCTTTAGTCTGGGCTCCCTGCTGGAGTTAGGAAGGAAAGAGTGTGGCAGGAGAAGTTAAATGTGCTGTGGAAACTGTAATATTCTGCAAGGTGCAAGTCCCTCATAAAACATGTGACAAAGGGTACTTGACCTCAGAGACTCCTCCTGTGCATCTCACCACAAACCTGATTACAGAGACCCCAATTTATCCCATTAATAGCCCTTGGCAACACAAAACGACACTTGGGAGACATAAAATTCCATCTGCAGGCAAGAAAACTTACACTGAACAAAACAATAATAAAAAATAGGGTTTTTAAAAATTTATTTATAGTTTATTTATTTATAGTTAAGACAAGATCAGTTCTTTTTTTCTGTTATTTCTTCAGAGTAATAAAAAAAAACCCAAACCAAATCAAGGTATTTTTAAGAAGTTTTAATGACAACTTTACAGAATACTCCTTAGTAAACGATGTCTTCAGCAGCCCTTAAAACACCTCCTGCTCTTCTTGGCTCTGTACCATACAAAGGGAGGGACTGAACTGAGTTTTCCATGTTCACTGCAAGGCCAGAACCTGCTGTTTGTCCTCCAGAATTGTTTCCTCATCATCCATTTGCCTTTCATCCCAGTCCCTGCAAAGAAACACAGCACAGTGATTCCCAGCACCTCCAATCCCCCAGGTTCTCTGCTTTAAGCCTTGCTGACATAAGTTCACATATGTTGAACTAAAAGGCACAAAACCAGCTTTTACTGGAGTTTTTTTCAGTGCACATCATGTACAAACTACTCTAATTCAGCTTTTCCCCTCAGTTTTTGTCACAAGTCTCTGAATCAGCTCAAGTCACACAGAATGGAGCTCACTTCAGTGTCTCACTGGCTCTTGCTGGTTATGAGGTCCCAGTAAAAAACCAGTGAGACAGAGAACTTTAAACATTTCCTTTATTCCCCTCATCTCCTCAGTGTCCAAAGCAAAATAACAGAGATATAGTGAGTTAGAGGTTATTGGCTCACCTGCTCACAGCTTTTCAAAGGTACCTTACAACTCAAGAATGCAGATGATTCTTAAGAGATTTACTTCATAAATCTCAGTGCTAATGCATAAAAAACCCCCAATCCCAAATTTATCATCCGGAGTCTCCACAGCAAAACACATCCCTCAATTCTGACTCTGAGCTGCCTGAGAAGTGGCTCAGAACAACACCAAGGCACCACACAGATGATGCTGATGTTTGTAATTAGCATGTAATGCACAGTCAGAGAGTTGGGGCTGTTTTTATTTCACTTCTGACATGGCTGGCATCCTGAGTAATCTCAAATATCATAAAACAACACCCAGCAAGTTGAACATACCCAAAAATATCTAATGTGTCGTGGTCTTTCAGCTGCAGGGGGTTCTGGAAATCTGCATTTCCACAGATCTTCTCCCAGGGTCTGCTGGAGGAGGTTCCACCTTCACAAGTTAAGTTGCAATGATTTTCAGGGCCTGAAATGTTTTAGGAGCAAATATGAACAAAAAGATGCAGTATCTCTACTACCAGCTGGAAAAAAATCCACAGTATTGATAAAAACTTGCCATTAAAAGTCTCAAACCAACTCTAGCTGATGAAAAATATCACTACAAATTAAGATTATATTCTCCAATATATTTGTAACTTCTTTATGAACACGTATAAATTCACCACCTCCTACTTCAGAAGTATCTTTCAGAAAAGAAATCTATGATTTAAGTATTCTACACAATGCCACAAATTTTGTTTGAGGGGAGACACTGTGAATGATTGCAGAAAGCTCCAAACTTTGGGTCCTTTTTTTTTTTTAATTTAAACTAACATGAATAAAATATAGACACTTTCCAATATTTTCCTGGGATTCAAAATTGACAGCTTCGATTTCTGCACACAGCATTATTTAAATTAAAATGTCAACCCGGTTGCTCATGATGTGAGAAATAATGTAGAGCTACATTTCTTGGGATGGAGACAGTTGAAATTGAGAAAGGTAACAAAAAAGTGCAGATGCAGTTATTACTTGTGTCCCTGTTTAATCTTAGAGTTCATATAATCAGACTTGCTTCTGTAGCAGGAAGAAATCCTTTATTAGATCACTCCCAGATTGTACCAGACAACACACAAATACAGAAACTTCCTCCAGAGAGTTTATTCTTTAAATATTCAAGCTAAGAGGGGAGGAAAGGGGCAGCAACAGAAGTAGAAACTTAAAAAAAAAAAAAGAATTATTGGTGAGAGCTGAAAAGAGATCATTTTTAACTCAAAAGCCCATTCTCACACAAAACCAAAATACAAATACATAGAATAAGATATAAAAATGACAAATCCAACAGAATCATCCCAGACTGAAGGTGTCCATTTCACACCATGAAAATGAACCCAAGCAGCACCTCAGGGCTGTGGCTGTCCCTACCTGGGCAGGGCACCCACGCTGCCATGGGAGTGGGAACTTTCCTTTGGGCCTTGAAAGCTTCTGCAGCTCTGTTCAGTTCACTTTCCAAGACCCCTTGAACTACAGAGTCATCAGCATATTCACTGAAGCTCCTTTCAGAAACCCACTGCCCATCTCCTGAAACCAAATTGTATTAGAGGAAATTAATTTGAGGTTTTGTGTTAACACGCATTTACTGTTCCTGTATTTGCTGCATTTAATGTGTGAATTAAAGAAGCCATGTAACAAATTTTTTACAGATATATAACAGACTGAAAATTTATTTTCAAGTGATAAATTTAATCAGATCAATGATGTTCATTTATTGTTTCATACACAGCATGAAAAGCAGTTGGAACCTCTTGGAACCAAATTCTGAGGTGATATATTTATAGAAATATTATATAAATTTACAGCACTGGATTTCCTCAAGGTAGGAAGTTTATTTTATCCTTGCCTAGCACCATTTGTGTGACTGTCACCCTGAAGTGACCCTTAAAGCAAACTGGATGGAAGGGAACTGAAAAAAGATGATAAATATGTGTATTTTTGAGGATTTATTCACACAGCAGTACCTGGAAAAGGGACACTCCTGTCCCTGGGGCTGGAGGCAGCACTGAGGGAAGAAGGTGCCTCCAGCTTTCCTTCTTTAGGGTTTGCACCTACAACAAAGAAACCTTCAAGGCCCTGATATGATGCAGAACCACATTTCTGTCTTTTGGCTACATCCTGTAACTTGAATAAAACAGAGATATTAGAAACGAGAAAGGAAACAGGAAACTTCCTAAGTTGCCCTTGCAAGTTTAGATTAATAAAATGCTCATTTCATAGAACTCAGACTGATTGTGACAGCCTGCTGCAACAGATATTCATAAGGATGATGGTTCTGCTCAAGATATGCTTTAAAATCCCAAAAACTTCTCATGTTGTGAGACTTTGAGTCTGTTCTTTCACTGTGGACATGAGAAGCAATTTTTCTTTGTGTTCACTTTTGGGTACATAAAGGGTACATAACATAATCCCTGTTTAACAATGACTCCAAATCAATGTCCCAACCTTTTCTATGATTTTTTGCTTTTGACTTTATTTTCAGCAAAAGAGCACCTGAATAATTTGTTAATTAAGACTATCTATAATTTTTGGCCATTCAGTCAAGAGGTGAAGTAATGTAAATACAAACATGGGTAGAGCTGCTCCTCCAACACCTTTGTTTTATGTCTGAGATGAGTTTGTTCTCTTTTCCTTTTCTCAAACATTAACAGAAAACTGGCAACACAACGTGAACACTTCCATCCCCTACATACCAAATATGGCAGGCAGTGACAACCCCCTAAATCTAAAGTAGATCAAGCAACACCCTTTATTTATTTCTCAATTAAAGACATAATAACTCACTGTTAAAGATCTTGTAACAGGCAAGACCAAAGTGGGACTGTTGCAGGCACTGCCCAGTTCTTGTGGCTCTCTCCTGCTTTCCTGCACTCGAGTCTCAAGGGGATCATTCCTGCTTTTTAGTTCAATCTCAAGGAGATCATTCCTGCTCTTCAGTTCAGCCTCAAGGAGATCATTCCTGCTCTTCAGTTCAGCCTCAAGGAGATCATTCCTGCTCTTCAGTTCAGCCTCAAGGAGATCATTCCTGCTCTTCAGTTCAGCCTCAAGGAGATCTTTGCTCACAGCTTCAGTGGGGTTAGAGATCTCCTCAGGAAGGCCACAGGAGCTCAGAGATCTTCTCTCAGCCCTTGGTTCAAGACTCTCCTCCTGAGCTGTGTTTATGTCAAGATCGCTGCAGACAATCAGAGTTTCTACAAGAGTACAACGAAATCATGAAGCCAGCAATATTTGTAATGGAAATGAATATTAATTATAACCTCCAAGTCCATTGTTTTCTTCATGAATTTAAAATACAGAACCCCCATTAAAGCTAAAGAAAGGCAACAGTAGAAATTTCATAAAATTTCCTTAAAAGCAGTATGAGGTCTGAAATCCATGCTATCAGGCTGTGAATGATTCTCCAAGTTGGTTTTCTTTGTTCACACATGTTTATCACAGTGCTCACACAGCCCAGCAAATTGTCATCAAACCAAACTGTGACAGCCCAGAGAATGGTACATAATTTAATGACCTTGAATTATTTTTAAGACCACTATAGTTGGCTACCACAGCCTATATGAGAATGATAAACTGGTCACATTTATATATTTTGAACAAAGAACTTAATATCTTTCCACATTTACCTTGAGGAATTTCTTTAGAAGAAACAGGATATCTACTGAGAGGAAAAAGTAAAAAATATTAAATGTCAGCTGAGGAAGTTAAATGACAAGAAGACTTTCCCATTATACCCATTTCTCTTTTAAAGGTCTGGTTCTGTGTTGTTCTGGTCTGCAGCTGCTGAGCTTTGAAACAGAGGAAAGGGAAAAGACCAGAAGAATACAAAATAAAGCAAAGCAGGTCACAGTTAATCAAATAAATGTTGGGAGAGCAGAAGAATTGCACGTGTATCAATTACTGGTTTTGTCTGGAATTACAAGGTTAGTTAAGTAAGAGTATCTTAAATGTGCACAGCAGTGGTCAATGGTAAAATTCATGTGTGAGCTCCTGCTCCTGCTGAGGTAAGAGCTCAGAAAAGAGAATTTCTGCTGTAATTCAGGACAAGCAAATGCAAAGAAATCTATCCTACATAGGTTAGGATTTTGAAGAGATGCCTCTCCACTTACAGGCAATTAATATCCAGAGATATTTAAAACAATGTACAGTCAGTGACTCAAACAGGACTGCCTGCAGAGAAAAGCCCCCATTTCTTAGCAATTAGACCCAAATTTGGGACTGTTTTGTTTCCTCTCCCACAAACTCTGCATTTCTGATACCTCCCACACTGCTCCAGTGGGTCAGTTTTTCCTTGCTTGTCCATTGCCACAGCTCCAGTTTCCTCCACTGAAGAGTCTGATGATTCTTCCAAGTCCTTGCTATGAGACTGAATCAAAAACAAAACCAAAGAGATCCATATTCAGCAACAGATCAGAAATTTAAAAATTATTTAAAAATTTTAAAAGTGATTAAAAGCTGCCAGACTTTATTTGTTTATAAATCCCATATAGTGCAGGTCCCTGAACACAACAGAAAAAAATTACAGGGAACTTTTGGAAAGATAAATTTTCCACATTTGTATGGAAAACAAACAATGCACCAGTATTTTTCCTTATTGGAAGTTACTTAACTGTTGCTCATTTAAATATTTAACAGATCAAGACATAAATCAGTTCATTGTTAAGATTCATGAAGTCCTTTCTCAGATACTCACATCATCAAGGAACTCGATTTTCAAAGAGGACTCTGCATTTTCAGAAACAGTGTTGGGTTCTTCCACTCTATAAATAGAGGCCCAGTATTTCTTCACCTCTTCATCTGTGAAATATAAATAATTTCATGCATTTCCTGTTCAAAACACTCATAAAAAGGCACAATTTTTATTTATTACAAAGAACTACAAATTTCTCCTTTTATTATTACTGCTTTAAGCAGACACTGGTTAAGAATGGAACTGTTCAGCAATCATAGAAAAGAAGTCTCAAGGAAAAAGTATTTTAGATTGAATAAACAGAAATCTGTTACACCTGTTAAGTCCTCAATGCCATCATCATCATCATCATCATCATCATCTCCTTCTCCTCCTTCTCCAGCCCCAGCCTGATGAACGCTCAGGGCTTGCACAGGCCTTGAATCCTTCATGCAACTTGCAAAAAATTGATCAGCAGGAGCTCTGAAACAGGAAAAAAAAAAAAAATCAATCTTAAAATGTCCTAATTTTTAAAATTCATCACAAAAGAAAAAGAAAAACCCTACCAGCCGATTTACTCCAGCAGCATCAACTAACTCCTCCTAATTTCATTGAGGTGACTTTGCTCCTCAAGACCTAATGAAACAACTGGAATGTCCCTAAAAGAATCCCGAAGATTTTCCTTCCTTTTCTCTATAAAACTCCTGTAGCTAATGCCCCAAAAATCAAGCAACCAAGTATCAAAACCAGCCTTAAAATTCTACAATAAACTGATAGCTAAGAGAATCCCTCTAAATACTCCCTCTGCAGGAATTCTGAGCTATGAAGTCATCAACTCTGATTGATTATAATCATTAGTTAATTAAAATAAACCCCCCTGTATACACTCCCCTTAACTCTTGATAATATATCTAATATATTAAAAGTTTAATCTGCATTTTTGTTAATTAAGTATTTCTGAGTTCTTTCATTAGGAGCAGCAAATTCAACAATACCTTCTGTATTTCTTCAGCAGGAGTTTCTCCATGTAGCTCAGGCCATCCTTCTGGAATTCCACATGGATGGGTTCCTTCACAACAGTAACATTGGTCTGCACCTCACAGATCCCCACAGGTTCTGTCAGAATTATTAAAAAAATAATTATATAGCTGCTCAGGCTTATCAACTTGCTATTTACCTACATTATTCTTGAATGAACATCACATTTTGAGTCTGTGCTTAGCTCAGTCTTTGCATAACTCCAAAATTTAAATGGCCAGCAGATATTATATTTACAGAACACAGTCAGTAGTGGGGGCAGCCACAAAAACTCATTTATTACAGATTACTACACTGGAGGCATGGGAAGAGTTGGGGGACAGAAATCCATGACCACAGATAAAAATCCCCCAGAAAAAAAAATTAGTTTAATATCCTTTTCTACAAAAACCTACAGAGAAAAACCACCATCCATGGACTAGAGGAACAAGACTTGCACAAATCCAGTCAGATCAGAGGGATTTTTCATATTTTGCCATGCATACTTCAGCTGATTGCAGCTTTTCATTGGGACAAAGAAATATTAAGAGTCTGTGGAAGGCAAGCAGAAAATGTGCTTGGATAGAACATACAAAATCCTGAGCCCTGCACATTCCCTGCCTCAGTTTAAAACTGACTTTATGTTTGAGTTTTACAGTTCATGCTGAAGTGCCACGTGAGAAACAAAGCCAGGAAAGGTCCAGGGCTGAGTGACCTGGCCACTGCCAGAGATCATTACAAAAACTGAGCTAAACACTCACCTGAATATCATTAAAAAAACCTTCAGAGATTGTTATTACTAAAGGAACACTGAGAAAAACCAAGATAAACCTTCATTATTCTAACATAATAGCTGCCTTCAGTAATCAAAAATCTAACTCCCTAATATATCTAAAATATCACTAAAGCAGAACAAACCATACCTGGTGGGACATCACTGGCACACAGCTGCTCTCCAGGATCACTTTTACCTTTTCTCCATTGAAGCAAAGCTTCCTGAAAAGACTTTGCAGATGCTTCCTCATCGAAGGCACCACTCAGCAAGAATCCTTTGTTCTGCTTTCCAAGGCTTGCACAGGTTGATTCTGAGGCTGGCTCCTAAATCAGTTCCACAACATTACTAATAAAGCATTTCTGATGAGCAGCTACATTTTTAGTGTCAGCTGTGGAACTGCAGCACCCAATATTCCAGGCTCAGCTGAGCTACCTGGTTAAGCAAGATCACTCACATTTTAAGTGGTCTTGCTCACAATTAATTGCAAAGGCCTATCAAGAGCTAAATAAGACAGACAAAGAAGTTTTTATTACCAGTCACACACAAATGCTTCTGGTATCAGAGAGCCATGGCCACAGACACCCACATCCCATGTACAGGATATAAAGCCACAGACACCCACATCCCATGTACAGGATATAAAGCCATGGAGATCCCACATCCCATGTACAGGATATAAACCCACAGAGATCCCACATCCCATGTACAGGATATAAACCCACAGAGAGCCCACATCCCATGTACAGGATATAAACCCACAGAGATCCCACATCCCATGTACAGGATATAAACCCACAGAGATCCCACACCCCATGTACAGGATATGCCACAGACACCCACATCCCATGTACAGGATATAAAGCCATGGACACCCACATCCCATGTACAGGATATAAAGCCACAGAGAGCCCACATCCCATGTACAGGATATAAACCCACAGAGAGCCCACATCCCATGTACAGGATATAAAGCCACAGAGATCCCACATCCCATGTACAGGATATAAACCCACAGAGATCCCACATCCCATGTACAGGATATAAACCCACAGAGATCCCACACCCCATGTACAGGATATAAAGCCACAGACACCCACATCCCATGTACAGGATATAAAGCCATGGACACCCACATCCCATGTACAGGATATAAACCCACAGAGAGCCCACATCCCATGTACAGGATATAAACCCACAGAGAGCCCACATCCCATGTACAGGATATAAACCCACAGAGATCCCACATCCCGTGTACAGGATATAAAGCCACAGACACCCACATCCCATGTACAAGATATAAAGCCATGGAGATCCCACATCCCATGTACAGGATATAAAGCCATGGACACCCACACCCCATGTACAGGATATAAAGCCATGGACACCCACATCCCATGTACAGGATATAAACCCACAGAGATCCCACATCCCATGTACAGGATATAAAGCCACAGAGATCCCACACCCCATGTACAGGAGGGATTAAATGAGGCATTTAATGCAGCATGTCTCAGTTAAATCAATTGATGAGCTATGTGCTTTACTAATGAAGAGCTGCTTATTGAAGCTTCTCAGCAGACAGGGGCACATCTGGAGAGGTCAGCAAGAGGAAAATGGTCATTTAAGGGGCTAACTGGGATAGCAGTTCACACATTAAAATAGCAGCCTAGGGAAGTGCAAACTGTAAGAGACGAGATTGACTGAAAACAGCTACAAAAGGAGAAAACCAGGGTTACACTGGGATTTGACTGTTTTTCAGCCTTTATTAGAACAAAGAAAACTACTGTGGAAGGCCTTGATTGCCAACTCTTGGATGATTATCAAGCAAAACCACAAAATAATTTCCGTATTTATGGGAAACACCAGAAGGAAAGATCCTTTGTCTACACATTCTCCAAGTGAGGGCCATGTTCTTACCACAAAAACGCAGCAAAGGTACAGGCAGAAAGTGTAACGAGAGAGTCAAACATGAGCAGAAAACACAATCAGGATGCTTTCACACCTCCTCCTTCCCACCTGCACTACACTAACACCCACCCGGGGACTGGCTGCACATCCAGGGGCACTCGTGACTCGCAAAAGGAATAAACCGTGGCTGTTTCAAGGCGTCAGTGCCGGCACGTTCGGGGCATTCCCCGATCCCCCCACCGCACTGCGGGGTGAGCGCGGCGCTAAATCCGCGGTGCCAACGCGGCATCGGCAGGGAACAACTCCAGAGCGGGGCTGCCCCTAAGGCGGGGCGAGCGCATCGCAGCTCAATTCCTATTGCCACGGCCCGATTACGGCCAGGCCCGGGATCCCCCGGCATGCGGGAGCGCTCCGCGATGCGGGAACCCCCGGGATCCCCCGGGATGCGGGATCCCCCGGGATGCGGAAGCGCCCCGGGATGCGGGATCCCCCGGGATGCGGGATCCCCCGGGATGCGGAAGCGCCCCGGGATGCGGGATCCCCCGGGATGCGGGAGCCCCCGGGATGCGGAAGCGCTCCGCGATCCCCCGGGATGCGGGATCCCCCGGGATGCGGCAACGCTCCGGGATGCGGGAGCCCCCGGGATGCGGCAGCGCTCCGGGATGCGGGAGCCCCCCGGGATCCCCCGGGATGCAGGATCTCCCGGGATGCGGGAGCGCTCCAGGATGCGGGATCCCCCGGGATGCGGGAGCGCTCCGCGATCCCCCGAGATGCGGGAGCCCCCGGGATGCGGGAGCGCTCCGGGATGCGGGATCCCCCGGGATGCGGGATCCCCCGGGATGCGGGCGCGTCCTGCGGGGCCGCAGCGCCCTCGGGCGGCGGCTCCCGGCACTGCAGGCGGCCCCGCGCTCCGGGAGCGCTCCCGAAAAACCGCTGGAAAAACAAAACACGCGCTGTTTATTCCGTGAGTGTTTATGAAACTGCGAGCCTGGAAGCAAAATCCCCGTGGTTTTCTGGCAAGATATCTAAAATACCTAATCCACGCACGTATTTTTTCCCCAAAGGAAAAGCATTACAAAGACACACACACACACAAAGCATCAGTTCTCCTTTTGAGTATTAGCAGCTCCAAGTGGTTTAATAAAAGCAATGGAAATAAATCACATCATGTGTTACAGGGCGGGGAGGGGGGATGATACTTTTTCAGAATAAAAAAGGTATTTTCTTATTCAACAGTGAACTACTCTATTCACAAGTTACTTCAAAAATCAAACTGCATGAGGCTACACCACACTTTGGAGGCTGGGTTTCCAATTTATACTTGCTAAAAGGCAAAATTTCCTTATTAAATAGAAATCACCTCATACTTGATAATAGAAATTTCCATTCTAACACAACAAGGTGCCAGCTTGGAAAGCACTCAGAATTCAACATCTATCCTGGGCCTTGTATAAGGATTTAAAATCACAAAACATTCATGGACAACTTAATATTGCCCTATTTGCCTGCAACCATACATCTTATTTTAATCACAGAGTAATGTTCCTTAGTTAAGGATGAGCTCAGCCTTCTTCAGCCACACCCACATGCTGGGCAAATTAATGAAAATACAGTTTAAATAAATTCTTTAACTGTTACCAGTTAGAGTTGTTCACAGTTCTGATAACAGAACCATTTAACGTTTCCTTGCATTCAGGGAGATCAGTCTGTAAATTTTCCCTTTACTTTATGGGCAGTAAGTTATTATCAGAGAGAGAAATAAAAACGTGTGTCTATATACAAAATACATACAAAAAAGTTCTGTACACGTTAAATTGTGTTGCCTGACAATTTTAAAACCATTTACTTACCAGCAGCCCACCCTTAATTTCAGGTAGTCCACAGGCCTTCCCCTTCACTTCAGATTTTGCACGAGCTACAACATTTCTTCTTTCAGGCTTAACTGGTTCTTTCACTGGCTCTGGAACAAAATAAACAACAAAAAAACCCCAACTAATCAAGTATTCCATGCTCTGATTTCTTCATTGTTAATTGCAGCAACCTCCAAGAGGCAACAATCTACCAGAAGTTTGTTTAGGTTTTATTTAGTTAAGAAAGGTCTTTACCTCGAATCCGTTCCTTGAGTATTTGCAACTTCACTTTTTCTGGAGGAACCTAGAGGAAAGAATATTTACAGATATCTGTATAAGGTTCTAATGCAAATGAATAAAGAGTAACTTTGATAGAATGCAAATGGTTTTAGGAAATAGCAGGGCAGGTATTTAAAGAGAAAACTCCATGTATTGCTCATGACAGCCATGAAGGCCAGGACCAGTTTCTCCCCAGACATGAAATATTGTCCTCATGACCCTTCCATGATCTAACATCCCAGTAATTAATAATTTTCAGCATTTTTGCTCCTCAGTTTTCCCCTGAGTCCACCCTGCAGCCTCACTGCCCCTCACTCAGCCCTTATTTAAATTTTGCCCTTCTGAAAATCCTTCCCCCTCCTCCTCAGCCACCCCAGCTGAAATCTCAAGTCTTTGTAGCAGCAACAGCTCTGAGCTGCTTGTCTCAGAGAAGGGGGAAGACAAGGAAATGGGTTAAAGAAAACCTTTTCATTCTGATGCTCTCCTCTCACAGGCAAGCAGGCAATTTTATTGAAGTTCTCATTTTCAGCCAGTTTAAGAAAAATTGCCACAGATTTCTCCAAAATAAAATATGGCAAAGTGCCCCATTTGTACATATCAAAGAGAAAACAGATTTTTCAATGATTTAGCAGAAAAGTTCCACATCCTTTCTTTTAGGTCTGAGCAAGGATGTCATGGAACAAGACTCAATAAAACTGAGTTAAAGAAAAGACTTTAACTGGGTGTATTTCATCTGTGAAGGCAGAGAATTTGCACTCAAAGCTTCACCCAAAGCCTTGTATTCCAGATTCATCGAGGCCACCAGCTCCTGATGGCTTCCACTACTACCAGTGACACTCTTAACAGGATTAAATCTGTAGAAGCAGTGATAATTTGCTGTTTATTGCAACTAAAACCCCAACAGATCACCCAACAAAACTTGATGTTCCTCCAGCTCAAAGAGAACTATAAGCTTGGCATGGAAAAATAAACAGTCAGGAATTTTACTCAGATGGGGCTTAACCTTTTGGTTTTACAGTATTTGAAATTTTCCTGTTCTGCAGCATAAATCTAGCTCTAAGTCTTGTTTTACTTTAAATAGCTTTACTTGAAAATTTGATTTCCTACCTTTTTCCTGTTTTCATTATTCTGTGCCAGAACTCGGGCTTGGCTGCTCCTTGGTCCCACCTGCCCAGATTTCCAATGATAAGCACCTAACTTCCTACAAACCAAGGGCAAGAAAAAACTTAAAAATTAGGCCTTCTGCAAGCAAAAGAAGCATAAAAGTTTTCCTTCAGCTTGTTAAATATGAACAGAGCATCACAAAAATAAAATCCTTGTCTATAAGATCATCAATTCCCCAAAACACAAACACTCCCTTCCACTGAAACCTGTTTCATATCTATTTTAATAGCAGTAAATACATCAAATGTGTAAGAAAGTATTTCTTTTTAGACCATCAAATTAGTCCAAGTTTTTAAACATAAAAAAAAAAATCTTATCAATTCTCAAAGGTTGGTTTCAGAAGAATAAAAACAGAAGTCCACTTTGTGTGAGGCTTCACTGTCCCAGTTTACTCCAGGACTTCATCCAGCACTGCTAAAATGCAGGAATGCTCAGATCCTTTCCAGCCCAAACCACTCCGTGATTCCACCAGTGGTGAAAACACCAAAGGCTCCTGTCCTTTGGGCTCACCATAGCAACCCTATCAGGGGTTTGAGAACAGAACAGCAACAGCCCCATGAGAGGTACACAGAGACAAAAGTGCCACACATCATCTGGAAAACACTGCCCCAGCAGCTCAGGGCAATGCTCACAGAGCTGCCAACAGCAGGCCCTTAGCAGCACCAAGGGATCCAAATCCAAGGCATTTGCATCCCCAGTGACAAAGCACAGCAGGCACAAACACAAGGAAACACGAGGAAAAGGAAGCAGATGTTGCAGAGATTTGCCAATACTCAGAGTGACTCAGAGAGATTTAAACTCCACCCCAGCATTTGCCTCCTTCCACGTGCTGAGTTCCAAGCCTTGCTTGCCATGTACAGAAGGTGCCTCTCTGGGAGGCCACACAGATGGAAAAGGGGATCAGAGCAATGCTAACAACAGCATCCTCTGCAGAAACCTCAGAAATAAACAAGAGTGCAAGAGAAAATGCTCTGTCTCCTGCTGGAAAACTAAGGTGACAAATCCAGTCAGGCAGGGGAAATAGGAGGAGAGGGAATAAATGAGGGAAACTGATCAAATATCATATGAGAGTTTAAAATCATCAAGCTTATCCTTGGAAAGAAAGATTGGAAAGAGGAGACTGAACACAACTGTGTATTCCAAATTTTACAAGAGGTCACATCTGGGGAGGTGGAGATGTGAGGGGAGCATGTCATTGGATTCCTTTATTCCAAAAAGAAATTGAACCTATTTCCCACAGAGAAACTGAACCTACCTCCTCTCTTCTTTTTCTCTGCTCATGTTTGACTGCAGCTGCCGTAGTCTCTTCTCCATCTCTCTGTTTTCTGTTTCTAACTGCACTTTCTCCAACTGCAATTCCTTGACAGTTCTGGAGGAAATGGTAAAATATTCATCAGAAATTGCCTGAATGTGAGTGAGTTACCTAAAGAGGTTTAAAGCAGGAAAAAAAGAAGTTGGAAAATTTGTCATTACAGCGAAGTCCCTCTTCTATCTCCCAGCAGGACTGAAAACAGCTGTGGAAAATTCAGGACAGGTCAAGTGCAAATTCCAAGACAAAACTGATACAACTGTGCCTGTACTCAGAAAGGTTTGGGGTTTAATGACATTAAAACAAACAGCCCAGTGATTTCTTTAGTATGTTTGTATGTAGATACACAGGGTTATAAAACCTGTACCTTAATCAGGAAGTGGATTAAAGCCTGAGAAAAGAAAGGCTTGTGGATAACAGCACAGGGAAAATGCTAGAAAAGAAACACATCATGATTCTGCTTGTTCTTGCACAGATAAGCTCTCCTAGTTAATGTTGCATTAAAACTTACTAAGAATTATGAAAACACATCCCAATCCCAATCAGATAGAATGCACTTACTTTGTTTTTAATCTCACTGAAGTTCCAGCTTTTGAGCCTGGGAGTATTACAAAATCATTGATGTTCATGATGCCCAGTATAACTTCTCCTAAAAAAGAGAACGACAATGATCTACAGTTAGGAACCTGTTGCAATGAGAATTTGATTGAAATTAAAACAGTAAAAAACTCATTACACATCCAAAAATATTCATATATATAGAGAAATAGAGCACAGAACTTGTTTATATGAAGTGCCAATAAAATCCTAGAGCAACTCAAAATTAAATTTAACTCAGAAAAAACCCTTTTTTATTACATTTATGATACCAGGGAAAAGATTTTCTTGGCTGTTTCATTTGTGCAATTCCCTAAAGTTCAGTGCAAGTAGATTAATATTAAATAAAACACAGCTTTCTTGAACCAAACCCATAGAAAGCACCAAGGAGGAGAAAATTGTACCAGTGGCTATGAAGTCGAACCATCTCAACTGATTTGGGAAGATAAATTCCTTCTGTCACTGACAAATTGATACAAAGGAACACAATAACTCACAGAGCAGAGTTAATCCCTCCTCTCAAAACTTCTGTGGTATTTCAAATACTCTTTTTTAAACCCAGGTTGTAAAATTCTCTTCCATAAAGCAAATTTATGCAGCACAGGCTCAAACTGAAGGTGAATGTGCAGACCCTTCCTGGGCTGGAATGTTTATGGGGTAGCTGCAGTTCAGTGCCAAAACTGGGCATTTACTGCTCCTGCTGGGATGCACAGGGAAAAAAGGAACAAAAGTTGATAGTCCAGAGACTTACAGCTGACAGGGTGCTTGGAAACTTCTGCAGCTCATGGGTCTCAGGTTCCTGGGGAAGGCAGGACCTAGCAAATGATGAGGAGAAGCTGAGGATTGGAAATATCCCGAATGGAAAACTGAGTTCAAGAGGAAAAACTGCTGCTTGTCTGCAGGTAAGCCTGGAACTGAGCATTAATACAGATAAAATATGTCCAAATATCTCCACCCATGAGGCAAAACACCTCAAAAGCACATTGAAGTTAAAACACCTGGTGCCACAGAACCTAAAATGCAACAATTTCAGTGCTGACAGAATGTCAGATGCGTGCACAAAACATGTTTCTTACTGTGACAGGAAAACCAAGCACTCAACTCCAGCATCATTTCAAAACAGTTATTCTTTTATCACTTTCCAAGATAAAAGAAGATTGCATTGATTTTGGATAGAAGAAAGGTTTTTTTCTCTTGGCAAATGTGAGCTGGCAGGACCAGCACAGCTGGACAGGAGGAGGTCACACACTGGAGTTGAGGTGGCCCAAAGGCTACTCAATAGTAAAACCAGAGGCAAATGACACAAGTCACCAAGCAAGCTCAAGGAGGGAAAGTAGTGAATAAAAAACACTATTTATATGAGTTAACTTTAACATATTCCACTGAAAGCAAATATTTAAAGGGATAACTTAAAATGTGGTAATATCAGAGATGCTGGGTGAGACTATTAGAGACAAAAAGCCCTACAAAGTTCCAGGAATACAGAAATACTGAGTGAGGAAAAACAGAGTCAAGCTGTAGATAAGAGGGGATAGAGACAGTGACCAACCCCCTGAATTATTCTGAGAAAATACAGGAATTCATTGAACAGCAGAATCCTGTTTGGTATAAAAAGAGCTGTTAAACACAGACTGGAAGGGCCAAATTTAAACAAACCCCCTGGGGAAATGCACACCCTGAGCCTGGATGGAATCCTTAAGCATCCCTGAGCTGGGCCCCCAGGACTGCCAGGAAACACAGCAAAGGCAACCCCAAACCCCTCAGAAACTGCCTTGGAACTTAAATACACAAAGGAGTTCCCTCTTTCTGTCTGGTTTTTGTTTAATGAATCCCTTTTCTCTCACTAATGGGCAACACAATTTGCCAGTGAGGCAAACACTAAAGCAACTCATCAACATAAATAAATCAAGCACTAATTAGCCACATCCTTTCTGCCTGCTCCTCTGCACACACTGGTACTCAAATTTCATCATTCCAGCAGGTTCCTCTGTGCTGATAATGGATATACAGTTAAAAGTAATGAAACAAAAGCTGCTGTTTTCGCTAAATGAAATTTGAGTCAACTTTAAAGACTGCATAGCTAAATAAACCCAAATTCTACATAGCCTGTACCCCAGCTTAGCTCAAATCTCTTCCTAACCAGTTTAAAGACAGGTTTATAACCTACAGACAGCTGAAGATGGGTGTAGTTTATTTCACACTACAAGAGTTTAACTGGGGCAGACTAAATTCCGACAGCTTCCTCACATCAATAAATCCATAAAATCCAAAGGGATACTACTGTCTATGTAATAGCTCACATCCAATTAGCCTAACCATGAACATGGATTTCATGCTACACTAAGTTCCATCCACTTACCAATAATTCAAACTAAACTATTTCCTTTGAAGAATTATTCCAAGTGCAATAAAGAGTTTGTCTATCATTGCTCCCCACCCATTTGCTGTTAATTACAACGACTAAGACTTCTGGTCCTTCCAAACATTTAATGTTTCACTGACTAGATTTTTAAAAAAGGAGAAAAAGTGACATTAAAATACATAAGAAAGAAAAAAAACCCCACACCACACAAACTCTGATTGATCTGCCAGCCTAAATCCAGCAGTCAGGTATGCTAAAGTAATCCCAGTCTCTCAAAATAAATTCATATTCTTCATGCCCCAACATCTGTGATGCCAAACATTTCAAACTCCTCTTTCTATTTTTAAACCAATTATCCATTTCTATGTGTAATGCCCTACAACACAAAGTAAGATCAGGAAAACAACATGAAAACACCTAAATGCCGCTTTCCCTAAGTTAGTTTCCCGTATTTTGCAGTTTTATCACACTTTGAAAAGATGCATTATCTGGGTAACTCTGCAAAATCAACATCTATTTCTATGGGTTGTGTATCTTCACTGTTTAACCACTAACTGTAATTTCAGCTCCATTTTAAATAATTTTAAACACAAAGGACAGAAGCAGGCCAGGTCTGGGCCTCTCCACTCAGTCTACTAAAAAAACCAAATAAAACAAAACAAACAAACAAAAAAAATCAAACCAAACAAACAAAAAAACCCTCCCAACAAAACAAACCACAAAAAAACCCCCCCAAAAGCGGCAATAGCGAAAAACCACACTACAAAGTGTGTTTCTTAAGATAAAAACCTTCTTACCCACGTTATAGAACTACAGCCACCGCCCCGCAAACTGCAGCCGCTCTGCCCAGAGCAGGGGATAAAAACAGGTGATAAATAAAACATGGGGCGATAAACAACAGGTGGGATGATAAACAACAGGGGGATGAAGGCAGCAGAGTCAGTACTCGCCTTTAAATCCCCTCTCGAGCTCCGATGTGGGCTGGGTTTGCGGGCTGTGCCCGGTCCCGGCGGCCGCTCTGGGGACACAGAGCACAGGGGCAGACAGAAAATACAGGTGTAAAAAAGCCCCACAGTGACGCGGTGGGGTTGTTTGGGGTTTTCTCTTTCATTACCGGTGTCTTTTCAAGCCTGATGAAAAGCCGGCGGGGGCAGGGAAGAGTGAACTGCCTGGAACTGTACCCTAAAACCAGCACGGCGTCAGGGGGGCAGTGAAGGGAACAGCGCCGGCACAGCTCCGGCTGCACACCGGGCACACTTCGGGGCATCCGCACAACACACACCTGTCCCGGGCACTCTCGGCCCTCCTTGGGTGCCCGGCTCCGGAGGGGAGCTGCCAGGGGCCCCCGGGCGGTGCTGAGGGCTCGCCCCGGCGGGGCTGCCCCGGTCCCGGTGCCGGTGCCGGTGGCTGTGGCGGTGCCGGCCCCGCTGCCCCGATCCCGGTGCCGGTGGCTGTGGCGGTGCCGGCCCCGCTGCCCCGATCCCGGTGCCGGTGGCTGTAGCGGTGCCGGCCCCACTGCCCCGATCCCGGTGCCGGTGGCTGTGGTGGTGCGGGCCCCGCTGCCCCGATCCCGGTGCCGGTGTCGATCCCGGTGCCGGTGTCGATCCCGGTGGCGGTGCCGGCCCCGCTGCCCCTCGGTCCCGCGGTGCGTTGCCATGGCAGCGCGGGCCGCGGGAGCGACCATCGGGCACAGCCGGCGGGGGGGGACGAGGGGAGAGACGGCTCCGTGCGGGGCTGGGCTGAGGGCAGAGGCCGCTCTGGGGCAGCGCTTTGTGTATCACAGAACTGCGGAGTGGTTTAGGGTGGAAAGGACATTAAAGATCGTCCGGTGCCACTCCCTGCCATGCGCAGGGACACCTTGGACTGGATGCTGCGAGCCCCGTCCGGCCTGGCCTTGGGCACTGCCAGGGATCCAGGGGCGGCCACAGCTCCTCTGGGCACCCTGTGCCAGGGCCTCAGCACCCTCACAGGGAGCAATTCCTTCTAAATTGTTCTAAATCTGCTCTCCAACAGTTTAAAACCGTTGCCACTTGTCCTGTCACTCCTTATAAAAAGTCCCTCTAGCTCCTCTTAATGAGCCCCCTCCCGTGTCATTTCAGCCTTTATTCCCAAAGCTCTGCAAATCGTGCCCCCTATTGTCTTTGAATCCAGGCTCTTCTATGGTTTCACTTCAACTTATTATTTATTCACCACTCTGGAGGAACCCACGTGCTCTTGCTGCTGATTTAGTGCCGTGCTTTAAGTAGCTAAAATCTAAATCAACCTCGCTAAGTGCAAGGAGGTTTCAAATAGCTTTTGGTGCAAGTTATCCCATTTTCCACACTAACCTTTAGTTAGTGCTCAGGACCCACAGAGCTAAACATCCTTGTGGTGTTTAATTTTTCACAAAAGCTCTGTTTATGCCCACCCTGTAGATTTGTGCAGTTACAGACCCATGCATCACAACTGGGCTCTTCCAGACCACATATTTATGTCTCTGCCAACAAATGATAATTCCCATGCCATCCCCTCAAAGGATACCTGGAGTACATGGCAAGATTCAAGTTTTTATCAGTTATATTGCTGCAGTTTATTTGCTTTGAGTCTTGTCCTTCCACTTTCGGTGGCTTGACCATTATTTATAATTGATGCTCCTTTAGGGGATAAACAGCCTTCACAGAAAAGCTGGAGTTTCAGGAGAAAGCACTCCATGATCCAAGCCAGGCTTTAATAAGGACAAAGTATTATCTGTTTGAAATTTATGCACTCTAAGCTGTATTTCATTTGGCAAATTTGCATTTGTCCCATATGTATTCAAGCTAGGAGGCACACAATAACTTACACTGTTTTTCTTCACAATATAATCTGTCTGGCAGTAATTTTCCTTCATCATCCTGGTTACAGCACAGTTTTCAAGATTTTTTTTTTACTCTGACAGGCAATTTGTGTGGAGAGCCTGTGGAAACACATATGGATTTATGGATTTTTTGATCTTGAGACGGAACTCGAGTAGTTTGCATAATGTGTAATCAACCTGAAAATATTCTGTATTCTGGACCTCACTTGGAGTATTGTTTTGTAGCATTATAACATGTTCTTTCCTGTAGGAAAATCATGTTCTTGGTAGCCAGATGAATACAGTTTTTAATATTCCATAATAATGCCTTCCTGAAAGGCATCCCATTGTACATGGGATACTTACCTGTTATTTCCAAAGAAATTGAACATAATTTATGTTCATAACATAAATTATGTTACAATACTCAAGGCTACTTTTAATTATAAAGTTTCCGCTAGGAAAAATGCAGTTTTAGATGTAGATAATTTCCTGCAGATAAATTTGCATTCAGCTTCCAAAACTTAAACGATTCACACTGACTTTGTGAGCTTTGGATCAAGTACTTCAGCTGGAAGAGTATCAAGAGCCTGTTTTGTTGAGGTTTGGCCCATTAGATTTACATGCATGGGAGGTGAAGTAATGCAGGATTTGATGCTGGCATTCTCTACGTCATCATATTCATAATTAGATTATTTAACTTACTGCCATTTTATGTGTCTCCTCCAGTTCTCAGTTGCGTTTTTTGTTTCATTTACCTAGATCAGATTTTCACAAACGTAATTCCCCATTTTTGCAACCAGCTTTCACAAATGTAGATCACACAAAGAAGTCAGTTTTTGCCTGATTTCTCCCAGAGTCACTTTTGTTGGAAGTAAATGTAAAGTTTATGAGGAAAACAACAACTGAAATTCAACTCAAATCCATCTGGTGGAGTTGTGCTATAAGTTATAAACCTCCTGTGTTCCTGTTGCCATTCTCTTCCTTTGTTCTCATACTGCTCCTGACAAAAATGAACCAGATTTATTAACTTTGTGGGGTTTGTCATCCAAATTAAAATAATTTTTTTACTGCTTTTGAGGCTCTGTACTTAAAGCCACTGTTAAAAAGAACTCCTGAGCACAGAGGTGACTGAGGGACCAAGAAACTGACCAAGAGTGGCTTTTAGGGGCTTTTACCAACCCACGTTCCTACTTTGATTTGCAATCCCTTACATTTGTTTCAGGCTTTAGGTGAGGTTCCAGATCAATATTTCTGAGATTGCAGGGCTATGAGTTACATTAACACTGGAAATGAAGAATGATCAGAAAATATAATTTCATTTTTTTGCGAGCTGCCTTTGATGGCTTTCCACAAACTTTCCTGCAGTTCAAATTCCGCTTTCATGGCCATTTACCAAATGCCTGTTTTAAAATCTCGTAACCCAGAATCTGCACGAAATGAAGTTTAAATTTGCTCTGGAACTGCTTGTGCTTATGAGCAGGCACAAAATAGAAGTAACATCATTTTACCTGATGGCTCGCCATGGCCACTAATACACTTTCAATAAAAGCAGGGTATTTTTAGTCCTCAAGAGGAGATTGTGCTACTTATTAGTTGTAAATTATTTGCTCCATTTTGTCGATACAGCAAGAGCCTTGTTTTCCCTCTTCCTCCCCTGTTGTTGGCTGCAGAGGCATGCACGGAATAAAAGCTACCAATCAGATGTGAAGGTGTTTTACCTTTAGTCACATCAGATCCCATTTGAGATGGTCTGGAGTATTAAATCTGTTTAAATTCAGGGCAACACCTGAAGGCCTTAATCCCCTTTGCTTGATAGGAGAGGGCTGGTTAAATCCATTGGGGAGCAAAACCCAAGCAGGGTTTGATTTAGTGCCAAAACTTCCCTTCACGCTTCCCAGAACAACACATGAAATTGTCATGTTCAGTAATTTTTTAACATTCTTCACAAAAAAAGATTTCCTTCCTCAGCCAGAGCTCCTGGTTTGATCACAAACCTTGGGTTCAGCCAAGCACAGGCAGAAATGAGCTCAACACCTCCAAGCATCAGAGTTCCCCTGATTAAAAGAGATGTTGTTCACAGATGGCAGATCAGGCCATTAAGTTATGCCTTGAACTAAAAACACACAGTGCCTTCCTTGGCTCTGCTTGACCCAAAACTCAACCAAAAGTATCCAGAATTGGAGCCAAGTTTGAAGTTTTTTTGTGAGGCCGGGTGATTTTCAGGTTTCATTACCACGTTTCAGGCTCTGTGACCTGCAGCCTACACATCTGAAGGTGGTACCTACAAAGAAAAACACTTTGCAGTAATAAATGGGAGGATTATCTCCAGTGAATACAGCTGCTGGGGAGTGTTTTATTTGTTCACTTTATGAGGATAAAAAACAAAATGAACTTGTTTTAAGGCATTCAGGTTTAAGACAGGCTTTATCTCCCTGGTTGGAGGGAAAGATTAGTACTTATTAGAGCCTAATCTTAATGATATCCATTTATAAATAGGGCTTCAAATTGCCTAAAATATTTAAACACGATGAATTGCAAAGATTTAAGACAGCTGAAGTCTTCTGAGAGAAAAAAAATGGAAACCTGAAGATTTATCTACAATGATTAGAGCAGCTTTAATGGCAAAGCCCTAAGAAAATTAAAGAAAATACCAGGAGAAGGAAAACGGAAGCCTTTGCTAATGTCTGTACAAGGCAAATTAAGTTATAGATGTGGTAAAATGGCTTAGGAAATTATAAAAAAGTAACCATTTAGCTGCTGTTTCATAGCCAAAGACATCACAACTGTTCACCTTTGTCTAATCGTTAGTTTTTCTGGATCTTTAGATAGTCTTTGCTTTTCATACAAAAGAGTGTAAACACATTGAGGCATTTTCAGGTGTTAAAAACAGAAATGGCTTTTTTTTTCCCCCAAACTGTAGCAAAGAGAGAACATAACTCTTGTTTGTGTGCAGGCATTGTAGTGAAGCAGCAGGGGAGTTCCTTGCTGATCACAGGGTGAGGCAGGTTACAAGCACTGCCCTGCAGACATTCCACGCTTCAGCACTGAAATTTCCACCTGTGCCCAGGATCCTCCTTCCCTTTGGCTCAAAAGCTTCCCCATCAGGAGTGAAAATGGTGTTTTATGCCCAACCCCCGGCGGAGGCTGGATATGAAAAGGGTTTTCATGCAGGATTTCAGTGGAGGATGAGTGTGGAGAGCAGGAAGCCAGGTAAGTGCAGGGATGTCCAGGCAAGTGCAGGGATGTCCAGGTAAGTGCAGGGATATCCAGGTAAGTGCAGGGATGTCCAGGCAAGTGCAGGGATGTCCAGGTAAGTGCAGGGATGTCCAGGCAAGTGCAGGGGCATCCAGGTAAGTGCAGGGATATCCAGGCAAGTGCAGGGATATCCAGGCAAGTGCAGGGATGTCCAGGCAAGTGCAGGGATGTCCAGGTAAGTGCAGGGGTATCCAGGCAAGTGCAGGGATGTCCAGGTAAGTGCAGGGATATCCAGGCAAGTGCAGGGACATCCAGGTAAGTGCAGGGACATCCAGGCAAGTGCAGTGATGTCCAGGTAAGTGCAGGGATATCCAGGTAAGTGCAGGGATGTCCAGGTAAGTGCAGGGATATCCAGGCAAGTGCAGGGATGTCCAGGTGAGTGCAGGGATATCCAGGCAAGTGCAGGGACATCCAGGTAAGTGCAGGGGTATCCAGGTGAGTGCAGGGACATCCAGGTAAGTGCAGGGACATCCAGGTAAGTGCAGTGATGTCCAGGTAAGTGCAGGGACATCCAGGTAAGTGCAGGGACGTCCAGGTAAGTGCAGGGGTATCCAGGTGAGTGCAGGGATATCCAGGTGAGTGCAGGGACATCCAGGCAAGTGCAGGGGTATCCAGGTAAGTGCAGGGATATCCAGGTGAGTGCAGGGACATCCAGGTAAGTGCAGGGACATCCAGGTAAGTGCAGGGACGTCCAGGTAAGTGCAGGGACATCCAGGTAAGTGCAGGGATATCCAGGTAAGTGCAGGGATGTCCAGGCAAGTGCAGGGATGTAGTTGGGGTCCAGATAAGTGCAGGGACATCCAGGCAAGTGCAGGGATATCCAGGTAAGTGCAGGGATATCCAGGTGAGTGCAGGGACATCCAGGTAAGTGCAGGGATATCCAGGTAAGTGCAGGGATGTCCAGGTATGTGCAGGGACGTCCAGGCAAGTGCAGGGATATCCAGGTAAGTGCAGGGATGTCCAGGCAAGTGCAGGGATATCCAGGTAAGTGCAGGGACGTCCAGGCAAGTGCAGGGATATCCAGGCAAGTGCAGGGGTATCCAGGTGAGTGCAGGGACATCCAGGTGAGTGCAGGGATGTCCAGGTAAGTGCAGTGATGTCCAGGTAAGTGCAGGGACATCCAGGTAAGTGCAGGGACGTCCAGGTAAGTGCAGGGACATCCAGGTAAGTGCAGGGGTATCCAGGCAAGTGCAGGGACATCCAGTTAAGTGCAGGGACATCCAGGCAAGTGCAGGGATGTCCAGGTAAGTGCAGGGGTATCCAGGCAAGTGCAGGGACATCCAGGTGAGTGCAGGGATATCCAGGCAAGTGCAGGGACATCCAGGTAAGTGCAGGGACATCCAGGCAAGTGCAGGGATGTCCAGGTAAGTGCAGGGATATCCAGGCTTTGCCAGCAGGTTCAGGGCCAGCAGTGCCTTTTTCCAGGGGTGCCCATCAGGAGATGTCCCATCAACCCAAAGATCACCATGGCAGCACCCAACTCAAGCAGATGGATTTTCCCTGGGCACGCAGGGAATGGGCAGCTGGGCTTTTATGGAAGGCTGGGCTGGATTTGCTTTGCTTCTCCTCGCCTGATCTATGATGACACATTTTTAAATGCCCAAGGTTATACAGATGTGAGCCTGAACTCACCCTGAATCCTTTCCTCTGCTGCTCAGACTCACAGCACTGCTGGTTTTTCCTGATATCCCAAGTTTCTCAATGCTGCTTTCACACAGCCACTGGAAGGCTCCTGCTGCCTTTCCATGATTTGCTGTTAATCCAGTTCTCAAACAGCTCTTGGCTCTTTTAGGGCAGCTTTTACCTAAACTCACCAGAGAACTTTGTTGTTTGATGTGGTTAATAACCTTTTCCTTCCATTTTCACAACTGCAGCACCTCAGTTTCTTTCCATTCTGGAATGACAAAAAAAACAGGAATCAGGAATTTGCTTACAATAACATGCACAAACTTCCTAGAAAGATTGAAACTGAGAAATCCCCAACTGAACTTTATCTATTGGCATTCACTTGGCATGGTTAGTGAGTGCACCTCACTTTTGCAGTTTATCTCTGTAACAGATTTGCAGAGCTTCCTCAAAGCCTTGCCAGGTTATTCCGGGTGTCATCATCAATATTTTTCTTCAAAAATTGGATATGAGAAACAGTAAACGGGCAGTTTATATGTGAATAATGATTAGCTTGAGCAGCAATAGCAAATCATTTCCCATAGCCCTGGTGGAACTAGTTCAGCGATTCCACATCTATAAAAGAGGGTAAAACACAGAAAGGAATGCAGATCACAGCCCAGTTTTACAGCCAGAACACCAACATATCATCTTTTAGAGAACTTTCACTGGAATTGCTTACAAATAGGAGGAAATATTGCTTATTTAGCACATATGTAGGGGAAAGACAGATACTTCCCTAGAGAAGAACTTTTTAATATAATCATTAAAATAATTCTGTCTAGCAAAAGTTTGCAGTTTCAGTAGACTGTGTACAAAGCGTCAGGATGGTCTGCTTGGATTAAATTCCTTTTGTAGCTAAACCACTTCAGTGGCTTATTGAAACATGAGAAATCAAAGCTCAGATCCTGTTTTCTGGGCTGGCAGGGATATTGCTATCATTTCTGATTTGCTGAACAACTGTGATCAACAGGCAAACCTCACTGGGGGCATTGGGATGCAGGTGGGACAGAAAAGGGGTGGGAGCAAAATTGATTTGTGCGTCCTCAAAGCCTTTGTGGTGTTAAAAAAAGAACTCACATCATTCCTAAGCTTAAGTTGCTGGGAAGCTTTCCATTATAAAACATCTTTGCAAGTTCTGTGATAGAGAGGGGAGGGTGAGATGGATATTGGGGAGGAATTGTTCCCTGGGAGGGTGGGCAGGCCCTGGCACAGGGTGCCCAGAGAAGCTGTGGCTGCCCCTGGATCCCTGGCAGTGCCCAAGGCCAGGCTGGACATTGGGGCTTGGAGCAGCCTGGGATGGTGGAAAGGGTCCCTGCCCATGGTAGAGAGCAGAGTGAGATGATCTTTGAGGTTTCTTCCAACCCAAACCAGTCTGGGATTCTCTGAAATTCTTGAATTTCTTGCTGCAGGCCTTCGGAATTCAGGATGTCTGGAGAAATGACTTTTATTTGTTCTGTACAAGTTTGCAAGATGTAAACTTTGAAAAGCTCTCTCTCCTTGATGAATTTAGCAACAGAAATGCTCATTTCCATGTAGGCACAGAGCTCCTTGAGTGGAACCTGGAGCTCTGGATAAGCCATTTAAAGGCAGTGACAATGGATGGGAGAGGAAAACATTTCAGCAAGCTCATCTGAAGCACTGACTGCAAATTCCTTCATTCTATGCAATAATTCCTTTTTTGATTTTATTTTAAGAATGACAACTGTAAATATATCCACTTCTCACGTACTCTGCTCCATATCCCTCCAAAAAAGGGGAAAACTATCCCTGGATCATCTCAATGGAAGAAGTCTCCAACATTTTTGATGTCCCAGCAGAGCTTGGTTTCTGTGATTTTACATTATGATTTTGGATTCAGGGTGTGTCAGTTCTGCCTGAATTCTGCTGGAGGTGCCAGAGCTCTTTCCCAGATGGAATTCCTGCTGTGCTTTCCACAGAAAACGACTGACAGGATGCCATCATTGAATGCAATCGTTGCAAACACCGGGACCCTACAGATGAGCCCTCTTTCCACGTGAAATCCCAAAAAAAATTGTACTCCCTGTCTCACAACTACATAAGGGCTGTTCAAATCACACCCTTGGCCATGGCTCCACCACAATTTTAAGGGGAGCAATAAACATATGTTCAGTATTTGGCTATGAACAAAAATGCCTTTATAGTGCAAATGTTGCAGTCTGGTTGTTGGATCATTACCAAGCAAAGGCAGAAACATCCATCAGGAATTTGCTGACAATCCTGCAGATAAAGAAGGAAAGGATTCACCTTGTGACTACAAAAAAATCAACAAATAAACAAGCAAATACCAACCTGCTGCTGGATTAAGAACAAACAAACAAGGGGGAAAAAAATGCTTCCAATTTAGAAGAGCTTCACTGGAGTCCTTTTTTTTGTCCCAAAAAGCAATAGGAATTAATCATCTCTGCTGCTATGCCAGGGGTAGGGACTACAACATTGGTCCTGCAAGTAAATACAAGTGAAGGTCTTGCTGTTAAAAATTCATGTAAAAATCATTCCAGCAGAGGAATAAGATCAGATATTTTCTTCCAATTCCAGCAAGCCGACAAAGGAAGGAATTAGATACCAAGTCACAGCGTGCATGAATTAATCAATATGGATTTCAAATGCATCTCTGTGAGAGCTGCAATAAGAGGAGCAGACAATTATTGCATGGCCAAAAACAAGCTGCTACAGAGACAGAATTCTTATTCTGACATTTAAGTTTCTCATCTTTTTTTATCGTTTAATGAATAAAAACTGTACTTAACTATTAATAATGAGATTTTAATTTCAGAAATTAGACCCTGTTAGCTTTATATCTCTCACACCCAGTGATCTTTTTCAGCACTCCCAAAAAAGCATGGAGCCTACATATTCAAAGGAAAGGAGAATTTATTTAATGTTAATCATTATTGTGAACTTTGGGTTTTCATTAGTTGCTAAATGGCCTTGGCATTAGAAAATACCACAGTGATAGGTAATGTCACAGAACATTAACAATTCCATTTTTCTTATCAATTAAGCTGACCTTACCTACACTTATTATTTATTTGAACAAGAGAAATCTAAACACATCATGGATATTACAGTCCAACTGCTACAGAGTTCTCTAAATGCTTGTCCTTACCCAAGGCTTCCCATAATTCATCTCTGAAGACCCTAATAAAACCAGAAATTGTGTAATCAGTAAAACCAGGAATTTCTTTTCTTTTTTTTTTTATATATCCTACAAATGATCTGCCACTCATTGCAACTCATAATTTAAGAAATATCTCCAGTCTTCACATCCGAAAACAGCAGATTTTTTTTTCATCAAAGGCATTTTGTCAGTAATGGTAGTGTGGAAGGGTGTGGGGAATCTCCTCTCCCTCTCAGCACCCATTTTGCAAATGGAAGACATAAAATGGCATAAAATAATGGACATCTAAGTGATGGTGGAGATGCTCAAGAAAAGGGGTTCACAACTGCAAATGTGCTGTTACAAATGAAAATTTGATACTGGCAAACTTCATCATAAAAATAAAGTCAAATTACCTCCAATTTCCTCCTTGCATCCTTGCTGGATGTAATAAATCATTGTTCAACTTTAAAAGTAGAAAAACAGATTAATGACCAGAAAACTAAAGCAGAAATTAACTTAAAGGCAAAATTGACATTTCCAAGGTGTAACACAAAATTGGGGGCAACTTTTAGGCCCCAGCAGTTCTGGGTGCCCTGGAGTTGGAGGTTGTTCCAATTCTTTGTTTTTAATTAAATTAGGAGAACAACCATGGACATCCTCACAATTTCGTTGTTCAGCCTTCTATTTTTATACTGGGACAAACAACAAAAGATAATGGAAAGAAGTAAAATTGAAAAAATATCTATTACTTAAGACTTTTTTTCTCTTCTTCCTCCTGAAGTTCATTAAGCCAGGCTCAGCTGAGCTGTGTTTTCTTTGCCCTACCTCTTCCACAGCTGAAGTGTTTGGCCTAAACTGAGCTCCTCCTCTTTTTGGGACTGCTGCAATATCCTGTAATTCCAATGACTGGGAGAAAAATGGCTCAAATAGAGGCAAAAAGTTTTGCCCAGTAAGTGATGCTGCTGATGAAAGCAATAACTAATATTTGATAAATGTGGAGAACCCCCATTTATATTAAAATAGCAGTTATTTTTCTCTGGGAAAAATGCAGCACCTCAGGAAATTTCCCTGCCAAGAGTCACCTTCCAGGCTGCAGCAGGGCCAGGTCCATCCTTAAAAGACATTTCCAAGGCAGGGACTTTTTCCTTGGTGAGTTCCCAGTATGCCAATTCCCCCGGCTTTATAAAATATCGTTCTGCATGTCAATATTAACAAATGTTTCCAAGGGCTGAGAATCTAAAGAAAATCCCTGATGTTTTCCGAGCAGCTTGGAGTCCCTGTCCCTTCCAGATCAGCTGTTCATGAGAACAGGCCACGGTGCTGCTGGCTTCCAATCCCACTGGGCAGCGCCTTGAATCTGTCACAGATCATAAATTCATTGCAAAGCAAACATTTAGGACGTGGGGGAAAGTGGAGAATAACTGGCAAAAAAATTATTCTGAAAAAAAAACCAAAAAAAAAACTGTAGAGGATTTACCATCTGTTTTGTTTTCCATCCAGGTACTTCTGGGCTCTGAACAAGCTTTTGTGCCTTGGAAATTCACCAGTTCTCTGAAAAAAAAATCCCTTGTTGCTATGGAAATACCATCCCTTCACAACGAATCCTTCTTGAAGGCGGAGGACATTGGCAAGACTAAATGTAAACTTTTTGGGGGTTTTTTAATGATGTGTCAGACAGAAGTGGGCTGGAGCAGGGAGAATTCCTCACCCCCCGAAAACCACTCCTGGTATCATCACCTGCATGTGAGGAACATGAAGTAGCTGCGTGATGGGGACATTATCCACCCCAAAATGCATCCAGAGTCCCCTGGAGCTCATGGCATGGCTGCTGTGTGGAGAGCAGGGCTGTGCTGAGGGCTGGCTCTGTGCCCAGAGCTCTGTTTTAATGAAACACAAAGTTGAGAGGGATCAATAACTCTCTCCCCTCCCAAACAACCCCTTAGAGCAAGCTTTGGGAAGGTGATGGGTAAGGAAATGAGATGTCTGTGAAAGCTGGCAACATTCCTGTCAGGTTCACACCACGGGGGCTGCCTTGTCACTCCATAGCAAACCTCAGCAGGGGGATACAGAACACGATGAAAGACAAGAGTGTGTGAAAAGAACATGAGAGAAAACCTCTTTTTTGACCCTTTCCCTCTCCTCCCACTTGTTTTTTTTCTCTCTGCCTGCGTCCCAGCAACCCCCGAGTGAAATTCCCCCAGATGTGACCCTCAAGATGAGCAGCCGGCCAGAGAGTCAGACATGGTGGTGTTCCTATCCTCTCCCCACTCAGAGCCCTCCTACAACCCTGATGGCTGCTGAGGCCACTATCGACCCTGCATGTGTAGAGTGGAAAACAAAACGAAGCCACCCCTTCAGCATTAAGACCTAATCCATCCTCCTGCAACTCAGACTTGTGCAGTGATTTATGACCGAGTTCCTCCCGCCCCTAGGATGCACTCACCATCACAAACAGGCTCAGGGACCACTCAAAAAAATTAAAGCACAGCTCAGCATAAGCGTGGCAAATCTGTCTGTTAACCTGATGGGTTTCTTCAAAGGGTAATACCCAATGAAATTCATTTCGAAAGCAACACATGAAAAAAAAAAGCAATTTAAAAATAGTGCAGTAGTGAGATCTTTTGGTTCTCTAACAAATTGATGTCTGGAGCTGAAATGTTCATGGAATCCCAGAATGGTTTGGGTTGGAAGGGGCATTAAAGATAATACAATTCTAATGCCTGGTGTGGGCAGGGTCACCTCCCACTGTCCCAAGCTGCTCCAAGCTCTGTCCAGCCTGGTCTTGGACACTGCCAGGGATCCAGGGGCAGCCACAGCTTCTCTGGGCACCCTGTGCCAGGGCTTGCCCACCCTCCCAGGGAGGAATTTTCCCCCAGTATCCCATCCATCCCTGCTCTCTGGCAATGGGAAGCCATTCCTTGTGTCCTGTCACTCCAGGCCCTTGCAAATTGTCCTTTTCCATCTCTTCTGTCAGCTCCTTTCAGGTACTGAAAGTAATAAAGTCACCTTTCAGGTACTGAAAAAAGAAAGTCACCTCAAAGATTTCTCCTGTCCGGGCTGAACAATCCCAATTCCCCAGCCTCAGAGCAGAGCTGTGCCATCCCTCTGCCCATCCTGGTGCTGGACTCCCTCCCTGTGCTGGGAGCCAGAGCTGGGGCAGCTCTGCCCGTGGGGTCTCACAGAGAGGCAGGATCAGAGTGGGCAGCTACTGGGGACACAGGTGGGGCTTTTAAATCACCTGCACGTTTGGCTGTTTTTTATTGAGAACATTCCTATTTTGAAATCTTCCAACTATTTGATTCTAATTTTTTATTTGTGAAGCCTGAACCGGCTGCAGTTCCAGAGCACCCCCACTGCTGTCCCAGCATTACAGCGAGGCTGCTTTATGCCACTCCATCAGCAGTTCCCTTTATTACAGCTTATTTTCCCCTCTCTTCAGCTGCCTGCTCGTCTCGCTCTATTCTTCTGAGGCTCGTTTGTACAACCTTTGCAGGATGTGAATTCGTGCGGTGTGGTGGCCTCCTGCAGGGAGTGCTCTGCTCACACCATCTTGTACCACCAGGCAGCCTGAGCAGAGCCCTCGGTGCCAGGGCCTGGCTGCAGACGCCTGGCAGCACTCACTGCCCTGTGCTTCCTGCAATTGTTTGTTTAAATATTCCTAATGGTGGGGGAAACAAATTGTAACTGCTACAAATCACCTGCCAGAGTGACCAGATTTGCACCATAAACCTTTGCACAATCAATACTTGACAAAAGCCAGGTTGTGCCTTGGTAAGTTAATTTTTTTGAGAGTTTAGAAAGGTAGGAAAATGTGGTTCAAAGCAGGATTCAGTGTGCTGAATACTTTGTATTCTGAGTGCAAATCTGTGACTGTACCTGTTAAGATTGTATTAGAATGATTAAATCAATTAAAATAGATTTATTGCCTTTCTGAGATTCCCTTTTGAGATGGAAATAATCCTGCTTTTAAAACATGAATTCATTGTTCCATACAGGTTGCACACATTTAAAAAGTGTTATCGAAAACTGTAGGATTGCCTTCTGAAGTAATTTTTTAATCTTTCACTGCCTGTCTTACTTGGCTGAAACAAGACAGTAGAGAGCACTTTAGAGAAAAAAGAATGGAGCTACAGCCAGCTTCTAACATGGGACCAGAATCTGACACCAGAACTCTCTTGTGATAGGAACAAATGTTTCATCCTCCCAGGAATTTTAGTGAGGAGCTCATGAGTACAGTTTGTACACATTCAGATCCTCCCCTGCTCATGCCTGGCCACAAAACCCAGTCCATGGGGACCAAGTTCTTGGTGTGGGATGCTCAGGGGAGCTCCAGATTCCCCGTGCCAGCTGAGTTGAACTAATGCCTGCTAATGCCTGACCACCCTTCCCAGGAAGAAATTCCTCCTGGTGTCCAACCTGATCCTCCCCTGGTACAGCTCGAGGCTGTTACCTCTTGTCCCACCTCTGGCTGCCTGTGAGAAGAGCCAACCCCCTTTTGTAGAGTTATTTACCACGTTGATTTGTGATTATTACTATGTGAAAAACACTTTAAAATAATAATCTGCTGCAATTCACACACACACCCACACCAGGAAAAAGCCTTCTTTAATACCACAGAACCTCTTTTATACAATTTCTTAGTGCTAACATGTTCATTTACTGTTGGCTAGCTAACTACAATACGGAATTACTGGGTGCCTATAACCAGCACACATCCTTGCTACCTACCAGCCAGTTCCTCCCTTCTGCAGGTGTCCATCCTCCCTCTGTTTGTGCTTCGTGATCCTGTCGATGTTACAATTCTCATGGGAGCAAACCCAATTCTCAAGGGTACACAGAGATTGTGTCCAAAATCTGTGAGACTTTCAGAACAGCTGCAGGCTCCCAAAAGTAGCAGGAAATCCCTTGCACAGGACAAGCAACAGCAGGTCAGGAGATACTCACCATCATCTCAAAGCTGCTTTTAAGTGCTTCTCCTTTGTCCTCACTGCCTCGTTTCGAGAACTGGAGCAGCACCGAGGAGGATGAAGAGCCCCAAGGAGAGGCAGCCCCGGCTGCCCAGCACAGACAGAGCCAGTGTCCAGCACAGGGACAGAGCCAGTGTCCAGCAGGGACAGAGCCAGTGTCCAGCACTGGGACAGAGCCAGTGTCCAGCACAGACAGAGGCAGTGTCCAGCAGGGACAGAGCCAGTGTCCAGCACAGACAGAGCCAGTGTCCAGCAGGGACAGAGCCAGTGTCCAGCACAGACAGAGCCAGTGTCCAGCAGGGACAGAGCCAGTGTCCAGCACAGGGACAGAGCCAGTGTCCAGCACAGACACAGAGCCAGTGTCCAGCACAGACAGAGCCAGTGTCCAGCAGGGACAGAGCCAGTGTCCAGCACAGGGACAGAGCCAGTGTCCAGCACAGACAGAGCCAGTGTCCAGCAGGGACAGAGCCAGTGTCCAGCACAGACACAGAGCCAGTGTCCAGCACAGACAGAGCCAGTGTCCATCAGGGACAGAGGCAGTGTCCAGCAGGGACAGAGCCAGTGTCCAGCACAGACAGAGCCAGTGTCCAGCAGGGACAGAGCCAGTGTCCAGCAGGGACAGAGCCAGTGTCCAGCACAGACAGAGCCAGTGTCCAGCACAGACAGAGGCAGTGTCCAGCACAGACAGAACCAGTGTCCAGCACAGGGACAGAGGCAGTGTCCAGCACAGACAGAGCCAGTGTCCATCAGGGACAGAGGCAGTGTCCAGCAGGGACAGAGCCAGTGTCCAGCACAGACAGAGCCAGTGTCCAGCAGGGACAGAGCCAGTGTCCAGCAGGGACAGAGCCAGTGTCCAGCACAAGGACAGAGCCAGTGTCCATCAGGGACAGAGCCAGTGCCCAGCACAGGGACAGAGCCAGTGTCCAGCAGGGACAGAGCCAGTGTCCAGCACAGACAGAGCCAGTGTCCATCAGGGACAGAGGCAGTGTCCAGCACAGACAGAGCCAGTGTCCATCAGGGACATCCCAGTAACAGCAAAAGCAGAGCTCTGCTATCACACACTTGGCATTATCACTGTTTATTGCACTTTTCCCCTGCCAGATGATTGAAACCAATTAAATTACTGGAACCAGGGAAGTGATTTATCTTCAAAGTACTCCTCTTGCCTGAGAAAATTAGATAAAACTACTGACTTTTCTTAAGTTTTATTGCTCCATGTCTTTACTCATGGAAGGAAGATGCCCACATCTTTTGGGAGAGTTATCTCTGACCTGGAGCAGGACTGGGTGTAAATCAGCCGTCTAATGAAAACTTCTGTATCTGAATGGGTGCCAGATCTAATCCCACAAAAATCCATGTCAAGGAAAGTTAAAATTCGTATTTAGGGCTTTTTTATCAGTATAATTTGGCTTAAGGAGCACATTCCTTTAAATGCCCCACTCAGGGACACAATGAATAAGAGGGTTTCTTTCCTCCTGAGAAACAAGCTCAGTGATTTTCTCATTTCCCTGATTTGAGCAGCAAATGTTATATCCACAAAAGCTGTGTCACTCTTACACACAAAACCAAGCCCATACATTATTTTAATTATTGAGAAACTTTCTGCAGCAAGCAGAGAGTGGCTCTGATGGCAAACATGAACCCGAACTCACAATTCTGTAGTGCCCCCCTTCAGAATTTCTGAGTCAAGATGATTAAAAGTCCTGGCAAAAATTTAAAGAATAAGAGATTTTTTTTTATGCTGATCCTCGGAAAGCCAAGTCAAACTTTCCTTTAGAAATGCTTTCAGATATTGACTTAGAATTCCACTTCAAAAGGATCACCAGCACCCACAGCTCCTTTTCCTCCATTCAAAGAACTGCCACAACAGATTTATTTTCTTTCATGGGGATCTTATTTATGGCTGGACAAGCGGGATACAAAGAAATAGGATCTCTCTAATGCCTTAACCCAGAGTATGAACGTCAATCACATCGGGGGGATTTTAAAAACATCTCAGCAGCTCTTGGGAGATTCCTGCCCCAAACCCATCCTGCTGTTTATCACCTGCACTGTGCCGAAGGCATTCTCTGAAAGGGAATAAAACCAGTGGGACTCTTCCCATTTGCCTTAATGGACTTTGGATCAGTGCCCGAGCACATTAAGTTTCAGAGATAAATATATTTTTAATTCAATCAAGTTTTCCAAAGTTTCTGTCGAGATCAATCAGGAACTCACTGGTCTTGTGGGAAAGAGCCGAGGCCCACACACAACTCTGCTGTTCTCCTAAAGCTTAAGCAAAAGCAACCCAGATTTAGGCACTGGGAATACCAAACACCACTTAAAATATTTAACTTTCCTCTGTTAATGGCTGTTTCTGGCTGCTGTTGCAACACTGTCCCAGGTGAATCCCCATCACGAGCACATTAACTGTTCCCAAAAGCCTTGGGAAGGATTAACATGCACAAATACCCGGGAAACAGCATCACACCTCCCCGCTGGTTGGTGTTAAAGCAGGTTTGCCTTGAAAAATAACGACTAAAACAAGGACACAGATAAGCCTAACATGAAAAACAATTTGATTAATGCACCAAGGGCCACAACAAGCGAGCAGAATTCGCTGGGCTGTCAGGGCTGCCTTTGGAAGAAATTAATGGAGGGAACACGGTTTCAGTTTAATGGGATTACGAGACCTTAAGAAATGCTCATTTCTGTCTCAATTTACCTGACATTTTTGTTTACCTTGCAACCTCTCCTGTAGCAGAGTTCAGAGCTCTGCTTTTGTAACCAATATATTACGTAGGGCTCGTGATAATCTTGTCCCACACGGCTCCCACCAGGAACTGCTCTGTCCTGTGCCCTTTTCCTTCATTCCCACAGAACAAGAAGTCAGAAGCAGCCCGGGAGATGCCCCGTGGCCAGCACAGGGCTGTGGCTCAGCCCAGCCTTTACCCTGCGAATGCAAACCCATTCCTCACTCCATCACCAGCTGAGCAGGGCAACGCGAACAAAACAGCTTCGGGCTAAAAGCAATCTAATCTAAACCAGAGAAATATTGTGACATTAAAAGCACTGGAAATGTATGATAGGACATCCAGGAGGCTTTTAATCGGGATGAGCTGGCGATCAGGCTGTTGTCACTTGCGGGAGGCGCGACAAGCACGGTGTGACTCGGTGATGGATGACCCAGCCTGGGTGTGCCGGCTCCGTACAGAAATGTTATTTGTGGCCTTTTTACAGGCATTCATTGTCACTCTGCCTGTTTTAAATCCGAGCTTGCTCAAGCTTTAAAGGAAGAGAATGCCATAAATAATGGGTTAGAAACTTCTGAAATGGAGCAAAGAAGCTTTTCTGTGCATAAAGGTGGCACTGGTTTAAAGTCCTGTACATCGCCATCTCCTCGGACTAGGAGTTGTGGGAGGGAGGGAATTTTCTTTCTTCAAGAATATAAAGGTTTCATTTCGAGCCCTGAGGACAGAAATAATCCGGTCTAAGTCCCCGGGCCGAGCAAAGCTGTGTCCTGCTGGCACCTCAGCCCTGCCCGGCTGATCTGGGGCCGGCGTGCAGCAATGGCTTTCCGTTCCTGAGAGGCACAAAAGGCCATCGCTACAGCAGATCAATTTTTAAAAATTGGCCTCTGCCTGCAACTCCTCAGGTTTGAAATTAAGTTTAACTGATATGAAGAAGAAAATGTTCCGTGCGAGCATCAGGCAGTTGAAAGGGAAGGTCCCTGTGCTCCTGCAGCAGGGGCAGATCCATCTTTGTGTCACCTCCAGAACCACCATCGCTGCCTCCTCGCCCTCTGTGACCCCACGGGGCTCAACCAAACCCCCCTGTGCTCCCACCCTGCAGCTCAGCCTCTGCTGCTGGTCTCTGCTGCCCCAGGTACACCCCTGGGGGGTGAGAACTGCTTGTTTCATTTCCCTGGGCCGTTGGATTCTTTTAATTATCTGACTCAGAGTTTCTCAGAGCGAGGATAATTTTTCACCACTTAGAAAGCATCAAGCATCTACTCTGTGTGTAATTGAGGTCCTAAAGTCATTAAGGCAATAACACAGGAGAGCTGTAAAAAAATTATCAGAGAAAACACAGACGGAAGAGATAAGATATAGCTCTGGGGAAAGGAACAAAAGTACTTTAAAGTTCTATTCTTCGAGTCTTTGGCTTAAAGTTCTATTCTTCAAGTCTTTGGCTTAATTAATTTACTCTCCTCAGCTTGCTTTGCTTCATACAAACCACTGACTCCCCGTGGCTGGAAGTGTCCAAGGCCAGGGCTTGGAGCAACCCGGGATAGTGGGAGGTGGTTTGGAATGAGATGAACTTGGGGATCCCTTCCAATCCAAACCCTTCCATGATTCCATGGCTCTTATATCCATGGCACTGATGCTAAAATGGCTCTGAATTACTGAACACATATTGGACATTACCCATTATCACCTTACCCTGCAAAAATATTCTCGCAGGAGGAGATTTTATTTGCTTTGAAGTTTACGTGATAGTGGCAGAAAAGCAGGCTTTGACCTTGTAAACAACTCTGCACTTAGGATTTATTTTTTCGGAAAGCATATGTAAACCTGAATAGTCCCCCTGAATTCAGCGTGACTCAAATCTCTGCAGGATTTGGTCTGGCAAATTACACATGCAAATTATTCTACAAGAGGATATTTCGCAGATTGACTTAAACTTGAGGATGAGCCAATATAGTAACATTATTGCAGTAAGATATGTAAATTGCTTTGAATACAACCCATTTTCTAGTGACAAAATATTTTCCAGGAGAAATGAGATGACAAACACTCAAGCAGATACTGCAGAGAGCAGCATCTCCTGAGCAAAAGCTGCCTCTGAGCTTGGAAAGCAGCTCATTGTTTTCTTCCTACAATCTGACCTTGCTCCTTAATGAATAGCAAAGTTCCTGGCAGAGCAAGAATTAGAGCTGGAGTTTTCAGAGAAAGTACCTCTTAAAACATTTCTGTCAGTTTAGGCAAGCACTGAATCCTCAATTACTTTCCCCAAATTTATCCAGAGCAGGTATTAAGCTGGAAAATGGAGGAAATGAGCTTGTCTACAGAGATTTGTTGCCCTTCAGATTCAAAGAGGAAATTAAAGTAAAACAGTGCCAGAATAGTGGGGGTTTTTCATATCCAGAGACACACAAAATATTTTTTTCCTTTTTCTTATTTTTTTTTTTTAGTTGAACAGGAAAAGATCCATGATTGCCGTGATTAATGTTTTGACACCACCTAATCCAATCAAGCATCCAGCTCAGCTGATAATTCCATTTGCATGTGGCTTCCCTGATACACAGGGATGGGTTGGTGCAAGTTGGGGGTCAGCACTTTCTTACTCTGAATTAATGTCTATCAACCCTTGGGGACAGCACAATCCTGGGAAGAAAACCCCTGCAAACACCAGGTTCTTCTCTGGGCTCACACTTGCCTTTGTTTTTTGGGGTTAGAACAGGAAACTCAGAGAAAACCTTAAAGCTGGAAGTGAATAAGTGACAAGTAACTTCACTGCACTCGAGCTATTGGGTTTAAATCAGATGAGGACTTGATCACTCTCAGTTTTAAAACATTACAAGAACATCCAAATGCCTGGAAACTTCAGCTGGATTTCAATCAGGGAAATTACTCAAATCAGATGAAAAAAAGGTAGAAAAGTGACCTCCCTGATTTGAGTTCCTTTGATGAAAAGCCCAGGTCAAGCCGGAGAGAGGGGATCCTCCTTCAGACCCAAGGCTGTGTAAAGATGAGATCCCAACTATGGCTGAAAATGTTGTTCCTAGGAAAAAAGGGAGCACAGTGGGAAAAATGAACAGCACACAGCAAAGACAATTTCCCTGGATCTGCATTCTGTGTGCACACCTTCCTTTGCAGGAGGAGGTTTATTGTTCTGCCAGCCTTGCTCGCTGCTTATTTCTTTTTATTTTGCCTCCACACTCACTCGCAGAGTTGCTTCGCTTTTTTTGTTCAGGATCATGAATTTCTTTTGGGAACAGGCTCTTCTCATCAAATATCGCTTTCAAGGCTGCAAAACAGGAGTGAATTCTACATCAAAACCAGGGCAACATTTGGTGAGGTGCACTGTGAAAATCAGGCTGCAGGAAGAATTAAAAAAAAATGAGAGAGGCAGAGCTCAGGCACTGCCTTGCTCCGAGGAGAACACTGGATTTTCTGCTCCCACTGCTGCTGACAGGTTTAGATTTTTAGGGCTTTTTGTCCCAGTTAGGGAACTGAGACTCGTTCAGCCCTAAGGACCACTGTACATCCAGCTCTGCCTTGCACCCTTTGAATTCATTGGCTGGGTTTATCAAATCTGATGGAATGGAATAATGGAATCGTTAAGGTTGGAAAAGATATTTAAAGTCATGGTGGTCAGTGTAGAACCAGCCCCGTGTTCACCATGAAACATGGACGGGGGAGGATCTCAGGGAGCAGAATTCCTGCAGAGCAGGGATGCAGACAGACTGCATGGATGAGAATCAGCCCTTTCTTTGGGGATGCCCCTGTTCCTGGCAACCTTCAGCCAGGGCCAGCACCTTTTTGGGCACCAAAATCAACCCAGTTCATCTCAAGGGAGAAATCCTTGGAAATGTGCCTTCACCGGTGCTTTTGTAACTGCTGACTCAATTTTATTTCTTCCCCACTTAAACCTTTGAACTAAAAATCAGCTGCGGATCCTGAAACATCCATAGGGAGTGGCCTCCCATCCTGCATGTGCTGCCCCCTCCAAAACCGTCCCTGTATCAAGCAGAACTTTGCTTTTGACTTTTTCACAGGGGCAACTCAATCCCCTACTGAACTTGGGGAAACTGGACTGGCTTTTTTTTCCCCCTTCCTCCTCCAAGTCTCCATTCCTTTAATTTATTAGAACTCCCATGCTGCCATTAAGGATTCAAAAAAATAATCAAATTATCCTCTGCTGAAACAAGAGCTCTGAAACCGTTCCCTGAAGGCTGCATGACTGAGCAGCTTTAGCCTGCAGCCATTTATTTACACAGATGCAGCGGGATGATCTCCAAGGACTCCTCCAGTCCTGGGCAAGATTCCTTCTCCTCACGTGCATCAATCCCTCCTGCTAAAGTCAGACTAATTCATGAATAGGAATTGAATGCTACTCACTGAGCTGTTCCTGTGACACCTGATAGGATCTGGAGAGCAGCGTGGGCGCAGGGCTGTGTGCTGCTTTCCTTGGGAAATTCCTGGGAATTGCCCGGCTCGGAATTTCCCACTCGGATGTTGCTAACGAGGTGATGAGTGCGGAACGGGCACAGATCTAAAATCGCTGCAGCCACTTCAGCTGAGAGCTTGCATTTAACAAGCCACCAAAGCAGAAGGCGAAGGCTGGATTTGATGCACAAGTGATCGTTATCACTGTAGAGGCCATTAAATAAAATAAAATCAAAAGTACACAGCGCTCCTGGAGCCCAGCTCGTTACTGGCCAGGCAGGAAACGATGCCCTGAGTGCCGAGGGAAGAAACAGGCAGCAAAACATTCCAGACAACTTTTTGTCCCCGCTCTGGAATCTCACCTTCCAGCTGTAATTACAGGCATTCAGCTCTTGGGAAAGCTACAGGACTTTATCTATTGATTTCTGTAAGTTAAGGACGAAACTTGCAATGATTTAAAGGATTAGAATTTTAAAGGTGTAAACTGTGTTTCTGGCTTCAGTTAATTAAAAGCTACATTAAACTGCAAAAAAAAAAAAAAGGCTAATTAATTCATTACCAGGACTTAATACTTTATTTCAGATACCAGAAAGCCATTGAAAGACACCCTTAAATGAGAAAACTTTTGACTGAGAGTTGTTAAAGTTAACAGCGAAAAAGAATCAGATACAGATTTACTGCTACCCTAAATGCTAAAGGCAGCAGAGTGGCTTTAATGAGCGATGGTTCAGAGCCTCACAGAGCAAATCAGCTCTCAGTGCCCACTCCTGCAGCACAGCCAGAGCAGGAAAAACCTCAATAATCAGCGTGCTGGAGGCAGGGCTGGGGCCACGAGACATCCAAATAAAATCTAGGCTGACGTGGCAGGGATTTATGTGAGCTCTCCCCTCTCTGTGGTGGGCACTGAGAAGCCGAGGCCACTGAGAACTGAAATACAGATTTGCCAACTGCTGGGCTGATTTACTTTGGTAATGGGGGATATTCACACACACCCATCTCGCTCTGCCCGAGTTTGGCTTTTAAAACTGTGCTGCCCACATGGTTTTAGTGGCTTTATCCCTCATTTATGTCTCATTTTGAGCAGCTCATGGTAATGCAGAAGTGCCAGACCGATTTTTCTTTTGCTTGATGAGGGTGAGGTTTGGACAGTTAAAACTAAATTGGTGGGGAAGCTCTGAAATGCTGGAATTGTCTGTATAAAAATCACACAGTATTTACACCCGGCCTGCCCCAGAAAAGCAGAGAGAGACTTGCTGCTAATGAAATCCTGACAGAAAAATAACATCCCTTGGCCACATAGAAACAGGCACCTGATTAAAAAATTCACAGCTCATGTGATGATTAAATCGGCTTCTAAGTATTTAATTTAAAGGTTGCACCCTCAGCCTTGCTGAGTCAGCTGCCAAGTGCCCAACACAATCAGGTTCTTCCACCTCATTTCTTTGCAGGAGCAGAGCTATCGACCTTTGAAATCCATCTCAGCCAAAGTGGATGAGTCTCACAGAAAAGCTCCAAATTCTCACCTCCAAACAGCTGATCCTGGGATCCACAGCCGGTGCCCACCTCAATCCCCCATCCTGCAGGGCTGGATGTGCCCATTCTCCTCCATCCTTCCCACCACGGGCAGGCTGGGAGCTGTCAGCTTTGGAGAGGAGCTGTTCTAAGGACTGGGGAGTGCCAAGCAAATCCCAAAGCCATCAGAAAGCCTCCTGGAGGATGCAAGGACACTGATGAATACACCAGTCAGCTGCTTTAATGCATCCAATTAAGCAGCTGCACAGACCCTGTCAAGGGTTTTCCAAATGGACCGAGGGAAGGCTCTCACCTTATTAAACAGAAATCACCTGGTGCAATCCCCAAATATCATTTTCCTCTCATATTCCCATGTATTTCACTAATTAAAATCCTTTTTCTTCAGCCAAACCCATTCAGGAGTGGGTATTCCAGATTCATGTTGTCAATGGACCTGTAAATTCTGCTCCAGTGCCTGATGAAAGAAGTTCTGATGTTTCCATCATTCAGAGGTTCTGGAGCGTTCCTTTACAAAGTGACCAAGTGTTGAGGTAGGATTAAGCCTTACCACTTCCTTGAAGCCTCAAATCAGCTGCTGAGCAATAAATCTTGGAGTTCTCTATTACCTTCATCTCGTTTTAGCACAGATGGTAAAAGCTAGTGACCTTTATGTTTTTTTGTCTTTCTGTGCTGCGAGCTGGAGTAATGAGAATATAATGAAGGTCTCTTTATTTTCCAGCAGCCTGGGAGGACACAGATTTTCCCAGCACTGCTCCGTTGTCTTTTCCCAAAAGTATTTCTTGGGGGGAGGAACAAAGTCAGACTCGTTCGTGCCATCGGTCTCCTTCAGGGCTCCAATACTCAGTGACCTAAACATACCTTTCAAATCCAGGTTTACTGGAAAACCAAATGGAATTATGCTTCTGCGAGTTAACCTTTCTCATCTCATCTTTATAATGCTGCTCTGCCAGGCAGATAATGTAGTTACAGGCAAAAAGTGTTCAGAACCTCTAAACAGAGTAAAAACATGTTTTGTTTGGGGTTATTTTTCCTCCTTACTACCTTTTAGGGGAAATAAAATGTTCCAGGTCTTTCCTAAAACCAGCTTGCACCTCAGTTAAAGAGCCCAAACTGCTTGCTCTGGTGGGATTCTTCCCAGCTGAGATGAGCACAGGCAGTGCAGTAAGTGCTGGGAAACTGGGCCAGCCTCTGGAAGCTAATGAATAGTGTTAATTACTGCTTGGTTTTGTGCAAACAATTCCGTCCTGAGAAAAATCCAGGTGCAACACATCATCTGTTGCTGAGATATTTCCATGTCCCTTGAAACAGTGACACCAAGGCTCAGCTGGGATTCAGTTTGAGCCCCTACCAGAAGCAAGGAGGCTGTGAAATCAATTGTTGAATTGTTGAAGCTGAAAAGTTGAAATAAACCTGTTCTCCCTGTCCATCACATCCCTCATGGACACCCCAAAGGCAGGAAAAGGAAGGCAGGGTCTCCCTCAAGGTCAGGCTGAGGAGGATCCATGGGGATGGATCCAGGAGTTACCTCCCCTTGTCTGCACTTGGATGTTGCTCTTGCTGTCACCTTCAGCGTTCTCCTAAAACTGTGCACCTAAATCTGTATTTGCAGAGCATTTGGGGGGAGAGTTTTCATATATGCACAGTTTCTATATTTATTTAAAATATTGATACGGTTATGTACAGATGGAAATACGGCCTAGAGCAGGCCTTGAGGAAAGATTGCAGGATGAAAGGTTTCTTGCCTGCCAGCCAAGGAGGAGACTCATGGAATGGTTGGGGTTGGAAAGGACTTCAAAACTCATCTCATTCCACCCCCTGCCATGGGCAGTGTGGGACTTGGGCACTCCACACAAATCCAGGTTCTTTATCTTCACCTCTGGGAAGTTTTACCTCGAGCCCCAGCAGATGAGAAACGGCTGCAGATGTTGTTTCAGGTTGTTGATTTCTCCTTCTCTCTGCCAGCTCTCAGCTCCGGCCGCACATCTGATGCAGCCGAGTCCGAGCGGGCACTGCCCAGCCCTGGGCTGTCCCGGCCTTTCTGTGCCCTTTCCATCATCCAACCATTCTTCACAACGCATTTATTAGTTACTGTTCTGTACCAATTCATTTGCACCTGTTCTAGACACGGAATTTCTACCTCTTTTTCATTCTACCAATCATTTTGTGCCGCCACCACCAGAGAAGATGGAGGAGAAGGAGAAGAAGAGGAAGAACAGGGCAATGCCCAAGATCCTCCATCTTAAACCCTTCATCCTCATATTAAAAATCCTAAAATCTCCTTTTTACCTTGTAAAATACTAAACCACTGCTCATTTTCACACTCTGGTGGCTTGCAATGATTCTGGCAGTGTTGGTAACTTTTCCCATGGGCTGAGGCCAAAGCCGGTGCCATTCTGGGCTTCTTGCCAGGGGCTGGGACCCCCTTGCTGGGGCTGCTGAGCCCCCAGGGCAGCCCGAGGTGTGCCCTGAGCTCCCAGGGCAGCCAGAGGTGTGCCCTGAGCTCCCAGGGCAGCCCGAGGTGGTGTGCCTTGGGTTCCAAAAAGCAGGGACACCTTCCACTATCCCAGGCTGCTCCAAGCCCTGTCCAGCCTGGCCTTGGGCACTGCCAGGTCTGGACCATCCACAATTTCTCTGGGCAAAAAGCTGCTTCCCACATCAGATCCAGCCTCTGTTTCCACAGGGGGATGAAGGGATTTAAGGTGACACCAAGAGCCCTTTAAATCCAAAAGAAAGTTTCTTCACTCCTTTGGAGGGCTGCAGATCAGGTAAGGAGCTTTCTGCAAATCAGATGTGACACGACCCACTCGTACAAATACAAGATGTTTAGCAAGTCAGCCAGAAATCCAACTTACATAATAAGGCTTCTAATCATCTTTCTTTTTTTTTTTTTAATGAAATTTTAATTATGTAAAAATTAGGAGCTGGTCTAGAGGTTTCTGCATTACTATAAATGGCTCCCGAAAAAAGCACATACTCTAAGAAATACCTCACATTGCTGCAGAGCTGGAAACTAGGACATGTTGATGGGATCCCAAAGCAATTTTTACTAAAAGCACTATTTCTGAGGAATCGGGCTCCAACAAAAGAGAGAATCCCTCACGAGGCCACTTTCTAGTAAAATATTTACAAGAACACCCAAAAGCCAGTTTCTTCTTCGTGTGCTTGTAAAAATGTACCAAAAGTGGAACAAGCTCATCTATTTCTCTTTTAGGCACTTTTAAAGCTCCAAGAAGGAACTCTCTGCCATGGCCCCAATGGGGCTGGGAGGTGGGAGAAGGGGATCACACCTCTGCTCCTGGCTGCCATGGCTGGCAACAGGCAAAAAATGGCAATTCCTTTGAAAAACAATGCACTTATTTGGCCATTTCCTGCTTTCATATCAGAATAATAAAACCAACAGTGCTGGGCCCAATTCAGGTGTGATTTCTGACAGCTTTAGGGAGTGAAATCAGGGGAGAATCCTTTGGAATTGGATTCTAGATTGAAAGAGTATGAAAAATGCTTTTCCCTCCATGTTCTTTTTACTGCTGCTCAGTCTTCAAATATCCCATACAGAATTAACCCCACATGGCAAAATCACCTTCAATTTTAATTCATTTTCATGATTCAGATGATGGAGCAGGGAAATTCCATTTCCTCTTTGCCCATCACCTGATGGTTCAGTTCCTAACTGGGGGATGGGGAAAGCAAATTTGAGAAAGCAAGACTTTACTTAAAATCTAATTTCTGTCAGGTTAACAGACAGATTTTTCAAATTGGAGGCAATTTAAGTGTTTTCTTTTAACACCAAATCTTGTCTTCCATCATCCTCAAACAAATTTGGTCTGAAACATCCTATTTTTTTGGCTTTTTATCTAATTTTTGTCTGTTGAAGCATACCCCTGCATAACCCTCCGTGTATAAGTTACAAGCAAAATAACAGTTTATCTCCAAAATCAGGAGATTCCTCTTCAAAAAAAAAAAACAAACCAAAAACAAAACCTAAAAGGAGTTGCTTTTTTTCTTGTCTTCATCCTCATCAGCCTCTGTTCTTGTACTGTTTTTGCAACATCCTTCCTGTGAAAGACAAGCAAGGCTTGCTTGAAAAAGAAAAGAAAATTTGCTGATTTTCTTCCCAAAAAAACCCGAAGGAAATGTTTGCTTGAAGCTTGAATAATTTCTTGTGGTCTTCAAATAAAATCGGCAGACTCTCCTGCAGATAAATACATCAGTTGTCATCCTTTTCCTAGAAGAAAAAAGAGAGGAAGAGAGCACATCTCTCCCCTGAGATATCTGCAGAGCCATAGTATTTATTTCTACCAGTGAGGTTCTTAAAAGTGTTGTTTTTAGAAGTCGGGATAACTCCCAGACCACAGCTGCTTCTTATTTATATTTCATCTTTCTACCCAAATACTGCTAAAGAGGGAAAAGTTGTTCCTAAGATGTTCCAGCCTTCCACAAGGCTGGTACAGAGAGTGGGGCTGGGACCTTCTCACTGGGACCCAGCACTGAAAAAAGAACATTTTCAGGAAAGGAAATACCCAGGAGCAGAGTTTGGAAGCTTCCTGAGGCCCATCCCTCGCTGTTTGTAATCCCAGGTCTGGAGGATTGATAAGGAAAAGACTCCTCCTCCTGATCTAATTTGGGTGGCAGTGGGAAATAGTTTTTGTAGAGCTGCCTGCTGGGCACTCCTTGGAGTGAAAGGGATCCCTGGACTTCACTCAACAGCTCAGACCTGGAGTTCGAAGCTTTGCTCCATTTTCCCCTTTGCTAAAACCAAACCAAACCAAACAAACAGCACCAAAAATTACAGCCAAAAGTAAAACCTGATTGATTTGCCCTTGTCCTGTAGGGAACAAAGGTAAGTGGGCTGATTGCCTTGCACTCTGCCTGGATTTTCCATACTTTCACTGATCTCTCAGGAGTTCCTGACTCCCTTGGTCAGTGACCACCACGGACCCAGCTCCAGCCTGAGCATCCCACCCTGCCCTCAGCCCCCTCCCAGGACTGCCCAGCTTCCATGGGAGCACGGTTTGCTCTGGATTTCTCCTCAAACACCAAATGGGCTGAGCAATCCTGTGCTGAAACAGCCCCTGCTGTGCACAGCCTCGTTGTGCCACTCACTCCTTAACCACTGACTGGGACAAACCTGCAAATCAATTCCCTCCACAGGAAATACATCCTGCAAGTGGCTGCTGGAAGGATTCATTTCCCTGCACAGTGCAAAGAGAAAAAGAGTTACAGCAGAAAAAAAAATCTTCTTTCAGAACTGCACCTTTATTTCCTATTCATGAATACAGTGCTCCAAAGTAAATCTCACTTTGTAAACAGTTTTCTTTATGGGACTGAAAGTACCTGGCGAAACTGAATGTAGATGGAGAGGGGGAAAAACTATAAATCAACAGGCCAGTGGACAGATTCCTTTGAGCACAGTAAATAAATCTGCATGTTTTCAAATTGTTTTACAGACATATGGTGCAGGTTCAAAGAATGGCCGGGAAAAAAAACAGAGAATATATTTCACTTTCTCCAGACAGAAATCAGCTGAAGATCCCACACAAACCCAAACTGTGCTGTCACATATATCCTCTGCAACCTCAGTGATTTTGGACAATTCCACGGGCTGGAGGCTGCACACATTAGGATTCTATGTTTGTTGCCAGGCTGGGTTTAGACTATTTAAATTCCCTGTCAGGATCAGTTATGGTCAAATCACTTCCCATAAAAAGAGAAATGGGTCCGTAACGAGACTTAATGCTTTGTTGTTTGAAAAACTATTGCAACACACTATTAAAAACTCCAAGGACTCTAATTGAACTGGTTTTTTAGGAGGAGACAAAGTTTGCTGCATAATTAATAAATCAGGGCCATTAATCACCCCTAAATGATCCCTAAATTTAATTTTATTCATTACAGACGAATTGAGCTGACTCATTTTACAGGAAATACTCAAAAACACCTGTCAGTGAAATATTCCTTTCACCACCTAGAAAGAAAAGCCTCCTAACAGCTCCCTGAAATTGGTGTCACTCATTAAAATCATCTTCAGACATTGTGTGCCTTCCACAAGTCCTCTAAGCACAAGCGCGGGGCTGTTTTAGTCACCACTTATCTCCCAGAGATATTCCCAGCTTTTATCAAGGAGCTTGTGTTGGTAAATAGGCAGCACGAAAAGCCACAGCTCATTTCCCCACTTTTGTGCTGAGCTGCTTCATGAATCCCAATCCCTTTGGAGGAGAATTCGCACATTGGCAGGATGTTGTTTTAACGAGTTTGTTTTAACGAGCTGAATGCTGCCGTCCTTCAGGCTGCTGAGGAGAGTCGGATCCCGGAGATTAATCACGGAGCTCCAGCGGAACCGTTCGCTCAGAGATGATCAAACTCCACAAACAAGGAGGCAGATGGTGGCCAGGGGAGGCTTCCAGGCCCTTCTCCAGCGAGCACAGCGCCGGCCCTGCCTCGTTTGCACATCCAGGAGTTGTCTCCACAGAGCAGCAAAGCAGTGTCGGATTCCAGGCCCAGCTCCCAAAAACGGGCCTTGCTCCTTGACACTGATAGTGCCATAAATCAGCTTCTCTTGATGGGAATCCTTAGATTCCTGTCAAGAATTCTCTAAAGGAATCCTTAGACTCCTCTAGAGTCATTGCAAGGAACTTGATAGATGGACAAGGCAAACTCGCAGTAGTTGCCTCTTCAGAGAGTTGTTTATTTTAGTGTTATCAGCTACTAGCATAGAGAAGACACAGCAGAGCAGAACATGGCAAGAGAAGGCGAGAAAATGGCTGCTTATCAAAATTTCACAGCTCTTTTAAAGGTAAATTAACCAATAAAGACTTGAAACGACAGATATTTTTACTTTTCCTCCAATGTTCAGTAAATCACTCTGACACGCAGGCCGGAGCTGTGGAACTTTTCATCCAATCATCCTAAACTACCTCTGCTGCAGAATATGGGGGACTAGAAGAAGAAAGACGGAGATAAAAACTACAATGTCTCCTCCATCTTGGAACTTTTACTATTTATCTATTTACTACATTAACAAACCTGAAACTTCTAAATTCTTCACCCTGTGACATCCTTCCATCATATTCTATCACCTAGTTCACATCTGTGTGGATTTTAATTCCTCCCAGAGAGCAGGCAGTTTTCTCCATGGATAAAGGTCAAAAACCACGTTGTTCAGGGGGGTTAGATTCTTCAAAACAGGCAGAGAAATATTCCCTGCACTCTGGATTCCCACAGCTCCTTTTGGATCCCCGGAGATGGAGAAATCAAGGAGTGTTTGGACAACACTCTCAGGCACACAATGGCATGCTTGGGGTTGCACAGCCTGGAGTTGGACTTTGATGGTCCCTGTAGGGGCATTCCAGCTCAGGATATGCATAGAACCATGGGTGGGTTTGGGTTGGGAATTTAAAGCTCATCCAGTGCCACCCCTGCCATGGCAGGGACACCTTCCACTGTCCCAAGGCTGCTCCAAGCCCCAATGTCCAGCCTGGCCTTGGGCACTGCCAGGGATCCAGGGGCAGCCACAGCTTCTCTGGGCATCCTGTGCCAGGGCCTGCCCACCTTCACAGGGAACAATTCCTTCCCAATATCCCATCTAAACCTCTTCTGGCAGTGTGAAGCCATTCCCTGTGTCCTGTTACTTCAGGTCCTTGTAAATTGTCCTTTTCCATCTTTCCTTCAGGCCCTGCAAGGCCACAATGAGGTCACCCCAAAGCTTCTCCTCTCCAGGTGAACACCCCCAGCTCTCACAGCCTTTGCTCCCAGCAGAGCTGCTCCATCCTTCTGCTCATCCTGGAGCCTCCTCTGGGCTCTCTCCAGCAGCTCCAGCTCCTCCCTGTGCTGGGCCCCAGGGCTGGGGCAGCTCTGCAGGTGGGGCCTCACCTGAGCACAGAATTCCCTCCCTCACCTGCTGCCCACACTGCTTTTAATTTTGATATTTTAGGATTCTGCGAATTTCTGTCACCCAGATTTTGTGCTTGTGACTTCTGGAGAGGCTCTGTGGGCCTGCAGGACCCGCAGCACTGGCCATCCCTGTGCAGCAGCTCCCAGCAGCAGGGTGAAGAATAAACCCCTAAAAGCTCCATAAGCTTATTGTTCCTTTGACATATCAGTGACATTCACAGCACCATAAAACTTCCTCATCTGAAATATTTAGCTCCTTAGCAGCAGTCAAACAGACATGCATCCTGCCTGGCATATCCACACCGTAGATCACTAATTTATTTCTTACAGCCCTCCTGGGTGCTGTATGTGCTGAGACAACTGCATTCCCAGAAATGGGCATAAATATCTGTATTTATTTTCTCATCATACTGGCTGGGGAGTTGGGGAGAGAGAGCCAGAATAAGAATCATACAGAGAAAATGGCCTGACAAACACTCTCGGTGCATTTCCTCCAGCAGAGTGCTCGACATTATTCCTCATCTGCTGTGCCACAGCTCAGAGTGGGCCGTAATTATGGATTTCCAACTGGCATTATGGTTATTATAGATTAGATGTTCGTCTGTAAAGACTGTCAAACCAATGAAGTTTTCAGGTTTTGAGTAGCCTCCAGGGCAGGGCTCTGCAAGACTCGCTTTCCTGAGCCGTTAGTTTTATTTATAGTCTAGAACTAAACAAGGCAGGAATTAAGGGAATGCTCCTCACTGGAGGTAATGGCATGGAAATGCTGATGTAGGTCTGTGACAGCAGACAGGAGCAATAGCCTTGAGGAAATATTGAAAGTGTTGAGCTGAGCAGAGCAAGCAGCACCTCAAGGCTGCTTTTTGTCACTCTGACAGGACAAAGTCGTAAATAATCCCCCCCACACTCGGCACTCAATTATCAGTAATTTAGTGGCAGCCAGGATATAATATGCACAGGAAAACACAGCAGGCACCTCGGGTTCTCACCAAAACCTCGGGGATGAGTTGCTTTCTCACCTGGTTTGGACTGCAGAGGCTTTGGGAGATTGAAGCACAGCTTAAGGTTGGCATTTTCCAGGCTGCTATTCCAAACAGCTTTTCCACCGCAGCTCCTAGGATGGAACAACTTGAAGTTTAAATGAATCAGCCAATCTTGAGCCAAAACTAAAGAAAAAGTAGATAAATTCTTATCATATGGTTGTGCTCTATGAGAATTCCCCTTTTTAAGGCAAACAGAACAGATCCACACGGGTCTAATGCTGGTCACTGAGAAAAAAAAAGGCGGGGGGAAATGTGATCTTTATAAAGATAAGATTATTAAAATATTGCTAAAAGTTTTCTGAGGAAGTGGGCAATGGGTCTTCAAGGCTTTGCTATCCTGTACATCACCAGCAGCTCCCGCTGTGGGTGCCATTTCCCACTGGGCCAGGGATAAGGGACAATTCCAAGGGCTTCAGTCCCTCCTCCTTAAAGTCAGGCCAGCAGCTTTGACTGTGGCTCCTCTCAGAGCCTGTGTAATCGCCAGCTCTGTTAGGAAAAACTGAACTTGCAATATTCAGGGTCACAAAGCACCTGAACGAAAGGCTGGGGTGCTTCAGCTGCTGTCTGTGCTACCAGGAGCTGCTGAGGAGACCCCAGCTGAGCCAGGAGGTTACAGAGATACCCAAAACACCCCCATCCAAAGGGAAATCAGTGAGGAGGAAAGATTACACAGAGCACTGCACTTGAAATGGTTTTGGTTTTGTGTGTGTACATTGTACTTTCATGCACAGTGTGCCACACTAAAATGTTGATGGCTGCACAGTGATAGGTACCAAGTGTCCCTTTCAGTCCCTGCCCTGTAAATCACACACATCCCACACACCTCTGGGGAAAACAATGCTTATATTGGGAAAAAACCCCTGTGTCCATCGTGCACGAACTCAATATCGATGCACATTTGTCCTTGATACTCCAAATGATCCAGGATCAATGCTGGGGAGTGGAGGGATTGGGAGTGGCCCTGAGGAGGAGGATTAGGGGTGCTGGTGGATGAAAACCTGGATATGACCTGGCCTGGCAGAGCAAACCCCCCCTGCCCTGGGCTGATCCCCAATGTGGGCAGCAGGAGAGGGGGGATTCTGCCCTCTGCCCCTGTGCTCAGGTGAGGCCCCACCTGCAGAGCTGCCCCAGCCCAGGGAGGAGCTGGAGCTGCTGCAGAGAGCCCAGAGGAGGCTCCAGGATGAGCAGAGGGATGGAGCAGCTCTGCTGTGGAGCCAAGCTGAGAGAGCTGGGGGTGCTCAGCCTGGGGAAGAGAAGCTCCAGGAAGACCTCAGAGCCCCTTCCAGTGCCTGAAGGGGCTCCAGGAGAGCTGGAGAGGGAGTTTTTATCAGGGCTTGTGGCAGCAGGACAGGGGGCATTGGTTTTAAGCTAAAGGAAGTTAGATTCAGGCTAAATATAAGGAAGGAATTGTTCCCTGGAGGGTGTGGAGACCCTGGCACAGGGTGCCCAGAGAAGCTGTGGCTGCCCCTGGATCCCTGGCAGTTCCCAAAGCCAGGCTGGACGGGGCTTGGAACACCCTGAGATAGTGGAAGGTGTCCCTGCCCATGGCAGAAGTGACACTGGATGAGCTTTAAATTTCCTCCCAACCCAGCCCATCCCGGGATTCTGTGGTTTGCTCACACCTGAGCCCCAGCCAGCACAGGATGGATCCAGCCCCGTGTGATAACAGGGACAGATTCCCCCTGGTCCATGGGGCAATGAACATCCTGCTCTCTGTGATAACAGGGACAGATTCCCCCTGGTCCATGGGGCAATGAACATCCTGCTCTCTGTGATGACAGGGACAGATTCCCCCTGATCCATGGGGCAATGAACATCCTGCTCTCTGTGATAACAGGGACAGATTCCCCCTGATCCATGGGGCAATGAACATCCTGCTCTCTGTGATAACAGGGACAGATTCCCCCTGATCCATGGGGCAATGAACATCCTGCTCTCTGTGACTGCAGCCTGTGGCAGCAAAATGCAGCACCCGGGACATGACCCTGATCCCATCCCCCTTCCCCTCCTCCAGCCTGAACAGACAATTGCTTCCCATTATTCAGGTGGAAGGCTGTAATTACCCTCATAAAAGATGCACAAATAAACCAGTCACAAACAAATTAATCCAGTCACACCTTGCTACTGCACGGGAGTGTTTTATCTGTACTGCCTTAAACACGATTATTATTTCTAATAGGTCGAGCTGAATTTTGAACAGAGCTGCCATAAAAGTGCTGTCTGCTGGCAAATCAAAGGTAAAGCAGGAACTGCTGCAAACCCAGCATTGAACAGGCCCCCAGCAGGTTCTTATCAGATCATGGCTACAGGGACTCAAACAGATACAAAAATCACATAAATGTCTCATAACATCTATTACCAACAAAGTACAATGACACCCTGACCTCAGAGATTCTCAGATCTACATCAGTGGTACAGAAATCTCCCCACCTGAGGAGGTGTGGATGCTCTGCCAGTGATCCACGCCCAGGAGGATGTCAGCCCTTACACAGAATTCTGTGAAAGCCAAGGAATCTCCAGTGAAGCATTTCAGTGATAAAATTCTTTCCACTCTTGTTTATCTATTGATTGGAAAGAGACAAACTGAACCAGACAGCAAAATTTATATCTCCCTGAGGAGTCTCAATAGCAGGATTATACAGGATACAGGTGGACATGGCACAGTTACAATCAGGGAAAACAGATGGCTGCCTGTTCACCAATGGGAATTTAATGAGACTTTGCCAGATAGAAATAGGAAGCAGAAATAATCAGTAACAAAACTCTTATCTTTAATTTCACCATTTGCTTTTAGGGAGAAAAAAGGGTGAGTCAGTCAAGTGATCCCAGCTGAAAAGTGACAGTGCTCAATAGCCTGGTAGGAATAAAAATACACTGATCTTCACCAAAATAGAGGCCTTTAGTCCTGTTTGGTGTGCAGAATACAAACATAATTTAGCCTGTCTACAATAATATTTTACAGAGTGCAACAGTGTTTTGCTGTCTGTAGATTATCACTGACTTTCTACTCTCCATGCCAAATAAAGCTTCACTTTAAGAGTCCAAAAAATAAAGGAAGAAAAAAAATCAAGACAAGCATTTAAATGTTACAGTTTGAATGAGGGGAAGTTTAGACCCAGCTCTCTCTAATAATGAACATCACCCCTGGTTCACTGCAAACATCACCCAACCAGAAGTTCAGAGGGAGTTTTGGCTACTTAGGAGCCATAATTCCTGTGCATGTGAACAGAAGAAGTTTCCATCCCTGGGAGCAGTTCCACAAACCCAGTAAACACCATAAATACACAACACAGAACACAGGGAGAGGGAGCACCTCTGGCACTGGAGGCTTTTCTCTCCCATCACAGGGCACTGCCAATCCCTGGTGTTGAGCCTGGCTGTTTTCCTTCCTGAATTTCAATCCTAAAAGGCAAAGATTGAGAGTATTGAGAGTTTGAAAATAGACAAGGAGACAAAAGCAATTCATCCCTTTTTATTCCTCGTCTCCCAGGGAACAACTGCAGTGCAAGTCTTCTCCTTAGCCAGGGCAACATCTGCATTCTTGGAAATTCTAAGTTTACAAATAAAATGTTTGGAAATTATGCCTCAATGTTTTTCCTAATAATGGCATAAAAACCTAGCACAGACGTGCTCTTTATAATTTCAGTGCTTTGGTGGTCCTGAGCAATTTTAAAGTGCCCTTTCTTGCCTGCTGCAAAGCAGAGAGAACAGAGCCTTAGGAAGTCAATATTGAGTCAATCCAGTGCAGTAAACACCTGAACATGGCCAGATCCATGGCTTGAGACGGGATTTATTGGGAACAACTGCTGCCTTAATTTGCAGGAGATCTGCAAAGGCATTTCTTCAATGTGCTGCAGCTTTTAAAGCAACTTAGTGGTGTGCAGCCAGACCTGACCCTTCCTGCAGTGAGTGGCCAACCAGCCAAGGCAACTCAGCTTGGAGGAAATGAGGCTTTGATAGATTTTTCTGTCTTAAACAACCCCGAAGCAAACAATACATTCCACCAATTTATCTTTGCCTGCTTTTTATAGCACGTGGGGTACCTGTGCCACAGCTTTCATCCTCTTTAGTGCCAGGATCTGGGAGGTGCCAATGGATCTTTCCAACACCAACTTTGTGGTGACAGTGAAATCAAACTGCTAATTAAGAAACCAACAAAAAATAAGAATTTAGCATAGGCAGAGCAGAAAAAATGTTCTGTTATATTCAGAGTCAATAAAGCAGCGGAAGAATAAAGCAAAAAAAAAAAAATGATACAAGCAAAGCAAAATCAGGTGGCAGAAATCAGTAGCTGCTGTGGCTGCATCCCACCCCTCTCACTATGGATTTTTTGCATGTGTAACAGTTTTCCCTGCACTAGTCCAACAGCAAGCTAAAACCCAATAAAAATAAAGTCTGCACCTTGCTCTGCACCAATATTTGCTCTTCCTAGGCTGTTTTTGGTTAATTTACAGTCTGGCTTCTGCAGATTAAAAGAGCTTTTGAAAAGATGCAGTTGGGGGAAACACTGGTAGCACATCTCATTTAAATGCAGCATAATTCATGCAGTGATAATTTTTATTGACAGGACTTTGAGACGGGAAGTATTTGCCATTAGAAGCTGGAATGCCTTTCACCTGCTGGAGTTCCAACATATGCATATTTCATGGCATGAATCGATTTCAAAGGTGTTGCATGTGTTTGTTTTATGTCTCTGAGGCTCAGGGAGGCTCCATCTTCAAGTTTTATTTACAGGACAGGAAAACTGAGATAAGGAATCCCCTTGCTGCACCATCCCTGCTGGATTCACTCAACCTCAGCTTGAGGACAGAAATGCAAAACTCTGACTGTTCTTAAAATTTGAACTTCTAGATTATTCTTTGAAGAGCATCCCCATTGCACCTGATTTTCATTATTATTTAAAGCAGGGCTATGGTTTTGTAATGCAGCTTTTTAAGAGTGGAAATGGAAGGCAGGTACAATACCCAGAAGACCTGATGAGACCTAATGTTCCAAGGCAGAACTTTTGTATTTAGACAAGTCCTAATGGAGCACTAAGAGAAGCCTCTTTTCCAGGAAATGCATATTATTATTACCATTTATTATGGCTTCTCTGAAACAACCTTCCTCTGAGAGCACTTGTAATTAGACAAAGCCAAGAGCTTAATTCACATTAACCTCGGCTCCAGCATCCTGGGTAATGGGGAGAGGCAGAGGGGCACGGGCTGGGTCTTTGTGCAACAAAGCCACGAGAACAGAACATTTTCAAAGAGTTTTCATTAGAGACAGGAGTTTCTGCCTGTGAGGTACCTCCAGAGCCAGAAATGCATTTCAAACCTGTTAATTGTGATTACCTTTTCACACACCAACCCCAGGGCAGGCACCAGCAGGGGGTGAGCAGCACCAACACCAATCCTGCTCCAAATCCTTCATCCTGCAGGGACAAATGGCTGAACCAGTTGATGCCAGGTCTCTCTAACTGAGGATTCTCCACCTAAATCTCCTGCTGGGGTTTCCAAGAGTCTCAAACCATGCAGGGGTGTTGTAGGGACTGCCAAAAAGGGCAGCAAAACCCACGGAGGTCAGATCCTTGTAACGTTTCTGACACAGCCTCCCTCATTTAGCTGGAAATAATTGAGTTAAAATCAGCAGGATTTCTACCATCTGTTGCCCAGTCCTTGAAGCAAGGATTACAGGTCATGGTTTTTGTGAGTGACTTGGGGTTTAGGTGAGTGATAAAATCCAACTCCATTTTCCCAGCAGCAGAACAGCTTCACCATTTTCCTGAGCAGGGCAGGGGAAGACAAAACCCTCTGGTTTGGCCATTTTGTCTCGGTGTGGATGAAACTGTGAGGCAGGAAAACACCTTGAAAGGCTAAAGGAGCAGGATGGGCTTTCCCCCACCCTTGCAGCTCCACTGGGGCTCCGGGGAAGAGCCTTGTGCTGGCATTGAGGTGCTGACCCTCAGCACCATCCCCATGACAACAGCAGGCACTCGGATTTCCTGCCCACTGCCAGGAGCAAAGGCAGCAGCTCTGTGTCTCAGCTAATTACCTGGGCGACAGCAGAGCTGCTGAAATAGAGACTCTGCCTCCATACATCTTCATTAAAATCATCCCACACCTTTGTGCTCCGAAGCTGGGAAAGGCTAAAACCTGAAATGCAGATCACGGAGCACTTGGCATCGATTTTTATTTTTTTTCCCCACCTTTTTCAATTCGTTGAAAAGGTTTCTGATCCCACAGTGTTGGAGCTTCCGAGGGGACAGCTGGGTCAGTCCTTTGGAAGAGCAGCAGGGGCAAAGCAGGGCAGGATCACAAATAGAGCCCCCGGAAAATGGAATTTAAGGAGGGTGAGGAGACAGCAGCTGAATTGAGAATTCGTTGGTAAGATCACAGTTAAAAGTTAGGAGAAGTTTCATTTAAAATCCCCTGTCTTTTTGGTTTTTCCTGTGTTTTGGCTCCTGTTGTTTGCTGCAAGCTCCCATCAGAGGGCTGTTTTTGCTGGCTTTGCTCCACTCCAAAGCCAAGGAGTCACCATCAGAAGGTCCTGTGTTCTGACTTCACCACTGACTTCACTTCTGACTGCACCACCACATGGTCCTGTGTTTATAAATTAAATCTGTCAGGCACTCGATACTCAATGACATCCCTGGAAATGCCCAAGGCCAGGCTGGATGGGGCCTGAACCAACCTGGTTCATGGAAGGTCCCTGCCCACGGGACAGGGAGCTTTTACATCTCCTCCAACCCAAACCTTCTGTGATTACCTTCCAAATTCCTGTCAAAGAAGTTTCTCACTATTTCTCGGGACTATAAAACCCAAATTTAAATGTTGTGTTTCTTCACAGTGCAAGTCAAAGCTGAGAATTTATCCCGAGGTTTGCAGCCAGCACATGGCAACAAAACAGCAGAAACCTCCCAGCACAAACCAACATTTGCTCTTACCATTTAGAGCCATAAATATAATACTGATCTATTCTAGCAAAAACTGGTCAAAACCATCGGAGATCTGTTCTTGTATCCTTGTAAAAATTCATTGAAGTGAGGCAGCATGATGCTGCCCTTTAGAAATTCTTATTTAATTACTGCAGCCATTTGAGAAGCAATCCACTTCATACTTCCCCAATTACAGACTCTGCTTCTGCCCTTAAAAACAATCTCAAGCAGAGCCAAAACTAAGCTCTGATTATAATTAAATTTCCTTTTTACATGAATGTTGGTATTTTCTTATGCATTCTGAGCTCTCTGCTGATTATTGGAGGATACTGAGAGGGTACAGGGTGCTCAGAAAGGAAAGGAAGAGGAAAAAGAAGAGAAAATATTATTTGATATAGTATGGAATCATGCACTTCGGCAAAAATATGCTGGAAAAATATGGGGGAAAAAAAGTTATTTAAAAAAAATCATGGGAGCTATCATGATATTACCACTAATTTCAGAACGTTTAATGCATACATTATATATAATTTTTTATGAGCAACTAGCAGAATCGAGAGCATTGAAAAGTACAATTGCACAAACATGAAAGGATAATTTTTAAAAGAAATTATAAAATAATAAAAAATACATTCCAAGGCAAAGCACAGCAAGAGCCACTTGCCAGAGTCAACGCTAAGAGGAAAACCAGGGGAAAATGTTGGTTCTTTAGAGAAAGATTTCAGCAATGCCCGGGCCAGAATGCTCAATACATTATTTAATTAGTCTTATTAAAGATGTCAAGCAGGTAGTTAACACCAAGGACAGGAGGGTAAGAGCAGTCCCTGAAATAAGCTGGATCATAATGGGAGAAGACGGATGTTTGCAGAGTGTGAGCAGTGAACCTCAAACCCCGAACAGTTCTCCTTGAGGCAGCATGGAAAAAAGCCCAGGAGCAGGAAATTGAGAAAGGCAGTTGTTCTCCCTGTCTGCCAGCAAAGGGAGGATGGAAGAACATGACAGCGTTGTTCCCATCCAGAAAAAGAAAGAATAATCAGGAATAACATAATGATGTTACTGGGCTGCCAGCAAAGGGGACGGGAGGTGAGCAGGGGCCAGGACACCCTGATGGAGAGCAAAGCTCATCCCAGCTCCTCCCACAGCCACGGGCTGGAGCAGCACAGGGAATTTCCCATTTCTGGGCTTCAGGCAGGCGTTCGCCTCATTCCTTATCAGGGTGAAACTCTGTCAGGAGAGGAGCAAAGCAGGGGCATGGTAGGGGTTTGCCCAAGGGGAGGGGGATGCTCAGCACCCTCGTGTCCCTTGGGTGGCCCCAGGTGCCACCTGGGTGATGGAGGGGATCTGGTGACACGGATTTGGGAGGCAGCCCCTGCCAGCAGAGACAAAATGGGAGGTCAGGATTGTTTTAAACGTTGCACTGCAAGAAGGGAATCACCCACTGCCCATGACCATGGAAGGACAGGCAAACTTCGGGGACCTCAAACTGCAGGAAGGAAAAATATAATAAGACCTTTTCTAAACCCTTTTTTTTTTTTCTTTTCTTTTTCAGAATGTCTAGAAGAAATTATTTGAGGAATTAATGAAGACTCCATACCTGAAGTTTTTGATATGTTAGAACAACTTTTCATGGCCCAGGGCTGCCACTTGTCCTCTGTGGCCAACATCCAGCATCCAGAGGCTGAGGAGAATGATGCCTTCTCCAGCCACCTAGAAACAGAGCCTAGACAAGAGTAAGGGAATAAAGATAGATATTTATTTGAAGGGTCTTCAAGGTACACCCTGGGGGAGCCGGAGGCTGCCTCCATAAAATGGACCCCAAGATGGACCCCAGGTCACGAGTTCTTCACACCTTTATAGGTTTGGTTCATTTGCATATCAGGGTTAATTCTCCAATTAAAGCCCCAGTTCAATGATGTAATTCCCCTCAGCTTGCTCCCCCCTTAGAGTCTTTGGGTTACACATTTTGGGCCTAGAAGAGCCTGGCTGTCCTTGAAGGCAAAGCCTGGAGAGGCTTTGTTGTGTCTGCCCAGCACGAGAGAGCAGAAATTCCAGGCTACAAGGAACTGCAGAGTTACACTCTAAGCAGTACAGGATTTGAAAAATACAAAAGTTAAAACCTAAGGCATCAAGAAACTCACCCAAGGTAATTTGAACAAGCAGTGTTGGGAGGGAAGTTCATATCTAGCAATGAAGAAATGGGGGAAAATAAGTAAAAAGATAAATGCTAAGAGCTGACATTGAGAAATGTAAGTTCTGTTGCTGGTTATGCCATGACAGTCAGGTAAAAGGTACAACACCCAGGAAATGTGGTTGTACCACGGTGCAAAAGTCAGAAAGGTGGGGAAGTTCATTCAGGAATGGACAGTTATGGTCACAGCCCCAGACAACAGCCACAAACCGAAGTTTCATTACTGCTCTGGTGAGATTTGATTACCAAAGCAGTAAAGTTCAAGATTTACTTGCCCTAACAAGCATTTCATAGCAAAGTTCCCAGGCTGGTTGCTCCTGTGAAGGTTCTCCTAGCCCAGCTCACACTCAGAGCACTGAAGGCAGCGTTGATTTGAGCACTAAACTCCCAACTTTGCTCCCCAGATTGTGCAAACACCACTTTTCTGCATGACAGGTTAGACGAGGCTTCTTCCCCCCTTTTAAGCAATTCCAGTGAGGTGTTTTTAGTGACTCATTTATTGGTAATTGCTGCCCATTTGCAGTGTCCAGCTGCATGGTTAAATCTTGCCTTATGAACCTTGCAGGGAGTACCCCAAGTGAAAAACTCCGATTTTGCAGGACCTGCCTGAGCACATCACCCAGCTTTGGCTGACCTCTGAGTGTGGTGGTATTCCCAGATAGGAACCTTGATAAAATCCAACTCTAAATCTGCCAATGGGTGGTGTTGGACGTGCCCAACTCAGCAGAGGGACAGCAGACACTGCTCAGTTCATGAAAATCAGCATCTAAAACTGGAGTATTAAATAGCAGAGGGGAAAATAAAACACAGGACAGGGAGTATCAAAGACCAGTGAGGGTGAAAAATGCACACCTGCAGCCCAGAAAACACAAGTTTCACAGGTACCTGCCCTAGATGTATTTATCATCTTCACAGCCATGGTTCCAGATACTGAAAAGCCAAAATAGCTTTAGTAATAAAAAACACAGGCCACAGGGCAAGAAAATAGGTTTAAATCTAGATACTAAGGACTCTAAACCTCTGAGGGAAATAAATCTGTAATCTAAATCACGTCCATTTATAGATGGGAGACAGACTTGCTCTATAGAAGGAGCTGATTCATCTAAATAAACTACCAGGCTCATATTTACAGCTCTGCTGAGATGACTCTGTTCTCCTTCACGTGGCTATTACTTTATTACCAGCTTTCCTGGAGCAATATTTCATTTCAGAAAAATGAACTAAAAGTCCAGCATTTCATGTCAAACCCAGGATGCTCATTCCAGCCAAGATTAGCTGTGATATTTAAGCATCTCTTCCCAAACCACCATGCAGCAACATCTTACCTTGTTCCCCTGTGAATTGTGGGGTCGTGGAATGGTTTGGGTTGGGAAGAGACTGGAGAGAACCTCCAGTTCCACCCCCTGCCATGGCAGGGACTCCTTCCCCTGTCCCAGGCTGCTCTAAACCCCAATGTCCAGCCTGGCCTTGGGCACTGCCAGGGATCCAGGGGCAGCCACAGCTTCTCTGGGAATTCCATCCCAGCCCCTCCCCACCCTCCCAGGGAACAATTCCTTCCCAATATCCCATCCAGCCCTGCCCTCTGGCAGTGAGAAGCCATTCCCTGGGTCCTGTCCCTCCATCCCTTGTCCCAAATCCCTCTCCAGCTCTCCTGGAGCCCCTTTATGCCCTGCCAGGGGCTCTGAGCTCTCCCTGGAGCCTTCTCCTCTCCAGGTGAGCACCCCCAGCTCTCCCAGCCCGGCTCCAGAGGGGCTCCAGCTCTGTGATCCCCATTAATGAAACAACAACGTAGCTCCTCGTCATCAGAGTTTGAAGTAACCTTTCCTTAAAGTTTTAAGAGACCTGTGGAAGAAACATTTGTTTCTCTGAGCTGAGAACACTCTGTCCAGAGGAAGCAGATTCCCAGTGGTGCTCCCAGCCCGGATGCTTTGACAGCAAACCTGGCTGCTTTCCTCCCCCCTTTTCAATCGGACCGGTACTGCAAAGCCCCCTCGGCACCGAAGCCATGACAAAACCGCCCCAGAAGGCCAGGTCTGCATCCCGGGAGCGGGCAGGAGCTGGAATTGGGGCCGAGCCGGAGCAGCCCCAGCCGCTGCTCGCTGGGATGCGCATCCCGGAGCCCGCGGAGCAGCGCATCCCCCGCAGCCTGGCACGGCCACTGCGAGCTGCACGCACATCCCAGGACAGGGACATCCCCAGGGACGCGGGAGGATGGAAGGAAAGGGGAATTTTCCCAGCGGGATCGTTGGCGAGCGCAGCCGCGGCGGGGCTGGAGCTCCTCTGGGGGAGCCCCGGGCGCCTCAGGTGAGCGGGGCTCTTTCGGCTGGGGCTGTTTCACTGAGGCTCAGGAGCCTTTTGTGTCGTTCTAAAACACCGAAGCTTTCTCAGAACTGAGCCCCGCTCAGGCAGGAAAGGCTGGAGGGCTTCAGCTGCAGCGCCGATTCCCAAAGAATAGATGGGGAGCGAAGCAGCCGCATCCCTCTCCAGGGAGAGCCACAGAGCATCGCAGCTCTGCTACAGAGCAGCTGGGGCTGCCCCTGGATCCCTGGAAATGTCCAGGGAGAGCCACAGAGCATCGCAGTTGGGCTGCAGAGAAGCTGGGGCTGCCCCTGGGTCCCTGGCAGTGCCCAAGGCCAGGCTGGACGGGGCTTGGAGCAGCCTGGGACAGTGGGAGATGTCCCTGCCCACGACACTGGATGGGCTTTAAAGTCCCTTTGAACCCAATCCGTTCTCTGATTTATGATTATGAGATAATTTCCCATTAAAGTAAGGGCTTGTTTCTTTTCACCCCTCTGACCTCTCTGAAATCCTTTCCAGTGACACACTTTCAAGCCTTTTTTTCTTCAGGGAAATGCAGAAAGATCAGTTTGCATTTTTCCCTTACCCTCTTCAAGACTGAGCTGCCCAAGATCCAACCACAGCTTTACCTCTGACCCTCCTGCAAGTTTCCTGCTCCATTTGCAGGAACATCAGTTCATTATTAGGGGAGATAAAGGGGCACCTCTGAGCTTCATTAGGACAGAGAGAAGAATGGGATTTCAGATCTCCGGGAAGAAACCAGCAATCTTTTGGGTGCACAGCTGAAGCTGAATGCCCTCGATCCTCAGCACCTGCGAACATAACAAAGAAATCACCAATTATCTCCAGGTTTTGCCTCAGAATGGGATTCAGGAACAAATAGCTCCCACAGCAGAAGGTCTGCCTTGCTTATTATTTTCCTCATTTGCAACTAAACACATTTTGGTTGGCTTTATAAAGAGTTGTTATTTGTTTTGTGTCAACAGCCAGGGTCCTGCTGTACTATTATTCATTGCATAAACATGCATTTATTCCAGCAGCATCCTGCTCCTACTCCAGCACATTTTGTTCTGTGTCTTTCACATTCCTTTACAAAAGAAGTAGGGAGCTGCAGAGAGGTTTGTGGCTTGCAACGCTTGTGCTGGTGTATCTCAGCTCATCAATCACACTCATTTCCTTCCCCACAGTTTGTCCCTTTCTCATTCAATGTGGCTGCGTTAAAACCTATTTGTTTTATAACCAGGTGAATGAGAGGCAGCTAAGCTGCTGTGTCCAAAGTCTCTGGCTCACACACTCAGAAGGAAATCAGAATTATCAGAGAGAAGCTGGAACATCAGCGCTGGCACACCTACATTTTGCAAGGGTCTCCAAAGACCTGGGAATATCAGGCAGGAGCTGTGCAGCCACTGAGGCCTGTTAGGAAGGGATCCAGTAAAAATCCCCTGTGGAATCGGCCAGGGGCTGATGCAGGAGGCTGGGATGGGAATATCATGGTCTGCTGTGCACATAAACGAGCAGGCAGGCTCTGAACCAATATTTACTGGGTGTTGTGAAGAGCTCTCAATGAGGGGACTGCCATGGGTCAGGGGAAATGTCCTGTTCTGCAGGGGCTGGGGTTGGATCTCTGCAGCATTCCTGGAGCACAGGGCTGGCAGGGATCAATAACTGACTGCAGACAAGGAATAAACCTGGAATCAGAGAAATCTAACAGGGTTTACCATGCACCTTTCCTGGATCATATCCTGCCATCCAGAGATTTTACCTCATGAAATATCCCATTCCTCAGGAAATGAGTGGATGACATCTTTCATCTTTTATATAAAATGTAACCATTTGTTGCAGTGGTAATGATATATAATGTTTTTTTCTTTTAATTCCACCTTCAATTATGTGTCATTTCACCAGGCTTATTTTCCAAACTCCATCTTTTCTCTTTTCCTCAAGCTGATTTATCAGGTGAAATCACAGCCACCCTCTAACTGATGCAATAATTCACTCTGATGGGTGACACACATGCAGGTGAAAAAATATTGGCACAATACACAATCACAGTCATCTTAATAAATCATGGTAAATTAGCAGGGAGAACTCATTTTCAAGCTTTTAGCATAACAATTAAGCTCAGCTGAGAGTGGAAAGCAAGAGCTCAGGGCCAGGCTGGATGGAGCTCTGAACAACCTGGTCTAGGAAGGTGTCCCTGCCCATGGGAGGGGGTGAAATGAATATTATTTAGGTCCTTTCCAACCCGAATCATTCTGTGATTCTGTGAAGCTCCTTGGGCAATCCTGGAACGCAATTCTTGTAAACAAGGCTCTCTCCACACCAGCACAAGTGTATTAATAGCACTGGCTGCCCTTGAAATAAAAGCATTTAAGGAACAACTATATGCAGCTACAAAGCAATTCAAGAAATTGATCCACACAGGAGCAAGGACATAATTTAAAAAGATATTAAACCTCACCTGCAGGCTGCTAGCGAGGCCATTAAGGAAGATCCCCACAATGAACTGGGTTTAGTGGGGATTAGACCCAGAGATGTTGGATCCTGTGAGTCCCTGGGCTCATGCTCCAATGCCAGGCTGCTCCTATGCTGAATTCTTGGAGACCTGGAATGTGTTGGGTGCCTCTGCAGAGAGCAAGGACATGAACCTGGCAGTGCACTGGGTAATGGATGCTCAGCCCTGGGATGAGCCCAGTGGCATCAACACTCACAGCTCCCCTGTTCCAGAAGGAATCCAGTGAGGGAAATGCTGCCCTGCCATGCAGGACACAGCTTCTGGAGCTGGGATAGAGAGCCAGTGTCTGGGAGCCACCACTTCAAACCATTCATGATAAATACCACTCCCACTTTATGATAAATACAGCTCTGAAGGGATTTCTCCTCAATGACCTCAATTTTGTCCATGCTACTGCACGAGTTCCACTTCCCTCAGCACAGCAAAACTGGTACCAGTGTTTACAAACACACAGCTTATTCTCCCACAAAAGCACAGTTGCTCTATGTATGATCACAACAGGTTCAAAATGCACAACTTTCTACTTAAAACCCAAGTGTTTTTGTAATTTTTGCTCTGCAGCCCGTACACAAAGAAAAATAAGGAAGGGTTTAAGCCTGATTGTGGCTCGAGGACTTCAATCTGCAAGGCTGTGAGAGGCATTTATGAGAAGTGGTGTTTCATGAGCTTGGTAATTTGCAGTTTGTTACAAAGACAAATTCGTTTCTGACTAAATTGTATTGTAAGTCAGGCTCCTCGGGGAACGTCTGACTAAAAGGTGATGTTAAAGTAATTTCCATAACATCAAACTATGAGACAAATTATAAACTTCATAGAGGAGAAAAGTGGGGGAAAGGAGCAGGAGCTGAGACGGAACAAGTTTCTTCATGGTGGTGCTCAGGATGGGGAGAGCTCAGACAATGCTCTGAAAGTGCAGTGCTAAAGCTGCTGGAAAACAAGCACAGCCTTGGATTTTCTGCTGTTTGACAGCAACTGACTTCATCCTTTGAAATCATCCTTCAAACCACCCAGGTACCCTGCAAAGCCTTCTCCAAGGAGGAGACTCCTGGCAGGGACGCAGCAGCTCTGCCACGGTTTGGGAATTTCCCCACAGGGGGATCTGGCCCCCAAATCTTTCCCATCATAAACAAGGCAAAGAGCAAATCTCCCGTGCTCAGTAAAGGATTGAATCTGTGAGGGCTCCAGCAGCCCTCCTGAGGAATGGGGTGTTCTGAGGGGAAAGGGCATTTGATCCAGTGCAGAATTCCTCTCAAGGAGAGCCAGCTGGCATCCAAACAAGGAAACCACAGCACAGCTCAGAGCTGCCACAGAAACACCTGCCTTGGAATCCCAGAATGGCTGGGGCTGGGAGGGACCTTAAATCCCATCCAGTGCCACCTCTGCCATGGGCAGGGACACCTCCCACTGTCCCAGGCTGCTCCAAGCCCCATCCAGCCTGGCCTTGGGCACTGCCAGGGATCCAGGGGCAGCCACAGCTTCTCTGGGAATTCTATCCCAGCCCCTCCCCACCCTCTCAGGGAACAATTCCTTCCCAAGATCCCATCCATCCCTGCCCTCTGGCAGTGGAAGCCATTCCCTGTGCCCTGTCCCTCCATCCCTTGTCCCCAGTCCCTCTCCAGCTCTCCTGGAGCCCCTTTAGGCCCTGCCAGGGGCTCTGAGCTCTCCCTGGAGCCTTCTCCTCTCCAGGTGAACACCCCCAGCTCTCCCAGCCTGGCTCCAGAGGGGCTCCAGCCCTGGAGCAGCTCCGTGGCCTCTGTGGACTCCTTCCAGCAGCTCCACGTCCCTCTGGTGTCTGGGGAGCCAGGGCAGAGGCAGCAGCTCAGGTGGGGTCTCACCTGGGCAGGGCAGAGGGGCAGAATCCCCTCCCTCCCCTGCTGCCCACGCTGCTTGGGACTTGGAGAGCAAAAACAGAAGTTGTCAACCTTGAAATTTCCGATCAGGGCATTCATCAAGGCAGTTGCAGCTGCAGCACAGAGATCCCATCTTATTACCAGTCCTCCCCTGGCAGGTCTTTGCATTTTAATATTTTAACATTGCTGCTGTGGTTTTCTCCTTAATGAGGCAGAGGGGGTTTCTTCCAGGAGACTGGAAGAGCTCGGAGTGCCCAGCTTGGGTGTGTGACAAACAAGGGGGTGACAAAGTGTGGGAGCCACTGAAGGCAGCCAGCACAAACAGCAAACACCCTGTTCAGTGCAGTGCAATGATTATAAACGTGGGGAATGGTATGCAGCAAGGATGAGGGCATTTATCCTGAATATTGGAAACAGCTCGAACAGCGAGGCTGAATTCATGCTCTGTGCACCAGGGGAACGGGCTAAATGACATGAGAGAGTTCCTTTTCCTCCTGTAATTTCCATCACCTCATGATTCAGTGATAAATTCCCTTCCTACCTCTGCATTTCATTCAGGTCATGCACAGATACAGCACCAGCACAAAGCTTCAGTGCCACTGAAGCCTCTGATGCTGGGAGCAACAAAATACAAAGTCTTCCCAAACAGTTAATAATCTCTCACTTTGCTCAAACTGCAACTGGATATTTTCTAGCTGTTTGATAATTTCTATTTTGTTCTTACAGTTCCCACTGGGCAGCTGCAGCACTGACAAGCTGCTCTAATAAGAATTGCATACCTGAATTATTCAGGGCCAATTTATATTTATGTCTATAACTGTACCAGTCCTGGACTTTTACCTGACTACGTTTTCCCCACACCCTTTATTACCTGAAAATATAAATGAATGCCCTCACAACCTCGCTCAGCCTAGGAAAGACTTACCAAAAACCCTTTTTGTTTACAAATAATGCAAGAAAAAAGGGCAAGAAAATAACTGCAGTTTGTCTTCTGCTGCTCACAAAGGTGACATTGCATTTACCAAGGAGCCAAACCAGCTTCCTTGGGAGTTACACCCATGCCATCAGTTTTTAAAGACCCCGAAATTATCTAGATTATCATCATATTTAAAATAACCCATCCATTGTTTTTAATTTTCAGCACAAAATAAACCAAATTGAAATAATAATAGTCAGATTTTAAATAGAGTTGGCACAAAGGTGTTCGGACACAGAAGGCCAGTCCTGATCTCACTGTAAGCTTCGTGTGCCAACGTTAAATATTGGTGCAATAAGATGAGGATTGGAAAAAAAAATTAGGAGGCACATAAATATTTGGAATTTTAGACAGAACTGACAGTTCTGGAGCTTTTCCTGACTTCCAGGGATGAGTTTATTCCAGTGCAAGGGATGAAGCAGATACGCCACTGCTCACTGTAATCTGCAGCTGCAGGACAAGAGGGAGTTTCATACATTTTATTTAGCTCAAAAAAGGGGAATCCCAACCCTTGTCAGCTCCCTGGGGAATCCACCGTGGTTGTTGCTTCCTCTGGGGGACAACCACTCCAAAAGGTATGAATTAATTCCAGTTCTAGCAAAAGGGGTTGGGGTTTGTTTTGAGCTTTGGACACAAATTTATTTCTGCCAATCCACGGTGGTTGAAATGAGTTTTGGTTCCTTGGTCCATCCTGATCTGGTGAAACGAGCTGGAAACTTCTCCATCTTATTAGGAATGTCCTAAGGATTGCCCTGAGCTCATTTTCTGCAGTTTCTTTCCCAGATTTTTGTGTGTACTTACTTTGGGCAGGGAACAAGGCAGGCAGTGGGGAATGAAGTCAGGAACACAATCCCAGCTCTTCAGGACAAATTCCTGGCTACCCTCCATAAATGCTGACTCATTTTCCTGCTAAATAACAACGTGAAATAAAGTGAAATTCAGCTCCATAATGCCTCTGTAAAAAAGTCACAGCTAGTTCTTGTATCAATTCCGTGAATATTGTTTCTGCCAGTCTGTATTTTACATTATCGTGTTAGTTTAGACTGCAAATGATATATTTGAGGAATAGCTCTTTTTACTCATGAGACTGAGGATCTCTGCATCATGAAATGTTAAATATACCCTGGTTTTTTAAGGTGCTGAGCAATCCCTGCTAAATGCTTTGCTCTCAGGAAGAGCAGAGAGAGCAACTCGGAGTCAGAGGAAACAGATCAAAATCACTTTTCTCATCACAATGTACAAAAAAATCTTCAAGCTGAATCAGGAGTTTTCTACTACTAGTGATGTTTTAATTCATATTTAAAGAAATAGAAATCAATGCCTAAAATTTAATTTTTTTTTTAAAAAGGATAAAACTTTCTTTTGCAAATGTTGAGCTAAATAATCTTGATTTCTTATAATATTCCCCCCATATACACACTTCTATGTTTCTAGTTAAGTACAAGTTTCAATCTATTTTTACAGCTAGATTCAACCAGTCCAAAGTGGCATTTTTTATTCCAAAAGAATTCTGTGCTGAAGCAGCTCTGCCCCAGAGTGGAGCTCCAATTGATCCCTACATGAGATCAGCACTCCCTCAGGTCACTGCCCCCTTCCAAGCAATTTACAATTTATAGGACCTCTGCAGGGGATAAAGGGAATTGCTGCTGTCTTACAGCACCGTGTACACACACACTAAATGAGTTTATTTCACCCTGGTGCTTAAGCACTTGTTCCACTTGGCCCCCCAGCCAAATCACTCAGAAGGAGAGAAAAGCCCTTAAAATAAATAAAAAATAAATCAAAAATAAATCACAGCAGTCAAGGAAGGGAAGAAGCAGATTCCTGGCCCCAACAGTGTCCAGCCAAGGCATGTGATGGGCACAGTGAAAACATTTGCAGTGGCTCAGCAGCCTTTAAACCTCTTCCCTTAGGTCCAGATAAGCCCCAGGTATTTATAGACTTGATCTCATTTCCTGTCCCGACTTAGTTACACAATGTTCTCCAGGCACTCACGTTCCACCTTAAGGCCATTTGGGTTCTTTTACCCTGCCAGGTGTCCAGCAGAAGACAGAGTTCTCCCTGGAAAAGGAGGATTTCCCTGTTTCAGGAGCTAACACAGCTCTGGGCATCACCCAGCCACCACAGCTCGATCCAAAATCGGCTCCTGGCCTGAGCAATTCTCTTGTTATCTATCCCAAATGTTGAAGGAGAGATTCATAATCTCTCTTCTGACCTTGCATAGGTTTTGAACAAGCCAAAGACTTAATCTCTCATCACAAAAAGATTAATCAATGCCCTTGATCTCCTTAGCAGCACTTCTCTGGTTCCGATTCCAGTCACGACAATCCTGCTGAGCAGAGGGAGCCTGAACCACACATCCCCTTCTCCAACTCGTCCTGCCACTGTCCCCTAGAGCCATAAAACACTTCCCTAACTCTGCTGAGGAAGCTTCATCTGCTCTGTTTCAGGAGAATAATAATGGGATGCTTTCTCACTGCTCTCTCAGCAATGACCACAATCCTTCTTCCATCAATACATCCCTGAGATGTTCTGTGTGTGCCCAACCAGGTGTGGAAAAAAACCAGCCCCTTTTCCAGCATGGGCCTCTCAAAGTCTCATCTTGAGGTGCACCGTGGTCAGGCTGCTTAGAAAGGTTACTGAGGAGTGCTTGAAGTGAAGAGAAAGAGGCAGCAATTGTTAATTTTTACATCCTAGGGCAATGATTTGCCAAGGTAGGCACCTCAGTTTCAGATTTTCTGTTCCATAAACAGAGTGTTTGAGCCGTGCTTAGGCAAACCCAAACAACCTGGCACAGTGCAAGCACACACTGCAACAGGCTGCCTGGAGAGGCTCTGGATTCCCCAGCCCTGGAGGTGTCCAGGACCAGGTTGGATGGGGCTTGGAGCACCCTGGAGCTGTGGAAGGTGTCCCTGCCCATGGCAGGGGTGGCACTGGATGAGATTTAAGTTCCCTCCCAACCCAAACCATTCTGGGGTTCTCTGATTTAACCCCAAACACAGGACATGCCCAAACTTCTTAAGCCTAAACTTCAGCAGTGCTTAACGTAACAATCTTCTCTTTTATCCCCTCTGCCACCACCCTCTTCCTCTTCACTCTCCTCTTTGACCATTCCCTGCTTCTTTGGTCAACTCGTCTCAATTACAAAAGGTAATTTTCAAATGAATTTGTCCAGCAGAATTGCTGCCACCTCCTGCACACAGCCTGGGCAGCAAGAGCTGGGTTGCTCCAACAGAGCCAATTTGTGCTGCTCTCAGGGAGGGATTAGGAAGAGCTGGAATATTTGGCCAGACCACAGCTGGAAGTCAGAGGTCAGTGTGTTCTCCCCCCATCACCCCACATCAAGGGATTCTTTTCTGAATTATTATTTTTATTAAATGTGATACTACAATTTCTACTACTTTTGCATGATTTTCCTGTGACATTCTGTCCTAGCAGTCACTGAAATCAAACACGAGGACTTTTTCCCCTTACAGAGGCAGCTTGGTCTATAAAGAAGTGACAGAATTCAATAGTTTGGGCAAAAGAAACCTGGTTTCTACTCACATTATGCCAGTGATTTTTGGCAAAACCCTTCCTGTTTGGAACTCCAAGCTCTTTCACCCCTAATCTGTCTCATATTCTGCACAAAATAAAGCATGACATGACCCCCCTCTGAAATGAAAACTTTCAGTGTTACAGTACAATAAATAATCCCATGTTTCTGGAATAAATTTGAAATTATTCCTTCTAGGAATAATTTTTCATAAAGATTACAGCTTCCAATGTAGCCTTAAAATAAAAAAAAAAAAAAGATGCTTAAGAATGTTATTCCACACCTGATCTTTAGAAAAAACCCACAAAGCTCAGAAATTCAATCTATGAGGTAAATAAAACTTATTTAACCATTTAGAGAGGGTGGGTAAGACCCCTGTTTGGGTTTCCATTCCTCCCTCTGGGAAAAGGAAGATAAAACAGCACAGAGCAGCTGGAATAAAGCAGCATCTGAGCCAGCACTGCCTGGGAGGAGGATTTATGACCAGGTTCTGATGCCACTGCTCTGGTCCAAGAGAGGAAGGAGCAATTTAAGGTACCCGAGCATTTTCCTGCTCCAGGAAGAAAACATTCAGCAGACAGATGAGTGAAACAGTTAATATTTTCACCTTCCACACAACCATTTTCTACAAATTATGACTATTTTCCTCCAGTGTTTGCGTCTCTGATTTTCTCCTGGCAATATAATCCATGCAGAAAATTATCCGAGCTCTTTAGCTAAAAAGATACTGACTTATTTATTTTCTCTCAATCCTGAAATATTTAGAGGATACCATCTAATTCTGGAGTGTTCCCACACTGTAAGTGATTTGCTTTTGCTCACGTTAAATGTTTCTCATTCCAAAGACTGCAGCTCTCTAAAATGTGACATTCCCTGCCTGCAAAGCTTTCCTTTGTGCTTGGGAAATGCCATTATTATTATTATTATTATTATTATTATTATTATTATTATTATTTTGCACTGGAGCTGAAATCAGGGCCCTGTTGAGTGCAGTCCTTCCATAAGGAGCTGGGAGGTTGAGGCACAGAAAATCCAGCAGGGTTTTTTGGATGCTCAGCATCAGGAGGAGTTTGGGATGGCTGGAAGCACAGTTCCTGTGTGGGACAAGGCCCCCAGTGCCCGTGGGCAGAGGTTTATTCAGCAGATGCTGAAGGGGCTGGGTATTTATTGCTCAAGTGCCACACTGAGGAACGCTGGAGCACGAGGGTGGATTTTTCACCGTAAGGTGATCCATGAGAAAAGGAAACTGAATCCTCTCTGAAACTGCAAATTACAAGATGAATTGATTTTTTTTCGATGTGGAGTCGCCTGTTGAGGGATGTTCTACACACTGGGAAGGGGTGGATTCACTTTTTGCAGTGCTGCCAAAACAAAGATCCAGCTTTAGGCACTACAGTGCTCAGCTGAGCTCCTTCCTAGGAAGGAATTGTGGATGAGCAAGAGCAGCAGTTCCAGTCCCACCAAAGGCAGAGCAGATTTCCCTGCACACCCACACTCTGCCCCAGGAGCAGCCTCTAACCCTGCCTGGAAACCTGATCCCGACTGCAGCAGCTCCCAGGAGTGATGCTCCAGTGCCACACCCGGTTTAAGGAAAATTTCCAACCTTATTTTAGTACTTAATTACATAACTTCAAACACTGCCCTTCTCGTTTCCAGGCTCCGTTCCCCATGGTGTGAGTTCTTTTGTCCAGTTTGAAGTTATTTCACTGAGATAAATCAGCTTTTTACCATGGAGACTGAAAGATGGAGACTTGTAGGTGTATTATGTGTGAGAGATGTAGATTGAGTGTTGGCTTTTCCAGCTCTAATAGCTCAGGGATAAAATTCATACAAAATGATCTCTTTGCCTTCTGCTGCTAATTCAGGCTACAAAAACCTGAGAGATGCAACAGCTTTTGCAAATACTTTGCTCCACGGGAAAGGGAGATTTCAGCAAAGCTGTGACAGTCTTGCAGTGAGAAGGGCACCAATATCATCCCAACAATAATAAACAGATATAATATACAATATATATTATATAATATAGAATATAGAATAAATATATACTATATACTACATACTAATAACTAATAACTAATAACTAATATATAATATATAATATATAATATATAATATATAATATATAATATATAATATATAATATATAATATATAATATATAAATAAAACTGAAATTCTCACCCAGCTTCCACTGTGGTGAGTGACCCCACATTAATGACTTCAGATGGGAACATCTTCAGACATTACTGAAAGGTTGAACTAATTTGTAATCATTATCCCCTGGCCCCCCACCAAAAAAAAACCCCAAAACCACAAGACTAACACTCACCACTTGGGATAGTTTTCAGAGGTCAAGAAAATAAATGTTAAGTCCATGTTTTTCATTAATTTCTACCACATAATTCTCCTCCAAACAGATTTTGGAAAGAGAGAAGTAACAAGTCTTGCCTGCGAGGCACACAAGCAGCAGAAGGTACAGGTTTTGAATTGGCTTTTAAGGAGTCAGAAAAGCCACAAAGCTGCCAGCTGGTAAAATTTAGTTCCAGGTCCTTGGTTCAGAGATACAGACAGTCCAGAGATGAACAGAAGCAGCAGCAGTTTGCAGCTGAACCGTTCCTAGCAAAATCCATTTACTTTGGGCATTTTTGATGATGAACTTTTGCACTTGTTCCTGAAGTTGGGCTCGAAGGACAGTGACTGATAACTCGGAGGAGAGCTGAAATTGGAGCTCACAGCCTGAGCACAGAACACAGCTCAGTGGAAATAAATGTGTGTGGAGGTGTTCCTGTGCAACCCAGCCCCATCCATCCTCAGCAGCCCCAAAGGCTGCAGCAGAAGGGTTTGGGAACAAACACAAACTCTGGGCTGGAAGTTCTGCCCTGAGCTGAGGCTGAGGCTGAGGCTGAGGCTGAGGCTGAGGCAGAGCAGGGTCACTCTCCAGCCCACCCATCCCCAACCCTGTGCCCAGCCACCCCAGAGCTTCACTGAGGGACAAATTTGCAGCCAGGAGAAATAAAGGGTGATTTTGTACCAAATTCATTAAATAAACTGCCAGGAGGGTTTTTTGCACCTGATCCTCCTCTACCACTTAGAATTGCAGCCCACATAACGTGGAGGAGGATGTGGATGCTGCTGGTTTTGGTCCAAGAACGGGGTGAACAAAGCAACACCAGCTCACACTGGGGGCTTTTGCTTTCCTCCCTCCCTAGAGACAGCACAAGGACACCAGGAATGTCCCTCTGGGCTCCACATCCTTGCAGAGCAAGCCCTGGGACAAGGTTACACATCACACCTGACACCTCAGGAAATGAGAATTGGCCGAGGGGGAGCTTTGATCCTTAATTATTGCAGCGTGGCAGCGTCGCTGTTTAATTCCTGCCTCACAGACACGAGTACAACAGGTGCTTTCACACCTCAGCTCTATTCTCCTCAGGCATTACCCTGCTAATGCAAGTTGCTCCCTTCTATTGGCAGGGAATTACAGAACCATTATTGCATGTTCATGAGGGAAAGCTCCAGATAGCAGGAGGTCAACAGGTTGAGCTTCACTTATTTTGGCACTGTCAGCAGTTGGTATTGCTCGTCTTTCACGATAAAAAAGTCTCTCCTTATGCTGAAAGGTAAAAAAAAAAACCCCATACTTAGCTTTTATGTCTTGGTAATGCAGGCATTTGGTTTGTAAAAGAACAGCCCAGTTCTCATTCAGATAAAAATACTGACTTGCACAAGGACTTACTGTTAAATGCTTGCTTTGGGTTTTATATTTAAAGTCATGTAAAAAATGCAAGTAAAACTCAGCTTCAATTGCATGTTCCTTGCCCCTTGCACTTTGTAGTTCTTACTGAATGGAAATAGGTGGGATTTTTTCTCAGGTAATCTGCAGCAAGCATGGCTCTTTGTGGGGGTTCAGAGTACATCAAATTTGAGCCTGACAAGACTCTACCCAGACTCCCTAAATACTGGGGCTGGGCTAAAGGATCACAGGGGAATTTTACTTCGATATGGCTATTGCAGGGATTGTCTTGATCCAGAGGATTGAGGGAGTGCCCATCCCTGGAGGTGTCCAAGGAATTCCTGGCTGTGGCACCCAGTGCCCTGGGCTGGGTGAGGAGGTGGGGATCAGGCACAGCTTGGACTCAGTCTTGGAGTTCTTATCCAACCTAATCACCTCTGTGATTCTGTGAGGCTTTCTTCTTCACCTTCAGGGGCAGTATTTACTATCCTCACTGCATTACAACCTTGAAAGGAATTTCTGCTCTCCCATTCCAAACCACTTAAGAAAATTCTGTTTGTCACTCATTAAGCAGCTGTAGAGAACCACACGAAATTATTAATACCACACGGCTGTGCAAACAGCAGGGAAAAAATGGTTACCACATTTTCCTCAACAAGCAAGGCAAAATCCTTCCAATTAACATTTTAATTAGGAAATGCACTCACCATGAAAGTGTCTGCATTTTCTTAAAGGTTGTAGCTCAGTCTCCCTTTAATTTTTTTCACAGCATTTTTCACTGTGGCTCTATTGGAGATTGGATACCCAGCAGCAAGGAGGGAGATTAAGTGAATTATACTTTTAGCTCATACTTTATTCTCTTTACTTTAAAACTTCAGGAACTCAGGCATCTATTTCACCCATCATTTATCCTTGGAGAGCAAGGCAGCTTCAGGGAAAAAAGCAATTACCTACTATGGAAAGTCTAGTAGTTACAATTACAAAATAATAAAATGTCAAAGACATGTCTAATTTAGATATAGGGTTTTATACTTTTTAGCTTAGTGAAATAGTACAAAATACTCTCTGTAATTATTCTATCCATCAGGTGGAATCACTCCTTTGACTGATACCAAATGTGAACCCACAAGTGTTTATACAGCAGATCTGAGCGTGCATTAGAAATCAGCAATTGGAAATCTATTTTGCTTACTTTGTCACCAATAATGGAATTACAGCACTAAAAAACACTTTTCCTTCTTGAATACACTAAGCAGAACACATCTGTCTCTAGAGTGAGAAGAATTCAACTTCCCTTCCTCTTGGTTCCTGGAAGAATTCAACATCCCTTCCTCTCAGGAGGAAGACTGACAGTCCCCACAAAAACAACTCAACTCCCCCCACAGCCACCTCTGGTTAGTGCTTAACAAAGGAATCCTCATAGTTCATAAATCTTTAATAGCAGAAACAAATTCCAAAGGAAGAGCAATAGCAAAATGTACCCAAACTTTTCACTGAAGCTGTCTGAGCAAAATGATCTTTACCCAACCCCACGGCGCTCTCTGGGATGATGGATTCCTGCACTGCAAATCCTTCTGTGTGTGCTGCCAGCTGAAGCTCTGCTGATCTTTACATGGTGATAAGCAGCACTGCAAGGTGGCAGAGAGAGGGAAGAGATAAAACCCTTTATCAGATAATCACAGACTCTGATAGAGCCCAGCATAGCCCAGCTCTCTCTGCTGAGTGCCAGCAGCACAGCCTTGCACCTCAGGTGCTGCTGAGCTCCACTCCTGACCCTGACATGGACATTAGAGCCATGGACTGGCCCAAATGTGGCAGAAATAGCTGTGGGGATGCCATGCAGGAATGTTCTACTGGGGAGCAGACCCCAGGTGATCACCAAGGAGTCAGTGCTGGGGTTGTCCCTGCTCTGCAGGAGTCCTTGGTGTGACAATGTGCTGCCTTCAGCTTCCTGAGCTGCCACAGCAGCCAGGCCTGGATGGGGGAAAGGGGACAAGGTGCAAAATAAGAATGAAAATGGAGATAATGCTCAGGCAATCCAGCAGGCAAAGCTAGGGAGAAGCACTCTGCACTGCCTCAGACATCAAGGTCTACATCACAGCCAGGCTGTGGGGCAGGAGAGGGACAGAGAAGCCAGGGGACATCCCCTCCACAGGGGAGCCAAAGCCTTTTCCTCCACCTTGGAGACACCAGCACCAGTAGGTTCTTGGCAAAATTCAAGCATGAGGACAAATTGTTTTGTCTCAGCCTCAAACGAGCAAATCTAGCATTGCCCAACCCCTTGTTCTGTTTAGAGGTCCAAACCCTTGGGATTGTGCATCTTTAAGACCTGAAGCCCACGGTGGTACAAAATTCATCCCAGGACTAAGTGAAGGGGAAAAATAACAGTTGGTTATGGCCAAGGTTAGTGAATTCTTCATCATAAATTAAATTTATGCAGCATATTAAAGTTCAATATTTGAAGGGTTTTTTTATTCTTTCAGACTGTTCCAAAATGACATCTAGAAAAAGGAATGAGGACAAAGAAGCTGGCTTTAAAATAGAACCACACAGATTTAGGGCCAACATTCTGCAGTGGTTTTTAACTTCAGTAAGAGAAGCCAAATGACCCAGGAGCATCTTTTCAGCCCTGTTTTCTAAGGCTGCTGCTGGGCAGTGGCTCTGTTCCTGAACCACATTCCCTACTGTTCTCTTTCAAAAGCAGCATCTGCCCAGATGTGCATGAGGAAAACCAAAAGAGGGGGGTGGAAAATGAGAGTGCAGCAATGCCCGGGATCTTTATGCAAAGCTCAGGGAGTTCCCACAGCTCCCAGCACAAACTCCTGCAGCACCTTCCCCAGCAGGGCAGTCCTGGGGCAAGGTGAGCCAGGCTGAGCAGGGCACAGCGAGATTCTCAGGCAGAGCTGCCAGGGCCTCCTCCAAAGCAAGGGATAATCACTGCTGTGCCCAATCCAGTTATTATCATGGCACACGTTATTCCTGTCTGAAGGGGAAATCGAATAAATGGAGCCGTCTAAAGCTCAGATTTGTGGCAGGTTTGTCTCCATAGCCTTCGTTTCCTTCCCCACCCAACTCAGAGAAGCAGAGTCTCTGTGAAATGAGGAGCCCACGCCTGCAGAACAAACAAGGCTTCCCTGGACACAGTGCAAGATCTGAAAAGCTCCTTTGAGAAGGAGCACTGAGCACTTTGGTGGTAATCTAGGTAAGATCATATGAAGATAATGTTTAATCAAGACTAACACCATCTGCTCCTGCTGGCTGGATCCGTGGAAGTGCTGCCACCAGGACACTGGGAGATTCCATACTCACCACTCCTGTCAGCTCAAGACAAACCTTGCTCTGAGCTGGGCACTTGGCACACCTCACAGACTTGGACACAAATCTGTGGGTCACTAGGAAAGCTTCCAGCCAGAAACAAGTCAGTCTAAGCTTTTCTTCAGTTCTTTATAGGCTGAGGAAAATCAAAACAAGTGATTAAGACGGTTCTTTGCTTCATTAACAAATATACAAAGTTTTATTTTGTTTATTAGATTGGTTTTCTGTATGTTAACATGATCATAGCAGTTATAACCCACATTCACAGCAGAAATTTTCTAAGAGCATTTTGCAACACTAACTGCTGTATCAGAAATCCTTAAGAGAAACTTATCTTCAGCTACTCAGGTAACTTGAATAATAAAGTGCAAAACCACAATAAAATTTGACAGACATATGTCCCAGCTCATATTCAGTGGAAAAAAAAAAGGTTTGTAAGACCACTAGATATGGATTCACTGCACACAACAGAAGAGTGTGACCTGAAGACACCAGTTTTCAAGTTTTCCCATTACCAGACATTGATTACAATGAATAATTTTCCATTACTTTTAAGGGTAACATATAGAAATCACAACGAGGTTATAAATAAAACAAAACACATTGGCCAGACAACCTGAAGCTTAGCCCTGTATTTGGTACCTTTTACCCAATAAAGGTTTTGGGAAGAACTGATGAACAGGAAGAGTTCATTTCTTGATGATTTGTCTGATTTGACAAGGAATCAACTGGCAGGACGTAACACAGCAGCTTCTTTGGGACACAAGCCATAAATGGTTTTTTTATATCTATTTTTTACCACCCTTAGACATAAACATGGTCCCATTCAACTAACGATTGCCAGCACTAATTACTGTCCTGCTCAATCCAAGAAAACAGAAATCTCAGAATATTATGGGAATTAGGTCCAATTCATAAAATATAACCCAATCTTTTGTGTCTCTCCCTCCCTACAGCCACTGCTGCAGCCTCCCCAGTACCAAACTCTTTTCAAGGCAGGTGAAATATCACAAACTCCAGGTGCCTTTCCCTTCCTTCTCCCTGACTAACTGATCTCCATGAAGCCCTTTGGAGCTATGACTTGAGCGAGCATCATCCACAAGGAACACTCCTCAACCCTTTTACTTACAGAATGCAAAGATGCAAATTAAATATTACTCAAATTTAGCCAGCTCTAACATTGCTGCTCTTCTCCCACTTGCCAAGAAATGACACTTGAGCAGGCCAAGCTTGAGGAAACAGCAGAAAGTTTTAAGTCTGAATTGGTTCTGCATCCCTTTGCCACATGACTAAGCCCAGTTTGCTAAGGACACAAGACACCACTGCCAGAACAGAGCAAGCTTCAAGGACCACGTCCTGCTCACAGCTCTACGTGTAACCAAAATTGCACAACATACATTCCTAAAGAACTCATTTGTACACAATACTCTCCTTCACATGGTTCTATTTCACTAGAGTCAGTGCTCTCATCGAGGAAACAATTCCATGCACAGACAGACAGCAGAACATCCAGTGCTATTTGGGAGGCTGCAGTTGCATTTGCCCCCATTTTGATCCTTTTCAGCAATCACCAAATGCAAGGGCCCAGCTGTGGTACCTGGGATAAGGCACTTGCCCCAGAGGAGCAGTACAGCACCAGGCCAGTGCCAGGCAATCTGGAGGTACCTTTTCTTCACCTTTAGAGCCAAACAGGGAATAGTTCTGTAGCAATTGTGCTCTTTCAGCCTGGAGTGCTCCTCCTGCAACAGCTTGTGCAGCTTTAGAAGCTGCTTCACATTCTTCCCTAAACTTCCTAGTTAGATTTTGCAAACTTGCAGGGGTTTATTCTGTTTCCAAACCAGCTCGAGGTGCACTTCCAAGGGGCATGAGAGAGATTCGTCAGAACTTGTGAAGCTTCACCAGGAAATCACAAAGAGAAAATTTCCACCTGTCCAGCAGCAGCTCTTAACCACCTACACAGCCAAGGTTTGCCAGTCGAGGTCTCACATGATTTCAATTCCCTGAAAAAACAAAGTTGCCTTATGGCATGCATAGTAGAGATATCACTAGTGCTACCTGGAAGAGTTCTAGCTCCAATCCTCCTCCCTCCCAAAGGAAACAAATTCAAACCCACTTATCTCAAGAGTTTCAATTCAACCTCTGCTTCAAATAATCCTGTGCTCCAAACCTTGGAATAGCCTAGGAGTAAAAAACCTGTTAACTCACCACCAACAGAAGACTAAGAAAGAAGTGAGATCTAATTTCTATAAAAAACAAAAGCACATCTCACTTCTGGGTTTATTTATTACTTTCTCAAAGACATTTTAATATAATTATTCTGATATTCTGGTCTAGATAACAACCAAAATCTCAGTTTTAAGGAAAACCCCTCATTTTACACTAATTTGAACTCCCGGTAGCTTTAAGCACCCAAATAATTTTAATTTTTTTTTCTATTGAATGAATGTTCTGCAGTTCTAGAAGGATGAGTTATGCACTTTTGTTCACATACAAAAAGACAGTCTAACAGATGTAAACTATTTATTGAATATTTGCCACCAATATTGTTAAATACATAATCTTGCAGTTTTCCGCTTTCAAGTTAAAATATCAGAAACAGAACACCAAATATTTACAATTCTTATAAGGAATGTTACATAATGACACATTAAGGCGTAAATTCTTTTGGCTTATAATTCTGAAAAGAATGATAATAGCAAAAAGTGATGCAAAATCTTTCTCGTGAGATTATGATTAAGCTACAATGTTTTACAAAAATATGGTGTAAGATGGCAATAATCCCATTCAAAATCCTGCATTAGGCCCCTCGAGAGGGGCTGATAATTTATACAGTCAAAACTTTAAAATTTACATATAAAGGTACCCTATCCACCATTGAAAAGTACAACTCTCAACATATACAGTTTTCAGGCCACAGTTTTGAAGGTCTGGAGTATCAAGTTGGTTTGATGAATTAGTCGGTTGGCACTTATGAACACATTTATTGCCCTGTGGAAAGAGAAGAATATTGCTTCAGACACTTCTAGAAACACAGCATTGGAGAAACCCAGCGTTATTGGCACCTCTTTGGAAAACTGGCTTTGAAAATTGGAAGCCCAGGGTTGTTCCAGCCTGTGCTGACCTACCTGAAGCTCCCTGCTGGCAGCCAACCAGCCTCATTTGCATAGCTAATCCCAGAAAAACTGTGTTCATTTGGCAGGAACCTAAAGAATTTGGCACTCAGTCGTCACTGACACCTCAAATCCTTTCCTTAACGAAGGGAAAAACGAGGAGCAGATGATTGGGGCTTGGAACCAGATGATCTTTAAGGTCAGAGCCATTTTCTGACTCTGTGATTGTTAAACACCTTTCCAAAGCTGAGCTCTTCACCCCCCGGGGAATTTCAGAACTGGCAGCTCCTTCCTCCAGGAACACTAAACGTGCACATGTGACAGCAACACACAATTTTAGTTACCTTTCTGCTAAGAAAACTGTGGGGTCACAGAATTTTTCAGCTCAGTAATGACATTTTTCAGCTCAGTAATGACATTTTTCAGCTCAGTAATGACGTCTGAGCATGACTTGTGTTTAGTGCTGTTACTTTCTGGGGGGAGCAGGGATCTCACTCAATGTGCAGCTCAGAGAGATTGAAATTCCCCCTGATTTCCCAAGGATAGGAAACACAAGCCTTGTGGAATTTCTTACACTGCTACAAATAATTAACACACTTGAAACTCAAGCCCACAACACACAGTACTTCTGTCCAGGAATCAAAGCTACCAAGGCCTAAACTTCTCATTTTGGTATCATCACCCCAGTTTCAGTAAGAGGAGAGAAAAACAAGAATGCTTTGATGGGAGCAGGATCCCATTCCCAGCTAGTCTCAAGACTTCTTTCTCCTTTAGAAATGCACCATCTCCTGGGTGCTCTCAGTCTTTGCCAAGCTCAACAAGAGCTGAGGTGAAAGTTGGTTCTCATCTTTTAAACAGAACACTCTGGCACTGTCAGAATCCGAGGGGGATACACTCATCTTCCAAAGGAATCACTACAGTGAATGATACAGGAATAGTGGCTTCAACAGCCAAGGTGAAGACCTGGAAAAAGCCTCAGTTTGAAGGCTAAAATGTTCAAGTGGAAAAAGATTCAGCTGAATCACTGCAGACAGTGCAGAGCACTGTGAGGGTCTATCAAGAAAGGCCAATAAAAATGTAAATCAAAGAGAACACTGCACAGATGTTTCGTGTTTGCAAATGATACTTCAACTAGGTAAATTACTTTTCTCAATAAAAAAATCCGTAATTTCTCTGTCCTTGTATGTACAGTGAGAAAAACCACACAGGAGCAGGAAATTTAACTTCTCATGTTCAAATTCAAGACTAACACCACATAGGGGTGTTATGTGGTGGTGTATCTCACAAATTTCCCTTTATTCAAAGGCATTACAGAAGAAATAGCATTTTAAAGCAGCCATGGTAATGAGAGGACACAGGTAAGGAAATAATTAGGCAAGTCCTAAAAAAGGCAGCTTCTACCCCAAAGCTTGTCCTATTTTCCTGTTAGTCAACAAAGCCTTTCCTTATGGAAATTGTCAGAACAACAGGACAAAACCAACAGGACAAAAGCATACTTACTTTCCATCTTTAAAATAGGTTTTCAGAGTATCACTGAAACTTTTGGAGTATTTTACAAACTCTTTCTTTTGGTGCTCAAGTGCCTAAGAAAACAAAAACACCAGGAGCAGAGTCTTAGTTCACATGTTGTTGGGTACAGTAAGAACCTTGAGGTTAAACTGATCAGAAAATTGATTATTGTTACATCAAGAATAAAAATTTTGTTGGTTTTTTTTTTTCTTTAGAAGAAACAAAGAGAAATCATTTTCTTTCTATAAAACTGGGACCTATCATACAACAATTTTGTTGTTAAAGCATGGTGGCATTGACCAGCTAAGCTTTCCTGTTCATCCTTTGATGCAAAGGATGCCTCCCCTTTTGCTGTGAGAAATATTGGATGAGAGTTGGTGCACGTACCCGCCGGTTCTGGTACTGGTATTTCTTGAAGACATTATTTACTGTGTCAAGGAGCTCCTTTATTGCACTTGCTATGTCTCTGTTGGACAAGAAAAAGAGAATTTTAATATCCTTAGGAGATGCCATGAAATGCTGCAGTTTAATCCCTTTCTAGCAGTCAAGTACTTCTTAAAACAGTCTCTACAAAGTGTCAGGCATGGTGCACAAAAACAAATGCAGAGAGCAGGGTTCTGGGAATTCAGCCTAGGAATCAGCAAGTTTAGTCAAGTGAAAAGTAATTCAAGTAATTTCTAGTAAATTCAAGTAAAATACTCAAGTAATTTCTAAGTGGGATCAGGCTCTCTTCCAATGGGAACACTGCTGCTGCATCTCCACAGCATTTCAACATTCAGGCCCAAATACAAAACAACTTTGACCTCTCCATGTGCAGAAAAATCCATCATACTGTACTTACTTGATTGTCTGAAGAAACCTCACTCTGTCATTGATCTCATCAGGAATCTTACTAAGAATCTGTTTAAGTGCTCGTGCCTTTTCATTAAGATCTTGGAATTCAGGTTCAGGTCTTTCAATCATATACTCTGGCAGAAAGAACACATTGAAAACCATTAGTTGGTCCTCAAGTGTGTAGTGAGAGCTGCAAACAGGACCCAAAATGCACCAGGATGGCCCTGGGGGATCTGAAGGTGAACAGCACAGGAACAGCCATGCCCAGAGAGCTGCAGTGAATGAACCCTGTGTGAATCAGGACAGAGCAACAATCACCTTCATTACTGCATGGTGGAAAAAGAGCCCATCTTCCTTTATTTGAGACATTAAAGTCATCAAATTCAGCATTAAAATAACTTAAAGCTTACAGTATATTCTCCTTCTCTGACAGTGTAACTACTGCTTTTAATTTGAAGCAGGGAAAAAAAAGAGGATGTTATACTCCATATTTGCCTCTTCCTGGTTGTTAGCACTGAAAAAGGTGAACTGTGCACCCATAAAAACATTGTTCTGAACATTCATTTTCCTTCTTTCTTTATTAGTCAAGTACGGTTTTCAGGGAGATTTAATTTCCCCAGTACTGGTATTCAAAAAATACAAATATTCTTCTACCACACTGAAAAAATTCTACTAAGAAACAAATAATCTCTTCTCAAAAACAAAAAAAGAAATAAAGAATTGCATGTTCCTAGTTAACAGTGTAATTAAAAATACAGTTATTCAACACAAGATTTATTACCTTCTACATCATCAGCTGCCATACGCAGAAGAGACTCTGTGAAATTTACATCCACACTTTTTTTCTCCAAAATTTTCATTATGATGTCTTGTGTAAGACCTGGATTTTCTTTTTCAGCCTGTACAGCAGAGAAAGTGTATATTCTTAAATATGCAAGGCCTGGACATTGCAAGCACAAAGGCAGATTTTCATGTAAGTTGCTTCAGATCCTACAGGAGTTTGATAGAAACTTTGAAAGTCTAATGGCTTTAGACCAGTAGATTACATTAAAAACCATTTTTCCACTACAAAATTCATTTTTCTTGGACTATATCACTGATTTTGTATGAATAACTTTTCCAATAAGCCCTTGCACTCATTTTAATTTGAGTAAGAAAGGTTTTAATGAATGTCTCTATCTTGTTATATTTTCATAAACACTGAGCTTTGAGACAAAGATATTGTATCCCCTGGAATTAAATTCCCTCCAACACAGGTGCTACTCCCCCACCTTCCCCATGACATTTTATAAATGTGCCTCTCATGAATCACATCATATCCCAGCTCAGACATCAGCTGGGAATTGCTCTTTCAGAAAAAGCCCAGCTTTTGATTGATGACATATCTAAGTAAAGAGCTGGACTAACACTGGAGCTGTTCACACTACCTGTGCTGCTACCAAAAATCTGCTCTGTGTGGAATAAAAATGAGCCTGGGTGGGTTTTTGAGCTGGCACTGCCATTTTTACCAACATCTCAGTTTAACATCATTAGCACCCAGCTTAGCTCCTCACAAATTGTGAAAACACACAAAGCCAACTCACACTTGTAGGAGCTTCATTTGAGGCTAAAGACCATCAGGGTACCCTTAGATTTAAGTGCAAGAATAAGGAGGTATCACAGAATTATGCAGATGTTAAGGTAAGTCAGGCCTGCAATTATTTTGTTTCAATATTTCAAAAGATCACCACTTCAATGCAACAACATAAAGGAATATCTGTATTTTCACTCTAGGAATACAATGAAAAGCTGGAAGAATCTTTTTTTCATTTACTGCTGGATTTCTACACAAACACTGAACTTCATCCACAAAAAATCCCATTACCATTGACTTTATAAAGTCTTCTACATGCCTATTGCTCACGAGCACCTATTCTACAAATCTTGTGGGTTTTACACTAAGTTTATTATTTATTCACTGACTGCTCCCTCATTTAAGCTTTTGTTCTATATGGACAAGAGAAGAGTCTGTTTGTTTAAAATTGCTCATTGAGATTTCTACTCATGACATCTGCAGACATCTCAAACTTCCAGTTCATGCAATTGTCCACTTTATTTTGAGACTACTGGATCAAGGATGAGGTCTTAGATAAAAAGACAAGGAAACAAGAGAGCTGACCTTTTAGCTTCATCATACACAGCTTACTTTTGAAACAACCATTTTTCAGTGCAAGTTACTTCTCACCTTAATAAAAGCTGCTCTCAGTGTCTGAGCTGCAGACAGATTTACTCTTTCTAGCTGCAATAAAAGTTCAGAATTAAATATTAGCAATTCTGTTGTTATCAGAACAAAACAAGTCAAGTAATCACACATTGCCTGATAAAGCAGAATGGAAAGGGGAATTGACAGAAGCTTTGAAATTGCCGGTCTCACTTCAGAGATACAATAAAGTTAATCCCAAAAGGAAGAGTTCCCCCCCCAAATGAAAACGAAAATCACTGGATGTATTTTGCAGCAAAAGTTTGAGAGAAGATTTTTAGAATACCTTGTCAATCTCTGATACTCACAAAAAAATAAATATCCTATTAAATTATAACCATTAGCAGTAAAACTAAAATGCATCAAGCTGTTGATAGGTTACAGTGTGTTATTTCCTGCCACAGAATACCAGACCTGGCATGTTTGTGAAAATCCTCTGTTAAAGGTAAGAAAAAAGCTCAGGACCAAGACAAACAGCAACCTTTGATGAGCATGAAACTAATCATGGCAAGGAGGGTGAAACAATGCAGAGAGAGATAGGGAAAGCTTTCATTCCCAAGATGAACAACCTGTTACTGCAGCCACATTTCCCAAAATAAAGGGGATTATTGCATTCCAGGGTAATCTGGAGCTCACCTCGTTAAAAACAGGGTACATGACAGCATAGAGAGGCATGGAAACCATAGAAGTGGTCTCTGCTTCATTCTTCATCTCTTCCATTGTCATCCTCATTCAAAGAGCCACTTCTCAAGGAAAACACTATAGAAGCAAAAAACTCCTCATTCACTGAAATGTTTCTTCTTTTTCCTCGTTGTGCAAGAATACTTGAAGAACTTGGAAAATATATTGTCCTTAGGGTGTGTGAGAAAAGAGAAAACAAACACACAATTACAAAAGCTTGAGTGACAGGTTCTAAAATGACAAGGCACAGATCAACGTGAGTTTTACTGCCTAAAAACCAGGGATTTCTTAGGACATGAGTCAAGTAAACGTGGAATGACCACTTGGTGTAACTTCACAACCCTAACTGAAATCTATTAAGTGAGTATTTCAAAGAAAAGGTGCTACCAAAAGTGGTTTTTTCCTTCAAGTTTTTATGGAATCAATTTTCCTGAAAGCAGGGATTTTATGTGATATTTACAGAAATCTTGCTACCACTCCTAGGCAGCACCATAAGGTTCCTGACAAGTCCCATCCAGAAAAAGCTTGGAAAGCACTACATGCTGCAGCCCCAAACCTCATACAGATGCATTGTGACTATTAAAACTACCTATAAATACTCTGTATTTTTGCACATGTGATTCTGCTGGAGATCAGTGCCTGCTTTCCACCCAGCTGAATTTGAACACTACATCTTTGCTTTTATATAAGCTGAAGTCATGTTTCCACTCAGGGTGTGCCACCAGCTATGTTAACTCAATGGAAAATTATTGTTCCAGTAACTGAACCTCTGTTTTGGAAGTTCTCCACCCAGTCCAGCTCATCACACCCAACATGGAAGGGCCACTCACTGCTCAGACCCAGAAATTGTGTGGAAAAGAAAAAAGGTCACCTTACAGCTGATAAAAATCCCTTTTTCCAGCCTGCTGTATTTTCTGTTCATCAGATTCTTTTAAAATATTTTATGATATAATTGAGTTTAAAGACCTGAAGTCCAAGTTAGGAATAAAGATAAAAAGAAATATATTAACAGTTTCAATTTTTAGATTTGCTTGGAGTATTTAATGCACTAGAAGAGGGTTTTTTTCCTCCCAGCAAGCTCCAGACACCAGACATTTGCATGTCTGCGTAATTTATTGACATTTTAGTAAGAAGTGAAGAGAGTGAAATGATAAGAAACAGCAGAAGCTGCTACAGCAATCAATATCACTTCCTGAGAGCATGAACAGGTTAAAAACATGACGAGAGATTTCTTCAAGCCATATTCCTCATTATGCTCTGCACTGGATAAAGATCTTCAGGCTGTTTAAATAGAAGAACAGGTATTTTTTGTCCAGGGCAGAAATGTAGCTGTTTAGCCATAATTACACAAGGGAAATTTGTTATTGATTACAGTCAGCACAGAGAAGAACTTGGATGACTACAAATATTGTGCACCTCATCGGAGCTTGTGAACAGTAAAATCTGAATAAAAACTAAGCACGACTACAGTAAGAACTTTATACAAGTCTTGTGACATGGACTGCTTCTTGCAAAACCTCACTTGGTTTCTCTTGCTGGTCCAACCCCAACATGCCACAGATGAGCTGATTCCTTCAGCCCCAGAAAAGGATTCCTGAGAATTCAGAAAGGGGTCTGGATGGATGGAATCCATCCACACGCATGGAACTGCAAATATCAGGGGTCACACAACGTTATCACCTACACCTGGTATTTTACAGCTGTCAAGAATATGGAAGAATATAAGGGAATATTCATCATTCCTCAGAAAGTTGAGTGCTTTTCCAAGAACTTGTTTCAGTTACATAAATTCATGCAAGGTCTGCTCTCATGGGGGGAGGGAACTTGTCTGAACAAGTTTTCACTCCCTACTGCAGGTACAAGCTGTCCCATTTATTATCCATGTGTATTCCCTGCTGGTTAGAGATCTGTTTGTTTTGCTGCTTAATTCCTTGTTTCTGGAAGTTCAGTAAATATCCACTCACACATCTGACAAGCACCACCTGAATTCACAGATTAATTTACTGCAGGTTTTTATCTGTATTCTCAGAGTAAGTTTTTAAAATTGTTAAATCAGGTCACTGAACATTGTTCTACTCTACCCAAAAGATTTTTATCATGGGAAGAAGGGCAAAAAAGGACAAAATTGCCATTAGATATAATTACTTTGTTTTTATGGGTTAGCAGTATCCACACACACACACAAAGGGAAATACTAAGTGAAATGATGGATTTTTATGATGATGAAAACCTATTACACCGTGGGCTACCATGAAGAACTCATTTTCTCCTGAAGAGCCATAAGCTATTGTTACTAATCCATGGTACAGTTAAAACCCTCATATAAAAACAATTATACATTATCTATTACCTCTTTTCCAGACACTGACACTCTTCAAAAAAAAAAAAAAAAACAACACTTGGATTTATATTAACACAAAGGATACTGATTTTGCAACTGAAGAGGTGGATTTATATATACATGCACACAAGAAATACTTAAGAACAGCAAATGCTTTTGTTGCCAAGGTATTAAAAGAAATATATTCAATATCTCACACTGCTTGTTCATTATTTCAGAAATCCTCCTATTTTCCAAAAGATACACTAGGAAGCATCACAGTGTCATGCAAGTACCTGACTGCTGATATTCTCAAACTATTTATCTTTACAGTTAGGAATCAACTTCACATCTTTTGGATGTAACTTATTCACTTCAGTCTCTGCTAGTGGTAAATAGAAAGAATAATTGTCTTCACAAAAACTCCATGTTCATCGTGTTACTGAAAGTCACTTTGTCATAGCTGCACTAAACCACATCAAATATCCTTGAAGGAAGTCTCAGTCCTGATTAGGAATCAAATCCTCATGAGAACTGAAGTTTCTGTTCTATTTAGATCAACTATCAGCAAGTCCACTAACTTTCAAAATGGCCTGACTGAAGCCAAAGTTTAATGCACATTATCATGCAGCAGGGAGGAGCTTTCAGCATTTCTTTTAGGATGTGATCAAAAGCAGCTCTGCACAGCTGCCAGACTTCATGACAGTGTCTTGTAACAGCTTAACTTCAGTTCCTCCAATCTCAAAAGAGTCTTTTCTTTCAGGCGAGTTTACCCTAGTTTCATCTGTCATCTGGTTTCTGACATTCCCAAAAAAGGTGGAATAAGATTCCATGAGAAGGTGATTTACTAGGACACAGTGGAGTGGTACAGTGGAGAAAATCCTGGAAAACTGCTGTAAGATCTCTAAAAGGTGTTACTCTGCTGGCAAACTTGTTAATTGGTCTGAGGGGGCAGGCGAGGAGAAGACAGCAGGATGCTGCCATATCTTACACTGAGTGTCAGCCTGATCTTCCTTTTTGTTACAGTGACCCCACAGATCCAAATCTATGAGCAATGAGAATCCTGGGAAAAAATGTACAGAATGACACAGGGAATTTAAAGAGAATCTAGTTTTGTGCTAAAATACCAGTTAATAATACCAGAAGTTAATACAACCCTGACTACTCAGTCTTGACCCATCAAACACATCAGGCTGTATTCCAAGAGATGCACTAACATGGAATATGTGCTTTCACTGTCAGGATAAATCTCACATTCTAACCTTTAAGCCTCAGCACTAAAATATGATCCCAGCCATTCAGCAAACAGGGAGAGAACTGGTGTATTTTAGATGAGGAATAGATTTGGAAAGGTTCTTTGACAGACAGTTCTATTCCCCCACAGTCACCCCATGACATTTTAAATCATTCAACTGAACTTTAGCAGAAAAAAAAACCCCAAAACCCAACCCCTACATTAAGATAAACTCCCTGTAAGCCAGAAAGGGTGAAGAGCACAAACCACCACACTTCCCCAATGTACAACCACCACTATCAGTGGCTAAGGTGACACTTTGCTTTCTCTAACGAGTGTCATTTACTGACACAGACTTTTGGTCATGCACTTAAATCAAGTAGGAGAACTGCAGAGCAGCTTAATAGGAACACAACCACCACCACAGAACTACAGCAGGCAAAATCTTCCTCAAATCCACACCTGCTCCTAGGCCAGGCTGAAAGTGAGCAGGGTTTGCATCAAAGAAAGGTGTTTGTGTAACACAATCTTCTGAAGCAGTGCTTAAAGCAAAGAGAGCAGACTCTCATGATTTCAACTTTTCAAGTTCTAAACCAACAGAAACATTTGGTATCAATTGGCAGGGTTTCAGTTCTGTCATCAGCAGATCTACCTCTGCACTGATGTTGTCTCTATTCCCTTCTCCAGGCTCCATCTACCTTAGATCTGGTAAGTGCTTAGACATTAATATTCTTTTTTAGAAAAGTACTACAGAGGAACAAGGCCCAAGGCAATGATTACAAATATTATTTCAATGGTTGGCTTCTAGCAAAAATCACAGCTCCATTCCTGTTAGAAAAGACTACCTTACTGCCAAGAGGTTCTGCTCCACTTTTTGCAGTGAGGATTCAGGAAGAGGTTTCACCTTTAACTTGATCTGAGATCCCTGAATTACCAGAAAACCTCATGCAAGTCCAGGAAGAAAGAGTAGGGGAAGGGAAATAACAGCATAAATTCCATCTGAATTCAGAGGCAGAGCTTGAATCAAAATGTAAGACCAAGGTGCATGGGAGGAAGGAGTTTAAGTAATCTACTAATTGCTGTTGCAAAGTTTATAGGAGTAAGAAAAAAAATTGCAGAATATACTCTTTCAACTATGTACACACCCCACACATCTTGGTAACTCTGTTTCTCTCATTAATGGTCACCTGATTTAAAAAAAACCTCAACCCACACATCTTTACCTGCCACTGTATTTCAGTTACCAATTGCAATTATTTCCCGTTGTATAACTTAGATTATACGATACAAAGCTTCAAAGTTTTGTGCTTCAGATACAGAATTACCTTCTTTCTTTTTAAAACTGAGAACACAGTATGGGTGGATTCACTGGGATTAGCATACAGATCAAATGTTAAGATAACAATCTGTATTTTAAAATCAGCCATGATAACAAGAAACTTAAAAGGCAGCCTACTGAACTCATTCCACATCCTACTGATTCTTACACCAAACAGTTTCACTGAAGAGTTAATAAAAGGAATGTCACCAGCAAACAGCACTGAAGTTTTCAAAGTGTCTTCAAATGCCTCTCACTAGAACAGAAATACAGTTTTCAAACATCTCCACACATGTGTAACAGTCACCTGCAGTAAAATTCACCCTGACAAAGCAGAACTGCTTATGCATTTGATTACTGTAAGAGCAGTCCTATGACTAATTCAGAAATGACACAGACCTGTGATAAATCCAAGATGTCTATTTTTAGAACCGTATCAACTCAAAAAACAAAAACCAAGCCTAGCCTGAAGTCAGGCTTATAATTAGTCTGTGTTCTTTTGCTGGACTTCAAAATGGAAGTGATTTAATCTGTCCTAATACACCCAGTTTGTGTTGCACATGAGACCCTACAGCCTGTGCTCCAGTTCCACCAGTCAGCAACACAAAAACTGTTATACAGCATAACTGGAACAGGTTGTCAATGTTGGAATATATAACCACAACATGTCCCCGTTTCTCTTTCTTTTTCACCTCTTTAGGAATGTGAAAGTGAAGCCATTACTTTATCAAACACTAACGGGTATGACACAGCTCCAAACGTACAAAAATACCTTCCAACGTGTAAACAAATACCAGAGGAGAATTAGTTCCTCTGATAACAGGAACAGCACAAGGTTTCAGGCACCCAGTATGTGCGAGCTGCAGGAAAGGAACCAGCCCAACTCACCAGTTCAGTGAGCAACTTAATGGGACACCCCAGCCCCGAACACCTCCCCTGACTGCTCAGTCCCTAAGGGGGGCACAGCCTGCGGAGAAGGAATCACAGAATCAATTAGGCTGGAAAAGAATTCCAGGATCATCGAGTCCAACCTTTGAACAAACCTTGTCAACCAGACCATAGCACCGAATGCCACGTCCAGCCCTTCCTTAAAACACCTCCAGGAACGGTGACTCCACCACCTCCCAGGGCAGCCCATTCCGATGTCTAATCACCCCTCCTGTGAATAATTCCTCCCTAATGTCCAACCTACACCTCCCCTGGCACAGCAAGGGGGAATGAGCCGAGGTGCCCTTTCTCCCTGCCCGCCGCAGCCACCTGACAGCGCTCCGCTCCGAGAGGACGAGCTAAAAATAATGCACACAAAAATAAAACACATCCGGGCCTGCGCCTGCCGGGCCCGGGCCGAGGGAACCAGCACCAGGCCGGGAACCCCGCAGCGGGGCCAGGCCCCAAGCCCCGCGGCCGCGGGAAGGGCGGGGAGAAGGACGAGCCCTCGGCGGCGCCTCGGGGCCGGAGGAAAGAGGTCACCGCCCGGCCGGGAGGGGAAGGGACACCCCGCGCACCTTCCCCGCACGGCGAGGCCGCCCTCAGCCGCTCCCTCAGCCCGGCCGCGCTGCCTCGTCCGCCCCTGTGGCAGCCCCGGAGGGCGCGGCGGGCCCCGCGTCCAGCCCGCGGAGAGCCGGGCAGGGCAGGGCAGGGCTCGGCACCTCACCTGCCCCGGCCCGCCGAGCCCCCGCGGCTCCCGAGGGGCTTCGCCGCCGCCGCCGCGCCGGAAGCGCCCGCGAGGAGCAGGAGGAGCAGCAGCAGGAGGAGGAGGAGGAGGAAGATCCGCGGTGTTACCACACACCAGGCGTTGTCCGGAACCGCGCGCGGGGCCCTGGGGCTCGTAGTCCAGCCTGGGCGACCACAAGCCCCACAATGCCGAGCGGATGGGGGGCGGGAGCGCTCGGCGGGGCGGAGCGGGCCGGGGCGGGGACAGTGCCCGGGCGGAGCGGGGCTCTCGGGAGCCGAGCGCAGCCCAGCAGAGCCGCGGCGGAGCGCGGAGAGGCGGCAGCACCGCCGGGCACCGGGCGGGGCAGCAGCGGCGGCGGCGGCGGCGGCAGGGCTGGTGAGTGCGGCCGTCTCTCCGCGGGGCTGTGTGACCGAATAAACCGCGTGGCCCCGGCTTATTTCGTACACCCAGCGATGCTCCGTGCTGGAGCAGCGGCGGTGCGGAGGAGCCGCTGCCCGTGCGGGGGTCGCCGGCGCTCACTCAGCGCCCGAGTGGGAGGGAGGGAGGGAGGGAGAGGGGGACGGGTTGTGCCCGCTGCGGCGGGAGAGGAGGCGGTCGGAGCCAGAGCCGCTTCTCCGACCTGCGGGAACCGGCGGGGAGCTGCCGGCAAGCCCAGAACCCTGCCCGAGCGCTCGCTCGGCTCCTGCGGGCGGCCGGGGCAGGGACGCGCTCTCTCGGCCCCGCGCAGCTGAGGCGCTCCAGCCGGAGTTGTGCTCGGGTGGAAGCTCCGCGGTGCCGTGCCCCAGAACCTGCCCTCGGTGTCCCCCGGGTCCCCGGGGCTGTTCCGGCCGCTGCCAGCCCGTGGCTGGGCTTCCAGAGCCCGCCGGGGAGGCTCCCTCCCGCCGGGGGCAGCCCCGTCCTGGCGGCTCGCTCGGCGCCGCAGCCCGTCCGAGTGCTGGCCATCAAAAGAACCAAACTTGTGCATCATTTGCCGAGGTAATTCTGCTCCTGGCAAGCTTTGGGGTTAAAAGTTTTAAATTGCGTTGCAGAAAGAGCTCGGCGATTAAAATTTAATGTTAATATTAAAGGATGCAGTCAGTTTTAGCTACGAATTTGCGTTTCTGATGTATCGCTGTTAGCGCTCTCTGTTTTTAAATGCTGGTCGCTGTTACCGAATGTTAAGGCGCACGAATTCCCCAGTGTCAAGATGGGAATGAGCAGCTAAAGCATTAAACTTGTCAGGCATTGGCTGTAAGTTCTGGCAGTGCTGGTGGCAGGGTGGGAAGAGTTTGGTGCCTGCGGGAGCAGACGGGCGATGTGCAGGTGTCCGTGAGTGTTACCCAGCTCCGGCTCCTCCTTAGAGGTGAGCAAGGGCACGGGCTGGGAAAAAAACCAGGGAAAAAGGCACCTGGATTGTTACACCTTTTTACACGTGAATTTTCTCCTTCCCACACCACCCTGTTTGGTTGTAATCAGATCGATGGATGATCTGCCGTGTATCAAATGCTCCGCGCATCCTGCTATTAAAGGGCTGCTTAAAACCTGCAGAATGCGTATGAGTTTTGTGCTGTTATTCATCTTCGAGCTCAGAGTCGTCAATTCTCCCCTCGTTTTTGGTGTGATCTGGTGATGTAGTCAAATGGAAAATGACTGCGTTCTGTGTAGGTGAGAGGTGTTTACCAAAATGTTGTAGCATAGATTGAGCCAAATGTCTCTTCAATGGTATCTTATCCTTTCAGTGAAATTAGTATGTTTTAAATAAAGCTACAAAGCTGCAGTCGTAGAGCTGCTAAAACTTTAGATTGTTATCCCCTTCCATCAATTTTGTGATACTTTTCCAGATTCTGTCAGGTCTTAGTTGGATTTTTCTTTTTGGTCTTTTTTTTGCTCTTAAGCCATGAGGCTTGGACCGGATTCACACTTTGCTATTTTAAATCCATTGTATTTTTTAGAATTACTCTGGTTTGGGTGAGTGTGACGAGGAATAGCTGTTGAGGGAAGGGAGGGAGCAGGAATGGTCGAAGGCTTTTTTTAAGGTGTGGGTTGCCTACAGAATTACACAAGGCAGCTTAAGACATAATACAATGTGAAGGCTTGTAGCAATGTGAAGTTTCCTGTTAAATGCAGTCATGAGTTCCAAAATTTGACCTCATGAGACTGTCTGTCCTGTATTTTCATATCTTCTAGTCTAGTTTGAGTTGGGATTTTTAAATTTGCTTTGACTTTGTCTCCCCATCTACCATTGTCAGCAATTTGTTCACATGTTATTCATGGACGTGTCAGTTGTCTATTTTCATATTCAGGGGTGTATAGTTCTAGGAACACTACTGTTGTAATAACTCTCTTGAAATTTATTCTGTTGATGTAAATGTTGTATTTGTGTGTAACTTAGTTCAATTTATGATCTTCTGTATCAACAAAATGTAGCAGTGAAAATGGGTTAGTGCTGGTAGAATTCTTCACAGCAAGAACTGGCTACTCCCCGCTCTTTGAAGGCTTTTTCAACTGATGTTTTACTTCTCAAAATTTCAATTTTGTTTTTTTGGGTTGCTCATCACCAGTGAAGACACATTTTTGGCATGCCTGAATACCTTTTAAAATAATTTCTAGCAATTTGTGTTCTGTGTGGGCAATACATTATTCTGTCTGTGTAAAGCACAGGCTGAATTAATATAGGGTACATCTGTCCTATACTCAGTCTTCAGGCTGTCCTTATCTGAATTAAGCCGTGTGTTCAAAATAACATTAAAAATTGGTGTGTAAGCATGGTTTTAAAAGTTAATGTTTGGTTTCCTCTATTTTACATACACTTGCCTATCTCTGATGCAGTATACTGGGCAGATGGTAGGGAAAGATGTCTGTGTAGTCAGTGTAATTAGTGATAAATGTGTCTTTAGGAATATATACATACTTGGTATCTATGAAAAAACAGAGTAGCTAAATTTGGAGAGCTCATAAAAATTTTTGGGTTTAGTTTGTGTCTTTCCAGCATGGTCTTGTGAACTGGATGACTGAACATTAGCAGAACTTAGAGGTGAGGGAAATAGCATACCATGTATTCCTGCAGGAGGACAGGAAATACTCTCTGAATCTTGAATTATTGAATTGACAGAAGGACACATTTTCTGTAAACTTCTTTGTTAAATAGTCTCGGACATAAAGCTGTCGCCACTTCAAGACAGAAAAATTAATCCTGTAGTTCAGTAATAACTGTGAAGTTTTTGGTACTTATTTTCCCCTCTGTACTTGGCATTTAAAGCAGTACGAAATGACAGGGATGTAAGGATGCCTTGATCCCATTAAGAATGTATTTTTTTATGGTGTAAATACCTTAGTGCAGTCACTAGAAGAGTTATTTTGGAGAAGGTCTGTAGCAATAAAGCAATGTGAGAACAGTTTGCTGCCTGCTTGTGGCTTGGCCAGTTCTCAATAGCATCTCTTTTGGTGGCCTTAATGAAGTATCTGTGATAAAGAATTGTTCTTATGTGGTGTGATTAAAATATTGGCTCTAAGGTCGTGTTCTGGTTTGTTTAATACACTTCAAAGCTAATGATTATGAGAACTGCAGACCGTGGCTAATGTGATAAAAGCTGCGTGAGTTATCCGTGTCCTTTTTGGGCTTTTGGAGTCATTGCAGAGCAGCTGTAGCTGTGAGATGGGAAAAGAGGAAATTTCTTATTCATACAAGCTAATGAGTTAAATGTGTGTATGGCTTTTGGGTTAATGAGATTTGACCTCCTGTGTTGTAAAGGATTTTTGGTTTAGTTCAGTGTTTAAATATTATGATAATTCTCAAGAAATATTTTTGCAGACCTTGAAACTCTTCTTTCAGGAAGAATCAATAACTACAAGTAATTTACTGTCTAGAAGAAGGAAGTTAAAACAATGTGGTTGTATTTAGTTTTAACCAACTAGCTTCCAATTTATAAGCTGGCTGTCTTTGCACTAATTTATGTACTTTATGTACTTCAGCCCTGAAGCCTTTCATCATTATATCTAAAGAAATGATTGCTTAATAATGATCTGTTTCTACTCTGCTGTGTGTGTCTGACAGCTCTAACCCCGTGATGGGCCTAATGGACAATCTGCTGCTTCCAGAAAGATCTATTCTGTCAGAATCAAAACTGAAGCTGTGCCATATGTGCAGGGGGGTGTCTCAGATGCACAAACCAAGCACTTGTTAGCCAGCACTGATCTCCCCAGGCCGTGGAAGAGCTGCAGCTCCCGTGCTTTTCTGTTTTCCTCTGTTTTTGTCCTGCATGTTTCTGTGTGCGCAGTGAGTTTGGGGGGATTTCCTCATCTCAGAAAAGAGAACTGTCGTTTCCTTTTTAACCTTTCTGCACAACACACCGAAGGCTTTGTTTTGCAGTTCTGAGAATTTTGCTCAGCACAGAAAGCAAGTGCTTTAACTACCTTTGCAGCAAGACAAAAATGCCCAAACACCGCTTACCAGTTGCATTTTGCAGCTGGTGCTGTGTGAGCAGCAATGCCATTCCAGCCTTGATTCTCCTGTGGAAGTTTGGAGGGAGCTGGAGGACTTGGACAGCTACTTTTCACTGTGATTTTTTTAACTGCCCTTGGCATGTCGAGGTAGTGTTAAGAGCGTGGGTACTTTGCCAAAGACAGCCTGTCGGAACTGCTCAGCATCACTCAGCCACTGGAGATTGCCTCCTTCCCTGGCAGAGCAGCCAAGTGCCAGGGTGTGGGGACAGCCTCCATGTCTGAGGTGATGTTTGCTGCCCTAGTTTTCCCCATACATCTCCAGTTATGTAAGTTGGAGTTGGAAAGAAAGGTCTAAAGATTTAAGGCATCATTTTTTAATTGGTACACCAAAACGACCCTTTTCCGATGTTTTTCTTTCCACATTTAAATTAAAGCAGCTCCTGGAGCAATTAATGACTGTGTACTTCACACAGCAGTTGGAGCTCACTGAAGCAACTCATGTTTTCTCTCCCAGATATCTTTTTCTCAAAAGAAGCATTTGCTCCAGTTTCTAAACTATTTAAAGCAATTAATCAAAACCTAAGACGACAAGAACAGCTTACTGTAATATCAGGTCTTCAACTTGAGATGAGGTTGATGCAAAGGGAAGGTGCCCAAGTCTCCACGAGTGTGTGTAAAGCCTGTAGGTGAATGATGACCTTTTCATCTGCTAAGAGATATGAGAAGTGGGAGGAAGAAGACAGGGGAGCCGAGTTATTTTTACTGTAAATATGTCAGTTTATTGACTTGTTAATTTCAGATTTATTCAAAAAAGCAGGAGGAGGAAACAGTAATGTCTGCCAAAAACAAAGTAATTAGTGGGAGTTGAAAGATGTCTAATGACTCTTACAAGTACTAAAGAGGAATAAACTAGTCTCTTATTAAACTGGATATGGACTTTTAAAACACTGTAGTAATTCTATTTTATCTTTAAAAGCATGTGCAATTGCATATGGTGCATAAAAACCTCTTTATTAAAGTAACATTGTTTATTCACAGTAACATTACAGGCAGAAAGTGGGGTTTTGATAAAAAAAAATGGAAAAACCAAAGCTGACTCCACACTTCTAAATTAAGAGTTCAGATATCACTTGACAAAGCTGATGTTTGAGTTGAAGATGACAGAAGAGTTTTAGATTAATGCTTAATGTGCCTGCTACACCTCCTTGGTCTAGTGTGACAAACCAGATCTTGTTTCATGACTGCATGTGCTATGGAGCAGCTTCTTTTTTCTGTGCTGGGGGACTCTGGTTGTGGTTAGTCCAATCACAGGATTCATCACCACATCTGCTCTCCTGGTTCTCTCTGTGCAGTGCTGGAGATCTGCAGTCTGAGGAGCTGGAAGGAGAGGACAGCAGTGTCTGAGGGTCTGAGGAGAAGCGAGCCCAGTGTGAGGGAGAGCAGCCATCCTGCAGCTGGGGTGTAAACCTGGGAGATGCAGAGCTGAACCCTTTAATTCAGCCCTGCTCTGGTCTGTGGTTGCTGTGATCTCATTTCCATCCTGCAGCAATGTTGACTTAAGTGTGACAGATAGGGATTATGTGTTGTCCCCAGCTGGTAATAGTGAAAGTCTGGGAGGGCTGTTTTGCCTTTGCCTCGGGTCATTCCTCTTCATCTGAGTTGGGCCTTCCCTCTTGATCCTCTGGCCTGGTTTATCCTCCTCCCTCAGTGCCCAGGCCTCCTGTAAGGATCTCCCTTTCCACGCTCTGCTTTCCTCTGCTGTGCCCACGGTGCTCTGTGCTCCTGCAGCGTGTGCTCATGAATCTCTGCTTCTTTTTATCCTCCGAGGTTCCTGAGTTCTCCCACCTGAAAATGCAGCTGTGAGGATGCAGAACCGTGTTTGTGGTGCAATTATTCACGTTCTTCCTGGTGCCCTTTGCTGTGCATGCCTGGCCAAAGCTCCTCAGTTTGTTGTCACTTGTGTGGTCACTGCAGGTGATGCCTTAGGTTTTAACTTTTCTATTTTTCAAATTCTGTACTGCTTAGAGTGTAACTCTGCAGTTCCTTGTAGCCTGGAATTTCTGCTCTCTCGTGCTGGGCAGACACAACAAAGCCTCTCCAGGCTTTGCCTTCAAGGACAGCCAGGCTCTTCTAGGCCCAAAATGTGTAACCCAAAGCCTCTGAGGGGGGAGCAAGCTGAGGGGAATTCCATCATTAAACTGGGGCTTTAATTGGAGAATTAACTGTGACATGCAAATGAACCAAAGCTATAAAGGTGTGAAGAACTCGTGACCTGGGGTCCATCTTGGGGTCCATTTTTGGAGGCAGCCTCTGGCTCCCCCAGGGTGTACCTTGAAGGCCCTTCAAATAAATATCTATCTTTATTCCCTTCCTCCTGTCTAGTCTCTGTTTCTAGGTGGCTGGAGAAGGCATCACAGGCACCAGCTCTGCTTGCTCTGAGCTGGCTGCAGGACAGTGCCTTAGATTAGTCTCCCCCACATCTCTGAGGCACAGGGAATGTCCTGGTGTCACCAAACCCCACGGGGATTTTAGAGCTTTTGGAGTCCCCACTTGCTCAGAAGCTGCTTGGCATCCTCTGCAGCTGACAGCTTCCATCTGCTCTTCCTACCATGCCTCTGTTAAAACACTAAAGAAAGCAGGATATTAGATGTATGGGAAGATACCAAGGAAAACAAATATCAGAAAAAAAGCGAGCAGAAATATTTAATTACAGGGGATATGGAGCAGCAGGGCATATAAGATACCCATGACAGTGAGTAAGAATCAAATTGACTGTAAGTAGATCTATTTTGAAGGGATGATATTCATGAAGCAAAAAATGCCATTAGTAGTTTATCATATAGAAATGTGAGGGAGGAAAATGTGCATATGATATTAAAACGCTGTGCACTTGTGGATTTGACATAACAGATAGCAGGTCCCCATATATGAAGTGACAGCAAAATACCCTTTAGCTGCAAGGGGACAAGCTTTCACTCAGTCACAATGAAAAAAAAGTTCTTGAACTGATGGAGGTATATTTCCCAAGAAGAACACGAGGACACCTCGTATTTGGAATGGGAGAAAAGCAGCATAAATTCAAATCTGCATCTAAGAATTGTTACAAGGAGCTGGGTCTCATAAAGATCTTTGTTACCTGTAGTGAAAGCCCTATGGAGATGGAGGTATGATAATGTGTTCCCACTATTTGTCATTTCAGGATTGGTAGAGACTAATTAAATTGATTTTCACCATCCTTTCCTAATCCTTATCTATGTAACTATCCTATCTTGGAGTTATTACTTAATTCCTTAGGAAGTGTAGGGCTTTGGAGGAATTTCTGGAAATATTGCTGAAGCACTGAGAGAGCAAGGACAAAATTAAATTTTTGCTTTCAAAGGCTCTAGGATTATCCCAGGAGCTCAGAGATGGTAACACCAATGGATTGGTTAGTTTTTAAGGGAAGAAGGTAAAAAACTTCCTTGTTTTTAGATCTTTTGGTAGTGGACAAGTCACTTAATCTTTACTTAACCTACGCTCCTCCAGTATAAAATGAAAACATTCCTACTCCTACTCCTAAAATCTCTGAATGGCTGTGAAGCATCTGGGGTTAGTTTGTTAAAGGTAAAGGTCTCTTTGAGTGTGATTAATGCTTTTAACAACCTCAGTGTATCTAAGCCATGTAAGCAACTGGCTGGGTGTGTAATTCATCAGGCATGGTGATCTCTGCTGTCTCAGAGCAGCTTGGTATAGATTTTTAGAGACACTACATCGTTCCTATTACCTACTTGAAGGATAAATTGCAACATTTATCATGGCCTTCCCATTTTTATTTTGTAAATCTTTCAATGCAATGATTGAGAAACACTTTGAAAGCTAATAAGTGCAAATCCCAGATATTGTTGGAATTGTATTTTGCACCATCCTGATCAAAGCGGCAAATAGCATCAGTAGACTTGCACAACACATAAATATTATGTATTTTCAAGGAGGCCATTAGAGCACAGCATTCATTTGGAAAATATTTGGAATAATAACCTATCATTCACTCAGAAAATTTCAGTGTTAAGTTGAGTTTCAGTCAAGAAAATACTTGATAGCCTTTTGAAACAAGAAATTGTGCCATCACTGAAGCCTTGCAAGGTTGTGCAGAGGCAGGAAGCAGCATATTAATGTGAAATTTCCATCTTTTTCACGCTTAAATGGAGCAGATCTGAAGTCAGTTCATTCAACAAAATGGCAATTTGGATCTATTTTACAGAGCTCACTTGAGGCAATGTGCTCTTGCTAGTTCACTTTAAATATGGATTGTGAGACTGCGGAAGTTCTTGCATATTTCAATTTCCATCCGTTCTGTTTGCTCAAATTTTACCTGGTTGACTAGAGAAATAAAGTTTTCCTGGGCATCTTTTGGCATATACAAAATCTAGTTAATTAAGACATGCTATACTTTCTCCCCAGAGTCAAAGTATAATGTTCAGCTGGCCGACTTGCATGAATAATCCATCACTGTGAATCATTAATTTAGAAGACAAGCTATGGTAATTGATGTCTTTATGCAAGCTATGGAAATGCTTAGGGAAATAATTTATTTTTTTTCTTGCTACTTCCTTTTTTTTTTTTTTTTATTTGCTTTGGAATATTTCTAGGCCTGAGTAGTGTGGATTCTGGAATGGATTCGAGTTTAATGGTTTCTGTGGGAATGGGATCTCTTTCTTGGGTTTGAGTAAAAATCTGAATATTTTTCATCTGAAAAACTGTTAAAATCATAAGACTTAACCTTGAGCTAATCTTGTGTGCCTACATTGGACAAACCACTTTAAGTTTTGGAAGTTTCTAGGAAAAGGACCTGGCATGGTCATCTTAGCAGTGGCTTTTATGTGGTAAAAATGCCTTTAAAAATTCCTGTCATTATTTGGTAATGCCAACAGGAATTGCAAGCACAACCTACTGGCTAAGTTGGTATTTACACCTTCCTGTATTACACTCTGAGTTGCCAGCACGTTTTTATATCAAATTAAGCATATAAAAGGCTGAGAGAGCCTTTTATATTGTTGGAATGAATATATATATATATTTATATATATATATTTTAATGGAAGATGTGTATTTTGTTGAAATATGTAGATTTGAAGATAATTTATTACATAATTCATAAAGTTCACCTGTATGTTACATTCTACTGTAACCATCACGTCTGTGTGGCATGAAAACTTTGTTTCCTTTCTGGGAATCTCTTCACTTTCACTCATAATTAAAATAAGAGGGTTTGCTACCAATTTACAATTATTTTGTCTGCCTTCAGAACAAGGGAGAGGAGGTTGGTTGGTATTGAATGGGAGCCAACAGCTTGGTGGCATTTCAAAAGTGGGATATCAATAACCCATCTATGACTTACAGCATATATATATATATTATATCATAATGTCACATATGCAAAATATTATAATGTCTTTTGATTGATGCTAATGGGATTTGGACTATAAGTACATAGTACTATGATGGTTTTCATTCCATAGAGGAAACTTCCTTAATATTTCTGGTGTGTTCTGTAGCTGAAATGGAAGGTGGATCATTTCTACAGGTAGATTGAAGATGTAACAATTCTGAAAATGAGCAGGCAGGCTTATTTTGTGTTCTCTTTTTTTTTTTTTTTTCCCTCGAATATTTATTTCCCATTTAGGCATCAAACTAGAAGCTTATTTGGTCTCGTGTGCTCAGCTGCTCCTGTTTGTTCCCAGCTGAGCCCTGATGTGCTGCACTTTGAGAAATCCAGCCCTGGATTTTGACATTGTACACAGGAGCAAAAAGAGAACATGTTCCCAGTAAATTCGCATTTGAGCTGAATTCAAATAGGCTTTGCTGTTTGGGTTCAGTTTCATAAGGTAGGAGAGGTGAAATGCTGCTGATAGCTGCAGTTATTGAAAAATGGTAATCACAACTTTCATAAAGTGAGATAAGCCATGTTTATTAATGCTTTCTGTGGACGTAGAGTGACTTGGCCCTGGGACATTAAATGCCTAAATGGGTTGTGTAATTAGCTTTTTTCCACTTACGGATCAAGCAGCTAAACACACAACATTTTCTGAGTAGCTCGAATTATTTTTGTCGTGTTAGTTTAAGCCAAGGGAAAACAATTCTAATTTTTCAGGTTTTTTAAATAAAATCAGAGCTGCACTGTGAACAGAACTGGGGTCCTGAGGAGGTTTCTGTGCCAGCCATAAAACAGGGATGACTTCTGTGTTTCCATCCCTGACACAGACCAGAGATTTGAACCTTACTGGCCTGCTTTGGCAAAGAATTCCAAAATTGTTGAACCAAAACCATGGGATGTAGTGGTTATGGGTAGAGACCTCCCCAAGCAACCTTTTCCAGGGCTTTCTTGTGTTTGCCAGCAAAATTCTATTGTTTAAGTCTAGCCTGATGTTTTCTTACTACAGTTTGAAACTCAGCTTGCCCCATCCACTGTGTGTACACAATCAGAACAGTGTTGTAATGCCTTTTTTCTTCTCTCTCCATGATTGGTATCAAAGAGAGGGACTGAAATAAAACATCCCCAAACTGGCTAAGTTTGAGCTTTTAAATCCATATTAATTTCATACTTGGCTACCTCAGCTGGCATCATTGTTAGTCCAATTAAAAAATAAACACCCTCCCTAAAGAATCCACAGCCAGGCTGTGTCACACTCAGTCCTAGGGGAAAATTATGTAGGCATAGGGAACACTCCTGGTTTTTGAAAGGCACTGCTTGAGTGCCTGCCAAATGTAAGCTTTTTTTCCCACAGTAACCACCTTGACCTCTTTGACAGTATCATAAACCAAATAAATACCCAGCAATATCCACAGCTGGATCAGGACATTGCAGGGGAAAATTTCTAGTCTGAATTCCTGGATAAAGTAATCTCAGCAGTTCCCGGAGGGAGTGAGTGGGGAGTTGCCAGTGTCAAATAGGAGGTAAATATGGTCACAGTTCCCTCCCTGAAACAATTCAGCAAAAAAGACCTCTGGAAGTCTGAACAACCTGAGGACTTTGAGGTAGTTAAGCTCTAATTTTGTAATGTCATAGTTTGAGTCTTTCTATATAAGACAGGTTAAACGAGTAGGACCTTTAAAATGAGAACAAGGAAATGTTTGTTTAATAAGGCCCCAGTAAAGATTTTTTTCCCTAATGCAAACTCACTGAATGGGAGTGTAAAAGTGTTTGAGGTTAGGGATCAGCTGTGTCCATTCAGGCTTGTAATTACAGCTGTGATAAGTGTGTTTTCAAGTCTCGCTGTACTAAGAGTTTTCTTAATCCATTATTTTACTAGGCCTTTCATTGCCCCTCCTAGTACATTGTAACAATTCCTGAAAACTTGTGAATCATGGGAAAACAAGTGTTAGGCTATTAATTTCTGTCTGTATAGAGACATGAGGTAGAGTCTTGCCTGGGCAAGTGCATGGCCATGTCTGACATCACTCATGTTGTATTTAGGAGCCACAGTAAGCACACAAATATTACAGCTCTCTGTGGTGAAGACTGGAGTGTTTAAAGTCAAGGTTTTTAATGTAGCTTTGGGGAAAAAGTGTAGTGAACTTTTAGTCCATTATTAGTAGCCTTGGTTACTGTGGGCTTTGGGAGCTGGAAGAGAGATGTCTCCTGGTGAAGGCTGGATGTTTTCTGCTATTGGCTTCCCTATATTTTTATGGAAACGAGCACTGATGTCTCAGCTGGTTGCTGTTTGCTCTTGAAGTGCAGAAATTCGTGCCACTGAATGTCCCATGGGATTGGAGACTTGATACACTGGAGCTGCTGTCACCTCTACACAGGCACTTCACTGCTTCAAACAACAAATCTCAGTGTTGTTGTTCACTTCAAGGTAGTATAATTCTGTATGTTCTGCCATGGATGAGTTGTACAACGAAGAAGTAAACATAGAAATAACTTTAGGTGGATGATTTCACACTCTGAAGTGAGCCAGCCGTAATTTTGGTGTCCATGAGCCCCAGTGATAAACTCTGTGATGGTGAGGCAGAGGTGGCCACGCTGCACAGGCCACAAGGTGCACGGCTGATCTCTGTGTGCTGCCCCAAGCTTTAGCAGAGTCTTGCTGCAGTGAGAGACGAGCTGCTGCCCACTTACACCTGGGGGTGCATTTGGATCCAGTGGAGTAAGTGTCCTGTGGTGACTAACTAAAAAATGTGTGTGATTTGGGCACTGCTTCTCATGCAGCTGCACCAGCTCCAGGAGGTCTGTGTGAGGCGAGGCTTTCTGCCTGCTTCTTGCCTAATGAGTTTGCTGCTGAGACAGATTGACTGAAAATTAAAATATTTTTTCTTTTGTGACTATATTGATGGAACTGCATGGCACAAACTGGGCCTGAATTCGCTGCTTTGAGGTGCAGCTGTCCACCTTGCCTATTTGACAACTTAATTTAGACACAGCAATCAGATAACCTGTGGAAAGCTTGAAAAGTGGGATCTTCTATACAGGCACAGGAATTCAGGTTGGCCTACTTAGTTTTGAAAGCCACGCTAATTAAAAAGATTAACCTAATTTTAAATAAGTGTGTATGCTACCCACCAATGTGAAATATTGGACGCATGTGAATCATAGCTCGTCATACAAAAACTGGGAGCAGTGTCACAGTCTCTCTGACAAAAGGCAGAATTAATATTAACTTGCCATGAGAAATCCTTATCAAAACACCTTGCTGGAAAACAGGCAGTGTGGTTTGGGGAGGTGAGACAGTGAGGTTTCAACCTTCAGTTTTCATTCTGGGTGTTGGAAATTATTTGATTCCTTTCTTTAAGTTATTGGAGTTTTCAAATTATAAAAAAAAAATCTTACAAGAAAGCAAAACCAAAACCAAACCACCCAACCAAAAAAAAAAAAACCACCAAACCCAAACATTCTCTGTACAACACAGCATGAGTGTGTTCCTGGAGCCTCAGGGAGGTTGTGTAGATGTGAGCCAGCAGAGCGCAGCACAAGTGGTCTGTTCCTCCAGTGCCTTGTGATTGCTCTTGTTCATGGGAATTGTTGCAGCATTTACAATCAGGTCTAACGTGATGCAAAACTCCTCTGTGTGGGAGAATAAGCAAGATTAAGACAAATTCAGCTCCCTCCATGTGGTGTTTAAATGGCTCATCATGGAGTGGGTACTTGGAACAGCGTCAGTTCCCATAAACACAAACCAATGAGGCTTGAACAGTGAGCACAGAAGTGAGCTCCAAAGCCAGATTCCACCTTCCAGGCACAGCTTGAGTGCTGGGCTCTGAACTGAGCTGTTTTGTCCGTGCTGAGCCAAGAGTGATGTTTCAATAGCCACAAGCCTCCAAGGCCAGGGTAAACAAAACTATGGGAACAAAAATGCGAATATTTTATCCCCCCTTCCCTCAGTAAATAAGACTTGTTTTTTGCCTCTGACTGAAAAAACTGTATTTCTTTGGTCATTGTGTATCTTCTGTTGTGGATAAGATGCCTGCACAGCAGGGAGTAGTTTTTCCTCCCTGCCTTTCTGTTTCTAACTTTCCCATTTATCCCTTAAAGCTGCTGTTGTTCCAGATATTCTCTCTGAACAATTCAGAAACACATGCAGGGCACCAAGCTTACTTGTTGTCATCATGCCCTGCCAGCTCTCCCAGTGTGAACAGCATGAGGCTGCTACTGTCCCATTTGTTGGCTTTTTGTGTTTTTTCCTTAAGTTGGTGAGTTCATGGACGCTTGTGAAGAAACAAGAGGGAGGAAGAACATGAATGATGATGTGGAGATAAAAGCATGAGGATTTTAGTGGCAATTCTGTCCATTGTGTCATACTGGGTGGTTTATTCCTCCTGTCTAGATCTGACTTGTCTGTCTTGGAGTCTTCTCTGTGATGGGGCAGATACCTGGTTGTTTGCTTTTTATAGGTACTTGCTGGGCTGCTCTCAAGTGGAAGCAATATAAAACCAGAGTTGTGGAGTTGTAGAAGTCACGGGGATAAGAGAGACAAATGAAAATATTTGAGAATATATGAAAAATAGCAGCAAAGCAAATAGCAGTGATGCTGAGGCCTGAGAGGCAAGAATTGGAATTGGCCTTAGAGTAGGAGGAAAGAGGAGTTTAATTTTCATCTCCATGTGGAATTCCCATGCTTCTCACTCCTTAGGGAAGATCAGTGATCAGCATCCTTCAGATCAAAAAGAAATTCTTATAGAATGCCTTGTTGGGAGTTTTGTACTGTGTAAAATACAGAATTAAAAAGTCCTGCTAGTGGCTGAATTTGGCATCGAGATTATTCTGTAGTTTTTAGAAAAAAAATCTGTACTTTGTAACAGATGTTATTCTGCTATGTTAGAGAAATATTTGAAGTGGAGAGGCTCAATGCTAGATTTTTCCCTCAGTTACTGATTTTGCTGAAATGTTCTTGCTCAGTGACTCCATTTTGCTGGTTCAGAACTGAACCCCCTCTGAGTGACTCTTCTTTCTCACCCTTTTGTCTCTGCAGACTTGGTGCTAGACCAGCTTTAGAGCCTTTTCTCGTTGTCATTTTGTGCCTCAGTCGTGGCTCTGCTGCTTGGGCTGGGTGCACTTGCCAAAACAGCTCTTTCAGCTGGTTTTAAACCTGGCTTTCCTGGGCTCTGCCTGGCTCCTGGCTGTGCCAGGACAGCTCTATCAGCTGGGATGTGTCCTGGCAGTGCCAGGGGGGCTCAGCACCATTGCTGCTGCCAGGATGCTGCTCCCAGCAGTGCCTGTGGCTGCCTGGAAGCTCAGCAGGAGCTGCTCCACTCCTGAGTTTTCCTTGGAGAAAGGGACCATGGAGCAGAGGAGTGTTGGAGGAGCAGTGTCCCTGCATCATAAACAGCTGTCCTGGCCATGATGAATTGCTGCTGGTAATTAATCAGGGTATAACATCTACTTTGAATGCTGGGGTTAATTGTTTTGGGTTTTTTTTTTTCTAAAGCAATCTCTGTCTTATTACAGTACTGTAGGAGAGTAATTCTGATCTCAGAAGTGTTAACAGAAGTGAATAATAACTCTCCTGGCAAGAGGGACGTTACCTAAATGTAAATGGAGCCCAGTGTTGATTGCAGGGCTGAAGCCAATATTATTTTGTAGGAAAACAAGCTGGTCTGTACGTCACGCTTGCTTTCAGTTCATGCAGTGATAGACTCCTCTTCTGAAATCCTGACACATTTTAATTAACTTTCTTCATCATCTTGACATAGCTATACCATAGCCTGATCTCTTTTCTTCTGAAGTCCTTGTGAAGGGACCTGGACAAGGTATGGAAGAATTAACTTCTACTTTGATCTTTTGAAATGGGGTTTCACACCATATACCTTTTCTACTTAGTTATTCTGGGATGATTTAAAGATTGTCATTCTTCATTGTGCTTCTTAAAGGACATTTGAAAACTTTCCTGAGGTGGTTGATGGGCTTTTAGAAGGCATTCAGCAAAGCATCCTCCAGATATGCACAATTTCCAGGTACTTCTCATGTAGCATTCCCTATTCCTACGAACCTCAGTAGTGAAGGGTTCCTGTTCTGTTTTTGTTTCTCCCTAATTAGTTATGTCTTTCAGTCCTCCTACTTTGGAAGGTTTAAAATTGGCTGTGAGAGCTTGTATAATGCCAGGCAAAGTACATAGCCTAATGTAATATATCTGAAGTGACTTTATGTATAAATAGGGAGCTGCAAGAAAAACGCTTGAAACACCGTATTCCAAACTCTCTTGCTGTAAATGCTTCCACAGAATGTATTATTAATATATTTTGGTTCTGCTGAAACTGTAATATCCTCATGCATTACAGCAATATCTGTGACATAAGTGACAGCTTTCATCACTTATAAAACTACGCTCCAGTACATGCAGGAATCTCGCCTTTAGACTCCAACCACAGTGATTGCATCTGGCAGTTGCATATGGTGAAACTTAGCTACTGCCCTTTTAATTAAATTATAGTGGGAGCTTGCTACTGGGGAGCTTGATGATCAACTGAATTTCACAGGAAAATAACAGAAATGGGACTTATTGTAAGTAAGGAAATTTGCGGTACGTGCAAGAGCAGGCAAGAAGTTGTTCTTGTGTCTAAAATAACTGATTGCAGTGTTCTGTCTCTGCTGCTTCTGATAGGAGACTACTACAGAATTAGCTCTCACCCTTCCTTTCCCAGATAGCCCTGAGGGAGGAAAAGGAATGCTGCTGTCTCATTTGGGGCATTGCACCCTGACTGGAGTACTGCACTGGCCTGTTCACTCAAAAGAAAAACCATTGCAGAGGTAGAACGTGTCAGAATTGGTTCCTGAGAGCCTCTCAGATCCAACTTCCACTCCTGTATCTGGGCTTTGTCCCTCCTTCCACAGCAGATCAGGTCACCATCTTCACCACCAGACCAGAGTATGTGAGAGTGGCCTTGTTCAGAGAGCTGTGCAGGACTGACAGCCCTCACTGGAGCAGAAATGGATGTTAAAAAACCACCAAAACCAATCTGTGCCTAATGAAGATGCTTCTGTGGAACCTGACAGGTAGACGCTCTCCTTTTGGTCTGCTGACAGCAGAGCCTATGTAGTATTTCAGTCTCAAGCCTTGAAGCTCTCCCCAGTCAGGCTTTGTTGACTTTTTCAGATGAGCCACAGGCACATCCCCAGTTCTGAACCTTTAGAATCCCCAAGTTCCATAATGCCTCTAATGTTCTCCTTCACAGAGCTTGTAGGTTTTGTGTTTTCTTATTTATAGCTCTTACTTTGTGGGGCACACTGGAGCTGTCAAAAATAAGGCACTCTGCCAAACTATTTCTAAAAATTTGTTTCTCCTAGACAGAAGAAACAGAGAAATTGCATGAGTCCTCCCGACTGCAGGCCTTATAGCAGTAGATTTGGAAACAAGACCACCTTTTTTAATTGTCTAGACATGTATTTAGATGTTCGCTTCAGGCTATTCAAATTTAAGTATTTTGGACATGGCTTCTCAGCATCTCTTTTTATTTTTTAATTGGAGCTGAGGGAATATGCTTGAGGAAGCGCAATTAAGACAACTTTGGCTTGCATAATTGCCTCAGCAGGTTAGTGACTCAGTGCCAAGCTCCATGAAAGTTTAAAAACATTTGGGATTCAATGGAAAAAATTGTCAATATGAAATTTTCCAGTTTACCATTTACCTTTCAGGTTTTCTCAAAGCTCGTGGTGCCATGGAGTCATTGGAAAAACAGAAATAAAAAATCCTGTAGGATGTGACTTGGCTGTATGTTGGAGAGCAGGGTTTTAATGTGGTCCAAACACTTCCTACAGAATGACTCTTCTTTGTCTTAGTCACTCTGTACTGGAAGTTTCAATGCCCTACTATTTCCTATATCCTTATTGGGCTGCTCTCTAATGAAATTAACCTCAAGGTTTCCTGCTCCAGAAGGCAATGACACCATAATTGACAGATGGTGATAAAATCCCTTCACTTATTAATAAATGTTTGTGCAGACTGAGATATAGATGTCGTTGCAGTGAGACAAACAGATTCCAACAGGCTCGGTGGTTCCACACGTGTCTGTGGAATCTCTGCCTGACAAGGTCAGATGCTCACATAAGCTAAGGGTAAACATTTTTTTTAGGGATAAACATTTTTTGCAGCACAGAAAATGGAAGTACATCCCCTAATCCAAAGGAGCTGCCTTGGTGGCTAAATGTAACTCATGTCATAGCCAGCAGTGGTGTGCCTGCCTGCCATCCAGAGGGATGTAGAATTTCCCAGGATTGTCACCACTTCCAGGGACTGCACTGCTAACACCCAGAGCCCTTTGTAGATCCCTTCGTGTGCTGTGTGCACTCTCCTCGATGGCTGTAGCTTAAAGCACATTATGGACATTTATTCTCACATTTCCTTGGCTATACTCTGCTGGTTATGAGCAGTAACACCTCCTGAATTGCGTATCTATTGCTGTGAGAATTGATATTTGATTTGCCTCTGTGTAGCAGCCCCACGTGAGCCCTTCCCAGTGCCTTGGGTGAGCACTGCTGGCTCTGGGTTCCCCAGCAGGATGCTTGATGCCCTTGCACTGCTGTCCCCTGCACACTGCCTGTTCCCCTGGCTCTGGAAAAGAAATTGTCAGGTGGAGCCAGCTCAGGTTTCAGCTTTATTTTGCAGTCCCAGGTAGAGCCAGCTCGGGTTTGAGCTTTATTTTGCAGTCCCAGGTGGAGCCAGCTCAGGTTTGAGCTTTATTTTGCAGTCCCAGGTAGAGCCAGCTCGGGTTTGAGCTTTATTTTGCAGTCCCAGGTAGAGCCAGCTCGGGTTTGAGCTTTGTTTTGCAGTCCCTGTGCTGGAGGAAGAGAGGGGCTGAGTGCTGGGGAGGGAAAGGGAGCTGAACGCAGTGAGCAGCTGATGGGAGGAAGTGTCATGTTACTTCTGTGAGGTTTTCCTGAGGTAAAACCACAAAGTTCTGAAGGTGAGAATGCTTCTGCTTCGGTAGTGCTGGCTGGAGGTGCAATTTTTGCCCAGTCTTCAAGCAAAAATCTGTCCAGAAGGGACTGAAAAGGTGATTCTTGCGTTGTTCTGCAGTGGAGAGAGTGGGTTTGTAAGAAGCTTGAGGTTTGTGGTAGCAGCCACATTCCCCTGCTGTTGTAGGGCCTGAGGCAAGCCTGAGCTAGCCAGGAGCAAATCGTGGACATCACTGGGAGCCTCCTCTGCACATCCTTCAGGGTAGCCATGACAACCATTCCTGGTCCTGGGGAGCAGCTGAGGATCTCACTGGCTGCTCCTGCATCCCTTGAGCTCAGCTGGGGCTCAGGGGGCTCTCTGTGGAGGGGAAGTTGGGGTCATTCTCTGAGCTGTGTTCATTTTCTGAACTGTTATTGTTAGTTAGGTGGGGCCTGTCTCTCTGATATTGTTTGGTGTGATTGCCAAGAAGAAATCATTCAGAGTAAAGGTGCCCGCAGCAATTGTCATGTTTACCAGCTGACAAAGCAGCAGTCGCTGAATTTCACCAAACTTCCATCCTTCCATGATCCATCTGCCACAGGCGTGATACACTTCTGGTTGGGTTTGGGGGGAAGGAGAATCCCCCAGTTCCTACCTGGATCCACAGTGGGTTTTTCCTCTGACCAGCAGGTCTTGTTCCCTGAGCAAATTCGTCTGTTGCTTTATCGAATTGTTCTGCCAGACTTCTGTCTGTTCCTGCAGCTGTTCTTCACAGGAGACAATGTAATCAGTCCTGTTACCACACTTGCTTTCCTCCCAGGGTTTTTTTTTTTAACACACTGCTCAGGAATCAGCAGTTTTTCTCATTTGTGCTTCCCACACCTTTGGTGTTTAGCTTGCAGGTAGCCAAGAGTAATCTTGAAGGTAACTAATCTTAGTTTAGTCTCTGTGTGCTGAGGAACTAAGGCAATGTATCACAGCTTTATTTTGTAGGTTTTTAAAGCCATAAATTAGTTTCTTTATAAAACCCTCTGTAAAGGTGTAAAAGAAAAGGAAATTATAACCCATTTTTTCAACCTGTCTGACAAGTACAAGGTACTAGAATTCAACCCTTAATTGAATTTTTGGCACCTTCCTACGCCGAGTCCAGGTCTCGCTGTTTCAAAATTCGTGGTAACTCATGTCTGTGGACTCAGCTGGAGTTTGTTGATAGGCTATCTCAAAATATCTTGGCTTACAGAGAGCTCCTGCCCCTTTTGCATTTCACTGGAACCGAATAGTTCAGAGTTTGTGGGTGTGAGGGGGCGAATTTGTTCTGCTTCCTCTTAGTCATCCCAGCCTTCTGCTGGGGAAAGGCGAGAGCTGGGTAAGCAGTCCTGTATTTATCAGATGGATGTTTTTCTTCAGACATCACAAGAATGGGTGTTCCTGTGCCCATGCACAGGAGCACATCTGGGCTGGCCACAGGGCAGGTGAGCAGCAGCACTGAGCTGGTTGTGGCCACTTGGGGAAATGTGCTGGGCTGAGTTTTGGGACTGATTATGTCTTTCCTGATGTTTTCTGAAAGGCTGAATAAAAAAGTTTCCTGGGAGTTGAACGAGGTGTGCCCTCAATGCCAGTACCCCCTGAAGGATGGATATCTGGAATCTTGTTGGGTTTAGTGTTTTATGGCTGCTTTTTTCCCCTGAGAACAGTTGCAAGCCAGAACAAAACTGATACACTCTGACAGACCTCGTAGCAAGTGAGGATTTGTGATACACGACTGTTTTTCCAGAAGAGGCTGTGGCAAGGAGAGTTTTATGTTTGCACTGATTCCTTGATTGCCTGGTAGGAGAGAGGTGTTCACGCATCAATTGATGAAATCAAACAAAGCTCAGAATCTGTCTGACACACCCTCAAATGAGAAATTCATACCTTTGGCCTTAATAACTGTATGACTGAGGAGTGAAAGTATTTTTAACAGCTTTTTTTATTCTTATATTTAGCCAACGAAAGCAAAAGGCACACAGTAGCATTTGAAACTGATGATTCTTGAGTTCTAAACATTGTTCAGTGGGGCCATTGACTCCTTTTCTACTTCTGCAGTATTATTTAACCAGATTGCATTGATGCAAAGCAGCAGTGACAGACTGTACTGGGGATGGCTGAGGAAGACAGAGAAGACTGAGTAAAAAGTTTGATGATACTCCCAGGGACTGTTTGAAGTTCCTGGATGTGCATTACACAATGTTCAGCTTCATTTCCTGCACTTGAGGTGTGTTTGTGTTTTGTGAATAGGGTCTGGGCAATTCAAGGTGCCCTCAGTGCTGCTGCAGTGCCAATCCAGGGTGCCCTGGGCTCTGACTGCAGACAGATGCTGAGAAGAGGCTGCACCAGAATCAGTCTCAGCTCGTGGTCAGATCCAGCCCTCCTGCATGAGGAAGCACCAACCCAAAGTAACCCAGCCTGAAGTGAGGCAGGATCAGAGAAGCAGGAGCTGCTCTGGCTGGAATGATAATTAAGAGCTGGATTCCCAGTTGTCAGCAGAGCAGTGTGTGCATGAACCAGAAGTGTGAGAGGAATTGAACTGAGGAATTTACCATGGACATTTCCCATTAGATGGATGAGATGAGACCATTTTCCCACTGGCTGGCAAGGATTGATCAGGTGTCTGTGGTGTTTTACAGCCCCTCCCCACTGACCAGCACCCACAGATCCTCAGTTGGCTTTGAAGCATTTTCCCTTGCATTGGACTCAGTCATTTATTTTTGTATTTTCACAAATATCTTTAGACAGCACTGCCAGCAAACGAGCTGGTAAATCCTCTGCCTGTATCCATGTGGTCATTGCTGCCTCCCTGTCTGTTTTCCTTTTCCCTGGATGTGTGCATGGGGAACTTCACTGTGAGCTTTATTAGAAAACCTCTCTTGACTAAAATAATGTGGAAGGACAGGGGAGGAAATCTAAATCGTTTGGTTTTCATTCATTTCTACTGGGGACTTCTATTCTGCACAGTTCAGCCTCTTGTGTTGCCATCAGTGGATTTGACACGTATTTAAAAGCATAAGTTTGGTACTTTGTCTCGTTAAGAGCATTTTAGTATAAATTTCATTTCTCTCCATCTATGTGCTTACTCTATTTTCTGTCCAACTAAATAATGAAAAGTAATACAACTTAATTATCTCACATGAAGAGCTTTTGGTGAGTGGTCACAAAGAAATATAATTTTGATTTGTATATAATGTTGGGGTTTCAGCATTGTCTAATAACAAATATTTTATTAGCATTCAGACAGTCTGACCTGCATGTTAAACACTTAATTAAGATGTATAAATTTCCCCCCCCTTCCTCTCTGCAGTTATTTAAGCCTGTCTGGCAGTAGCACACAGGACAGAGATCAGTGATGGAGTGCTGAACAGGCTGCCTCTGCAACTGCAAGGCTGGGGAAGTTCCCATTTTTAAAATTGAAGATTATTTTACGTCTGTTTTAACCACATCGGGTCTCAAAGTGAGCTCAAGCTGTTCTTGATCCAGGAGTGGAAAGCTTTAGCTCTCTGTGTGATTGCATCCACATTGAGCTGCACAACTTGTTTGTATAGATTAGGGTGGGAGAGCTCCCAAATTTGGGCTCATCCTCAACAGAAGAAAGATGAGTTCCTGCTTATCTCTTTTCTGAGTACCGTTTTTGGTGCCACTGTGGACCTGTGTGATGGAGGTTTATTAAGCTGTTCTTGCCTTGGTGCAGCTTTTAGGATAAGGGAATAATACCTGGGCTCAGTCTATCCCGGTGATGTGCTGACTGAAGTCTTATGTAACATTGGCAGAGGCATGCTCCAGGGCTTCTAAATAAAGAAATCTACAATGCCCATGATCACAGAGAAATCCAGTTATTTTCTATAGCAGAAACCTTCATATCCTTAAGTCAATAATTTGTAAATGGACAGATTACAAAAATTGAACCGCTATTAAGAAAAGCAGTTGTTGGGGAAGTTTGTGGTGCGTGGATCATATTTGGGGTTATAAAAAACATCTCAGTGTTTTGGAAGTAAATAATGGTGCTCAGACTGGTGTTTTGCACTGGGCAGCAGGGAAGTGCTGGGTGGTTGTGTCAGTGACTGGAACATGGGGGCAGGAGGATTAAAGCTGCTGCTTTGGGTTTGTATGACTTACCTGTGCTGTTCCTAAATGGAATAGGAGCCTTCAGTGGACATTTTTGCTCTCTTACTAAGAATCAGAGGAAGATTGATCAGGTAGACCAGAGAACTGAAGTGATGCCCCACCATAGATGAGTTTATTGGAAATTTAGAAAAGGGGAATATTTCTTCCATATGTGGAAAGAATCACAGGAAAGGAGTTGAGGGGCTGGGGAGAGACTCTCCTTTTCCCCTGCACCATGTGGGATTGCTGCACCGGTTCGTCTCTTCAATTCTCTCAGTTCAGGACTCAACAAAAAGCTGATGGAGGCTGGGGGATAGGAGGAATCTTAACTAGTGCTGGCACCAGTGGCTGCCAAGGCACGTGTGTGTACCCTGTTGTTCTTTGTATTTTCTCAGCTATAAAATGCGAGTAATAACACTTAAATTATGGATCATTCAGTGCTGTGCGAGTGAATTAGATAATGCTACACAGGCCTTTGAAGATGAAATGCAGAATATAAATGCCGTATAAAGCTTACTTTGTGTCATGTCTATAAAACGTCTGGTAATGCAGCCCCAGGATTGCTGGGAAGCATAAGGAGAGGCTCTTGGGCTGGCTGCATGCAAATGGATTCAGTGGAGCAGCAGCATTCACACCAATGTGTGCTGTGCTGACAAGCCCTGCAGCCTGGCACAACTTGGAAACACTTGTGGATAAAGCTCAGAGCCTTGTCCTGTCCTACCCCCTGCTTCAGGAGGGTTTGCTCTGTTGTGTGGCAGAGGGAAGGAGTTGAAATGGAGCTCTGCTGGTTGCTGTTCCTCACCCAAGGCATGCAGCAGTAGTGGGTCTCATGCCAAGGTGGCACGGAGTTTAAAGGAGAATAAAAATGGAACGATGAAGTTACACATTCACCGCTCCAGGAGCTGGAATTTTACTATCAGTAGTTGTGTGAGGAGCTAAACCGGGGTGGAGTGAGAACTGTTGCTTCACCCAGAGCATTTTAGCAAAGCTTGGAGAATGGATTAGTCAGAAGCATCAGTGCTAAAACCCTTTTTTAAATTTAGTTTCCTGTCTTGTTGCCACTGTTGGATCTTTCTCACTGTACCCTTGTCCTCCGAGGCTCCCTGAGCGGGGGTTGGCTCCCAGCTAGCAAAGCTACCCAAGTTTTCACTGGTATTTACTAACAAAAGGGGGTTTACTTGGTAACTAAGGCATGATTGAATTTTTTTTTTTTTTTTCTTTCAAAGAATTTTTGGCTGCTTGCCCTGTGTTTTGCAACTGAGCCACATCGTAGAACAGTAACTTTTTCACGGGTTTCCGGGAGCTCTCTCACAGTGCTTGAAATAGTTTTACCTGTTGGGGGCTTACAGTGACTTAGGTAAAGAAGTTGCATGTTACTAGAAGGTCAGATGGATGAAAAATGCAGATTTATGGGTCTTTTTGGTGGAAAAGTGCAGAAACACAAACCAATTCCAGGTCAGCGTTGCTAAACAGCCACAATTCCAAAGGGAAGTAGGAAGGGGGTTGCTGTCTTTGAGGTCGTCTTCTGTAGAAGCCACGAGTGTTTTGTTGGTCTGGGGCTGGAAGATTTCACAAACACATAGTTAACTAATGGAGGAGGTTATTTTTGTGTGAAAATAGATCATTACTTCTGTTTTAACAGTGTCTCCACATAACTGCATTGTGCATTGAACTCTAGGGATTTTCTTCCCCCACAGACTTAAGATTAAGAAGTTGACTGTTCTTCTTTCTCTCAAGTTGAATTTTATATTATTCAAACGAACTTATTTTGTCTAAAATTTATCTTGCAGATCTTAAAACCTCAAGACATGTATTTCCTTGGACTGCTGTCTTTGCTGGCTTTGCAAAGCGAAGCCTTCAAGACCAATTTTCCTGATGAAACCATTGCTGAGCTCTCTGTGAACATTTACAACCAGCTGCGAGCCACGAGGGAGGATGAGAACATCCTGTTCTCTCCCCTGAGCATTGCCATAGCCATGGGAATGGTGGAGCTGGGAGCCCATGGAACCACCCTGAAAGAAATCCGACATTCCTTGGGGTTTGACGGCTTAAAAAACGGTGAGGCCTTTTCATCTTGTCTTACTGTGGGGCTTTTTGTGTTAGGGAAGCAGGAGCGAGGGTGGGAGTGGCCTGCTCAGTGCATGGGTTGTTAATCACTGGATTTCTTGGTGTCCTTGATGGCCTGGGCAGGCTCAAACCTGTGGGTTCTGCATGAGCTGAGAGATGCTGACATAAAACCCTGCCTGGGCTACCTGAAATCTTCAACAATTGTGGCTCACGCTGCTCATCTTGGTTCCTGCTGCAAATTAAACTTGCCTGGGCCTCTAGAAAGAGAAGATTTTTTTTTTTTTAGGAACATGCTTTTTAGGGATTACAGTGAAACCTGACAAGGAAAGCAGTAGTTTCAGCAGGATTGCTTCTGTTGATGTCCAAGTAACTGGTTTGGAACCTGAATGAAACCTGTGACTCGTGCAATGTGCTGGACTTTGGATTCTTCAGAGAAAGGATCCTGGGGAGGAATTTCTGAACACAGACATCAAACTGTGTTTATCAGAGCCACTGCAGAGATGATGCCTCTCTGTGGAGGCTGCAGCACCAATTGAATTCTACATTTTGTCTCTAAAACATTAATCAATTATCCCTTAGCTGTAATTGAGGAAGTTGTGCAGTTGGTTTGTTCTGGGCCGTTCACTGTTCTTGCATGAGAGTGGCATTCAGTGAAAGTATTCCCATGATTTCTGCTTGGAATATATCGTTGCAATCAGTTTTTAAGGTTCATTTTGTTGGTTTTTAAATTAAAAATTTCGACTTCGGGCATATGATGCAGCAGTACAAGCTTCCTGTCTTAAAGCAGACTGCTTTAATCCTATTCAGTATTCCTCATTACCCTCCAAAGATTCTGTACTGCCCCATGAAGGATCCTGGGAAATTCTAGACCTGCTGTTGGCATAGAAAAAGCTGTGAGAAGTCCTTAGTTTCAAAATTTGAAGTTCATTTTTCCTTAACTGACATTTAGGATGGAACAAAAGTTCTGTTCAGAATTTGTGGTGGCAAGACTTAGAAATGGGACCTATAAGAATAATTTTTTTTAATTGCTCTTTCCACTGTAGAAAGGATTTCCATTGATAGCTTTGCCTCTGGTGGGACTCAAATGTCTCATTAATTAGACTAATTATAGCTAGCAGAAAAAACAGGCTCTAAGTAATATGTTCTTGGAGATTATTCCTTCAGATCTGAAGGTGTGTGTGTAGGTTTAGAAACAAGTTTATTTTAAAAAGATGACTTTCCTTCGCATAAAACATCTTTGTGAATTTTCAGCAGAAAAGCCATGGAATGACTTCCCTTTCTGAACCCCTGGAGCTGTTTTTTCTCTCCTCAGGGGAAGAGTTTGCCTTCCTGAAGGACCTTTCTGACATGGCAACTGCTGGAGAAAGTCACTACGTGCTGGACATCGCCAACTCCCTCTACGTGCAGAATGGGTTTCATGTCAGTGACAAATTCCTGCAGCTGGTGAAAAAATACTTTAAAGCTGAAGTAGAGAATGTAGATTTCAGCCAAAGTGCAGCTGTTGCTACTCAGATCAATAAATGGGTGGAGAATCACACAAATAGTAAGTGCATGTGATCCTTCTGTACACTTCCTGCAGGAAGTGTTTCTGTTTCCAAACTTATGCAGTGCTGTTGGGTTGGTGCTTTGGCTTTTATCTGTTCTGTCTGAGACTGAAGTTTCTCCTCCCAGGAAAAGAATTCTAGTATTTCTATTTTTTCCTGTGTAGGAATCATCTGTCATAAGTAATATTAGTCATTGTTAATCATGTGGCATCTATTTGAATATTTTTTTCTCTGGTCTTACCATCTGTAACATTTATTGAATGAGACTGTTTTAATGGTAGGCATTTTAATAGTATTTTAAATTATTTAAAAAATGATAAGTATTATTGCTAATGGCAGAAAAGTGGTCTGCAGAGGGGTTATTGGCTCATGCTTTGGGTGTGTGGAGTATCACTCCTCTTGAGGAACTCTTACTCACAAGGTACTGAGAAACAGAATAGTAGGAAATAAAAAGATAATTTTGAACCACAGAACCAGCCTGTGTAATGTAATATTTTGCAATGTGAGGAAATGAGATAGCATGTGGAGAGGGTAGTTGATTTTAGGAACGCTGTCAACAGTTTCACAAACACAAATTTGCAGCAGGGGAGTTAAGCACAAAATTACTGCTGTAAATATGCACATTGAGAGCTGCAGGGTGCTGGCTTGGCTTGGCAGCTCCCAGAGAGGTGCCATTTCCTGGATCCATGCAGAGTCCCAGTATCTGGGAGCCTCCTGTTGTAGGGATCAAAGCATGACCTCATTCCTGTTCATCTGGCCCACTCTGAAGGTTGATATTTCCTGAGTAATTCAGTGGGGCCTGGCTCTGACACAGAGGTTCTGGTGGGAGTTTGAAGGGATTGGAGGGAATTAACACATCCCTGGGTAGTCTGAGCACTTCAGAATCCATAGTGCTTTATGGAAATGTATGGCTCCAAAGTGGAAAAGCACCTCCTGCCATGCTTTTATTCCATTTGGAAAATGGTCTGCTTTTTTCCCAGGGAACACAGCAGCCATTATGTTCCTAACAAACTGTCCTTTCTGTCAGGCTGCAGAAATAACTGGGTGGAAGTGATGCAGCAGATTGCAGAGTGTTCCCATGGACGTGGTGTCTGTCAGGGGGAGAAGGAAAAGGAAAAGGAAAAGCAGGGGGCAGCTGGGGGGCTCTTGGTGTCAGGCTGGGGTAGCTCCAGTCCTTCAGCACGTCCCTGCCCACTCCATCTCCCCCTCTCTGCCTGCCAGCTCTGATGGAGGAGAAGGCTGATTTCCCCCTTAGGAAAGGGCTGCAGGACAGGCAGGTTTCCAGTCCCAGCAAGTTCAGCAATGATGGGAGGCTCAGAGCACGAAACAGAACCATCAAAGGTTTCTCTGGGCAGGAAAATTCTCAACATTTCATTAGTGTGTTAACAAGACGTGGCTGAAAAAACATCAAGAAATATGAGTACTAAATAGAAATCTGCAAATGTTTTTCTTCTTAATGTTTCCCTTTTGTTTTTTTCCAACTCCAAGTGAGTATTGGTCACACCTCCCTCCTTAGAATATTCAAGATAAAATGAAACACAAACAGCAACCCGGAAGAAATCCAGCCCTGTGATACACAAATTTCACACCAGTTAGTCAGGATCACATGCTCCAGAAAGCAGAATTAATTTGTTTTTTAAACCATGGATTAAGTAGTAATAATCAGACCGAGGAATGTGTTTATTTTAACACTTTGCATTGCAATGTCAGCTAAAAGTAGAAGTGAGCAAGAAGGCTCTCTGAAGGAGGCTGTAGTTCTTTGAAGAACAGTGACACATCTGGTCCGTGCACCCAGTTTACCAAACTGGAAGTGATTTTGGTGAGATGCAAGGCATTTGAGATGAGCTGCAGCAGGTAGCAGGCTGCATTGTGATGTAAATGACTTCTTTAGGAGCAGGAGCAGAGCAGCTGCCATGCTCAGCTGCTGTACCTCCCATGAATAGAGCAGATGCTAGATGGTTTTCCTCTTCTGCTTTTCAAGAGCTAATGTCGCTGGAACAAATGCTGGGAATTTGTGTGGATTTTTGATGCTTAGTTCCGGCTTTGAATTCAGCAGAGCATCACTGAAGCTCCTTCAGAGCTGGCCCAGGTGAAGCTGCAGTGGGTGCACTTAGACCCTTTAAATCAAGCACCCATTTAAGTGCTTCTTTGGATTGGAGCCAAAGTTTGTACAAGCTCTGACCTTAAGATGAAAGTGCTGAACTGTTTCATAGCAGCTGGGTAAACATTCCATATGTGACCCTTTTTCCACATGGCTTCCTTGGAGGGTATATTTAGTAGTGATCAAGAAACAGTTGCCTACCATGTATTTGATGGAAGGGTTTACACACCTACACTGTGATTTAGGTTTACAAAACACTGGCACTTTAATTGGAGTTTTAATGAAACATCTGAATTGGAAATTACATGTTAACACTGGTTTTTATTTTCTTGCATTTTTCAAGCTGCCTTAAGTTTGGATTTAATGCTCACATTGACATGCAGACTGACAGCTGGCTTTCTTTTTAGGTATGATCAAAGATTTTGTGTCTTCAAGAGACTTTGGTGCTCTAACTCATTTGGCTCTCATCAATGCAATCTACTTTAAAGGCAACTGGAAGTCACAGTTCAGACCTGAAAATACCAGAACTTTTTCTTTCACTAAAGATGATGAAAGTGAAGTGCAGATTCCAATGATGTACCAGCAGGGAGAGTTCTACTACGGTGAGTTAGACCCATAGCAATTTAAAGCTACTAAATCTTCACTTGATGGGTTTGTTGCAGTAATATCCATTTGTACTGTAGTGCCTTCTTCCACCTAGAATTTTTCATGTGCTGTTTGCCCAAGAAGGGACTCAGAGTTTGGTGTTTTTTCCTAATGTGTGTATTCTAACTGGTATAAACAATTATAATGACCTGCTTGGTGCCACAGGATGCCTTTCAGAATGTTTATCCATTGTATTTAAGCTCTTGAGCTAGTCCTGCTTATCACAGAAATATTTTTCTTGTGCTGTGTTAAACATTCAAATGAATAATGTTTGCTCATTACTGTTGGACTGGTAAAATAGAGGTTCTTTAAACAGCAGAACTAATGATCATTTTTAGTTGGAGCTTGAGCTGCAGGTGGGTTCTAAAGGGTCTGGCACTGGCAGCATTTTGCTCAGTCCCATCACTGAAAAGTTCTCTCTCCTGAATAAAAAACTACTGCCCATTTCCCTGAAAGTCTCAGCAGCCTTAAATTTTGTGTTCTTCTCTGTCCTACCAGTGAAAGTTACGTCACAGAACTGTGAATATCTACAAACTGTGGGGTAGCTTGAGCTTGTATTCTTTAAGAAACCAAATGTAAGCCTCAAATTCTATGATGAAGAAACCAATATAAATTTATATAGAATAAAGAGGGTCATTTTTAGTTCCAGTACCTAGTAAATACTGCCTAGGATCAGACCTGTTTCCAGTGAAGACAAAAGAAAACACTTCTAACAGATGTTTGTTGTTTTCCTCCTCTAGGAGAGTTCAGTGATGGCTCCAATGAAGCAGGAGGGATCTACCAGGTCCTGGAAATACCCTATGAGGGGGATGAGATCAGCATGATGATCGTCCTGTCCAGGCAGGAAGTTCCACTGGCCACCCTGGAACCACTGGTCAAGGCCTCCTTGATTAATGAGTGGGCTAATTCAGTGAAGAAGCAAAAAGTGGAAGTGTATTTGCCAAGGTGAGAGCGTGTTCCCCGTGTCTCTGGAAGGGAGAATTGCATCCAAACTGGTGGAGGAGCAGAGTGGGGAAAACTTGAACACCTTGCTCAAGCCTGGGGTGATGCAGCCCCCACAGGAGGGTGGCTTTGGCAGCAAGGCCTGGAGGGATGCAGTGCAGAGTGGTTATTTCAGCACATCAGCCCTGCATTTGCATCCCTTTCAGCTCTCCAGAAAGCAAAGTTTCCTCCTCAGGAGTACATCCCCTCGGAATGACGCTCAGAGTATTGCAGAACTCATTACGGATAAGTTCCATTTAGACAGGAGCCACAGAAATATTGGAAGTCTGAACTACCAAATGTTTCATTTAGGTGCTAATTAGGTTTCTATGTGCTGCTATTTTAAGAAGTTCTAGTGGTGTGTGTCTGTGTAGATACAAATGGTTGGGAGGTGAGGGGTAATTCCAGTCAATTTTGGGTTGTTTTTTTTTTTTTTTTCCCCAGCTGTAATAAGTGCTGCATTTTCTCCTGAGAGCAGCAATAGAATAACAAGACATCACTACCAGCAGGGCTGAAACTGCTGCCAGTCCATTTGCAGACTCAGGTTGTGTGCTCAGTGCAGATTTGCCCACATGAAGCACTTAGGATCTTTCCTGGAATCCTGCTTCATCCACATTCAGGTGTTTCTCATGCCTGGGCTCTGCCTGGCTTGGTGGCAGAGTTGTTTACTACTAAATGTCACTAATAATGTACAGCTGGATCACACTGTCCTTCAGGTGATTCATGATGATTTCATGGAAGTGTTTATGGAACAATAGGGCCCATCCTTGAAAGGAATCACTTTGCTTATTCTGTTTTTGTGCCACTGTGCAGTGGGTACGTGGCTGCAGAAAAAATAAACTCAAGTGAATCCTTTAATCATCGAAACAGTTCTTTGTTTTCAGGTGACTTGGAGATCTGAGCTGGTTCCATTTCACAGGTTAAGGCTCCCTGCAGTCCTTCAGCTCCCTTTCCAAAGCAAAGAGCAGGAGCTGACTGCAGCTGGGTGCAGCAAACAAGGCTAGCCAGGGTAAATTAGGCTGAGATGGACTGGTGCTGTCAGTGTGCCCTGATCCCAAATTGAGATGGAACCCACTTCTCTGTAGAGCTTAAAGGCAGAGTGGTGAAGGACCAGCACCATTCTGGGGCTGTTTTTCAGCCCCCATAGTAAGAGTTTCTCTCTTATTTTAAGTCCCAGTTCCTTTGAAGAAGCAGGAAGAGCAGCAAAGAGCTGCACTGCAGGTTCCATACAAACTGAACCTCCTGTACACTGGTCCTGGGATTTGCTTCTTGTTTTTCTCCTGGAGCTTCAGGTCCTGGGGGCTTCAGTGAATCCACTGAGACACATGGGAGGGGAGTTCTCTCTGAGGCTGCTTTTCCTGCAGGCTTGGGAAAACCTTACCTGGATGTTAATGAGAAGTGAAAGATGGGGATTCTTCCATCCTTAAGCTTTCCTTTTAAACCTGCAGCAGCAGCCTGAGCTCCAGGTGCTGAAGCTGGGCATCTTCTCTCCAGGAATTTCTGCAGTGGGAGATCCACAACAGAAGTCTCTCTCCATTGATTATGGAGAGAATCTGGGAAAACCAGCTTCCACATTTAAATATCTTGGGTATCTAAGCACATGAATGGCATTGAAAACATATTAATTATGTTTATGACTTGGATTCAGTTTATATTGGTGATTTGGGGTTTTGTTTGCAGGGACTCCAGGGTTCTCTGGAGCCAGGTTCTCAGATGGGAATTTGAAGCCTGGGGTTTGTGTGATCATAAAATGTCCTTATTTATTCTGCCCTCAGGCTGCTTGGCTCTTATCCAAGAACCTCAAAGAATGGGATAAACACCTGCAAATTAAGGCAATACTGAGGCAAACCAGGTAGAAACAGGTGCCAATCACCTTCAGTATTTTCAGATTGTAAAAGATAACTATCCTGAATTTGGAATTTTGTATAGGAATACTGCAGTCTCCTGACATAAAAAATCCAGAGATTAATTGCATGCTCCCAAGGTGTTGGATTTCCATTAGGGATTCAGAGGTGATCTACAGGATTTTGCCAATGCTCTAAATAAACACTTCATAAATATTTGATGCTGTGACTCAGAAGAGCATGTTATGAAATGTGGCCTCCAGGCTCTGTCCACTGAGAAATTGAAAGCAGCAGTGGAATAAAATTAAATTTTTATATCTTGAAAGATGCTATCCAATTATAAAGTGAACATTTTTTAAACTTATACATTTGTAATGGGACTGAATGACTTGCCAAAGCAGAGTTAATCACAACTTTGCAATTTCTGTCTGCATTGTCTGTGTGCAAATGAAATTGTGTATTATTCCTCTTAATGGCAAAGGAGAGATTTGTACGGAATTGTTAAATTATACTTCCTCATTTTCATTTCCAAATCATTGTTTCCAGCTTAACCCAGACTAAAATGATCAACATTTTAATCCACTTTTTGCACAGGAGTGAAACAGACCATGAATCTAATTTACAAAGCTGTCTCTCCAACATAAATTACTTGAAGAGCATGGGGGGAACTGGTACCTAACAGTGGTGCTAAGGATTGTTCCAGTGTGCCCAAATCTCTCTAACAACCTTCGTGCTTTTTTGTGCATTTAAAATTTTGTGCATTAAAAATCTTTTGACGGTGTTCAAATGGTAAGTGGTGTTAGCTGAAGGTTGTTTTCTCTGGAAGAAAAACCAGCAAACACCAAAAACACCCCACAAAACCCAACAAAAATCTAAACCCAAATGAAAGAAAACCCTTGAGCATTCTGGTTTTACTTTTTAACCTGCTTAAAATTGTCTTAACTCCCCTTTTGATGAGAAATGGGCCAGTTGTCCTTGAGATAGAACCACAGGAGAGACCACTGGAGTACATTCCCAGCCAGCTCCTGCAGATTGAGCCCTGGAGAGAAGGCTCTTCCCAGAGAAATACCCTCAGCCTGCTTTGCTTCCCCTGCCCACAGCAGCTGACTGGGGTTTTTGGTTGGTTTTGCTGTTAGTGGGGGTTTTTTGTTGCTCTCTTGCTTGTTTGAGTATGAAATCCTGGGGGCTGGTTCTGGATCCTTGGGACAACCTGGCTGAAATTCCAGCTGGAATTGGTGGCAGCTTGGCACTGGAGGCTGGGTGCAAACAGTGCTTCAGTCCCCAGGGCCTGCTGTCCAAGCAGGAATATTGATGCCAGGCAATGCAGCCATTCCTGTTTGCCTTCCCTTCTGCAGGATTCCAGCTATTGGAACCAGGCTGAAAAGCTGGAATTTTCTTGCTTTGGCTCGCTCAGAGCCCTGAGGGATTTTTGAAATGGTGGCGTTTGGGATGAATCACTGCAGGCTCCAGTTCCCCTCTCCTGGATGAGTAGACCCTGTACCCTCATCCTCCTTGGCTCTGTAGATCCTGAGCATAGAAAAATCACAGAAAATTCAGTGTTTTAAGGGTTGCATGACACCACAGAAGATGAACACATCTTTTTTTCTATGTTAAAAGGCTCTAAAATAGAAGAAAGGTGGCCTGATGTGGAATGTTAGTGCTTAACTACAGAATGTCAGTGACACAAATGCATCATTTTATTCTAATGCATGTGCAAGTTTTAAATTTCATTAAAATGCCCTGATTCTCTGCTAAAATCTCCAGAGAATTTCTGGTTTCTCAACTAATCTTCTCTTCAGTATCTGTTTCTCAGACTTCCCTTGGTGGTTTTAAAAGCTCTCAGTTGAGAGCTTTACTATTCCATGATTTTTGATGCTGAAGTATTCAAAACAGTTTTTCAGAGTATTTTTAGCATCAGGAGCACCTAAAAGATTGTGGGGGGAATCAAATATGACCATCTGGTTTGTTATATGCAACAAACAGTGCAAATAACCAAGTGTCAGGGCTGCTATGGTGTAGCTCAACCTTCCCAAAGTCTGGAGGTGCAGCAGATGTCTGGGAAATGAGATGGAATGTCAGCTCTGTGTTCTAGCTTGTCAGCTTTGATTTTGAATACCATCATCACTGTCTGTAAGGAGTGCCCAGAAATCCAAATCTGGCTGAGGGGTAACTCCTGCTGAATGTTTATGTCGAGCTGCAGAGCCTGAAATTAAATTTCCGAGTGTGTGAAGCTTGCCCTGTTACTTTTGAGAAAAGGCTGGTTCTGATGTCAGCTAAAATATTGGAAATCTCATTAATAATTGATCTGTAACTCTCACTGCTTTTCAGAGCATGTGAGAAAGGAGGGAGATGCTGTTTGGAGTGGGCTTTTACCACAGGACAGAACTCAAGGAGGGGAGAAGGGAAGTAATTAGTTTTTCATAAAGGGATTGATTGATCTTTATACAGCTGGTGTGCTGGTTTTGGTCTGTTTTGTTGGTCATAAAAAGCAGGAACTCAACCTCTAGATACTGGACAGCCCTTCACTCATCCACCTGCTCAGGATTTGCTTTTCCAGAGGTTCCAGGCAGGGCTGGAGCCTCTCTCTCCAGTCCTTCCCACAGGCATTATAACCATTCAGTTTGTTTTCCCTTTTCTCAGAGCCACGGTCAGTGAGGCTTTCCAGGTTTATTTTTTCCCTAAAGCTCTCCCAAGCCTCCCCCTTGATCAGTATGCAGGAGCATCCTGTGCCACAGCTGCTTTCTGGGTCACATTGCATCACTGAGCAGATGTGTGTTTGCTGTCTGATGGTCCTGAGAGCCACCTGATTGCCATTGGGTCTTGTGCTGATCCTCTGCAGTTGGAAAAGAGATGCTTTTTTGCAGATATTTTTCTTCTTTTTACCTCAAAGTTTGCTTTCCATGCAGGCTTTACTTGCTACTTTCTTATCCTGATATTTCTTACTGAAGTGACAGTGCTAGCTCCCACCTAAATTGTGTTGAAAGCTTGATGCATTTAATATTGGGGTGGAATAAAAGCCAAAAAGGGAAGCAGACAGCACTGAAATTTTTATAAAATGCATTTTAACATTCATGTGTCTTCTCTGTAAAGTAGGTACAGTTGGAAGTGGTTTTCAAAATGTTTTAATGTAAATATAATATAGAAGGAAATATTTCTGAGTTTATTCTCTCTAAACTGACTCAGTGTGCACAGGCAGGATCTCTGTACTGGACTGTAAGAACTCTAGCATTGGGAATTGAGTCTCAATTCATCTTTTTTAGGGTTTTTACCAAAGTCTCTAAAACAGAGCTGAACATATTTTACAAGGGTGTTGTGAGAGTAAAACTGGTTTTAGTTCTGGAGCCTAAAGGTCAGGGAAATTGGATTGAATGAGCAGTTTGCAGAGTTGTTACCACAGTAACTGATGCAGAATATGCCAAATACCATCAGAAGCTTCCTCCAGTACTTAAATCCTTGTTGGTCTCTTCTGATTCTATTGAGGACTTCCAAGGCAATAAAATCCCAAGAATCAGTTCCTGTGTTTTCATTCTGTGCATGCCCTGGAATTGTTCTGGGTCGGGTGCATGAGCACTGCTGGTGCCACCAGTGATTTATCAATCCTGAGCTATCTCCAGATCCTATTTTCAGTCCTAAAATTCTTCCCTGGGTAATGATAATTCTGGATAATATCCATTCCACCACAGATTTTTGGTTTCTAGTGGCATTTATAAGTTCATTATGAAAGTAGATTTTGTACTGGATTTTTTTTAGGTTTGTGTAAGTGAGGAAGATCCACTTGACTCTTACCCAGTTCTATTTTGATGTCCAGATGATTCTTTTTCGAGCTGCCAGGGCTGCTGCATGCCAAGGTGTTGGACACCTCAGCTCTTCATCAGCTGTGCCCTGCCCAGAGCTCTGGGCCTGACTTTGACCTGGAAAGAACAAGTTGTTCTTCCATGGAGTTGGTGAAGTTTAATCCTGAAAAAGGAGATTGCACAGAAGCACATTTCCTTTGGTTCTAGCATTTACTTCCCCCATCACCAAGGACTGAGCTGTGGCTGTGTCTGACTCAGTGGCTGCAGAAACCACAGCAGCATCCTCCAGAGCCTGTTTTGTGTTGGGCACTTACAGCCAGCCCTGTCAGTGTGTTGTAAATCACTAATAATTCATTTGGTCATTCCCCAGAGCACCCATAACTCACCCCTAACAAGCATTTATAGTCACTCTCATGTGTTTGTCTGTAGACATCTGGGATTTTCTGCTTGGGGCTGCCATTACTATTATTTTTCTGCCATATTTCTGTTTCTCCAGCTGTCCAGTCTCTTTTTGGCCACACATAAAGGTCCTTTTGTTTTTTTGTTTTACTGACACCAGGCATAGCTTTTACAATGTTTGAAAATCAGTCTTTAAATGGAACAAGCTTTTGCCCAAAATTTTGCCCTCAGGATACATCTGAGTTTGTCCTTCCAGCACACTGACCCAGCCCAGAGCAAGGCTTTTGCCAGGTTACACTTGGTGCATTTACACTGACAACTCTTTGTTTTCTGTGCTCTTTACTCACAATCAAAACCCCAATTACAATTGTGCCACCACACTAATTAGAAGCTGAATCAAAAATGCTTCATATTCATATTGAGAGCTGCTGGTCTTTGCTTATACTATCCAAGTAAAAATGGAGTGTCTTTCTTACTCCTCCTTTGCCAGCAGCTCTCTGGGAAGTTCTGCTGTCGTTTGCCTCATTTGATATTCTGTTCTAGTATCTGTACAATTAAATTCAGGTTTTAGAGAAAACCTCTTGTGTAAAAAGTAAGCATTTCCATTAGCTGCTGCATAATTTTGCACTGCAGTTTTATGGGCAGGGGCTGCACATACCATTAGCATATTTTTGATTGCTTCTGTATTAGAAAAAAATCCAGCTGTGAGTAAACTCATTTGTTTATAAGCTTTTTTTTTCTTTTGGAAGGTGTCACTAGCATTGGAGCTCCTACTTTGCATTATTTATCTTGGTGTTTTTACCTAGAAAATTTAATCTTCTAGCAACAGTAAGTAGTGCTTACATCTGTCTTTTTGTAATTTTCTCTTCCATTCTCCAGGTTCACAGTAGAACAGGAAATTGATCTGAAGGATGTCTGGAGAGGTCTGGGAATTACAGAGCTGTTCAGCAGCAGTGCTGACCTCACTGCCATGTCTGGTAAGAACTTCTCTCTCTCCAGGTAGATGAGGAAATACATTTTTCTCCTGGGAAAGTTCACTGGGAGTGTTTTAGAGCTGGCTCTCGTTAGAAATGGAGACAAAGTGTGGTCCCCTGGCAGAGGCAGCTGCACCTTGGAGCAGGGCAGGGCTGCAGTGGCACAAGGGATCACACACCAAGGGCTCTCCCTGTGTGCCCTGCTCATTCCCAGCACCAGGAGCATTAAGCACAATTAATTCCTCTCCCCAGATCCCTGGAAGCAGCACAGGGAAGGGAGAGTTTGGAGATAAAGGCAGTTTAGTCCCAAATGCCCCCTGCCTGTTGGAATATGTTGTCTCTGTTCTCACCGTGGCAGAGCAGAGAAACCACACAAAGTCCAGGCTCAGGGATAAAGAAAAGGCACTTCAATCAATTCTCAGAAGGCTTTTATATGTTAGTTCACGAAGTGCGTTAAGTGGCATAAGGTGATTGGTTTTGCCATCCACCCCCTGAGGGGATTGGTCAAGTTCTAAGACACCGTCTCTGAATGTTTCTAGTTAGAACCAGAACAATTCTGCCAAACAACCTGCAGGTGCAAGAAGTTTACAACACTGTAATCTTGTTTAAAGTAATCTGCATGGGAAAGACAGAACTCTCACAAACAGCTGCAGAGAGCTGAAGAAATTCTCTGCTGAGGCCTTTTCAGTATCCATAATATGTTGTCAACACTTAATTTTCAGAAGTTGAAATAACCAATAGCTTTAAAAAAATCAGGTGGAAATGAGATATTTATGCTTTTAATACCTCCTAAAGCTGTTGACAGAGTCACAGAATGGTTTGGATTAGAAGAGACCTTAAAGACCATCTGGTTCCAACCATGAGCAGGGACATTTGCACTATCCCAGGTTGCTCCAAGCCCATCCTGGCCTTGGGCACTTCCAGGGATGGGGCAGCCACAGCCTCTCTGTATGGAAGTGGCACACTGCCACCTGTGTGGTTTTGGGGTTTTTTAGCTCTGTTTGTTACTCCCCAGCCCTGCAGGTAGGTCCTTAGCTGGTGGGAAATCCCTGTTCTTCATTGTCTGTCCCCAGGACAAGCACACCTCTGTGCCTTAGCCAAAACACTGCTAATAAAAAAGGTAATAAAACCTTCCTCCCACATTCACAGAGGAATGTTTGTGGTGATACTTTCATTTTTTGCTAAGTTTGAAATACTCTTTGTAGTGTATCATGCAGCTTCTTCAACTGGTTTGCCACTTCCACTTTTCCAGTGAATCTGGGGAAAAGCTACCTTTAGCTAATATGAAAAGAGTTGAAATAAATGAAAAACCCCTTTTCAAAGAAATAGCATTTTTCTGAAGAAAAACACCCTCAATTTCTCTGCCACCTCAAAGAAAAGTCAGCTTCCCACTAAAATCTGGTCTATTTATAGGAAATTATTTACTTGAGCAAAAGCACTAAGGAGAATGGGAAATGCACAGGAAACCACAAAGGCAGCACCTGGCTCTTATTGAGTTGCATGTAAAATTCATTTATGTATCAGGGACATGTATTTATCAGGAGGTTGGCAGAAAGAATCACGTGCTTGTGTCTTAATCCCTGTGACTAATGATTTGTTTAAAGTTTTACACTTCTGACAATTGTACTGTGCAAAATCAAAATACCACATTCTGCATGACTGAATTAACTCCTCTGCCATTTAAAGATTTACTTGTTATTTAAGTATAGAGCAGTGTATGGAGAAAATTCATGAGTTTTACTGTAAATTCCCTGCTTTTCACTGAAAAGAGGATGGAAACTTGGGCATGGAAAAGTTATTTGTAAATTAAGAATTAAAAAATGGTTTCGAAGTAAGATCCTTAATGAGAACCCCACTGTTGATGCTGTGGAAATGAAGTTTTAAGTAATTAAAATACAAAATATGTTTCCTGTTTCTAATTTTCATAATGTAAAATACAGATGGAAGAAGTAAAAATAAGTCATGAAGAGAAATTGTTTAAAGCTGACTTTTACAGACACCTGGATTGGATATCAGGTAGCAGGGAAGTGAAAGTTGGAAGTTTATGTGCATGTCAGGGTCAGCCCCCTGGAAAATCTGACATTTCATGAAGCCTTAAATGCAGATATTTCAACAGAATCTTTAACTGGACACCTAATTTAGGAAAATATAAATCATATTAAATCTAAAGAGATTTTTGAGAATTTTGGTTGCATTTAAAACTCCTCTCCTCCTCCTGTCCTGTTGCTTTGGCATTGCTGTCAGGGAAAATCACCTGCAATTTCAGCAGCAGCCCTAATCCTGTAATCAGATCCAGGCACATTGGTGAGCTCAGCAAAATTCTGTGTGGCTTTAGTGGATACCAACCAAATTGCAGGATTTTTTTTCAATATTCAGAATTTTTTGCTTTTTCCCCTCAATGTGAAAAATGGAACCAGAAGGACCAGCTTTACCTTCTGGAATGTCTGGATTCTGAGCAACCAAAGAGAAAGTGTTAATCCAGGTGTGCTTTTCAAATGTTACTCCCTTGCAGAAATTAAGATTTTTGACAATTGCCACAGGTGAGTAGGAGGACATTCCTGTTTGGCTGTCAGCTCTGCTGTATCCTGACTCTCGCTTTCAGAAAAGACTTTGACAGTATTTACTTGCGTGTGATTCCATCAGGTGTCCAAAATAATCCTGAAACAACTTCTGCTGTTTGAGATTTTATCACTTAGCACATAAATTCGCTGCTTGAGTGTTTTACCACCACTCAAGACTTAGCACTGAACTAATTTCAATACTGAAACTCCCCTTTCTCCTTCAGATGATTATAATATTTCTGGCTGGTTTATAGAGTCTTAAAAGCGGCTGCTTTTAACACAAGGTGACCTGTGTGACAGTGAGCAATGAAGTGCTCTCAGTGACTTCCCTTCACAATGCAGAGTAGTTAGAAGAGCATCAGTCCAGTAAATAGCTCTTGGAAGTCTTGACTGACATCCATATCATTTTTCTGGGACAGCCTAAGCAAGAAGAGCCAATAAAGCCACATGATATTTTTTTAAAATGAGACTTGCAGAGCAGCCAGTTGGCAGCTGAGTGGGAGTTTGCAGGCATATGGAGAGTAGTGACAGATGAAGTGTGATGCCAGCAGAGTCGTGTTCATTAGGGGGCAGCTCCAGCTCCCTCCCACTCCCCCATGGGTCAGCCCTGGCTCCTGCACAAAGCTGGGACTTTGGCACCAAATCCCCAGGGGACATCCCTGAGGTGGTAACCAGGATGGTTCTTAGGGAAATCCACATTCCTGGACTCTGTCCTGGGGAGAAAAAATGTGGTGGGAGATGCTCAGGTGAGCCCCACCTTGTTCCCTGTGAAGGCCATAAGGGAAGCTGGATTATCCTGAGGAGATGGTGTGGTGTGGGATGGGAGCATTGCAGCCCGGGATGTGACAGTCACAACCTGCACCAAGGAAAAGGCTGCCTGGACTCTCAGGGACAACATTGTGCTTTCACAGGAGAATTCACTGCAGGGAGAGATGAATGAGAAGGATGTGATAGCAGCAGTATAAAGAGAAGAATCCAGAGGAGGTAATTTGGGATGTGGAATTGCTCTTTTCATCATCCAAGGACAAAGATATCCAATGAAGTGAAAGGCAACAAATGGAAAACAAATAGAATGTATTTCTCTCATGAAAAACTTAACCACAGGGGTCTTTGCTGGGTGTTCCTTGAGATTGGCAGGACTGAAAGAAATGAAATTGCTCCAGAGCAATCAGAACTCTCTATACTATGTTGAATAAAGGCACTCTGTGTTTAGAGACTTGGGTTAGGGTGGAAGGCACGTGCTGGGTGAGAGGATATTTTTCTCTTGTCAGTTGTGCTGCAGTTTTCATCTGTAGCCCTTTTTGAATCTTCTTCTGAAGCAACACTTCCATAGCTGGTGCAGTGGGCTGGACTGACTGTGGTCTCTTCTGCAGTGGCACTTCTTGTGTTCCTGTCAACTTAAAATGTTGCTTTTATTACTCAGATCCTGAAAGCATTCACAAGTAGACAAACTTTCCTACCTGATGGCAAATGTTAACAGTGGTTGTCCTGTCAGATTTAGGGGCTCTCAGCTCATCAGGTGGAGACCAAACTTCTGAGGTGCTATTTCCCATCAAGAATACGCCTTGGAGTTCCATAAGCACCACCAAACTATGCAAAATAAAGCATTGGGAGCAAAAATGTGAAATATTTCTATGAATATTACAGGGCACAGGATTGGGCTTCAGTGCTGGAGTAATAAAGAATTGATTGAAATACGTGATTAGGCTAAGTGGGCATTTCCTTGTCACTGAACATAAAAATGTCTTTGGGTTTAAGATTTTTGCTTAATGCTAAAGACAAGCAGGGGCTTCATATCCCATGTTTTAAAGGAGCAGGGTGGAAACTTGATCCCAGCTTTACTGAAGGCTGGGGACTGAAGTCTAGAACTGGTACAAGTTTAAGCAGCCTCGTGTATGTTTTATTACACCCAGTCCCAGAGGGGATGATTTGGGGCTTTTGTTGGTGTGATTGAAGTGCAGCAGCTGAACTGGGAGGTTTAATTCAGTGCTGAGTGTACAGAGCAGCAAATGAGATCTACTGGGGAAAGACTTTTCTGACTGCTGCTCCTCGTGGCTCCTGAGTGTTCCAGCAGAGCTGATCCTGCAGCACCTGACAAAAAACAGTGAAACATGCACTGACTTCAGCAGGGGCAGGCTTGGACTGAAATTAAAATACTGACAAAGAAGGATGGAAAGCAAACAAGATTGAAAAAAACTAGCGCTGTGGTGGTTTTTCCAATAAATATTTATCTTCAGCTTCTTGTAAATAGAACAGAAGAAGAAAGAAAAGACCTCGTGTTCCTGGAGGAAGTCTGCGTTGTACCTAGTGCAGAAATGAATTTTTTTTTTTTATGTATTTGTCTATAATGTCATGATCATTTTTCCCCACTAATTGTATTTAAAATGCTGCATCCAAGGGCTGTTTTTACCCTCTCTGCTGTACTGGTGCTCTGGGTAGTCCTGAGCTATTTTAATATCCATGGTATCCACTCACAAATTTGAGTGAGGTAAATGGGGCTGTTAAAAGGTATTGGCAGAAGGTGTTTTAATGCAGGAAAGCTCTTCTCCTTCCCTACCTGCTGTATAATAGTGTTGGGTTTTTGGCAGTGTTTGGGGTGGGTTTTTTAAATGCTTCAATCTTATTGTTGAGCCACTTGAAATATGTTCCCTTTCCCTCCACAGATAACAAGGAGCTTTACCTTGCAAAGGCATTTCACAAGGCATTTCTAGAAGTTAATGAGGAAGGATCAGAAGCTGCTGCTGCCTCAGGTACCTGACTGAAAAGCAGAATTAAATCAAATGTCTGGTTATTCTGTGCTAATTAATTTTTTACAACTGATTTGCTGTACAGCCAGGAAAGCTAAATAGCAGCATGGAGGCACAGCATAGCAAGTGTGCTGCTTGCAGAGGAGAATTCTGAAAATGAGAAGTGTTGGCATTTTTGTAACATGTTTTACAAAGAATTTTGAGCGTCCTCTGAAAAACCTGTTCTTTATTTTCTTTCTGTCAGGAGAGTACAGACTGCAATTTATGTTTCCTTTATGGAACTTGAGCATTCATCATTTTTCACCTGCTAATTGAGATGGTCAGAGGCATTTGATCCAGGAGAGTTAGGAGGAGATGAGGGTGGTTGCAGCTGCATTTTAATAAGCTCCTACTTGGAGACACAACATGGGAAGTGTTGAATTTACAACCAGAGCTGTCCCCTGTTACTGCTGGGGGCAGGTGCTTGGTTTGCATGATTGTCACATGGAAATAAGTTACATTTGTTGCCAGTGTGTGTCATTAGGTGATTTCTAATTGCCTCTGCCAGTCTTTGAGGAAAGGAGGAATTACTTGCCAGGTATGGGCTGAATTGTTCATTAACATGGACAGACAGTACTGGCATGCTCCTGTCTTTATGAACAGTGGAGTGAAAATTTAGAAGTAAATGAAACACTAGGAATTAGTGATAACATCCTGGAGAAACCCATGCATCTCCAAATAAAAATAACAAAGGGCCAAATTCTGCCTGATTCACAGTTAGTTTTACCTTCAGCCTCTGCATTATTTAAAAACTCCAGCCAAAAGCTGCAGGATCAGCCCATTTAATTTTTGCATATTCCATAGTTACTCAGGGTTCCCTTTCCCTCTCCACTGCAGGCTGGGAGCTGTGTAAAACAGGTCAGCAGTGCAGTGAGCAGGAGTCATAACTCCTCTGAAGGTTCTGGATCTTAAAATTTATGTGCTGCTCCCTCAGCCTGGGAAATTGCAGCACTCTGCATTGTTAATCATTCTTGAAGCCAGAATAGGCAATTACTCTGCAGGTCTCTTTCCTTTTCAATTAATATTTTCCTGCTATTTTTTGGGGTTGAGTGTGGGACTTCAGTGGCTGCACAAATGCCTCTGCTGAGAGCAGGAGAATGGGCAGAGCTGTTTAATGAGTTGCCTGTGTTCTCTTTCCTCTAGGAATGATTGCCATCAGCAGAATGGCAGTGCTCTATCCCCAGGTTATTGTGGACCATCCCTTCTTCTTTTTGGTCAGAAACAGAAGAACAGGTGAGAATATTGCAGAATTCTCTGCGTTTTTCACAGCACATCCTCAAGCAGCCAAAGGAAAATTGCAGGTTTTGACCAATGGACTGGGCTTGTATTATGAATTTTCCTTAGTTTGTTTTAAAATACTCAATGTTGAAAGTCTCACTTTTTCCACATCCCTGAATCTTTCTCCAAGTAAAAGCACCAAAATCTGGCGTAAGCCTGAAAAACGCTCAGGGAAAAGAAAAATTCACCATTTTTGTTGTGAGAGCAGTGTTACTGCCCTTAGTATCCATAATCACTGCATTCCCTGAGAGCTTGGCTGCAGCCAGACCAGTGAAATATGTTCCCAGTAGCAAAGGATTTGCATAATGGAGGGCCATTACAGCTGTGAGTAACTCTGTTGTGCTCTCCAAGTGCTCTGTGGCAGGTGAGGGATGAGAGCAGCACTCACCAGCAAAAGGGGCAAGGATTAAGTAATTCCTTCGTCCCATGTTTGTAATTTGCTGTCATGATGTGCATGTGGCTGGGTGATAAAACCTTGCTGTGCACCCACAGAGCTTTTTATGGGCCTGTGTTTGTGATACCACTGCAGGATCAGTGTTCACTAAAACGTTTAGTGGCAGTGATGCTTTATCTGGTTAGGTGGAGTCACCTGTGGGGCTTCTCTCAAAGCAGAGCCCTGAACAAGCTACTGAGAAGAGAGTGAACTCCATCCCAGCTGAAACCAGGCCAGCAAGGCAGGATACCAAGTCTTAGGGGGTTTGTTAACCATAATAAATTGAGTATTCTTACTGTTGTAGACACATGAGGCAGGAAATATATCCAGAGGAGGGTATCTCTCCTTTATTGCTACTCAATATCCAAAAATCTCCCCAAAAAGAAGAGTTCAAATCAGGACAGAGCAGAACTTGGTCACTTTGGGGCAGCTCTTAACGTTGCACAGGCCTTGTAGAAAGAGGAGTTGCCAACAACTGTAGTTAAAACTTCAAAGCTTGTTACTAATCCAGAAATCTGAGGCTGGAAACCTTGTGAAAAAAATCCCATTGGTTGCCCTTCTTCTCCAGACAAGCCCAAGGGCTCAGGTTTGGTTGCTGTCTTCAAACAGGGCTCTGGAGCCATTTCCTGGTACCAAGCTCCGAGAGGTTTGATCCTGTAAAAATCACACAGCACTGCTCTAGAGGTTATTGTTGGTATTCTTCATTTCATAACCTCACTTCTCCTTCTGGTTCTGACATCCTTCCCTCCCTTCCTCCTTTCCCTCTTTCTCCACAGGCACCGTGTTATTCATGGGGAGGGTAATGCACCCTGAGGCAATGAACTCAAGTGGCCATGACTTGGAGAAGCTTTAACTGCCACCAGCCACCAAAAGGAGGAGATAAGCACATAAAGTTTGAAGTTAATATATTTAAGGTTTGCTGTGTTTTCCCCCAAGATACTGTTTCAAAATGCTTTCGGATCTAACTGTGTGCAAGTCAGTTCCCAGAGGAAAGCTTACAGTATTAAAGTAATGGTTCTGTTTCTGTCATTGTGATTGCTGTGTCCTTAAAATAAAGTTGTGTACATGTCAACAACTGTTTCTTGTTCTAGTGAGTTGTAAAGCAGAAAACTGCAAATCCATTATTTGTAATTTTTTTACAGTCCAAAGACTGACTTGATCAATGAGACAGGAGCAGAATGTGTGCAGCTCTGAATGATGCAAATGGGCAAAGCTTGGTGGGCATTTGCAGAGCTGAAGAAGCACATGTGGACACTGTGATCTCACCCTGTCCCTGGCAGAGCGGGGCCCGGGCTGCCGTGCACTGCTCGAGCAGAGAAAATGGAACACACTGAGCCCAGTGCATTGGATTCTCTGACTGTGGTAGACTCTCTGTGAACTCTCCCACGTGGTTCTCAAGTGCTGCTTTTCTGGATGCTCCTGCATGTGACTCTGCCACTGACCTCCCCTAAGTGTTGATGCCAATAAAACCTGATCGCATGAATATCTGAGACCTGTCAGTGTAGAAAGCTCTGTGTGTGACTGAAGTAAAAGAGTTCAGTAGTAATGGCATTCGTGTGGACATATTTTTTCTCCCCCACAGCAGTTCTACTCCTCAGTATCTCATTTCAGGGCTCTAGAATGCTCTTTCTCAAAAAAACCCACCCCAATGTAATTTTAAGTGTCTAAAAATGTTCTGTTCATAAATAAATGTCTAAAGGAACAACATCATCCTTTCCATTTCCTAACTCTTTCTTGAGAATAGACTCACAGAGAGGAGAAGTAAATATTAGCAGGGGAATTAGTTGCTGTTTCCATTTGGAAGAGGAGGAGCAGCACCCATTGTCAGCAGAGAGACATATAATTATTTCCTCCCTCATTGTGCAAAATACAAAAAGAACAGAGGTTATTAGAAAGGTGAGAGGATGGGAGAAAAGGAGGGAGGAGCTCCTTTGAAGCAGATCATAAATACTAACCTTTGGCTAATAAATGGGTTTTTCCCAGTCAATAGGAGTTTTATCCTCCTATTCTATGGGAACATATGCATTTTGGCTGAGGTACAGCTCCAGGCTTCCCTGGCATTCACTCCCCACAGAACAGCAGAGATATTGCTCCCAAAGTTATTCATGTGAGGAGAACTTCCAAAATCTGACACATCGTTCACTCTTTTTCTACTGCTGCTGCAACTCCTGCAGGTCAGAGTGGGACGTGAGGGATGCTCTCTCTGGAAGCTGGGAATGCTCCTTGAAGAAAGAGCTTTTGAACATTTCTAGCCCTGCCTCCTTGAATTGTTTCACACGTGGGGTTCCTAAATGTGTTGCTGGTGCTTATTACCTTTCTATATTATGGGCTGGACTCGGTAAGACAGCTTTTGTATTCAAATTTAGATGAAAATGGTAATTTCAGCTCTATGTAGCTAAAAATGTTGTGCTTGGGAGGGAGAAAGGGAGTGCTGCTCAGAAGGAACAGGGGCTAATTTTACCAAGACAAGAAGTGCCTCACTGCAGGTGAAATGAGCTTTGATCTGGGTTACACAAGGGCTGGTTCTTCACATTTCAGTAAATAAAATCTGTGGGCATCCCCTCGTGTCTGTAAAAGTGACCACATGCTGAGGACCTCCTGTGGGTTTAAGCTTAGGAGAGCCTGATTTTTAAGCTTTTAAACATTTTTAACATTTTTTTCCAGGCTGGTTTTTGTGGTGTTCACTCTAACTGGGAAAGACATGAGAAACCCTCAGTCGTGTTTATTTTCAGTCCATCAAAAGTTCTTCCTGAGCAATTTTGTCTTTCCTTTGCATCAGTTTCTTGCAGTGTAGATGCTCCTTACTAAGGGAAGGGCTGAAGACAGATTTGAGCTAAAGCTTTGAATTTTGGAAGGGCAGCTGCCAGGCAGAAGTGTTTATAGAGGATATCAGGCAAGTGCACAGAATTCCCCAGCAGCTGGACTGAGCAAAGGAACAATGGAATGATGCAGGATGTCAGATTCCAAGTCAAATTCCTAGAATTGCCTGAGTGGACACGTAGGAGAACCAGCAGGAACAGAAATGCAAACGCTTGTGATGTCACTTGCTGCTCTCCCAGGCCTTACAGATGCAAAATAGCCTTTTCCTGTTTCTTGAAAATGGAGAATGATCTGGTTTACAGCAACATGAATTATTTCTGTAGTTTTCAGTAGTAATAATACCTTAAGTATTGTTGCCAGTTAATAGGTATATGAATATTGTTCCATTATGGTTTTTACTCCACGTTTTGTGTAATGTTCCTTTCAAAGACGCCACTGCTTTTTCACTACAAAACTGGCAAAAGAATTTTGTCCTTTTTTAGGCATCTCTTTTTTCGGTAAGGGGAATTTGTCAGTTGTAGCTCATCTATGAGCTTAGGTGTGTCGTCTTAAATTTAAAACTGTTTTGTGTTGGAGGCTCTGTCAGAAAATAAATCACTGGAACTTCTCTAACTGTGCTGGTGAAGTGACCCATGGTGTGACACTGCTGAGGTCCATCTGGGATGCAGCTGGAGCTGAAGCCTGAGATGCTTGATGGGATCATCTTCTCTTCCTTGCACACCTCTTGCAGCCCAGGTGGGAAGGCTTTTCAGAGCTGCACTTGGAAAGGTTCTCCCTAAGAATCCTTCAGTCGTGCTGCTGCTGCTGGAGATTGATTTATTTGACTGCTAGGATCCCATTTAGATGTGACCTTGAGCAGCTGAGGGTTTTTGTAGAGTCTGTATCCAACCAAAATTTGTCATGTGTGAATTAGGATGGGTTTGTTGCTGTTCCAAACATGAATTTTCACTGTCCTTCCACAAGCCTTGATAGCAGCAGAGTAAACTTCTGTATCAGTGTCTGGGAATCAAGGACGTGAGATTCCTCAAAGAAATAAGATCTTGGTGTTATACCAGAGACAAACAAACCCAAACTCGGTCAAGGCTCTTCTGGCTAATTTTTATTTGTCAGTGGTGGACAAAAGAAGAAACCACAAGATGTCACTCTCTCCTAAGGAGCCGAGAAGGACTTTGCTCTTGACAGGAATCCTGTGGGAGTGTTGCAGAGCTGAATATCCCGAGCAGGGCGCAGGCACAGGTAGATCTCAGCACAGCTGATGAGAGATGCTGAGTTAGGAGCATAATTAGCCCCAGGTTCCTGGGGTTCCTAACGGGGGGAGCAAAGCCCCAGATCCCTGCTTTGTGTTGCAATCATCACTCTGATTCTTGCCAGGGGATTGCTGGAGGAAGTTCATTGTTCCCAGGGGAATCTTTGTCCTGCACGATGCCTCATGTGCTTGGTGTGGGGTGAAAGGACAGAAATGGGTTGTTCTTTAAGCTGTCGCCTTGGAGAGCCCTGGAGCTGTACTGGGTTTATTTCAGAGAGCCACTGCTGCAGCAGGACACAGAATTTCTTTTGTGCCAGAGAGAAATATCTGGGGTTGAGGCACTGATGTGCTGGCCCTATTCTGCTGCTCTCTCTTGATTGCCTCTTGCATTTCCCACTCCCTCTCTGCCTTACACAGCCCCTGGAATTCCTGCATGAGCAGATTCCCTGAGTTCTCCCCTGGCACAGTGAGGTTCCACGGCTGTCAGGGCTTCTCCCTGCCTGGGAAGGAGGCAATATTGTTCCTACAAGGATTTTCTTAAAATGACCACAAGGCCTACTCCAAAAGTGGTGTTTACAAGCTCATTCTTGAGTTGTTTCTGTCCCTTTTATTGGGCAATCCTTGCTTTTGTCCCCGCAGTGGAAAATAGGAATACATGGATGAGAAAGAGATGGATGAGCTACCCCAAACCTTAGGGTGGGAGGAAAGCCTCAATAACTCAGATAATTCCAGCTAAAAGTGAGTTGACTTCCCTCGTGAGCTGCTCTGCATCTCCTGGCACAGCTGGGGAGGAGCTGTGGGTTAATTTAGCTCGGAAAACTGCCTGGAGTTCCCAAGGGGTTTGGATCAAGCTGCTGCAGTTTCAGGGCTCCAGACAGAAGGAAGGCTCTGGCTGCTCACTGGGACCTCTGGTAGCAGCTTCAGCAGCTTCCTGGGCTTCCAGCTGGGCTGGGAAGGGCTGTGGAACGAAGTTCCACATGAGAAACCATCCTCAATGCACATCGTTGATACTTGGAAACTCATTAACACTGTAGCTGTCACCTCCCTCCACAAGGGCTTCTCAAATGACGTTCTTTTTGTACAGCTCTGCCTCCCAACAGCATCCACAGGAAGATCTCTGCATTTTACAGCACTAATTAGAAGCCCAAGTCATGGGCCAGTTGCTGGAGGCATTAGGCAAACTGAATGAAAAGGCAGGCAGAGGTAAGGGATTGAAATGCAGCTGAAATTGCAGTTTATAGACAATAGCACAGTGCAATGGTCAGGGCTGGGAGGCTGATGGAGGATATCAGGCTCATTCGGTCACTCTGGCAGGCAGGTAATGGGGAAAGGTGGAAAAGATAAATGTACGAGCCCAGATACAGATATTGATTGTAAAATTCTAGGTCTGCTAGGAGCTGGCTGAGGAAAGAATTGGAATTGCTCCTGCAGCTCAGGAATTGAGCCCATTCCCTGGGTTTTTGTCTTTTCAGCCACACTGAATCACAATAGGAATGATGTCTGAGATATGACCCAGGCTTCACTGATAACAAGTTGTTTTACTGTCTCTCTCATAAGCACACATCCTCCTTGTGGGAGAGTGATCTTTTTGGACAAACTGAGGGAAAATTCCTACAGAAAAACGATTCTGTGTTTGTGTAGAAGTGCTTTTAAGCAAGGAAGGGAAAAGATACAGAGGAAATCTGGATTGTGTCTAAATCATGTCTGTAATGTTCTCATTAAGGGATTGGAATTGCCTGTGGAAAAAGATGAGCTTCAACCATTCCTTCAAGTATTTTAAAAGAGTTTGAACCCAGTCATAGTTCTTTACTATATTACAGGTATTTGTTAAAAATATTTATTTACAGGTATTTGTTAAAAGTCATGTTTTAAACCCAGCCTGGAATCCCTGCAGTGACAGCAGTGCCTGAGCAGAGTGAATGAAATATGTTAAAACATGGTAAGAAATAAAAGAGATCAGGAAGTCCCTCTTGCCCTGAGACCTGTAAGGATCATGCTCTGGGCAATGCCAAATCTCACTGGTCACCAGCAGGGTGACACAAAAAGCCTGTTTATTTGAGGCTTTTGTCACTGTCAGTGGATTTTGTAAGTGCATGTTTCTAAAGGCAGCAGCCAAAAAGTCAGCGTGGCTTGACACGGCAATCAGAACATTTCTGAAGTTTCTTACAAGACAAATACTGGTCTCAAAATCCTTGGGCTCTGCTGGGAAATGTTCTCCTTGGGTTAGGCTGCAGTTGGAATCACCAGAGTGCAGTGACAGGCTGTCATTTGCCAGGAGCAGGACCATGTAAAGCTCTGCTGCCAGCTCCAAACCCAGGATATGTCTTCATCAGCTGAGCTGCTTTTGGCAGGGCTCTTGGAACGAGTTGAGCTTCGAGGTCTCTTCCAACCCAAACCATTCTGTGATTCTGTGATTCCATTAAAGCCCTCAGCAAAATCCAGAGAGGTAAAAGAGGCCAGTTCTGCTGCTGCTGCTGCCTGGTTTACATCTGCCTCCCCTAATTTTTCCTTCAAAGAATTTTCTCCTTGGTCTATAGAAAAAGAAAATCAGAGACAACGTGCTCCAGTTCATAAGTTCACCTCAGATGTTTTGATCAGAAACCATTTGTGAATCATCCCAATACTTCAGAGCCAGTCAGTGCTGCAGTGTCATGGGGAGCAAGGTGAAACAAGCTGACAGGAGTGATTTTAATTCATTTATTTTCCAGTGTCATTGCACATTTAATGTGTATACACCTATCAAAAAAATTGTTATGAGCTGGTGGTGTCTTAACTACCGAGCTTTTGAATCTTAACCCGTGGGGACAGAGTTTGGAACCATGGGTAGAGCAGCCTTGTGCCAGCCTTACAGAAGGTAGGGGCATCCCCAGCTCTGATGAGCACCTCCAGGCACCTCATCCTGAGGGAGAAATGCAGTTAGCTCCGAGCAGGAATTAGGGAATGTCTAGTTCCATAACCTTAAATGCTTAAATCAAGCAGACAATCTTGTAGTGTCTAAAAGACTCAGAGCAAAGAGCATCATCAGGAAAAGCTGCACTGTCACCTGCAGCCTGTTCCAAATCCCTTTGTGGTCCATCATGAAAAAGTTGTCACTGCTTTCAGTCAGTTTGGAGCCCTGTGCAGGTTTCTCTCAGGCTATGCCCTGAAGCCTGAGTTCAAAGAACTGGGTGGGAGCTGACATACCTGGGATTTTTTTGTGATTAGAAACAACTCAATTTTTGCCCAATTTGCAGAAATTACTTTAGGCTGCTTACCTAAAAATATGAAATGAGCTTCTAATCACAGTGTTCCTACAGAGAAAAAGGTGCAGACTGTAAGCATGCAAGATGTAAAATTTAGAAAGTTGCATTGTGTCTGTGTACACATGCACTCATTAAATGTGGATGTATTATGGGAACCAGAAATCCTGTTATTATTTTGCTGTTAAAAGTAAGCAAATCCTGAGCTATTACTGCATGAAACCATGGGATAATGCAGCACAAAATAATGGAGCCACTTTAAGCCTCTTTGTTTAGAGGCTGAAGGACTTTTCCTTGGTGCAGGATGCCTGTAAGGGAATAAAAGGGTTGTTCCCCCCTGCCTTTCTCAGTCACTGCCTTGGCTGGGTTCCTCTCTTTTAGTGCCCCAAGTGAAATGATGAATTCTGGCCTCCTGGAACTGATGGCAGCATATTCCTCTGCCTGCAACCATTGCACAGGGAGCCCACAAAGTTAACAGGAGCAGACAGATGAAGGCAGAGGGCCCTGGGGAAATGAGGGATATCAGTGTTTAACACCGTGGGCAGTGGCAAAGCTCCCCAGCCTCTGGCAGCACCGAGGGCCCTGAAGGGGAGCCACAACCCCCACGGGAGGAGCTGGCAGAGCTCTCCTGATCAGCTGCTTTGGTATTCCTTGGTGTTTTCTGGGTAGAACAACTTCCTGGGAGATGTATTGGCAGTGCACTAAGTATCTTGAACACAAGTTAATTCAGGCTCTCTTAGCCTTGATGGCACTTGCTTAAAATATGCTTCCTCCTATGGACGACAAGAGTGCAGAGATTATATTTTGATCGTTCCATGACAAGTGACTTCCAAAAAGCAACATAGAAGGCTGTTTTTCAGAAGGGCCATTAACCAGCTGGCAGCCTGTTTTCCACCCTTCATGGTAAGCATGATAATCTGAACAGCATTCAGGAACAAGGCAGATCAAAATCTCTGCTGTTTCCCCAGGAAATGCATCCTGATGACTCCACAGAGAAAGGTTTTCAAGTGGAAAGGTTGTTTTACATTTCTATCTCCCTCGGTGCTGCAAAGCCAGGCTTATTTTTTAGGGTTTCTGTGCAAAGCTTTTTTTTTTTTTTTTACTAGAGCTTGGGGAGTATTAATTTTGCAAATGTGTTCACATTCAGCACAGACATCTGAAGACACCATCTGATAAACCAAGGGGTATCTGTGACAGCATTGTGCTTTTGTGTGTCGTGGCAGCGGTGACTTCAGCTGCTGTAACACAATCTAAACCTGCACAGACACAGCAGTTTAGACTCATTCCTACCCAACACAGCTGGCAGAGCAGATAAAATCAGTATTTATTCCCATTCTCCATCTCAGAACTTAAAACAGCACCTTGCAGGTTAAAGTTTTGCTTCAATGGGGCAAAGGGAAATGCTCTTTCCCCAGCTGGTCACATCAGCTGTGAGGATGGTTCCCCTTCCATCCTCCCCCAGCCCCTGCAATCCCTGACTGGAATTTGGGACAATCCCTCACTGGAATTTGGGACAATCCCTCACTGGAATTTGGGACAATCCAGGGCTTTTCCTGCCTGCCTTTCCTTCCATGATGGGCACTGCAGGGGGAAGGGGAGGTGGATGTGGGGTTTCACTCCAAGGTGCGGCTGAGGCAGTGCCAGGGCTCAGAGCTGGGCTCTGCCCTGCCCCTTGGGCTGCATCCCAAGCGACTCATCCCACAGAAACCAGCAGGGAACAGAGAGGTGGCCCAGGGACAGCTGGATGCTGTGGGGGCAGGAATGGGAGAACCCCACAGGTTTGGCTCTGGGCTGAGGTCCCTGCTCGGGGACGCTCCCGTGATGTCTCCAATGCTGCAAATGGCAACAACATGGTGCTGTAAATTGCTGTCTGTAAAACAAGATTAGGGCTGATGTGCAGAGCAGGCCGTGCCCCAAACTGCTGGCCAGATCACCCCTGGCCTGGCCGGGCCAAAGTGCAGATGGGTTTATGCAGCAGGAAAATCCAGTGAGCAACCAGAGCGTTCCAAAACAAGCTGAGGGATCTGCAGCGTTTGGGAGCAGCAGCTGATGCTCCCTCAGAGATGTAACATGATTCCTATAATCACAGATATATATTTAATTCTGTTTATTTAAACCAGCCCGTGTTTTGCTGGGAGCATTAATCATCTGGTGTCACACGAGGGAGTAGGAAATGTCACCCTTTGAGTCACATCCCCAGTGACACTGTTAGCAATGCTCTGTTAGCAATGCTCTGGCTCTACTCCACAGCTGGAGAAAAAAAGGGCTTCATGCCTTGCTGGCTGTAGAGCAAACACGCTCTTGCAGCTTCATTCTGTATTCAGCAGCTCTCCAAAACAGTGAAGGCAGCATGAAAAATGAGGAGGAACACGACTGAAGCTCAGCTGCTGATCTTTCACAACTCAACTGCAAAAAATATGAGGGCTGAAAGGAGACTTTAAAGCACAGGTATCAGCAGAAATATTAAACTGCCTTAATCAAGACAAGAACACCTGGTCACTCAGTCATTTAATAAATGAAAACAGGGCTCTCTTCCCCCAGTGCGAGGCAAAAAAGAAAATTCTAATTTCCCAGCTGGGAATACAGCATGGAGCTGGCAGCAAAGTGAAACAGCTGAAAGATGGTGTAGTTAATGGCTGAGACTGGTTCAGTGAGCTGGCAGGCCTGTGACTGGAGAATATTGTGCCATAAAGTAGTTCAACAGCACCTTCATGGCCCCTTTAGGCCAGCACTGGGCTTAGAGCCTCTTTGAAGTCCAAAGATCAGGATGGGTGTGAAGTGCATGGGGTTTAATTCTTTTTATTTTCCCTTAAAGACAAGCTGCTTGTCCTATCACCTCATATCCCCTAAAGTAAAATGTGAGGTGGGGCAGGAGCTGTGAAAAACACAGATTTGCCTGCAGAGGGGATTTTGGCTGGAAAGAGCTGAAGCAGAGCAAGGCACTGGATGAAGTCATCCCACTTCCAGCCCCTGGTTTGCCTTCACTGGGCCCTGATGGGATCTGAGCTGTTGGCAGGAAGGACTGATGCATATGGATGGAACCCTGCCCTTATCAGAGATTACAAACTGGGCTCTGGGAAGTCCCAGCAGCAGCTTTGGTGTCCTGCAGTGCCAGAACTTGTGTGGAAAGCCAGTGGTGTGGAGAGTGAGGGCAAGGCAAATCATCCAGAGGAAGATGCTTTAAGATCTTCTTGTCTTTTGAACACATCCGAGTCCAGAATCCCTTCCCCATCGAAGTCAGCAGACCTGATCTGAAATAAATATTTATAGCTGTGCCTCGTGAATGTAAAATGCTTGTTGCTGAGAAATCCCCTGCTTAGCAAGTACAGCTCCTCAGCTGCGGGACAAAGCGATGGAAAATCCATGCCAGGAGAGGCTGGGTGCCCCCAGCAGGGCTGGGGGAGAGCAGCGTGTAGCCCTCAGGACACAGCGATGTGAGACAGCAAACGTGGTCTCTGCCTCTGAGCAGGAACACATTTTCATTGCATTTAATTTCTTTTGGCAGGCCGTGCCAGCTCCTAGCTTTAAATGCAGGAGTTGTGGACAGCCACAGTGTGTCTGTCTCCTGCCTGTAAAAGAAGCACTGGAGAGAAGGAAGCAAGGCTCATTCTTTTTTTATGTAACACGAGGCTGCCGTTTTCTCAAAATGAAAGCAAGTGGGAGCAAATTATTTGAATTTCCTGACAAAAGCTGCACAAACACAACACCTTTAATAAAAACAGTTGATTCTTCTCATAATGCTCCTCTCCTCTTTTCCCCATGATCGCAGGAGGCCCTGCTTGCTGTTTTCAGCTAGAGAACATCTTTATTATCCTTGCAGACAGTGAATAACAAGGCATTCATTTGAACTTAATTTTTTTTGGCAATAGGACTTGGGGAAAGAATAGGGACAAAAAAAATCAGAGATGTCAGGAACAAGTTCTGCCTGTAAATACACGTTCAGAGTTCTCAGTTCCTTCTTTGATTGGAATGGGGACAGGCAGCTCTGAATTTTAAACAACTGAATTATGTTTGTCATTCAACTGCATTGTTTTTCCATGTTTTGCTGTCCTTTCTCTCCTTTCTTAGCTCGTGTAGAGCTGGGTAGTTTTTACCACCTTGGCCCAGCAATCCAATTATTTTCCCATCCCATGCTTAAGGAGATTATGTCTATTTGTCTCAAATATCTCATATATGACGACCTGGCAAAGCCACTTTAATAGAGAAGTGCTCTGGTGACTCCCAGCTATTCCCGGATTTGCAAGATCTGATTTTCAGGAAGGCAGAGGTTTGATGGATGAAATGAACGATTTTTTTTCAATATATTTCCGGTGATCAATTCCAAAAAAAAGGAAACATAAATCTTTAGCAGCTGGCAGCAGTTTCATAAATAAATACAAAAACAAAGAAAGATGGAAGTTAGAGAGGAGAATAACCAGAGATGCAGCTTCCAACGACACAGGGGACAAGGAGGCTTACTAGGCTGCAACAGGAAATTGTCTATCAAAATTAATTTAGAAAGATTTTCATATGATTAAAATTACCTGATGAGACTTACGTTTGATAAATTAGGAAGTACTTAATGAATCTCGTATTCCATTGGGAATTATTAACAATTAACTCGTGAAAAGATGAAACATGACATTCATGATAAAGACGTGGATGGAGGAAATGAGACTGACCTCACACTGGAGGTTTCATCTCTGGGTGGCTCCATCAAATGCCTGATTTGTTTGTTTTGGCAGCTTCGGGTAAGATGTTTTAAAAGTTGAGGATTAGACAGGAATGGCAGCTGGGGAAGTGGAGAGTGACAGGAAGCTCATTAAAATGGGTGGCAATTTGTCACTCAGCTCCAGTGAGCTCCAAACCATGACCTGTGTGAGGGTTCAGCCTCTTGGGAGAGATCTGGCAGGTACCTGGCAGGTGCCTTTGGGGTTTTTCCACACTCACACACGAGCTGGGCTCTGGTCCAGCTGAATTCCATGGCTTTACTCCTGAGGGCTGCAAGGTTAATCGTGATCTCATGTGCATCTGTGGGTTAGGGATGCAATGACTTCATTCAATATAAAAGCCATGTTTGAAGGTAAAAGGGAAAATATACCTCATCTCAGTGAGGGAAATAATGGGAGAAACCATCAATCAGGGGTGTTGTGTGCCACCAGCTCCACTTGGGATACAATTATGTTTCCTCTTTCAAACAGGCACATGAAGAGACAGTGAGTTATGTCCATTATTTCTTCTGAAAAGAAAGTTTTGAGAGAAAAAAAATCTTGAAAGGTTACTTATTTGTGGTCTTTCCTCAGTGTCAGAAAAAGTCTAATTCATCCAGAAACTGTTGACCTTCATTTTGCTAGAAAAGATAGATTTGATACTGGAATAGGCCTCTCCTAAACCAAATAAAAATGCCATTCTTCATTCCATAAACATCTTTTCCTATAGCTTCATCCAAAGACTATTAAATCAAGGAAAAGCTCAATCTTCAGTGCCAGACATTGTCACTATGACTTGCAGGCCCATTGTTTTTCCAGGAGAGAGAACCAAATTTCAGTCCCTGTTGCTTGGTTACAGCCCATCCAACCCTGCTGGAATCCATGGGTTTGTAACACCTCAGCAAAGCAGCCATATATAGTTTTCACTTCAATTATTTATGCAGCTAGCTGTTGCTTCCTTTTTGTCTGGTGACCCTGATGAAATGTTTCGCTCACTCTGCTCTCCTCCTGCCCAAGGCTTTGCTCTGCTGTCCTTGGCTTTTCCCTGGGAATGCTCTCCAGGTCCTGCCAGTGGGAGTCAAATACTCTCCTGCAATCCTGAATGGGCAGGACAAAAAGAAATGTGTTGCCAGGGTAACTGAGCAAAATAACCAGTTAGTCTGTGCGAGGGTGCCTGCTTGTCTGCCCAGGCACCGAGGAGCATTTGTGCACTGAAAGTCTCTTCCTTTTCTGGGGCCATGAACATCAGAGCACTGAAACATCCCAAGAAATTCTCTCTTTCTAACTGACTGATCCAACATGAATGCCCTGGATTCCTGGATATGTTCAAACCAGGTAAGATCAATGTAGGAGTTAACTTGCTGCTGGTGCTGAAGTGTTGTTACATTTTTAGGTCTGATTTTACTGGTGACGTCGACCTGATGGTTTGATATCATCAGTATGTATAGAGTTAACACCAAAAAAAAAAGGATTTTACATAAAGAACATAAAATTACATCAACAAACCGATTTATCCCTGGATCAGAAAAATGTTATAATAGATAAATGTCCTTTAAGTATTCTTTAACAATGATCAACAAAATGTCAGCTCAGAAACTCAGGCAGTAAATGCAGACTTTAAAGCCAGACTGTTCATCCAGTCTGGTCTTAACGAAGTCAGTGGCTGGGAATCCTGTGTGAATGCTGACCCTGGGCACAGGAACAGAATTTCTGCTACCACAGTGCCAGGATTTCATGGTCTGAGCATCTCAGTTATTTCTGTATGAAAGGAGGAGGGATAATATTATTTCCTTTCTTCCTACTCTTTGTCTGTCTGCTCTGTTCAATTAAAGCACAAACTCTCTGGAGCAAACTTGTTCTCCTGCCTTTCTGTGGTGCCCAGAACAACAGGGCCTCTTGTGGCCTACAGCAGAGACAATAATTGGGATTATTTCTTCATTAATCAGACCTCAGGATGAGCCGGATTCTGCCCAGTTCCTACACATCTCATGGACAGGCAGGGAAGCATCCAATAAGTCAAATGTAGACGTGAGAGACCCATGGCTGAGACTGATGCCCACCCTGTGTTTACCCAATTCAAAGACAAAATTACTGGTCAAAATTGGATAAAGTGGGAAAACGATTTCTTTCTCGGAGAGCTGGGACAAGCTGCTGAGTTTCTTGTCAGAAGCACATTTTTAAGAGCAGGTTGTAAAGATCTGAAAAACAGTGTTTGTAATGGAAAAGCCGACACCATGTAAAATATGTCGTTCCTCTGAAATAGCACAGAGATAATTTTTCATGGGCTTTATGAGGAATGCATTTGCCATAAAAGATCTGAAGCCCATTAGGCTGTGATGGGGACCAATACCTTTCATTTTATAGACAGAGGAAAAATGGTAAGTAGAAAGGCCCCAAATTACAATCTTGTTTGATTTAGATATTAATTTCTTTATTCTTAGCAGACAGAGAAATGATACGCTCAAGTGACCTGATGAATCTCTTAATACCCTGTCCTTGCCCACCCCGTAATAAACTCGGTTTTTAGCACATAAAGTTTTAATGAAACCTGTGTGCAATGTCTACTTTGTTAAATTTCATATAACGATCTGTCAGTTCAACATTTGGAACCACAAAATGCTTTTGCACGGAGCTGAAATTCTCTAATCACCATTATTCCCCTCGACTTTAGTGGCACAGGGAAATTTGCCAGCAGAATTTCTAAGAGAAGGTTTTGGAGCCTTCGGCCACCATTGGGGAAAGCACAGACCTTTCTGTACAGAAAGATCTTATAATGATCAGCCTTTGTAATGACCAAAAAGAAGAGAAAAGAAAAATGTGAAAGGAAAGGAGGATGAGCTGAAAGGTAGAAAGTCTAAACCACAGAAATTGTGACTATATGACATTTCCAATTGAGTATCCCCAGGCAGAGGGGATTGCGTACTTTTTCCACATTGATTTTAATCTATTTATCCTCTCTTTTTTTCAGTACAGAGCCCAGGAGCTCAAGTGAGGAAGGAGCTGTGCCTGTGGTGTGGGAGTTGCAGATCAATAGGGCAGGATTTACAGCTCCATTATAACTTCCCACTAAAACCTGGGTCCCACTGCTACTGGTGGAGTTTAAAAGCCATCTGTGAACTTCAGCAGGGACTAACCAGTGCCCATAACCACACTGGGCTGCTGCAATTCCATCCTGGAACCCTGCCAGCATCTGCACTTTGTCTGGGTGAGCCAAACAAAAATCACTCAAACTCGCTTTGAAGGGAATAATTCACCGGGCTGACTCTCAGAACCTGCAGCTTTAATGTTTTAAGAAAAACACAGTATAAAACCAGACACAAACTTGACCTGTTGATTCCTACCAAGAGAAGAATCTCTTGTTTTCATTCTCAGCTGCAAAGTCGAAGAAGGAAGCCTGGAAGGTTTTCATAAAATGGCTGAGCACATTCAAATGAGGCAAGCACGCCCAAAAGAGCAAAGAGGTGCTCATAAAGAACTTTCCTGAACATTACATGAAATATGAGCCTCTTTAAGCATTTTCTTTTCATCCAAAGTTCTTGGCTAAATTAATAAGGCGTTTAACAAGCCATTAATGAAGCAGGAGATCTTTTAGGCAACGAAAATATGAACTCCAAGTGGACAAAACCGTGAAAGCAATTGGTGAAAGTGAAGTCGCCGGAGCGAGCAGACCAGAGATTCAGCTGGATGATCACGTATCTCACTACAGGTATCACCAACCTATCTTTAGGCACCTTCTGGAAAAACAGTTCACTGATACGAGCTCGATCAGCCCAGGAATTTGTTTGATGTGCTTAAGAGGTCGGTAACAATAGCTCCTAACGTGACTGCGTTGCGAGGTGACAGAGTTTCCTTGGAGACAGCGAATCCATCCAGCCCCGCCAGGATCCCGGCAGGATCCCCCTCTCCAGAGGCCGTGGAGCTCCCTCCCTGTGCAGGGCCAGAGGTGGGAAGATAAAGCTCTGCCTGTAGACAAATAGCCTCGTGCAGGATGTGAGGATTTTGTGCAGCAGCGAGACATGTCTGACAGGTAGGAGGGTGCAAGGAGACAGGAACCTGTAGTCATTGCACAGCTGGCTCGACGTGCTTTGACAACAAAGATAGAGTTACAAGGATTGAGTGTCTTTTTCAAAATGTACCAGCCTGCATTGCTAATGGAGATTGTTGTGCAGAGAAAAGAGGAATTCAGACAGGGTTGTTTTTCTCGGTGTCGTTGCCTGATGGCTGAAAGACAAAAGCTGTCCCAACAAAAATGCTGAGTTTGCTGTGAAAACGTGTGAAAGGCACGTGGATTGAGATGTGGGCTTTGTGTTGGTGCAAGTTGGATCCGTGAGGAAAATGTTAGTTAATATGCTAGGAATGTATCATTACGGTGATAGGACCTAATTAAGTTAATTATGTCTTTGGGGGGGCAATTTTATGAAGCATAAAGCAGGATAATTGATGCTGCAGCTATCAGCAAGGATGCTTTGTAGCCATAACTTACAGGTGTGTTTGTCACTAAATTACGCTCAAAAGAACTGCTTCAAAATGTTGCATAATGTCTCATGAAACTCCTATAAAAATAATTGAAAGGTAATAGAGCATGCAAACACTATGTCCATATCTTCTACTATCCTAAGTTCAGAGTGTTCTCCTAATCAGTGTTTGCATACAAGCAGAGCTGCTCTGGAGCAGTAAATTGTGTGCATTTGAAATGAAGCACAGACCGACTTCTGACTTTGCCATCCTTTAAATACTTGCACAAATTGTGCTGGGAAGTTAACCCTGCACTTCATTTATGTGGATGGCTTTGGCATTTGCCATTGACTGGGACAACGTAAATAATTGGGTGTTTGGAACCTGGGAGCAAATAATTATTTGTGCAAGTGGTTTTGGGCAGATCCAGAGCCAGCTCTCTCAGAGCCTGTGCAAAATCAGAAGCTCTGACCTAATGATAAGAAATCTTTGCTTTGGGAGGATTTATTGCTCTTTTCTTAGTTTAATTTGGATTTTTTTTTCCCTATTTCTTAAAGATGATCTTAAAACACATTTGATTTGGCTCCTTTAGAATGGTCCATGTTTTTCACTCCCATAGTAGCAGGACTGAATGAACTTTGCTGCTAAATCAGAATCTGACCACTGAGATCAAGCACGCGGGAGCAGGGGCCTTTCCATCAGATATGGGCTGTGATTTGGTGGGATGTAGCAAGCACCACAGGAATTCTGACTCTGGATATGTGAAGAGTTAGTATAAATAGCCCTGCTATTCATTCCCAAACCTTTTATCCAGGGCATTTCAGATCTACAGGAAAAGCAGAGAAAGCTAAGCCTGCTGGAGGATGCTGATTCCTGAACAGCAGCTGGGGATAAGGCTGTGGGAAGCCAGAGCAGACCCCAGGACTGCTCAAAAGGCTGGGACAAAAAACTTTTCAAATCCCAAATGCAAGAGTTTGCTTATAACCCCCTTTGTCTTCGCTCCTCTTTAACTGAGCTTCCCATTTTCTGTGCAGCAGAGCTGAACCTGTGCTGAGGAGTCTCAGATGTTTGTTTGTCAAGGCTGCTGTTTTATCAGGAGAAAGGAGTCCTTTGGCTGACAACCCTTTTTTAACAGCCAAATATCTAAAATATACACAGGAGGGGTTTTTCACTCCGTTTCTCACTGAGGATCTTTCACTGGTGTCGTTTCAAAAGTAGCTCAGCTTTAGCTCTTCAAAGTCTTTTGTGGGCTTTTAATGTACCCTGCACGTAAAGGCAGCTGGACTCAGAGGTACTTGCACTGCAGTCAGGAAACCTGGAGCATTCTGGGCTCTGTGGAAAGGTGTCCAAGGTGTCAGTGAGAGGAGAAGCATTTCACAGCCACACAGCTGACACTGACATCTTGCTGAGGTGGGACTTTGATCAGGGAGCTCAGCAGCGCACGATTTTCCAGGGTACAGCCTGGTATCTCCTCAGTCATGTTCTGAAAAATGCAGGAGCTGCTCTGTTCTCATTCCTGACAGTTTGCAAAACGCTTCAGACACTGAATTCCTCACTGGGACTTCCACTGAGGAGAATACATAAAATACAAGGGGTTAGCTATGAGTGCTTCCAGTTACCCCACAGCCTGTGCTCCCTCTTGTCAGCTCACATGGAGCACTCCAGACTTCAAGGTGCCTGCAAAGAATTGTTTGGTACAGTTTTGTGGCTTTTTCTTTAATTATTGAAATGAAAAAAATCTGTACCTGGATTTGGTGTCAGGGGCAAATCTGTAGCCATGATAGGAACTGGACTGAGGGCCAGCCTCAAAAATTAGAAGCTGGTCACACAAGATTTTTTTTCCCCCATTACCTTTTGAAGTTTCCTTCCCAAACCTCTATAGAATTCTTAAAATATAGTCAAGTACCACTGCTTAAAAGACATCATAAATACTCCCCCACACCCCCCAAAAAGAGGGAGAATGGAAGAATGCAATTTCCACAGAGGGTTTCCATTAGAGAAATTAATTCTTCTCTCATAAGAATTTAGGTCTATGATTTATGATAACCACCAATTTCTCACTGCAGGCGAAGTGAGAGGAAATGACTCAGCCTGGACAGACATCATGAATCTAATTTTTTTCCCCTTAATGCTTGACATAATCTAGTGTGCTGCTCCCAGAGGTGTCATTGGAGATTCATATCCAGCCGAAGGGCCTCACAATCAAGGCAGGAAATTTTGTTCCTTTCATGTATTGTGCGATCTGTAATTGCTTGGAATTGCATCCTGCCTTGTTCATTGCCAGCCCTTTTGCATCAATTTTGCAGCAGAATCGGAAGGTAAACAAAGCAAGTGTGCCACTTGCTCCTCCAGAAAAATCTCCTGTGACATAAAGTGGGGGTCCAGCTGGTGCTTATTAAACTCAGGCAGTTTTGAGATGAAAGATGTTTCTTTCTGTCACTCTTTCCCATGGAAATCTCACTACCCACCTGATTGGGGAAGTCGTATCCATCAAACCTTTTTTTTCTGGAGCTTTATGTTTTATTTGCCATCACTGATACAGAATTCTGCAAGTGGGTTTTCTGCCAGGAGATCAGAATAGATATCATGTTAAATGGTTCAGCTAAAATGTTTGATCCCACATTTCCAGGCACTGAGAGTGTATATTCCTGTCTCAGCAGAGGAGGTAGTATCTAGCTGAGAGGAAGGTAGGTTTTGAAAAGTCTTGCAGTTATAAATAGCCATTTGAATACATCCTAAAAGATCACTTCCAAACGGAGAAGAATAACAGATCTTTTTCTTAAGCACAAAAGAATTTCTACGCATTTCTTTGCTGTAACCTCATTTAACATACCAGGAAGTAGAAGCAGAACAAACACCAAGATAGGACTAAACAAGAATTCCCAGCACTCTTTTATTTTTTGGGGTTTTTTTCACCATTGACCCGATGTAAATCCTCTTTTCCCGGGGTTGCTGTGGGTGAGCTCCTGCTGCTCTGTAACACACACACCCCACAAGGGTTTGTTTGCCTTGAGGTGACCTCAAAAGTGTCTCAGCAAATGGCTGCTATTTCCCAAAATGCTGAGCTCTCACAGCTTCCCCCAAGGCACCTGCAGTTCACTGGGGCAGGTTTGGTGCTGTTCAAACCCTCCATGAAGCACAGAGGGAGGAGAGTTCTTTGTCAGAGCTGCTCCTGCACAGTTCCAGGGAGGTCAGCAGGACACATCTCCTCAGGAGGGTTTGCCAATAATCTGTAATTGTACATTTTAACCAAGGTTCTATTTAGCCTGTCTGTTACTCTCAGTATGAGACCTTCTTTGCCTTCCTCTCCAAACCATTTTGGAGCTGCATTTTTATTCTGTATTTCTGCTCCTGACTGCAGTTGTTTTATGATGCTGACTGACAGCTGAGGCTCCCTGGCAAGAGCTCCCCGGGCCTGTACAGTAAACATCAAATTACAGTGCTGGGTGCACACCCTGACTAAATTAAATCATTGTTTTCAAGTATTCCGTGGTAAATTCCTAAATTGCAGCTGCCAGTCTGCAAATTCTTCAGTCCCTCTGAAGCACAATTAGAGAAATTGCACCATTTGGGGGATAGAAAATGTACTTTTGGAAGTGTTCCTAGACAAGGGACTAACAAAGCACATGAACACAGCTTCAAGCTGAAGGTTGCACTTGATAACCTTGGAGGTCTTTTCCAGCACCAATGATTGTATGATTGGAGCACTCTGTTCAACAAAGTTCAGCTTTTCTCTGGAAAATCCCTGAGATTCGCCTAGAAAAAATTCAAGAGATTAAAATAAATATACTAATATTAGTAAAATAATTAATATTATATTAGATAATTAGATAATATTAGTAAAACAATTAATTAAAACACAGGTACAATGGTATAAAATAAATAACTGAGGTATCTTTTCACCCAACCTGGATTCCTAATAGCAGAGCTCTCCTGGCTAGAAGGGAACACATCAGGCTGCTGAACAAGTTCCACTCTCAATTTTCTCCAAGACTCAGTTTTTCTAACAAACTGCCAGTAAATTCCTCTTTCTGATGTTTGGACATATCTGTGAAAGCCTCCTGTGTGTAAAGAAATGCTGCTCAGGTGAGAGGTGAGGGCATTGCCCATGGTTTGGCCTCAGGATGAGGCTGTTGCCTGCTGGCAAGTCCTACCCTGGCCTGTTCTGTACTTTCTGTAACTATTTTCTGTAATTATTAAACAAAACCAATAAAATTTGCATTTCTCTGGACAGAATCTACACTAACTTAACATCTCCTCTCTAGTTCCTCAGGTCTGACTGCAAGCAATCAGAAGTTCTTTAAATCCTGCCCCACCTGCTGCTCCATCCTTAGTGATGCACACAATATTCCATCAGTTTTATCCCAAAACAGAGGAATCCTCGGGCAGAACTGGGATTCCAGGCTACCTTCCCCAGTAAGTGTTGGCTTTTCCAGTCTGATTGCAGCTTTGTAGAAAAGAGACATTGACAAAGAGGAGCTGAGGCAGAAATCTCTTCCTCATCTTTGAAGTGGATTTTGTTTTACCTCCTTTTACCTCCCAAAATGGGGGCAGAATATAAATAAGGTTCTATTCCATGGGGTCAGCTGTGGCAGGGGATTTGCCTTTGAGCTCTGTGCACCAAACTGATGCCGTGGGCATGGTGAGCCCTGAAAAGGCTCTTTCCAATATTTGAGCCAATTTATTGGAATAAACCAGGATGAGCTGTGGCAAACTCCACTTAAGTGTGAATTCCCACAGCATTTACCAGCTCCTGGGCACAGCTCTGACTGGAGGGGTTTCTGCTGTAATAAGGCCAGAAATGAGAGAAAATACAATGTCAAAACCTCAGGAAGTTCTACTGATTCTTTTATATCTTTATTTTGCTTTTTTTTTAAGCTTCCTTCTGATTCCTTCAAGTACCTTGGCTGGTGTGACATAGAGGAACACGGTGTTCGAGGAAATCAGCTCCTCTGTCCCCGAGTGAGGGAAGGTAAAGACCAAAAACACACTTTGACATTTCAGCCCCAACTCTGTTCAGTCAAACAGTACATCCTTAAAAGTTACGAGCTTAAATCATGGAGTTTGCCATTCTTTTGAAAAGGGAATTCATCCCATAGGGTCCATGCTTGTTTTTTTTTTTTAATCATTAGGAAATGATCCTTTGTCATTTCGAAAATGAAAAACAACCGCCAGAAACTGCAAATTGAAAAATTTTGGTATTAATGTGGTGCTGATTACTTCTCTCAGAAGTTCATTAACATTCAAATGTTCAGGATGCAGTAGCCACATGCCAAAGAGCCAAACAAGAAAGCAAGAGGGAAACTCAGTCCTGCAAACAGGGCATACATTTTATTTTAGGACTGAATTGGCTCAATTGCAATCTATTGACACACTCAAGAAGAGAGCATGAAAGATGGGTTTTAAAATCCCGTGTTTGCATGTTTGGGACTAAACAGTGGGAAATTTCCAGCCTGCCCTTGCTTTAATTAGGAATTTGAAGATGTCCATAGCGCTGAACATTTCATTAAGACTTTGAGTCTCCAGTGTGTGTCTGTCTTATTACAAATGAGGTTTGGAGTGGGGCTGGTGGTCCCAGCTGCAGCTGCTGTTGCTGCTCTGGAAGCTGCAAACATTTTCCTTCCTCAGGCCAATCAAAGGAAGGAACTCACTCATAGGAAGGACTAAGAAGGATTTCAGAGCTCAGATCCTTATGAACAACCCTTCAGAAACAGTTTTCATTCTGAGCTGGAGCAGTTCTGAGCTGGAGCAGATCTGTCATTTACCAACCATGCACAAAATCATCACGACTGCAGATTGCTGGCTGAATTACAGGCCTGGAAAGGGTAGAAAAATCTTCACAGTAATTTATATCTCAGAAGCTTGGAAACTTACACACCTATAATATTATATATATTTCTTAATTACAGAATCTTCCCAGCAATATATATATATATTCTCCCAGCAAGTGAGTAAGTGCCAGTTCTGTATCTCATCCTTAACTGTAAATCTTTCTCTCTGACCAGGGCCCTCAGAAGAAGAGCTGTTTTTCAGAAAAGAAGAACACACTTTGAAAAAAAGAAAACAAGTAACTGACACAGAGAAATGGGAAAAGAGGCTGCAAGAGAACTGGGAAAACTGTGCTGTAAAACTTTCTCATTAACATTTTGTACTGGAGTTGTAACGAAGCCAAACAATGATGTGCTGGCTGCTCACTGCATATAATAGGGTTAAACCTGGTCTAAGGAAGGAGTCCCTGGCTATGGCAGGGGCTGGAACTGGGTGAATTTTAAACTCCCTGCCAAGCCAGACCGTTCTGTGAGGACTCTATGAATATTTATATCTGGCTGCTGCACAGCACTTTGGTGCCAGATGGGTTGAGGAGCCAAACCCATGAGCCACGATGGCTTGGTCCTGCTCCCTCCCCACACACACACTGGTAACCCCTCTCACAGAGGGAGGAGGGGCTGGGCACTAAAATTCATGCTTGAGAGGTGATTTCTTTCTTCCTTCCTTTCAAAGAGTTACGGAGTCCATCATTCTGAGGTGAATTTGGCACTTGGTGCCACCAACAGTTACAAGAGCAGCAGCATAAAATATATTCTCATTTTAACTACCTCTGACTAATTCTATATTTAATTATATAGTCATTACAAAGCAAGAAAAAAAAAAGTGATTTCTTTTATTTTTCCCTTTCCAGGAGTTGAACCTTTCATTCCAGGACCTGGGTGATCTTTACCAGGTGGAAAACTTCAAAAGAATCCTCCGAAGATTAATTCGGGTGGAAAAGCTTTGGTTGGTGGACAATTCTTTGACAGACCTAAGTGCCATAAGGTTGCCAAGGTAGACAAATTGTCCTGTTTCTATTTTTATCTAATATGATAGAAATCAAAATCTGACTTAAGTGACAGCTGGAGCAGCTCTTGAGAAGTGCCAAATCTGCTCTTTTGGGGTGGGATTGGATTGAGAATCCATCAGTTTATTGCTGTTCTGAGGTCATGTCATCCCCGGGCTGCAAATATCCAGTGAGGAGAATCAGATGATGTGCCCTTTATTCCTGGGGAATAATTAATGAGTCTTGTCAAGTTCAGGGAGATCTGTGCCAAAAGGGGAAGTTGTTGAGCACAGAGGGAATCTCTGTGAAGAAATGGTGGAACAGAACCCAAGCAGAGAGGCCAAGCACGACCATGACAACTATAAATGGATTTTACCATCCATCTGTTGCTGCTCTGCTGTTGTGTGCTAGGATGTATGGAGAGCTGTAATACTGACAGGAATAATGAATGATGCATCTATTGTACACCCTGGAGCTGGGAATACAAAGTGTGGGGATCTGGTCTGGCAGTCCATGGTTAGGCAGAAACAGCACAAATGTAAAACCAGCGTTTAAAACTCACCCCTGTTGTTGGGGTTCTGTCACAGATGTGATAGTGATGCCATACACTTTGTGCTTTGCAGATGCAGAGAGCTAAATGTAAATAAAAACCACTTTACATCCTTCAAACAGCTGCCAAAGATCCCTCAGATTCAGCACTTATCTCTCGCTGAAAATAACATCGTGACCCTAAGTGGGATATCAGACTTCAGGCACACTCCACTTGAATCCCTCACACTCAAGAGGAATCCCTGTGAGTTCCAGGAAAGATACAGACAGCTGTAAGTCTGACCTTCTCATGCCTAACAAAAGTGATAAACACAAATATGTGTCTGTCAGAGGGTTTAAAAGGAACAGCATCTCAAATCCAACAAGCTTTCTAAAGAAGCTTTTCATTTTCCCATGCTTTCAACTACCTGAAATGCTCCAGGAACATGGGTTAGTGAGCCATTACGGGATAAAGGCCCCAAAATATTCAGAAAAGGCCTATGATGCTTTCTAATGGCATGACTGGCAGTTCTGGAACTGAACTAACTCCATGGATCAAGTTCAGAGACAGTGAGCAGGGCAGATAAATTAGATTCCCTTTTATTAATAGAAACTACCTATTACTCAAACTCTCTTCAGTCTCATTGTATCCCTGGTGGATTCTGCAAGGAGCCTAAATTGCATTACATGTCAGAGACGGAATCAGGAGGATGTCTTGAAAGATGGCAGCAAAAGGAGGAGAAAATTAGGTTCCCTTCATTTGATTTTTCTGGATTCCCTCCTGTTCCCGTGGCAGGGCTGTGGGAGCTGCTCTGCCTCCAGCAGCCCCTCAGTGAGGGTTGTGTTGCAGGCTTTGGGGTCTGGTGGAGATTTAACAGAGTGGCCTCAGACACTGGAAAAGGAAATTCAAATCCAAGACATTACAATCCAAGCAAATCCAGGAGAATATAATCTATTCTAAGTCTCACTCTTAGAAAATCTGCATGGTTGCATGGTTTTCCCCAGCTCAAACACAGCCAGGTGTTGATATTTTAAAGATAAACCATGCAGAGTGTGTCTGAAATGGGGCACATCTCTTCCCATTGCTTCCTGGGAGGGGGAAAAAGAAAGGAGAAGTTTAAAAAGAAGTGTTTAATGAAAACCTTTCTGAGTTTCCAGTATTGTTTTCCCTTCAGTCTAGTGGGCATCCCCTTGGCAGTGTGGTGCTGCTGGTGCTCTCCGAAGGCCTGGAGGCAGACACCAGCATGGAAGTGAAAAAGTACATTTTAAAGGATGGATTTCACATTTTATGTGCATATCAAAGGGTCCAGGAGAACAAATGCAGAAAAACGCCTTTTAACAATTCCTATTTGTGTTTCTGCTCTCAGTCTGCCAGTTCTTAGGGCAATTAAATATTGGTATTATTTGGTATTACTCTGGTATTATGTTCATTCTCAGGGCTGGAAGACAGATTCTTTAAGTGCTTTATTGAGTCTGAGGATATAAAAGGGGTGTAACAGAGTGAAATCTGAGAGTTTTAATTAGCTCTTTATCAGATAAATTCTGCAACAAATGACAAATCAAGATTTCCAACAACCCAAATCTATTTTAGCTATGTTTGAATCTACTGTTTCTTTTTTATCAGTGTCTGTTTTCTCAACATTTCCCAAGATTATTTATCTCAATTTCTATTTTCTCTTTTGTCTCTCTTTAAGTGTATTCTCCAGTTTGCCAAACCTGAAAATACTGGATGGTATCCCAAAACTGCCAGAGGACTGTTCACCCCCTGATGTCAGGATTTTTTACAGGATGTGTACCATACTCTAGCACTGTATTTGTGTAGGGTCACAACTGTGCTGCAACCACCTTGCTTAAAAGGGACAATAAATTCTGCTTATGGGAGCTCTATTTCTTTTTTTTTTTTTTTTTTTTTGCTGGCCAAAGAGATATTGAAACAGAAATATAACATTCTGGAGTGCATTTGTGATACCACAGACTTCAAGTAAGTATGGATATGGATATGTAAATAAGACATGATGTTATGCTGAATATCGTGGGTTTGGCGTATTAAAAATATTGTGTGAACTTCTCAACTAGGAACTCTGTGTAGACAACAGCTCACAATTATTGATTCCCACTGCATTTAATTAAAACACACCCAAGTTCAGACCCCAAGTTCACTGTGGGAAATGACACAGGGATGAGCATCCAAAGAAAAGGAAAACGAATCCCACGACTGAATAAAAGAACCCACCCATGTCTAAGTGCTCTTTAATGAGCTCTGTACATGGGAAAAGCTGAGCCACCCCAACCATTTTGACCCTTAGAAACAAAAAAATAATAATTAAAGAAGGTCTTGCTGTGGAGTTTGGTGGGGCCAGAGGGCACTGGAGAGGTAAATCATGAAAAGGAAAGGAGTCTTTTGGCTCACTGCTGGCATTGTTTAGGGATGTCCTGGTGTTTAACAGAGGCTCCTCAAAGCAAAGCCACAGGAGGGCAAGACCTGTGGAAGCTGAAAAGGGATTTTTAAGGGCTCCCAGGATATCTGGATGCAATTATCTTTGAGAGGTATCTGTCCTTGGTTAGGTTGATTTGCTGTTCCATTTTAGGGTTTTTTCCCAACCAGCACACAAATAGCTGTGCTACCAATGGTGCAGGGGACAAACGGCAGAGTCCTGGAAATGAGGACAATTAAGAGAATTGCCTAATTGCAGAGACATCAATAAATTCTCTGCTGTGTGCTGGCTGCAGGGGCAGGTTGGTTCAGCTGCAGGGAGGAGGAAGGAGAGCTCAGCCCTGCAGGGCTCTGCAGTGCCATGGCTTAGCAGCAGAAAGGTCACAGCAGCTCTGTTTAACATCTGTACTGCAGCCAGGCAAGAGAAATCACCAGCCTGGAAAGTTTCCAGGCTCTCCCTTAGGGCTCTCCTTACCTCTCCCACAGCTTAGCAGTCAAAACAGGCGATCAAAATATTGCATGAACTAAGTCATAAGATTCTGAATGTATTACAGGGTCTGGCTCAGAGGGTTTTCTGCAGCTGTGACAGGAAAAGGCAATGGAGCACTGCAAAGAGATGTCAGCTTGATGGTCACCCTCAGGAAATATTCTTGAAATTCAGAGAGGCAGAGCAGTATTTCCATGCTCACAGGGCTTGCTAAGCAGATCTGGCCAGTGGAACCCACCCCAGCACAGGGAACAGAGCACCCTGTGACAAACCCCTCCATAAACACACCCCAGAACCAGGAGGGAAATTCAACAACACACAGCAATGAGCTTTTCCAGGCTCAGAGAGAGATGGTGTGGTTTACACAGAAACAGCAAGGCAACCAGGGCTCTGGAACAGGGAAACAGAACATGGTGTGCTGTACGTGCTCCAGAGAACAGGAATCTTCACTGTGGAGGGGATAAGAGCAGAAAACATGAAAGCTTTCCATGGAGTGAGGCTATTTCAGGTGTAGAAATTAATCTGGAGATCGTTTAACACAGTAATCATTATAAAAATCCGTTGTTGTGTCTGGGAATGGAGGGGTAAACACAAAGGGTTAAATATATTCCTCTCAGCTGAGGATGTGTGTGAGAAAACACCGTGGTTTTGGAAATAAGGCTGGAGCAGAGGGGAAACAGAGCCTGAAAGATCATGCTCACTGACCACCTTACCCTCACTGACCACCTTACTGACCACTTCACTGACCACGTCACTGACCACCCTACCCTCACTGACCACCTTACTGACCCCCTGACCCTCACTGACCATGTCACTGACCCCCTGACCCTCACTGACCCCCTTACTGACCCTTCCCTGGCCGAGCCCAAGAGCAGAGAGCAGCTGGACACTGCTGTGGGGCCGTGTGACTGGAAATGGCAAAGGGAAACTGGCTTTTCCCAAAGTATCAGACCCTGAGGAGCATCCAAATCAGCAACCCTCAAACCACAGCACAAAGCACTCGAGGACCAGGCTCTCTTCCCAGAACTGAGCACCAGAAAGTGAGGCTGAGGTGGGAAATGGCTCCAGGCCCGTGGGCAGATGTTCCATTACCAGCTCCTGCTGAAGTTACCACTCACTTGTTGCACGTGGAATTAGGAGCTGCTCCAGTCTCTCTTGGGAACAGGCTGAGAGGCTCTGCTGTTCAGACCTCACTGCTGGGTCAGGCACAAGAGAAAGGCGCAGATGCTGATTTATTCTTTCCCAGCAGGACGTTGGTTCTGCTCTCATAATTTTTCATTTCATTATTTTAATGTTCTGGCTCTGGGATCCCAGGGAAATATGAGGTAATGCAGGGGAGCCTTGATGATTTTATTTAAAGTGCATCCAGGAGCAAGAATGTATTATTGGTGATGTTTGAGTTGAGTTAATTTTGCTGCAAAGAGGTTTAAAGGAGATCACAGAACCACGGAATGGCTTGGGTTGGAAGGGACAGAAAAGACAATTAATCTTATTCAACCTCCTGCCATGGGTTACTCCAAGCTCCATCCAACCTGGCCTTGGACACTGCCAGGGATCCAGGGGCAGCCACAGCTGCTCTGGGCACCCTGTGCCAGGGCCTGCCCACCCTCACAGGGAAGGATTTCTTCCATCCATTCTGAAATGTAAAATAACAGCTGCCACCGGTGAGCTCAGTGCCATGAAATCAATTTCCAATTACTTACAAAGATTCCTTTGAACCTGACATTTCACGAAAATTTAGCAAAGCGTTCCCAAAGTCTTGCTTAACATCCTAGGACAGCTCCAGGGCTGATGAGCCCAACACTGTCTCATTTAGCTGTCTCTTCACTTCTCATTATGCCTAAATCTCTCGATACAGAATAGAAAATTTGAATAGAAAAATTGGAGCAATATCAAATCAAAAAACAGATTAATTAAATGAACAGAAAAAAACCAAGGTTTTTTCATTAAATCATTTATTACGATCCCAGGAATTCCAGAGCAGGGTTCAAAAGCTCTGTAATTATTACAGTTCATGGGTCATGGAAGCAAAGTTGTACCAGAGAAGAAACCATCAGGAGCTGATGAGCATTTCAAAGATTATCAGCTCATCCACACCTCACTTTGCAGAACATGAAGGACAAACACCCTGTGTTCCTACTGATCCAAATTACTTCAATCACTCAGGAAATGAAGCCTTTGAGCCAATATCCTTCCCCAGGACTGTTCCCTGCAGCCCCGGCTGGATGTGAGCAGAGTGAAGAGGGAAGCAGTGCATTCCCTTGCAGAAGTGTCTTCTTTTAGTGCCTTTCACTGGGCTCAGAGCCTGGCAGAGTGCACCAGAGGCAATTAGAGCTGGTCAGCTCAGCCTGCAATTCATCACCAAAAGTGTCAATGCAAATCCTTCACCACCAAATTTCCACGGATATGGACTAAATGATTTGCAGGTGAATCCCTTGAGCTCAGCCTGGTAGTGCTGGAGCTCTGAGTGGTTTAAGAACATCACAGGTGACTTCCTGAGGTCCTTGCCAGCTCTCAGGTTGTTGTATCCATCAGAAATTTGCTGGCTCACCCTTTGGAACGTGCTGTGGGTGCCCCATGGCCGTGCCCTGACAGCCACAGCCCAGCTGTGCCTCCTGGGGCCACCCTGCACATGCCCGTGGCCACCAAGGGCATTCCTCCTTTCCTTGGCTGCCCTGGCTCCTGCCCATGGCATCTGAGTGCTGGCAGTGCCAGGACCGTGGTGATTTGGGGTTGGCTTTTTCCCTGACCCCACACAAGTGAGGACCCAATTCCTGCTGGATTCTCCAGCACAGGCTCCAGGGATTTCAGAGCTGCAGGAGCTCATCTCCATTCTGCTGCAGGGATGGAGGGAAGGAAAGCACAAAAATGTGTCTGTCAGAGGGGTTAAAAGGAGTAACATCTCAAATCCAACAAGCTTTCTAAAGAAGCTTTTCATTTTCCCATGCTTTCAACTACCTGAAATGCTTCAGGAACATGGGTTAGTGAGCCATTATGGGATAAAAGCCCCAAAATATTCAGAAAGGGCCTATGATGCTTTTTAATGGCATGACCAGGGATCAGGGCACCAAAAAGGGCACTGTGAGGCTGTTAACCTTGGAGAAGCAGAACTCTCTCCCCTTTCCCCAGAGAACCTATAGTCTGAATATATCAGATTATATTAATTTTTTTTACCATTTCCTCCCTGGCTGATTAAAACCAAATGCCTCCTGGTCTGTGTGAGGCAGCTTGCAATCATCACCACTTAATTTTTGCTGTTCAGTAAAGCATTTTCACCATTTTTTCAGTATTTCCTTGCTATCAACACCAAAAGGAAAAATTAATTTATTGAATGTGCTGACTGACACTTTGATCTATCTGGATGCATGTGTGGGACATGCAGAGGAACATGGCAGGAAACATGGTGGAAATAAGCTATTAAGATATCCCAGATCACTCATTTTCCCTTTGTCCATTTCCATCTATCATTCCAGACAGATTTGTTTTGGAATTACCAGGTACACACTACATTATGCAATTGAAAGCCCTGAAGGTAAGGAAAGAAGGCCATCAACAACAAATGCTTTGGATAAAAACAGCCTCAAAAATAAATGTACTAACCTAAACAGGGTTGAGAGAAGCTTGGACAGTAACAAATTGGGAATGACCAGAAGGTTCATGATTAGTCAAGCTACAGGAAATGGTCCAGCCAACCTTGGGGACTGAAATCCTAGCCAGGTTTGGGGTGGGTTTTTTTCTGATTCTTTTTCAGACTGATTCTTTTATTTTTCCTATGTGATAACATATTTCCCATTCCTACTCTACACAAAGTCTATTTTTTACCTAGTAGATTGCTATAATCACTCTGTACACCCAAAGCACTGAACCAGTTTAAGGATGCTCCTAGTAAAAAGTGTGGACAATGAAGTCAGAGTTTCTGTGGTGCACATTTAATTTTCTGTATAAAATGTACAACTTTCCATCTTTTTCTGAGCTCAGGGAAACTCAAACAGGTGTCTGGATCTGCTCCTAGCCCTTCCTCAGTCAGTTCTTGGCTCTCACCTTTTCTCAGCATTACACACCTTTGGGCTGTGCTCTCCCAGATTTTGTCTTGCTGCTTTTCCTGTGTCAGCTCAGTCCCCCTCCTGTGGCTGCAGAGCCTTTCCCCACGAGGGGCTGATGCTTCCTGTGAGCCTCAAACTCCATCCCAGGCTGTCCCTGGGCACTGCAGATCTGTCACTGCCTCCAGACCGAGCTGTTCTCCCCTTGTCCATTCCCTGGCCCTGCCCTGCAGCTCCTTCAGGTGCCACCTTCAGGGACACCAAAGCATTTGGGATGTCTGGTAAAGGGATGTCTGGGATGTAGGAAAAAGGAAATTGGTGGTGGAGCAAGAAGTTCTGTGGGGTTAAACAAACCAATCAAACCTCATCCTGTCTGTAGGAGCTATCCCTGTTTATCTCTCAAAGGCAGAATTCCTTGTGAGCACAGATACCTGAAGTAGGGCACATTCTGCAGCAACGTGTTCAGCTCAGAGGATGTTTGGAATGAAAAGACAAAGAACAAAGTTGCTCAGCCCTGCTGCACTTCTGGTACACTCAATTCAACATTTTACCACTGGCTCCCACTCGAAGTATCAGCAGTTTGCTCTCCTCTGCTGTTTTGTTTTACTTTATTATCTTCCTTTAAGCTTTGCAGCAAATACTACAATAAAGTCAGAGATGAAGCTCCAAAGGGTAGATGAATGCCTGAGGAGAAAATGGAATATAATGTTAATTCTACAGAGGGGAGTGCTCAAAGTGCTTGTCATGTCCCATGCCACAAGGATGAGACAAAAACATCCCAGGTTTTTTACTGTGACAGTGTCACACTCAAGCACTCTGCACCAAAACCCTCACAAGTATCAGAGTGCCTAATTATTATATTTGGTGCCTAATGCTTGTCAGCTTGAACGTGCCAGAATAAATCCAGGATGACATTCTCTGCAGATACAATCCCATTTATTCTAGCTGGGTTTATTTACACCACAGATGTCTGATAGTTATTGAAGAGGCCATAATTAAACCTGCCCTAAATCTGCTTTTGAGTTCTGGATCTTCACACCCTGATGCAGTGCCCTGCCTCGATGTCTGAAGCAGTTTTGGTGCTGGATGCAGCACCCACGAGCTTGGGCAGGGCCAGGAGGGAGCAGTTTACCTGAAGAAACATATCCAGGTTTGTCCAGGTTCCAGCACAATTGTGTGGCTCTGTAAATGGAATAATAGAATGGCCTGGAGTGGGACAGACCTTAAAGATCATCCAGTTCCACCCCACAGCCATGGGCAGGGACACCTTCCACTATCCCAGGTCACTGCATCCAACCTGGCCTGGAACATTTTCAGGGATGGGGAGTCCACAACTTCTCTGCCAGGACCTCACCACCTTCACTTCCTCCTAACACCTAATCCAAGCCTGTTCTCTTTTAGCTGGAATCCTCCTCGTCCTGTAGCCCCAGGCCCTTGCCCAAAGTCCTCTCCTTTTTTCCTGCAGCTCTCTTCAGGCACTGAAAGCCTCAGTTAGGTCACCCCAAAGCCTTTTCTTTTCCAGCCTGCACAAACACAATTCTCTCAGCCTTTCCTCGTAGGAGAGATGCAGAACAAGGTAAGCAGATTATTGCTCACTTTTTGTAGGCTGTAAACTTCGGGTTATTAATTACTGAATGTGACTTTGCTGTTGAAAAGCAGCTGCTAACCAAGTTCTTTACAGACTCTCTCTATTGCTGAAGGCTCACACTCTCCTTGCTTTTATCCACGTTCCAGGAGCACTGACTGCTTCCAGCATGGACACTGGGCTGGGTTTTCTCCCTGCTGCTGGGCTGGGTTTTTCCCCTGGTGCCTTTCCTGCTGTGTAAGTGGCACATCTCATTCCCTCTGCTGCCACTCGAAATCTCCCAGGAGCTGTTCCTGCTGTGTTCCCATCCAATCTCTGTCCCTTTCTGTTTCTAACACAAGCTGACTTTGGAGTGAGTGAATTCCGTGTGCTGTGGGGAGAAGGTGTCTTTGTGAAGCCTGGACCTGAGGAGAGTCGTGCCTCCTGGGAATAGCTAATGGAATTCCTGTGCTCTTGATGTATGGCACCCCAATGGCTTCTTTCTGCAAGGCCTGTGGTGCTCCCTTAAGGCTGAGCTGAATTCCTCCTTCCTCCTCCAGCCTCCTTATGCTGTTTTAATTAAGTTGTAATTCATCTCTTTCTTTAAAACAAATTGTTGTCCTCGTTTGCTTGGAGCCCTTGAATTTCAGGGCTGCACGGCCGCTGTGCTGCTCACAGGAGAGCCAAGGTGCAATTCCAGCCAGGAGGAATCACATCCCAGACACCCTCAGCTCTTGTCCTTTCCTAGAGGTGAAGGGCAAAGCTGCTGCCACCGGCTGGGACAAGGCTCACTCTGAACCATGGGGCTTTGCAACTCCCTCAGTATTAATTTTAGCTACTTCCTAGAGTCTCCATTTCTTCATTTTGCTGTATAATCCTGTTAGAACAAACCCCATGGACTGGGAGAGGAGATATTCACAGAATTAGGGGCTTATCTATTTGATAGATGTCTGTCTGAGCACTGGGAACTGTCACAGCCATTAATATTGTCTCGGGTGAGATAATATGACATGAACCACCCAACAATGAGAACTGGGGAGAGCAGAGCAGCCACAAAACCCTGGCCAATGAACTGAAGTGCAGCTGCCAAAAGTTCAAATGAATTAGAAAAAAAAAAAAGGGTTTTATTCAGTGGAATGAATCACAGCCAAAAGAAACACAGATTTCACAGAGAAACACTGAACTTTTTGACAATAATAACCAGCTGCAATTTGCCACTCTTTCTTCCTTAAGCCATTCTGGGTCTCTTGGTTGTTGAGTTTTTTGCTGAAAGTTGTACCCAGCATGCCTGAAAGAGCCCACCTGAGGGAGCTGGCACTAGGTCTTGGCTTTAAAGTGTCTTTTTTTCCTCTTTGTGCTAATTTTTTGGGTTGTGCAAATTATTCTCCAGTGCTTCCTGCAGGCCTCAAAGAATTCCATTTCATAGGATTTCTAAAAGGGAAACATCCCCTTATTATGCAGCTCCTTAGAATTGCCTGGATGTTGATGTTAGAGGTCTCTTTTAGAGTCACAATGTGCTGTTTCTGAGCAGAGAGAGTCAGCTCCCAAAACCCTCTGTGGGGCTGGGCACACTCAGAGCCCCCCACATGTCTCTCACAGGCTGTTTCTGCTGAGCACTGTTTAACCATTTCTTCCTAAGAATGACGAAATTCACATTTTCCACCTGTAATTTCATCTTCAGATGAAGCCCTATCGATATTTTCCCTCCCTGGTTTGGGAGGGTGTTACTGAGGGGCCCGAGGTGCTGCCTGTGCTGGAATCAGCATCACCTCTTGTTGCCAAAGGTAGCTGGGGCTGAGCTCCTCTCCCTGGTGTGTCTTGCTGCTGGAATTTATCGTGGTGCTCAGGTTGGGGTAACTCAGTGCTGGTTCAGGGATAGAAAGGATGGACGTCACCTCCTGGGACAGTTGAGGCTGGAATGGATCCTTCTGGAGGCCACCTGGAGCAGCCTCGCCCAGGGCAGGGGAGATGCTGCACCCAAAGGTGCCCAGGTTACCCCACAAAGTGCTGGATCTCACCAGTGTTGGAGGATCAGTGCCTGTCACACCAGGGTTGTGTTTCCATATCCCTTCTGGCCTAAGGGGAGTTCTGGAAATGCCTGTGCTGAGGGCAGGGCTGGGACTGGGAGCAGCTCTAATGTCCCAGGAGTGCCAGACTCTGCTCTGCTCAGGTACCAGTGATGCCTGAAGAGGCCTCCCAGAAACAGAGACTAGACAAGAGTAAGGGAATAAAGGTCGGTGTTTATTTGAAGGCCTTCAAGGTACACCCTGGGGGAGCCAGAGGCTGCCTCCAAAAATGGACCCCAAGATGGACCCCAGGTCACGAGTTCTTCACACCTTTATAGCTTTGGTTCATTTGCATATCAGGGTTAATTCTCCAATTAAAGCCCCAGTTCAATGATGTAATTCCCCTCAGCTTGCTCCCCCCTCAGAGGCTTTGGGTTACACATTTTGGGCCTAGAAGAGCCTGGCTGTCCTTGAAGGCAAAGCCTGGAGAGGCTTTGTTATGTCTGCCTAGCACGAGAGAGCAGAAATTCCAGCTACAAGGAACTTCAGAGTTACACTCTAAGCAGTACAGAATTTGAAAAATACAAAAGTTAAAACCTAAGGCATCATCAGGTCACAAACAGAAAGGGGCTTTACACAACAGGTATTTACCCAGCACTTTCCCAGATGGAATAATGTCCAGCACAGCTTTTTCACCCCCTCAGCTGCCAGTGGGGATCAGGCTGTTATAGACAGAGGAAAATAGTTCTCATCATCAGTTTTTGAGGGCTTTTGTTGTTAAGTTCTCCTTGTATGATGGAGGGTCTGTGCTGCTTTAACATTACACAGCGTCTCAGCTCCTAATCCTTTCACAATGAAGCAAATGTATTTTGCTTTCTTGAGAGATACTAGAAATCCTGCTTAAAACACAAAGCAAAACCAAACAACAGCAAAAAAATTCTTGTACAATGAGATTGCACGAGTATCACTGAGGAGGCATTTCAAAGGCAGAGAAACCTCTCCACAAAGGTAACTCCAGCCAGCCACCGCTGTCTGCAGGAATGGTTTTTAAAGTATTTCTGCATTTTCCATGCTCTTTTCTTTGACCTTTAGTTCAAGGCCATCTGTGCTGAGCAGCTGATTCTCGTGGTCCCTTGAGTAGCTGCCGTTGTTGGGCTTCAGAGTGTGTAATGAGGACTAAAACCTGTTGGAAGAAAACATTTTTAAACCTTCCCCCATCCAGATAAAGTTTGATATGACTAATTTAGGCCCTGAAGGTACAAGTCTATTAGCCTTTTGATAGCTAATTTAATTCCTGATAATTTATTGTGCTGGATGAGTTGGGAAAACAGAGTCAAATGCCTTTTGGAGGATAATAAGAAATCATCAGGGGAACAAAAACACTATGGAAAAGGAAAATGGTTGAAAGATGAGGCTGAGAGAGCTGGAAGCACCTGCCTGGTGTGGATTGTGTGAGGAAATTGGCAGCCTGAAGGGGGATCTGAAGGCAAGTGCAGAGTCTGGGGAGAGGAGAAGGGGAAGAACCTGGCTTGAGGGAAAATAAAGTTTTTTAGGCTGGTTTGTCCTCTCAGTGTTTTGGCAGCTCCTGCTTTTCGCTGTCAGATAAAAAGGTGTGTGATGAAGAAAGGGGCAGTGGTTACATCTGAGTTTGCTTTTTTTTCATAACCTCGGGGATTTATGTCACTTGTTTGATTATCAGCTGCTGTTCCCACAGACCTTTATCTCTGGGTAAGGCCACAAAGCACTGATTTGTGCAGATCCCCTGCTGGCTCCTGCTGCTGACTCTGGAGCTGGGGCTGTGCTCCCCATGTGCCCAGCCAGCATCCAAAAAAGTTCTGTGCCTGGAAATCCAAAAGGAGATCCCTTACTGGCACTTGCTGTGTTTCTGGCATTCAGGGGTGGGGAAAGGTTCTGCCAGTGAGCTCAGGGAGGAGCAGAGATCCTGCATTTTAACCTGCAGTGCCCTCACACTGCAGCAGGCACAGCACAGGCACCAAAGCCCACCTCTGAAATCTGTGTCCATTCCTCCCCTGATGAGTTTTGTAGCACAGCAGTTGCTGCCAACTTGATTTGATGACTGCCATGTGTGAGCAATTTCCCTGCCAGAACCCAGCTAGCAAACACTGCTGCTTCCTGCTCTGGTCAGGCCTGGACCAGGACGAAATTTCAAGGCGTGTGGAAACCCTTCTGTTAGGATCCAGTTTTAATAAGGTTCTTAGAAATTCCTCTGCCTGAATTAAGGTGCAGACGAGACCAAATACCAGTGACAATAGTAAGGGTTTTATTTGATGGTAAATATGAGAGAGAGAGACAGAGAGTGAGAGGGAGGGAGGAAGGAAGGAAGGAAGGAAGGAAGGAAGGAAGGAAGGAGTAGAAAATAGGTGGAGGGGACAGAAAGAGTGACAGGAGCAGTAAGGCTGCATACAACTGGGAGCTTTGTAGGGTAACAGGAGCTTTGCAGCTCCCCAAAATGTAGGGGTGTGGGTCCCCTCTAAACAGGAGCCTTTCAGCTCCACAAAACCATAACTGCAGGCTTCAGGATTAGAGCCTGTTAATTCCAACTTTCCACAACAAAAACGCACAAAAGGAAACTAAAAGCACCTGAATCAGTTTACTGTCACCTCCACAACTTTCTCAGAGAAAGCTGCATTAGAATCCCCAAGAGTCTGAGCCCCCACAGAGGAAACCTCAACCTCCACAACCCCCTCAGAAAGAGCTGCATCAGAATCTCTAGGAGTTGACTATAATCTCCACAATTTCTTCAGAGAAAGTTGCATCAGAATCCCCAAGAGTCCGAGCCCCTAGAGAGGAAACCTCAACCTCCACAACCCCCTCAGAGAGAGCTGTGTCACAATCCCTAGGAGCTGCTGTGTCCCTGCAGAAGGAAACTATCACCTCCACAGTTTCCTCAGAGGAAGCTGCATCACCTTCTCCCGCTTCCTTCTGCAGCCTTGTCCCAGGTTCTGGTGTGAGTGCTCAGGCAGGCTGCTTTGTCTCTCTGTCCCTCCTTCTTCAGGGTGCAGCTACAGTGTTATTGGGGAATAACCTGTCTGCCTGAAGCAGGAGGTGCTTAGGGAGCACAACACACAGCAACAAACCCAACATTTCAGAGCAGTGTTTGCACAGTCAATCACTGCAGCAGCACCGTGCATCTCAGTGGGGTGAGGCTTGAGAGGTTTTCTGCCACCTCTGAGTGCACTGAACACCTCGTGGGCATCTCCCTCCTGGCTGATCCTCCCTGCTGGAGGAGTGGCTGTGCTGGGACAGGAGTGCTGCCCACAGGAGCAGGTCCTGGGAGTGGAGGCAGCTCCCAAAAACCCAGTTCCTTGCAGAGGCACAGCTGTCAGGGCTGACAGGTTGTTAGAGATTCATGTTCACTTATGAGCCATGAAATAAAGCTCATCTCCCCAGCAATTTACTGCTATGCAGTGCCATTGATTTTTATGGGAGCTGCCTGGTGTTTCATAGCAGAGTGTAAATTCTGCTCCTTTTTTCTTGGACATTTCCAATTTGCCTATCGTTCACTTAATGGCTCAGCCAAGAGCCCACTGAGCTTTTTATAGTATTTAAATGGGAGACATTAGCATGGCATGGATGCTTTAATACACCTATGTATGAATCTTTAATACATTCTTATTGATCAAGTCCTTATGTGATAACAGAGATCCATCGTCCCTGTTTACACAGGGAAAATTATTGCAAATGTCATGTAAGGGATTGAGCAAAAAAGGACTCAAACCCACTTACTCTAAGTTGTAGAATCACAGAATGGTTTGGGTTAGAAGGGATCTTTAAGATCATCCAGTTCCAACCTTTCCCCTGCCATGGGCAGGGACACCTTCCCCTAGCCCAGGCTGCTCCAAGCCTCATCCAACATGGCCTGGGACCCTTCCAGGGATCCAGGGGCAGCCACAGCTTCTCTGGGCACCCTGTGCCAGGGCCTGCCCACCCTCCCAGGGGAGAATTTCCTCCCAATATCCCATCTAACCCTGTCCTTTGTCATTCCCCTTGTCCTGCCACACCAGTCCCTCCTAAACAGTCTCTCTCCATGTTTCTTGTAGCTCCCTGCAGGTCACAATTAGGTCAGCCCAAACTCTTTTCCAGGCTGAATAACCCCAGTTCTCCCAGCCTTCCCTCACAGCAGAGATGCTCCATCCCTCTGATCAGCCTGCTGTCCTGACTCCTGGATCCTTTGAGAAGGTTTTGCTCCAGTTTGTGTTGGAGTTTTTGTGCCCAGGAGGAGCCCTGTGTCTCTGCCTCTCTGTTGCTGGTTCTGCCCAGCTCTGTTTGGGCTGGTGAGGTTTAACCCTGCTCTGCACCAAGCTTTGATTTACAATTAGATGAGAATTGTTGCAAAGGAGCTAAAACAGGTCACAGGGTTTAAAAGGCCCTCAAGGAAGTAATTAATTTATGAGGGTAAATTGTTGGTAAGATGATGTGAGCGTGTGGAAACAGCTCTCGGGGTCATTAAAAAACAAGAACAGATTTATTGACTGATCAGATGTCAATAAGCTTCCCTTACAAGCGTGGACATTGTATCCTGTGAGGGAGCTGGATCGGGCAGGGAAGGGATCTGCCATTGCTAATGCAATATTAAACACAATTCCTCTCTACTTAATCCTCTTATTAGGTATTGCATTTCTCGGGCTGTCAGTGTCTGCTGCCTGCTGGGGAGAGCCAGGAAGGGAGCGAGCTGCCACGTTTTGAGCACATTTAAATGGTCTGGATACAAAGGGATGATCCAGCAATCCATTTGCATCGGTGCCGTGCAGGAGGGGATTCCCAAACAGGCCCAAATCTTGTGAGGAATGGGGAAAATTCACTAAAGGTTTGCCATTTTCCCTCCCAACAGTGGGAGGGATGTCCTGCCCTGCAGAGGAGCGAGGTGCTGTGCAGTTATTGTGGGGGCCCTGAGGGGGGCCTTTCCCTCCCTGTCCAGAAGCAACCAAACAAACCAAGCCCTTCCTGCGAGGCCTGAAGCCTCGATTCCTTGTTTTTCTGTGTTTTCCTTGCCTGTGATGAAATCTGTGGGCTTTGGAGGTGGGGAGGATGTTCCAAACCCAGCTGCCCACACCTGAGGGGGTCAATGGGGGGCTGAGGCCTCAGTCAGCACCAACAGACAGGGAACTTCTGCAGGTCTGCCCCAGTGGCAGCCCCTTTGGCTCTGAGCACAACTACCCTGAGAAAACACTGTCTGAAGGAAAAATGCAGCTCTATGGAGGCAAGGCAACAAAGCTGGAAGCTGGCTCTGTGCTTTTACTTGATATAAATACTGCTTTCCACAGGAGGCACCTTTAGCAAAGTCCAGCAGCCTGGGAACAGGAAGAGGTGATGCAGGATGAGCAAATCACAGGCCAGGTTAATTAGAATTAGCCACACCAACAGAATTAGTACTTGTGGGACTGCCCTGTAAGGGGAAAAAAATACTGATTTTTATTTAATTTTTTTGTCCTCAGCTGCTTAAAATACCAGCAACCCAAGCTAGAGCTTAATCCATGATGCTGTACCTGGAATGAAAAACACCACAGCTGTTGCACACCAAAGAGATTTAAGGCACCTTTCTGGAAAGCCAGGGCTCTTTGAAATATTCATGAATCTTCAGCAGTTTCCCGAGATACAGAGGAATGTCAAATAATCTCCTCTTCTTTTTCCACGCTGGAAGGTTTAATAGCTTGAGCTGTGAAACCTTTGCTACCCAGCAAGATGGAAATGCCCCCTTCCCTCTCTCCTCACGACACTGATTGTAATTCCTGTGGTGCCCACGGTCCCCTCAGAACAGGGGCAGCTCTGCTTTGGAGCTGAGGTTAATTTAATGGGGATGTTCCCTGCAAAGGCTTCAGTCCAAGAGGCTCCATAAAGCAGCTTTCAGTGGTAAGGGGAAGACCCAAGGTGTCAGTGCCATTCATGGGGATCCACATGGAAAGCCAGAACAGCTGCTGAAGGCAGGAATGCTGAATAGGAGGAGTAAAACAGGGCAAGAAAGGCTGGAGCTGGGCTTTGTGTTGTATTTAGGAAGCAGCAGAGCAGGGGTTTCTTTGAGGAATGCAGCAGGCCCCGAGGTAAATTGCAAATTTAAGGATGTTTGCTGCCAGGACAAGCCCCGAGGGGGATGTCTGACAGCCTGGAACCACCATGCAGAATCACCTGGTGAGCTGCTAATTACAGAACAGCCCAAATCAATGTGGAAACTGAAGCAGGGTAAAAGTTATGGCCTGGTCTTTCCTCATCCTTGCACTGAGTCCCCTTGCTTTGCACAGAGCCCTCAAATAACCCAGAGGAACTCAGGTTTTTGGGCTTTGGAGATCTCCTGGTTAGTTCCTGAACCCCAGTACAAAAACACCAGTGAGAAACTCCATTCTGAGTAACTTCTCCGTTTTGAAACTGCTAAAAAAATTTCGAATATTCTAATTTTAAACTTCCTTTAGCATAAATCTCAATGTCTCTTCAGGAACAACGTGGATTGAGGCTTTGCAGATCTGTCACTGTGAATTATAACACTTCTACAAAGACTTTCTTCAAATCACAGCATCATTTTCAACAAATTTATTTTAAAACTCATCAGAATATTGATTTTGAGGTTGGAAGCATCTCAACATTTTTCATTATTGCACCACATCCCTTAATTTTACAAGCAAATCGATCCATTAATGTGGCCATCTGGCATGGCATAAAACAGGGAGGGGAACCTTTTCCATTTCCAATTTGCCTTTGTTTTCTAGAGCATTTGGCGGCCCGAGGAGTGCAGTTGGGTTTTCTGTGCCACACAATGCTCGTGTTCATCAGGGAAAGAGGTCAGAGGGATGCAGATATTCATAAAGGTCTGCCTTGGGTTGCAGGAGAGGCTGGAAACCCAGAACTGAGCCCATCTACAAGAGCCTTTTGCCCAAGGCTCAGGTAGATTCAATTCTGCACAAATCACTTTCTGTAATACAGATTCCTGTACATCTGTGTATTCATGGATGTACGATTCCAGGATGGTTTGGGTTGGAAGAGACCTTAAAGCTCATCCAGTTCCACCTCTGCCATGGCAGGGACACCTTCCACTGTCCCAGGTTGCTCTAGGGCTTATCCAACCTGCCCTTGAACACTGCCAGGGGTGGGGAGTCCACAACCTCCCTGGGAAACCTGTTCCAGTTTCTAACTACCCTCACAGTAAAGAATTTCTTTTAATAACCAGCCTAAATTGTTTCTCCTCTTCCAATTTGTACCCATGTCATATATATATGTGTATGTGTGTGTGTGTATGTGTGTATATATGTATATATGTATATTAAACCATCTCAGCTTAATGCTTGGGAGCATTTCTCACCTGTCACAACAAATGACTGGAAAATCTGCCCCCTGAAATGCAGGAATTCCACTGGAATGTCTGCTGTACACAGCTCTGGGCTCCTGCAGCCAGGAGTGTCCTGCACAGGGCTGACCTGGGCCCCTCACCACAATTCCAGCTTTCCAGGGGTACTCTGCATCCTTCGCTGGGAAAGATTGGGCTTGGCTTTTCTACAGGTCAGGAAGACCCTGCAGGTCTTGCCCTCCTCTCTGACACCAGTGGGATAATGGATCCCATGCAGTCTGGGAGTTAATTCCATAATCCCATTTTCACAGAGCTGATGACTTTGTTCTGCTGAGCTCCCAGCAGCATCTGTTCATTCATTAAGGATGCTGCCTCTTCCAAAATGCCATCTATGACTATTTTTTGTTCTCTTGGTACAAGACCGTGGGTAAAAGTCCCTGGGAGATTTAACCTTTCATCAAAGCTCACCTTTTTATCTACTTTCAACTCATAGTTACCCTCAGAACTGCACTAAAGGCAGCTCTCTGATCCTGTGGCAGCTTTTCCAGGCTGTCAGCTCTGGGATGGGCATTCCCTGGAGGGGCTGCTCCTGTAGCTCTGAGGGCACCAGGAGTGTTCCTGGCATTTCAGGATGCTGTGGTCCCGTGTGTGGCTGACAGATGGAGCTTTTGTGATGGAAAAATTGTCCTGATAGTTTTGCCACATCTGAAACTTCGATGGAGCAGAAATTTGTGCAGTGGAAATGCAGATGTGGAGCTGAGGAAACACAGCTGGCAGCAGAGGGGAGGCGAGGGAAGGCCAGGAGCTTGTACACACGAGGGATGGAGACTAAAACAGTGAGAGATCACCCCAGGTCAAAACTCTGTGGAAAAATTATATTTTGACCTGACAAAACAATTTGCTGTGTGGTTGAAAACATGCAGAAGATCCAGTTTTATATTGGTGATGGTGATCAGAAGGTTCAGCAGGACTCTGGGGGTAAATTTGGGTCCAATCTGGAGGTTTCCTCTCAAAACCGTTGTCCAATTCCCTCTGCACCTCTCACTGCAACAGCGTTTAGCACCTCCTTAAAATGGTTTGAGAACAAAATAAGCATTAAAGTCCAATGGTTGCGTTTCAGGGAATGCTAAGTTATTGATGCCAAAATGCCTGTGGATTTTCTGCGGTGTATTGCAGCACACAGGAACAAGTAAAGCTGTTGTTCCTCTCGTCAGCCGAGTCCCTGACCAGAACAGAGCCGACAGATCCCTCTCATATGCTGAACTTCTAAGGAAAAAAAACCCCAAACTTTATCAGCAGATACGGCAAAATTATTTGGATTTTTAATTCTCTTTAATATATTAATATTCTCTTCTCATTCTTTAATATTAATATTCTCTTCTCATCTCTCTTGTGATGATGATGATGATGATGCAGAATAATTCTGCATTTGAGCCAGCAAGAGGGGATCTCTGTCTGTGGGCTGCTGCCGTGTCAGATGTACCCAGAAAAAGGCAACTTTTTCTCCTGCTCTGGCTGCGCAGCTTTGGTGTCTCGCTGCCCTCAGCCCGCAGCTGCCGTGTGTGTGCGTTTATTCCCGATGCAGCAGAGCCAGTGGCTCCGGGAGCTCTGCAAACACGGAATTTACGTGCTCAGACTCGCAAAGCCGAGGGAAGGTCGTTCCTAGCAGGGAGCGCCCTGCGGCTCCTTCCCCTGGAAACCTGAGCAGAAGGGGATAGAGTGCGTCAGCCCCGAGTTTGTGCTTCGGTGACAAATGGATTTAAGGGCTGGGCTCCTTCCCTGTTTGCCTTTGGTGGCAGCACCACACGGAGCAGCCTCACCCCAGGGGGGCTCTGGAGCTGCTGCTGGAGCGTTCCCTGATCCATGGAACGAATCCCACTGGGATTTATTTTTTGCACTGCGTTATTTCTTCACATACTCATGGCCAGAGCAGCTCTCACCATCCCGAGTGACCTTTCAGCTTCTGGGAGGCAGGATTCCCTCGTGATGCCTGAGCTGGGGCTGAACCACAGAGGCTTTTCAAAGTGATCAAAAATCCATTGCAGCCTTAAAATTAATTGCTGCAATTACTAATGAGCTTAATGACATAACACACTACTTCTGGTCTGAGTTTTACTGTGGGCTGCTGTGTTTCAGGGGGAGGCTGAGGGCTCCTGCCTGGCCGGGTGTTTCAGCCAAATCTCCTTTCCCGAGCTGGCTGTAGCACGAACTTTCTCTCCACAGGCAGAGGTTTCCCAGTGCTCTGCCCCTGCTCCCTGAACTGTCTCCAGCATTTGGATGGGTGCCTGCCAGCCCTGCTCACGGGATGCCGACGGCTGCTTTGCTGCTGCCAAATCCCAAAGTGATGGAACTTTTCCCTTTGGATCCCGACTTCCACTCTCGTTAGTCCTAAACCAGAGCATCACCCTGGGATCACACTCTGTGAGCTGGGAAACAGCATCTCCCTGTGCTGCTCATCCTCTGCTCCAGGGCTGGAGCTGTGGCCCATCTCCACTTGGTTTTCAGGTCACAGAAATGTATTAAATTCATTAATTCATTAAAGCCAAGCATTTGGTATTCCCTGAATTCCCGGGATCCTGTGGCAATGAGAAGCAGCTCAACTACCCCATGGTCCCCTGGGTGTGGCACTAAGAGACCCTGGTCAGGCAGAGGTGGGATATCCATTAACAAAAATATTGCACTTCCCTGAAAATGCTGCCACAGCTCCATCCCTTCCCCTGCCTGTGCTTCCAGGATTAAAATGGAATCCAAACACATCATTGGGAAAACCAACACAAACCCTGACGCTTGTGAGAGATCAGGAACCACATTCTGGTTTATTGACTGCAGTCAAGTTTTATTATGCCTCAAATAATTAAATACTGCGACCATGACATTAAAAATACAGGCCAATTTACCAAAATAATTGTATTCTGAAGATTATGTACATATTATACATTTTACAGTCTCATGTAAACTTTTATTTTTATACAGAAGGTAAATCTGATTTATGGTAACTAGAAAACCCAAAACACTCACTGACAAAAATCTTCCTATGGAACATAAGCACTGGATCTGGGACAATTAGGAAAATTGCAAAGAATGGAAACCAACTATAAAACATAATATAATCAAGTTAGTAGAAAAATGAATTAAATTACATTCATATAAAAAATTGAACTAAAAACATTGCTATGCATCATTATAAAAAAAAAAAAAAAAAAAAAAGGGAAAAACCCCCACTCCCTCTCCCTTTATATATTAACACAGCCTTTGATGGGGAGCTCCCCTGTGCCTCATTTCCAGCAATGGGGCATAGCCTGGGAAATCCAGATTCCCATTCTCCTTTACCATATATTAAATAACTAGTGTCTGTACCAATACAAATATTGTATAATTCATGCACTGGGATTATGTTCAGAGTAGCCCCCACCAAGGCACAATTTTTGTGTCATTTTTTCCCCCCCTCAGGTTTCAGCATGCAGTGCTGGAGATGTTTGCTGGGCTAAACAACTTCTGTGTGCTCTGGTTCGAGTCCGAGTCTCACCCTGGGGCACACAGAAATCCTTCCAGCAGGTTTTTTTTTTTTTAAATAAATAAGGAAAAGAAGGTAAAGGCCTTAGTTGAACATCCTGCATCAGCTCAGCTACCACACCCTCCAGGAAACATGGCACTGAGGCAACATCATTCTGGTTCTGGTCAAATATTTTCTGTATTAACTAGGACAAGGAAATTGCTGCTGCTGTAAATCTCCATCCCTGTGACAGCTGTAGTGTTTTGATTTGGCATAATGGAGCTCCAAGCCTAAATTGGTTTTTAGCTCCCAGCTCCTCTCAGCACAGCCCCATTTGCATGAGCAGCCAGGTACTGCGTGCAACCGAGGTACCTGGGAATGCTCATTAACATAAATTCATAATTGAACTGTATCGAAACAGCTGCCAAAATTAACAGCTGGTGACTTGGCTGCATTCTGAAGGCTTGTAAAATTTGCATATTTTATAAACTGTTCTGCACCTAGAAAAGGCCTGGTCCTGCAAGGCGCTCGGCCTGTGCTTGTCTCTGAGGTTACAAGGAATAGCCAGCCCTTGGTCAGATAAATCCATGGAAGACAACGAGCTGGAGTGACTGAAGTCAACTGGATTTAGGCACTAGGAATATTCCTTCAGTGTTGAGTGCACCTGACAGGACACCACACATTCTGTCAGACCTGGGCAAGGTGAAAGTGGATCTAAAAAGGCCTCTATAAACCGTGCCCAGAGTTACAAAAAATTCAACCTAGAGGATGTCTGTTTATGTACAGCCTGGATAGAAAAGAAATCCTAATCTAGAGTATCAAAATACCGTATTCATATAAACGCAGGAGAGCATCTAATAGAAAAGTAAAAAGTGGAAAACACAAGTTTTGGGGTTTTTTTTTTTGGAAATTAAATACCCTAAAAAAAGTTGGTTTTGAAAAAAAAACCTACAACAGGAATTTGTGTACTGGAAAAAGAAAAATGAAGGGGGGATTACATCTCCCCTCGTCTGCGAGTTTTTGCTGCAACAGCTCTGCCTTCCTCCTCCTCCTCCTCCTCTTCCTCCTCATAATTTTCTTCATGAATTTCTTTCTGGTTGTTGTCTTCTTGCATTTCTTGCTCTTGGTCTGTCCCTCTGTTATTCTTTTCATCTGCCTGATTGGGGAAAACAAAACAAAACAAACTTACACACAGATTCAGTGCCAGTTTCCTTATAGCTTATTTTAGGGCAATGAAATGATTTTCAGCTGGAGTTGTGAGAGCTGATGGGCAGAAACAGAAAAAAAAGATTTTCCAGGGCCTCCAAGGAGCAAGAATTGACGTGGAGATGGAAGGGTGAGCAAAAGGAAGCTGGGACAGCATGAGATGTTGAGGTCTGTGATCCAAAGCAAGCTAGAACAATTATTATGTCACATCCCTGTGCCAGGATCAGCTGTGATCAGGGTTTGATCCTGTCCCTGACCCCTGGGCTTGCACAGGACTCACATTTTCCTCATTTTCCCCATAGGGCTCCTCAGCATTGTGCTCCAGCTCTCGCTTCTTCTCTTCAGTCAGATCTTCCTGCACCTACAAGGCACAAGAGATGTTCTGAGTGGTTTAATTGCCTTTTAAAGAGGGGCCTGTGCCATAACTGGGCACATTTTCAGTGATGTTTTTACAGAATGAAGATTCTACAGAAGGGAGAAGAGAGCGTTGAGAGGTTAAAGGAGGATAAAAAGAACCACAACCACCCAACAATCAGGAAAGTCACTTCTTCTGAGCATCTAACTTTTAAATACAATTCTCACAGACAATCTCTTCCAGTGCTTCCTTGGAGACAGCAGGTCACGCTGAATCTGTGTCCCTGATGTTCAGCTTTTGGATCTCTCATTCCTTTCTGTTCTGTCAGCACTATCCCTCAATTCCATGCCCCAATTCCCATGGTAGGTACAAATTTGAAAGAGAAATGTTTTGAAGTAAACTTGATTTCCTTTTGGAAAGTGCTGCTGTGCTTATCTGCTCTGAACAGCGCCCTGTGAGCTGGGCCAGAGGCATCCATCACACCAGGATCACTTTGGGAAACATCTCAACAGCAGTGGGCAATATTTGAGTCAACCTACTGAGGAAACTGATCCCCATTACAGCATCTCATGTCTCCTAATTGCTCACTCAATCCCTGCTGCCTCTTTCCTACTTCCAGTAAGCACAGTGGGTACATCCTTTATGAGATGAGGATAAATTGCTTCCTGTAAGCCAAAGAGCAGCTGCCAAAGGCCAGCTCTGCCCAGCTCCCAGTGGCCTGGCTGGATGGAAGCAGCAGTGTTTTGCACTGGTGAATGTTTAAATGCATCCCAGCTAATCCAAAGTGCTCCCCATGAGGGAGCGACAGCAGCCAATTCCAGGGCTTTTTCTGAAAGGGATTTTGTGGGAAGCAGAACCAGGGATGGATCAGGTACTGCTGTGGGGTGGGTGAGGCTGGTGCCTGCACAATGAGCATGACATGAAGGAGAAAGTCCCTTCCCTCTCTCTCCTCCAGCTCAATGTTCTGTCAGCTTCCTGAGCAGCCCCATGAATTGCAGCTCAGATTGCTCAGGAGGAGCACAGATAAATCAAAGTCAGAGCTAAGGAGTAAGTAAGTGGCCAAGGAAGCAGTTTGCTCAGAACTGCAGTGTGTGATTAGAGATTAATGAGGTTTTCTGTGACCTTGAGGTTTCCAGGAAAATTTTCCTTGTGTTGTGAAAGGCTTAATCTTTTCAATTATTGCACAATTAATGCTGTGTGGCATGGAAGACTAATGGATTGCAGCACAGGAGCATGAGTAACCCAGAGAGTTTCCAGAAGGGGACAGCAGAGTAATGGCAAAGACTTCCCAGGTTTGTTAAAGTCAGACAAAGTGATTTGGGTTCATCCTGCAGCTCTGAAAGACACCAAGGCTGAGTGTGAATGGAGCTGAGCTCTGCTACCTGAGCCTACACCTGCCCTAGGTCTGTGCTCTTACCTCCTCTTCTCCCTCTTCCTGGTATTGCTCATCCACATTATCCTCCTGCTGGTCAGGATTTCCTGCCATCTGCACAAAGATCACATAAAAATTCAGTTCTATGAGCTTGCCTAATAACCAGAGGGCTGAAGATTAAAGCTTCTTGTTCTGGAACTAAAACTCTCTGTAAAGCTGAAGTAACAATAATGGCAGGAGAAGTCTGAGTGCATTCATTAGCAATAGTGAGAGCCCAGCTCTGTGATTTAAAATTGCCCTCAATTAAAGAATAGCAGGATGAATATGAGAAAAATCACTTCACAGAATAAAGCAAGACTTTCCATACTAAGCAGGAAGACAATGGAATATTCACACCATTAAAGACCAATGCCATAAAAATCCAGACTCTCTCTGCCTGGAGGAATTTACAGCTCCAACACAGTTGAAATGTGCAGCTTTAACCTCCTGAAGGGGCCCTAGAGGTGCCTCCTTTGCCTTTACCCACCACCAAGTGCTCTTCCATTCCTGGATGTCCTTGTTTCTGACCCGTTTCCTTGTGCTTTTCATTTTCATCAGGGAGGTTTTCTTCTCTCTCTTGCTCAGCTTCTTCGAATTCATCTTCTCCCTGATTATTGGGGTCATCAGCAGGATTCACATCTTCCATGGCTGCCTTCTGTAATTTACAGGAGTGAGTGTTAAACACTTTTAGCTCATGGTCCAAGTGCATTTCCCTCGAAGGAACAGCAGCATGGGCTGTCAGAGCCAGCTCCATCCCCACTGGCAGCAGCTGGAATCTCTGCAGGGTCAGGGCTCACTGAGGTACCTCAGCAGTGAGCAGAGGTGCAGGTACCTGGCTGCTAAAAGCACAGTGAATCTGAGCACTTCTGTCAGAGGCTGCTGAACAACTCGTGTTTACTGACTACCTGACAGTGCCTGATAAGGCCATGTGAACAAAGATAAGGGTTTAATGCTCACAGCTCCAAATGGGATCCTTCAGTATAAGCCTGTCCTGCTCTACTGACCTTGGCTGTCTCTACAAGAAAACAAAACACTCACTTTTCATCTTTGCCATGCAGAAAAGGAGCATTTTCTGTCTGCTTATCATTCAGTAAAAGCAGTTTTATATCTTTATAGCCAACAAGTCAAAGACCACTTAGAAATATTCACGGTGCACCTTAATTTGCTGAAGGGGAGGGGAGTAAGGAAGATGCACTTGATGTTCACAGCACCAGCTAAGCTGGAGTTTGGGGGAAGGCTCAGGGTGATTCTTCTGCCCCAGATCTCTGTGCAGTTGATATCAGGGCTCACTTCAGTGCTGACCTACATCCTCTTTCAAGACCTCACACCTCTGCACTGACTCCAGCTGGTTACAGTGGCTCTTGAGTTGGCCTTTCATTAATGACAGCATGAAAAATACCATCCCCTCGCATTTTTCCTGGCCACTGCTGGTGTTTTTTGAAGCCAAATGTACCTGTTCAAGTCCCAGCTAAGACCAAATCCTTTATTCCACCGAAAGCACAGATCAAAGGAATGTAGAAATAAGCACCTTGCTTCCAACAGGGAAGCTTTTTCCTTTTATTTCTTCCCAAATGAGTAAGGACACCTTTAAATAGATTTTAGATGTTGTTTTCAACTGTCAAGCCTGTCTTTCTAGCAGACCTCTGCTTATCTCATTTCTGTGAGGTGCAATTATGTCAGACGAGACCTGTGGGTTCTCACTTCAGTAACACTGCAACCCTCAGCATCTTAATTCATACTCACTGATTCATCAGCCTGCTGATTTTCTGCCTGATGTTGTGCTTCTTGCTGCTCATTTGCATTATTCTGATCATCATCTTCACCTTCATCCTGGTGCTGGTTGTCATGTTCATAAGCTGAGGAATTTTTGAGGTGATTATTGTATGACAGCAGTTTAGAGTTATCCTTTTAAGAGTCTCCTATAGTCAAGGTTCCACATGTGCTTTTAGCAGTGGGCAGCCTCTACCTAAACAGATCATGCTCACAGAATTAATTGATTTACTCTTACTAGGAAACAGAAATTCAGAGATCAGGCCAGGCTGGATGGGGCATTGAACAGCCAGGGCTAGTGGAAGGTGTCCCTGTCCATGGCAGGGGTGTGGAATGAGATGAGTCCCTTCCAACCCAAACCATTCCAGGATTCTGTAATTTAAAGAGATCAAACAAACCCATCCACAGAGCCAGGAACACAGTCAAGATCCAGAGAGCCCTGTAATAACAGCTCAGTCAAAAGGACACTTTTCCTTTCAGGAATGTGGATATGATCTTTGGTAATTCCTCTATTTCAGTCAGTCAGTTCAGCCATGGTTATTTGAGCTTCTGGTTTTAAATTGCGAGTTTATGTTTCACTTGAATCTAATCTGGATATGAAATGAATATTAAAGTCTCCTATGCAAGGCAGTACACAGGGAGCCTGAGCATGACAGGGACTGAACTTCTCTCTTACCTCCTTCCTCTTCCTGAATGCCTTGCTCTTCCTCCCCTTGTACAATGTCCTGGTCCATGTTATCATAATGAGCCTGTTGGCTGAGAACATTGAACAGCAAACATCATTTCAGTTTCAGAAGTGTGCTTTCTGCTCCAATAAACAAACCCCCACCTGCAGCTCTGCCTCTCTCAGCACCTACCAGAGCAGGTTCCAGTTCCATGCTCTATTATCTGGTATTTTCTCACATCACCTTTCCTGAAATACGCTTGATAGAACAGAGACTTTCCCCTGCTGCTACACTGACTTTGTGCTTGTGTCTCTGTGAGTGGAGTCTGCAGTCCTGATGGATACAGGTCAGGCAAAGAGGAAAGTCAGGACTCTGAATTTTAGGGAACAAACCTTCAGCTCTTCAAGGCATTAGTCAACAGGACCCCCTGGAAATCTGCCCTCAGGGACAAGGGAGCAGAACAGAGCTGACAACATAAAACAGCACAGAGCACAACAAACTCGTGAAGGAGAGTTTAACCTGAGGCGGTTTTTGTAGAGTTTCTCCCCTTGCTCTGCCTGTCTCTGCAGCTGGAGCTCTCTCTCCTGGAGCTGCTGCTGCCTCAGGAGCTGCCCTCGCAGCCTCTGCTGGTGCAGGGATTCCTGCTGCTGCTGGAGCTGCTTGGCCTCCTCTGCTCTCTGGGCTCCAAGCTGCTGCTGCTCCAGCTGCTGCTCATAAGCTGCTTTCTCTCTCTTTGTTGGTGTTACCTGTCACAGAAATGTGTTAGTCACACACTAATCATCCTTTCAGTGATCACAAACACACACAGAGAAACCTGTCCAGAGGGAAGAATATGCTCCATGCAATAGGCAAAATTACAGCTAAGTTATTTTTAAGTTTTCTCGTCCCTGCTTAATGCTTAAATGTTTTTTTGAACACAGACTGGAAGTGTTGGGGTGTTTGTGGAGGACATGGGGAAGAAAGAGGAGATTGTAGGCTGAGGAAAGCCATGATTTTCCTATAAATAATAATAAAACCTCCCAAGATATTACACAGTAAAAGGAGGTTTTGCTGGCTGATAAGACAGCAGAAGTTTCCATTGATTGAACTGGTAATCTCTGTGGGAGTTGCTTTTAGCCTGAAGGGAGACACTGCACATCTTTTTCTATTCAGCAATAACTTTAACTAACTCCAGTTTCACAGCTTAACCCATTGCTGCTGTTCTGACCCTCTGCACCTCTCCACCTCTTCAGCAACAGCTTCTCATCCCACCAGAGTTACACAATTAATCTGCCAGGACAGAAAGTGTTTACAAAGCCTGAAGTGAGACCAGTGAAATACATTTTCCACTGCAGATCCAATCTAGAATGTAAATGCAGGATTTGCTGGTTTTATTTAGAGCTGCACACTGATTTCCCCTGGCTATTTCAGTCATGTTTGTCTGGCAGTTAAAACCCCCTGTCAAGTGACAGTGAGCACTGAGCTGGCAGTGTGTTTGCAGCAGGCAGGTATCTCTGACAAGGAAACACTCTGCAATTTGCTGAGATGCATCAAATTACCAAAGCAGGACAGTTCTCCATCCCAGCCTCCCTCTCACCTGCTGAGCTCTTCCTCAGCTACCACGGGGCTCAGGTTTAAAGTGGGAGACAGGATTCAATCTGCTGCTCTTTTTTTTTTTTTTTTTCCATCTGTTGCTTTTTATCAGCAGAATTAATGTTCATTAAGATCTGGCCAGCACTGCAGTACAAGTGTGCTCAAGTTGAGCCTGAATCCTATTGCATCCAAGTGCTTTGAATCCCAGATTATCTATAAATATGACAGTAATTTTATCTTAAAACCAGTGAGTGCTCTGAATCCCAAACTTTCTATAAAAACTTGATTTTGCCTAGAAATAGGTGAGTGCAACACAAGGCCAGCAATGATAAGAGAAGCCTCCATTTAAACAGCAGATTTAACCCATTAGAAAAGAGCTCTCTACCTCTGACTGCAGGTGATCACCCAACATGTTGGTTTCTTCTTCCTTTTGTTCCTGCTTTTTCCATTCATGCTCTTCTGGGGCTTGGTCCTGCTCCTCCTCCAGGTGCTCAGGCTGCCCTGCCTGCTCCATCTCTTCCTCTTCGAGCTCCTTCTTGCGTTCTTCTTCCATCTGCTCTGCCCGCTGCTCCTCATCCTCCCCAGCTTCCTGCTGCTCCTGGATGTTCAGCTCCTTGGCATTGTGGCCCTCAGGAGCCCTTCCCTGCTCAGCCCTGTCCTGCTCTGGGGGATTTATTTCTTCTCTCTCCCTTGGCTTCTCATTCTGCAAAACAGACAGAGGATTATGTGTGCACAACACATTATGGGTTTCAGTTTCAAGAGAGCCAAGGACAGGCTTGGATGCTTTATCCCAGCCCAGAGCTGTTGTCAGGAGGGCCAAATGCCTGGTTTGGAATGAGCTGCTCCTGCCAAAGGGGGTCATTACCTGGTCTGTGGCTCTGCACAGCTACACAAGGTGTTGTAGAGTCACACCACAGAGTAAGTTAAGCCTCATTTTGTCTGAAGAGGAACAAAAACTCTTACAATTCTACAAAGCAAATTTTGTGTTTTAGAGACACAGTTTAGTGCTGGCTTTGGCAGAACTGGGTTCACAGCTGGACTCGAAGATCTTAAAGTTCTCTTCCAACCTAAATGATTCCACGATTTTTATTTCCTGTAGGTTCTGCTGGCCAAGAATTCTTGTAAAACAAAATCACAACTGGTTTTTCTTAACTTCTAGATTACACATTTTCTGTTTGAACAGTGGTGTGCCAATTCTAAATACACTGACTTCAATGTGCCACTGGAACCTTATAAAACAAAAATTTCTTCAGAATTTGTTAAAGCTTTCTGCAACACTTGAGATAGTTAAAATTTTAAATTCCTTATTCAAAAAGTTTAGATTTTGGGCAACTTCTTTAAACAGCTGACATAAATACACTTAAAACTGGCTTAGTTGTGAGAAAAGTTAATTATGAATAGATTTTCCTACAACTCAACAATTAAACCATTGCTCAGCACCCCCTCCAGAACTGACCAAGGTGCACAGTCAAACACACACTCCTGAGACATTCAGCACCTTCTGCTGAGTAAGAAGCATTTCTGGGCTGTCTGTAGCCCTTTACCTGCTGCTGCTGCTCCGGGGGGTGGCTGTGGGGGGATGGGCCCTGCCCCTCGGGCTGCTCATTCCCTCCTTCCAGCTTCTCCTCTGGCTGTCGGAAACTTGGGATTTTTTTGAGCGTGTCCTTCAGCTGTTTGTATTCCTCCACCTGAGTCTAAAGCCAACATGTTAATTACAGTGTGCCCAAATTCATTTCTTAATCAAACCTTGGAGTGAAGTTGCTGGCAGGAAGCGTGGTAGAAAACTCGATATTCCAGGGAGGAGAAGGGAGCTTTTAAAATATAAATTTTTTTTCTCCACACTTTAGATGACACTGATCCATCAGGATCTTTTCAAAGTGCACATGCATACAAAGTGTATTCAAAACATCTCTGTGGGACAAAGAAGAGGAGTTGTTTTATTCATGCCAAGCAGGAGAAGTGTCAGAAGGGGATGATGCAGCTTTCCTGGCAGACTAAAGCGAGGGAAGATGAGAGCACCACAACTTCTCCTTTGCTGGTAGGAAGAAGTGCAGCTCTTTCAAAAACAGAAGTTTTAAAGTACATCTACATGTCGTGAAAATGCCAAGTCCTCAACATTTAGACAGGTGTTAGACAAGACAACAGCCAACATACGGAACTGAGGCAAAGAAAGTCACAGTGGTGAAGAGCAAGGGGAAAAAAAAAGAAGGGAAAAAAAAGAAAAGTAAAAGGAAAATGTAAATTTCTAAAGTCTTCCTGAAATGCAACAGTAAAATGTTGTAATTTGATTTGCTGTTTAACTTCCTACAAGATTGGGATCGAGAAGCTTTACAGAAAACCCAGCAGGGTTGGTACCCCAATCCCTGGCTCTGCAGCAGGAAGATTTCCAGTTAAAGTGGATTTTTTGGGGTGGTCAGGGTGAATGAAAGCTGACCAGCTGCAGACACAGCAGGTGCCCCACGAGAGGGTTTCTGGGCTGCTCCAGTGGAGGGGTGGGTGTGTTTAAGAACCTCCACAAGCCTGTGGCATCCCTGAAAGCAGAATGGCCTAAAGGGAAAGCAGAGTGCACAGTGATTGCTCCTGTCTTTCCAGAGGGATGCCCCTGCCCCCTGATTAACTGCTGGAGAGGGCAAACTTCAGGGAAAAGGAGTATTTGCTGAACATAAGGCTGGTACTCAGGTCTCTGACTTTTCTGTCTCCACTCAGTGACCACGCAGAGAGATGAACACACTGGGATATGTTGGAATGGGTCCAGAGGAGGCCATGGAGAGGCTCCAAGGGTGCAGCCCCTCTGCTCTGGAGCCAGGCTGGGAGAGCTGGGGGTGCTCACCTGGACAAGGGAAGGCTCCAGAGAGAGCTCAGAGCCCCTTCCAGGGCCTAAAGGGGGATTTACAAGAAGGCTGGAGAGGGACTTTCCACAAGAGCATGGAGTGACAGGACAAGGGGGAATGGCCTTAAGCTGAAGGAGGGAAGGTTTAGATTTGTTATTAAGAATAAATTCTTTACTAAAAGGGTGGGGAGGCCCTGGCACAGGCTGCCCAGAGAGATTGTGAACTCCCCATCCCTGGCAGTGTCCAAGGCCAGGTTGGATGGGGCTCTGAGCAACCTGGGATAGTGGGAGGTGTCCCTGGCCCGTGGCAGGGAGTGGAGTGATATGAGCTTTAAGGTCCCTTCCAAGCCAAACCATTCCATGGTATTTAAACAGTGCCCATCCAGATCAGAATTCAAATACTCTGTTCTACTGCTGAGTCACTAAACTGAACATTCTGATTCAAGGCCACAGCTGAAAAGGTGCTGATACTGGCAGAAAACAGGGCTTATTAAAATATATAATTAATCTGCCTGGCTGTGGCAAAGCACAAAGACTAAAATGCTTTAAAGACTCAGGTTAGTGCAGTATTGGCTGTTGGTATTCAATGTTTAGAATACACCCAGAAATAGAGGGATCATTTTTGGAGCTGTGAAAGAATCCCTTGGGGACTTTCTGCAGCTGGTTTGCAGGAGGAACTACACAAAAGTGTGAAATACCTTCTGTTCTTAAAGCATGTGCAAGACCCTTCTCTGGAGGGTCTCCACAGGACAAATGTCACACCCTGATGCAGACAGAGAGGCTTTGTGTGACACAGGTTCTCTAATCAAAGACCTGAATCAAAGCCAGCAGTGTGTGGAGCTTCCCTTTGGATTTGGTGAATCTTAAATCAGCCCCTCCATGTGGCCTTGTGGAATTTCAGATGTTATCAGCACACATCACACAGAAAACGTGGCTGGGGGAGAAGAGCTCAAAATTAGCTGCCAGTGTGGTTTAGTACTGCAGATTATGAGTCTTCAGATATTCAGTCTATGAGGGACCTTCCTGATCTTTCCCTGTTTTTTTAGTTTCTACACATATTGACAGGCACAACAAGCAGAACTGGGAAAAAAAAAAATATTCAATGCTTTTAATGCTGCTAACGATTTTGTGGACTGTGAAAATGCCTAAATGAAGAAAATCAGTCAGGAATAAAAATAACTTCACACTGCCTCATTGCCTTTTCCTCTGATCTTTCACCAAAAGTCTTCCTCTGCTCCAACATTACTCCCACTTCCAGATTCCCTGTGGCCTCCACAGCTTGTAGTGGCACAGCTGACTGAGCTTGCAACAGTTTGTGCTGTGGATAGTTCACTTGAAAATGACATTTAAGAAACTTAATGCTGCTGGTGTTTTAAAAACTAGTTTGAGTTCCACCTGGAGTTTTCATTCCTCCGTACACATCTCCATCTATATTCTGCTGCTGCTGCACTGATGTGTATTGCCCAGAGCAGCTGTGGCTGCCCCTGGACCCCTGGAAGTGTCCAAGGCCAGCACTGATGGGGCTTGGAGCTTGGATGGAGCTTGGAAGGTGTCCCTGCCCAAGGCAGGGGAGGGAATGGATGGGCTTTAAGGTCCCTTCCAAGCCAAACCACACCACCCTGGAATTCCACAAAAGCCTCACAAGCCTTCCAGTCACACGCAAGAAGAGATTTTACAGCAGCACCAGGTCTGAGTAAGAGATAAATGTGAAGGTCAGAGCGCAGGATGCTTGCTAACAGCAGTTCCATCAGAGAGGATAGAGAGAGAGAGAGGCACTGACAGCTCTCAGGGAAGCAGAGACCCTTTTCTCAGGAACACATGCACTGCTGGGCTGGGCCACAGCCTGCTCTGCTCCCTGGGAGCCCTGGGAGGTGCCCAGCTCTCAGGAGCAGCCCCTCGGGCCATGCACTCCCTGCCAGGGCAGCGCTCCCGCCGGGATCCCCATGCCAAAGGCACATGCAGCACCCTGCAGCCAGCCGGGCCAGGAGAGATTTGGGAAGCTGAGAGCCCGCAGGAGCTGCTTTCCTTCTGACCTGAGCAGCAGCTAGTGCACTCTTGTGGTCTTCCAATGTCACCACAAGCTCGTTGTGCTGGGACAGCAAGTTCTTATGCTGTTGCTACACAAAAAGAACAACATCACACGTTTCACATAAAGTTCATTCTAAAGATCGGTTAGGGAGCCTGGGGGGAAGGTTGAACTAGGAAGATAATTCAATTTATTTTGAAAAGAAAATCCTGAGCTGGAATGACAGCACTTATTTATCTCACATGGAATGCATATTAAACAGAGGAGGTGAGCACACCAATGAAGGAAATTTGGAGGCCAGGGTTTGTGTAACTAAAATAAAATTAAAAGTAGCGATAGATGTTGATGAACATTTTAAAAAAACAGAGCTGGAAAACATTAGGCATTGGGTTTTGCTAAAACTCAATTCTGAACTTCTTAAACCAAATTCCCAGTTCTAATTTCTATTCTAATTTTTTGGTTTTTTTAATGGGCATGTACCTAAAGTGCAGGTGGCCAAAGACAAATCCAATTCAGCCTATTCCTCTCCTTTTGCCCACATAACAGAAACTACAAGTCTTCAGCACAGCCTGCTTCAGGCTTGGGAAAACTTGGGAAAAATATTTCCTAATGATCTTGCAAGTTCTCCTGAGAGAAAAGCCTACCTTGACATCCTGTAGCTGGGTGTGAATGTCTTGGTGAGCTTTCCTCAACTGCCTGTTCTCCTCTCGTAAGTTATACAGGGATTCTGTTGAAAAGAAATGAAAATAAATACAGAGTTTAAAGCTGGCTGGATTTATAACACCAGGCCAAGCACCAAAATTAAGACTACAACACAACCTACATAAAATCCCACACGACTGCTGCAGTAAAAATTAAGCAGAATAATTTTATGGCTTGTTTTTCTTACCTCTCTCCCCAGCCCTATTAAAAGCTTTCCATTTTCAAGCAGAAAACTGCAACATTTAGTGAAATTTTCTATCAGTGCACCCAGTCTGCACCTGGAATTCCACATCACTGCTCCTGCTGGGCACAGATGGCAGAATTCCCTATGGAAATCTGAATCCTGAGAAGGCAGAGAGGAAGGCACCCTCCTCTCTTTCGCCACATCACATCTGGCAAGTGAGAATTTTCTGCCACAGGACCCAGCTATTCCTTTGGAAGGGATGCCCAGCCAGCCAGCATGCCCCAAAAGCTTCTGGGATCAGGGAGAGAGGCTTCTATTCCCACTTTTGACACCATGTTGATGTGGAGTCAACAAAGAACCCCTGCCTGCAGAACCCTCTGCAGACAAAGCTGCAAACAGCTCCAGAACCAACCCCTGTGTTAGGGACATGAGGCAAAGCAGGCTCTGATGGACACAGCCCCATCCTTTTGTTCAGTGGAATTGTGTAGTGAGGATGGAAAAGGCCTGAGAACTGCCCAGAACCTCGAACAGGAAACTGGATGCCAAGAGTAGAAACGGAATTCATCATCCAAGTGTGCAGGTGCAACGTGCTCCAGAGGAGCTGGTGCATGCAGGGAAAAAGGAGGTCTAGAGTGGAAATGAAGTCACTTCATAAAGAGGCACAATTACATCTCTGCTAGCAGTGGCAAATATTCTTACATTGCCTTTCAGCTGCAAAGAAGAAGAGGCAAACCTTTTCTTCCAGGTTTATACAAGTCTTAGAATTAAAAATTAAAGACTGGCTCAACAACCTCTGACACTTGACAGGCTTTTAAGTGCTGGGTTTTTTGCTATTTCTGTAACCCAGACAGAAACACAGAGCACATTGAACACATTTCAGAGAGAGGCCACAGAAAATCATCAATAAAATGTAACTTGCCAGGAGGCAGAAAATGCACGAATGACCCGTGAGTGAGAACAGAGAAAATGCCTCTCTCACACCACACAGAACACAATGGCAAACACCCAATTTAATGTGGGCAGCCAGACAGGTTACATTTACCCTTCAGCTTGGAGATCTCCTGCTCCTTTTCCTGCTGCAGCTGCAGGTATCGCTCCTTGTGATCACTGAACGTCCTGCTAAACTCTTCTCCTTGCTTTCGGTGATCTTCCTCAAGGTCAGCGTGCTGTTTCTTTAGTTCTTCGTGTTGACTCTGCAAATACCAAGTTGGGACACTGGAACAGCTCTGTATCTGCAGATCTGGCTAATATTGTCTTTGGCAATTTGTTTAATAAGCGCAGATGAATGGGAAGCATTCATAACAGGAAGGTTATTATTCAAAGCATGCACGTTGCAGCTCCTTTCAAACACAAAATGATCTCTGTGATGAGCAGGCTCCTGTTCCAGGGCTGTGTCACCTCAGCCCAGAGCTGCACTGTCCCCCTGGGAGCTGCTGAATATGTCTAAGAAAATCCCTATGTGTCAAACGCCCGAGGGCTGAGAAGTCAGCGTTCCCTACAAGTAATTGCATCTGATAAGATTCAATTACCTACTGGAAAGCCTGACTAGGAAAAACTGCAGGAAACCACCTTTTAAAAGTGGAAGAGGCACTGCCCACAGCCTGACACTGTGCAGTGACACCAGGGCCCAGCCAGGCCGTGTCTCCCCAGTATAACCAGTTCCACGGGTGCCCTGCTGTCCCAGTACCCACCTTCAGCATCTGGTGCTGCACACTCAGGGCGCTGTATCTGCTGTTGGAGTCTTGCTGCAAAACAGAAGCACTCGTGTTAAACCCCCTGGCACCCCCCTGAGCCCTGCACGTGCAGCTTTTGGGAGTCACCAGCCAAGGCAAGGAAACAAATCCATCTCTCTCCCGGCCTTGGAGCAGAGCAAGCTCCTCCACTCTGCACCTACTGCAACAACAACCTATTTCAACTCCTGTTACTCAGCTCCCAAACTACTCCCCAGTTTCAACATGAAATAGCCATAAAATCCTAATTTACTTGCTTTATGAAGAGTTCTCTACAGGTCTCTGGGTCCTCTGCCAGACAGAGCTTTCCTTCTGGCACTTGGTATATAAAACAAAGTTTCTTGATGTTTTTATACTTTCCAGTTCAAAGCCCACGTGTTAGAAAGCTGTCACTGTTCTTTCCCCTGGGGACTAAGCTACAAAAAGATTTCTAACACCTTCTTATTCCCCTTTCCCCTTAAATATAACAACATTACGTTTGAACTACCATAATATAAACAGGGGATCATTTTCTAAATTAATTTTCTGGAGAGATATTAGTATCTCCCACTGTAGCTCAAATAATTAGGAATTGGAGAGCACTTATGAATGCTGAGCAGAACTAGGATAAGTGACAGCTCTTTCAATTAGTATTTTGCAAGATCTCTTCCTTTGAACAGTCATAATTGCAAAGCATTTCCTTTTCCTTGCAGCTCAAATAGCATCAGCTATTAAAAACTTGTACTAGGAATGATGACTTACCCTTCCTTTATTTAGTGTTTCCTGTGCTTCTAGTTTATAAACAAGAAAATCTGCAACATAAAAGAGAAAGTACTGATGAAAAAAAACCACCAGGAAGATGAGAATCTGTGCTTGAATAACTCGGCTGTTGGGTACATAAATTCTCTTTCAGAGCTGAATATTTATGCAGAAACAATTTTCAAAAGGATCTTAAAAAAAAGTAGAAAAACAACCTACGGAGAATTTCAAAAAATGCACAAATTTTGACAAAATATTTTCTTTTAGAAGTTTCATAATATATCTTAACTTTAAAGTTTTACATCACAGTGAGAGATGCAGAGTTCAGGCTCAAGACTACAGATGGGTAATTAAATCTGTTATATGAACTCTCTCAGCAGAGGCCCAAGAGCATCATTCAAAAGGGAAAGGACATTTATAAATTATGTATTCTTGGAAAGAATAAAACATTTCCTCATTTGTTCCTTATCCTCTCTCTTTTCAGGGTTTGAGAAGGTGTCTCACCCTCGGGTAGCAGCAGGACCATTCTACACTAGATGGCACCAGAAACCCACTGAGACCTGCACGCTGAGAATCATTTCTTCCTCCTTGTCAGCCTTGCTACAGTAATACTTTTAATGCAGCAGCTGAGCCCTCAGTTTGAGGAAGAATAGAGGCTCTACACTAAAAATTGCAGTGAATTTAGAGACTGAGGAAACTCAGAGGATGGGATCCTGCTGAACTCCCACAGAGGGCAGAGGTCTAGGAAGTACAATTCGTGTTTGCCCCTCACACACCCCTAGAATTTAGTCCTAATCAGGAAAAGGCATGTAAGCATGTGCTCACCCTAAAGAACAGGTAAAGGTACTGGTTCCAACTTTAATTTCCCGTTGATGGAATGCAGGAAAAGATCCCATGGTTTTGGCACAAGTTTTGAATTTTTGGCATGCCAGGACAGGATTTACACATGCCCATATCCCACATGTGTTGGGTTTTTTATGTATATGGATACAAACATAGTCTCTGGGTATATTACTTCATGTTGCAGTCATCTGTAAATAGTATTAAATAGATGATTGCTTTTAAAAAGATCTGATTAAAAAAGATTAAATGAAAAAGAACTGCTGGAAAGACCAGCACAACTCTGCCAAGTGGATCCTAATACATTGCTAATATATTATCCAACTCATTTAAAATTGAAGAAAAACCTTTGAAATTACTTCCTACTATAATCAAGTTGAATGTCAAAGTGAAAAGCACATTTTTACCTTCTTTTGCTTTCTTATGTTCCAGCCTTTCCTTTTGTAATGACTTTTCTAATCTTGACCGGTGCTCATACACAACTGGGAAGAGAAATTTTGTACAAATCCCTTTAAAAAGTAAAATACACAAACTCCACCACCCACCCCAACACACCCAGCAAGCTTTGGCACAGAATACACCAGGAAAATCCAAGTGGAATGAGGTCATGGGATAAAGGGCAGTTTGCATCCCTCGTGACAGTAACTTTTTCCCTTTTTGCACGCTTTATCGATCCCAAACCCTGGGTTATTTGCATTGCTAAACATGGAACGGGATAAGCAGGCGAGGGATTTGTTTATTGAGGCAGCCAGCTGTGGTGGAGCTCCCAAACCCTCTTCCCTGCTCAGGAATGCAGGGACATTTTCCACGTTTCTGTTCTCCCCTGCCTTGTTTGCACAGAGACAGGGAAATGAGACAGGACAGCTCCGCTGCCAGAGGAATTCCTGGCAGCACACGAAGTGTCACAAAGAGGGAAAGGAGATGCCCAAGGGCAGAGGTGCAGCAGGGCACCGGACAGGCTGCCTGGGCTGAGGCACGGGGAACCTGGGAGCCACCCTGAATTCTTCCAAAAACTGGGAATACAGCATTCCTTTGGACTGTCTGCCAGCAAAAATAACTCCCAAAGACTGCCCAAGCTGCCCATGATTCCTTTGCAGACACCATCCCAAAATGGGGGTTACATTAATGACTTTGTTTGTTGTATCCAGCTGTGTTTAGGATATCCAGCATCCTCTGACACAAAGTTCCCCACTTGGCTGCCAGTAAAGCAGGATTTCACTCAGCTTTGGACATGGAGTTTGGGATGTGGCACATCAGTCCCTATCTACCCTTTCCTCACCTCTCATTATCTCAAACAGCCAAGTTTGCAGCAAAGATATCGATTAAAACTCATGGAAATGTACAATTATATGTGTTTAAATGTACAATTATATGTGTTTAAGCTCAGTTTAACACAAGTATCTCTCGCTGCCCAAATTAGTTTGCATTCTTTTAATGAGTTATTAATTTGTATTAAAACAGTGAGTGATTTTTCCATCAGAACTAGGAAACTCATTTTCTGAGAATAAACCATTGGTGAGCATAAGCCTTCAACAAGAAGCATCCAATAAAGATTTGTATCTTGGCAGCCACAGAAAACTCCTCTTGCACCTTAAAACATGTTCTTAATTCCACCAAGGTGCATTCTGCAGCCTTATCTGTGAGTGTTTATGTTTTGGCTCAGAAGCTGGACTGCTAATCAATCCCTGGCACCTATCTCCACTTTGCTATTTATCTTCGAAAGTCAAGGGCATCAGTCAAGATGAGCCAACGTATCAACACCCTCTGTAAGAAAACAAGCAGGCAATGAATATTCACAAAGTCACCAGCAGGCTTGGAGAAGGGGAAAAAAAAAAGGCAGTACTACAGTGATGGTTTTATTGAGGCCCTGAAGGTGGGGAACACTGAATTATTGTGCAAAAGGAACAGTGGTTGTGGCAGAGCAGCTCAGGAGAGCAATGAAAATCCATAATGGGCTTCCCCTCCCATGCAATCGGGGTGGAAGAGGCTTTTTGGCAAACACATGGAACCACAAATGGATTTGGAGGGAGCATTTTCCATTCCACTTCTCCGTGTGCAAGTGCACCTTCCAGGGCTCCTCCCAGTGCTTTAACAAGTGTGTATGGAGGGGGAAATCCTGCACAGCAACCCCATCACAGGGGCAGCAGGAAAGGGGCAGGAGAAGGCAGGGTTTGGGATTTAGGGACCTCTCAGAGCTCAGAGAATCCCTGCTGAGCTCTGGGTTTCACCCTGCACTCGCAGGGTCTGAACTCAGGCAGTGCATCCTCTCCTCTGCCTGCTGTGTGCCAGCCCTTGAAATACTGGGACAAAGCTGGAGAAGTCCTAAAACAGCCCCTCAGGTGGCTAAAAAGGGCAAGGAAGAACCTCCTGCTCCACCTCTGCCCTTTGAGTTCAGTTACTGGTAGGCTCAGCACGTTTCCCTCTGATAAAAGTCCATGAAGTGCAACGTACTAAAGGTGTTGATCAAGAATAATAATTAACAAAGCACAGCTTCCGTGTTTCCTCACTTGCTCCATTGGGGAGTAGGTTGCAGGTCAGATTTCATAAGTACATACAGGAGTTAATCTCCCATAAATCTGAATTATTTCCACCGGTTAGGAACTTTAGGAAGAGCCCAGACTACAAAGGGCTTGTTACTGCAGTAGGGATTTCTCCTGCTTCGTTGCCAGCCTGGATATAAGATGTCTGAGCAAGAATCTGAAAGAAATAAATACACTGAAAAACAGGTTTTAGAGAAAAGTCCACCCTAGTAGGGGGTGGAACCTATAGAAGGAATCTGACAAAATCCCACTGCTGGGATGCACAAATAATTTTTCCTAGGGTAAGCTTTTAATTTTGTACGGATCTTTGCACAAATAATTGAACTTCATTTCTACATGATATTTAATAGAATGGTAAAAAAATGGGGAAAAATACCTAACAGGCACTATTCCAAAGCTGGAATTACTGCAGGTATCAGTTTAATTGTTGAAATTACCTATGGAATGTAACCTACACAAATGAACAAAGAACCACAAACTCACAGAGCCCAGAAACTGAACTGGTAACCTCACAGATCAATAAAGACCTTCCACCTTCAACAAGGAAACACTGAACAGTCCTTGAACTCACCCCAATAAAACCAAGTCAACACTGAACAGTCCTTGAACTCATCCCAATAAAATCGAGTCCTTAAGATTCTCCCCATGAAGGAAAGGAAGTGAGGGAGAAGGGAGATGTGGGATACCCTGCATGTTCCCAGATTACACCACACCGACCAGTGCTGAACGTTAATTGCAACAGAGGAGTCAGGGAGGTGATGAAATTGAGATTATTTAACAGTCAAGGTTCCGTCTCTTATCTGTGCTCTGCACCTCTAAGCAATAAAGCTGTTATTAAGCAAAACAAGCCATTACTGCACATTTAAAAGGAAGCATTGCCAAGTTTACATTATCAGCAATTTTTGTGACCGTGCTACTTTAATCATTTGATCAGAAGGACGATCCCAGAGTCTAGAATGCCCCAGCTCCCATTACCTTACCTGCTGGAAAATTAAGATTACACTAGGATTCAAAAATACACGATACATGAAGTTTTACTAATTTCAGCATGATTGTTCACTACACAACTCTTAAGTCATTCTCCGAGCTTACAGTAACATCTTTCACTTAAAACCAGCAGATTTCAGTAGTCTTGGCAACTCCCAGTGTTATTTTCCCTCACACTGTGGCAGAGTTGAACTGAACCAGCAGCGTGGGGTAAACCACATTGGCACTGCTCTAGTGACACTGCAAAGGCCTGCAGAACACACACTTGCTATAAAAATAGTTAATTCCCCATCCTTGTCCCTGCAAATAGAACCATTTCAATTGGGAACCCATGGAAAAAGCTTTTCTGCTGACAGTAAAGCATTTCCATGAGCCAGAGTGGAACCCCTTCAATATGGGATGTAGGATAAATTCTCTAATCCAATGACAGTAATTAAAATTTTGATCTCAGATAACATTTCATGACTCCTCTGACACATTTCATGCTGTGAGGAGATGTTAGTAACATAGCAAGAGCTGCTCCCCAAGCTTCCAGCCCGGTATTTAAATCAGTGAATCTGCTTTTAAACAAGGAGATCCACTGATTTCACTCCTGATAATCTTATCAGAAACAGATTATCAAACTGTGGGTAGCTGCTGGACAAGCAGCAGGGCTCCCCACCACAGTACAAGCCATGCTGGCCTCAGTATCACAGCGTGAGCTTCATCTGTTTCAGAGACCCAACTGAGGGTTTAGCAATAAATGGATATTCCAGTGACACTGCAAATATCTTGGAAAAAAATGGAAGTATTCCCATAATAAGGACTAGGAAATCTGTTTTAGGTACAGCACAAGGAAACAACATTACAAAAACCATCTATTTATCACAGAATGGTTTGGGTTGGAAGGCACCTTAAAGCTCATCTTTTTTGATCCCCCTGCCATGGGCAGGGACACCTTCCACTATCCCAGGGTGCTCCAAGCCACAATATTTACAATATATTGAACAAAATATTGCAGCTACTTAATAATTTATGTCCCTGGAGTTTTCTGATTTGAATTTCCACAAAAAGGACAGAAATAGAAACCAAGATAAAGTGGAACTGATTAGTGTGTGAGGCTTCATTAGGGAACATGAAGGCAGGGATGGGCTGCTCTCATTTTGCCCTCTGCAAACCACAGCTGGCACTGTGTGGACTAGGAGAATTACCTTTACTTCCAAACAAACTCCTACACTTTGCAATTTACTCACATGATCAAATAATGGTTTTGTCTAATTACAGCCAGTCGTGTCCAATTCCCCCTGGAAAACCACACCATGCATGGGCAGTTGTGCTTAAAAATGACCTCTGCTTTGACTGAATTCCCTAATCATTTATTTTGCTCAGAGTATTAATCATTTGAAAAGTTTGTATTTAATATCTGGATCTTCACATTCAGGGGATTTTTTTTTTTTTTAAGAGAAAGCATAATGTCTGCTTTCAGAGATCCTGCATCAAAAATGAGCTATCAATTAAAATAAATGTGTTCCTCTGACTTACTCAGTGTTCCAGTAAGAAGCTCTAACCAAAAAGCTCCAGTAAGTGGTTCTAGTTTTGCCTTCACTGCAGCTCTGAAAAATGGGAAATGCTGGGGAATTTGGCACATTAATGCACTTTACCCCAGAAACACACACTTGTATTTCTAAGAGATCATTGTGGCCTCTATGCAATCGTAGGGATGACAGGAAAATGAATTTCTAAACTGGGGCAAACATCTACATTTAATAGAATCCTTTTACTCCACCCTGCCTCCCATAGTGCCTTTCTTAGAAGTCAGTAACACCTCTAGGAAACAACGGATTTAAGATAAGTTGGGACAGAAGGAAGGATTTATCATGTTCAAACAGTAAACTGTAATAGCTGCTGCTAAAAATAAGTTTGAGAACGGGTATTAAATGAGATTAAATATTTAATCCTTTACAGATAGGCTTCAGACCTGACTTTTATCAGGAAGGAGACCATGTTTTCCAGAAAAGATTTCCAGTGCACTCCAGAAAAGGTTTCTTCCAAGCCTTGGTACCACGGGTGGGATCAGCATCCCACCTTGCATTGCTGTTTTCTGTACACCAGGTTTGGTTTTTTTCTTGGAGTGATGATAAATGCAAGTAATTCAAAGAAAACCTGTGTAATGATTTGAGACTTTAATTAGCAGAAAAATACACAAACATTGATAAAAGCTGCAGAGACAACAGTTTTCTTCTCACATCATCTCTGAATCTCTGGGTCTGCTCAACCCTCAGCTCCAGGAAACAAGGGCCTGTCCTTTCTCTCAAAAATTATTTCAGACTTATTTTTCAATTTTATGCAGGTCTAGTGATTGTATCTACTTGGTGTCAGGATCTACATGAATATTTGTATTCAGAAATTAGTAAAAAATAGACCCTGAAGAAAAAAATCCAATCTATAGATTCACCAACTGCATCCAGAAATCAAGAGTTTGAGTTAGTGATTCATTTTTTTGACTGAAAATGGCTTTGTTGAGTGTGGCAGTGTGGATAGGAGCAGGCTCCTTGCTCTGCCCCCTGGGAGCTCAGGCAGACCATACTTCTCTCATCATCTCTGTAATTAAGCCCTGGAAAAGACTGCCAAACTCTGGGATCTGAGTCACCTCAGGAAAACAAGATACCAGATAATTTCAGATACCTTAGAGGAGGGGGAAAGCATAGAGGATGAGGTGCAGCAAGTGCAGTTTCTTTTATTTCTTAATTAATGATGCATAGCAGAAAATCTCAAAAAGTCTGGGTTCTGCTACATCACCAGAAAGAGATCAGAACTGCATCCAGCTCACAAGACCCTTCTTTAAACAAGGAACAGCATCCAAACAGGTTGAATTCCTCAAGTGCTCACCTCAGGCTCCAACATGACTAGAAATTCATGCCCCTGAATCCTGAAAATCCCAAGAAAATTCACCCAACGAAGGATTCAGCTTTAATTACTTGTTCTGTATAGCTCATTTTTTTCAGTAATCTGATTTATTTAGCTTTCATTGCCATCAAACCTCAAAGCAGCACCTGACTTTCAGCAGGGCAGATTAAATGACTTTTTCCCTGCAAGGATCCCGTTCCAAAAGGAGCAAAGTGAACTCTGTTAGCCACAAATTGCTGGCAATATCCTCACCAGCACATCAGAGATGCTATAATGGGCACTCAAATCTCACAGAGGGTGGAAGCCTTACTCATAAGTTGCCCCACCCAGACTCACAGGCTGACAAAGCAAAAGCCAGCCCGGTGAGGCAATGTGCTTGGAACATCATTTTTAAGGCTTAGGAATTCAGGCAGGCAGGAATGTGTCACAGAGGATGACTGTCCAAGAAGGCAGAATGCAAACTCACCAACACCAACCCATCCTGCCTCCCTCCTCCTGCCCCAGCTCTGAAGTGTCCACTCAGCTCCATCACTGACAAGCTCTAGGAGACTTCAATCATCACCAGTAACAAATACTGGGATCTATTTGGCATCATGTTGGCCACCAGATCTTGTGTTAAACCAGGGAGGGGGAACACCAAAACCAGGGGAACAAACCCACCCTATTGCCTCATTCTGCTCAATATCCCCTCAGGCTGCTCTGTGATCCTCAGCCAGGGCCCAGCCGGGGTGCAGAGGAAATGCTGCTGCACTGGGAGAAACTTATCCTGGAACTGTTACATCCACAAGGAAAGGATACTTGGGCATGGATTACAGGAATGAAAAAATATAATAAATATGGGCACATGCTCAATTTGTCTTTCAAGTCAGAATTCAGCTGCTGGACATGGAAATTCTGCTGTGGACCTGGAAACAAACTTCCCTGAGTCAACAGATCTGAACAGAGCTCCAGCACCCCTTCTGTATTTGTTAAAAGTTATAAGTAAAAGCTGGATAATTCCAGATAACCCAAAATCTTGAGGTTGAGCTGCAAAACAGACACATATCTATCTAGTTTTATACATACATATATGCACATGCAAATGCATCTATGAATAGATATTACACCACATACCTCTTCCATACTAAAATTCTGCACAATTTCAAGCGTTTCATGTGTTTCAAGTATTTAGTACATTAAATATCCATTGAAAATGTGAATGGAGGTACAACAGCCAGGTGCTCAGAGGAGGTTACAAACCAAAGCCTTCCATTTCAGGAAGCCAGGCAGCAGAATTTGGGATGCTGTGCTTGTCATTTCAGGGGAAGTACACACAGAACCAACCTCTCCTCTTACAGTGCTACTGTGGATCTTTCAGGCAGCAACAAAACACCATCACAATAAGTGCTGCAGTGTTATGTGCAACCTGAAAGTCACAGGAATGACAGGAATTCAGGATTCTGTTTTTAGGAAGAACAACCAACCACACAGGAGCTGCAGCAGACGCAGCTCTACTTGTCTGATGCATGTGAAAAACAAGCCATCAAAAGTAGTGTTGGTTCTTCCCATCTCTGCCAACTCAAGCAACAAGTTTAAGGCACTGTAAGAGAGGGATGTGACAGTGAAGTACACCCACATCTGCACGATGTCGGAGCAGCTTTGGCACCTGGGCACTTTTCAGGATAGATAAGAACCTCTGAGGTGACACAGAGCTGTGATCCAGTACTGTGGTGCATTGTGCAAATCTACACTCATAAAGCTACCTTAGATCTGACCAGCTCCTAGCAGGTCACCCCACAGGGAGTCTTGATTTAGGACAACTGGCACAACAGGCCCAGAGGAATCCACATTTGCTTTACATCTAGCACTGGATCAGAAACCTCTGAGGAAACCCACACCTTGTCCACAGTAGGGAAAACTCTTTTAAGCCCATAGTCCCTACTGGACTGGCTCCCAAAGTCTCAGGACAGTCTCACAGAGATTGCACAAAGCCATCAGACACTTTAAGAATCTCAGAGGAAGAGCAGGAAAAATTAAGACAGTAAAAGGCACTAACTGTAGGCTGTTATTAGGATTAGGGATGAAAACAGATTAAACAGATTAAAATAGTACACGAGGGGTTACTTAACACGCAGAGGATGAGAAGACAGAAGCTGCAAGGGCTAAAAAGACATCTGTAAATGCTTTCAATCCTGCAGCAGTCGCAGGTACAATCAGGCTCACCTGCAGCTCTCAGTGTGGTTCTGTTCTAGCAACTGAAGCCTGTTCCTGTACAGCCAAGAGTTCAAGACTTAGTCTGACACATCTTTAAATGAGGCAAAGAGCATCAAGTTTTGGTTTTATCATTTTAAGAAATGCTAAGTAAGATTATCTCCATGTTTCGAATGTATATAGTGCTCAAAGAATGAGATTTAAAAATAATCAGCTTACTGGGAAGATCAGCTTCTCTATGAAAGACCTTATAGATAACAATGACTTTAGGTTTTCCCAGCAGTCAAAAAATTTCGTGTCATCTCTGAATATTGCCCCTGGTATTCCCTTTGTGGATTATAAAAGCAGCCCTACTTTCTCCATGCCTAGCAGAACTTTGATAGAGAAAAATGCCAAAGTTTGATGTTCTTTACAAAATCTTCTGCAATCTGATCCTCTAAAGGGGGTGAGTTTAAGATCCCAGCCTTTCTAACCCTGTGTTCCCCAGGTCTGCCATCCTTCCCTTTGTACCCTGGGCTTATTCCAAGGGGCACAAACAGCCCAGTGGAGTGGCTGTAGCTGTGAACACCAGAGAGGGCAGAACTCCCTGAAATGGAGCCTTGTGCAGCTCTCTTCAGATCAGGTGTGTTTGTTAATGATTCTGAGACTCTTCCTGCACCATTTCCCAGGGACCTGTGCATCCTGCCTTGGTATTTTCCCACGTATTCCCAGGAGATTGAGCCTCCTTCATGTGTTGCTGTGTTTGAGCAAAACAAGGCAATGAAAAAGATAAAAATCTAAGAACGCTGGTTTTTCAAGGAAAAACAGAAAGAACAGCTCATCCGGGCATGAAGAACTGGCAAGTACTAAAAAAAAGGTTGTTATTACCCACATAGACTAAAAAACTCATAAAAATGTGAAAAATAGCAGAGGGGGCAGTAGGAAGTGATGGAAGCTGCACTCTGAGCTACAGCTGAGGATCTTGGCTCAGATTTTGGGCAGACCAAAGGCACTCAGGTCCTAAACTACAACCATGTCCACAAACTCAGGAGTGTCCATGAACCTCAGGCATTTCACAAATGGACTCAAGTTTCACTCACAAGCCCTGCCAGGGGCACTCACAAGCTCCTCTGAGTGCAATCAGGAAAGCAACTGCTTTTGTAGGCTCCAGCAGCCACAACAAAACCCTACAAAAAGTCAGACAACAGGTGATATTTCACTGTCACCCAAGAGATTCCATCCAGCCACACTTCCAGGGGCACAGCCACTACACAGCCTCAGGATCCTCAAAGACACCCTTTTTAGAAGTTGCCTTTTATTTTTTTACTTTACATTTAAAAATAAAAAGCCTCCTGATGAAATGGTTGTTCAAGAAATAGAAGTCCAAGGTATCCTTTTCTGCTCAGCTTTAAAGTCTTATTTAATCACCCAGGAGAGCTGTGAACACCAAGAAACCAACACCTGTTGGTGCACCCCTCCTTTCCTTTAACTTTGCCCTTTAATTGGTTTATTTGTAAAATATTACAGAATGCTTCCATCATATTTCAGGCCTCAAAGTTATCTCTAGTCCAGGATCTACAGACAAACTGGTTATGGTGCATGGAAAAGATAAGTTGCATTACTTTACCAATGCAATACTTTAATTTTATTGTTCTCATAAAACAATAAACTCAAAGAATAATCTTTGGACAGCCAAGAGATGTAGCTCAGATATTCTTAGAGGTTTGTTTTTTTTTTTTTTTTATTTGGTAACAGGAACATTGTTGATTTAAAATCCAGGTCATTTAAAATGAAAAGTTCAAAGTGCAGTCAGATATCGCACCTGCAAATGGGATTTTCTGCCAGCATTTTATGTTGTGCCCAAGTCTCTGCTGAAAGAAAATTCCTTCCTGTTGCTCCATAACGAAGAGTTAAAAAGGAAAGGTTCAGGAATGGGTTTGGTAGTGGATATCACAGTCAGCACTGTGCTTGTGTCTCTCCAAGTGAGCTGGGCACGGGCACAGACTCTGAATTCCCTGTGTTCTCCTCACTAACAACTGCAAAAATCCAGGTGATTACACAGGGGAGGCCATTGCAGAAAGACAGGGAAGGAAAGTTTATTTCCCAAATCCTCTGGAGTCCTCAGGAACATAACTTCCCTTTACTTCAGTGGGACATTAGGCAGCTAGTGGCTGCTGCTGCATTTAGTATTTCCCTGGGCTCTCACCCTCTCTTAGGTCTAACAGCTACTTCCAGAACACAGCAAAACTTAAAGAACAGTTTTTTTATTGTTACATTTGATTTTTCCTTCTGTTCTGTGACTTAATTGCCAGTGATTATTCTTTTTTTTAAACACGGTTTACTGCTACTGTACTTGGCATAGATAAATCCTCCTGCTTAATGGGCTTGATACACTGGCATGGATCCCAGAACCATGTGAGTTTATTGCATGGATCATCAAATCTATTAATGTTATCAAATCCTGGTCCATATTTCACATTTCCCATTGATACACTGAAACAAGCAAGAGAATGACACAGAATGCAGCTCCCACAATTGCCTGCTGCTTCCATGAACACGCTTGGACAGATGATGGCTACTCAAAATAATGTTTCAAGCATGGAAAGTTCAAACCAACAGTCCAGACCTCACATATCTGACCCAGAGAATCTCTTCTCTGTGTAAGGATAAAGTTTGTTGCATGCTTCTCTTTGGCAAAGTCGGAGTTGAGAGAAAAAGCCAACTTGTCAGATTTTAACTTGAGAACAACATGTTGCTGTGTCCTCTGTTGGCAAATGCACAGCCTAGCAAGAGCAGCCCTTTAGCCATCTGCCACACACCCACTTCCCAGCCAAACGTTTACACCTTTTTGGGAACTAAAATAAAGGTTTCTGGCAAAGAGCTCCATGGTATTACCTGGAAATGGCCTGAAATAGAAATACTAAGTACCGACGGTGTCGGCTGGCGACTGAACACACTGAAGGAACAAATCACTGTAAGAATGTATCAGCATAAGCCCAAGTCTGTGCTCTCTGCACACAAACTGTGCGCTGCCAGGCATGCTTTGATGGATGCTTCCACAGGGAAAAGGATGGCTGAGGATCAGCCTGAAGTTTAGTGTTGCTACAGCAGATCCCTCTGATTCTGCTTTTATGCTATTTTGAGAAAGAAAACTTGAAAGCTGGCTCTGGGCTTTATCTGTGCTGACCTGATAACCTTGCACTTGACAATTACAGAGGTGCTGAGGCCTTTCACTTCCCAGAGCATTGATGCTTCAGGTACATCCCTGCTGCTTTGCTTCTGATTTCTGGGCATGCAGATGTCAGACACGGACACCTTTCCATCTTCAACTACAGGACACCCACATCTGCATCCTTAAACCAAGATACACAAGGATCTGTATTTATGTGGCACCTTTAAACCAAGAAATTCAAAGTTATTCCGAAAGTAATAGAATAGCCTTCCTTACCCATGTAACTTACTTGAACTTTACTTTTAAATTACCCTTTAAAAACACTTCATTAGAATACTCCTCTCCTCCATCCTGGAGCTATTTAAGGTTTATGCTGCCCAGGAACTGCAGATGGTTGTTCAGCATAAAACCCTGCAAAGACAACAGAGAAGCCCACCAAAATCCCAGCCTGGACGGGGTCTGTACTGTTGGATGGGCAGCAGGCAGCACGCCTGCCTTTCCCCTCTATGCCAGGAGCTGCCAAGTGATGTGCAGTCCTTCGGGAACAAGAGTCCTTCGGGAACAGGATGTGCGGGAGCGAGTGGCAACGAGAGCTCTCCAGGAACCCACGGCAAAACCTCACCCTGACCTCGGCGGGGCTGATTCCCAGCGCGGGGAGACCCCTCAGCCCCACGGGCTGCAGGAAAAGAAGGGGGAAAAGAATGGAGCAAAACTTTGAGAGCGGTCGGACAGCCGGAGGAGGAGGAGGGTGTTCTGCCAGCCCTGGGGAAGGGCAGCAGAGGCTCCTGCCGAGGGAGTACCTTGTAACTGAGCCGAGAGGGACTCCTGATGCTGCTGGTACTTGAGCGCCGTGGCCTCAGCCTTCCTCAGCTGGCCCTGCAGCTCGTAGTAGAGCATCGCCCCGTACAGGAACCCGAACACCACGGTCAGCAGCAGCAGCGTCTGGAAAATCCGCTTCTGTTTCCGGGAGCACATCCCGTTGCCCATGTCCCCGGCGGGGTCCCGAGGGCCCCCGCCCGTCACGGCTCAGCAGCGGGCGGGAGGCGGCGGCATCGGAGGCCCCGGGAGGAGGAGGAGGAGGAGAGGAAGGGAAGGAGGGGCGGCGGAGGCGGGGCCGGCCCAGCGTTTCAGCCCCTGGGCACGGCCGCGGCGCCCGGGGCGGTCTCGGCGGTGCGGGCAGCAGCGGGGCTCATGCTGGGGATGCTCCGCGTCCCTGCGGCCTTGTGCCGGTCCCTGCGGCCGCGCCAGGGGGGGCTGCGGGGAACAAAGGCAGGTCCCGGCCCCGCACTGACGTGTCCCCGCTCGGCCGCGGCTCCCCCGCCGCGGGATCCCCGAAGGAAGTCCCGCTCCGGGCGCGGCCTCATTGGGTCGGGCCGCGGGGCTCTGCCCTCCCTCCGGAGCGCATTGGGTGCCCGCCGCGTCCGTCCGCAGCGGGCCGCGCTTCCCGCCCGCCCCTCAGCCTCAGCCCCTCTGCCTCAGCCCCTCAGCCCCAGCCCCTCAGCCTCAGCCCCTCAGCCTCAGCCCCTCAGCGCCTCGGCGCCGCATCCCCTCAGCCTCAGCCCCTCAGCCCCTCAGCCCCTCAGCCCCGCGTCCCCTCAGCCTCAGCGCCTCAGCCTCAGCGCCGCATCCCCTCAGCCTCAGCGCCTCAGCGCCGCATCCCCTCAGCCTCAGCCCCTCAGCCTCAGCCCCGTGTCCCCTCAGCCCCCGGGAACCGGGCTTGTGTGGTGGTGAACGGGGGCTGTGATGAACGAACGGGGGCTGTGGCAGCGGGGCTGTGGTGAACAGGGGCTGTGACAGTGGGGCCGGGACAGCGGGGCCCGTGTGGCACCGCCGGCACCGTCCGGGGCTCAGGGGCACTGGGAAGGCAAAGCTCCAAGGAGCCTCTTGTAGCCAAGCGCCTGAGTGTTCGTGAAATCGCAGGATGGTTTGGATTGGAAGGGACCTTCAAGATGACCCAGTGCCATCCCTGCCATGGCAGGGACACCTCTCACCGTCCCAGGCTGCTCCAAGCCCCAATGTCCAGCCTGGCCTTGGGCACTGCCAGGGATCCAGGGGCAGCCACAGCTGCTCTGGGCACCCTGTGCCAGGGCCTGCCCACCCTCCCAGGGAACGATTCCTTCCCAGTATCCCATCTAAACCAACTCATCAGATTGCTTAATTATTTCGGAGGTTGTTTGCTGCACTTTGTTTTGGGTGTTGAATGTCACAGCCTTCATTGTCCTTTTCTTCTCCCAGAGCCCAGCCCAGGCCGCTGGTGCATCTCAGTTCAGGCACCCAAAAATGTGGCATCTGAATTCCGTGCTCCCAAATCCCTCTGTGGTGCCGAAAAAAGTGAAACGGGTCACGTATACTTCATTATAATTCAAAATTCATAAATCATAAATTCATAATTAGCCTGAATGCAGTCCCCTCTCTTAGTGCATTTTATTACAAGACAAACAAAACCCAACCAAGACTCAAGCTAAACCAGAAGAATAAGCAAAAAAAAAATCAAATTCATATGCCAAAGTTCTTTTTTTTTTTTTCTAAATATATCTAGCTCATAAATCTATGTTTTTCATAGGCATTATTCTGGCCTTAATAGAAAAACAACATCAAAGAAGCTTAAGAAATTCTTATTCAAATATTCTGCATATTCCAGTAATTAACAGCAGTCAGTACCACAAGCTAATATGATTTCCACATGTATTTCAAATATCTGTTTGATATATTTTCATTTAATAGAATCCCTTGCTCTCGGTTTGAAGACTAAAGTGTTTGAAATTATGAGTTAGACACCCAAGGAGCTGTAATTGCTTTGAAACAGTGATGATTAAAAAAAAAAAAAAAAAAAAAAGAAAAAAAAATCGTGACCTTTTCCCTTGTCTTTAGGAAGCTTCCTGGGGTACTCGAAGTTACATTTAAAATCTTTTTTTTTCCAACCGTGGGTGTTGCAAGTTGAGGTATTTTCATGCTGGTTTAAGTATCCATTTCTTTCACCAAAAATATTCCCAGAAAGTTTCTTTGTATCACCCAAGTTCCAGCTCCCCTCCTTCTCCCAAACTCCTTCAGAGTTGTCCTGTGCTTTTTTCCATTTCTGGGTCATCAGGCTGAGCTCTGCTGAGTAAAATGAGATAATTCTTTATTTTTGGACTGAGACTTTCAAATCACTGGGGTGATTTATACATCAGTATAAATTTATAGATTTATACAGCTCTTCAAATGATTTAATTTTTTGTGTTTACACCTGTTGCTTACATCGCCTCTCATAAAACCAGTCTGTGCCTTTAGTTTTGATTGCTTTGCACTGGAGAACAATTGGCTGACACTTAAAAATGTTTAAAAGGATAAAATGTAAATTTAAAAGGACACTGAACCCACAGTGTTGTTTAATACCTATTCCAAATACATTTAATTGATTATGGTGTAAATATACTCTAACTGCTTGTAGAAGTTGGCAATATCATTAACAAATGCTAAGGAAAAAAAAAAGCAAATTACTATCTCATTTTGTTTAATCAAATATTACTTACATGCACTAGCTGCTAGTGATAGATCTCTTCAGCTCGTGTAAATTGTGATTCTCCATGAACAAACCAATTAAAGCTGAAATGAGGAATTTATTGGGAGTAAGGGACTATTATGCGAAGCTATTAGGCAAATTTGAATTGAAAGTCCCAAAATAGAAAGGTTTGGACCTAAAAGAGGCTGTAATGTATTAAAAAGCATTAAATTAGTCGCTAGGAGAGAAATGTTACTTGGGCTAGTCTCTGGATGCGTTACTGGTCGGATCAGAAGAGATGAGGGATGAGCGGTTTCCGAGCCGTGGGGAGCTCAGAGGCTGCAGAGGGAATTCATGGCAGGAATTTACACACGGCCATTTATCAGCTCTGGTTTCATTTCCCGAGCAGAGGAGGTTTGTGCAACCCAGCTCCCTGCCAGTTCGTGCTGCTCGGCACAAAGCCTTGCCCAATTCTGTCAGATTTAACCAGGAGAGGTTAAGCAAAATGAAGTTCCTCTAAGGTTTGAGAAATGTGTGGAGTATAACCCTGTAAGTTCCTGTGCATGAGGGAAGGCTACGGGCACTCAGACTCAGCTGGGTGAGTGAGAACCTGATCAGGGGAGAGATGTTAGAAAATTCCCATTTCCTTGGGACACAGGTTCTCATCATCAACCACAAGATGTGGGAAGTGCATCTCTCTGTAATTTGGACACCACAGAACAACATTTTCTGGTTTGCTTGTTTCCTTTGTTTATTTTCCTCCTCATAATACAATTTTCTTGTATTTTCTCTCTTTTTTTTTTCACTGTCAGTTTTACTAAACTCAATGCCACAATTATTACAGAACTAGGGATACCAATATCTAATAAAAATGATCACTGAACAGCTTTGAGTTTTTCCAGAATGCTGTAATGAGCCCAGCAGCTAAACAGATCCGGCAGCAGGTATTTTACTTATTTTTATTTTATTTTAATCCTCCCAATCAATGGATCAGGGATCCCAAGCAATGGAAATGCACAGTGAAGGTTGTCCCACACAAGTCACAGCCCATTCCTTTGGTTGCCAGAAGTTGAGGAATGTTCTGGCAAGGTATCTGTTATTAGCTCTCCAGCTACAAAGTACATTCCAGCTGCAGATGTTTAGCCAAGAATGACCTTTTTGTCCAGTGGCTAAAGCTTACCAAGACACACAAAGATTGTTTTAATGTGCAGTGTCATCTATTAGTGATCAGGAAATGCAGGAATAAAAAGATTGGACTTGAAGAGGTGAATGCTCCTGGGAAAATTGAATTTATCCCTGCCCGAGGTCATAGTTTGTGACACTGGGGAAAGTCAGGATTTTTATAGCTGACCCACGTCTGAGTGTCCAGCTTGAGTAATCAGTTGAACTCTGTTTGCTGATGTCCACACTGGAGGTGAGCACCAGGAGGGCTGTGTTTTAATACAGAAAGTTCTATGTTATTTAATATTCTGGGGAAAAACAATAATCAAACATAAGGCATCCCAAACTGAACACTCCAAGTTGTCAGACCTTTGACATTTCTGTTCTGGTGCCCCAGTTCTGGGTGTGGAATAGGAGGTGATGATTGACTTCTACTTTGATGCCTTAGGTTTTAACTTTTATATTTTACAATTTCTGTACTGCTTAGAGTGTATCTCTGCAGTTCCTTGGAGCCTGGAATTTCTGCTCTCTCGTGCTGGGCAGACACAACAAAGCCTCTCCAGGCTTTGCCTTCAAGGACAGCCAGGCTCTTCTAGGCCCAAAATGTGTAACCCAAAGCCTCTAAGGGGGGAGCAAGCTGAGGGGAATTACATCATTGAACTGGGGCTTTAATTGGAGAATTAACCATGATATGCAAATGAACCAAACCTATAAAGGTGTGAAGAACTCGTGACCTGGGGTCCATCTTGGGGTCCATTTTTGGAGGCAGCCTCTGGCTCCCCCAGGGTGTGCCTTGAAGGCTTTCAAATAAATCCTGACCTTTATTCCCTTACTCTTGTCTAGTCTCTGTTTCTGGGAGGCTGGAGAAGGCATCAACTTCATGGATGCATTTAAAGACACCTTTATGTAAATCCCTCAGCATTCATGGTAGGAATGGGGATAAAACACTGGTGAGAAAATTGTGTGGGGGTACAAAGAGTAATTGAAACAATTCCCTGCTGAGGTAAGAAATGTGGTTCCTGGCGGAGATGACTGAGGAGGCTACACTGTGACTTTATGTTGTTTCTGATGCTTCCTGACTTAAACAGCCTTGTCGTTTTACTGGCTCAAAACCATTATCCTCTGTAAATAATTCATGCAGGTGAGTGGATGCATTCAAATGTACAGATGTACAGCAGGGCTAGGAGGTAATGGAGCTCTGTTTGCCACAGAGTTACAAATTCCCTGTGCACGTGGCACATACAGGATGCACTTGGAATTGCCATACCTGGCTTTATGTCACTGCCATGCAGCCACCACAGCTGAACTCCCCTGTGTCCTGTGCTGGAGCCATTTGTTGCCTGTCAAGGCAGAACAGCTTCTAAGAAACACTGACATTTGATCAGCCTTTTGCTGCAATCCCCAGGGAAAAAACCCCTCCTCACGCCATTACATGCTCCATTGTTCTTAACATGACAGCTTCCATTAAAACAGTGGTAAACACTTAAAATAAAGATCCCGTGTCTTTTAAACGGTGAATTGACTTTAAACAATGGTCAGGTGATCCACCTTATGAGAAATTCGCAATTGGAAACCCCTGTTCCTGAGGAACAAAAAAGAAAAGTAATAATCATTGAGTGCTAACGATAATCTGTATACTACAACTGAGGGGCAGGACATTTGAGCCTTTGGGCACTGATCTAACACACAGGGAGCTGTTTGTGTTTTGCTTCTGTGGGGTTTTTTGGTGCTGCAGACCCTCTGAACCAGTGGGTGAAATGCAAACAGCAACTCGGGCTGCCCCATGCAGAGGAAGGAGTTTTGTAGGACGAGCAATGCACATCGAAGCCCTGGGGCTGTGCCTGCAGCCAGGTGGGAACGGGAGGGAGAAGTCCGAAATGGGAGGAAAAAGCCCTGACTCCTGGGGGAGCACCGTGCAGGGGTAAGGACACAGGAGCCCGCTGGTTCCTGCCTGCCTGGAGAGCCGGGGGATTCTCTGTCCTACCTGCGAGGGAAGGAAGGGAGCTTCCCCACGCTGCTGTTTCGAAGGACAGCAGTTACATTCTGCATTTTATGGGTTAGAGGAAATTGTTGAACTTGGGAAGGCTGACTGCAGACGTTGTTTTTCTCTCATACATAGGATAATCTCCAGTGATTACATTTTCCTGGTGCATTTCCCATTGGGCTGTCCAGACTGGAGGCCGTGGCAGATGCAGTAGATAAGTCAGTGAATTTTGAATTGTTCCATCCCCTGCTTTTTCCAGTCTTGTCACACTTATCCACTTTTTTTTTTTTTCACAGTCTTTGTTTTTCCAGCACCTGAATAAAAGCCAGGATCTGAAATCCCACAGCTGTAAAACTGTCTGGCCTTCCAGAAATCCCATCTTCATAATTGTTTACATTATCATTGCACTGCAAGATAGTGAGTGATGAACTAATGAACATTCATTGATGTTTATATTTGGGATATCCTTGTGATTTTTAAAGAATTTGAAATGGAGACTTTCAAATGGACTTTGGAAACTCTTACTTTGTAAAGTTAATTTGAGGAGAGAAAACAACCACTCAGGAATTTATGTTTAAAATCTGAAGAAATGTAGATAAAGAATTTTAAATGAGCTTAAAATGAACTCAGGACTTCCACAGCCATATCCACATTCATTTTCATCTTCATGGGACTGCAGTCTCTGTTAATGATATTATCATGGCCTGGCAGACTCAGAAACAGAAGCTGTTTTTCCAGTCAGTTGCAACGTTCTCCCCAAATAGTAGTTTTAATTTAATTGGAGTTATTGACTTCTAGCTTCTTCCTATTCACCAGGAAAATGTGTGCAGGCTTTTTTCCCTAAATTGTTTCCTAATTGTTAGTCTTGGAAGGGCTTTGCTGTTACATTACAAGCTAAAATTAGTTCCAGTCCAAAGGAATTCTATGTATTTGTTTGGGAACATATAAGAGCATGGAGGAGTGGAAAAAAGGGCTGAATCCGAGAAAGACCTGCTGAAAATCTTTCAGGCTCTTCTGAAAGATATCTGAAATTACTTTGGTCCTATTAGTGAGCAGTTACTCTTGACTACTTCCTTTTGAGAGAATTATTGTGTTTTATTTGCTACCAAAGCCTCATTTGAGTCACATTTTGCCTGATTCTGGTTTTATCTGAGTTCCCTACAAAGGATTTTGTGTAGGAGTTTCTCTACATTCCCTTATTTACTGGAAGATGAATGGCTGGTGGCAGCTCTCAGTCACTTCCACATCAGTTTTCCTCACAGCTTTCCCTGTTTCCCAGCTCCTTGGTCTGTCTGGGATCGAGCTGTTCCTGTAGAGGTCAGGTTTATTATGCACATAAGTGAGGATGACAAAGTAAAGAACCACTGAGGACTCGAATGACGATGGTCCTAAAAGAAATAATTAATAGTTATACCTGTCAGCCTCCTGAACCAGCTGTAGAAACCACACTGAAAATTGATCTTTTTTGTCGGTGAAAAACACAACTTAGCTTTTGGCTTGGATCCGTCCGGCACCGTAAGGACAGGAAAAAAGATCTCGGGAGCTGTTTGTTTTTGTAGTTATTAAAACCGATGAGCTCAGGGTTTGGAAATGCTGCGGGAAAAAAAAAAAAAAAAAAAAAAAGGAGAAAAGACCTGGAGCGAAGCAAGGGGAATTCACACGGAGGGTGGAGAGGGACTGTTGGATACCGGTGCCACCTAGTGGGAATTCTCCAGAAGATCGAGGAGAGCCAGGCTGCTGCTTTTCACCCTAAAAAATCTCCTAGAGAAATAAAGAAATCATTGATGAGGGTGTGGGTGCTCAGCAGCATCACTAAGTAAGGCTGGGAGTGTGTGAGATGGAGGCCACAGGTGGTGGATGGAAAAAGTAAAGTTAATTAAATCTCTGCTACAGCTCCTTACAAGGGGACTGTGTCTTTTAGAGGCAGCTAACAAAAACCCCCTAACACTGCTCAGTGGGTGCAGGGGAGCTCTTTGCCTCTGGAATATTGCCCTGGAAGCTTGGGGAGGGGCTCGAGACAGTGCACATGGAGGATTTATTAACCATACCTGGGCTGGAAGTGCTTGGAGGCAATGGAGCTCATAAAGTTTTACAAGCATTTACAGAGCACATTTACATTGTGGATAAAGAAGTGCTACAGCTGCTGGGAAGAGCCTCTGCACGGAGTTACTGCCTTGTAAATAATGAGCCTTGAGAGCAAAATCTACTCACCTGCATTATCAGACATTCTTGTGCTCTGGCCATGATGATGAACAGTCCCTGAGAGCCACGAAGTCCAGCTCAGTGCATTGCCTTTTTCTGTTTGATTTTAAAAAATAAATTCATTTCCTTAGGAAATGATGTTGCAATCAGCCAAGGGTGTCGTGTTTGTGTGTTGTTCACTTTCAAACCTTGTAATTCATTGTCTAACTCGGGCAGATTTACCAGAGAGCAGCAATCTCAGATATGACATTCCTGAAATTTCATGCAAATTTGTGTCTGGGTAGAGGAGAGTGAGCCACGGGGAAATGTGCCATCGACTGGCCCCTAATAACATGGAAAAATACTTAATACACACTGCTAGCGCAAAATATCCCTACCGTTACTTTTCACAGTAAACTATAAACCACAAGATTTTCAAAGATAAGTTCCTGCTGGAAGTATTTGTTCAGGCAAAAGCAACAGAGAAGTGGAGTGAAAGAGGAGTGTGAGTGGGATGGGGGCGTCAAGCAGCATCAGGGGTTTCACTCCTGATTCCACTCTCTGCAGAGGGGTCCCTCAGAGCCCAGCACACTGCCTGGCACTGTGGCACCACTGAATGCCACAGAGATTCTCAGCTGGAATGCTTTTAGACCCTGGCAGAAACCCAGAGTGTTTGCCTTACCTGGATGGCTCTTGCTGTTTCGTAACAGAGAAGCCTGGTGCAGTCTGAACCTATTCCTGCTGTTAGGTATGAGATCACCTTGTCCCAGGTGGGGCTCAGAACTGCAGTGTGTGACTGCCAGAAGGCAGAGGGACTGATGGTCCTTTGATTTAAAAAGGGGGTGGCAATCCACAGAGTCCCAGGAAAAGCAAAAAGGAATGGAGTGAACTCCTGATCTCCGTGCTGCCCCTGGGACACCTTTGCCCTCTTGTTCCTGGGCTCAAAGGGGCTCTCCCTCCCTCCACACTTAACGCGGGAAGAGGGGGATTTGTTTCACGGGCAGTTGGCCGTGCATCCATAGGGATCAAAGGTGTGTTTGCAGGAGAGGGAGAGCGAGAGGAGACACCAAAGCCTGGTGCTGCACATCACGGAATCGCAGAATCCCAGAATGGTTTGGGCTGGAAAGGACCTCAAAGTTCATCCAGTGCCACCCCTGCCATGGGCAGGGACACCTTCCACTGTCCCAGACTGCTCCAAGCCCCCTCTAACATGGCCTGGAACACTTCCAGGGATCCAGGGGCATCCATGATCAGTGGGGACAGTCCACGTGTTTCAGCAAATATCCCCAAACCCCACAGCATCAGGCACACCTGGAAACCTGATTCTCGGTGGTTTCTCTTTGGATATTTTGTGCTTTTTGGAGTGTCACTTTTGCTGACCTGCTCCAGGGCTGGGACATGAGACTTTGGAGAGGAGCTGTAAATGTTACTTCTTGTATGTTGTTTATTATCTTCGAAAGGAATCTCCTTTTCAAAGAGCCCCACGGAAGTTCCTGTATTTAAAAATAGCAACCCTAAAGGGCTTGCATTTTCCTCTGAGCTTAGCTTCTTCCAGATTGCATGAGTCAAGGAAAAGCCTGAACATATAGGGAGGAAGTGACATAGACATATTGCTCATGATGAGTGCACTCAGCAAATGGGAAACAGAAATTTGGCAGGGGCAGTAAGGAAGATTAAAATGCATCTGGTCTAGAGCCGTGGTATTCCAAGGGGTGAAATAACCAAAACAATTGGAAATCAAAATACATTATTGGATATTTTAGCATTCAAATGCCAGCAACAGGGAGAGTGAATTTGCCAAGTTTTGGTTAAATAGCATTTTATTATGGTGAGCTTTCTGCAGTGTCTCAGGTAAACTTCCTGGTTGCCTAAAATTAACTTGTTTTATCCCTAAAGAGACTCAAAGAATGGAGAAAGCTGCTGCAGCAAAGCAATAGAGATCTGAGTTCATGTAGCTCATGTAGAAGAAACCTGCTGTTAGGAAGAGCTGATTTTTTTTCTCCAGTTTCAGATGGCCAAAATCTCCAAATCTAAAGGTAAAATAATTGCTGACCTCTTACCCTTAAGAGCAATTCCTAATCAAATCAAGTGAGTGCTATGTTTACCCAAGGGCTGCACCTCGCAGAATTGCTATTTAATGTGTTTTATGTGTGTAAAACAAAGACTGGAATTCCTACAGACGCTTTCCTGGGTGACACCCTCGTTCTGTTAAAGCCAACATCAGATTACTGACTCCAGTATACTCCAAATTTCACTTTTACTTTCTTTTCCCTTCACAATTTAGGAGACGACTGCTTTGTTTTGACTTGACTCATAACCTGAGGCACGACTAACGCCGATGTGCAGCGATAAAACTTCCTGTTCGGGTAAATCCCAAGAAACTTGAGCAACTTTATTGTCAATTTGGACTCGTACCAATGTTACAGTGGAGGATTTTTTTTTTTCATTTTTATTTCCACAGTAAAAGTAAGAGGCCCCAGATGAAAGATGACAGCCAGGCTGCATGTTAGAGCAGTTTAGGTCCAGAGCCAGACCTGTATTCTGCAGCCTGAACCTTTTTCTAATTAAAATACACTTGATCTACTGTTACAGTGTTCGAGAGCTTTTGAAGTCAGACTCTCCCTCTTGCACTTTAGCAGGGTATTTTGAGAAAAGAAGGTTGCCTCTGCTTTGGGACACATAAATGGAGCTTGGTTAATAGCTGATAGTAACCATAGGGTGGATGATGTTGTAAAGTTCTTATTCCACTTTGATGTGTCCATCCTAAACTCTTGAATTTTTACAGCATTTATCACAATGGTGTTTGGTGATGTTTTAGGTTTAAGAGTGGGCTTATTGTCCTTTTTCCCACTCAGCTCAGTATCCACTGTCTTTTTAGAGCTTTCTTCAAGTATTCCGGTGCAAATTTTGAAACTTGTTCAAGAAATAGGTTTTATATGATTTTCTCAAGACATGAAGCCTCACAATCAGTGAGGATTCCCCATCCTCTGTCACTTACAACCAAATTTGCCAATATTTCTCTATAAATACCAAAGGCACGTGGCCTCATCTGAAGAAAAGTTTAGTTTTTTTAAAAGGAAAATATATTTCCATTTTTTTCCATAGGAACTACGGTATCTAGGATATTTTTCATGAAAACAGGTTCCTTCCCTTATTTGAAGGGAAGAGCTAAACCCCTGACTTTAACAAGCTTCACACTGTTAGCAATGTGCTTTTTAGAGCTCACTCCAAAGCCCATGCAGGTACATCAGGATATTTGATATATTCCCGTGAAATTCACCACACAGCTGAAACCTGCAGGGTTCAGGCTGGAACCAATGTTGGATGACACTCCTGAGTGTCCCTTCTTGGGAAAAGGGTTGTTCTAGAAGAGCAAGAGTTGGTTTAAACTTGATGTGTGGCATATTAGCCTCAGAGGATGCTCTGCATCAGCCTTGTTTGGGTTGAGGACTCCCCATGCCTGGAAGTGCCCAGGGCCAGGCTGGACAGGGCTTGGAGCAACCTGGGATGGTGGAAGGTGTCCGTGGAAGGGGTGGCTTGGGCTTGGAGCAACCTGGGATGGTGGAAGGTGTCCCTGCCCACGGCAGGGGTGGAACTGGATGGGCTTTAAGGTCCATTCCAGCCCAAGTCGTTCTGGGATTCAGTGATAAACCTGCAAGTGGCAGATGTCCAGCATTTTCAGTTAGTGCAGGATGACTTCTGGCAATAACAAACACTCTTTAAGGTGCCAGAGCTTTTACCCCCGGTCACAACTTCTGCATGTAAACATGAAAAACTGCAGAGTGCAAAGCCACAGGCTAATGATCGTCCTTGGGCTTTTTCTCACCTACAAAACTCTGCAGTTCAGCCTGGGGAGAGCAGTCCCATATAACAGGAAACTTTGCCCAAGAGGTCTTGAAATCCCTGGGAATCTTTTTAGTATTGCCTGGGCCCCAAACCCTCTCGTTATAAACCAGATCCAGAACATGCATCCAAGCTCTCTATCCTGTTTCCACACCATAGTGCTTTGTTGGGACATGATTTAAATTCCTTTCAACTCAAATTCTCCTTGACTACAAGAAACATTGTCTGGGATCCTGCCTTTGGAAAGAGCTGAGTAGAGGAGGCTCTGAGCTCAATCCCAGCCAGTCAGGCCTCTGTGATCTGGGCTGCTTTCCACACCAACATCTCCTACGGGAAAAAAGTGCACGGATAACACCTTCCTCAGAGGTGACACATGGAAGTTACAGCCCTCTTTGAATCAGGGAAAAGAGCAATTCAGCCATGGATTCTCCACACTTTCTGGACACAGGCTGCCCAGAGAAGCTGTGGCTGCCCCATCCCTGGAAGTGTCCAAGGCCAGGTTGGATGGGGCTTGGAGCAACAAGTGAAAGGTGTCCCTGCCCATGGCAGGGGGTGGAACAAGAAGATCTTTAAGATCCCTTCCAACTCAAACCATTCTGGGATTATTTTCTATGGTTCTGTGATTAAAATATTCCAAACCCTGGACTTCTGACTGTTTTGGATACCATGTAGAAAAGTCTTGATGTCATCCCAAGCCAGATGGGGACCATACTGTAAATCTCCATTTCTTTTAAGCTGGGGGAAGAGTTTCTCCCTTCAAATAATGAGCTGCTTTTACTCAAACAACCAACCAGCAATGTGCTCCTGCCAATTTAAGTTATTTTCCTTTGCACCTAAAGATTGAGTCTGGAAAAAAATGGGTTTTTTTGATATTTTACTTTGATCATACTGCTTCTCTGCCCAATATCTTATATATTCCTTTCGCATTGAAATTTATGTGGACTTTACTTTGAGGCCATATTTATCCCTGAGATCAGGACTCTGTTGTTGAATGGAATTTGGAAAAGGGATTAGAAAATACAGGGTATGAGCACACGTGTGAAATGTGCAGGAAAGAGCTTTGAACTGGGGTCTCTCCATCCCTAGAGCCCTCCAGTATTGGCCAATAATGCTGATGCCACTGAACAGCACGACAAAGGAAACAAAAGGAAGAGAGACACAACAGGAAGAGGCAAATGGGCTGATTGATGACCCCCAGCTCATCAGCAACTTTTTTAAAAGGAGGGAAACACAGCAAAAATTCCTCACTCCAAGTTCCCCGGTGTGTCATCTTTTTTAAGTTCCTTCTGGACAAAGGTCACCTATGTTTTGCCACATTTTAGGTTTCTGATTCATATTCATCAGCAAGAAGCTTATCCAAGATGGTTTAGGAACCTCCACGTGGATTGAGGGCTGTGTGACCTGTAACTTCATCTTTTCCTGACAATAAGCACCACAAAAGTAAATGACTGGAGTACGTTTGTGGCAGCATTTGCAGAAACAAATCCAGCAAATCCTTCTGGGGTTCTTAGTAACCTCTCAGAAGCTGAATAATAAATAAACCCTTTGAAGTGAGTACATAATCTTTTTTGGGGGTTTTTCAAGGAATTATGACTTCACGTTTCAAGACATGGCAGGGAGACCTCTGTATGCAAATCACCTTGTGCTGATGAGGTATTGTTTTACTTTTTAATGAGGGGAGAAACGCTGACTTAAGTGCAGCCGTGGTCTACATTAAAAAGGAGCAGTGTATTTGTTAGCCAGATTTAACACCTTGTGAAGAGAACATCCAGTGACAGAAATATTTCTTGCAAGTTCAGCCTGGTGGGAAAATGCTGAGGTGTTCTGGCTCTCAATTTGCACAGCACGGTTCTATTTTCTGAGGCTATGGGCACTGTCAGGACGGGGTGGGTGCTCCTAAAACTATTCAGGCATGCTCCCAATGTTCGTTTTATGTTATTTTTATCCATTACAGTCTAGGGATGGCACTGGCACCTGAACTGCTCAGCAAACACAGAGCCTGGAGCCAAGTGAGAGTTGGTTTCCTTTCCAACAAGTGACAGGATGAGAGGAAACAGCCTCAGGTGCCACAGGGTGGGGTTTGAATTGGATATTAGGGAAAATTTCTTCATGGAAAGGGTTATCAAGCAGTGGAACAGGCTGCCCAGGGCAGTGATGGGGTCACCATCCCTGGAAGTGTTCAAAGGCTGCGTGGATGTGGCACTTGAGGATGGGGTTTAATGGTGAACATGGTGGGGCTGAGTTGGCACTGGAATTAAGGACTTTAGAGGTCTTTTCCAACCTTAAAGATTCCATGGCTTTATCCCTGATTTCTACAGAAAAAAACTCCAGTCCTTCTGGTGCTTCTCTCGGACACAAGGGGTTTTTTCCCAGTTATCCTCTTCTCTTTTCTCTTTCTCTTCTCTTCTCTTCTCTTCTCTTCTCTTCTCTTCTCTTCTCTTCTCTTCTCTTCTCTTCTCTTCTCTTCTCTTCTCTTCTCTTCTCTTCTCTTCTCTTCTCTTCTCTTCTCTTCTCTTCTCTTCTCTTCTCTTCTCTTCTCTTCTCTTCTCTTCTCTTCTCTTCTCTTCTCTTCTCTTCTCTTCTCTTCTCTTCTCTTCTCTTCTCTTCTCTTCTCTTCTCTTCTCTTCTCTTCTCGCAGAGTCAGTTTGAGATTTATTCTCCCTCCTCTTTCTCCTCTCCTTGTTCGATGGTCTTTAACCCTGAATTATTTAAATTTCTCTCCTATTCCCACTCTAATATTCCTCAGCAGCACCAGCACGAGTTGGGTGACGCTGAGAGCTTTGGTTCCCGTGGCTGTTCAGTCACTGACACTTGGGGTTTGGTGCCGGCCCGGGACCCTGGGTGTTGTTCCTGCGGTACCGGAGCCTCACCGGCGCCCTCCTGCCCCAAAATCCAGCTCCCAGCGGCGGTGAAAGGTGGGACCGGGAGCTTTCCTGGGATGCCCCGCGCCCGGTGCCCTTCCGGAACAGGGCCGCCAGGTGGCACCAGATCCCTGATGCTGGGGGACATCCCGGGAATTCCCGCTTTTCCCGGCCATTCCCGCTTTTCCCGGCAATTCCCGCTTTTCCCGGCAATTCCCGTTTTTCCCGGCCATTCCCGCTCCTTCTGGAAATTCCCGCTTTTCCCGGGCACTCCCGCACCTTCTGGGCATTCCCGCTTTTCCCGGCAATTCCCGCTCCTCTGGGCATTCCCGCTTTTCCCGGCAATTCCCGCTCCTCTGGGCATTCCCGCTTTTCCCGGCAATTCCCACTTTCCCGGCCATTCCCGCTTTTCCCGGCAATTCCCGCTTTCCCCGGTCATTCCCGCACTTTCTGGGCATTCCCGCTTTTTCCGGCCATTCCCTCTTTTCCCGGCTATTCCCGCTCCTCTGGGCATTCCCGCTTTTCCCGGCAATTTCCACTTTCCCGGCCATTCCCGCTCCTCTGGGCATTCCTGCTTTTCCCGGCAATTCCCGCTTTTCCCGGCAATTCCCGCTTTTCCCGGGCATTCCCGCTTTTCCAGGCTATTCCCACACCTTCTGCGCATTCCCGCACCTCCCGGGAATTCCCGCTTGTCCCGGCTATTCCCGCACCTTCTGGGCATTCCCGCTTTTTCCGGCCATTCCCTCACCTCCCAGTCATTCCCGCATCTCCCGACACCCCCGCATCTCCCGGCCATCCCTGCACCTCCAGACATTCCCGCTTTTCCCGGGCATTCCCGCACTTCCCGGGCATTCCCGCATCTCCCACCATCCCGCACCTCCCGAGCATCCCCACATCTCCCGACATTCCCGAATTTCCCGGGCATCCCGCACACCCAGGGCAGGGCAGGGCAGACTGGCAGAGCTGGGTCTGGCTCCGGGCTGAGCTTCGGCTCCGCCTTTGCCTCCTTTCTGTCGGGCCAAACGAAGCCCTGGGAAGGTAAAACCCCTCTGGTTTGGGTTTCAGACTTAATAAAATGAAAATTCCCGAGAAGGTGACTACAGAGATTGAACTAAACTCCAAATATTAAACTTGCTGGAAAAACCCCCAAATCGTGGTTCCAGAGTTCCCTAAGCCAGCACATTTATTTCATCAGGATCTGTGGAAGTGCTGGCTCCTGAAGAAGTCTCCTTGTCTGGGGGATCTTTGTGAGGGGATCTTTGTGAGGGGATCTTTGTGAGAGGATCTTTGTGAGGGGATCTTTGAGGGGGGATTTTTGTGAGGGGATCTTTGTGAGGGGATCTTTGTGAGAGGCTCTTTGTGAGGGGATTTTTTGAGGGGATCTTTGTGAGGGGATCTTTGTGAGAGGCACTTTGTGAGGGGATCTTTGTGGGGGAATCTTTGTGAGGGGATCTTTCAACCCATCTGCCCTTCACATCCCAGGACACCTTTGTGGAAAGCCTTTTGCTCTCATGTCCCCATCCCCAGCTTCCTTGGTTTTCTGTGCCACGGAATTCCTTCTGATCTGCAGTGGGATGGATTCTGCCCCTCAGGTGTTTGTGTCTGCCCTGGGCTGCTGCTGGTTTTCTGTTCCTCTCTGTGCACACCTCCTGCTCCTGTGCCGTTCCAGGTGTTTGAGGGACATCTGGCATTTTATAGGGCCTGAAGAACTTGGCTGCTGAGAGAAATAGCATTTCCTCCTCCAGAAAGTGGCAAATGCTATATTGATACTCTTCTTCCACTCTTCTGCTCTCTTCACTGAGAGTAGAATCCGTTCAAGGAATATAAAAGTTAGTTTGGGGACACTTGTTTGCGTTTTATTTCAAAAGGTTTTTTTATTTACTGGCTTTATTTCAGAGCCAAAACAGAAATGGCAAATAGAAAATAGGAAAAAAAGAATCCTTCCCCGGTTTGTGGGGATTTCTTCACAGAGTTCAGAGATGTTCATTATGTCACAAAACATAAAACTGCATTTGATAATGTTCATCTGAGCTTTCCATGATCTGATGCACTGTCTTGGCCCTCAAGATAACTGCTCTGAGCATCCTATCTCTGCTTCACTTTGGATGTGTTCCAAGCTGCCTTTCTCTCCCCTGGGAATGAGGGATGATCATTTGCTTCTTCCAGTGTGTGGTTTATTTCAACTATAAAAATGTAATCTCCCACTGTACATTTTTTCACAACTGATTTTGTTTCAGGGAACATCCCTAGACGTTAATATAATGGAAAATATTTGCTGTGATTTTTTTTTTATTTAATTTTTTCTTTCTGTCTATGAATTGCTGATAACATTCAAGAAAACTTTTCCAGAACTTTCAGGCAGCCTTTGCCAGAGGTTTGTAAAGTGTTTTGAGATCTGCAGGATGAACACTCAAAAGTGCCAAGTGAGATGATTAACAGTGGGTATTTATTACCTTGAAACAATCCACAGAGTTTCACAGGGAACATGAATAAAGTGTTTGCAGCCAGCTGATGGAAACTTGGGGCCTACAAAACATTTTCATTCCCTTCTTCCCCCCAGTGCAGCTCTCATCCTGCTTCTCCTTGACCTGCTGCTCTCGGTGTGCTGGTGAATTGTTTATTTTCAGTGCAAATTTCATTCACACAGCCCGAAGTCTGCACTGGCAGTGAAGCACTTTGGCTTATGGAGCCTCATTATTTTTCTCCCTGGCACACCATGGCACAAGGGGGGTTTTTACAAAGCTTAATTGAAGCCAACAGGTACCTGTCTCACCTGCACTTGTTAGAAATGCCTTCCTGGTGCTGTACGTGGGCTTGCACAAAAATATTTATGGCAAATTGGTTTCAAACTTACTGTACAGGGTTGCTGTGGCACCATAGGATTATTTATGTCTCAGATTTTCGCCCCTTAAGGTTCAGGTTTTATTTCACAACGAAAAACGCATCTGTTCATCTCTGCTAAATGGACTTTTTACCACTGCACAGCCCCACAGTCACTGGGAACTGCTCAAACTGGAGGCCTCAGCCAGGGCCCTAAAAGGAGAGGAAAGTGGAAATCTGTGCAAATGGGATTCTTCAGGGCAGCTCCAAATGGGGCTTTGGGTCACTCGCTTTTCTCGGGAACAGCTTTTATAGGAGATGTTTGTGGAGTGAAAATCCTGGTAGTCTTAAAAGCATTGGAAGCACGTTTTTCATGTCAATGGACATCTGTTGTGCTGAAGACAAAACAGGGTTAGAAAATAATGATGACTCTGTGGCTCCAGATTATCTTCACTGTTTGTCCACCCCCAGAACAAACCAGATTTGTCAAAAGTCTTGCTGAGCATTAGGAAGTGTTGATGTGAGTGCAGCACTCTGGAGTGTGCTTGGAGAAATCCCATCATAACTCAGGGAAACGTGAGCCAAAGGCAGAGCATCCCCAGCAGCCTGGAGCTCACCCTGAGAGAGGGGAGCTCTGCACTCTTAGGGGAAATCAGAAATGCTCCTGGAGTGCAGCTTCTGCTGCTTTGGTTTGTCATCCCTGAGCACGTGGGCTGTGCTCTATTGGCAATGAAAAGCGAGTTGTGGCACGAGGAATGTGCTGGACAAGGTCAGGAGCACTTTAAGGCAGCAATTTCTTTCCTTGGTAACACGAGGCAGAGATGTTTCACCAGCAAAATGAAGGTCGGGAGGATTCAGGGTCACACTTAAAAGTGCCAGCCTTGGAAGACTGATAAACACACAGAGGGCCAGAATTTTCCACTGCTCCCCTGGTTTTACAGCTGATTGCTCCACAGTGAGCACAGGTAGTCAGTAATCATAAAACCCCCCCCTGTTGCATTTACAGCTGAGGGGAGGAGAACATGGTGAAATTTCTTTGAATACCCATTTATTTGGTATGTTGTAAACATGTCAGAAAAGCTCTCTGCAGGATGAGATTTTCCCTCGGGGGTCCACGAGTTGAAAACTGGCTGGACTAGGTAGTGACAGTCTTCTTACAGCTTCAGCACGAGCTGGACACGGTCCCTTATTCTGGGAGATAAGATTGTGGGCATTTTGTTTGTTAGAAGCAGGAGATTCACTGAGTGAGAATAATTCATGTTTCCTAAGCATGCCACGTTTCTTTAATATGCCTTTTCTACAGGCAAAACGTGGCTGTGTCCTGTCCATCATCTGTCCTAGAAATGGGAAAATGAGTGGCAGAAACGATTCGTTAAAAATGGTTTAAATTGTTCCACAAATGCTACGGGAGAGATACATTCTTTATGTAGTCACACTGTGATCTGTACTTAAAGTGAAATATACTGGGGGGAAAAAACCTGGTCAATGGGGTGTGTTAAAGGGCTTTTATTTGCATGGATGATTCACTTTGCCAGCTCTGGTTTATAAATCTGTGGATTCTGACTAAATATCCATTTGAAAAGCATTTTCCCCTCATAACTATATCCTAGAGCTGGAGTTTGCTCAGCAAAAGTGTCACCCCCAGCTCCAAAGATCAGATCTTTCTCAGCATCCTGATCTGTCTAGGGCTTAATGGTAAGAAATTTATTTTACATATGTAGGGATAATAAAACAAAATCACCACAGAAGGGAACAGGTGGAAACATTCATGTTCTCTGATGTTTAGACTTGTACATCACAACAGATAGTGATTTCTACAGACTGATGGTTTATTATTAGTTTATTTCTCATAATTAGGCTGTCTGTGTGCTCACACGGACTTTGTGAGTCACATCTCAGCTCATTATCTTGGGAAACAGACCTATTATTTTTGAAAGCCATCCAGTCAATAAATTAGCTTGGAAGAAATGATAGTCCAAAACACCTTTTCAATAGATTGCTGTCACACTTGGTTCCTATCAAAGAGAAGGCAGGACTTTTTGTCATGACATATGGATTAACTGAGCCTTTCCTGCTGCGAGAAAACAAAAGGCAATTGGTGATGCATGGAGCAAAAAAGATCTTAAAACAGAGACATCAACAAAGAAACACGACAGCATGAAAAGACAGAGTACAGTCTGCTGTCCACATTTACAAAGTCATCCTGCCTGCAGCTCCAACACACAGCTCTTTTTGCCTGCTTTTGCCTCAAAATAAGTGACAGTGTTCCTCCACTCCGGCATCTCAAACCCTGCACCCCAGCCAGGAGGAGGGAGATGATACCCAGAGGATTTTTGGCCTTGATGGTGCTTTCATGCTTGCTGTCGAGCCACAAGAAGCTCACCCAGAGTCAACAAGGAGTAATTCTCCAGGCACTGCTCCTTTCTTTGCTCTGGCTTCCATTTGCTCTTCCACACTGCTGGGGCCATATGGAAACTTCAGTGTGACACAGCAGAACAAGCTGGCTGCCATATTTCCCCCTCATTATTTATGCACGAATATGGCTTTTACCTGATAGAAGTTTTTCTCCTTGTGTTTCATGTAGTTCTGATGTATTTAAATAGCTCGCTGCATAATGTTTAATGTGACTTTGTAATTGCCAATTACATCTTGATGCTGGATGTAGATATAATACAGAGATTTAACACAGCTGGTTCTCATCTGGTGTGAGACAAAGGCTCTGTGCTGGATCAGCTCACATCCTCACCAGATCATAAAATCACAGAATAGCCTGAGTTGGAAGGGACCCACAGGGATCATCCAGTCCAACCCCTGGCTCTGCACAGACACCCCAACAATCCCACCCTGGGAGCGTTATTTAAAAACTCCTGGAGCTCCCAGGGGCTGTGCCCATTCCCTGGGGAGCCTCTTCAGTGCCCACCATCCTCTAGGGGAAGAACCTTTTCCTGATACCCAAATGTGGCCTGGCACAGCCTCATGCCAGATCCTGAGGCTCAGAGGGTGAGGGAAAGCCCTTGTTTGTGACAGGACACTGCTATGGGGATTTTCTTCCTGACTACAGCTTCAGGAATTTTGAACTTCCTGATATGACATTTAAAATTGAATCAAGTGAATTTTGATCATTATCTCGTGTTCTTGCTCAGGTGGTTTGAATTGATATTTTGGCTTTTACCCTTAAAGATCTGAGGATTTCTGTTTCAGTGTCTTTCGTAATAAATGCTGAGTATTTTCTTGGTTTTCAGAGAACCAGCTATTTTATCCACTATCTCTTTAAAAGTGTGTCACTTCTCTGAAATTGGGGCTGTTTGTGTGAAAAATTATTCATCTATTGTGCAGTTGCTGTCATTTTGACCATTGCTTTTAAGTGTGATTGATTCTTAAAGAACAGCTAATAGAGCTCTTTGCCCACTACCCTCTTGTCATAGCTGGAGATAGAAAGAACCCTTTCAGTGAGAGAAACTATTGATTTTATTACACCTTGTACAGACTGCCATCAAAACAGAACCAGGGAGCTTGATCCTTCCCTTTCTCATCCCTGTTTTGCTTTGGTAACTCCTCCAGTTCGTTCCTATGAGAAGGGAGAGAGGCTCACACAACCTCTGCAGATGGAAGGATTGGAGCTGCCTCAAAACACTGTCCCTTAAAATTATCCAGAGGAAAAGCTTAAGGATTGTGGGGCTTGCAAAGAAACCCTGAGAAGGTAGAAGAAAGTGGTCACGTCTCTACTTTACCCACAAAGCATTTAATTATTGACGAGCTCTACCTGCTTACATAACTCCCATAATGTAAACAGACCTGCACATCACACGGATTAATGGATTTGTCCTCAGGCCACCTTGGCAAGGCAGGGAGAACTTGAAGGGAAATTTGAAATTAAAGCACAACCCCCCAGTGCCTTAAGACATGGAGGTGAAATACAAGTGCTTTAATCCTGGCCGTGCAGTGAGAATTGCCAGCCCAAAGCTCACAATGGCCATGATTTTGGTGGTGATGTTTCCCTGATGCTTTTAACAATCTGTTTCAGCTCGTGTTCAGAGCTGTCTCTGTCAGGGCAGGGCTTTGCCTGCCCCTTGCTGACACCCCTCTGTGCTGCCTGAGATAACCTCTCCAGAAGTCATGGAGCCAGTCTTTATCCTCAACAGGGATTATGCTGGAGGACACAGGTCTCTGTTCTTGCCCAACAGTTCAAAAGAAAATATCTTCCTTCAGCGTTTCCTGTACTTCTGTGAGTCTTCACCTTTAGAGGCACCTGACAAAGGAGAAAATGGGATGAGAAATTGGCTATTTCTGGAAAAATGCTGAGAGGAAGAGGAAGCCAAGGCAGGGATGTAGGTGCTTAGAGCAGGAGCAGAAGAAGGAATTGAGCTGAAAATGTGGTAACTCGGCCTTGACCCCTCATCTAAAGATTGCTAAATTATCAGTGATCACTCGACATAAAGATCAGGGTAATCCCAGGCTGCAGAGACCAAAGAGACTGCAATTTGTTCATAGTCCAGTATTTAAGGCTAGAGGAAGGTGAGATTTAGGACACATCTTTGTCCCTAATGTTTTTCTATGGGATAATTTACGTGGCTTCCTTGTGGTGATGTTGTGGATCCATTTCTCCTCTGCTGCAAGTTTAGACACTGCAGCTCTGCTTTAGGGGCTGAACAGCCTGGAGTCAGCTTTTTTTACAACTTTACAACTCTTCTCATGACTCCTTCATGTCACCTATGAGCTTTGGGAGCAAGAAAACAAACCCAATTCCCATAAACTTTTAATTCCTAAGCTATCAAATTCTGGTTCCCATGCTGCATTTACTGACCTTTCAGTAAGTAAAAACAAGGCTTAAGAAGGACAGGATTATCAGTAAATAATGTAAATTTATCAGTAAATTTATCAGTAAATAATGTGTATCTGAATGATATCACTGCTGTGCTCAACACTTCAACAGACAAAACACAGAAAACACCTTCAGTTTAAAGATTTTGGCTGCAACAGCCAAAATACATCCCAGCAGTTTGGGAAGCAGACCCCATTTTCACTGAATATGATGTACACAAAGAGAAACTGCTTTCAAACTGGGTTTTAGTGCATTGATGCAATTCCTAACAACAGGAGCAGAGTCCTGTGGGGCTGCTGCTTAGTCCAACACACAGAGTTAAGTGACAGGGGAGGAGCACCTCAGCTGCAGAGGCATCCCCTTTTATCCACAGGACATGCCCTTTATCCATATCATGCCCACCCCAAGCTCTGCCTGTCAATTTTATATTGCCCTGGCCCAAATTATCAGCTATAACACTAATTGATGTCAAGTGAGTGTTGTCTACCCTACCAGCTTCATGAAATTAAATGTTTCCATCCAGTTTTCCTCTCACGAGTTCAGTACCAATGTAGGGGAAATGCCACTGCACAAAATATTCTGCAGTTGTTTAGATCCACAAAATCAACTTTGTAATTGCTGGTCAATCCGCAGCCTTTTTTCCTGCATGCCTCATTGCTGGGGATAAAGAAAATTTAGGAGGCAACTTGCTGATGTGATAAAGATGTGATAGAAGCCTCTGACAGCCCTGCAGTGATAACCTTGAGCAGTAAATATATGGTTACAAAAGAAGGTGCTGCTACACTGAAAAGAAAGCTGGCACATGTTATTTTCTAGTTCTAACTAAGTTAGGAAAACTGATCATCTCCCAGTGTCAGGAACACTGCAAACAAGCTCAGCCAGCGGGTTTGGACTGCCTTGGCACCACTGCTGTTGTCACCCATGCCATCATGATATGGGTGCATGCAAATTTGCCTTTGCAAATTGCAGCTGCTCTTTGCATTTATTCAGCCTCTGGGTGTTTTTCTGTCATCTAAAAGACAAATACATTTCTCTGCTAAGAGAAAACATCATGGAACTCTCTAACGTTAGGGTTAGGTGTCTCTTTTTTGTCTTTATTATTTAGATTAGCACAAGGCTGAAGATCCCCAAGCAAGGTGCAGGATTCTCCTGCACCCAAAGGCAAACCAAAAGGATTATTCCCATTTCAAGGAGCAAAAGGCTGAATTGTTGGTAGTCACTGAAAGTTAGTGAAATTGGCCACCTCCAAAGCTATTTCCTACAGGACTTGAGGCATAACCCCATTTTGAGCACAGGAGTTACCAGAAGAAGATCAGTGTTGTTCTTGTACCTGAGGCTGCAGCACACTCTGGTTATGGTGATAGGATTCGTAATTAAACAGCTGAAACCCAGCAAGGAGCAAGGGATTGAAAGGCACTGCCTGGTGACCAAATCCAGTTCCCTGTTATCACATAAAAACATATTTTAGAATTCTTTTAATGAATTTATAAATTTGCTCCTCGTCAGTTCTTTACTGTGCTGCTATTGCCTGTGTTAGGCTATCCCAGATGCTCCCTGCTCCAACATCTGCGTGGCTGCTTTGGGCTGGCTTGTTCTCATGCCAGCCTTGTCTTTTACTGTGCCAACATTCCTGGGTGTCCCTGAAATGTCTCCTGTCCCACCCCCCTTTCCACGGGGTGCTTTAAGAGAGCATTCACACAGCAATCCCTCTCTCCTCCCTCACCTCCATCCTGCTGCTTTAAACAAGCCTTAGTTTTGCTTGTCTAAACAGATCAAACTCCTTCTCTTTTCCTGGCTGTTTGGCTCATCCTAACAGTCCTGTTCCATGTCTGCATCGTGTTGAATTCTCTTCTCCAGCTCCTGAACAGTCAAAATTGTTGGAGGTAGCTCAGAAGACCCCCAAGTAGGAGCAATTATTCTCAGTCCCCAAGTGTGTCATCCAGCTTTTCCTGGCTTTAGATTCCATCCGTGGTGTCCATAGACTTCGGCCTCAAAGTAATCTTGTTTTTCCAGCAGGAGATTCTCATCCTCATCAGCCTTTCCCCCAGCAAACTCCATGAGGCTGTGCCTATCACTTGTGCCGTGGGCAAAGATACTGAGACTCATCACTGAAAGTTCATTAATGAGCTCCCCATAACTGAACAATTCCCCTTTTGACACAACTCACCATTATATCCCCCTCAGCTTTTCCTGCACTGAGAACTGCTTGAGGTTAAACAAGTAATTTTCCACATCTAAGAAGTGCTTTGCTGAAGTCTGTAGAGATCAGAGTTTGCATCTAAAAAGTCAATAATAGAAGAAAAATGTTGAGTTCGTTTGGCAAGGTTTAGCTTCATAAACTTTTCAGAACTTTACTGGCATTTCTATTAATCTTTAATAATAGTAAACTTCAGAAATATTTTTGATTTTTGCACAAATTAGGAGGTCAAGTCTAAAAAGCCTGTAACTGCTGACATTGCCTTTTCCCCCTGTATATCTAGGTGCTTAATTTATTATTGTCCTGATACTTGAATTAATAAAACATGCTCGGTTTGCACTCAGCCCAGGCAGTGCTGATTTTCTTGGAGGGCGGGCTGCTTTTTGGACTGCTGTATTTTCTTTTTGTGTAATTCTTTAGAGCAGCGTGGGTTTCTCAGACACTTCCCATGTAAGTCTTTGTAGGAAATGGGTTCCTCCATGAGTTAATCACAGAATTATGAGATGGGGATTCCATCCCAGCACCATTAATTGTTGCTGGACATGGTGCTGTAGATGAAGAGCCACGCAGGCATGTGTGAAATATTTAATTGCCACTTGCCTGCTGCAGCCCTGTGCTCGCTGTTTCCTGGAGCATGGGCAGCACAATTCCCACACGCACCACGATTTTATTTGCATTTAGCAGCAAATACTGCTGATGTTAATATCTGCCTCCCCGAAGAATTTTAAGAGAAAGCTTATTAAACCATTTTCAGTTCATCAGCTCCCTGTGGACAGCAGTGTTTAAATCCTGCTGCAGAATATGTAAATATCCATCTCCATGTGCATGGCAGTATGGGGTTAACTCTGTGGATTAAAAGAGCTGTTCCAGGGCATGTAGAATTCCTTGAGAATAAAGGAAATTAAATACCTTTCCACTTATCAGAGTTATTACAGTGGCAAGAATCCTCTATGCTTAAATATCTAGGATGAGGAAAACAGGATCTGTGTACTGCTAACTTTTAAAGAGTCCATTTACTCTTTTAAAATAACATAGTCATTAACATTTGAATATTCATTTTTCTTTCAAATCATGGACCCTAGTGAGTACTTTTGCAATATATCTTTTAGCTTGGGGCATTCCAGAGAAGCTGTGGCTGCCCTATCCCTGGAAGTGCTCAAGGCCAGGTTGGATGGGGCTTGGAGCAACCTGGGAGAGTGGAAGGTGTGGAACTGGATTATCCTGAAGGCCCTTCCAACCCAAACTTTTCTGTGATTCCTTTTTCTCCTGTCCTTGGTCCCAGACTAAAGTCAAACTGAGTGGTGGTGTTTAAACCATATGTTCAGGCACCTGTGCTTGACCCATTTTGGTTAAAAATGAATCTGGATAAATTCTGGGGAGGGGACCCAGCAGGAAGGAATGAGAGAAAAAAAACCCCTTCTTATTCTGTCAAATATAACAAAGGTATCTTAATTTTAAAACATCTGTTTTAGTTCTAAAACTATCTGAAAATCTGGGTCAGGTCTTGCAGTTGCTACTCACTCCAAATACACACTGCAGTCCATGAGTGTTAGTAGGGGAAAAACAAATACAAAATCGTAGATTTCTTTTATTCCTGGATTTCAGTATCACCATTCCCATGAAATTCTCCTGGTTTCTGTTAATAGTTGCGAAACAGATTTACAGTAGGTGAACTGTCAGGAGGAAAAAGCACAGACAAATGCTCCTTTATGCTAGGGATAAAGCACCTTTCAAAGGCAATAAAAATATCAAGAATAAGGGAAAAAAAATCTCCTTTTTAATTTCATCCTTCCCTCCAAGCCACTACATTAATTAGCTCTCTGACTGATTACTCAGTCAAGGACTTAAAAGATCAATGGTGACAGTAGCCAGGCAGGTAATTTGGAGGAAAAACCAGTAAAATAATGCTCTAAAGTCTTTGGGAGAATGAAGTGTGGTCCAGTTGTGTCAGCAGAACAGACAGAGAGGGAAGTTACACACAGGAACACACGGCTGAGTTCCAGTTCCGTGACAAATCACCTGGAAGTGAATTCCTGCGATTTCATCAGCTCCTAATTGGAAGCAAACAAACGAAGCATTTACTGCTTTGAATTTTAGTATTTTAAGTACCAGCGCTGTGCTCAGCACTGTGTCAGACAAAGGAGGAAGCCCAGGCTCACATGGCAGCTCACATCTGAGATCCATGAGCAATTCCAAAGGGACGGGGAAACCCCGAGGAGAATCCGACTTCTGAGCACTTCTTTTCTTTGATTTATTTTGCCACTGCATTTTCAGTGATGTAGATGAGACTTACCAGCTTGAACATCTAAAACCCAAATTTTGAGGGGGCTGCCTACCCCGGAGGATAAATTAGAATGATTGAAGTATCAGTGCTGGTTGAGGCTGGGATTTTACAGGCTGAGGTTGCTGGAGTGTTGTTACTGCCTGCTTTGTGTGATTGACTTCATCCCTTTAGTGTTGCCCTGGCACTCACTGAACTGTGCTATGAACCAACTGAAAAATTCATCAGGGGCAGCAAACCTCTTTTATGACATATTTTAATGGCTTTTGGGGTTTTTTTTTCATTTATTTGTTTCAATTTTCTCAGCGGATAAGTCTTTGAAATTTCCTATCCTCTGGATAGATCAGGAACATTTGATAATCAGATTGTGTTGCCTACCTCTGATTGGCCAAGTCTCCAAGGGCTCTCTGTATCTCCTGACTTGATGAGCCTTTAAACACTCCTAGCACGAACACCCCAAATTTGATTTCTCTGAATGCACAAGCATGAAGATATTCTGCTAAGGTTTTGAATGAGTTTCTTTTTCAGCTGCTTGCAGGTTTTTCAGGTGGGTGTCAGGGTGGCCAAAAGATCACTGTGAAAAAAAAACCCGGTAAAAACCAATTAAAATAGTTACTCCTAGAAAATACTTAGTAATACATGCACTGCTCTGCCAAAAAATGGATTGCTCTGAAGTTTCTAAACCCTTATTCTTTCCTTTGTGTTCAGGTGAGCCTGGAATAGCTGCATTAAATTTAGAGTTACATCTGGCTCTCACCTGAGTAGGTCAGAGAAGATGTGACTTGCCCCCTAATGTGTGATTTTAATTTGAATGTACACAAGCACACCAGATTAGCCACTCATTGGAGTGTCGTTATCCCAAATCCAGAAATAGATGAAAGTACTCCCAGTTGCTATTGCCTGCCAACATAAAACTTATTTTAGGATTATATTGTCAAGAGCCTGTTCTTACCAGAGTTTTGGTTAACTAATGCTAAAGAGAAAAGCTCAGGAATGAGATCAGTGGTCTTTATAGAAGTAATTGTGGATGTGGGTAACATTTTATTTTCCCAATCAGATGTAATAGGTCCCTACAGAAATATCCTCCTGACTTGAATATCAATGGGCTTCTACTAATTCTGTCAAAATGAAATACTTTGTTTGAACACTTTTCCTGTTTGGAGAGACTGAGTGGAGTGAGGGGACACCTTATTGCCCTCTAAAACCACCTGAAAGGAGGTTGGAGTGAGGTGGCGCTCAGGCATGTCCCAGTGACAGGACAAGAGGAAAAGGTCTTAAGTTTTGCCAGGGGAGGTTTAGATTTGATATTAGGGAAAATTTCTTCATGGGAAGGGTTGTAAGCATGGGAACAAACTTCCCAGGACAGTGGTGGGTTCCATTGTCCCTGAAGTGTTCAAAAACATTTGGATGTGGTACTCAAGGACATGGTTTAATGGTCAGTGGGGTGGTGTTTGATGGCTGCATTTGATGGCTGTAAAGGTCTTTTCCAACCTTAACAACTCCGTGATTCTATGATTCTACTGCTTTGAAGTCAAGTTGTTCAGACCTTTTTTATTTTCCCTCCCTTCCAGCCTCTCCTGCCCTCTCTTCTGGAGGAGCACCAGACACGAATGAAAACCTGAATTCCTGTTTCATTGGTGCCTGTTGGATGGGCAGGGTGGAGGAGGCTGGGGAAGGAGTGGGATGCTGACAGGGAATTCCCACAGAAGGCAAACCTATTGCCCAAAATTCCCTGCCCTTACCACCCCCTGGGCCACCAGCAGTGTCCCAGCCCCCAGGCCCCACCAGTTTGCCCAAACACAGTGAGTTTGTCCTTACTCTTGGTGGCAGCCTGTGGATGGCTCTGCTGCTCCCAAGTAATGGAAGAGAGGGTCAGAGGGCAGAAATGCTCAGAGAGAAAGAAGTGAAGCAGGATTTTGAATTCAAAGCTAATGGATGGGCTTCGGAGGCTGCTATTAGCAGAAATTATCACTGTGTTAATGTACTTCAGGCAGCATTTTTTACAGTTGAATATGGTGTTATTTTCCTAGTTATCCATTCCCTGACAAGTGGTTATAATCAAAGCTGTCTGTGAGCACTATTATCAGAAACTTACTATTATGTGCTGGAGGAAAAAATATCACAGGACGCTGCAGTGCCAGAAAACTATTGTAGGTTTTAAAGATCTACTGCAACACCAAGTATTTATTTATTTACTACTTTTACCTCCTGTGGAAGAAAATAACTTTAACTTAATTTTCTTTTCTCCCCCAACTGCTTTAGAAAATGCACCTCCCAAAATAAGTCCATAATTATGATTAACAACGCGGGCTAGATCCTCAGTTGCTGTAAATTAGCATTCCCCCATTCCTTGCAGTGGAGCAAAGCCAATTCCTTGCAGCACGGAAAGCTTCCAGTGCCCTTGGCATGCTGCTTTACATCTTCCAGGGTATTAACAAACCTTCTTTAATGGAGCACTGCACAGAATTTGCTCTGGCCAGAACAAACTTAAAAAAGAAAAAAAAAAAAAAAGGATAAATCTGGCATCATGGTCCTAAAAGTCTTTAAAATTATCTCGTAAACAAAATGAATCCTTTCAATATATTCGGTTGATGAATTAAATCAACAAAATTGCTGTTGCTCTGTCATGTGATCTGGCTTCGGAGAACAACTTTATTTTCTTCTTAATTTTCAGGTTGGCCATATACTTAATAATATTACTGTAATTCTGGCACAGCTCTGTGAAGGAAGGAGCTCCAGTGAGACAACACAGAAAGGAAGTAATTAACAAAAAACATTTATATCTACATAGTCGACTACAAAACATGAAGAAAAAAAATCCCCTACCACAGGGATTTTGAGGTTTAAAGATATGAATAGGCAGCGAAAAATTCTGCACTTTTCATTTAATAAATCCTCAATAAAGATCAGATTAATTTGAGCATCAGAGCAATCATTTCTGAAAACACTCTCTGTTGTAGGCTGCTCTGCCACGCTCTCCATTCAGTTGGTGCTGATGAAAATGATGGTCCAAGGCTAAGACTAGTGAAGAAAATCCCAGAATTCCTGAGGATACCCTGACAGACACTTTGCATGTGGAACAGGTACTGTCCCTGCAACTTCTCAGAACTCCCCTTCTCAGCTTCCCCTCTTTTTCATCTTACACCTGGGAATCGAACAGAGTCCAAAAAGGGGTTTGGAACAATCCTAAATCAGGGATACTGTGAAGACAAATGGTAAATGTCTGTTACCCCAGCTGCTAAGTTAATTACTGTAATGGGAAACATCTTGACAGAAGCATTGCATATGGTTATTAGCAATTAACCCACCACTCCAAAAATCACAATTCCTGCTAATAACAGAACAGAGCTCAGCCTTCCTAATTGCAATCTCTGCACGAAAATTTCTTTATATCAGAAGGGACTGTTAAATGCTGTAACTAGTTACAATTTAAAAAGACTGGCAATGGAGATACTGAGAATTAGACAGAAAAATGAAAATAGAACAGGATGGTGTGACACTGACTCAAAGTTGTGGGCAACACTCGCTCCTGCTTGAGGATACACAACAACTGTCACAGCCTGTTTGTAGGAAATTGTACATCAAAATTAAAATGCTGATGAGGGGGGAAATATGCTTTAAAATGGAGAGGATAGGATGGAACATTGTGAGAGATAGCAAATCTTTTCCAGAATTCGTGATCTGGACAGTGTTGTAAATAATGTGCTCAATTTGGATTGCACTGGAATCTGACAGAACAATTTTCTGATCAACAAGAGAGAACAATAATGTAATTTCCATCCCTTAGAAAAGTCCTTCAGTACTACACAGAGGGCACGAGTTGTTTTATTTTCCCTAACCACTTGTACTCCAGGCAATTGGATCCCATTGAAACTGCACAAAGCCACCAAGGGGAATCAGCACTTTACCTGCTCAGTTCAAAAGCTGGTTTAGCTGAGCAAGATGCAATTTAATTTACTCCTTTCCCTAGCTGGGAAGGGAACTCTGGTCAACATGTCAACATGGTGTCGTTGGTAGGTGCCAAGGTCAATGATGCACAACTAACAGCAAACACATTTCAGGACAGCAGGAATGTGCCTGGTTGGTCACAGCAAGGATGTGGAGTATAAAGATGTAATTAATGCTATTTCCAGTGCCCTTTTTTCCAGAGCCTAGTGTAAGAACTGCAATAAATGAGTCAGCTTCTACCTCTGTGTCAGGTCTGAAGGTTTAACTGACTCGGGATCCCAGCAGATTACCTCAGGAGGCTCTGAAACTCCTTCCACCAACGTGCAACTCTGCCCGTGGGAATTGTCCCAGTAAAGTCAACAGCTCTGCAGGATATTCTCAATTAAAACACAGCTGAGGAGAAAACATGAGATAATATTTGCAAGAAGGGCACATTGCATGGACTGGGTTGGCTCTGGAGTTCAGGACAATGTCAGGGTCACAGCCAGGCCTGCAAATCTTCCTGCCCAGAAAGAAGGGGATTTTACACAGCCCCAGCTCCAGAATTTGGCTGCAGCTGCATTTTGCTGTGTGGCCCCCAGGCAAAAGTCTCATCTATTAAGGGGCCTTCACTCTGCATTTCAGTACCTCCCAATTTGCATGTTGCTGGTCCATTATCCTTAACAACTGGGTATAATAAATGTTGTGTATAATTTGTAATGATCACATACAGCTTTGAAGAACAAGGTTGAATAGTTTATTTTTAAGTTCCTTAAGATGGAAAAAATTAAAGTATTTTTTTTTAAGACTAATTTACCTCTCCTGGAAAAAACCCCAACAACTGAGGGATGAGATCCTTTGCTATTTTGCCATGATGTGATCCTGAAAATAATCCAGGTTGAGATGACATCACAGGACATAATGAACACTCAGCCTTGACATAATGCATGTCTATTATTTTATGAAGAAAGATTTTCTGGGGTTCAAGAAATAAAATGATTAGAAAACTATGTGCTCTGCGGGAGGTGATGAGATTAGCTCAACACAAGGTCCTGTGGAGTTAAAACTACTCCAGACACAAGAAAGACTCAGCCATTCAGTGCAAATTTCAGGGTACAATTATTCTGCTCTAAGGCCAGATAAGGGCTGTGTGTTTCTTCCCCATGAAAAATAAATCAGTTGATAAAATCTCAAAGGGATCATGTCCACACAAGCTTCAAAGCAACGAACAATATAAAACCAGTTTTTTTGTTATGAATGGTAAATGTTTACCTACTTTAGCAAAGGCCTTGGAAAATAAAAACCATACAGGAAACCACTTGTAAAGAGTGTGTGAAATGAGAAGTGGGTGTATCGTGTTACAGGGCTGGAAGGGAGATAAATTAATGCTCTGTAAAACAGAGGCTGACTCCTGACTGGCGAGGATGCTGCTGTTCCCATCCAGTTGTGTCTGTCACAAACCTGGGCAGGAGCTGCTTTAGAGCAAGCAGAGACCAAGCCCATTCCATTGGAGTGGAAGGAAATCGCAGTTTTTAGCACTGCTTGGCTCAGGGCCCATCAGCTCGTTCACAGCCCAGTGCCTGGTTAGTCACAGCTCTCTGGAGAGAGGGAAAGCTGGTGTAATGCACCCGGAGACCTACATGAGATCATCCAATGCTCAAGGTGTGTTTTTCTCATTTTTCACTCGCTACTATGCACAGTTCCCTTTCCAGGCCAGTTGGTCTCCTTCTCTCACCAGCAAAGGGGAAAGAGTTGTGCTTTGACAGCAGTAAAGGTCTGGAGAGATCACAAAGATGAGAGGATGGATGGTCTAGAGGACGGCAGGCAGCTCTGTGATTTAAAAATCACTCCTCAGTTCCCGGTTTTATGTTCTTGCTGTCACTAACTCTGACCAGCAGCGGTGTTATCCCTCCCTCAAGATGTTAAATGCGTTTATTTTCACGGGTACCTCTCGGAAGTGCTCAGCTGCGATTGCAGTGGCCATCCCGTACAGAACAAAGAAGGACCAGAGGAAATAAAGAGAAGCCAAGACAGGTCTCTGTCAGTGCAGAAGAACGCGCGTGGCATCCCGGCGCCGGAGGGAGAGCAGGGGCCGGAGATGGCACATCCCTGCATCGAAAACACCCCTTTGCTCATCTCCGCCTGCTTGCAGCACCCAGCGGGGACGCGGAGCGGGGGAAGCTCCTTTTCCAGGCGGGAATGGGGCGGCAGAGCCCGGGGCAGGGGCCGGGACACGGACACGGACACGGACACGGACACGGACACGGACACGGACACGGACACGGACACGGGCAGGGACACGGACAGGGGCAGGGGCCGGGACACGGACACGGGCAGGGGCAGGGGCAGGGGCAGGGACACGGACACGGACACGGACACGGGCACGGGCAGGGGCAGGGACACGGACACGGGCAGGGGCAGAGTCCGGGGCAGGGGCAGGGACACGGACACGGGCAGGGGCAGGGACACGGACACGGACACGGACACGGACACGGGCAGGGGCCGGGGCAGGGGCAGAGCCCGGGGCAGGGGCAGGGCCGGGCTCGCAGCGCTCCCCCAGCCCGGCGCTGCCCGGCGGGGCGGGGATGGAGGCGGGCCGGGGCCGCCCCGTCCGTGGCGCGGCTCTGCCGCCGCTTTAAATGATTTGGGGGGCCGGGGCTGCTGCTGCTGCTTCTGCTGCGGGTGCTGCTGCTGCCTCGCGTGCTGCTGCTGCTGCCATCCCGCAGTGCCATGGGCGCCGGGCCGGCGCTGCTGCCCGTGCTGCTGCCCGTGCTGCTGGGCTGCGCTCTGGCCGCTCCCGGCGCGGCGGCGGAGCCGCGGCTGCAGCGGGGCATGTGAGTGAGTGTGCGGGGCTCGGGGGGACGGCACGGCCGGGGCTCGCCGCCTTCGGCCCTGCGGGGAGGGTCCTGCTCCCGTCGGGTCCCCGGGGAGGCAGGGAAAGTTCGGGCTGGTGCGCTGGAGCGCCGGGCATCCCCGCAGCGCAGCTCCGCGACCCGCGGAGTTGTGTCGGATGGGGCTGGCGGGGCTCCCGGCGAGGAGGGAGGGCTCGGCTTTGCCGCGGGAGGTGAAGGCGGCTCCCGGGAGCGCATCGGCAGCGCCGGGGCTGCTCCTGCCTTCGCCTGCAGCCAGCGGATCCCGGGGGATGGAGCCCGACCTGGGGAGAGCAGCAGGGCAGGGATCGCGGTCACAGCCGGAGATGCAGGCGGGCAGGGCAGGGCAGGGAGCCGGGAGCATCCATCCATCCATCCATCCATCCATCCATCCATCCATCCATCCGCCCGCGGCCCCGAGCGCGCACAAAGAGCTCGCGGCCGCACGTGTGCGGCTGCTGCGGGGCCGGGGAAGTTTCTCCGAGGGGCTCTGCACGGCAGGAGCAGCGAGTGCCTTTTGTTGGGAATGCAGCGGAGCCTTTGTGGCCAGAGGTAGTTTGCTGCTCAGATTCTGAAAGAGAGTGACTGGCCGCGTGCACGAAACCTGTGGTTAAAGTTTTTGTGTGTTGAAATTGAATGCTTCTGGAAACTGTTTCCTGCCTTGTGTACCTTTCTCGTCTTGTGTTTCTAAGGAATGTTGTGTCCTCCCGCTCCCCCTTGCAAAACTACCTGACAACAGCCTTTTCAGATGTCTGTGTATGCCCTAATTTCTAACCCCTCTTATCTTCCTGGGTTTTATCTTCATCAACTTCATCCCACTCTTTCATAATTAATGTCTTGTATTTGCTTTCAGTTTAGTTATTTATTCTGCCTGAAAATTGAGATTTCCAAGCCTATGGCTCACTGGCTTTTTATGCAATACATATTTACACGGTATTTACCAGAAGTGCTTTTAAGGTGGTTTCTATTACTCCATTTTGCTGGAGTATGAGGTATCCATCACAGTGCTTAGAGAAGTTAAGCTCATTCTGTGGTGAAACATTTTCCTTTGTTAAAAGTGCTCTGTGTTCCTTTCAGGCATGCTTCGTGCTCTCTTTCTGAGCAATTACTCTATCAGGTGGAGGAATAGCATTGGCCTACATTAATGTGTTTGCATTTGACATCAGTAATAACTATGATTCTGCACTTTTGAAGCTGGAGGTGCTGTTAGCTGTGAATTGCCTCCAAACAATTTTTGTTTGCTTTTAGCCTTTCAAAGATCGTGTCACTGAAAGAATAGAGGAAACATTCCCTTCTGGAAATGATGCTGCGTGAGGATGTTGCTGTTGGGCTGGGAGCAGCAGGGCACTGTCAGCCAGCAGCTCTCAGGAACACCCACCCAAACCCCCAGACCTGTGGCAGAGCCTTGAGTGCTTTTCCCAAGAGTCATATTCCTGAAATTACTGCCATTCTAACTGCTTTTCCTGAGCTGGGGCAAGTATAAGTGTTACTCCAAACTTTCATGCTCTTTAGGGACCTTACCTTTGGTGTGAGCAGAAATGCAAGATGTCACTACTCTTTAGGAGTGAGTCTGCCAGCTTTCACCAAGAAACAGGGAAATATCCTGGAGGGTTCTCTTCATGAATCACCTTTTTCTAATAACTCTGGTTTGTTCTTTTGGCGTTGGTCATCTGCAGTCAATGAAACCAGAACAGCAAATGCATCCCTTGGAACATACCATGCTGAGTGTGTTCATTGCTGTTGTTTTGATTGAGATCTTATGTGGCTGAGGCTATACAGGATATTCTTCATAATTGTTTTCGTTCTGCTGCTCACTTGAGTGTTTGCTCCTAGCTAGAAATGCGAGGGATCTGTGTGGATGTTGGTGTTCTGCTTCCAAGCCCCCTGAGGAGATTTAATGTAGAACAGATTACAGAATGCTGAGATATTTCTATCAACTGCTTTTCCATACAATTAGCCTTTGACGATCCTCTAATAGAACTTCACACATCTCTGGAATGACCAGAGACCATACATGTAATTTTCATTGTAGAGCAATTTGGGCCTTTAAATGAGGAATGAAACATCTCTCATGATAAAAAGCACATTTTTAACACTGCAGTGAACTCTCTAGCCCAAAACTGGGGTGTGTAAGACAGTGAAAGTGTGGTGTTACCTAACACTGGGTTCACGTTCAGCATTGGCCTTCACAGAAATCAGGGGGCAGTGGTGGGACAGGGCAGAAATAGGAACCAAGAGAAGAGGACTTGAGTTGCTGTCAGAAGGGGTAAATCCTCTTCCAGAGAAACATTCCCCTGGGAGTCTGAGCAGTGCAGATGTCTGCTCGTAGTTGGTGATGTAGGACAGAGCAGGAGGCAGGGGTGGTTATGAGGTCTGTGCTGGGAACCTTTGTGCAATAAATATCACCTTTCAGAGTTAGGACTGGGACAGGGCTCAAGATTGGATTCTTCTCTTCCCAGGTGAGACGAGTGAGGGCTTCTCTGAGAAAGTCAGGAGATGAGTTTTATTCCTGTCAGCATTAAGCCCTTTGAGTCACTGTGCTTTTGCAGGTCCAGGATGACATCTAAAGGGGCTGGTTTGCTTTTAGGGGATCCAGTCTCAATCTTGCAATAAAACTGTTTTGCTTAGGGTTTTGTGTTGGTTTTTTTTTTTTTTTTTTTTTTTTACTGCTCACACGTTGTATCTGCATATTTTCACTTTATCCATAAGCAATCTGGTCGCATTCCAAGGAACACCTGGATGCAGAGCTGGATTCCTGGCTGAGTAACTGCTTTCCAGCTTCTTCAATTCTGTGGGGCACTATCGGCTTTCCTGTGCTCCTGCAGATAAATCACGTTCCCAAAAGCAAAATCCAGCATCCACATGTTATCTGCATTTGCAGCCCTCGAGTGAACTTGGCCCCTCAGCTGCACCAGCTGCTGGGTGCAATGACACAGGACTGCTTTTGCACCTCTGCAAACAGATGTGGCTCTGGGCACCGCTTCCAAGGGACATCAATAACAATTTCTTCTAAGGTATAATTAAAAAAGGCAAAGTCCACTCTTCTATCTTTTTTTTTTTTTTTTTTTTTTTTGGATGGAACGTATTTCAAGAATTAACTGCTGTTGTGCAAAGCATTTCCATATGAGGAGATGCCTCTGAGTTGTGATTGTCACAGCGGAACGAATTGCATGTCAATTTGAATATGCTGGAATGCAATGCAGGAAACAATGTAACATGAGAAATGCTTCTATAAAGTATATGGAGATACAGTTTAAACTTGGAGCCTGGGGTTTTGTCATAACGCTGCCCAAACGATGTGAAAAGTAGGTTGTGTAACCAGTTCTTGGTGAGAAGTTGTCTCAATGTATTGGCTGTTTAGCCAATATACTTTATTTTCACCTCCAGTGATGTCGTTTGCAGGTGTGAGGAAAGCTTGTATTCCTAGCATTAAATAAGGGCTTCAAGTATGTTTACTTTTTCGAGCTGAACTGAACAATGTAGTGGAATCTCCTTCATTTCTTTGAATGGGTTATCTTACACCTGGAGATTTTGTAGTTAAAAAAATTTACAAGTTTTTTGGGTGAAAATAAAGACCTCGTTTGCCACTGGTGTATTTAATTTGTACCTTAATTTAATACATTTCTGTACTAAATCTGTACCTCGAGTGAGATTAAGTCTTTCTCTTCAAACTTTGAAGTGATGCTGGCAACTGAGAGTCATTGCCAAATTTTGATTTAGGCTACTGAATTTTACCTAACAAGTTGTTTTCAGCTGAAACCCCAAACCTTTCTTCCCATTCCCATCTGCTCAGAATCCGTAGGGCTGCAGAAAACCCTCACTGCTCCTGACCAGCAGCTACTCTGGCCTTTGAGGCTTGGGTAATGGGATTGTAGTAAGCATGGTTTAAAAGCTTTGGCATAAAAGTTTATGGTGGTTTCATCCCCTCATTTCCCCATCCCTGCCCCCCAGTCCTTTAATGTGCAGGTGAAGACTGAGATGTTTCTCATCTTTGGGAATGTGAACACCACACTGAACAAAAATAGTCTTTTTAGCCTGTGCACTACAGGATGTTGCCACCAGGTAGAGCTCATGCTGGTCAGCATTACAGCACAGAATCCCATTTCTCAAGACTTTGCACTTAAAGCTTCTGTTTCACAGCTCCTGGAGGAATATTAATTTTGAATTTAGGCTTTTAACAGATGGCAAAGCACTCTTTTCCTCTTTTTCTCCCCCAGTATATTCACTGTCAGGAGGCTTAAAGATAATGAATGAGTGTCATGGTGGTGCTGTACTTTTCCTGATTTATGACATTCTCCTGCTCTTCAGGAGAAAAATGAGATCAAGACTTTCTCCTAAACTCTGAAATAGCTGTAAGACAGGATCATAAAGTGTGATAGCCTGAAGTTGTCGTATTTATCAAAGATGAACTCAAACTGTAAATATTTTCCAGTTTTAGAAATTCCTGGGCTTGTATCAGAGACGTCATAAAATAGTTCTAAATCTCACAAGAGGTTTAGAAATTTGCTGCTCATAATCACAGTGGCTTATATATGTACTGTATGATCCCTAAATCTGCACATTTAGGGTGAGAAAGATCCTGCTTCCCTTCACTCTTAATGGGATATGTTTTCTGTCATTACTCTCCAAAAATACACTCTAAGAGGGAAAAACTTGTCAGGTTTCTTTAGGTGTGATTGTGCTGGTGTGGAATGTTGCTGCAGTTTAGTTACTGAAGCAATAGTTTAATGTGCTTGAAATGTGTGTTTGCAGTATTTCTTGGGAGAATTGCCTGGTTTTTGCTTTGGCTTTTCTTCTGCGTTGTTTATATCCAGCACTGCCTGTTTTTCCTAGTTCTAGGCATGCCATGATCTAGGTATGGCAGGCTGTGGAGTATTATTAATAAATTTGAAGAGACCTTTGGTGAGGAGGGATGAGATTATCTGTGGTGGCAGAGCTGGTCTCGAGGTGACTTTTTTAGCAGAAGTTGGATGGAAGCAATGCTTTGGCTCGCAGAGGGTTAACAGCCCATATTGCAGACTTGTGTTATTCACCAATTAAATACCTTCTCTCTTTGAACACAGTTAATAGATTTCCTTCCTCTGAAATTCAAGCCGGTTATTGCTTACATTCCCTCTCAAATCTATTGCTTTTAATTTATTTCTGAGGAGAAAGATATTTCCTTTCATTACTGTGAAATCAAAGCATTTTAAAATTATGTTCTGAACATCTGTAGTCCTGGGTTTGTGCTTCGGATTCCAGGCTAGTCTTGGTTTCGAACTAATCATTAATTGTTCCACAGGGGAACTTGATATTTGTGCCTTTGGTGTGAGGTGATGTGTGCTTTCATGGGTACACTGAGCTCCATCTCAGTGCCTTTGACCTGTGGATGAATATTTGTGTGTGGAAAGGAGAGTGTTATTGAAGTGAGAGCGCTGACACTTGTTTTTGTGTTCTGTGGTAGAAACTTCTTCCTGTCTTCCCTCTGTAAGTCAGAGCAGGACCTGGCACAAAATCTTGATTAGAGAAGAATGCCATGCCTAGACCATGTTTTTATGTATACAGGCTAATTCAATATTGAAAATATACCATAATATCTCAGGACGTGCCTGAGAAGCGGCTTTATAAGCTACTTTGTACTGTTTTTTAACAAAGAAATCCCCTCAAATTACAAAACACTTGGGTGTTTTGGGCCTGGTCTTTTCAGGTTGGAATATCCCTGTATAGGAAATGAGTTTTTGTACACCTTACTCCCAGGAGACTCTTCAGTGGTTGCCTTTCTGTTTGTAATTGCTGGTGCTCTCCCTGCCTGGCCAGTGAACCTTCAATGGTGAAAAATGAAGTTGCATAAACTTCTCTCATCATTATATTGCTTATATCTTAGAATTGTGAGTCAAGACCTGTCCATCTCTCTCTGGAGAGTAACACCAGGAACTGTGGGTGGTTTAGAACCTCAGGATAAGTTCCTAATCCAAAATATATAAATTGAGATTTTTTTTTCCCCTTCTAGATTGCCACTGCTGAACACTAATCCACTAATGCATGAATGTTAGTTTTTCTGTGGCTAAAGATCATAAAATATTTAGCTTAACCAAGTTTTCTTAATGTTAAAACAAACAAACAAAAACCCCAAACCAAACAAAACCCCTCAAAAAATGGACCTTGGTATCAGTGATATCAAGCTAATGATTTTTACAGGGGAATGAAAATCTTGGAATATGCTAAGAAGTAAAACATCGGCATGTAGGGATTTTTCTGACATATATTGCATCCATTAGATGTAATCATATTTGTTTCAGTTTGACTGGAAGTTATAGATCAGATGGTATTTTAAAAGTGAGCTTTCAAAAAAGAAAAGTTTTGCTTTGAACCTGTTAAATCTGGCAACCACCAAAAAAAGCAGTGAGCAATTCCTAGATACTGGTTGCTGAAATAGAACTGAGGATTTCACTACCTTCTAACTCGTTTAATTGTCAAACAGTGTGGCACTTGCTGTAAACCAGAGTGAGCTTTCTCTCCTTATGACAAAGTGGTGTGACACTTTGCATGATTTTTATGTTAATATTTGAACATCAGGTCCCTTTGTGCCTGCCTGCCAAAAGCAGCTCAGGTGTGTGCACCTGGTGGATTTACTGTGTTACACACCCCTCTGCAGGGTGTAGTTAATGTGAAATTACACCTCGGCCTGACTGCTGCTACTTAGGGCTTTCCTCTCTAATTTCACACTTTTACATCCCCAGTTTAGTCTGGATTTTGGACTCTTATCTGCTTTTTTTTTTTAACGATGACTGCCTACTATTTCTTAGCCTGCTTTATGTGATATCCCATATGGTTTTCTAATTATGTGCAGGGAGAGAGCCTTGGGACACGAGTCCTTAAGTTTGTAAAGCTGTTTGTTTGTGCTGCCTGGGGCTTTGCAGGCCTGGTCTCTGGCAGTGGTGCTGCTGCTCTCCTGGATGTAGTAGACAAAACTATAAAACTGGGTGTTGCTGGGGACTGAGGCTATGTGACACTAAAAGGAAAAAAAAAAATCACTCCCTGGTTTTAAAATGCAAAAAGAGGGTGGCTTGGCCAATCATGGTTAAATGATCTGGATGTGCATGTTTCTTCTGCTTTTCTTGCCAACCAAAATAATTATTGTGTCCTGGGGGAGGGAGGAGGGTGGTTAAGTAGAAGGTAAACGACAGGCGCTGCACTTTGATAGCGACAAGAACTAAAATTCTTATTGTTGCTATAATAGCTGAGTGTGTAATTAATCATCTCCTATTGATTTGCTCTTCATCTAGATGCAGGGCACAAAGGCTGAAGGAACTCTCATGTTATTTAGCTGCTCCATCTAATCAAAGAGGGGATGTGAGTGAGACACAGCCGTGCATCAGGAACCTGTGGGATGAGAGGACTCTTGTGTGGTGGACCTTCATCCACAGAGCCAGAGAACAGCAGTGATAATGAGACCTAATCTAAATGAGCTTGGTGCTTACAATCCATGTCCCAGAGGGGCTATAAACATCACAAATATTGATACAGGATCAGGAGAGAGCAGAGATTGATTAGTGGTCAAGGGAGCAGGATGTCCTAATTGTCTCTGGTAGTGCTGATTAATTTTATCAGGGAAATGAGCCTTAAAATAGATTAAGGGTAGAAAGGGGAACATGGCAGTTTAAAAAATAAAAGCCTTTTCTGTCATTCTAGCCTTTATGAATTGTTAAGCAATATGTATGTAGAGACAAAATTTATGTATATAAGTAAATATGTGTAACTTGTTCTTTGAACCTTTTGTTTCTGTGGCCTGCTTCCTGATTTGACTTTTCTTTTTCTGTGTTCAAATAAAAATTGCTTTTTTCCTCCCTTCCAGTTGAGATTATAGAGATTAAAAACTTTTAATCAACATCTCCTTTGCATGCAACATCGTGCTGCTGGCTGTTTCTCCTCTGCAGTGCCACATGTTTCTTCAGGGTGCCACCTTGCCTTTCTAGAGGTCTTTTTTACAAGACTATGGTGATGTTTTGATGGGATGTTGGAGGTGTGAGGGGGTTGAGACAGTTAACCTTAAAAGTTTGTAACCAAATCCATTGTAGCAGTGTACAACTATTTTCAGATCAACATCAGTGTATCTCTAGCGCAAAAACATTTATCATCACAGCAGTGGAGAATTCAGCCCTGACTGAAATCTTGGTTGCCTTAAGGAAAATTCTTATTTGATCTTTCCAAACTAAAACTGAATAAGCAGACTCTGGTTTTCTAAACTTTTAATAGCAGCATAAGGGGAAGGAGCACCAACCAATTAGTGTTTTGAGAATACAGAATTCCGGCAAGTCGCTTCTTGTGACAGGTTTCATCTATTGACTGTTTTAGGGGAAGATCAATAGTGTTCAGGCTGCAGCTTCGTCAGCTGAGGCAATGCAGGCTGCAACATCTCATTTCTAGGGAGATGTTAACAGCTGTCTGACTTAGTGTAGAAGGCAGTGTCATTCACGGAGTGTCTGTGGAAAGACCTAAAATCAGACAGCCAAATTCGTATTCATTAATGTTTTGATTTAAAGTTTGTGCTGTTGAAAGAAATCTTTAGGGATATCTTGATGTGTGTTTGCTCTCTCGCTACTGCTAAATCTACCTGCCTTTAGCTTCTTGTGCTGAGCTGGGAGAAGGTGGATGGGTGGAATGAGAGATTTACTTTGGCATTCCAAGGGCAGGAAAAGAAAATATCCCTGTCAGAGACATGATGGACCTTTACAAATGGAAATGTCCAAAGCTGGGTTGGACAGGGCTTGGAGAAACCTGGGATAGTGGAAGGTGCCCCTGTCCATGGCAGGGGGTTGGAAGTAGGTGATATTTAAGGTCCTTTCCAACTCAAACCATTCTGTGATTTTGTGGGAGATGCATTCCCTTTCTTTTTAAAATTCCAAACACAGGAACAAATTACATCCTGCCTGGACATGCTTTTAATTTTCTCTGAACTTTTCCCGTTGTGCAGTGGTTCATGGGCACCACAGCCATATGATTAGCCCAGGCTGCTCTTGCTCTGTGTTGGTCTAATTATCTGTTCATTAGAATCTCAAGTCTTGAGCTGGAAGTGTGTAGGGTGTCTTTGTTTAAAGGGCAGTCTCCTAATGCAAATATTAAGAGAGCTTTCTGCCTTGCCTGAGTCAGACTGACAAGCTAATAATAGCCCTGGTGTTAGCCTTGGCTAGCACAGAGCACCACTGCAAAAAGGTTTTAAGGGACCAGTCTATCAATCAAATCATGGGCCATAATATGCATTTTAGTGTTTTGCTTGTTTTAACACTTAAGCTCCCATTAAGAAATATCTTCTGAAAGCAAAGGGCAGGGCAGTAAAATAGGAGCTGTTCTCCAATACACCATTGCATCCACTTGAGGCTTCAGCTTAGTCCTGGATGGCCTCTAATTAACAGAGTCCCACAGTGCTAAATTGTACCTTCAGGAGCTGTAGCCTTGTTCCAGAAGCTGTTCTGAAGTTTGTAGGTAAGGTATCAAATGAGTCAGAGGGCTTAAAAATTGGTTTGTTGACTGTGTGTGGGGAGCTGTGGAGATGCTGAATTGTTGGAGAGGGCATGTTTGATTCCCAGCTTTGCCAGCACAGGATTACATGTTATGCAATTGCTGCAATTTAATTATAGTGTTTCAGCAGTTTTGATATCTGCCTTTAAATTATCCCAAGGGCATCAAGGAGGAATGGCTTACTTTGAATAAATCTTCATAAACACATGACTCTGCTGCTGGCTTGTTTTGTTCTGTGAGTGCCATTCGTTCCCATTAACTAGATCCTAGAAGTCAATACTGCTATTCCTGGAAACAGGGCAGGATCACATGAGGAGGAACTTGTGGGATGGGCTCGATGTGTCATTACAACAATTGTCAGCTCTTCTCTTTTATTTATGGAAGAGCGATGCATATGAATGTACCTTTATCTGGGAAGTTTTAGGCAGTTCTAATAAAAGGAGATATGCATGAATTATCAGAACACGATGTTCTATTCACTGGAGGGAGAGTCATCTTAAAAAGCTTGCTAAGTGAGGCATGGTTGCTAAGTAAGGCAAGGGTTTTATTAGACCAACTGACGTAATGGGGGGGAAAAAAACAGGCAAGATTTTGGGCACACAAAGATCTTCTTTGGATGGGAAACAAATGGCAGACTTTGTGCTAAGAATGGCTTGGGAACAATGGCTCTGAACGTCAGCTGAGTGTGTAAAATGGGGAGGTAATTCCGGAGGGAAGGGGTAGCTGGGACACATGGAAAGGATTCCTAGGTAATGGAGATGACATGGAAATGTGGAGGAAGGCTGGTTTCTTGAGGAATTGAAGGCAATCTGAAACTGGGCTGTGGCCATCTCCTGTCCTGCTCCGAGGTGTTGGCAGCCAGGGCAGACCTGAGGAATGGAAAATGTGGAGCAATATTGGGTATGGGCTGCATTGGCGGAGGAAAAACATGGAGGGGTGTCCACTGGCAGTGTGGTTTAGGGTGGTGGAGATGAGCAGTTACTCTACAGGCTGGGAGAAACAAATATTCTTGTTCAGGGAAGTAACTTCTGTCAAGGTCAGGTGTTTCAGTACAAAAGGATTCTATACTTTTTGTTTTTTCCATGGTGAGATAAGACAACCAGAGCTTACAGCTGTGGGCTTTCTTCTCCTAACTTCCCTTCCATGGGCTACCTGAATTCCTGAAGGAGTGATTGGTCTGTTTCTAAATCTGTTCTTTTGTTCTTACTGAAGTGTCCTTGTGGGGCAAAAGTCCTCTTTACCCTGAGGTGATGTCCCAGGTATTCCCCTGGGAGCTGTGGTACCTTTGGGAGACCTGGCTGGATTTCCTGTTCTCCGTGGAGTAATGACAGTGAGAACTGTCAGCTCAGCCCTGGGAGTGTTGTGGAGTGGATTTGATCCAGGCAGGGCTTTTTCCAAGTATTCAGCTCAGCAGTAAAATTGATCATGCTTATAGTATTTTCCTGTTCTGCACAGGCTTAATTTAATGATATTTGTAAACTACTTGAAGACCTGTGGATGAAAGATGTTCTGTTATTAGCAAGGCTACCTTGTGTGGTGTTCAGGCATAATAGGGAGCCTCTGAGATAAAAAGCCCCATAAATCTTGACTGAGATATTAACAATATCCAGTGTAAGTGATCGTGACCAGCTGCCAGGCAGCTCTTGGGCTAGAACTGCTCTCCTATTAGTGCTGCCCCCAGGTTTTCTAGCACAGGGTCATGTTCTTACCTGTGATGAGTGACAGAGGAAGCAAGTGTGGCACTGTGTTACTCTCTAGCTTGGAGAGGGCACAGCCTGAAATTTGGGGAAGGACTTGTCTGCTGAATGTTGTTGTTGCCAGGGTGGGTAAATGTCTCAAACCAAGACAGTATAGAAAAGTCCCTGTTCCCCTCTGTGTTTTGGTTATTGAGGCTTATGCTTGCAAAGCCTCACCAGGCTGTCTTGGGGAATTGGTGATTAAATTATTGCACTAATGATCTATAAACTACTCAAAAAAAAAAAAAAATCAGTAAATTAATTCCATTTTTGTTACAGCAAGTTCCTGCCTTAAAAGATGACAAAACCCCTCATGTTCTGTGGTTTTAGTTAGACCCTGCATGTTTGATGCTGTTGTTTTCCGTCATGCAGAATTTCCTGATTTATACCAGGGCAAAGAAATCGGGATAAGGCAGACAAAATCTCTGCAAAACCATCAGCATGTAACCTTTTTTTTGACCCTGCATACCTCCTGCAATCCAGCTATTTTTGTAACTCTGGCTAGGTAGCAGGATGAAGATTACATATCATCCTCCAAAGCAGCGCTTTTATTTTGGCCTTGTTATTTTAGGAATAATCAGCAGAGAACAAGGATACTTCCTCTTATGAATTTCGTGTGTTTCCCTGAGGGGACTGATAGCAAGGGTGGCTTTTACAGAATATACAATTTCCCCAGCAATAGTTTAGATAAATCTTATCTGCCCTTGAATCTGTGATAAATCTTTCATTGGCTTGTGTGGAGCCCGAATTTCAGTGCATTGTTTACGTGCTGCCTTCTAAGGCTTGGAGCTGCAGCGTGTTCAAACACCAGTAAAAACTCTGTTTCAAACTGTTGCACACAGCACAGTTTTATGTATATTTCTCTAGATGTCTAAACTTTGTGTTAGAAATAAAAATGACCTTTTTCTTTCCCTCCAGGCCGAACGTGTGCCCAGTGTTGGAGCTGGCACTGGTGGGACACCAGGAGCCGTGTATTCAGTCCTTCAGTCGGATGGTCAGGATGTGGAAACAAGGCTGCACGAAGAGGAGGTGGTGTGTGAGCTATGAGAGAAGGTAATAAATTATCTGTTGTTAGAAATGGGTTTTGCTGCTAATCTTTGTGCAAGTTCTTTAACTTTTTTGTGGGAGAAGTTGTAAACTGTTTCATCTGCAATGTGTGGTTATGGACGTAGTGTCCTCCTGGGACTTGACTTGAAATCTGTTATTACTGAGTAGAAAATGTGACTTTTTTTTGTGTTTTGGGTTGCTCATGAGCTTCGTGGCTGGCTTTAGATTCAGAATTTTACATTATCAGAAAATGTTCCTGTCTTGTTCTTGTTCAGGTGAAGCCCAGCTGTCAAGTCATTGACTTTGAAAAATTGAACTTCTTTCTGTTTCTGTCACATGCTTAGAACTGATGGGAGATCTGACTCCCCCAACAGCTAAACCCAAAATTGATTGCAAAACAAAACAAAACAAAACAAAAAAAAAAAATTACTCACCTTTGACTAGCCTGAATACAAATTCTTCAAAATAAGGAGCAAAATAGCATATAAGAGCTATTGGATGTTATCAGGATGCAGTTTGCTATGTTTGCTTCGTTTTAACGAGAGCTTGTGATAGAGAAATGTCTCATAAAGAGTGCAGTGTGCTGCTGATGAGATGGGAGTCAGTGGAGGAGGAGTTGTGATTGCTCTCTCAAACTTCCTTTCCCCACAGGTCTGGCTACTACACAGTTTACAAGCAGGTGTACAGGATGGAGCACCAGACTGTCTATAAGTGCTGCCCTGGCTGGGCCCAGCGTGGCAATGAACCTGGCTGCCTGCACTGTGAGTTGGGGGCTAAACTGGGGCAAACCAGGAGGCCTTGCCTTCCTGCTGATGCCTGCTTCTAGACACAAGGATTTTGTTTCTTGTTATTTATAATCGGGATTTCCGCAGTGGTGGGGAAAGAAATGTCCTTCAAAAATGTATAAGTACCAAACAGCTCTAATTTTAAACCAAATAGTGAAACAGTTTATATTAACAGTCTAAACTCTAATTGGAGTTGTTGCATCATTTTTGTGCCAGCCTGGCTTTGACAGGCCAACCAAATTTGTTGCTGTTACCCAAATTATGCAGAGAAATCTGCTGTGAGCCACTTGTTTCTTGGTGTAGCACTCACTGTGGAGCCTGACTGGTTTTGGCATTTTCACTTCTGCTGTTGCCATTGAAGCAGTTGTGTTTCTGCCCCGTGGTTCTCCATCTGATGAGAACCCGTTTCTATCACTGATTTCTAGTCATGATTGGATGTTTTCCTAAAAGATGGAATTTAATTTAAATGATAAGGCAGCACTTCAGCCACTGTTAACAAGACATCAGTAGAAGATGGCAACCTACTCAGTGTTTAGTTTTGTTACCATTTTGTCAGTAATTGGGTTTTTTATATGAAAGTTAGCATCTGTTCTTATTTATTTTTTAATCTTCATACCGACTTCAGGGCTGCATTCAGAGAGCTTGCTTTTATGATTGTCTCTTTGTAGTTAAAAACAAAAACAAGCCTGAGAGGCATTCCTGTTAGTTTCAGCCTGAATCTACATATTTAGTGTGCACCTGTTTAGTTGTAAGAAGTCAAAAATATGTTTACAATCTGTGTTTTAATCTCCAGTGTAAAGGAGTTTAACGTATGTGAGCACCAGTGGCAAGAGGAAATTTTCTTCCTGAAAGAGCCGTGCAGACTTCCTTTGGGTTTTTTAAGGCACCAAAGTGGTTGAATTACTCTTTCATATTTGATACTCTTTGCAAGCTTGGCTCGACTATGTGGAATTTAAGTTATTGTAAATAAAACTGTTCTGTGTTAGAGGAAGGGAAGAATTGTAATTCCCCGCCACATATATAATATTTCCCACTGCTTCAGTGGTTCTTAACCATTGCTGCATTATTGTCTGGCAGTTTTTCTTGTTTTATTTTGGATTCAGGCAGTGCTTTGAGTCTTGTCTTCTGCCTCTGAAGCACCTTCAAGTTAAACTGCAATATCTAAGTCTTATTTTTATCAAACTTCTTCATATCAACATGGTAGTTCCATCTATGATACCAAGTCCTACTTCTGTCTGACCCTTCCACTTAAAAATCTGGGTTTCTTCTTATCTGGAAGGTCATGTTAGAACAGGGCTATAACAGAAAGGCAATTCTGGAGGATCCTTGGCACAAAATCAGCTAAAATACCCTGTCCCATTCTGTTTGTGTGCTCTAGTGCTCTGCACTGCTGGCACTTGCTTCAACGGAGGGAAATGCTCTGAAGGAGGATCCCAGATGTGCCAGTGTCCTGCAGGATTCCAGGGCCCTCGCTGCCAGTATGGTGAGTCCAGTGGAAATTGTCTCAAGTGCATCTGGTGTTTGGATAAAATGCATCTTCAACAGTAATTGTTAGAACAAGAATATTTTATTAATGCTGACTTAAAATGCCTCTGTTGCACTTCCGAGTGTTTATTTGGTCGTTCTCTGATTTTTGAGAATTTTAGCTTTTTTTTTTGTTTTAGTATTGAATTTTAGAGAAGCAAGATGAAAATCTGATTTGATTGATATCAGATGAGTAAATACCTGTATTGGATAGTATCACTGAGTATCAGCAGTGGTGTCCTGTGGGATATCTGTCTATTGCTTCTCAGCTGGAATGTTGTGGTGCTCTTACCAAATTTCTCAGCATTGCTTTTACCTTTGTGAGAGTAAATTCTGAGTCAAAGCAGGTGGGCAGCAGGTAAAGAACACAGCAAATGAACCTCTGTTCAATGATTGCATTTGTTCATGGGATTCTTCTTTTCAGTGCATCTCAAAGTAGGAAGGTTTTATAGCTCACTACCAAATATTTCATAGTATTCTTGGAATAATATATGCACCAATCTTTCATTTCACTGTGTTCTAGCATACCACAGAGTGAATTCTGTGTGACTCTGACTATCACCCACTCTCAATGAGAATCCTTTTTGTCTCACACACTGCCTCACAATTCGATAAACCCACAATGGGTTGTCTTGTAATTTAACACACTGTGTAAAGCTCTCCAGAATTACAGAACTGCATCCATTTGGCTTCTTAAGGGAGGGAAGAAAGTCATTCCTTCAGAGTAGGCTGTGATTGGGACAAAGGATTTCTTTTGTATTAGGCAAATGATAATTTCCTTTTCAACTGAAGCATATTGTGTTTTGTTCAAAGGAAGGCAGATTTTTAAGTATTTCGTTTTTTTCCCCTTTTAAATTCTAATATGTTCGTGTCCTCACCTGGCTTGTCTGTCATGCAGTATGAGTGAGAAGGAATATAACAATAAATAAAAGGCAGAGCTGTTTACAATGGAACTGGTGCTATTGCAGACAATATTAGCTCAGTTAAGCCGTGATTGGATATTTCTTTACTGCCCAAAGAAACAAGTTTATGTGGGTGAGTTGAGATGAGCCAGAGTGACACCAAGGCAGGTTGTTTGTTACTGACTTGCAGAAGAGCTGCTGGTTCAAGGTAAGCAGGATCAGCATCTCCAAGAAGCCTGTATAATAAGTTCTTACCCAATGGAATATATCTCAGCAAGTTATAAATTGTCCTTGCCATCATAAATTGTCTTTTGAGTCTCCTTTTGCTTGGAAATGCCTATGGAGCTGAGGCATTCCCAACAGGCAGGTTGTGTGGGTGCAGTGTGTGGGTAACACAGGGCAGATTTTCAGGCTGAAATGAGATTGTGCAGTCTCTATTTCACAGCTTGGTGACTGCAGCCACTGTAAAAACAATGAGAGGTATCCTGCAGTCTTTGCTCTTTGCAGTTGGGTGGAACTTTTATCTTTGGTCGTTTGTCTGCTTTCTATTGATTCCTGAGGTTTGAATGGAATTCCAGTAGTCATCATTTTCAGGTTTATACAGCAGCTGCTATCGCAGCCTGGCAGGAGTAAGTTTATAAATTGAATTCTGAAGGGAAAAACCTTCTTTCAGGAAGAATGTTATGGACCATTCACCTGCCTAACAAAAGGAAGGTAATTTAGAGTGTGAGGCCTCTTAACTGTTGCAGGTGCCTCCAGTCAGATTCTTCTGAGGTTTGTATCATATTTGTGCAAGCAAAAGTAGAAAAGAAATGTACTGTGGGACTAACAGCCATAGCCTCCAGTTTTCCTGGCTGATGTTAGAATATTGCTCTCAAAGTAGCTTGGATTTAATGTGGCTGCATTAATCAATGGTAATGCATTCTGGGTTTAAATGATCATGAAGTCTGGTCTGTGCCCTCCTCCCTACTTGTCTGTGTGACCTTACTGTGAATTTGACAGTTTTCCTCCCAACACTTAACCCAAAAGGAAAAGGGATCTCTTCTACCAGCATCCTTTTGTTTGAGGGTTCAGTGGGATGGAGGAATGCCAGGAAAACCTGTTTGGTTTTGGAGCATGTGCTGTGAAAGGTCAGTGGAGAAGCTGGTGCTGAGAGGTGGGGCTGTCCGAGGGCACTGTTGGTGCAGGGCCCTGTGCTGGTGCCTCCAGACTCTGTCCCTGTGCTGGCAGCAGTGTCCAGGGGTCCCTCTGGGGGCTCTCAGGGGCAGGGAGGCTCTGACTGGGTGTGAGACCACGAGCTGCTGGCAGAAAGCTGCCCCTTGGATGCTCTTGGTTGTAATCTTGGCTTCTGTCACTTCTGGTATTGTGGCCTCCTGTCAATCTCCTGACAGAGGAGGAACCACAGGCATTTCGTAGCTGCACTTGAACTCATCTGAGCAAAATTGCTTCATCTATCCTGTTTTATATCTCCCCCTCTCCAGCCTTTTTGCTTCTCTCTCTATTTCTGTCATCGGTGTTGGCAGCTAATTCTAAAGTTTCACTTGTGCAGCAGCTCTCCTTGCTGGGTACTGTGAACTGCAGACAATACACAAGAAATTAGTGTAGAAATATCACTAAATTCAATTACTCTAAGAGGTAAATGGGAATGTACATCTCAAAAATCTTCTGTTATTTCTTCTTTTTGTGGAATTTATATTTGTCATTGAGTTAGGAAGTAGATCAGTGTCCTGGAAATGAAGTTTTGTCCTGGTCTGTCTTGCAGAAAGTTTGTGATGGATCCTCCACAATGACTGATGACAGCCCAGTGCCTCGCAGTGATCTCAGCAGAGATGATTATTCACAATTGGCATGATAGCAGCTAATGACTTTTTAAAGGAATCGTGGGGTGTCTTTTGCAGCCTGGGACACGACATATTCCTGATTAGATGCTGAAAGGGTCGGGGCTTCTGTAAGAAACTTAATGTAATTGTGTTTAGAAATGTGTTACTGCATCCCTTGTTCACGTCACTCCATAGTTTTATTATTTTACCCACACAAGCAGCAATGAAAACTTAGAGAGAGATTTATGAGTGAAATGGTCGAGTTCTTCATCCAGCCATTGCGGGGACTCGGTAACAGATTGAGCTGTCTCTTGCATTGTCTGCTGCAATTTGTCTTGCAATAATAGACTTATATCAATTACAATGTAAACTTGCAAGCTGGATTTCTTTCCATTTTTTTTAACTTGTTTGGAAGTTGTGATCCCCCATTTTTCCCAGTGAAAGGGAGGGAAAACCTGTAACAAAAGAGAGAAGGTAAAACCCAGTGCCAAGAATAAATTCTGCTGCAGTGCTGGTGTCATTGATATTCACTAGTTGTCCTGGTAATCTTGTTCAAGGCCTGGTAGCCACCTGAGCTGGACATGGAAGCAAATTAATTTCATTTAGCTTGTTTAATTCAGCCCTGGGATTTTTACCTGGACATGCAGCCAGTAAAAACATTGCAAATTCTACAAACAAGGGTGTATTTATTTACTCCTCGTGTACATAGAATTGCTCAATGGAAAATGGGGGTTAGTTTTGACTCTTAAGTGTTTTGCCATCGAATCTCAAGTTGTTGCTGGTTTTGCTGAGTGCCTCCTGATGGGTTTTAATACATAAAGTGAAAAACAGTGAGAACTGAACAGGCTTTATAATTTCTGGAGTGATACAAAATCCCAGCATGATTAATGTTTGCAAGAGGCTCCCATAATTAAGAAAGAATAAATACAGTTGAGTCTGAGACAATGGGTGTTATCAGAAGATATTTAAAAATAGGTGAGGAATGACCAGGGCAGACTTGTCAGGAAAGTCATCTCATGGTGATGTGCTACATGTCTTCTTAGAAGATGTTTGTCCTCTTTGAAGAAAGCTGAATACCATATTCCAGTGTTTAACAGATAAAGTGTCAATAGATTTAAATTTTACACTAATGTTTGCTGTCACGCAAGTGGAATTTTAAATTCTTTGGCAGTGCCTGATGCAGATTATTAAAGATTGCTGTAAGTGCTTCCCAGGCACGCATCTTGAGAGGCAGTGTGGTCTGCTGAGTGCAGTGCTCACCTGATAAGAGCTTCCTTTTCCACCTGCCACTGACCTTGGATATTAGTGCAGTAACTTTCAGCAAATTACCCCACTCTGCCTGGCTTCTTTGTACATGAAACGTTGATAATGGTGGCTCATCCCTCCGTCAGGGGCTTTGAGACCCAAGTAATTAAGTGTAAGATAATGGTGTTGGAATGTGTCTATAAAGGCAAAATGCACCCTGCATGGGTAGCTAAATGAAATGCTTATGAGGGAGATATTCATCAGCTCATTGACGAGCTGTCAATCTCTGCCGTGACTCTGGTCACACACTATTAAGATATTGAACTATATAAAGATTCTGGTAAACAAAAATGCCAGCTCCTCCTGGACCAGGTAAATCAGAATTTACACTGTAGAACTACTTAAAACGAAGGTGGGTTTTTAGAAACCACTGATTAACATGGCAGGAATTCTGATGTATCTTCTTGCAAATAAAAATACTCTTTTCTTTCACTGTGAAAAAGAATTCTCTTCCATCTTCCTCTAGGAAATGTTTCTTCCTGCAAAGGGTTGTTTGATAAAACTTCTGATTAATGTCTGGTCTCTTGCAGACATGTACGTTTTCTTTTTTGAGGCTGAAGACCTACACAAGCCTTACAGGGCAGTGTAAATCCATGAACCAGTGCTATAAATTTCCCTTTTTTTAAAATAGCAAATGGCAAGCTGAAAGCTCCCGTGGATCTGTTGCCCATAGGGATGTCTTCAGTTTTTATGGATCTTTGTTTCCCACTAAAACTCTAAGATGTTTGAGTATTTGTGAGGATGATTAGTTCTGATTGCTGGGCCCTCATTGTGCCAGAGGTTCTGGCATTTTGTTTTCATATTTTGGCTATGAGTCCCCTGCAGTTTGACCCAAGACAACCTTTTTAATGTGAAAATTCTCCATTAGCCTATAGGGAGAGTGGAAGAGGCTGGCAGAAGGATCATTTATGCTGAGATCACTCTAGTTCAGTGCATATAATATCTTAAAGACACCAGGTTTGGTTTTTTTCTGTTCTAGCAGAGTCATTCTCCTGCTCCAGATGACTCAGTCTCATTAGTAAAATGCCAGCCTGTTGTGGCAAGGGAAGCAGAGATGACTGATTAGGCTGCTCAGGGTAGGAAAGTGCCTGTCCTCTGGTAGAAAGAAAACCTTGTGATCACCCTCTCTCCTAGTGGGACCTGCTGTTCTGTTCTTCCTCTGCTCCTTTTTGCCTCCCAGGAGCGGTGATCCATCAACCCTGTGCCTATTTTTTGGCTACCACGCTCTTCCTGTGATGGAGAAATGCTGGCAGGCAGCAGAGAGGAAGGTGGAGATGCTTTTGGGCCTCCCTGCAGCACTGAAGGAGCCTCAGTGAACTCCTGAGAGCATCCTGTGGGCTGGGAATGTGCTGCAATCACTTGTTCCTGCATTAGGGGCTGTTGGTAATGAGCCCTTTCTTAGCACTTGCCAAATTAATAACAGTGCTGTGTACTTAGAGCATCCAAAACCCTTCCAAGGAGGAAAATTTGAAAACATGAGTGTGTTTTGAACAGCAAGCAGAGCTAACAAGGTGTGTTGATGTGTTTCATCTCATCAGAAGTTAAGAGCAGACCGTGGCACTTCCTTTCTGTCTGTCATGTGTGAAACACACAGGAAACACGAGCAGTGCGAGGAAGTTTCAGATGATGCTGCTTAAATGTCTTCACTTTGGACGTGGCAGGTTGGTTGTGGCCAGCAAGTAATGCTTGATGTTGCATTAAAGAAGTAGTCACTGCTCTAAACTCAGCCAGTTTTGAAAACAAATCGGTTTAATTCAATAAAAGAAAAGGCAGTGTAGGTTTTAAACCTTGATATAAATCGGTCACATTGCAAATGCAGAAGTCCTTGATTTCAATGAAGTGATCCAAGAACCCAGTAAATATTTTTCTCTTTGCTGTAATTCTTTCCTGCACTGAATATTTCAGACATTTAAAACTGCTTCAAAGGCTGTTTCAGGTGATTTTTATTCAGTGTTAAGAGTGTTCAGTAGAACACTGCTCAGCATGCATTTGAAAAATAACCCTGATATAACTTTAGGGGGTTTTGGATTTAAAGTCCTGCTTCAGTTTTCTGCACAACTCTGCCCTTGCTAAATCCAGTCTAACATAAGGATGACCTTTTCAAATCCCCCCTCTCAGTATCTCATTCCATGTGAAGATGTTGCTGTTTTTACTGCATTAGTCCCCTTAGTCTGCATCTCTTCACCTTCCCTGGTGTTGTCTGGAGCACGCTGACATCAGGTGAGCTCCTGGCCAATGCAGCTTTGTGCCTCTGTGCAATCCTCAGGGTCTCATCAGCCTCTGTCAGCTCGGGGCTGCCAGGCCTGGGTTGGGGTCCTGCTGTCACTGCTGCCTTCACTTGGATGCTTCTCCTGCAATTCTCCTCTTGGCGACCTTGGGAGCTGCTGCCACGGCCTCTTTTTGCCTCAGGTGGGGCAGTGAAGCCTCACAAGCTCTACAAATCCGGTTTGGGCACCTCGAGAAGGATGAGGAGAAGTGGAAAAACCCCTCATGTCTTTTTCTTTCAGTTTAGAAGTGGTTTATCAAATTTAATGAAAATGTAGATGCAACAAAGTCTTCACTTGTAGCCTTTTAGCTGATTCTGGTCTCACTGGAGAGTTAGAACACTTCAGCACTCCAGTGACCTAATTGCCTTGAAAATCTGTGAAACAAAAAGCCAATGCTTGATTTTTTTTTTTTTTTTAACCCCTAAACCTTATTGAAACCTATAAAATTTCACTTTAGATTTTTTTAATGATTTAAAGAGAAAAAAAATTACTATTGTAAGTATTAAAAAAAAAACACCAACCCAAACCTGTTTCTAATCTACAATGTCATCCCCATCAGGCAGATCTATCAAAACAGTCATCTCCTGCCAGGGTTTGGTCTCATGGTGACACACCTTTCTCTAATCTGTCTCCTGTACTCTGCACTTTGGTGACAACTGACAGCTATCCTGACACTTAAAACATAATGGGTTTTGTACGTTAAATTATAGACATACATGGCTACAAATTAACAGGAAGGTAACACTGGACCTAAATATCAAGTGTCACAGGGCTGGAGCTGATTAGAAACCCATGAGAAAGATGAGTTGGATGTTCTTTTGGGCTGAGATTTGCAGAAGACAAATGCAGTACACAGATCACTGCAGGAGGTCCAAGCTATCTGTAATCTCTCAAGGAAAAAAGTTATGGTTGAGATAAAATGACGTTATCTGTTCCGGTGATAGATAACATTTGATTCAGAGATTAATTCCAGTTGCGAGCAAGACCCTAGGCAGGATTCAAAAAACCTGAAAGCATGGCTTCCTCCAAACTTTCCATTCTTTCTTCTTTGCCTCCCTTTTCACACCCACCTGCTCTTTGCCAATATTGTCCATAGAAACACCTTTCATCACCAGCAAGGCACGAACCTCTCCAGATTAAAAGCCCTTTAAAGCAGCCACTAAAAAGCTGTGAGGAATAAAAGCTTTGCTGTTCTAAAACAGGAATGGTAAAACGCTGATTGAAAAATCATGACTGGCTCTCTCCTAGATATGACAGGATATAATCATCAGCCCATCTTGCTGAAAGGCTCCGGTGTGCCTGGGCTCCACAGCCATTAGGAGGAAGCGACAGGTAGACAGACAGCAGAGCTGGAGCTGCAAACAAATATGTCAAAAGTAAATGAACCTCAGAATAACCACCCGAGAGAGAATTCACCCCCGTTGTCTTTGCCACAAAAGGCTGTTTACTCTGCGCTCGCTGCAAAAGGTAAAAGTTAAAAATAACAGGGGAAGAGCTGTGTTCTGGCTGCTGGCATTTATTTGCTGCTGGGCCAGGAGAGATGGCAGGAAGTCAGAGCAAAGCTGAGTGCTGTGCAGGGGAGCTCTGCCAGGTACATTCTTCCCCCCACACACTACCAAAAGGTGGATGAGCAGACTCTGAATCTCTGGAAACATCTGGGTTTTATTTCATGACACCTGCTGGCCTCTGTGTGGCTGTGGGCAGATTTATTTGGGTTTCCAGCTCACTTCAGGGATTCGAGCTGGATCACAATGAATTTGATCAGCTAATGCAGAAGAATTTAATGAGCCCAAGGTACCGTGGCTGAGGTCTGCCAACACCCAGTTCAAGCAGTGCTTCTGTAGCTCTGGATGCAACCCCTGTATTAATAAAGCATCTAGACAATATGGAATTCTAACTGATTTGCCAGAATATCCAGAAGATTATTATGTCTTTAAGAATGTTTTTGCTGTATTTTGGTAGCTTTTCAGAGTGAAGTTGGAGATGGTTGCTGTGCATGTCACTGTCCTGTCTGCAGAGAGCTCTCCCCTTGTCCAGCCTTCTGTGCTCAGAGTGAGAGCTCAAACACTTCAGCTCTACTTTCCCTCCCATCCTCAAAAATCTTTGGACTGATGTGTGTTTCCAAAGGGGTACAAAGAACAGGAGGACCCTTCACAAAGCTTGGCTGGCTGTTGTTTTCTACTTCAGTGGCATCAGTGCAGTGTGTCACTGCTGATTGCTGCTGCTGCCATGAGATGTTCTTGAGGCATTGTCATTGCAGTGTTTCTCGTGAGAGGGAGGGGGTGGAGCTGCCTTGAGCAGCACTGCGAGGATTATGACTGACAAAGTCGAATTTGGGTAGCTAATTATTTTTGCTGACCTAAACACTTCGACACATGGATATGAACAGATTTTGGCTGTGAAAGGAAAAAAGGGATACCTCTAGAAATGTGTGGGTTTCCACACATCCTAGGTTTGGAAAGGATCTTAGAGAACATCTTTTTATTCAGCCCCCTGCCATGGGCAGGGACACTTTCCACTGGAAAGGTCACTTCCACCAGGTTGCTTCCAAGCCCCATCCCTGAACACTCCCAGGAAGGGGGATCTACAACTTCTCTGGTCTGGTACCTCTAAATCTATTTTAAGACAGGGACAGTGGCCTTTAAGAATTATTTTAGCATCAAAGGAAAGCCTATGGTGCCTGTCCTGGTTCCTTTCCAGCCCTTGTCTGCAATTCTCTCAAGCTGGGTCTTGGTGTGTGCTTTATGCCAGAGGCTGTGTTTTAAGGCTTAAGAGTAGATGTGTTCATGTGAATCCTGTCACTTCTTCTACAGCAAACTCCTTCCATCCTGTGCCTTGTGCCTCCTTGGGTGTCCTCTCAGTGCTTTTAAGGAAACAGCTATTTGTTGTCAGCCATCATCCACCTAGAAATTTGTTTTCTCAGGTGTAATGACTGCAGCAGAATTCTTCAGCATAAATACTATTTTACAGTCATTTAACAGCATTTTCAGTGCCGATGTTTATTTCATCTAAAAGGGGCAGAAGAGTTAATTACATTGTCTAGAAAGGGAGGCAGAATCTTGCCAGCAACCACAAGGCATTGCTGCTCACTTCGATAGAACTGAACTCACAGTAGTGGCAGCTGGATTTAATTATAAGTTTGCAACCCTGTGGTTTCAGCAGCAGCTGCTGAAGAATGGATAATGCAAGTAGCCTTCGAAGCCATTCACATTAGAGATAAAACCTTGTCATTCACTGAGACAGCTGACTGAACAAGTATTAAAATGAATAAAGATTTCCCCGGGGAGGTTGCAGGATGAGGTTTGTTTTTTGTCTCGCTGGCTCTTGCTCAGATATGTCAGGCATGCAGGGTTTTACTCTGCTTCCACCCAAAAATATGAGACTACTCACAAATAAAAGTCTTAAATTATCTAATCTAAGCACTGGTTGTGTGATTAAGCTAAACAAGTTAGGAAGGAACTATTGCTTACTGGATTTTTTTGTATTTCTGTAGCAATCTTAAGAAGAAAGCACTGTCCCTGCCTGGAACAGGGAGAGGGATGGGAGAAGGCTAAACATGTGCTAAAGATACCTTAAAAAATCACTTTATTTATTATTTTATTTAGTGATATGTCAGTAATAGACTACTGAAATGCTGTGGAAAAGTGTGTGACTACTGAAGTTACGTTTCCATTATTTTGTTGTTAATATATTTCAGTTTTTATAAAATGGAAAATCTAGAGTTCTGAAGTGAATTTGAGCCTTGTAAAACTAAAGCTAATAGCTAGAACCTCCACAGGCAAATAGAAATATTCTCCAAGTCAGGTTGGAACAAGGACCTGGTCTAAATGATTTTTCCAGTAGCATTGGTCAGTTGCTTCCTAAAATGACTTCCATGCTCTCTTAAGTTTTGAGGTGAGTAATGATTTGGAATAGTGGAGACCCTTTTCTGTTTTCAGAGAGCACCAAGTCTTATGGTAGAGAAAATAGGTCCTGTTTAAGACAGGTTTTGTTGGTCCCATAGAAAGCTATGGAAGTTGGGTAAATTTCAGATTTGACTGTTCGAAAATGGAGCTTTTCTTAGGTCTGTTCTTAGGCGCCTCCTTTTTCCCCCAAATAATAATGAAAGCACTGAATTACTCTGCTCAAAGGAAGTACAGCTTTTATTTGTCTAGGCAGATATTTAATTTCTGCTTTGTCACATCTCCTGTGGAAGAAGAGGCAGCTATGGATGAAGTGGTCCCTGGAGGCACTGGCCCTGTGATTCTTTGAATTTCTTTCATTTTTGAGTGTCTTTATCTTTTTTCTTCCTTTTCTCTCCCTCTTCATTTCTTTTTTTTTCCATCCTTGCTACTTTCCAAACCTCAAGTTGTGACTTAAACTTTAGATCCAGTTATTTCAAAATTGTTTTCTGCTTCTTCAGGTACTTTCGAATAATCTCTTCTAAGTACCCCAGAAGTTGAAAAGGCCAAATCCATTTCGTGACCACCTGGAATAAAAGTGGCTACTCCTGTTTTTCAGATGTTGGAGAGATTCTCGTGGCGGCACTGAAGTGAGGGAATTGGTGTCTGAGCTATCCTTTTAAAGAAAACTTATTTCTCACTGTTTCCTTTTTTGTAAAATCTAATTGCTTTTGCTTCAGCAAGAATTCACAGGCAATTGCTTTTCTCGCTGTTATCCATACTGCAGGGATGGCTTTTGTGTGCAGGGTTGCTGACCTGAATCTGTTTTCTCTCCCTGTAATCTCAGTGTTTGGGAGCTCAGAGGGCTGACAGGAGTTAGGGGAGGCAGTGCTGATCTGCTGGATGTCTCACATCGTTTCCTTCACATGTGAGTCCTGGAAATCCTGTTAGTGTTTAACATGATGTAACATGAGGGGGCAAATAGCCCATTCCATGGAGATTTCTGTGCATGGATTTTCACTTGTCCCTCCATCTCTTCTTCCTACACCTGCTCCAATCTGAGATGTACCTGCAGCAGGGCTTTTTTCTTTCCCCACTGACCCTTTGCAGTTCTTACTGTGGCCTCTAGATCCATGTGCTGCATTTGTGTTGTAAATAATGTGGAAACTCTAAGTGTAACTTTTTTGGGGTTGGGAAAAAAATCTACTCAATATGATGATGTTCAACTTCCTGAACAGTTTCTCATTTTGGATCTTGGGTATCCTATGGAACATAGTCTTGAAATTGTGTGTAAAGCTTGTTTAACTGGATATCCTCATTTGCTTGTTGTGCTACTGCTTAAATAGGGGCTGTTTATGTCAGTGATGTTTTCCAGGCTGGAATCTGATGTGCATCTTTTCTGGATCTTTGTACAGTCAAAGAAGTTGAGAGTTCAGTTAAATCCTCTCTTCCCTGATTTCTGTGTTTTGTGGTTAAAATCTGCTTTCTTGGGTTGGAGGGTGGTACTGTATGAATAGACCTGGGAACTGAATTTGGAATTATTTTCACACACAATCTCCACTTGTAATAATCTTTCCTTAGTTTTATATGGTGTGGGAAGCAACAGGAGGGAGAATGTGCTAAGAGAGTAGATAAGAGAGAGATGTTCATCAGAGGGCAGACTTAATAACTGTGAAATAAGTGAATATATTACAATGCTGGCTAAATTCTTTGCATGGAGAGCAAATTCATCTGTGGAATGACTGTGCAATTATACATTGATTGCAGCAGAGTTGTGCTTCACATCTCTAGAGAATTTAGCCACAATTTGTTTCACGTTCCACCTTTGTTCCAGCCAAGTAAACTGGAGACAGAAGCAAATTGCACAATACATGGGGAAAAATGGAAAAGGAGAAACTGTAGGTGTAGCTCTGAGTGTTGCTCTCGTCATCATCTTTGTGTTGCAGAGAGCTTTGTGTGAGGATCCATTTATCCTGGCAGTTGTTCATTATCCTGCCAGCCACTTGGCATTATCATTCATTCTGACAAGCACATAATAAAGCCAGGAGTTTCAGAGCTGATGAACTCCTGTATCTGTGAACAAATACTTCAGGGTTTTTGGGCTGGGCAACTAATTCAGTTTTGCTGAAAACATTCTCTTTTGGTTTCCTCTCATTGTGTATGGAAGCGGGATGGCAAATAAAACAGGTTCACCAAAACCTGAAATGCCATCACTCCTCTCATGGAATATGGACAGCTTACTAACTAGGATAAAGCTAACTAGCAGTTTAGACAAGTGTATGAAGAGTAGCACAGCTCATTAATATATCACAGAAAATTATAGTTATCCATTCAGAGCAGTTCAGACCGAGGTTTGGATGATACCTGCCTCCTGTCTCAAGTTTTTCAAAATTCCTGACTATTCTTGGATAAGTATTTGTAATGTAAGGGGTGCTGTCTTTATTAAAAAAAAACAAACAAAAACAAGCAAAAACCACAAAAAGAAACAATCCCCCCCCAGAAAATCCCAAAAAGTCAAAAAGGTGGCATGCTTCTTGTAAAAGCCTTTTTTTAAAAAAATAAGTCAAGTACTTTGTGAGCTCACACTTCAGAACTGTTACTGCATCCCAGGAATGGTTCTTTTCACTTACTTGAGTCTTAAAATAAGGAAGACTGTCTAAAGAAAAACAATTGAATTGCCCCAAAATATCCAGTCACCCATATTTGTGAAGTTTCAGGTGTACCTAAACATTTAGAAAAGGGAGATGCACAGGTTGGAGTGGGGGAGAATTCACGGGAGAAGAACTGAGTGAGGTTAAATCTGCTCTGACATGGTCTTGGTTAGCCAGCATTTTTTGAACCAGGGCTATTTTATTAGTGCAAATTCTCCTTATTAATTGATAGATTGCTCCTATGGCCTCTTTATTAGTGTTCATTTACATAAGCTTTCAAAAATGCAAATTTAATGCCAGTATCTCTTTCTTTTATTTTTAATAGACGTATCAATGCACCAAGTTGAAAGTGTGTATAGCAACAGCACATTCTATTTTATAAATATCAAAATAGATTTAAAATATGCTCTCAGGGTAGCACTGTGCCTTGAGATTCAGAAGCTGAGTGCTTCAAGTGTGGTTCATCAGAATTGTTACCTTGCACCCCTGTCTGACCTGCACTGCAGTTCATTCTGTCTGTGCAGGGCTCTGGATATAATGCTGTGAGTTTTGCTTGCCCTTTATCCTGACACAGGTACTTAGTAACTATCACCTGATTTATTTTATTGGGCTTGTTCCCTTCCGATATCGAATTCCCTGACTTAGGAGTTTTAAAGAGGCCGTATTTTTCGCTCTGCTGGGAGGCCCATATTTCTGTCACCATTTCAAAGGTTTTCTGTGTGGTCATTATTAACCTTGTTCAGTGCTAACAGCAAACCTGTGAGATTTTTAACTAGTGCTGGTGAAGATCCCTTGCCTACACTGGCTTGACAGATGTGCCACTCCCTTCCTGAGGACACTCCGATGTCTGTGGGCTAAATCAGCTGGTGACTTACAAAGCTCTGCTGCACTGAAGCTGGAGGACAAAGGATGGAGGGTTGTACTTGTCCAGAAACCACATCAGTGTCCGTGTTTTAGAGTGTCCACAGTCCTGGGGAAGAGCAAATAAATCTGGCCTTGCTGTGCGAGAGCAGAGTGGCTGGAGATTCCTCTCGTGCTGCTGTGTTGTCATCCCAGTTGAAGGACAGAGGGGTCCTGCTTCAACCAGCACTTTCCTGAAGTCCCTTCCCTGCCAATGCCATTCAGGCTCACATTCCACCCACTGCAGTGTTTTTTCTCCCTTTCCTTCTGTGTTCAGTGCTGCAGGATGTCAGTGTGAGCTGTGAGGCTCAGGGGCTGGTGGCTGTGTGTGACAGTCCCTCAGACAAGGATGCCACAGTCTCCTGGGAAACATTTCTTGTGTTTTGTTGTGCTGGAGTGTGAGTGAAGTTGGTGCAGAACTTCTGCAGAGCATTGTGAAGCACTTTGCTTCCCAAGCCAGGAAGGACTTGCTGTTGTGCTCTGGGTCCCCAGCTCTTAAAGATTATCCCCAGCCCTTGGGGTGGAAGTGATGGCTTTGGGTTGTACCCTGCAACACAACCACAGATGTGGGTGTTCTTCAGGAGCTCCTGCCCTGTTCCTGCTCTTGTCCAGCCCAGCAGGAGCTGTTTGTGTTGCTTTTGGACTCTCACACCCTCTCTCCAAAGGTTTGCTGTGGCAGGTGTTTTGCCAGGTTTAAACTCTACCTCAGGGTAATTTTTCTATTCTAGGGAAAATTAAATCTTAACCCCACTTCCGTGGGTCACTCCTTGTCTTGTTCTGTGTCTGGGGCAAGCAGCTTTCAGAATTCCTCATCTTACCATCTATGAAGTACATATTAGAAATGTGGATAGTTTATTTATCTTTTTTCTTAATAATTGCAAAGCCTTTTGAAGCCCTTATAGAGAATTTCATCTGTATGGAGAAACACTCATTAAAAGCCTATTCAGTTCACAATGAAGGAAATGAGATTCTGTGGTTTAAAAAACACTCATTTCAAAATTCTCTTTAAAGTATTGCAGCAGCTACATTAAAACTGAGGAGGGCTATTGATTTAATGCACACAATATGATATTGTGCTGTTGGGTTTTTCTTTTGGTACAAATTTACTATTGATTGTTTTCTCTTTGACCAGATAGTAATGAATAGTGAAGTAAGCCTACACAAGTTGCCAGTATAAAAAAAGGTTTGAAAAGTTTCTTGCCATTTTTGATGTATTGTACTTGTAATGATCTCATTCTTTCTCATACTTAAGTAAATCACTGTCTTAATTTTCTTGAGAATAGATTTAAGCTTAAAATGCAAGTTTATATAAATGTCAGTACTTCGTGACTTGCTGTTACAATTCATAAGCAGGAAAATGTGAATGTTGCAAATACTTGAAGGGACTTTGGCTGAAATTACCCTGACTTAGACTCTTTTCAGCCCTGCTGACTTTGAAGGAGGGATATGAAGCAGCAGAAGCCTTGATGCACCATTAACCAAACTAAAATAGAGGACCTGCCTGACTCTTAGATCTTTGCAGCTCAGACTGAAATCACTGGGAAGTTTAAATGTGAAACAGTGCAAGTTCAGTTTAAGGTGGGTGAACCTGAAACAAAACTATCCCAGCAGAATCTGGGAGAGAGCAGGAGCAAAGTGTTAAAATACCACTTGATATAACATGGCTGTGTCTGGCAGGGTCCCTGCTGCCTGCACACACCCTAAGCGTGTTTGGAAGCTTCATTATTGGTAAAAGATGTGCTGTCACCATGGAGTAAATGAGAAATGATCACCTCCTGCTAGAGGTGCTGGGAGACCTCATGCACACGAGGTGTGACTGAATCTCTCTGTCCAGGGACTCCACACTGGTGCCATCCTAGTTCAGGTGGAGAGGATAAAGAATAGTCAGAAGAGAGGAGAAGAGTTCTGACTTCAGTGTTAAGTGACGTGGAGTGGCAGTTCTGCAATTACGTGGGTCTGGGACTATGTAGGCAGAGGGAATAGTCCTGGAGCCAGAGGAGAAATTTAGGACTAGGTGCCAGAAGAATGGATGATTGTTTCATTTTTAATTCTTATTATTTATACCATTAATTTTTTATAGATTTTTTTTTTTTTTCTCCTGTCTGATGCCAGAAAGTTAGTGGTTTCTGCTGTAAACCGAGGTTCTGGTCTTGGCAGTGAAATGCAGCTCCAGGATTTTGGCCGGTCGGCTTGCTTAACTCTGCCCATCTGTCATCAGCATCCTCTGTTCTGTGGCAGAGAGGAACGGGGAGTTTGACCTCAGAGATGCTTGTTATGCCTGGCATGTCACTGCTCGTGACAGATCTGATGTGCTCGTGTAGCAATTAATGGCGGTGCAGATTTTCTTTTGGCACCATCGTGCTTTGTGAGTTTTCATCATCCTGCACTTAGTTTGAAGTGAACAAAACACTGAATATTAGAGACAGCGAAGGCTGGGATTGCAGACGCCTTTGCAAATAGCATGAGAGAAGATGTGCCGTGGTGTTGGCCTGGCTGGGCATCAAGATTTCTGTTCTGCGATTGATTTCAGGATCAGAGAGATGTTTTGTCTTCATCTCACCCTGATTTGGAACAGAGCAACAAACTTCAAGTGTGGATGGACCTGAAGATCTCCCTTATTCCCCTTCAGGTAGAGAACACCTCTGACTTTAGCAGAGCCCTGCTGTGGCAGGTGCTGAATAAATCTGCAGTGATCACTGACTCCTCTCAGAGTGCTCACTGGAATGAGGAGCCCCTCAGCCACACACACAGTGACGTGTCCCTGGCTCTGTGCGAGCCTCGCAGCTTGGCTGCCCCCAGCGCAGCATCCCAAGAACGTCCCAGTTCTGAGGCTGAAGAAAACCCCTGGGGCTTTGGGGTCCATAACCCCTCCAGATGGGCTCTTAGGGCTGCTGCAGACCAGGGATCTCCAGCTGCTCTGCGAGCAGCTTTGCTCTGCGTGAGCATATGCCTCCTCCATGTCTCATCAGAGCTGCGTTCCAACTCGTGTTTTCTGTAAGATACTTATTTCATCGGATGATCTAAAAACTAAACGAGCTTGTTTTTCTTGGAAGGGTCTCAATAGCCTTTATTGTAGATTTAATTCTGCTGGTGTTTCTGGAAGATCTGATTGGCATAATCCACTGTAGTGGGCCTCTTCTCCGAGATGGTCAGCAGGATGGGTTTAGTAGAGCATTAAAGTCTCCTCTGCTGAGAATGTGACTGCTTCTATCCTCATGTAAAACTAGTAAAATCAAACACTAAGTTTAAACTACTTTGCCTCAGAATGAAACTCAGTATAAATATTTAGGCTAAAATATGAAATGTTTTACAGTAAGATACAGTATTCAGCATCTCCTCACGTAAAAGAAGGTAATAAAACAAAGATAATCTTTATCTTCACCAAATGAAAAAAATCCACAATGCTGATCTCACTTAAGCCTGTATAAATAATTACTCTGAATTAATTTTGGGTTTATGTTTATTCTGCAGTGTGATTGTCTGACAGCTGTTTATATGCAGTTGTATCTTTATAGGCTAATTCTGCTGCTGCTGATGTGAATGTCAAACTCAGCTTCCTTCAGTGGAAGGACAATTGGACCCATCTGAAGAGTGAAACTACAAATTTTTACTTTATAAAAGCAAATTGTTACAAACCCCCTTCCTGTCTGGGTTTTTCAGTGACTAGAATGTGTTTTCCATATTCAGACTGTAACGAGTAACAAGTTGAAACCTGCATTATCTGTGCTGGTTTTAGGGACTGTTACAGCATATTTCCAAAGTGTTTTACAGGCATAATATTTCAGGATTTTGCTTATTGTAGTCTTTAAACTGAAAAATGGCCTTCTAGAGCTGAGCTGTCCAAGTCCAGTTTGGCAGCTGCTCTGCTGCAGACTTGGACCCGTCCCACTTCACATCTTGTCGATGGAGTTATTCCATATTGTATTACAGATTTCTTATATAAATAACTTCACCTCTCACAGGGACTGAAACAACAGTTCTGGACTGTGACTTTTCTGATCTTTTATGCCTTTGCTGGCAGTGATGTGTGTGTGGGTCCTGACTCAGCTACTGCACTCTTCTGCCTGCTTTTCCCCCCCCTCCCTTCCTTCTTTTCCATTATTAATATCAGAGGATCACTCAGGCGCCTCAGCCTAGGTCTGAATACCCCATTTGCTGGTCAGTTTTGCTCTTCCAGCCTGGAAGGCCTGGATCATCTAAGCTTTAGAAAAAGAATTACACTAAATCTTTCATATGGGAAAAGACTGCTTGGAGCTTGGACTTTCTTATTTTATTCCCTTTGCCTGTATTATGTGTGACAACTAAAGTACCCAGTCATAATCATTTCAAACCATCATTATTTAGATTATTTTTCCCGAAGGCTATGTAATTCCTTCTGTTTCTCTGCTGTTGATAGAGATGGAAGGGACAGATTTTAGATGTGGTTAAGTCACTTTGCCATTTGCATAGCGACAAAAATAATTTACTAAAAATCACTTTCTGCTATACAATAATTTAATATAGAAAAAAAACCCTTTAAAATACCTTGAAATGGTATTTATCTCTGGAAAACTTTAAAAGTTCATTTTAATTATCAATGCTGCATGCCAATATTTTCACAGTGAGTATCCTCTGTAGAAGAAATATTTCTTTTAATGCCTTCTTTTGGGGATGTGGGGGGTGAGCCTCAAGATAATATTTATATGCTCTCCAAAAAGGGTTTTACTAAAGTATGTCTGCAGAAAGGTGGTGATGGCTGTCATTGAACTGAGTGATTGATTGATGTCTGTGCTTTTCAAAATACGTTAGAGGATATTCCTTTTTTACATTAAGTCTTTCTGGTTTCAATAAAGAAGGAAAGAGCTGCTTTTGGATGCTGTGAGAAATTCCTAACAGTTTCTTGATTTTCTTTTTCCCAGCCACCAGTGTTACACGGTGGGAATCCTGGTTTGTTCCAGTTTTTAGGATAGCACAAGGCACTTAGTAAAGTCAGTGTTGTTTGTTCATAAATCTGGTGTGGATAGAGATTGTCTCTCAATGAATATGTAATTTTGAGAGGAGTGTGTGTGCATGTCTATGTACACATGTCATCAAAGGGTAAAGAAAAAAAGGTTAATTCTGTAAATCTGTAGAGTTGTTTTAGTCAGTCTTAAAGGCAATAATGGCATTTTTCTGCTTTGCTTAGAGAGTTTGTTGACATACACATACAAATAACCCCAAGTTCACTGTCACTGAGTAGCCTGGGCATTGTGAATACATACAAAGACATTATTTAAAGGTAGCTTTTTCCCAGTTATCCTTCCAAGAAACACTCACAAAAAGAGTAGAACCTTTCCAAGACATGCCTTTTTCAGAGGATCTGTGTCTCAGCTGAGAGTCCTTTAGGACTGATGCTTCGGCACCAGCCTGGATATTGAAATCTCAGCACCATTAGCTGGAGTGTCCCAATTACTTTAATTGACACAGACATATTTGAGGAGAGAGGCTGTTTCCAAGGTTACCAGGATTTGAATTACAACATCACTTTTTAAAAAGAAAAAAAAAAAAAGAAGAAAAAGCCACCTTCCCTCTAAACTCCAGTCCTATTAAAAGTCAAAGAAATTGTAGTAAGAGCGTAGTGTAGTAAGCTTTTCCCAGCCCTAGTAAATATGGGCCTAGGCAAAATTATTCAGTGTCTTATCTAATGCTGTGGCCACTTTGATTTGATTTATTCACAGAGTACCAGTGTTGTGACTAAATTCTCTTAAAGGATAGGTTTCTGGATCATAGCTGCAGCCACTGGGGAATACTGTGAAACACTTTCTTCAGTGTCAGATCCATGTGCATGTCTGGCACCGAAAGAAAACACATCTTCTCTCATCACCCCTTTTCAGAGAGATGTGTTACAGTCGATAGAAATGAGAGCTGAGCCTTCAGCTCTGTTCTGTATTAATGTTAAAAATGTTCATCTTATTATAAGTTGGCCTAAATCTAGAAATATTGTGTCTTGCAAACACTTCTAAATAATTCTTAAAAATACTCCCTGAGCCGTGATGCAACTCCTGGTTCCACTGCTGCATTCCAACATCTGTTTCACTTTAGTGGGAATTTCAAACACTTATCCTCAATGTGGTGTGTGAAAATTGGAGAGTGATTTTATCCAGTTTCTGAGGGGCCTAACACTGGAAATGGCAGCAGGGGGGGTGTGGGTTTTAGGGTGTCCTAAAACAGGGAAGAGGTACAGGAAAAGTTAATGCTTCAAGGTTTTACCTCAGGTGTCTTTCTGCCCCACTGCTGCCCCTGCATTGTGAATATTGTGAATTGTGCACCATCGTGCACAGAGCAAGGCTCTGCTGTGTGAATATTGTGAATTGTGCACCATCGTGCACAGAGCAAGGCTCTGCTGTGTGAATATTGTGAATGTGCACCATCGTGCACAGAGCAAGGCTCTGCTGTGACATCTGGAGCTCCTTGTCAGGTCTGGGGCTTTCCTTCCTCCACTGTGTAGTTCCATCTTTGAGCCCCCTTCCCCTCTGCCCTGCAGACCCTTCTCTCCTCCTCAGGCTCACTCTGCCATGGAAACCTGCAGGACCTGGCCATGGTGGCTGTAAATGAGGACAAAACATTGGAAGGATGGAGGGAGAATGCAGCAGGGGAGGATCTATAAAATATACATTACTCTTTTTCCTCTGGCAGTCAGTTTTGCATTTAGCTTTGGGGATGAACACTGGGAATTGACTCAGCCAGTGCTGGAGCTGAACATTTGCTGTTGTCTCCCCTTCTGCTGTCTTGTGGACTAAGTTGTGCTCAAAAGTTCAGAGGATTTAGTTCTTAATTCCATATTTTCTATAACGGTCTAATGCAGAAAGTCTCTCTGCCTGTAAGTTCAGCCAATTAACTTTCTGTGAACTCTCCTGCTCAATTTTCCTCTATTTCCATCACTGTAAATCAGGAGCAGCTTTACTGGCCCCAGTCTGAAGTCTCTTTATGTAATTGAGAGTGGAGAGTTTGAAAAGCAGTCTGCAAAAGGTTTTGTGGCAGAAATTCTCTTCAGAGAAGGAGCTTTTAGTCCTCCTGTGCTGATGCTACGTCAAGGAGTAGCCTGTGTGCTGTGGAACAAGGACAGGTGCCCAGGTAATTTACACCTCAGAGTCTCCTGTGGATGGGATACCCCTCAGAGGCTCAGCTTTCTGGTTGAGCAGGTCCAGTAGCATTTCAAACCCTGATGCTCTGGCACACCTGCATCCCCCAAATCCCTGTCTGCCTGTGGCACAGAGCAGCAAGAGGCACTGAAAGCCTCAGCCTGGTTAGAACCGATGGGTGAGCATTGGGATGTGGAGCCAGAGAAGTTCCATGGGATCTCCAGAGCAATTCTGTAGCTGTAAGGAGTTTAAATAAAGTTCAGTAAGGCATGCTGGACTCTCAGATCATCAGTCATCTGTGAGATGGGACTGTAATTGTTGCAGGCATGCTCTCCAGGCTCTGGCATACTCTGGTAAGGAATCATTCTCAAGGCAGGTTCATAATCAATTTTTTTTGAGAGTGAAACCAATTTTTTTTCTTACTGGACCAAACTGAAAGATCTGTGGATCTTATCCAGCAGATTTATTCATTTCAAGCCATCCTGGATTATGTCAGCTTTATTGAACTATAACCATTAAAGAAAATCAAAGGCTGTTTTTAGAGCCCAAGATCTTTTCATTAGAGAATTGAAGCACAGGTGGGAAGGGGCTTAGGATGAATTTCCTTCCTAGCCCATGGTTCAGGTGTTTGCAAGAAATGATTTGTGGTAGAATCCAGATTTCTGACTGTGTTTGGCCAGGAGAAGAGGCAACAACACCCTCAGAACAGCATAATCAAAATAAGACATTTAATTTTTCAGTATTTTCATTAAGTGAAGCCTGCCAGTTCTAGCCATATGTGCCATTACTGTTTTAATCATATAAATGATACATACAAGAAATGATACACAACTCCTGCACTTGGAATTACTGAGTGTTCTTTATGCCACTTCTGTGTAAAATAGCCTTTTTTAAATAGATTTGTAGAGCTCTGAATAGAGAATTGCCTCCCTTAGTGTTGAACTGGAGTTTTTAGACACTGTGACTTGTAGCAGGAGCTTTCTGTGGAGGACTGGAAAAATGATGAGCAGAAAGTCTGTAGAGAGAAGGCTGACAAAGACTCCTTTTCTTTGTGAAACCAAATCTACCAAGAACATCTTCTACTGAGCGTATTTTTCTTAATTTTAAAGTTCAGTCACCTCTTTAATTCTACACAGGATTGGGATAAATGAACTGTAGATAAGGCCAATTCCTTTGACTGCCTAGGTGCAGTGTTCTCCCAGTGCCTTTGTACTGGGACCAGCACTGGTTTGTGCCTGTTGGGCTGGGACTCAGTGTGAATTCTGCCACCAAGGAGGTGTTTCTGGTGTGTCTGAAAGGGCATTGGATGCAAACTGACCACAGCAGTGTGGCCCTGCAGCCTGTGCCTGCCTTCTGGAAAGGCCAAGGAGGTGCAGAAACACTTTGCAGTCCCGTTTAGGGCTGGCACCAATTCAATCCCTGAAACCATCCCATGCAGAACTCGTGTGATTGTGACTTAAATTGCTGAGAGGCCAAAGGAAAAAAAAAACACAGAGTGCAGTTGCAGCTGGTTTTTTTCAGTGAATACTAACTAGAGATCTTATTGAAAGAACTTAAAAAATGATAAATTGTGAATGAAGTGCTTTGTTTGACACTGTTTATTTAAATAATATTGCCTCTTTCTAGCACATGTGGTTGTGTGTAACACACCCAGGTGTGTGTTCACCTCACAGACATCCTGTAGGAGCTGCTTATCAAATCCATGGGGGCTGTTCAGTCACCCATGAGACACCTTCCCATACCCAGCCATGATTTTCTAATTCCAATTACACAAAAACCATTTTGGGGACATGGAGTGAGGACACAAACTTTTGTTTTATTCCAACCCATTGAAAAATTGCTTTTACACACTTCTCATCATTTCTCTCCTCATTTATATTCAGCTGCTGCTCTGGGATTTACTAGACTCAGTGGTTTTTAATTTTACTATTTCTCTCCTTGTTTAAAGAAAAAAAAATTAAAATGTTGTAGTTGGTTGCACTTAGTACTTGTCTGGGGGTGAAGTCATGGCTCCCTTAAAGTTGACAGAAAAGCACTCATTGACTGTTATGAAACTGAGTTTTCCTTTTGAAATCTTTTTAATGATGAAAACAAACCTTTCCCTTGTCTTTCTTCCTTTGCCTTCTCCTCTCTACTCGATGTTCCACCCCTACTCACTTCCCTCGTGTTCAAATGCTCTTAGTTGCAATTTGCAGTAACAACAACAGACTTCATTTCTTTTGAATGACCAGCTTATGGGACTCACGAGGATCATCCAGCCCAGCTCCTGGCCCTGCACAGACACCCCAACAAACCCACCCTGGCCATCCCTAAGAGCATGATCCAAACGCTCCTGGAGCTCTGGCAGCCTCGGGGCCGTGCCCATTCCTTGGGGAGCCTGGGCAGTGCCCAGCACCCTCTGGGGGAAGAACCTTTGCTCATATCCAACCTAAACCTGTGACACAACTTCGGGTCCAGTCCCTGGTCCCCAGAGAGAAGGGGTCAGTGCCTTTCTCTTCCCCTCATGAGGAAACTGTAGGTTCCTGTGAGGTCTCAGTCTCCTCTCCAGCTGCTCCTCCTTTGGCTTCCCCTCCAGACTCTTCACTGTTTTCATAGCCCTGAATGTTCAGCTTTCCTCACTAACTTTTGTGCCTTTTGAAGAGGAGAAGTAGCCCATCAAAAATAGTTTTTGTTGGTGGCAGCACTTAGAACATGCTAAATGTCTGTAAAATGCACACAGGTTGCCTGTTCATCCCTGGAGTTGTTACTGAGAGGAGCTGCAGCCTTGACTAAAGGTCTTAAAGTGCATGTAAGCCTTTAAGATCTCACCCTAAATGTCTCACTGAGCACTCAGTCGTCCTACTGAAATTGAAAATGAATTCAGCACATGCTGGAAGTTTTGAAGCAGTTGGTAGAGTTGAAGCCCGTTTTAGAAATATCCTGTTCTGCTTCCCCAGCAAAAGCCTTTTGATGTCTTCTTTGAAGGGCTGATTCTGGGCACAATGGCCACCAGGTATTTGAAGGAAGCAGACAGCAGTGTTTTCTAAATCTGTGCACTGTAAATAAGCCCAGTGGTTGCTTTAGCCAGCATTGTTGTGTGGCAAGCCCTGGGTTTGTGGGGCCTTTGTGAAGAGGGAATTGGATGCACAAGTTCCTCCATTGTTAGGTAACCTCAGCAACCAGCTCCTCTGACAGTGAACATGAAAGGGGCTCGTGTCTCTAGACATTGCCTTGCTGCAATTGCGTTTCTATAACAACTTGAGGAATCATTAATAAATTTGAAACACAGCTTCTCCCCCAAAGCGTTTCTTGCAGCAGAGTGGGGGCTCGTGCTGGATTTCAAAGAGAGCATCGTGTCTACAATTTATTTTCAGAGTAAAGTATATTTCTTTTTGAATCAGAATTAATCTGATACACTGAATTAAAAAATCCCTGGTGGCTCTGAAATTTGTCCAGTGGGTAGCTTGCTTAAACAAGTAATTATTTCTAACAATCTGTAAATTATTAACTCCTTTAAGATATGAAAACATTTATCAGTTGAACTCTTCTTGTAATGTTTTCCCTTCCTATGTAATTTTTCCACTTCTCCTGTATCTGGAGATCCAAAAATAACTGAAGATCTTGCAGGTTTATGCCCACTTATTTTTATTTTTAGATTTTTGTATTGCTCACCTCTTAGGATTTTTCAGAGATTGCTCCTGAGAAAATTCATTAATGATGCTTTTTTGAGATACGCATTTCATGGGATTATAAAAAGCAGCTTCTGAGCCCATTTCTTACAACCAATTTGTTCTTGGGGCTGTCAGTTAATTTGTCTGTTCCTCGGTTTCTGAAATAAAACTGAGCTTATCTTGTAATGAGGTGTTTGACAACTGTTACATAGCTAACGAGAATGAGAAAGTGTAGTCACAGAAAGAGCTTTAGAAACTCTACTAACCTGCTGCATAATGTAAATATATTACCTTTTTTTTCCAGAGGTTGTACCTCTGTGACTGCCATCCTTGGGAGAAAAAAAAAAAAAAAGCCAGCATGTAGAAAACTGTTCTAGGTTTTATTTGTAACATTGCCACCTGTAATCTCCCCAGAAAAATAGCATTGAGCTAAATGCTCAAAGAATTTATGCATATTGCAGCATCTCCTTGTTTGTGGTTTGACTTAACCAGTGAACAGATGTAGCATTATTATCATTTACAGAAGGACCTGATTTAGGGCTCTAATAAATATTGGCCGGTGCTCATACTAACCTGACTTTCAGTTAAAGTTATCCTTCCAATTTAATTTTTGAGATAATGCTGGGTCTCATAGGAAGTGCATAGGCCTCCCCAGTAATGGCAGAACTTTCCTTGGTGCAAAGGGAATGTTCTGAAGAGCTTGTAATTATGACAGAGGCTTGACCAATATTTATTTCCTGCAAGATGTACTGTGGCTTTCTTGGTGGAGGGCTGCTGAAGTGATTTACCTTCTGTGGCACCACGGCGTTGAAAGGCACCGAGCGCGGCGTCGTAAAACCAGATAAGACAGTTAATCTCCAAGTCCATTGTGGAATAACAAATGTTATTATTATGGCCTGTGCAGAGCAGCCCAGTGTGTTCCTAGAGAGCAGCCTGGATGATTCACGTGCTCCTTGTTTCCATTCTGGCTGTCTGGGATGAGCAATGGTGTGCTGGCCAGAACATGGGATTTTCACAGCTCCTCCCCTTCGTGAAAATCTGTTGTTCCACACCAGCTCTATCTGCTGTTACTTGAATGTCTCAGATCTCTGCTTTCAGAGGACAAAAATACACAGGCGTTGCTGAGTGAAGTTGAGAGGAACTCTGCTGATTCTTTTCTTAGTTCATTCAGGCTCACTATGGAAATCAGCTCAGGATGCAGAGCCCAACTCAGTCCAGTTGCATCTCTGTTGAATATAAAACACCAACTTGGAGCTGTCTCTTGTTTGCCCTATAATCTTCAGCCATTGACTCCGTTCTATGATGCCCTCAGGAGGTTATTAAGAAAGTAACTCATTATGGGAATCCAAAGTGTAGTGATAATCACTCGCCATAAACTGCATAATGGAAGGATTTTATAGATTGTTAACCTCATTTTAACATTCTTCGTTTCATCTTCTGCTTTGGGTTAATGCAAAGACATTGCAGACAGAGAAGGGATGATTGCTGCTGGATTTGTGATCTTGGATCAGGGTGGGTAGGAGTCAATGAATAGCAGCAGATGGTTCCTATTGGGCAAACAGGGTCAGGGAAATCAAATTAGTGCGTATTTGTACTCATTTTTTTGCAAATAGTAAGAGCACCAGTCATGATTTCAAGGCCTCTAGTGTGCTTTTACCAGATGCTTCCAATGAGAAATTCTTTCTTTTTCTGGCAGTAGGATTAATGCACAGTGCCTGCCCAGCACACTCTGTGTACTCCTCAGTTAATAGCATTACAAGAATCGAAAATATTGGTAGTAAATCCAATTTAGCATAAGTAAGTGCACTGTCCTTCGTGATACTGGAAAGGCTTGAGGTGGTTCACTAGAAAATACGAGACTTGGTGTATAAACATGCAAAGAACTGTCAGATCACAAAGGTTGGGTGGGGGCCAGAAGGAGAAAGAGAAGCATGGTCCTGGTGATTTGGGGAAAAAATTGACAAAAATGCAGAGGGTCATCAATCTGTATTGAAAGATGTGATTTCGTAGACTTATTTCTTGTTTAACTTGTAGGGATAAAAGATTTTTTTTATGGTATTTCACTTAAAAGTCATTACCATGGGGTTTAGTGATGGGTGAGGTCCTGAGAGTGATGAAAATACAAAAGCATTTTGCTTATCACTGCTCAGAATTTACCCTAAAGGTAAAAGACAGTAGACAGGTAGAAAACCAACGAGAATTTAAGATATTTATTGGGTTAGGTTATGGTTTTGTCATATCCACGACCTAATCTTAGAAGAGCTTCATAGAAACAAAGCTGTTACGGAGGTTTTTGAAGGTGGGCAGTGATTTAGCTTTGTTCAGGGAGAGCTGAGTCCCTGGTCCTGCAAGGTGAGAGACAGTGTAAGACAATATGCAAGGAGAGCTGTTTGCTTTTATTTTTATCATATGGGTAATGTAGCCTGACATCTTGATTGATGGGGCAGAGCTGCTGGGGACCTTGGAAGGAAGGAAAGGCAAGAAAATAAATACTTGATGTCGCAGAGATGAAGGAGCAGCAGAAGAAAGAATGCTGAGATCTGGCTTCAAGTGCTACTTACCCAGAACTGGGGGTTTCCCAAGTCTGTAGGGATATGAGCAAGGGAAATTACAACACTTGGACTCAAAACAAAAAAAAAAAAGGAAAAAAGTGATGTGCAGATTAGGTCACCTCCCAGGATGGTGAGGGGGTGCCTGGTAGGCGAAAGAAGATGTAGCAGTAGCTTTTGTTCTCTCCAAATAATACCTAGACAGAAAACATGGCAGCCCTGTTCTCCCCACTGCAGTCAATCCTCAAAGGAGCTGAAGTCCTCATTAAAACATCAAAACAATTTGTTAATTAGCCTGTCCATTCAAAAGTGCATACACGGAAATAATTGGAATACCTGGAATTTGAATTTCTGGGGAAAAGCAGATTTAGAATTTTATGTCTAAGTAAGAGCAAGCATTAAACTAGCTGCTGTTTTGAGCAAAACCATGGGAGAGCTAGGAAAATACAGATGAAGTTGATAAACCAATTCTCAAGCACTTCATTTAAGTGGAAAAGTCACCCCAGGGACTGGATGGGTCTTAGTTTTCCTCACTGTCAAGTGTGTGCTCCTTTTTGTTACCTGCAGCAGGGTCTGTCCTCACATTATTTTTCTCCTTTTAATATTTTATTATTTAGTTGCTAACAATTACTTTGATCTCAATTTTTTTCCCCACCTTGTCAGTTTGAGAAAATTAATCAAACGCCTGACAATGACCAGAACTATTAATCTTTTGTGCTTCACCGTGGACTTTTTTTTTGTATCTTCTTTTCTGAAGCTAAAACATCTTTAGCTTCAGACCCGTGTGGCTGACACATTCCCCCTCCATAAGGATTCTTTATTTTGGAAGTCCACTGAGACTTTCAAATAAATTGAGTTGACCTGTGCAGCTCTGTGTGTTTGTCTCCTGCCTGACCCTCCCCTCGTGCAGCCAGCAGACAGATTGGAGTGAATATGATTATGCAGGCAAGCAAATCCTCTGCTTATAATTGCTTTTAATCGCTGTTGCTTGACACTGGAAAGTGTCAACTCTCTATTTTTTTTTCCAGATACGTTTTTTTTCTACAGGAACTTTTGTTTGAAATGGTGATCTGGGTTGTTGAGTGACTACGCCATGACTAGATGCTGGCGGTTATAATTAGTAGCTAATTACAAGCTTTGATTGCATGTCTAACACCGCATTTATTCAGAAACAAATGCACCTTTTCTCTGGCTCAGGTGAAATGAGTAGCTCGGTGTTTTGTTATTGTGCCCTGTGATCATCCCCCCTGCACCAGGAGCTTTCCCTTTCATGTGCTATCCGTAGGAAATTTGTCTCTGTCAGCAGCATTCCCTCGCTCTGCATACCCAAGGATGTGTCTCTGTTTTATCAGGTGCTTCAGAATTAGCCTGGGTAGTGGGGGAAGTCTCAGAGGAGGAATTTGTCCAGCCATTTGGGTCAGGAATCTCTTCCCTGGGCAGGATTTTCAATCCAGCTATCACAACATTATGCAGACACTTGCAAACTGGAGACAAGGGGGATGTTTATTAATAAACTTCGCCTGTGCAAGCTGCAGATAACAAACAACAATAACGATGAGATGTCTGATACACAGCTGCCAGTAAACTGCTTTTTTTGTTTAAAAAAGATGATCTAGATACCTCCTCACAAAAAAAAAACCTCAAGGATTTTCATTTCAAAATTTATCTATGTCCTATCATCCTTAGACTTGAATCACTAGTTAAATACCTATAATTTTTTTTGTCTGTGTCACTCCTGATAGTGCTACTTGCAGGGCAGTTTTTATGTATGAAACTTGGGAAACAGTCATTTTAATGAAAAAAAAATTCTTTGCTATAAGATATAGTTTTGTTCTTTCTCTGTATAGACAATGCTGAATTATTTTTCCTTTCAAGCAGCCTCCTCTGAAGTAGAAGAAAATGTTAAGTACTTCAGCTAGCTGGAGCAAAGGCAAAGGTTGAATGGAAATCTCTGCCTTGCTGCTGCTGCCAGCGCTGCCAGTGGTTCTGATATTTCCCTGGCACTTTGTTTACTGGATGGAAATATTTCATCACTGATATCTTTTATTTCTGTTACTCACAAAGAAGAGAGTTGGACTTTGATCCCTTTTAATCATGGTTAGTAGGACTAATACAAGGAGAGTCACACTGTGGTGCTGAGCAGGCTGGTAAAGTTAGCACTTACTTTTTGAAGAAAAATGAACTTGCATATGTGAAAATGAAACTTTTTTCTCACCTTATCTTAATGTTTAATCATAGACATTGCAGCTCCCATTTTCCCTGTCTGGTGCTTAAAGTTTTGATATGATAACTCACACTGTTCTACAAACTTGAAAGCTCAAGGAAATGCCTGTAAGCACATATTAATGATAGAGTTTTCCTGGAATAAATTCACTTACATCCTTCCTAAAAGGGGAGATAAGTTTAAATTGCTAAATCTGCCCGGTTTCTCTCTGGTGCAATGTCTTCTTTATGCCTCAGAGAGAGGGAAAGGGGGAGATGTGGCTTTATTTGAACTAAAATGACTATCTAGGCAAACAGGGGTGCTTGGAGTTTTCATGTGAAGAGAAGCAGATTATCTTACTGAAATAACTTGGCTGCTACAGGGCACAAGGTTTGAAGACTTAACTAGTTGAATACTGAGCTTACAATGTTAATTTAACCTGTGTATGCTTTTGTCCTAAGCATAGTCTTGAGTTTATTTTAAGCCTTTGAATCAAGAAAGTGCTCACAAGACCTTGCCATCATCCTTGGGAGCGAGTGCATCCTCCTCATTACCACCAAGAGAGCCCCATCAGCAACATTCAGAACAGTCACAGTGCAGCTCCCAGGGATATTCAAAGCCCTGACTCTGCTGGTTCCACCTTTTATTTTCTATCCCTTGTAAGCATGATTGTTGTGAGAAGAGAAACAGAGCCATGTGGAACACCAGCTCTGGATCCTTCCATCTCTCCCAGAAGGGGAGTAGGGATGCTGCCTTCCAGGTTCCTGGGGCACCACATGTGCCTCAATCGTGCTGTTCCTGGTGGAAATGTTTCCAAGAAGGGAGCTGCCTTTGTTCCCACTTCAGGCTTCCACTAAGGCAATTTGTGTAAATTGGGGTTGTTTTCAGCATGGTGAGGTATTAGCTGTAATCTGGGTAAAAGCCATTTAACTTTGGAACCAGCATTGGGAATACAGGATTTATTTGACTGGGAACCATCGTTATTTTCAGTGTTTGTAGAGTAAAATAAACCTAAAAAATGCTGGTTATCTTTATTTCTTGCCACTGTGTTACAAACAGTGGTGCTCTCAGCACTACACGTGTTTGAAAGTTCAAAGGCTGTTTCACATTAAACAGCTTTATTCTCTGAAAATGTATTCTTGTACCATTACTGGAATCTCAGACCTCCCTGCTTGGTCATAAGTCCTTTAAGCTTCCATCACCTCTTTGCAACGATGCTTTTAATGAGACTCTGCAGTTCACATCTGGCTTTTACTACTGTGGATGTGTGACAGAATACAAAGGGTTCCTTGTTTGAAAATGAAGTCCTGAGGCTTGTAAGAAAGCAGTAGGAGTTGAAAGTGACTCTAAACAAAATCCATTTTAAATAGATTCCAGTCTATAAGGGTGTTTCTTGTATATCAAAGGCCTTCATTTCTTGTTTATTATAGGTAAAAACTGCATAGGCCATTGCTCACTATTGTTTTGTCTTTATTTCACTATATTAATGCTTGGTTACTTTAGGGCAGCATCTATATTCAGTAAATCTATTTATCTTTATCCATAAAGAGCCAGTGGATGTGCAGTCTCTGTTCAGGTAAGTATCTCCGTGTTTACACAGCACCAAATATTGTTGTCCTTTGCTGACAGACAGCAGATAATATTTGCAGTGGGAACAGAACAACCTCCTGTCCTGTGGGCAGACCCCTCAGAAAAGGGTTGTGTCCACTGGAAAGCTCCCAGGCACTGCCAGAAAGGAGGCAGAGAGGGGCAGCTCCAGAAGGGGTTTCCTGGCTGGTGGATCCAAGCAGTTGGAAGAGCCCTTGCTAATCCTGCAAGCCAGAACCTCTCGTGTTTTGGAAATGGGGAGAGAGCAGGCATTGGAGAGAGCAGTTTTTCTCTGTGGAGTGACTCCAGTGATGCTCAGGAGCTCTGAGGAGTGTTAGGATCTCTTGTGCTGCCCAACAGAAGGTGCCTGCACGAAGCTCCTCTTGCAGAGTGCAGAAATACCTCAACTTCAGGCATGGTAATTTTTTATAAGCTGGTAGCCTTGCAGAGTTCCACCATGTGGTGTGGCAGATACCTGGGGCAAGCCAGGGGAGTCAGGAAGCCTGGGGTGGCTGCAGGATTGCTCTGTGTGCTCTGTGTTGGTGAGTTCTTTTTGCTTTGCTGTGTTGGTGAGTTCTTTTTGCTTTGCTATGCTGTTGTTTTTCACCTCCTACCGCTCCTCTCTGGTTTGTTTGAACTAATTCAGGATGGGGACAGTTCCTCACTGCTGCCTGCTCTCTGCTGTGTTCACTTGGAATTTCCCTCAGACTCTGTTGCTATTTTTTTATTTAGCTAATTTAGCCACTCTCCTCCTGGTACCTGAGCTAACATAACAGAAAGTGTGTGGGAAGTGCTGGAAATGGCAATTTGCTGTGCCATGTAGACCCCTTGCTTGCTTTTGTGCTGGTTCTTACAGCTGAGACCTCTAAATGATACCATATTTTTGGTGGTTTCATGCAGGCTGATAAAGTCATGTTGTGTCTTTCTGTACTTCCCTTTGGTCTCTAATTTGGCTTATTTCTCATCATTACTTATTTCATACAAAGAAATAAAAAGTGATTGAAATTAATGGCATGTGTAAAGCCATGAGAATATGGTATTAAAGAAACGATACTTCAGGGAAAATAGAAAATTCGTTATTGTGAAGTTGTGTACAATTCTACCCAGAGTATATTGAAAAGCATAAATGATGAAGCTAATCCCAGCCCAAGGTTTGAAGAAAATAACTTTTAAAAAAATGATTTTAAGGAATATTGATGTTAACCTCCTCAAGGATTTCACAAAAAAGGTTCATCTCAAGCAGATAAGCTCTGGTGGCTGATGCTACCTCCATGAGATGCAGTAATGAGGTGAAAAAAACAACCTCTTGATTGGGGCACACACGTGCACTAGTTTTGGTTAAGATAATTTCTGAAGCTGGAAACCAAACAAACAGTGTAGGGGAGAACATGCTATGACAAAAGGTACACCTTCAGAGATGGATTTAGTCAAAAGGTGGCCCACAGAGCTTTTCTGTCACTGCTGGGGGTGCCAGGAATGCTGGAGTCTCTCTTGGCTCGCTCTGCTCAGCTGAAGCCTTTGCTTTGCTTTGCTTTGTTTGCAGTGTGGGGCCGATGAGGGCCCTGCTTGCTGCTGGTATTCCAAGGAACATCTGTGAGGGAGCTGATGAGGTTTTTGGGGCAGGGAAGGTGCACTGCACCTGCACAGACTTCAAAATTCCTCTCAAGCATAAACAGCTGCTCTGTGATTCAGCGCAGAGTAATGAAGAAACAATTTGTAGACGGACTCGAACGAAGCCTGGACGAGTGAGCTTCATTGCAAAATTTCTGTGCTCCTGTTTTTCACCTGCAGACCACTGATGGGCACGATTTGTAGGTCAGGGTGTGAGTTTTGCTTGGCAGCTTGTTCCTGGTGTGCTTGGCTGGGCTGTGGCCCTGCCAGCCAGCGCTGCTGCCAGCCTGACCTTGGCAGGGCTGGCAGTCTCCAACCCAGCCCCATCTGTGAGAGAAAGGTCTGGGAAGTCTCTCTGTGCCCACAAATGCTTACTCTGCTCATCCTTGCTTTCCTGATACATGACAGATGAGGTCCTGCAATGTTGTTTTCTTGGAAATTACATCGTGTTTCTTTTTTCCTCCTTAGAGGTTGGTTTATTTTTTGTATTTCTTGCCAGGAACGGAAATTTAGAAGACTTGGTTTTCTAGAGCCAAAGCAATCCCTGTGGTTTGGCATCTGAATCTATTCCAAAGCAAGAAAGGTCTACCCTCCCCTTTGGGTTTGGTCAGAATATTACAAGATATTTCAATCCAGATAGAGAAAAATATTGTAAGAATAGTTAATTCGAGCAGATTTTTACAATTGCAGCTTGCCCTATTCTTCTGGTGCAAGTATGGATTTTATTATGTAGATCTTTTTTTTTTTTTTTTGGGTAATAAATGTCAGAGACTTCCAGTATGTATTAAATTTTGTACTGCATTGGTATATTTATCAGGCAGCATGAGGTGCCAAGGAAACATTTCCATCCTTTGTGGTATCTCTGCTCCTGTTGTGCCATATCCTGTAGCATTGGTGTTCTCAGGGACTGTGGTGGTGCATAGGCTTTGTACAAAATACTGCTCACTGTGAGCGAGGTTAGTGTAATCTGTCCTTAAAATTCAAGATAAGGAGTTGCAGCACCTCCAGGTCCTGAATAGTTGCTTTTGTAGCCCACAGCATGATGAGAAATGGAGCCGAGCAATTGAATGTAGGAAAGATCACCAAGGTCTCAGGGAAACAAATACTAGGAAAAATACTGTGCTGAACAAGCAGAAGCCTTTACATTGAACAGACACCAGGAACTTTATCTTCTGGGGGCAGGTTTTGTGATCTTTGACTGGTTATCTGCTCCAGAAGCAGAGAATACTCCGGCCAGGAAGGTTTCTTTTCCCTTCGTTCAGTCTCTCATTATGTGGCCTGATTTTTGCCTGTTTAACCTTTCATGCTCACACAAGGTTAGAGCTTCGAGGATATTTTTTTGCTGTTGCCACAAAAGCTGCTGCATGAGGGAGGTGCAGAATGCAGCTTCATCTGCTGCAGCTCCTCACTTAATCCAAGCTGCCGCGGAGGCACCGGAATTGCAGGGCGGGATGCCAAATTGTTTTTGTCTGCCTCTTCTCTCAGGGCTGAGCTACAGGCATCACGACACTCATGGTTTGTAAATGACATCCCCTGACCACCTCCTGTCTGAGCACGTGGCAGCTCCATTGTAGAAACTGGGTCACAAATGAGAGAAACTGAGGCACGTTGTCGTTCAGCGTTTGTGGGATGTAGGACTTGGTGAAAAGAGCAATAATTAAGCCAAATTTCCCTATCTTCTGTTATTTTTGTAACTCCTGTGTGCTGGTTTATGCAGGGTTTAACCCTTGCCATCCAGGGGTATCTATTTGGATGGCAACTTGCTGCCCTTCCTGCAGGACACGGAGCTCCTGGAGCCTGGCTTTTCAGAAACGCCAGCACCCAAATCATCTGCGAAGTCGTTTGGGGTGTGTGAGCTTGACAGCTTTGAAAATGAGACTTTTGGGTTGTAAAATGAGACTTTTGGGTTGTAAAATACAACTTTTGGGTTGTTCACAGCCTTCAAAGTTAAGTCGTAGGATGGGTCAGGTCAGAAGGGACCACAGCGGGTCACTGGTGCCACCTCCCTGCTCATGCAGGCTTGTCCCAGAGCACAGGGCACAGGATTGTGTCCAGATGGCTCTGGAAAATCTCCAGTGAGGGACACTCCACACCCTCTCCAAGAAAACTATCTCAGCTCTAGGAAAGTAGTTTTTCATTTACTGGTGCTGTGGCAGTGGTAAATAACCAAGTGTTCAGTGCTTTGGTTGGAGTCAAGTGCAGCGGGGCATAAATGAGACCTTAAAGCAAATCTGTCCAAAGCTAAAAGCTGAAATAAAAGTTCCTCCCCCTCCAGATTAATGGCACCATAAATTGAAACAAACCTGCAATGTGCATCCAGGTCAGGGCTTCTTTACTCCTCCTGTCTTCAGTGTGAGCCAAATACTCTCAAGTCTTTCCACTGCTGCTTTGGGAATAGATCAGGCTCTAATTGTCCCTGTAATGAAAAGTTGACCTCTTGAATGATTATTTTTCTTTTACTGAATTAATTTCTTTTTGTGTTTGAACAGAGAAGAGATTTTGGATGTCACTAAAGTTGACTCTGTTAAATAAGGCAGACTGATATTTTAAAATATCAGTGATTATTCTTCTCTTGCACTGGTTTTTGGTGTCCCCTGTAGGAACATTCTGGCACCATCATGAGTGGAAATCAGTGGAGTCTTTCCATTCACCCCTAACCAAGGTCATACAAAAAATAAATACAAGAGAATATATTAGAAATAAATAGAATTTGTCATGAAGCTTAATAAGGATGAGCTATACCTTCAGATACTTTTATCCATTCTATAACACCTTGATAAAACTATTGGCTACAAGGAAACTAAAACATTTTTTGTCTGTTCCAGCCATCCTTTTTCTAAAAATGAAGCATCTTAGATTGGGATTTTTGGTAAACCCTGACATCATGAAAAACTTCTGTGTTAATGAATGTATAGTTTTTATAAATGAAAAAATTTTGATTAATTATAAGTTAGCATTAGAAAAACACTCAAGATGAAATGTTTTATGAATAACAGACCTCTATTGTGACTGTGTGACACCTTAATACTTTAGGTAATATTGCTTTCATTGAGAATTCCAGGAAGCTGTGACCCATATATGTCTTCTCTGAATTTTTGTATCCAAGGAGGATTTAGAGGTCACCCACTTCCTTGGAATATCTTCTCTTTAGCTAAATCACAAGCATTGTTCTTTGAAAAGAACTGGAGCAGTAATGAGATGCTGCCTTCTTTCCAAAGAAATATGGAGCCTAGAAAGAAACTCTGTGGGGAAACCAAATGCAACCATCTAATATTCTATGAAGAATTATTTTTCCTCTAGGGTTACTATTTCATGTTTTTATTCTAATAGATCTTGTTAAACAATGAGGCAGGTAACTCTGTCCTTACTTTTAATGACTGCTTTCAAAAAAGTGCAGCTGTTCATCAAGTTAACTGCTTAATTATAGTTCCCTAGGCCATTTACAAATACGCCCAGAAACAGTCTATCAGAATAGAGATTAATTGGAGTCTTTTTGTTGTCTGGGGAAAGTTTGAAGTAATTTGGTTGTATAGAGAGAATTTCAGAAAGTTTTCTCGATTTTTCCCTGGTTTTATGAGTGAGCTCACAGGTGAGGTGTCAGGGACTTGTGTTGGGGTTGTCATGTGTGACAATTTTTTTTCCAGCTCTAGACAGTCTGTCACTGTTTCTAAAACTATACCTTTGTTGAGGAGCTGATCCAAAGTCTGTATCTCAGACTTTCAATCAACTCATGGCTGTGTGTTGGCTTCCTGCTGTGACTCAGAGGACCAAAAGAGCTTCCACTCCAGTGATCAACAGGCTCTGATAATAAGGCAGAATGAAGAGACTGTGATTTTTCTTTGAACACCTAGCAAAAGTTGCTTCATTAAACCATCATCAGTGCAAAAAATATCTGTTCAAATAGGCAGTGCCTACCTGCTAAGAGGTTGGCATCCTGAACAACGTTTTATATTTGATGTATATTCTGCTTTTCATCAGTGCCTGTGGGCTTTATGAAGTGTTTATGAACTTCTTTGCTCCTCTCCTTATGAAAGTGCATTAACCTGCAGGCTGGAGTTCCTCAGTCATTACACCACATGCCAGTAGCTTTAGAGAAAACTGAAAGAGAACTTAAAAAGTATTATTCTCCTCCTTTGGTGGTGTATGAAGGTCCTGATCATGCTCGGGCTCCTGTTTTGCTGAGCAGTATAAAGCTACCTAACAGGAAGATAATTTATTTCCCAGATATAATAACAAGATAAATATAAACTTAACAATAACAGGTGGAGGCAGCAGATTGAGAGAGCACAAGTTAATGATGATGTGGCTATAATTAAAGTATTAGCAGTGGTTATTTTACAACAGCTGCTTTGTTGTCTGGAACAACCTCTCCAGCTAAAGTAACAATGATGCAGGTGAGAATGTAGCTTCTAATGAAAAAACTCCAAAAGGCATTGCCATCTTGTCATTAATGCCAACCTATGCACTCATTACTGATTTATAACAATTACTGGACCTCTTCAAAATCTGGTCCAGAAAATTGATCTTATCACAACCACAGAGCATTTAATGTTGTAGTGAGATGGGGATTTGCTCCTCCTCCATGCTACTTTTGGCATGTATTTTTTAAAAACTACTTAAAAAAAATTAAATACTTGTTCTTTGGAGAGAAATATTATTAAGGTTGAAATAATTGTTTTAAGAGTTGTACCTTCTCAGCCACATTCTTACAGTCTCTCCTTTTAAAAATTGATGGAGAGACCAAGGGAATTCCCATATCTGTGAACCCTCACAAACAACAAGGGCAAGGTGATGCTAAAAGACAGACATCCACTTCATTTCTTGAAAAGCTTGGAGATATGAGGCCTGATGGGCAAGAAAACCAAGCCCAATAGTACAGTGAGAAATGTTCCTACAGGTGTGTTCCAGCATCTCAGTTTTGGCCAGAATTATGTCACTTATAAGGGGTTGTTTTCCATTGAAGTAAATCAGCCAAAGAAAGTTAGGGCTCCTGTGGCCATAAAAACAGGAGCAGCTCTGAGGGAAGTTCCCTCTTTGACAGAGACTGACATGAACTGGATTTTCTTCCTGGTCATGCAAAAGCCACAGTAATGTTTTGGTTTAGATTCCAAAAGGTAGCAGGTGTAGGCAGCTCAGGATGAGGAACACAGGACATGAGGGAGGTGAGGTCCAAGGTGCTCTTTCACTGTTGTGGTGAAAATATCTGAAAATATCTGGCATAAAGTTGTGACATACAAAATGTTTTTTATTGTAGTCCTTGCCCTCATTAAGCTCTGTCTATGAAGCTGATATCTTGCCATCAAGAAGGCAAGAGATCTTTCAGTGTGAAAAGCACAGAATCTTGTGAAAGCTGGGAGTCTGTTCCCACCAGGAGGGAAAGGCTTCAGTCCTCAACCCCATGGATTTGCATGTAATAAATGATTGGAACAAACATATAATGAGTAACTGAAATATCCATCATATCCCATCCTAAAATAGTGACAACTACCAACCTGAGCTAGTGGAGGAGGTTGGAGTGAGATGATCTTTCAGATTCCTCCCAACCCCAGCCATTCTGTGATTCCATAATTCCTGGAGCAGTATAGGGAAGGTAGAGTTGTGATTTACACTCTCCTGTAGTTTTTGCTTTGCTTCAAAGCAGTGCTGCCACAGGGATGTGCTGAAGGTGAGCTGGAGAAACTCCTGGCATCAGTCCGAGCCAGTGGAGTCAGCAAGTGCTCATTAATCATCCTGACCTGCTCAGTCCTTGTAACTCTTCTGTGGCTTCCAGTGCTCTGAGCTGCACCTTGTCCCTCTGCAAATGGAGTTAAAGAAGCAGCTGTTCACTGAGAACTATTTCCTGGGAGAAGAAATATCTTGTGTAGAAATAATTTTTTTTTCAGCACACTAGAAAAATACTATATTCAGGTCAACAATTCATTGGGAGAAAATTCTTGAAAAGGCAGTCTCCTTGGCTTTGAGTGATGCAGCTTTGCAACCACAACGTTCTGCAGTGTAAGCTTGCAGGACCTCAGAGGTGTTGGCTTTGCTCAGCACATCACATGTATTAATAATTAAAGTTGGATTTCAAGGGACAACTGGGCTTTGATATGCAACTCCTCTGCCTCCTCCCTCTTCTGTTCATTAGGGACCTTAGGAGTGAGAGAGGCAAAGGGAGAGGTTTTCATTCCACTTTTGCTTTCCACAGTGAAAGGGCGGTTTTTGAACTGCAGTAGCAAATTTATTTTTTCATTGGTCTTGCTGATTGGATTAGCAATACTGCTGGCTTTATTACCCCTGATTAAAGTCAGGGCACTGGGGATCTGACAAATGAATTCTGTCTGTAGTTCACCCAGCACACACTGTTTAATCCTGTTGATTGCAAGGCTTACCAAAATTGTTTAGTCACAAAGCTGGTTCTGTAAGTTGGCGAGGAGAAAAAAGGTAAATAAAAGATGACTCAGGAGGAAATGTGTTTGCAAATTATATAGACTTATATAAGCTCTACTGAAAGTCCAGAAAATCAGAGTGTTAAAAAGTTAGAGCTCTGGGAGACCTTTCAGTCGTCTGGTCTATGCCTGTGCTGATGCTGGATTATTTTCTGTGCTGTACATCTTTTAAACATTACAGGAGGGAGATAACGTCTGAGTACTCTGCTCATGAAAATTACTCAGTGGTGAAACAAAAATAAGAGCAGTGTGTATTTCACTGTTCTCTGTGTTCCTTGGACCTCAGATCTCCTAATTGTGGAGCAATGATTAAATTATTTTGCTTCCATAAACATTTTTTTTTTCCTTCGTAAGACTGAATACAGTAATGGCTCTTTGCTAACAGTACTAGTGGTAGACAAATTAGTAAGCTTCTATTTTTGGTTATAATTATCTATGGGGTTTGTGGCTTTCATTGTTCTCTAAATGCCTTATGTCTGCAGTCCTCAATTTCTGCCATAGTTCTCAGGCTGCAGCCCTGCTTGTTTCCCACCTTGTGCTGTCAAGCAATTAGGCAGAATGCAGCCAGATTTTGTGGTGATCCTTTTGCACTGCCAAGGTTTTTGCAGTGCACTGGCTCAGCCTGGCTGGCTGGTCCCTGCTCCTGGCTTCTCCTGCTCTTTCACTGCAAGAGAGTCTGGTTTGGTGGAGTTTTGCAGAGTTTAGTTTTGCCAGCCCTTGGGAATCATGAGAAGGAAAGACAGGTCCAAGCAGGGACAGAAGCCTAAAAGCTGCACTGAGCAGTTAGATGCTGAGAGTGCAAGTTGTGCAGCAGGGAGGATGTATTCCATGACCTCTTAAGAAAAAGCCTGGTCTTAAAATAGCTTGCCAAAGCCTAGAGGGATATGATGAGATTCACCTTAAAAAGTGAAGTTTGAAGTCCCTGTCATTCTGCAAGTGAAGGTCATGGCTGGTCATTCCTGCATGGAGTGTGTTTGTGCTCCTGGAGTGAAAACTGGAAGGTGCATGGGAGCTTTTAAAGTCTTGGTTGTTGGCCCTGCTCAGGATTGAGAGTTGGCCTTGACTTTTCAGTGTTGCTGCTTAATTCAGTGCAGTAACATTGGAAATCTTCTGTTAGAAAACACTAAATTAGCTTTTGACTGTAAATGGAGGTTATATAAATGAGACGTGATAAATCAAAGCCCTTTTTTTTTAAGGGTGTAATTTGTACTGAATAATCTTGGAATGAGTTTTGTGGATTTGGAAGCTGAATATTACAATTTCAATGTGGCAGAAATATGTTTTGGTGAGAATTAATTCCTGAGTAACAGAATTGTGTTTGTCTACTCAGCCTCTCTCCTCTCCAAGGCAGCATCTGGCTTGTTCTCCTTCCCAATTTTACATTTGGATAAAGTCCGAATGAGAAAACTCTGGGCTGTACTGCAGATCCCCAAGTAACTCAGGGAACCCAGTCCTGCTGCAGTCCTTCCCTAGCTCTCTGCTGGAACAGGCCATGGGAAGTCTCTGAGCACACAAAGAGAGAGATGATGTGTTTGTCTTTCTAATATTCCTGACTTTTCAGTGAGAAAGAATATGCAGAATCACAGAAACATTAAGGTTGGAAAAGACATCTGAAAACCACTGATTCCAACCTTATGTATTTATAATTTGTTGCGTAGTTCGGCCAGATGTGCAGACCAAAAATCCCAGTTTGGGATTTTGGATCTTGGAAATCCAGGAGAGTTTTAAGTTCAGCAGCTTCTCTTGGTGTTTGGATTCGTGTTGTGCTGAGGGAACAGGTTCTTCTGCCCCTCGCTGTGTCCTCCCCAGGTGAGAGTTGTGTGAAAGCTGGTAGGAATGAGCTGCCTCTGCTTCCTCAGCAGCTCCTGCCTGCTTCATAATGCTGCAATAACAAAGCAGGAGAGCTGGGAGCATCTCTGCTCCTGTTCAGGTGGGTGGTGATGTTTTCCAGCAAGGTTGTTTTCACCACTGCCTTGTTATCCTTCTCCCGTTGCTTCTCCCTGTCATGTTCGGGGGCTTGGCTTCTGTATTTTTGTTAATAAATTGAAAATACACAGTGGCATTCAAATCTTGTTAAATGATGTTTGGGTTGCCTCATAAAACAAGATAATTGTGCAATCACAAAATGGTTTAAACATCTGATTTGGATTAGAAACAAAAACGCTGTGTAATTGCTCTCTGAAACTTGTAACTCACATGAAATGGATGTTATCAGGCAGATGTTCTTTATTCACCAGCACACTCGGAGTCTCGGGCTCTTAAGTGCCAGGATAAGTGAAACATGCTTAATTAGCTCAATAGCTGTGGCTAATCCTTCTGCCCAGCCTCTGCTTCCAGGTACAGCTCTGCAGTGGCTCCTGAGGATCTCACCAGGCACTGGGTGATGCTATGCCAGTGCCCTGAGCCTGGGCTGCAGGACAGAAAAAGTGGCAAAAGTTTGGGAACAGCACCTCTTACAACTGTCCCCTGAAAATGGAGCATTTAGTGATAAATAGGCTCTAAAATGGTATCAATGTGTAAAACAGCTCATACCTTGCCATGGAGGTACCTTAGATGGAAACCTCTGAACAACACAGTAGAGATTTTAAAATCTGAATTATTTCAGGAGTTAAACTTTAAAACCGAGCTTAATTGTTTGCTGTCCCAAAATTAAAACCACTCGTTTTCATGCATGCTTTCTCTTAGGTTTTGGAGCTGTTTGCATATTCTGAAGTCAATTTTAAGTAACAATTCGTAGGGAAGGGCCACAAACCTCCCAGGTGAATTCCACCTCTTCCACCAATCCAGGAGCAAATTCCAAAGAAACTTTAGCCTGGAAGTAGCATGTGAGGGAGCTGTTGACAGGTCTGAAAGGATCATCCTGATAAAGTACAGTTCCAGCAGTCCTGAAATCTCTCTTCTGAGAGATTCTTAAGTGCTTGCAAGTTCTCAGGACTGTGGAGTAGGAAGTTAAAAATGACTGGAAAAAATATTTGCTAACCAGAGTAATTTTGGGATTTCTGCTGCATGCTAGTGGCTTTCCCCTTGTCCTGTTACATGTCCTGTTGTTGCCAGGTCTTCAAGTCTTTCTTTAAGCCCAGGATGATGCAGAAATTGCTTTTTAAGGTAGTTTGAGCAGAGATTGTGTCTTTCTGTGTTGAGCAAAGGCCAAACCTTGGACGTGAAAGAATAGTGGTAGGTTTTAAATCCAAAACTTGGTTCTCATTGCCCTTTAATGCTGTGTTAACCAGCTAAGACTGGGATGGTTAATTTGTCTGGCTAAATTTCCCTTGAGGATTCAAATTAGACCCTTCTCCCAGCTCTCTGTTGCTGATTGCTGGCAGATTTTTCCTTCTATCCTTTTGTCACTAATGTGAGAAGAAATTAATATCCTCAAACATAAACTCTTTTTATTGCATAGGTGGGACCATATTCTTTCAAGTTCATTTTCTTTGTGGTACCTCAGCTCCTAAAGGCCTCATACCTGAGGAGGCAGCAATGGTGCCTGAGGTTTACATTACTCATCATTCTGAATAAAACACAGGCCTGAGCTGGAGATAAGAGGAGCTGGAGATGCACTGAAGCAGCACAAAGGGTGCACGTAGACATCTCTGTCTTCTGCAGAGAAGCTTCCAGGAATCCTTCTTCCTCCAGGAGAACTATAAAATCCCGTTGCTGAATTAATTAATTGCTAGGAAAGGGAAGTTTAGGTCATAAAAGCAAATTAAAACCATAACCACCATACCACAAAGCACCTTCTAATTTTATCGGAAACACTGATCATACTTAGAAGCATTTATGGGATCATTTTTCAAGTAAAATTACGACAAACAGAGAAAAGAAGCCAAAGGCTTCCAAACTAATTTTAGGAGACTAAAACAATGAGCAGATCCCAAGGTGCAGCATGAGACTGTAAAGGGATTTTAACTTGTGTAGTTGACAGTCTGAGAATCCATGTGCAGTCATCCTGAAATATTGTTAAATTAACTTAAAGTTGCCTCATGACAAAAATTGATTTTTTTTTCCTCCTTATCAGACTTTTCTTTCCTACAGGAATAAAAAAGCCAGTATCATATTTGTTGCATTTAAAGTGTGCCTAGGCACCTTGAAATCTAGTCCGTGGATTAAAATGAACTAGGGATGGACACGAGTTTATTTCTGATCAAAACTGAACTTGCCAGCTGAAATTTTGGTGGCTTTTTAGGGGTCTGCTCTGGCTGTGCTGGACAAGTCTGTTGAAGACAGCTGGGGCTGTCCAACAGGAATGTTGGACTCCTGGTTCCCATTAACCTGCACAGGATCTCTGACACGGGCACTCAGGAGATCATGGAAATACAGCATTGCCTTGCAGGACCTGCCTAATTAAAAAAATATATAAAAATACCCTGTGCACTTGTACTGGCCTAAAGGGGGGATTTAACCTTTCCAGCACATTTGGGTTTACCTGGCAGTAAAATTGGGCCAAATGTTAGAAATGCCCCGTGTTTGTGGCTGTCACAGCTGCAGGCTCAGGAGGTGGGAGCTGTGGGGTGTCTGTCCCTCGGCACCTGGAGCGGGGCTGGTTTGCTTTAACATTCCTCACTGGCAGAAGATGAATTTCCTGCATGTGAAGCTCACCGCTGGAATCAGGCTGCAAAACAGGAAGGTGGTTATGAATCTGTAGCAGCTGGAGGACTAGATAATTTTGCAGCTAATTTTTCTGAGGTTTTTAGTGCCTGATTGATTGCCTTAGAGAGAACTTAGAATTAAAGTTTAGTTTAAGCCACTCTGCTGGTTCCTTTAACACATTGTCTTCCTTTGGGGTGGAAGAGGAGCAACTGACTTTGAGCACAGAGCCTGATGTACTTAAGTTTGTGTAAGTTGAGAATTCTGAGGTTTGTGCAGTAAACTGTAAATTTACATATCAGTATTTAAAACTCCTCCATCCAGAAGCTGTTTCTAACTTGTTAATAAGAGTAGGAAGGATTCAGGAAGTAATTTTGATAGTCATATTGTGTGCTGTGATAAGGGAGTTACACTAATGAGGGCTGACTGAGATTCACTGATCTTGGAAAAGGTAGAATTGCTAATTGTTTCATCGGAGAGAAGATTAAACCACTTAAGGGAGAATGTTGGTTGGTGTGGTGAGAGCAGCGTTCATGGGATCACGTTATAGGGGAACTCAGCATCCCACCTGGAGGGTGGAGGGGGTTGAGAATGTGCTAAGTGGGAGAAGAGCAAAACAAGCAGCTGGTATTTGCTAAAGTAAGTAGTAACAGAAATGAGGCTGTAGGGCCTGGGAGGAGTTGAAAGCACGAACTGTTATTGGGGTTCCTGACACATGGGGAGAGCATGGGGAGCTCGGAATGGGCACAGTGTGCAGGTGTCTGGCAGCAGCCAGGGAAGGTGTGGAATTTGAGACTTCACTGTAGGTAAAACAATAAAGGAAGTGTTCCAACAAGGAAACATTCAGCAGCATGGGAGAGTCTGAAATGAGGGAATGTGGGATGGTCCCAGGGCTTGTGCTCACTGGGTTCTCTTTCCCCTGGGAGCCCTCTCCTGCTGCAATGGGAAGATTTGTGTTTCCTTACCTCACAGGAGAGCACTGACAGGAAATTAAGAGATTCTCAGGAAATAACATAGACCTAGGACTGGAAGAAAGCTCCTGGGCCACTGACTGGATTTCCAGCTAGAGTGAGCAGATGTGTCTTATTAATCCCTCTATAAACTTGTTAAGCAATTGCTTTAAAAACCTTATGTTCCACTATTTGTGTCTTCCTTTCAGACCTTACTGTCATTAAATATTTTTTTCATTGCTGTTGCTGTTAAACCATCTGGCAGTGGATGCAGATTTCTAGTTTTTCTAAGGTTTTCTTCAATTTCTCCTGTTGGGTTTGGGGTTCTTGGTTTAGTACCAGATGTAACTCCAAAGAAATGAGGAGTTGAGGGGCTAAACCACCATTAATGCTTTTATTTTATGACACATCTGCAGGCAACACTCATTTGAACCATAGACTGAACCTTGACTGTCGAGATGGAAATTTTGCATTTTCATATGTGTTTAGTTAAAACACAATTCAGAGCAAAAAAATATTTTTGAGTCTTGTACTTGTCAAGTCTCTGCTTTCTTTTCAGGAAATTTAGTCTAATAAATAAATCTTGGAAGGGCAGCAATAGGAGAGGTGAATCACAGGATATCAGGTTGGAAGGAGACCGCAAGAACCATGTGATCCAAATTTCCTGGCAAAATGCTGTGGTGATCATTAACAGGAATATCAAATGTGAGCAACTACAACATTAGGCAGGGGAGAAGAAAAAGTGATGCAGAACAAGGATGAAATTATGTTTGAAGATGGTATTTTTGGTTGCTATGACATTTCATTTAAAGGACATGCTGCAGTAGGTGAAGTGCAAAATATTTTTTTTTTAAATGCAGGCAAAACTCTTGATTCCTTTGCACAACATTCATGGACACAAGGTACAACTTTTCATGGGGTGTTTTGCTGTCTATTTAAATGTAACTAAACCACAGTGCATCAGCTCTGGTTTTCAGAAAGCAGATTTGTGACGTGAATGAAACACTCCTTGGTACTGCATCACTTTGTTGTACCTTAAGTCCAATCATATTTGTCTATGGAAAGAGGAAAGATTAGCTGTGGTAGAAGACCTTAGGTTTTTTACCCTGTTCGGGCTTGAGTGCAGTTCTTTCCCCTCCTTTTCTTTCTGTGGTTCAAGAGGAAGCAGAAATGGCTGCTGGTCTCATCCCAATTCCCACCTCATCTTTTAACTGGCTGTTTTATCCAAGTTCATTTTTCCTTGGGTTGGTGAAGGTCACGCTCCTCTCTGATGTCATTAACTGCATGACACTTCTTATAAGCCTTCATTTCTGTAATAAATCTCAGAAATGCCAGCTGGAATGTGGGCTAGAGTCCTTTTGCTGTCCTCCTGTGTTTGCATGTTTGTTTTGTGGGGACTGTAATTATGCTATTTTCTTTGCTTACAAGGTCAAGGTGTGACCCCTATTTCCACCTTGCCATCCTGGTTGGAATTGCAGCTCCAGCAGTTAATGTCGACATCAGATATATCTGCTTCCCCTCCAACAGCTGTGAGAGCAGACAAGTCAACTGAACACTGAGATCAAGTTCTGTTGATGCCACTTTTTCTTCAGGCCCTTTGAGTCACTCTACAGACAAACATTTCCATCCCAGTTATTCGTATGTGGTTTTTTTACTTGTATTTGTATTCCATTTTGATACACTTATTTGAGGCAGAATTGGCTATAAGTGTAACTCCACACCAGAAAAAAATAGTATTTTTTTGCTCCAGGTTGCATCAGTAGCTTAAGTATCCTGTCTGCCACTTGGATTTTGGATCCCCCTGTCCAAACTAACTTGCAGACTGACACCAGACTTCCAAGAAAGTCTTGGTGTGAGCCACGCTGCCTCCACCCTGGAGCTGTGAGCTGTGCAGCTGCGCTGATCCTCAGTATTTACAAAATGATCAGTGTGAAAGAAGAGACATCCCTGTGGCAGCTGCTGCTGTTCTGGGTTCCTGGCCAGGATGGCAGCAGAAGAGCACATCAGCATCCTTGGTGCCATACGGCTTGAGACTGCTGTGTCGCACACCATGTGGAAGATGAGAGAGAATCATTTCAGCTGAGTGTTTAGGGAAGGCTGCTGGGTATTTTAGGTGCCTCTGTGTCCTCATCTTGACCCTTTCTCTGCAGTGTGTCTGCTTAGTTAAATCTTGTCAGCGTGAAGGTTTGCGACACGTACTTTTCCTTATATCGGATAAATTAGTCTTGTGAGACTATTACTCCAGTGATTGATTTCACCCTGTGTCTCCCTTTCACCATCTCTCCTTCCTGTTGTGTGAGCAGCCTTTACATCCTGACATCCCCTTTAAGTGTCTTCACAAATGACTGAATTAACTTTCTTTTGTGAGTCTTATCGTGTGTGTTAGACAAGGCTGCTGTTGTTGGTGGAGCTGCTTTCTAGTTAAGCACTTGTATTTGATATCAAAGGCCCCTTTTTAAATGCAAACAAAACATATTCTGCCAAAATGAAAACAAAGCCTGTTAAGCAAAGACCAGGCACACAGGGCTTGCCTGATGTTCAGAAGTTATTTTTTTTTCTGCTGTGAATTCCTCTCAAAGCCTAGAATCCACGAAAGTAAAAAAAGAGCCTTGATTCACTTCTCGTGCCCTTGGGGAATATGGATGGCAAAAAGATTTAAAATTCTGATCCAGCTGCTGCAGAAACATGGCATCTGAGATAAGTTATTTTCACTCCATAGCAGCAAGTGAACTTTTACACTGAAGTTACTCCTTTTGAACTTGTGAGGGGTGGGTACCACAAGTGTCTCGAGCCACCAGCACCGAGCAAACCCCGTCCTCAGTGCTGTCTCCTTCCTGGCTCGGGCTCATCCCAGCAGCTGTCAGACTGCTGCCTGTCCTCTGCTATTGATCACTTGACTGGAAAATGAGAAGATAATTAAGAGTCTGCAATTTAATAGGGCATTGTTTAAAAAACAAGGCAAGGGCCTAGATGGAAAGGATTCCTGGTGGAAATCACCTGGAAATTGCATGTTTCACTTAACTGCAGATTTGCCTCATAAATCTTAACAGTTCTGTTCCATATTGAGTGAATTTAGTGTCAGCAAATTTTAAAACTCTGTCTAAAGTGTCTAATGAATTTATAAGCCACCAGAGAAGATAGGATGCTTGGCTTGCAGCGTGGAGCTTAATTTGATACTCAAGGTCAGCACATCAAACTTCTTAATCAGGACCATAATGAGGAAAACATTCCTGCTCAAGCAAAGGAGCAACAAATAGGACTGGTGCAAAAAGGAGCATTTACACAGCTGATTAACATGTTCTTGTTTTAGTCCCCTGTCAAAGTTGAACCAAAACTCTTATGTGCTCTTCTTTTTAACTGGCGCATTGGAATGTAAAAAAGTTTCCAAGGGATTGGTAAATGGCTGTGAAACCACATCATCCCATTTTATTAGCAAGGTGACAGTGTTCTGGTGCCCTACATTTAAAATGGAAAAGCTGAAGCCTTCAAGTTTTAACTTGAATTAAATGGTCTCCTAAATTGGGCCGCAGTGGAAGCGGAGCACAGGGAGGGAACTTGAGGAAAGCTTTGCAAAGGAGCTGGGAGCTGTTTTGGGGAATTAGTGAAGGTATTCTGTTTATATTAGCAAATGAAGAGAAGAACTCCTCTGTTCTTTTGCAGCAGAGTTAAAGTCTCAGTCCTTAGGGCACTCTTTTCGATGGAAAAACAGCCTGATGCTTTAATAATTTTATTTGTACAGTTGATAACAGGAATTGTTTCTGTCTTCACAAGCTGATGTCCAAGGGTTGAAGCAATAGTGTTCAAGTGCAGCTGCCTTCTCTGAGTGCTTCCGGCATTTGACCTTCCCTTTGCCCTTCAGCTGGGTGTTTTTGGCTCTGCATCTGCAGACAACACAAGCAGAATGTCCAAAATTATTTCAGGCTGAGATACTGTCAATATGTCGCCCTACTGGGGAGTTTTAAAATTCCTTCCAACACATAATGGATATATCTGTTTAAACAGTTCTTAAAATTCTGAGGAGACAGACAAATCCGGCAGAAAATCAATAGGGTGTTGCTAGTGGCTCTATTATTTATTAATTTCAGCACCATCCAGGACTGCCAGGTGAATACCAAAGGCCAGGATTTTTTTTTTTTTAGTACATTATAAAGATAATATCTTAAGGGGGTTGGGAGGATAATTTGAAAGTCTTTTATCAGATAAATATCTCCAGAGGGTCCATCAACTCAACTCCATTCCTTTTGAAGTCTGAGGTTCATTTTAGAGTAAAAGCTGGGTATATAGACTAATATTTGCATGGATTTCTGTAGAGTAACTTTTGTTCACAGTGTTTTATTTTCTCTGAAATTACAATATGTAACCTTTGGTGTGATCCTTGTGTCCATGATGTTCTGTAATCTTTCTAGGAAATGAAGTGAAAAGTCTGGTACATAGAAATAGTTCCTTTCCCTTACTGGGCTATCTGGTGTGCCTTATAAATAAAGATTTAAGAAAAGCTGCTTCAGTAAGTGTATTTATATTGACAATAAATCTATTTTATCACAGTACAAGCTATTATTGCTCATCGTGGGTGTCCACTATAAATTGGCAATAGCTTGGGGCAGCTTCTAAATGGTAAATTGTGATTATGAAGGTATTAAAGCCAGGCACTCTCCTCAGAATATTCAGGTAGTGATGACACCATCTGACTTGCAGATCTACTTCCTGCAGGTATTTATGGTCCAACCTGCTGATGGAAGACACTAAAATAGGTTCTGTTTGCTGACTAGCTCCTGGAAATGGAGCTTTTCTCAGGGCTAAGCAAATCCACCCATCCTTCTTGGGAAAGCTCCGATAGCAGGATCTTTCAAGGCCAGTAATATGTTCAGCATGAAAAAAAAAATATATGAGGCTTTTAGATTCAAAATGAAATTACTATGCTGTCGAAAAGCAATGTGAGGAAGCCAATAAACAGATGAAGATAAACCTAAAGCTCTCCTGGGAATGGGACAATCTCCTGGACATCTCCTAGAGCATTCATAAAAGTATTGGTAGGGGGGAAGTGTATTCCTTTGTTGCAAAAATGTACCATTGTGGGGAAAAACGCGGCAGGTTTTGTGTTTTTATCTCTCTTTTTCAAATGTGAACTGCAAATCTGAATTCTGTGCAGAGCCTGGTCAGCAGTACACGAGGCTAGAAAGGGAAACTAAGTCTAGAGCTAAGAACTGGTTCTTTTGATGTATTCCTAGAACCTAGCTCTCACCAGTAGGAGAGGGGGGAAAAGCAGCCACATTATTTCATTCTGAAGAGTGGTGTTGTACAGCAATTACTTTGCATAAAATCCTCCATAATGAATTAAGAACCCCGAGTTAGTGCAGCAGCCAGGCTGACAGAGCAGGCAATCCATCACAGAAATGATTCATAAATTAAACCATCCCCAACTAAGGCCTTCACATATCACTGTATAATAGCTCCTAAGGACTCATTATGGGTATTCTGTCAATAATGCATAAACTTCATGACCCTTTTAACTCCCACCTCCCCTCAGATCCAAACAGTAATGGCCCATCACTCCTTCCCCCATCCCTGATTCCTGAATGCTGTTTTCTCACCCCATGGAAGTCAATGAAAGTGCTGCCATTGATCTTCAGCAACACAAACTCGCCTTCCCCTCACCTTAACTCTAACAAAGAAAGAAATTCAAACTTAGCAGTGCTGCCAGGGCTGGAGCTGCATGCAGAGGACAGGGGAAAACTAAGGAAATTAAGGATTAAACACCCACTTTTCTCACAGGGCCCATAAAGCTCTGTGCAAACCATCGTTGGTGTGATACACAACATGCAGAGAGATGGGCTTGTTCAGTTTAACTGTTACCAATTTCATTAATCCCCCTCAGTTTTCTGCTTTCACGTCGTACTTTCACATGAACTTGCACTGATAAGAATGGAAAAAGCCAGGAGAAAACGTCCTGTTCAACCTGGCCTATGAGACTTGGTGGTTTATTTTTGAAATATCCCACCCTAGCTCCACATTCACCAGACTGAAACAACGAACTATCATCAGCTACACATCAGCACTGCCAAGGGGAGCCCTGCTGCAAGGCACCTCCTGGAGCATCAGGGTCCTCAGAAACACCTCAGCAGCAGCTGCCAAGGAAAGGTGTTTGGCAAGTGAAGTGTTTTGTATCAAGAAGTAAGCAAAAATCATCATTTCAAATCTGAAATATACTGACTAGGGAGCAAAATAAGAGAATGTGAGTCTGACATTTTGCAGCCCCTGTTCGAAGCCAGCTATTTGCAGAGAGTTCTTTCAGTAGAAGAAATACTATGGCCAAATTCAGAAATAAGTGTGTTAATACTAAACCATACATAATAGGTTATACCTTTATTAGTTTAAGGACTACTTAGTGAAGAAAACTTCTCTTTTAAACACATGAATAAGTTAAGCAACCTCTTTTGTTACGTACAAGAAACCATCCTGTAACTTGGTATGAAACGACACAAAAGCAACACTCCAAATACCACAGGGATTTTGCTTAGAAGGAAGATTTATGAAAAGAAAAAAAAAAAAATCCCTTTTTAGCACAATGCAAAACTAAGAGAATTTATACTGCCCATAAAATCTCTCAGCTTAGAGACCTGTTTGAAATGAATGAAAACTGAAATTCTGGGGTGAGATGAGGATGCCCTTCACTGTGCAGCCCAGAGTTAGTCTGTGCAACCTGCAGCTGCACACACCTAGAAAAGCAGAGTAAAACACAGCCTGGCTCATTACTGCATCTCCTGCAAGTCATTGCTATTCTTCTTAGACCTTGCAGGGTTCACTCGCAGATCAGTCACATCAATTACTGCTCTGTGCTACCAGGCTCTGATATTACCTCAAGGAAAGCTCTGCACATCCAAATTCAAAGGCTGCCAAGGTGCAGTCGTGACTTAAACATCATCATTTAGTTTTCACATGCAACAAGGAAACCTATCATTGTGAAAATGGGTAATCAGCCAAATAATCCTGCGTTCACTTCATTTACAGTTCTGCAGCTTGCAGTTCTAACAACAGAGTGGAAGTGTTGGGGTGTTTTAGCAGTAAATATTATTCATAGTTTACTGGAATTTTCCGGGTAATAAGAAGAAAACAATGAGAGTGAGATGATGAATACAAACTGCAAGGATCCATGCATCCTGGGTTTCTTTCCAGTATTACTCTTTGGGACAGTTCAGATATTTCTCTTTCAGGGATTTTATGCATGGTAAGCAGTGAAAGTAACCAGAAAGATTTTCGTTGCACCAGCCTTCTGGATCCACCAGGATAAATCACCTCTTAGAATAGTGGCACCAAATACTTCATGTCAGTTCAAACCTCTGGATGCCTAAACCCATCCTTTACTTCACTAGTAATTACTTTTTTAGAAAAAAAGAAATATTACGTGCTTGACAACTTAAGCCAGCACTGACACATTAATCTTTCTCTTCAGGTAGTGTCTCAGACTGAGCTTTGCTCCCAACAGCAAAGCCCTCACTTGGGGAGACACAGACGGGTGAGACATCCCCACACTGGGGAAGGTCACAGAAACTCCTACTCACTCTGTTTCTGTCTAAGAGTTGTAGATTTGCTGGAGCTAATAATTTTTTTTCCCTAACAAATGATCCAGATGGAATTCATTTTCATTTTTTCACTGTCTTGCTTCCATACCCGAACACCAGGAGCCTTGAACTCTGCCACAGCTCCCAACTTTGTCTGTGCTGAGGCTGACCCTGATGCTCACCCTCTTTAGCACAAACACAAACACATTTTTCTCTGGGTATCCAATATCCTGAAAACCATCATTTCCACTAGTAAGGATTCGGAGAATTCTGATTTTTCAACTCCTTGCGTTCCCGTTAAAAAAAAAAAAAAAAAACAGGATTTCTGTGCAGGTGCCAAGCAGAGGCTGCTGTTGAACCACAGGAGGCACAAATGGGACAGTGACACTGCCACAGGGACACATCCTCAAGGGCTGTAAAGCACAGTAAGTGAACCCTGTCAAATGCACCCAGGAGGATTTACAGGAGCTGAGCCTCTTCCCCAGGTCAGGCAGGGTGTGCAGGGCAAGGACACGGCGCTGGCTTACGCCATCCCACAGGGTATTTACAGCAGCACCATGGTTCAGGTGAGTCTGTGCACTCCCTGAGACCCTGCCACGGCTGCACAGGCACTGCAGGCTCTTCCCTGCTGCTCTGAGAGCACCGAGGTGGTGTCAGAGTACACTACAGCTTTTTTAGGATAATAGGTGGTGGGAGAAGCAGCCCAGAATATGCCTGTGCTGCAGGGGTAGAAGTCCCGAGGGGGGACTTTTTGTTGTTGTTCTCCTTGGGCTATTTAATATACAAATATATGGACATGGAATGTGATTTGTATTTTATACCCCACAGCTCTGGCATCCTGGCTGCTCTGTCCCTGTCACTCAGCAGTAACTGTTCAGGTTTAATGGTGGCACTGGCATCACATGGCGAGGTCGAACATGGAAACTACCCCTGTGCACTGGTTTGCATGAGGAAAATCAGCTCCACACAGTCAAGAGACATATAATTTCAAGTGTATTTGGTGAAAAATGACATCCACAATTCATCTGCAAGCTCAGATCAAAGAGGTTGTTCTGGGTGTGAAACCCAAGATAACCAAACTGCATTGGGACACAACCACTTGACACACACCCCCTTTGTGGGCTCCTTGGAAGAAAGAAATAACTCACCCAGAATAAGAATTCACCTTTCACTGCGTTTTTTATGTACCCACATGCACAACAAACCTTACTTGATCTCTCTGTAGCATTTGCACTGCTTCTTATTCAGATGAGAACACAAATGCAATCCACTGGCTTCACGTCTTTGCTTCTTGCAGATTGACTTTTTTATACCCTTACCTGGCCTAGTTCCATTTATTAGGAACATATAAAAAATGATTGCCTTCTATAACTCTTCTTCAACAATGCCTCCAGCCTGAAGGCTTCATGAAGTTATAAGCAAAGATTTATATGTAATAAATTATTGAAAATGAAAAATATCTGTCTCCAACAAAAGTAATATATTTCCGGTAACAATGACTTTTCTAGTGAAGGGGAAGATAAAAGTGTATTTAGCAGGTATTCTGATACCATAAACTAGAATACAATATTTGCATGTTCAAATATATTGCAGAAAAATATGCTAATTCAAATCTGACATTAAGAAATTACCTTCTGTTGCAAATTGGAATTCCAAATGAAACAATAAGCTGCTCTAGACTTAAGACAGCTGCACAGTCCACTTGGCAAAGAGAATCCACCTATTGAATTAATAAAAAACCAAAACAAAAGCCACAAAACCCCCCCAAAAAATGCACATTACTGTCAAAATCACAAAGAAATACTGGAATGAGATTTCCTGCCTTTGCAGCACATACCTTCTCCCAAATATCCACTCATAAATTTCCCACAGGAGTCCTACATCCACACCCCATCACTCAGTGCATAAAATGGTTCACAGCTCTTGTACAGAGAACCTGCTAAGTGGATTAAAGCTTATTTTTCATGTGTGACTTCATGATTAACTGTGTTTGGCCAAGATTCTTCCTTGACTGAACTTGACCTAATCCGTACATGATTTAAAGGGGATTTTATGTATACAAACACATGAGTAGATAGTAGAGATAAAGTACTTAGAGTCATTATACTAGAAAGCATCTCTGAGATTCAAACTCCAAAGACGGTTCTAAAAACTACTATCACATGCTTTTTATGGGGTTTTTTATTTCAAATGAGAATAAAACCATTTTTACTGTTGACTTTGACTCCACAGTTCAAGATCAGATTCCACTAGTTTTAGATAGTTTAAACTATTTCTATGTCTTAAGTTGCAGAACCTACAATGTCCATAAAACTGTCCAAACAGAATTTATACCCCCATTACACAAATAACAGATCAAGCACGGAAGCCAAAATGAGAATGGCAAATTCCCAACAACAGGAACGAAATAATATTGAAATAATACAATATAAAAACCTCATAAGAAGTTTCTTCTAAACTGCAGTCTTAAAAATTTCTGCTATAGTTTTACTAAAAAATGTTGCAGTCTATTATAATGACAGAAAAACTTTCTAGAAAGTTGTTTTCATTCTCAATACACTGAAGGAAAAGAATGGTGCAAGGGAAAGGTTCTAAGATGGCTACAGGAGGATAATTCCAATCTTACAAACAATTAGTTAACAATCTTATTATTGCTAAAGAGAAGGTTACCACTTCTGTACCTGCCACAGGGCGAGAATGAACCGTAAATTCTGAATCCCAGCCAGTTCCAGGGATGTGAAACTTGCTGTGAAAGCTGATACTTTGCCTTTCCCTCACTGGAAAGTTCTCAGAGAGCCACAAAGAACCATTTTAGAAATTCAATGTAATAACTAATCACTGCTCTGTGAACGCCAACCAGTAACTTAAGTATGGGCAGAGACCAAGGGAACCCCACGGCTCCGGGGGTGAGCAGCAGCCACAAGCCCTGTCTGTGCACCTGGAGCTCATTTCAGCCATCTGGGCTCCGTTCCTTGATCCATTTACCCGGGGAGATGGAAGTCTGGCACTGTGCAGGACATCAGCCAGGTCTGTGGGAAGTGGGAAATGCTCTCATAGCTGGGAGGAGCCTCAGGAAAATGCTGAAGACTGGAGCAGGGAACTGTGTGGTGGCCAGGCCAGGGGACTCCAAATGTGGTCACTTGATTCCAGAACAGGAAAGGGAAGAGATTGAAAGGAAAAACACAACAGGAGTCTGAGAACAAGACTGTCTAAGGCCTTATGGGGTATGGCTGGCCCACAGCAGCAGCAATTGGAGCTGGTTACCCAGACTGACCCAGCTGCCCCAAATTCCCCCAAAATGGGCACTCCAGTCAGCCAGCACGGTCCTGAAAAGTCCCATTGCATCCTACCTCAGCACCTAGAACCCAGTGGTTTTGCACTTACAGGTCTAATCTTTCAGGTTTTGGGTTCACTTCTGTCTAATGAAGTCTCATGTTAATTCAGGCAGAGGGAACATACTGGAATTCTTCCTTCAACAAATCCTCCAGAGGAATCCAGGAGTTGGTTCTGAAATATCAGGGGTGAAATTTAAAAAGGGCTTTTTATTATTTTGGTGGTTTTCCTGCACAGTCTTGAGTGAGGCTCATAATCTTTCTCTGCCTTTCTCTTTTTACTGCAAAATCAAGTTGTCCATGTGTTCTTTCTTTAGAGAAAGTGAAAAATTACTTTTTCAAGCAACACAAAATGAGGGAACTCAGTTTTACAGTATGTGGAGCCCCAAAAAGTACGAAATGAGTTCTGAAGAATTAGACAAATTCTGTTCCCATCTGCAACGCTTGGATGCTGTGGCCCAGATGCAAGTTTAGTCTTGGCAAATCCCAGTATGAACAGAGTTTAGGAGGGTGGAGCACCCCTCCTACAAAGAAAGGCTGGGAGAATTGGGGTTGTTCAGCCTGGAAAAGAGAAGCTTTGGGGTGACCCAGTTGTGGCCTTCCAGTGCCTGAAGGGAGCTACAGGAAAGATGGAGAGAGATTATTTACAAGGGCCTGGAGCGACAGGACAAGGGGAATGGCTTCAAAGGGAAGCAGGGCAGAGTTAGAGGGGATATTGGGAAGGAATTGTTCCATGTGATGGTGGTGAGGCTCAGAGAAGCTGTGGCTGCCCCTGGATCCCTGGAAGTGTCCAAGGCCAGGCTGGATGGGGCTTGGAGCAACCTGGGATAGTGGAAGGTGTCCCTGCCATGGCAGGGGTGGCACTGGATGGGCTTTAAAGTCCCTTCCAACTCAGGCTATTTTATGATTTTATAACTCTTCCTTTCCCTCCTGATGTGCTGATTTCCCAGTCCTGAGCCAGCCAGGACATTTCCCAGTCCTGAGCCAGCCAGGATGCTGACCCAGGTCAGGCTGTGATCACCAAGGACATGCTGAGGACCCTCTTTCCTCACCTGGTTCCCCCTGTGAGCCCTTCCCAGCAGGGATTGCCTTTCCTGCAGGGCAGGGCAGCAGTGTGAGGTTAAATCCCCGTTCTCCAAGGCCTGGAGGGGCTCATCTCCTACACACAACACAGGGCTGTGCAGGGATGCTGGAGTCAGCCCCAGAATAAGAAGCTTGTTAATGTGGTACATGCTTAATTTATTCTGCTCCTCAGGGGGTGAGTGGCGAGTCATTACTGAGCAAGAGCACAAACAGAGAAATGCAAGGCATGGTTTTGATAGTTATTTTATAAATCTCAATTCCTTCATTCTGCTTTCCTAATTCAAAGCAGGGATGGAATTGTACTATATTCTTCTGGGGAACACAAAAATGGATTCCTCTGGGGGAAAAAATTCAAATTTGAGTGTAAAAATAACTCAAGTGATCCTTTTTCTTCCCATTAATATGTCCTATTTTTGAAGTCTAGAGATGAAATCTTGTAAGGTTTTTTGTCTTTTCCTTTCAAATAAATGGATGAATAACTTAAAAGTGCAGTCCCAGAAATCTTGTAAGAGGGTACAAAGTCTTCTGCCTTGGACAAGATTGATGAGGTTAGCCTGACTGGCAAGTGTGCAGTTTACATGCTAATAGCAAGTAGGTTGTCTTGCAGGGAGAAAATACATTGCAGAGTAAGTGTGGAATGTTTATTAGTCCCAGTAAAGTGCAACAGAGACAGTACAGATGATGTAAGAGGAATGTTGTGCAGGAAATATAAGTCATAAGATCAGGCATATGTGTTCCTTGGCCAAAACCCCTTTGTTTTATAACGGGTCTGCGAGGCCTCGGTGCAGACAGACGTCGCCCTCATCATCCTCACCCCACTCTGGGTTCCACGGGGTGTAGGCACTGCCCAAACAGCCCCATGGCTCCAGAAATCAAGGGTGGGTAAGACCTCGTAAGCAAACTCTAAGGCGACCCATACTTGGTTTCAGGGGCTGTGGGCGCGCGTCTCCGCCGGGTTTCGCTGCTCACACAAAGGACAGGGCAGCAGCTCTCCTCTTCCCCTGCTTCCAGCAAAGTCTGGCACAAGGAGAGCTGCAATGAAGGGTGGTAAGAGCCTTTTGCATTGGGAGACACCAAGCTCTCCTTTCGTTGGTGGAGAGGGAAAGCAGGGAGGGTTTGGAATCTCGCCATCCTTTTTGCCATAGGAGTCGTAAATTTGAAGGAGAGTTTAAGGCACAGTTGCTGGAAACAAAATGAAATTTATCCTGACACTTCATAGATGGTAGGGTTTTTCTGTGGAAAGCACCTTGGTGTCATTGGCTGCAGCTTCTTTGTTTTCTTCTCAATTTTACATAACCTACTTACTAAAATCAAAATATGATGAATTTATATTGCTGTAATTTTAGGACATGGAAAGGGATCACTTTTTTTATGCTGTAACTATTTTTCTCTAACTTTTCTCTTGAAGAATAGAAAATTCAAATTACTTTTCCTTTTGAGAATGTTGGTTTTACACAAGAAACCCATCAAGAAATGTCTTGCAGTAATGACTGGGATTTTAATCTTTGAGTGCTAAAACTTCATTTTTTAGGTTTGGTGGACAAACCATTTGAGTTTTTATTCAGCACAGCTAAAGATTTACTCACGTTCATATTTGTCAAATTAGAATGGAAATTTCTAACAAATTATTGTGGTGTTACCAACTGCAAATGAACCAAAGGAAAAGCTGGCAGGAAGCAGGAGGAGCCTATGATGCCTGTTACTGATAAGGGTTATTTTTCCCAGTGAATGTGGGTCTTATCCATGTTAACATTTCACCTGGTTGTGGATCTGATCATGTTTGCCTGTGCAAGTGTAGCTCTCTGCATTAATTATTCCAATATATCTTGGATTTTGCATCCCTTGAAACAACTGACAAACGTGGTGGACCAAGGAATCAGAACTTTGCTACAGAAAATCCACTCCATGTCTTTGGGTTTTGGTTTTGCCTCTGGGTACAGACAGAAAAATATGATTCAAGGAAGGATGGACAAATAAAAGCATCTCTTATATGATCAATTGTTGACAATAGTCTTAAACAAAACAAGCCACCTGCTCTAAATATGCTTCAAAATTCACTGTCAGTGGCTTTCCAAGCTCAAACACTTGAAAAATAAAGAAATAAGGAAAGCCTTAAATTGATACTTGACTACAGAAACAGAAAGTTCAAAAATTAGAAGACTCTAGTGTGAGTTTTAAAAAATAAATAAAATCACATCCCTGCATGCCGTTTATCCACATCCTTCATCATTTGCATACTGGCAATCAAAATAACCTTCTCCCCAATCCTCTGAATAGACTTTTCCAGTCTGGGTTTTTGGGGTTTTTTTTGGTTTGTTTTTTTTTTTTTTTAATTGCTCTATTTCCTCCTGGCATGTAACACAGGGTATTGACTTTTTTCTTACCTCATACTTGAGATGTAATAGTTTTCAGAGACATGCTTTTCTAGAAATATAAAATTTTGGGTACTATATTTTGAAAGCTGATTTACTGTTTTTCTTTTATTAGCTTAAGGGTTAGAAGCTTTGGACAGATTTTAAAGTGTTTGATCTTTTTTTTTTTTCTTTCCTGTGAAGATGACAGTTCATGGCAATCAGTGAGCTTTATCTTTTTGGGTTTTCTGCAAAATAAGTATCTCTTTATGTGAAAGTATAGTTTCACATTTTAAACAGGGACCATTTCAGAAAAGGCCATAGTTAAAAAATTTTTGAAACAATAGTAATGATGAAAGATAATCCTTAAAAAAATAATCTAAACTTCATTCTCTTCTTTTTCTCAGTGCGGGTTTTACAATTTGAAAGGAGAAGGCCAGTGTAACACGTGGGATTTGTAAATCAAAACACGAGGTCAGGCACGCTTCGGAGTGTGAATGGTTGTTGGTCATGAAGAGGGCTCATAATGGAGGAAAATGTTCTTATTTACAGAGGTTTCATTCTTCTTTTGTCTGTTGACATCCCTTCCATTTTCCATTTAGAGCACACCCCTCCTGTACCATTTGTACAGGTTTAATTTTAGGTTGCAGGGTCCCGCCCTGCTTGCAGCTATAGGAACTCCAGAGCTGCTCCCAAACCCAGCACTGCCCCGGAACAGCCACAGGGCAGGAGCTGCAGGTGGAGGCTTGGACAGCCCCAAGCAGAACATCTGGAAGTTCACTGCTTCAAATTCAGCAAGGGAAAATGACTCTTCTTCTACTGAAAAATCAGTTTTCTTCCATTTGCCTGCTTTGCTTCAGCATCGTGTCTGCTGAGAAGAGCATCTGGTGGGGTTTGTCCCCCGACTGTCTTGGGTTTCCATGTTGTGTTCTGTTGAGGCTGGAATATTTCTTTGCTTATCTGTTGAGCCCCTTTTCCCCGTCTTTTACACTTCTCCTTTTTTATCTCCTGTGTGCTCAGCCCTCCCTGAATGTGTGCTGTTCTTGTTATCCACTGCCCGGGATGGAAGGACCAGAGTAGTTGTTCATTGTCACGAGGCAGCTCCTCACATCTTTTGGGTGTGGATAAATGACATTACATCAACAGCTGTTGGTATCTGTGGAATCTAAGGAACATGGTTGATCTGGGTCACATCTAAAAGTGGCACAGGTATTACTCTCTTTTAAAAGGTTTTGAATGTGCTGGAGAATTATTTGTAAGAATTAATCCCATTCCCTTTTCCCAGTGAAGAGGGGGAGAGTCTCTGTCTCTGCCTCTGTGGAAAGCATTTAACCATTCAATTAGCAAGTTCGTCTGGAAGCATGCGAAGAAAGACACAAGAATCCTCCTGGGCATGCTGTATGAATACCAATGTATTAATTAAAATCTACCTAAATATGTCAGGATTGTACACTTGGAGCCATGTCACGGGGCCATCTTTTATCATAAAGTTCCAGTGTACACAGACAGCGTTAGGTATTTATCTTTTAAAAAGCTCTTTATTTCTGGGATATGTGTGTGAAATTCTGGAAGGCTCCTGGGTTTATAAAAGTGTCTCATTACTGCAAAGAACCATATTGCCATTCCAGCAGGGATGCCTCCCTTTGGGCCCTGGAAAGTCAAGGTCTGTTTGGGTTTGTCCCTCTGGTCTCCCTTCTTTTGTTTAAACTACGAAACAACGCAATGTAAACACACGGCAGAAATAGCCAAACCCAAATGTGAGCTATTCATTTTGTTACTTTGGGCTTAGGTTTTTTTAAAATGCTCTGGAGTGCATATTCTCAGGCTCCTTGGGCTTTGTGCTCAATCAGCAAATCTGCCCCTGTCTCCTCCCTCACTCCAATGATCTGTTCCACCAGGCTCAGCTCTTGTTGTCACCTTCTCTGCTTCCCCTCCACTTCCTCTTACTTTCTGCCTTACTTTCTTCTGTTCTTTTTAATTATTCTCCCTTTTTCTCTAGAGAGCTTCCTACTCAGCTTCTAAAAACTTGCTATTTTGGGACCCCAAATCCATGTGAACTTACAGCTAGAACAGATGCTCGTGCTTTGGAGTCCATATTTCCCCTGACCACTATTATGAAAAAGACTAAAAAAGACTAAAACCCAGGATTTCCCTGCTGGCTAGTGGCATGAATCCAGGAGATGGATTTTTGGGGGGAAAATTAGCAGCTACTGCAAGGCTCGTGCTAAATTCCAAGGGTGGGAGACCTCACGTAATACTCTCAGTTGTGGCTTACAGTAAGTAGGAGGGTGTCATTTAGGGTGAAACTGGGAGCTGTGCTGGAAAATATTTAAAATGTGCTGGATTTTATATTAATTTAATATTAATATGTGCTGAAGGTGTTTAAAAGATGTATAGACATGTCAGGAAGGGACATGGTTTAGTGGTGGGCTTGGCAGTGCTGGGTTAAAGGTTGGGCTTGATGAACTGAGAGGTCTTTCCCAACCTAAAAAGTGATGATTCTTTGGAAATCCAGTGAATCCTGTGGGCAGGAGCATCAGTGCACAAGGACACACATTCACCCACCAGTGCCTGTAACCAGGGCCACATCCCTTTGCTCCTTGGTGCCTCTGGTGCAGGGGAGAGGGAGCAGGGCAGGGGCTCAGGTGTTTCACCTGTCAGTGGATGGTGCTGCCTTGTCACTCTCCCTTTAAGCCCCTTGTGCCTTCTGTGTTGCTTTATAAAGTTCATAAAGTTTTCCCATTCCATTTGCTGTTGCTAGGTGCTGGATTTTTTTTTTTTTCATTGTGCTTGTTATGAAGAAGCCTTCAGCAGGCTAAGAATATTTTATAAGGTTAGAAAATGGTGTTAAATGTTAATTAGCAGTTGCATAATCCCAGGTGGCATCCTCTCACATGCACTCGTCAATTTTTAATGAGTGTCACTCGTGTACATCAAACTCAAAATTAGCTTTCTTTCCCAAGTACTCTGTTTGATTTTCACACTCACTTCCCCTCCCCTTCTCCTTTGATGTTACTGACACAATATATCATGCTGGCATTTGCTTTGGTTTCATCTCCAATGCATATTGTCATGTAGCTAGTTAGTTATCTGCAACATAGACACACACTCCTACCCGCAGGAGCGCCGTTCAGACAGGCACAGGATGAAGCTTGACTTTTATTTTTCCCTTCTTAGGCGTAGCCTCTTGTAACTGCAATAAGGAAAACCTGATGCAAAGGCATTTTGGGATTTTGATCTGAGGATTCTGAGTGCTGGAGCTGCTCTCTGAGCTTAGCTGGGGGTGACCCTCGCTGAAGTGCCTTGCATCTGGGGGTAGTTCATCCAAATTAAAATTTGGAGCAGATGACCATGTACCCTTGGAATTTATCACAAGTTAAACACTAAAAGGCGTTGTGCATCCATATATCTGCTAACTGGTGGGATAATTCCACACTTTATCAGTGCATTGGGCTGGTATAAAAGCATGACTGCTCAGAGGTGGAAAGGAGACTTTTATCCCCAAAAACACAACCAGCCCAGTATGGGAAAGCCCTCTGTGGGGTGGTTTGGTTTCTCAAAGGGGTCAGGAATAGCAGTGCCCAAGCCCAGTGCTGGTTTGCAGATCTGCCTGTGCCTGGTTCTTGCTGCTCTCAGGGGGAGCTGGGCAAGCTGGGAGAGTGTGACCAAACCACTGGGGTGGGAGGAGGTGCACGCCCAGGAATGGGTGCAGATAAAAGGGCAGCCAGGCTAAGGTGATCCCAACTCCTCTGGAGTACATCTCTGGGCTTTCTCAGTGTAGCAGAGCTGGAAACTCCAATCTGTTTGATGGCTTCATGGTAAATAAGGGGGCAGCAGAACAGGAGCTCAGGTAACTGAATTTCCACTGCTGATCATTTCCATTAGTCTTCTTGCTTGTTAAAAGCAAAACTCCTTCCCCCTCCCCTTCCCCCAATGGCACAGCTTGGCCTTAGCTTCTGATTTGATCATGGAAATAATTTCACTTTGGTCTGCATTTTGCTTTGATTTTTATTTGTTAAGGAAAGAGTTCTTCTAAGCATCAGGATGATTTTGTTTTGTTAAATGGAGTTGTTAGCTCACTTGGCAGGAGGCTCTGTACAGACTTTGCTTTGATTTCCCCCAAGAATACCATGTGTTTGTAAAATATTGGCTTCTTGACACCATAGTGCCAATGACCTCTCTTTCCAATGAACAAACTCAGCTTTAAATTATTTTTATTAATCAAGATTTTATCTCTTACCAGAGATTGACAGTTTTCCAAAATCTTTTTGACAGCTACTGTTACATGCAAGAGGTGAACCAGAATTAATGATCAAGGGTTAGGGGCCTGATTCCTGCTGTTACTTCCCAAAACGTAAATGGGGGGAGGGCTTGCTGATCCTCCTGTGCTTACACCAGCACAAATGAGATTAGAACCCAGTCGTGTATCCAGGAAAATGAAAATGTCACGGCAATGACTTGTGTCCATCTTGTGGAATAAACAGATCAAGCTGGAGTAATTGCGTTTCTCCTTCCCCCTCTCTGCACGCAGACACTTCTCACTGTCCTTTGATGATCTCTACAGAAAATATAGATGATAATAAATATTTCCACACCCTTTGCTAGTTTGCAAGAGTAATGTAGCCACTTAGAAGAAAGTGGCAAGATGATACACAAGGTGTTGAAGTGCCAAAACACCAGTGTATTTTCTGAAATGTTAAAACTTAAAATGTGGGGTTTGTTGTTTTGGGATTTTTTTTAACTTACAGCAGGAAAGAGGATAAAAAATAATGATGGTGGTTTTTTTTGGTGGGTTTTTTTTGTGTCCAAGCAGTACAGTCCTGGACAGAGCCCAGTGCAGGCACTGTCCAAGCAGGCAGCAGGGATAAATCAAACAGTGCCATGCTGCCAGGTCCCTCTACGCTGCTCTCCAGTGCAAGCAAAGATACAAAATACTCAGATGTGCCCACTGAAACATATTGTGCTTTCATTTCAGAGCTCTTACTGAATATGAGCTCTTAAAAGATATCTCTAATATCAGTTAACCTGCTTTTGATCCTTTGTGACAAAAGGCAAGCTGTTGTGATAGGAATCCAGCCTGGAACTTACATCTGCTCCAGACCCGTCTGGAAACTCAAATGCAGTGGATGACTTGAGGAGAGAAATGGTTACTGAGTTTTTTCCTGGTCTGGATCGGGAGCAGAATGTTGGAAATGTAACGAGATAACTTGCTGTGGTGATATATGGAACTTCATGGAGTTTCTTAAAAGCTTTGAGCAGGGCACAGCATTTCTTAGGACTGAGTTTGGGTTTGTTTTGAATCTCCCTGTCGCCCTTCGGGTTTTCATCCTTCCTTTTCAAGAGCTTTGGACTGTCTATTGAAGCTTTGAAGAGCTAGGTACCATCAAAAAGGATGTGGTTTTCAGGCCATTTTTGTTGGCACACTATTAGACAAATTATCAGCTGCTTCTGGAAGATCTCCAGTCATTTCGTGAGCATTTGTGACCAAGCACGAGCTGCCAGGCATTTGCCTCCTGAAAGCAGCTTATTCTTCTGTGTCTGCTAAGCCTTGTGCATCAGCCTTAAAATGCTGCCTGAAGAGCTGGGGAGAAAGGAGCAGAAAGGTGCTCTCAGTGCATTACTTCATGTCCTGTTTCCTGACTCATAATTGCATATTTTTGAACGCACACACTATAATAAGTGAAACACTATAATAAGTTATTCATTTGGAGGGCAGGGGTTTTTCTTTTCTCCCCCTCCTTGCCTTTGAATTATGATTTACTTAATGTAAGATACTCTGCTTTCCAAGAGGCAGAAAATTGGTTGCTTCTGCCAATATTTGGAGTTATAAACCATTGCTTAAACTTTATGATGGCATTAATCCCAGTGTATAGATTGTTACTGTGGTTAAGGACTGTCTTATCAGCTTTAACAGCCCTTGGAGTTGCTTCAGGCCATTAAGCAACAAATTGTCTGTAAGAAATAATTTGTTGCATTTCTCCTACCTTGTTTTATAATGAAAGGTATTACCTTTAATGTTATGCTTCCCTGGGTTCAGTTGTCTCCCCCAGACAATGCCACCAGCTCATCAGTGTGTCTAACTGTCCAGTTATTCCCTCCCTTGGGAATAGACCTTCGAGGAGGTAAGGTGGATTTTAAACTATTTTGGAATGATGGCAGGGTTTGCTCGCTGAAATTCTGAGTCCAGCAATCCCATGAAATCTCTGTTCTTGTGGCTGGGTTTGTTTTTTGGCCCATGACAGGCAAATGCAGACTTTTGATCGTCAATTGGCATGTCAGTATTGAGTTTTATGGATGCATATGCTGGTTTACAGAAAGCTGTGACAGAAGAAGGATGTCAAAAGACAGAATTACTGAAGAAATTTAATTACTGAATTAAATTATCAAATAAAATTAGAGATGCCATTAAAATAAAGTACGGCCTTTTTTTGAATTACGACTGTGGAGATGTTTCATGTCGTCTCACTTGCATTAAGTCATATTTATTCAAACTCTATTTGACTCTAAGCTTGTTTTTGTTGGGTTTTGTTCTCCGTGTTCACAACTTGCTTAGCAGCAGCAATATTGACTCCCTGAGTGTGCTGTGGACAGCAAGGTCCCTCCTGCACATAAACAACATCCCTGTCTCCATCCCAGCGCTGGTGGAGCAAACACACTCGTCTTTAGCCAGGCCTCACTCACTCCTTCTCGCTTCATTCTGTTGCTTTAGAATGAATTCAGTTTCTTTGGAAATGGGCTGAGAAACGCCCCAAGTGCCTCTCTGAGAAAGGGCTGGGAGTGATGAACAATTACACTGCATTGCATCAAGGATCTGCCTGGAACTGGGGGAACACAGGGCTGGAAAATGTTGTGAGGAAAGGTAGGAAATGTGTTTGATGGTTCTTTCCTTCTTCCTGGACCATCTCCTAGTCTGGCTCACTTTGGAACAAAGGCTGGATTCCAGCCATGCCCGCTGCTCTGCTCCAGACAGGTGTTAGCATTTCACAGTTACTGATTTGGGCAGGGTGATTTAAAAACCTGTTAAATGCCTTTTCTCCTTCTGCCGTTAGACTTGAGGAGCCAGCAAATCCAAGGACAGAGCTGTAGAGAAAGCTCTGCGTGAGTGAACTCCATTGATTTTGATGGAGAACTCCATCGATTTTGATGGAGCCACATTGACTGACACCACCCAAGGAATCTGCCTGAAGTGAGAGGTGGATTGGATTTTTTTTTTCCCTTATTACTTAGAGAATTGGGAGGGCTTTACTTTCTAGTTAGCCCAGAAATGTGTAAATTTGTTGAAAGCCTTCGGTGACACAGGGAGCAACAAGGATGTAATTTGGCTCTGTGGAACTTTAAAGCAGGAAGGTGAGAAACTGAGGGGTTTGATTTTCCTTTTAGGGGAATGTAAATCAGAAATAAGCACTGCAATCAGTGAGCTACACAAATGTAAAAAATGGAGAAAGTAAAAAGCAAGTCTGTCCCATTAGCATTTACTTGTAAACTCAATGCTCTGATAAAAAAATCATTTAGAAATAATAAACATGCCATTTTTGCAGTCACATTTCAGAGCAGAACCACACTTCGAGGGCTATAATTGTGACCTACATTTTGAATTATTTGATAAGGCTGACCCCCCATGATGATCTCAAATTAAAATCTTATAAATTACCACTTTCTGGCAAATAGGCTTGCTGTTATCATTTCACTCTGACATTTATTCTTTGCTATGGGTCACTGCTTTATTACTGTAAGAGCTTTTGGCCAAGTGCTGTTCCCAAAGCATAAAAAAGACGTTAAAGGTTAATTTCTTGCAAACTGTGAGAAAATGTTATGTCTCATTCATTTAGACTTGCATTACTGAATTTGCATTCTTTTTATAGTATGTGTATTAGTATGTAGCTACAATCCCTCACAGCAAATCAACCAATAAATTGCACTGAATTGCAGTGCAGTAATGAATTGCTTGTCATTTGGTTTCTAACAACAATAACAAGAAGGGTTTTTATGCTCTTGGCCAGACAATTGACATATTCTCTCGTGGTGTGACTCTGGAGTCTTTGGAGCTCTGCCTGCAGAGGACTTGGCCCAAAAGTTTCAAGTGCCATAAAAGTCCATTGTCATGTCTTCATCTGAGCGTGCCTGGGGCTGCAGCCTTGCTATAAAAAATTACGATGATGAGAGCCCGTGTTTGGTTCTACTCTTCACTGGGTATTCAAATGGACAGGCAATTCCCCTGGAAATCTGCAGCTGTACCTCAAAGGTAAAACCATTCCTGGTCAGCCAGCACCAGACCAGATGGGCTAATTCCCCCCAGGAAGAGCCCTGTGAAGTGTTAGTTCTGCATGTAAACAAGATTGGTTTGGGATTTGACACGGGGACTGTGTATGGAGGACTTACTGGGATTTATCAGACCTGCCTTTCAGGTGGTGACAAGGCCAGAAGGCAGCAGGAATGATCTGAATGTGCAATTGCCTTCTGAATACATTGTGTTCTTTGTGAGGGTTTCTTTTTGGGGCATTAATGTCTCCCTTCCCAGTGGGAGATACTGCGGAGGGAGCTGCTAATTGTCTCCACACTCAGCTGGTACCAAGGAGGAGCTGGATGTCTCTTTGATACCTTCGTGTTGCCTGTGCAAGCACTTCCCTGGAGGACACTTTTTTAAGGACATTTCCCTGAAGTTGTCCTTAAAACACACAGGGTACAGCATGGAGGTGATAACAGTGAAGGCACCCACCCACACCTGGGTCCTTCGGTGTTACTCAGAGGAGTTGGGCTGTGAAGAGGAGGAGGGAGGGAAACACTGACACAGCTTTTTACCAGACAGAAATGATTAAAAAATGAATCATGGTTCTGCACCGTGTGAGCGATCACTGGGAGCTCCCTGAAGAAGTAGGTTAATAAAGCTGTGGCCTAATTAAGTCACAGATCTTGTTTGTCTCCTTGCCCGTTGGAGACTGACATCTCCCAGGCTCTGCCATGGCACCAGCCCCTCGTGCAGGACAGTGCAGGCAGGTGAGATGTTTTACACTCTGAGGCACTGAATATTCCACTTTTTCCTTGTTTGGGGGCTTGTATTAGTCAGTTTATCGTTCACTAGTTGGGTTTTCATGCAGCTCCTGCTCAGCATCAGGAAACATCTGTGGGATCTCTCCCAAGGCTTTTGTCATTACTGCACCATCTAGTCCTAATTCTCCCCGATTATTTTGGCAATCGTGCAGTCTGCCTCTGCTGCCAAGTTTGGAGGCTTCAGTAAATAGCCAATTAAATGTGTAACCTGCGTGTAAGGAAAGCCTATACATCATAAAGGCCCTGCTTCCCCTTGCACTGCGTGACTCACTGGTGCAGGCAGGGGGAGATGAGCTGTGCTAGTGAGCATCATGCAAGGTTTGCTTCGTGCCAGCTTCAAGTTACTCATAACTGTGGGCTCTCAGGGAAGCTCTCCCTGTGCCTGACACCACTGGGTTGTTGTTGCCCGTTCCAGGTTTGATCCTGGTGGTGCTGGGGTTGACTCCTCTTGAGGTTTGCAGCAGTTCAGTACCAGAAATCGAATTAGTGCCTCGTTCCTGGTGCTGAAGGAGGTTCACGTTCAGAATAAAACCAGTGAACTGTTCTCTCTCGAATTGTATTGTGCTGTGTTGATACACAACAGGGAACACATACCCAACACGTGAGCTTCACATCCTACTCTTTTATGGCTTCACTAGGGTTAAGGTGGGAATTGGAGCTTTACGTGTGTCCCTATTTGACCATAAAATAAATCTGACCTTTTGAGATTTTATTTTCTTCTGTGTGTAAGCATATTGTGTCTGTGCCTTCATTCTAACTTGGAGTTTTATTTTGAGTTAAGCTCTCTGATAGTTGTCAGTGAAGGATGTAGAACCATGGTTATGAAATTCAATAAGCCACTGATATGATTATAATAGCCTCAGCAAATAGCTGTGACATTCAGCCCTCACAGAGCTCATTTTTTCATTCTCATTCTTACCTAAAGAAGTGCTAATGAGAACATTTTGGAGTGACTTCTATAACTTTTCTCTGCTTTCTTGTATGAGACTTGGAGGTTTAGTTTGAATTTGTAAGACAGCTTTTTTCTTAGGAGATTTTTTTCTCAACAGGGAAACATCAGGGACTGCAAGGAGAAAAATGATAGAAACATGTTGGAGATGAAAATAGATCAGTATTTGGCACTTCATGCTGCCTAATTAGGAAAACATTTAGCTCTTTTTAATTTAATTATTTGGTTGATGTAAAGAACTTTAAGGATTTTGCCATGGAAGATCTCATGGTACATCAATATTCCCATTGATTTCTGGTGTAGCTTGAGATCATGGACATTTTCTCCAGTGTATTCCTGGTGCAGATCCCCAGGGTGTTGTGTCTGTGCCAGCCTAATTGACAAAGGGGTCAACTGGTGGGACCTTCTGACTCGAGGGGATCCAGCCTCATGTTGGTCAGGTTATTTCCTTAAACTCTCTTAAGAATTTAGCAGCTGAGTAAGGAAATGTGTTTGGTGATGGATCACCCAGTCCCAGTGCCATACTGCAAACCGTGTTAAAGAATAATCAAAGAAAGTGCCTTGAGCTCAGAATTTTATCACTTTGATGACAAAATTATCAGTGCATGCTGAGTTGCTTGTGTCAGTTGTGTCAACTCTAAATTTGGAACTCGCCCTGTTTAAGTGGCAATAGCAAATAATCCTTTTTTTAACCTTAGTGGTAATTAAATCTTTATCTGATTTAATTCTGATTGTTTTAAACCTTTATCATCTCAGTACTAATGCAAATTAACCAATTCAATTTTTTCATTGCTAAGAGGATACACAGTTGTCTTACATCTGAAAGAATTTGGCTTTCCTTATCTTCCTGGAGTCCTCAGCCCAAACTTGCCATAAGAGACATACTGTTTGGATTTAATTTTAAAAATTAATAATGGAAAAACCCATTCAGCTCCTTTAATGAGTAAAAATAATTGATAAAGGATACAGACTGAAAACTGGTTTGTCATTAAGTGTATGATGGGAAGAAATGAATTTTTTTTTTTTTTTTTTTTAGAAATGAAATGTGATCTTTTCAAGACCTTTAGGCAGGAGAGAGTGTTCCTCTGTGCTGGAGAAGTCAGGCTGGTGACAATTGTCAGTGGAGTGACAGAATAAGCAGAATAAGGAGTGTCTCCCCTCACTCTGCTCTGCTGCCTTGCTCCAGCTGCTCCCAGACCCCCACCATGGATGTCTATTACCAGTTTCACTGATAAGAGGCTGTATGAATTTGTCCTCTAGGTAAACACATTTCTGTTTTAAAGGCAGCAGAAATGGTACCAAGTTACAGCTGAATGATGAGAATGCTCCCAGCTCTTGGTGTATTTTTTGGCTTATTGATTTGGTCTGTGGTTGGCTACAGTGCATTTAAAACCAGACAAGTGAGGCAGTGGGAAATAAGGGAATATCCTCCAGTGGCATGGGCTGGCCAGATGATGCAACAGGTGTTTTTCTGCTGTAAATCCTGACCTTGTACAAGTTTAAATTAAAAGGGAGATTTCAATTTTCATGTTAGGTAGTGAGGATATAATGTGTAACTTCAAAATAAAAATGCAGAAATACAATATTAAATGTAAGTATTCAGTGTTAAGGCTCCTGAGATGTTTACCTAGGTTATTATTCTTCCAAGTTTAAACACACAGTAGTACTTTTGGAAAACCACTTGTGCAGACATGCAATTTCTCTTTGAGTAATGATGATTTACCACCTTTTATTTTATCTTTTGGATGTCCAGGATAGTAGCATTGGCACACCAAAACTAAATCACATTTCTTATATCCTATTTCATTCTCTTCAGCAGCATTTGACAAGACAAAGAACAGCACATTTCCAAACTACAAAATACCCATATGTCCTTAGGAGAATATTATGAAACTAATGAGGCACACTTCAATAACTTCAGTCACGCACTCAAAGGAGGCAGAAGAAATATATTGACTAGTGAAGTACTTCTATAAGGAAAAAATTGGCATTTACTGTGTTGCAAGGACTTTATGACCATTTTATGGAGATTTCTGGACCCTGAGATTTAATAACCTTTTTGATTTGTCACTCCAATGGAATGACGGCGCTCATGAATTTACTCTAAATAAAATTTTCTGGCCATCCTTAGGAAAATTAGAAATCTATGGCACATTAAGGAACCAGCCATTCATCTGCTGGGTTAAACGTACTAACATGAACTTAACAAGCGATGTCGTCTTTTAACACATGCAAAGGACCAAATTATCTGCTGAAAGACTGACATTATGTAAATGTAACATTTGCTGGACCTCTAAACCCTGTGATTAAATTACTGTCTAAATTATTCTGCAATATGAATGTCGCCTACAAAAAGAAAAGCTGTAAAAGAAATGACTGTGACATCTTCAGGGTTTGCAGTATTTCCATAATGAGTGTTTGAGATGAAGGGTTTGTATGTATAGCTCAAAATCTTAATGAAATAAGGAGAAAGAAAGGGGAGGATGTGACGTGAGGAAAAGTTACTCTGCAAAGAGGTAAATTTATCCTGGGGTTTCCACAAGAATTTGTTAGCAGAAGAAGCATGGCTCAATTAAGAGGGGAATTTAATCCACAAATCAAAACTTGTCACTGGAGAGACGCTTCCCCCACCTTCCTCCGTGGATGTGTTGGGTAATCAGTGGCAGGTAATCTGTTTTCACTTAGTACTGTGAGAGTGACACATCTGTAAAACAGCAAAAAATAGAAGAGGGAAGAGTGTGCTGAGCCTCTGGTATTGCAAGTAATTATGGCCCTGAAAAGCTGCGTGCAAATTGCTCCCTGCAAAGAGCCAGCTCCAGTGCAGAATAACCCATCAGTTAACTTGCACTGTATCATTAACTCACGTGAATTGTCTTAACTCCTATTTCACTCATTCAAAAAAATTAAAATCTGGCAGAACAAATGTGCTTCAGCAAATGGAGGAATTGAATGTTCTGTTAATTGGCTACTTAGGAAGCTGTGACAGCAACAGAGAGGGGCTGCACTTCACCCCCTGGCACACCTGGGAGGTGAAATTACTGGCAGCCCTTTTCGGGTTACATGGCACCAGAGTCCAGAGTGAGGGAGAGCCCTCCCCTGAAAACCCATAAAGGCCAGGGGTTTGCTCCTTTAGCAGCCCCATGGAACCCCAGGTGGGAGTCCAGCAGAGATGGGAAGCAGCAAAATGTAGTGTGATCTCTGAGGTGCTCAGAGAAAGCCCTTGGTATCCACCTTCACGGGCACATTAAGGGTTTCTGTAAAGCTCAGCTTCATTTCTTTGGTGTAGCTTTTGCTCTTTGGTGAGGACCTTTCTCTGCTCTCTGTGCCTCTTTCTCAGGGGAAGGATTTGGGGAGGACAAGGGAGGCTATGGGAGGGAAGGGCAGCTCTGAGACCTTGCAGAGGGAACACTCCTGCTGCCCTCCAGCTGGGAGATATCTAACAATAGATAAAAGGAGACAAATGCACGTTCATTTAGCTTAGGTGTGCTGTTACACTGCTGGGTTTAGAAGCTACTCCAGATCTCCATCATTCTTAGTGATATAATTGAGAATACTGGTTTCAACATGTGGACGTTCCTCTTAATTCTTCTCAGCAGCTTGGTGGGACTTCTTAATTCTTTTTTATGAATATTTGTGGTTGTAATGAGCAGAAAATGTAGTGTGATCATTTTACCTGTAATGTGTTTGTGTTATCTTTTCTCAGATGGCAGCAAAGTTTCCTCTCAGTGCTGTTTTCCTGAGAGCTTTGTTCCCTTCTTCTTTCATGTGCTAAATCTTGTAGCAGGAGAAGCAGTTCTGTGTTTCAGACAGGACCATTTCGTTCAGATTCTGGTGAAATCAGATGTTCACGTTTATTTCTGGATTAGTTCATGTTTCCACAAGCCAAGCAATCATGGTGCTATTTCCAGATTAAACAGATCTCTGTCAATCCTACAGATATCTCATAAAACTCACCTCTTTTCCCTGTCCCCTCTTTGTGATCTTGTTCAATGAGACTGGGACTGAAAAGGATTTAATTCGTGTGATTTTGTAGTGATGGTACCTGTTGCAGTGTAAACTGCCTCTTGAATGGGGTGTGATGGTTTATTTCTTTTTGCCAGAAAAAGATTTTTTAAAAAAAGAAACCTGCAGTTGTCCTTCTGTCTTCCCATCATCCAAACCTTCCTGGTGTGTGGGAAGAAAAGCAGGAAAAAAAGAATAATAAATATATTAATGATCATAGTAACAGAAGAAACCCTCTAAACTGACCCACCTTCCCAAACTGTTTACAGATTCAACCAAATGACGTCTTAATGCTGAAATTTTCTTTTTTTCTTTATGTCTCCTCCTCACTGGCCCTTACTAATGTAGCCTGGCCAGTTCACAGCTGGAAGAGGGCTCTGCAGAGGGACTTACTGGTTTGTAAAAGCTACTGGTTTGTTTGGTTTTTAGCTTTTCCTCTTTTGAAGTGGAAATTCTATTTTCTGTGACACTGTACCAAAGTTACCTGCAGTTTCTTGTGTGAAAAGGAAATATTTCAGGTTTTCCTCTGTCTGTTTGGTCAGTGCCTCATAAATACATCTGAAAACAGCCCTTGGTCTGAGCAGTTCAGTTTGTGATGGAAAATACGAGGAGAATAGGAAAGCACAGCAATCAGTGATATGTGTACTCCCTGCTTTTTCAGTTTATTCACATTCTGAAGAAAATGACTTGCAAAGGTAAATAGCTGAGTTTAAATGCTTTGAGGGTGAGGGCTGGTCCTATATTTGATTATCTCTGAAATATATATTGCTTTTATATATTTATATATTTGCTATATACCATAATCCCTGGTAACTGAGAACTTTGGTCATATCTGGCACAAACTAAGTAGTGCTACAATTTCTTGCCATCCACCTTAAATTACCTCAGGTTTACACTTGTGTAACTATAAACTGAACTTTTTCATTAATTTTTCAGCATTAAAAAGAAAAAGTAGGCTAAACTTCAGCTGTTGCAGATGAAGTATTTAGAATAATTTCCCAAAGCCCTTCATAAATGTGACATTGATTCATTGATATACAGACCATTAGCAGTTAGTCTCCTCTGTTCATCTATCATTTCAATTATCTCTAGACTTCCCCAGGGTATTTGACAAATGGGAGACAATTTGCATTTTGTACATTAATGACCTTGGTGGAATTTGTAATTTTATTCCCCCCATCCCATAATTATACTTTATCATTGGAGGGGAAAACCCCACAAAACTACACTGGACTGGTTTTTAATTTAATTGGAAGCATGGGACTGTCGAGATGATGGGAAAGGAAGAAATAAGGAAAAAAAAAGTTTCAAAGTATTTTGCACCTCGTGAAGAACTTTCACCTGAAGATGAAGGAGATTACTGAAAGTTAAGCTTGAGGTCTGTTTTACAGGGAAACGTTGCCTCTCTGAGTCACAGGCTTAGGGGAGCAGTTAAGGACACAGCCTAAATCTTGGCCTAAGAAGATTTGTTGCTCTTCTCCCAGACCAACTGATTGCTTCCTGGAAAAGCTGTCTCTTGGTTCCTTTGATAATGCACAAAAGGAATTTCACAAAGTGATCCCTAAAAAGACAAAGATGTAAAGGAACAGGAGCTGTGTTTTAAAATGTTTGTTTCAGAGGCACATGGCATGGCTGGATGCTCAAGAGTCTTAACAATTTCCATGAATAATTTTAGGTTTTCTAATACTAACAAATTATCCTTCTTAGCTTTATGTTCTGTAGAAGTTTGCCTGTTAAGTTAAACTATTAATTTCCTCCTCTCTCATCTTTGAACCTCTGGTCTTTTGCTCTAGTGGTGTAGTGACCAGGTTTTAGCATTACCTGTATTGGCCACCATTCACACCTTTCCTGTGTTTAAAAAAATTAATATGGAGAAATATTCACACGTTTTCAGCACTTTTCACTGTTTGTTAATGGTCATAATGCAGGCATCCTGGAGAAGAGAGACGAATATTTAGTAAAATTAGGAAGTATCTAGTAAAATGAATCCTTTTAAGCTCCTAGGTGGGCCAAAAAGGTGTTGCAGTGTGGACAGAAAAAGTGAGATTAATACCTAAAGTATCCTGTAATTGAAGAGCAGCTTATGGCCTTGCTGCATTCATTCCTTCAGCAGAAAACTTCAGGGCAGCTCTCAGGGTTTTGGGGTGGTTTGTTGTTTTTTGAGTGACCCAGGGAGGCACAAGCAGGAGCTGCATCCCATGTGGGGAAGGCGATGGCTGCCTTCTCCAGGAATATCCATCCTCCAGTTGTTAAAAGTCCCCGTTGCCAGCAGTAACGGCAGCGTGGGATCTGAGACAGCAGAGGCTTTGCCTTTCCCTTTGAACACGAAATCACTGCAGTCTCTCAGACAGCATTAGGTGGTAACTCTTGGCAACAGCGGCGATGTTGGGAGCGACGTCTGTTTCTGGCTGCATTTCCAGAGCCATCCATAACGTTGTGGTGGAGGTACTTTGCTCATAGATCACACTTTCCCTGTGTGCGTCACAGTGAATTTGGCTGTCTCCTCCATGCAAAAAAAGTGATTAGCCTGGCTTGAATGTCAGGAATTTATTTTTTGCTTGGAGCTGAAGGGTGAAATTCCGAATGTGGGAACCTGAGCTGTGAACTGGCATCGACCTGCGGCCGCTGTCCTGCCTTGCTGCTCAGGTTTAGGGGGGTTTTATGCACATAGCAAGAAAGATCTTGGTTTTAATCAGTGCTCAGGCTAGGCTGGGATGTGCTCAGGACAGGCTGTTGAGCCTTGGATTCCTCTGACGTGCGTTGTACAACTGTTTTTCCACCAGCTGAAGAGCTGCCAGCGCTGGGTTTGAAGAGCTTTGGTTAAATGAGATGCTCTGAGTGGTCTGTAAGAGTGAGCTAAAGATCAAGGCAAACATATTTATTGATTTGCTTCCTCACTCTTCTGAAAATAGGGCTCAGGCTCCAAACAATACACGTGTCTGTGGAATATACTTGTCTTTGTCCACGTTACATGTGCTGCACACAAGTGTGTGTGCTGGATGTGTATTTATTTTTACACAGCCTTCTGGCCCTGTTTGAATTTTTCTCCCCCAGTAGTGTTTGCCCTTCGCTGCCTGTTTTTAATTTTTTGAACGTTTTCTATAGATCTTTAAAACTTCAAGTTTATTTCTAATGCATGTTCTGTTTAAGAGATTTAAATTTAGTACTTTGACCTTATGTTGCTCAAAAAAACAGTTTGTTATCCTAAACCAAACAATTCTACAGGAGTGTGGTGTGATGTAATATTTTACTATGGTGCACATTTTGTTAATGGTGAGGAACATGAAAATATATGTCATTTGTTTGCAGGGAGAGAGGTGGAGGAACACTTGTATTAAGGTGTAAAATGTTCGTGTATAAAAAGACCAAATGATGTAGTAACATGGAAATTTTAAATTATTTAAACTGATGAGATGCTGATGTCTCACTGAAAACGCAAATGCAAATTTCCCTTTGGTTATACCCCCTGAAAAAGTAGGTATGGCTCTCCATCAAGACCAGATGCCTGACATCCAGAAGGGATTTAAAAGGCAAATTTAGTTTATGTTGGGAACCAGAACATGAAGTTTGGATTACATGAAACTTCCTCTTCCTGCTCTGGGATGAATTAATTTCAGCCATGCAGGATTAACAATTTCAGCCCTCTAACTTCTGCCTGTGATCACCTCTGACACTGGTCCGCTGGAAAAACCTTGGGATCCCATATTTTTATGAGGAGAATTGCCAGGCTGTGAAGCTGAGCCTGCTCCCTGTGCTCAGGCAGCAGCTACAGGGGATGAGCACGTGTGTGAGCAGGGCAGGGAAGGTCCCAGGTCCGAATGATGGTGCCAGGCTGAGGGAACTGGATGCCAAATTGCCCCTTCTGCAAAGTGTCTGCCTTGCCCCACCACTGCTGGGCCAGGTTTATTTGTTTTAAAGGAGGGTTCTGTGCTGCTCTGCTGGGAAAGGCCCTGAGAAATCACAGCGGTTCTCTGCTGCTCATTGTTAATTTAAACGGAAAGAGAAAAGCCTGGTTCTTCAGTTCTGTGCTTTGAGCTTGTCACTGGTGAAATCTGCATGAAAGTTAATGGTTTGTACATCCCTCTTTTTTCAAGCTTGATGTAACTCCATGTTCGAGTGCCCTGGTTGAATTCCTTAGTGGGAATTCCCTTTCTGTTAAAGGATGCTCACCTGGCTGCCATTTCTGATGAGGTGGATTCAGACCTCTCTGCAATATTTAGCTCCTGTTCAGCACTAAATGCCATCCCTGCCTTTTCAAGGGACTCCCTTTCAGCAGGGACAGTAAGCAGCAATCACAGTAAGCAATAGTTAACAAGCACCCATTGGTGCCAGAGAATTTGGAAGAAATCGTAAGATAAATTAGGCAATGGAGTCTCTGGGAATAACAACTTCCCTTGGGTTTCTTTACAAATTAAACTGATGGAGATTTAATCTTTCTTTTCTTTCTTCCCATGGGTTGCTTTGCCCTTGACACACAAGATCAGTTACTGGAAGGTGCAGTGACTGTTCCTTACACTTCTGCCTGTGTAATCTGAATAACCAGCTCCCATTTGTGTCTCTTGTACATGAGTGACCTGGCTGTGTGGTTGTGTTTCAGCCACGCAGGGAACAATGACATAAACATTATTTTCTGTAGTAGGAAGTGGAGTGAGTTTACAGTTAAAGTTAGCACAGGATTTTTGTCAGGGCAGTGAGTAATTCTGCCCACAGAACTGCTAGAAAGATCTTCTAGAAGTGGAAAACAAAAGATGGGAGAGAATATTCAGGAGGATATGGGAAAGAAGAAATATTTAACCCATTTCAGGCCATAGCAGAGGCTGTTTGATTTAATTCCAGGCTAGATCTGATGACAAGTAAAGGTTTGGATTAGACTGGCAAGGACAACTATTAAGAAAAATAAGAAAAGAAAATAGGAGCTTCCATTTAAATCTCCATAATTAATTCCTATTCTAAACTGGAAGCCAGCACACATCATCCTTTCTCTGCTGAGAAATTTTTCACATTCATTTCTGTTCATAATGGTTTGGGGGAAAAAAAGAGAAAAAAGAAAAAAAAGGTTTTCATTATTCATGTGAAAAATGAACTCATTTGCTCACATGCTTAGTGCTGGGGTTAATTATATTATGAAAAAGCATAGTTTGTAAGGAACTGGCTTATTACAATAGGAATGCCCTGAGATTTAAGCTGCCTAATTTGTCAGCTTGCTCAGACCGTTCTGCTGTAACTCTCAGCCTGTTTGTCGGTTAAGCAGCAACTTTTGGGCTTGGGGCTTTGGTCCTGCACTGGGGCCTGTGGGCAGGAAAGGGGTTTGATGCTTTCTCTTCTGAGGGTTCCCCCGTGGCAGCACTGTCACTGCACCTGCAGTCCTGGCCCCCTGCTGCATCAGGGACTGGAGCTGGGACATCAGGGACTGTTTTGGACCAGGGGAGAGCTGCCCTGGTGTGGACTGAAGTACCAGAATTGGCTGTGGAGCGCTTCAGGTGTCCCTGTCCCACCTTTCCCCCCTTTCCCACCTTTCCCCCCTTTCCCACCTTTCCCACAGTGTTGCAGTGGACACAAGGACACTCCTGGATTTGAGGCATACATTCCACAGGTATAGACAAAAGTTCGCTTGCTCAGATTGATGAGTTCTTCTGAGGACACAATAAAAAGAGGGACAAAGCTGGAATAAACACTTACTTTATTCTACACTTACAATAGGACTTTCTGCAGCCAGAAGCTAAAGCTGTGATTTGTGTCCTTTCCCTGGGTGTTTGGAAGCTGATTTCCAGATAAGCCATTCTGCAGCGCTCGGTTCCCTGTTCCTGCATCCTGCTGGCTCGAGCTCATCCTCTCACACTCCTGCTGTCACAAACTCAGATTGCTGCTGTACACAGATTTTTGAGTAATATTATAGCACAGCTTCCAAGCATCCCACATGGCACGAGGTAGGGCACCACTAAATTGGTACAATCTGACCCATCCTGACAGGTTTTACCTGGAACAAGCATTTAGTTCTGTTTGAAATTGTTCGTTCACCTTTCATCCTGGGGAGCCTCAAAGGCATCGCCAACGTACACATCTATCTTTATCTCTGGTTTTGTTATTGCTGTGTTGGATCACTGCAGTGCTCTTCATAAGACCTGAGATCATAAATCCCTTCAAAGTACAGGTTGAGCAGAGTACACAAAGTGCTGCCTTTGCTTCCTTGCTGTTCCTCTTTGATGCCAGTGCTGTGGTTTCTGAGCTTGTGTTTGGTCCTGAAGATGTTGGCACTGGCTAACCCATGGGTATCTTCAGGTAATTTACACTTTCATGTGACACTGGCTGTCACTCTCCAGATGGCTTGGCCTGAAAACCTCCATAAATGTGCATAGCCTTGATTTTTTTTTTGTTCTCATGGAGATCTGTAAAACTTAATGACTGTAAATGCTAAGCTTTTAGAAATGACCCAGCACATTGTTTGTTTTTTTTTTCTATATGCTTTTTCAATTCAGTTCTGCTGATGTGATTTAATAGATGTTTACAGGAAGCTGGAGAAAAGGCAGAAGTTCATGTAAATTTTCTTGAGATCCAGAAGCAAGAGAGGAGAGTTGGGGATAACAGAAAATGCTAACAAAGAGCCAACCTTAGTTCATGACCAAGTGGTTTACGGACTTCCTCTCCCAGGAAAGCAGAAGGCAGCAGGATGCAAGGATGTCTGGAGTTCAGGGTGCATTTTGTGACCTCTCCTTTGGGCACCAGGATTTGGCTTGGCTGGAGTCATCTGTGGGGCTTTGTGCTTGGGGTTTTGCACTCAAAACATCAATCCAGCTGCTAAGAGTCCTGAAGCCTCACTGTCTTGGAAATGATGTTTGAAGAATGTTTACCTGCCTGCAAAAATACTAAGGGCTTATATTGTGAAATCAGACTTGGAAAGTTCAAAGCCTTTCTGTGTTCGAGTGTGCATAACCAGCACTTGTCGGTGCTGGAAGTCAGATACACTGCAAAGAGACTGCATTTTTAGGGCAAAAGCACTTGTAGACAAAAGCAAGGGCTTTTAAGGATGTTACTGCAGAGCCCTGAATTCTTTCTAAAAGGGTTCCATTTTGTGGCATAAAAAGTCAAAGCAGAAAGAAACCCATCTCGGCAGAGCTCTGATGTGGAGAAGGTGCTGTACAGACAGCCAGGCTTTCTTTTATGTTTTGCTCATAACCATCATAGCAGGGAAAGGCAAACACTTGTCTAATTTGATAAAATATCTTTAATTGCAGCAGCAGTACTTGAGGTTTGGGCTGGCTGCATCAGCTCTGTTTGTAATCACAGCTCCAGCCGCACTCCACAATCAGCGCCAATTGCTGCCAATTAGCATCTGCTAGGCTGGTGTTGCTTTATTCAGACGTTCTGGGGCGTTTGGTTGCATTATTCATACCTCGTCTGGGAAAACACAGTTTAAAAATGAGGACCATTACAGGATTTCATTGTAGTGTGATAGACCTTCACTCCTCTCCACCTCTCGGTTTAGTTGTTCTCGTTAGTGAGCCGAGGGAAGCTTCGGGCATGATTTAGGTCCTGCATTTCACTTCTAGGAAATAGTTCCTGCTTGGTAGAGAATTCTAAAGAGAGATCAAAAGAAATCAAAGCTGGTGTTTTTTCACGTAACAGTTTGATTTTGGAAGTCGTTGTTGCAAAATGTCATCGACGTGCAGGACATTAAGAATAAAAAGAGGAAGAAAAATTTTAAAAAGTGAGCAGACGTATATGGTTATGGAAGACTAGCATAACCAGGGGCAGAGATTTTAAAAGGACTTTAAAATGCCAGTTTCAGAACTGAGTCTGGTCTGTGGTGCAGGAGAGCTCGGGCTGGAAGGGACCATCTCTTCTCTGTAGTGGCACAAGATGAGCTGCAGGTCCAGTCTAACACAGCAGCATGTGCCAGCATCCTGGGCTTTAAGACCTTGTGGTTTCACTTATTTAATCTTTGAGCCTGTATTTTCCCCCTACAGGATTTTATTCTGACTTCAAAGGAGTTGTTCTTATTTCGAGCAAGTGCAAACGATTGATGAATGTGTTTGTTTTTTTTCCTTCAGATGATGATTTTAATAAGGAGAAATGAATGCTAGCTAAGTATGTTTAATAAGGAGCTTTGTTTGCTTTTGGTTTTGCATCTAAGTTGAATTAAATGAAATTTTTTAGTGCCACAGTAACAAAAGAAAGCAAACCATGGCAGAGCGGAACAGGGGCCATGCACACACTCGTTACGTGAAGGATGTTCTCTGCATGTAGGAATGCGACATGGGGGTGAAGAGGAATGAGTGCAGCAGTAATTTCTTTAATTAAAAAAAAAAAAAATTGGAAAAAAGGAGGTGATAACTTGTGGAAGCACAAGGGCCACAGCTGCCAGCAGAGACAGTGGCAGTGATGGGTGTTTGCTGGGAGGTGACGTTCCTGGAGCCTGTGCCAAACTCTCCGATAAGTTTGCTCCACTAATCAGGCGCTTGTTAATAATGACTCAGATTTACGATACTTCATAACAGCCCAAGAAGAAATATTCATCCTGGTATTGACTTTGTGGGGGAAGAAAACCTAATAAAGCATTGAGAGTGCTTAATCAATAGCCGGGCAGGGCTGTGCTGACTATCAGAATGAGCAGCTTTGTTTGCTATTCAGGCGGATAATTTATGGTTAGTGCTGGAAGTGATGTATGTAATTTATGTTTTAGAGACAATTACTGCTCAAAGACAACTGCTGCAAAGCTTTTTGCAGGAAACCAAGAAAAAGACAAATGCAGTGTTTGGGATGTGAGTGTTGTGCCTGGCAGCCTGCCCAGTGTATTTAATCATTACATTATACTTATGTGTGATGCTGATATGATGTATGTGCATGTGTGCTTGTGTGAACTGTGTTGCATTGAGCAGTGAGTGGCCTTTAAAGTTCAAATCAACTTTCTCAGGTTTCAGGATTTTTTTAGACATACGGTGTTGGTTGCAGACCATCCAAGCTGTAATTTAAAAAAAACCCGCAGTGTATAAAACTTCAGGAGGTACTTATCCTTTGGAACTTCAGCATTTTTTTAAAAAGTGAATCAAATTATTTAGATCAATATATGAGAAATTGTCAAATGCGTGTTGTGATTTGCAGACACTTGCCTGTAATACCTCCTTATAAAAGCAGATTGTAAGATAGTTGCAGTTCTACACCTTTGTGTGCCAGGCACTCAGATTTATTAAAGTACACATATAGGAGCATTTCAGGTGCACATGATAAACTGTATTTAGGCTTTGATCCTAACCATTATGAGGGTTTGGTGTGGGGTTTTTTTTACCCAACAGCATTTATGTTTTCTGACTTAGGAATTTACGTCTCTAAATTGCTATGAAAGTCAATATCAGCTGCCAGTGTCTGTTAGAGAGAGGAATCAAACTGCTTTCTTAAAGATATTTAGCATTCAGGTTCCTGAAATCAGCCCATCTTCATCATAGTCTTCAGGAGAAGGTCCCAAATGTTACTAATGAAGTGGTGTCTTCCCTGTAAATAAACGTGTTGTTTATTTAGGGTTCCTGTGACCCCTCATTGGAGCAGGGAGTGTTACCCTAACGCTTTTAAACTAATCAAAATCACCTCCCTGCTCCGCGCTGGTGGGCTTTGTTCGGGCAGGATTGCAGCAACAATGGGAATGATTTCCCAGATTTTATTCCACTTCAGTGATTTATTGAGTCCAGGGAGCTCTGGCACGCACTGGACTCAGTGGCTCACGGGTCAGAGCACGGGTTAGCCCCAAAGCTGGGCACCCAAATGGCAACTTTGCCTGTGGCTGCCCTAAGTAAATAAAGTCATTGCTCATATACAGCTGATAAACACAGAAACTTGGGAAAATGGGTCTTAAATACTGGGTGGCAGTTATGAGATTCCTTCTGCTATCTTAAAAATTAGTCTTTATATTAATGAATATTGCATAAACTTGTTGTATGGGGAAAATAAAAATAACCTGCCTGCAGTGAGTTTACTGCTGTGCTCCCCTCATCTAAACATACCAACTGTTGCCAAAATTAAATGATGCTTCACTTCATGGTTTTCCTGCTGCAGAACTGAGCCCCTGCTCAGTGCAGGTGTTTCTCCTTCCCCAGGTCTGGCCATTCCTGTGCTCAGGGCAGGCTCAATCCCTCCCTGGATTTTAAAGGTGCTGAATTGAGCTCCAGGTGGAGACCCTGCAGAGCTGCGGCCCTCACCAGCATCTGGGAGGAGAGGTGTGGAGAGGAGACTTCTGCCCCCATGCCAATGTGTATTTCTGCTTTTCACACTGATTTTCTTCATCTGCTTTCTACATCGAGAGCTGGTAATAGAGCAGGTCACTGCTGTTACATTTCATACTGGAATTAGCAATGAAAACCACTTTGTCCAGTGACTGCTTTTATATAAAGCTTTCATTTATTTGTAGGAAATCTAAAATCACCTACATTTTCATAAAAACTCGGTGAAGGGTTGTTTTCCCTGGAGCTGAGGGTGGGTGATCTTTTCAGACTGGGAATAACATTAAACAAGAACAGAGAAGTGAAGGATTGGAATTGTCCTTCTTCATTTAGCATGTAGCTCCTAGGCAGGATTAATTGGGCAGAGGTGGTCTGCTTCATGAAAAAAAGGCATGTTCCCTTCCATATCAAGCATTTTATAAGATTTTTGGAGAAAAGACACCTTTTTAGGTAATTATCTTCTACAATACCACGTGTGCAGGGAGTGTGGGACATGGGCACACGTCCACAATCCATATTTTAGCATACTACTGAATTTAAGAGATATTGTGGAGTTTTTTTTCCCCACATGTGTGCTAGACAGATCATATATAAAGTTTATATCAAGTTAATCTAGATGAAAGGTGTTTTCAATTATTTCTCCCATGGCAAGATTGAAGGCTCACATCCAGTATGTCCCATGGATAATGTTTTTGTGTTGCAACATTGGCTCTATAAATAAACGTGAAACATTGCAGTAACAAACATCACATTTATTTTATTTTGAAGTGCCTACAGCATATCATTACAGATGGATTGATAGGCTTGATAACATTGAACTTTTGTCAGACCTAACGTGGCAGACTTGTTACATGTCAGAAATTTTCTGTCATTTTTCTCACTGTTCAAAAGGCAAAATATATTTGCAACCTTGAGTGACATTGAATATGGAAAGCAGACAGAAATTTATCATTTGACAGAATTGTTTTTGTAGGGCTTATTTTACTTCTTTTTTTTCTTTCTTTCTTTTTTTTTTTTCAGTGGCAAAGCTGTAATCGGATTTTTAAATTCTGACTACCCTGTTTCAGGAATATGGAACAGCTGATGGTAGCTTGTAAAAGCTCTACGACCCGGCCTTTTACAAATGTAAAACACATTCTTTATTACTTCACATTCAGATCATTTATTTTTGTGCTTCTTTGGACTGAGGCAACATCTGACCTTTATTATGGAGTTGCAGAAAACAACTTGGCAGAGAGCAGGCAGTGGAGAAGGTCTTGAACAGGAGACAGGACAGTGAAGGATGCAGATGCTTAGAGAGCAAATTTTCATAGCATGAAGGCTAAAACTGGTGAGATTTATACCTAGTCAGTGTATTCCTTCAAATGTGATTGCTTTCTAATAAAAATGTATCCAAAAAGCTTGTTTTGGTGTCTTAACTCAGAAATTAAATCATAGTTTATTTTATGATGATTAGCTTTAAATAAGGTGTCTGTTTTAAAGACACATGGAGATGGAAAGTCAGGCTTTGCGAGTATAATAGAAGAAGTGGTGGGTTTCTGGTGTAAAAAGCAGCAAAGAAATGCATGAAAACATTTCATCAAAAGATGAAAATTAGTGTTAAGGCAGAGACAAGGAAATCCTGGACAGAGGTGGAATTAGAAGAAGGAGAAAAAGAGGTTTTCAATCATACAGCACCAATACTTTTGTAGCTGGACCACAGCATTTTATGCTGAACAAGGAAGGAAGAGATCTGTAATTGCTAACAGGAACACTCTGCAATCAAAGGAGAAACTTCCTATATATTAGCATGCAACAGCACTGTACACTTCCGAATGGATTATACCCTGGTGAAATCAAGAGGATAGTGATTAGCTCCTCAGCTGGAAAGGTTTTGTTCCAACATTTTGGTTCAAAATATAGACATTGGTGTTAATAAATCGGGCTGTATATCCTAGATCACCTCACCCAGTCAATATTTTACCCCAGGGGGTCACGTAGCATTGTGGGTGCTAAAGAACAAAGCAGCTCTTCCCTTAATTTTGTTTAAAAAAATGAAATGAGCAAAGAGATTCTATTAGCTTTCAATCCCGTTAGTATAAATAGAAGTCGAAGCTGCAGAGCCGGGTCATTATGTGGCTCATTAATGTTTATTACCACGAGGCACATCAAGATGTCTGTGAGCTGGGAGGGAGTGGATCCCTTGGAAGGGCCCCGCTCGTCGCTCTCCGCGCGGTGCCGAGCGCTCACGTGCCTCCTCCCAGGGCTCGGAGGAACACATCCAAAATCTGTTGCTTGTCATATGCTCTCCCCGTCTCAGCCGAGGAGAAGCGAGCAGACGCTCGCTCTTATTTTGGTACCGTTTGTTTTTGGAGAGGAATTGGGGGGGGAGTGTTTTTCTCGGGGAAAAGTTTCTGTTTCAATTGCGTTCCCGTGAAATCGAGAAGAGCCTTGTTGGCTTCACGCGAGTTAGGATTGTGTTTGTTGTGTAGCTCTGAGATAACTGAATTCTATTTTATTTTTTATAGCCTGCCAGTGTTTTCCAGAATCACTGAGGACAAAGAAATTATCATTTTGTTGATCATTGCATTGAATCTAAAGCTGTAGAGAAGCGAGATGCTTTTAGTGGGTTTGTGCCTCTTCAGCTACACTTCAGCAAAAGTTGGTGTTTCATGATACACTTTTCTTTCAGCTTTTTAATAGTCTGAAATGTCCTCAAAATTTTCTTTTAACCTGTGGCTTTTAGCTAGGATCAGATATGAGCCAGTGAAGTGAAGCTCGAGCTCATCAAAAAACTAACAAACCTTGGTAAATCTTACTCCTTAACACCAAAGGGTTACAGTTGAAAGGTTCTCACCTCTCTTGCATGAATGTGAAATTGTTTTTTTTTTTTTTTAATTTTCCTTACAAACTAATTAAATGGGGTTTTTTAAAGCCTCATTTTCCCCTTGGGAATGAGGAGTGCCACTAATACAGAGTAACTGCCTGTGGTTTTTACGGCCATGAGGATGCTTATCTTCTGCTGCTTAATCCTCCTCCTCCTGACTTTCCTGCTGTCTCACCTGAAAGCAATGTGAGAACCCTTCCAGTGCCAAAGGCCTGTCAGTGCTGTCATCTGCACCCTCAGCCTGGGCTTTGAGGAGATGTTGTGTCTCCTCGGCCCTGGCTGTGCCACCAAGCCAGATCAAGATGTGCCCAAAAATTGAAGCCAAGCCCCCCGGAGCCCATTATTCTCAGACAGGTCCATCCCTGCTTGCCCTGGCACTGCTGGATTGGGTGTGTGTGGGTCATCAACACTTCAGGGAGCAAAGTGAATGAGAAGGCATTTCCCGAGTTCCAGTGTGCATGGAATCAGTGCAGCAAATACCTGCTGGGTTTGTTGCATTTACCATCCCCTTTGAACAAATTTTCTCTTTTGGAAATCACTTCCACACTGTCTGTTGTCTCTGCTCCAGCTCAGCAGAGCAGTACTGCTGGCATGATGGTTTCTATCATATTTCTTTGAAATATCTTAGGTAGGGTATTTAAGTAGATATATAAGTGAATATCTTTGCTCTTGGTTTTTCTCTGCCACTGGCTGTCTATTTACTTACTTATTTTTTTCATTTAGTTCTTCAATGTTCTTCATTTGTAATGTGTAAAGCCCTATTTTGCATGCAGGAAAACACCAGCTTACGAGGTAAATAAGTGAGGTGTGTAGATACCAGCACCTGACAGAAAGTAGGACCATAACTGATTTAAAATCCTACCCTCTTTCAGAGATTTTTCATCTCTGCCACTGCTTTCTTGAAGCAACTTTACACCCAAGTGAGGCTGCTGGAATGAGTGGATAGAGGTTGTTCCTGATGTTGCTGCCCAGAGGTGGAAGTTGGCGAGCTGGGTAGAACCTGTAGCCAGAGCCACGTGGGCTCTGCACTCACCTTGTGCAGAAGGGGAGGAGGAAAATCCCACCCTTGCCACTCCTGGAATCACAAAATCATTTAGGTTGAAAAGACCTTTTAAGACCATTGAGTCCAACCATTAACCCAGCATTTCCAAGCCCAGCACTAAACCATGTCCCCAAGCACCACACCCACCAATGGTGGGGCTCAAGGATCTTAGAGGTGTTTTTCAGCTGTGATGATTCTGTGATATTTGTGTTTTAAATCCCTCTAGGGATGGTGGCTCCATGCTTCCCTGGGCACCCTTTTCAATGCTTGGCAATCCTTTCAATGAAGAAATGGTTTGTGATACCCAATCTAAACCTCCCCTGGCACAACTTGGTTGGGTGGAGGGGCTCAGCTCAGCAGTGTAGCTGCGAGTTGCTGCTCTTGGGGTTGCTTCAGGGTCCTGAGCTGCTCATCTCAGAAACTTTCTCATTTTTTCACATCAGTCAGACACGATCGTCTTCAGATCTTCAGGCAGTGTGGTCAGTGCCCACTGTTCACTGGTTGCTTGTGCTTTCTTCTGGCAGATGTCAACGAGTGCACCACGGAGAACGGCGGCTGCCACGACCGCTGCTGCAACACCATCGGCAGCTACCACTGCAAGTGTCCAGCTGGCCAGAAGCTGGGGGAAGATGGAAAATCCTGTGGAGGTAATGCCTTGTGCTACGTCTCACTGCTATTATTAAGGAATCAGCAGACTTAGGAAGGAGAAGGAAATGCTGGCTTTTATGTGGAGCCAGCTGAAGAGCGTGTGCTCAGAGTTGTCGAGAGCGCAGATCTTCTCATGTCTGGATTATGAAGATGTAACTGTAAGAACACTTCAAAGGGTTGGGGTTTTGTTTTATTTTGTTGAAAAAAATGTTATCACTTAACCTGGATTGGCTGTGCCATGTTCTGATTATGGGATTTCCATCATCAATTTGAAAACTTGAGGGAAGTGTATGCGCTTGATAATATTTCATCTGTCTCTAAAGCAAAATGGTTCTTACCAGAAGATGCACACACATTTTCACATTTCAGTCACAATTCCACAGCTAGAGATTAACTGAATAAAAAAGGATTTAAAACCACATGCTATGTAAACCCATTTGTCTTTTTCCTAAGGGAAATTTAAGTCTAGTTAGTGTATTATAGGGTAAAATCCGTTCTTATGCAAAAACTTACGTTAGAACACATAATGAATTATGGTCAGACTTCCTAAAGGTGCACTGGTAAACAGAGTGGGTGTAAACCAGCCCAGATGATGTGTTGACCCTACAGTCACTACATTTTATATATCATCAGATGCTGCAGAAGGTGGACAAGGCCAGGTGTTAGGTACCCAAGGTGTGCTGCATTGCAGGCCAGAGCAGCTCCTTCTTCCTGAGCTCTCCCTGACACAGGAAACAGGGATGTGCTGCCACATGCTCTGGTGTGCTCTGCTGTGTGCCTGCACTGCACCTCCCCTGCATTTCAGTGCTGCAGTAAATGCATCAGTGATGGTATTTTTTTAATCTCAGGGCAGCTTTTCATGAACTGTATTATCAGCTTTTCACAAGAAATGGTGTTCTGTGGCTTTTCCTGTTGCACAGTTATCTCACACATTCCTTTCTTCCAGGATTTCATTTTACCATTGTCCGACTCCTTTTTAAGGTTTGTACAAAGCACTGTATTTCTTGCCTGTGGTCATGTGTTTTATCCTGACTTTATAATTTATTTGGCTGCACTCCTTCTTTCACTAAAAGACGATGGAATTATTTTCTATGGCAACCTATCAGTGGAGATCCACCTTGACAGTGTAAATAAGCTCTAGGTGGTTATTTTATTTTGCTTGAATATTTCATTATGGATCTCTGTGCTTCCATTTTGGCCTTTGGAGAGGTGAATCCAGGAATATCATGGATGATTCAGATCCCTGCTACTTCACTTCTCTTTTGGGGACTGACTGACAATATGCCCATGAGCCAGTGCACAGGTCTGTGTTTTGATGACTACTGAATGCTTTCAGTGCATAAAAGTTGTCCAAACCCCAAGGTTTTTGAAGGCAGGAGTCCTACTCATCATAATCCTTAGCATGCAAGGGGCATTTTTCCATTAGAATAGTTTTGTGTTAATAGGTAAGTCAAATTAGTGTTCCTTCTGCACAAATCTATTCTTACAATACCCTTAAATTCTGGCATTTGGACAGTCTTTAAAAACTCAAACAGAGCTTAAGGTATTTGATTTTTGTACTATATTTTGTCTGACCAGGAGTTGCAGGGGAATATATTATTAGCTGTTTTGAAGCCATTTTCTGAAATCTTCAGACAGAAAATGGACACATACAATGAACTGGAAAAGCTCAAGTCATGGAACAGAGTGAACGTGGTGGTGTCACTCCATACACCTGAAATTCTGCAGAGGTGACAATGACAGTGAGCATTTGGCTGTGCTGACCTGCAAGGAGGCCAATTTCAGCCAAGTTCTGGCCATCAGGTGTTATGAGTACTTAATGGTTGGTTACTATGTGAGGGAAGAGTGAGCTCCCAAACAAAACTGAGTGTGCTACTGGAAGGTCTTCCAGGATGTGGCACTGAACTGGGGTTTTATTGATGCCTCTGCTTTGCTCAGAGGAGTCATTTTGCAGATGGGAGTAAAACGGCTCCTCATTCAGGTTAACCAGTGGTTTTGGAGGAATAAAGCTTATTGTCGTTCTGGGCTGTTCCATTCTTTCTGTCTTTATAGCATCATTGTGCTTTATGTTACCCCTTAGTCTAAACTCAGGCGTTAAATAGATGTGCACTATTGTTCTGCTCCCATTATTTGTCTCATGGTTGGTTTTATTTCACTGGTGCCTGCAATGATCGATTGGTGTACGGGGTTTTTTTATAAGCCGAGGTACAAATAAGGTGTATTGTTAGAAAAGCAGCATGGAAGTAGCACAGATTTTATTCAGCGAGTCATTATTGCTGGAAAGATTGATCGTGTTTTTCAGAAACAAAATAGAGCATCCTTCTGACAAAAGGGAAAGATGTCAGGAAATAACTGTTGGGTTTTTTAAAATATTATTTTAGCCATTTGTAGCTGTTGAATGCTAAGGAAGGGAAAGTGGATAAAAATTCACTACCCAACAACGTGCTGAAGTGCACTGCTCTTTTGATCAATCATTGCTGGGGGTTTGTGAACAACTTTTTTGGGAGACCCAAAGGCCTAATTTCACAGCTTGATTGAGCTGACAGTGCTCAACATCTCCACCTTCCAGAGTGTCAAAGGTGCATGCAAGACACGAGGCTCCATGAATATGCACAAGACAACAGCATAAAATGGGTGAGATAATCTTAAAATAGTTATTGCTATCAGCTTTGATTAAACCTTCCCCTTTCTCTGTGGCTGGTTGGACCCACATGGGGAAGGGGATCAAGCAGCACAGCCTGGGACACCCCGTGCTGTGGAGTCTATCCTACTTCCAAGGACTGTAGGGATCTTTCCTAGCTATTTGTAGGGCTCTTTCCTGGTTGTCTGGGGGTTCTTATGGCAAGATATGTCGTTCAGAGTTATGTGGTTTGTAAAGTCTTACTTCACATTGGTGAGGGATACTCATATCAAGAGGCAACATGTGCTGAGGTGAAGGCATGTGCATCTCCATAGAAATGCCAGCCAGAGCAGTGACCTGATTAGCCTTTCAGAACTAATTATCTCCATGTTGTACTGCAGCTTTCACTCTCCAGCCTTCATGCTCAGAGCTTCAGTTTGCTTCTGTGACAGAGAAATATCTTCTGGCAGCTCCTCACGTAGGCATTACAGATTGTGACAGAAAGCTCCTGCTTCCCTCCCGCTCCTCGTGTGCCTGGTGGAGATGAACGATGAGACGGGATTTGGCTTTAAATCACTGCACAAATAATGTGACAAATTAATATTTGACATTTACTGGTGTAGGACTGTCAGGCTGATGCTGTGCCCTGTGCGTCCCGTGGTGTTCCTGGGGCAGCCTGGGCAGGGGCCGTGGGTGGGATTGCTCAGAACGGTGTAACCTGGTCTGAGGAAGGGAGAGGAGATGGGTGTGTGTGTCCAATACCTCCTTGTTTGTGAAGCAGAGGTACCACTGACAGCCTGTGTCAGCGAGATAGGCTGTGAAATGCAGAGATATCCTCATTTCATATTTTATTCTAATGCGAAACAGTTTTACTGGAGCATCGCAAAATGCAGAAATGGTATTTTCTGAACATAAATACCACTTTAAATGGTATTTTAAATGGTAATTTGAAAGCTCAGTTGTTGGCACAAGTCCAGATCTGTAAGGGATGCTGAGGCTACAGCTACAAAAGCGTGTTTTCACACATGAATAAGCTGCAGAAGTCAAGTAGAAAAAGGTCGTGACCTTATGTTAACCTTCTTTGGTAAACAGTCATTTCTTATTTATATTATTGTGCTCTCATCTGTCAAGGCAACTGAAGGAGCTTAGAGACAAGTGAAGTCCTGTGATTAACTGTTGATGAAAAAAGCCCCTATTTTGTTGATTAGAGTGATATTGCAATCACTGTAACCCCATCCCCGGGGGTTTCGGTCAAACCTCAGAGCTCTGGCAGATTTCCTGACCTTTGCCAGGGGGATTTTGGGAGCAGCTGCCTCCAGGGCTGGAGTGTGACTGTGCAGGGCCACCATTGGTTACCCCAGTAATGGAAGAGTCACTGGGGTCAGTGCTGCAGCCTGGTCCCGGGGCATGTGGAAGCTCTCCAAACGCTGTTTGTTGCCTTGGAAGAGTTAATGGTGGGCTAAAGGGAATACTGAGGGACATGCCTGAGAGCAAGAAGGTGTTTATTAATATGGTGACAGCATTTATTAAGTTAACGAGGTCTGAGATATAACTTATTCCTGTCGAATTCTGGTTTTGTTGAAGAGAATGAACATTAATTCTGCATTTGGGCTGTTTTCCCTGCCCATCAAATCAATGTACAGGTGTCTGCCATGTCCTGTGATAAAACCTGAAGGATATGCACTTTGAGGGAAATAGCAAGGAATTTTTAACTGCATTTATTTAATTTTTATTAGAACAGGAGAAATGAGTTTACTGGAGGGATTCAGGACGTTTTTGCATTGTCTTAACTCTAAAAGTCTCATTTGATACAAGACACATTGTTGGCAGGCCATGACACAGATGTACTTTTTTCCAGGAACACTTCAACAGAAGGAGAACAAGGAGAATATGTTTTACAAAAAGAAAAAAATGTACCAGTTCTTATTCCAGGTGCAGCAAGTACCACACCAACTGAACTCAAATCTTACAGCACTCAAGTGAAGGCACCCCTAGATGAGGTGAAGCCACCCAGCCCTCTTAATCTTTCTTTATTTCAAGACCTTGTCTTGAGACAAGGAAATAAATCTAGTTGCAGGAATTGTATCACAATTATCTAAATATTTGTAACGAAATTACTCTGCCCACCTCATGTCTGCCTCATAGAGTGAGGGGAACTGACAACTCCACCTCAACAACTTAGCAGACCCTGGGTGAGCCATTGTGCTAACTGAGGTATTTCAGGGTATTGGAATTTTACAGCAGTTCGAAAAAAAAGAGAAAAAGAATAGGCGAAAGAAAAAGACTTGTGAAAGGAGTGAAGGTAAAACCTAATTTCTGATTTTTCCAGCCCTGTTGTTAGTTGTTCTCAGGTATCCTGGGACTCCAGCTTGGGCTTTTAGAGCTAAGTCAGATAATTTCAAGTATTTAAGTTTCAAAGTATAAAAAACCCGCAGTAATCTGCCATGGGGTGAAAAAAAACCTTTTTCTTCTCCATTAGTTTGTACATCCAGAATATGGGTAAATGTCTGATATTTAAAGTGAATTCAACAAGAAGCAATACCTATTTTTACATTTAAATATTATTTATGATTGCTCCTACCTGTCAAATCAGTATTTTTGAGTAAAAAGCATAATAATTGATTTGATTTCAGATCCCAGTTGGTAATAAAAATAAAAAAATAGGAGGGTTCCCCTACATCTCATATAGAGGGAACTGCATTCACTGAGATTAAGGATTAATTGTGCATTATAAACACTATTTGGCATTGTGCACTCAGACTTCTGTGGTTTTCTGGAGACTGTTGGATTTAGGCAGGAGAACTGTGTGATTTTTGTGCATGGCTGTGGAGAAGCTCCAGGCAGAAACTGCTGGAGACATTCGTAGCTACATTTGCAAACTTGATGGGGAGTCTAATTTTATTTCTACTCCCAAGTCATTCTTTTGGGTTTCTCAATTTCAAGCATTTGTCTCTGGCTCTTGAGCAGAAATGATGGCTGGAGGTTGCTCCTCTGACCTCCCTGGTGCTCTCCCATGCACGTTGGATCCAGCTGGGATCAATAGCTGTGTGGAGCTGCTACACTCTCCTAGGCAAATTGTGTCATCTGTCTGCATTTGTCTATTCCAGGTAGTTCCACAGCAAAAAAAGGGCTGCAGATAAGTAGTAAAAATGACAACAGATTCATAGTAAGGGTAACACTGACTGCAGCTTATTGGACTTTTTAAATGAGTTACCTGAGTGCTGATTCCTGGCAAGCCCCAGCAGGCAGCAGCCTGAGCTGAATTTTGGGGGCTCATTCCAGGCTGGCAGTGGCTGTCAACACAGCAATGCCTTGGCTTGCTCTGGGCAGTTCCCTTGCTTTTTGTGAGCCCTCCAAAGCATAAAACGCTCAGCTACATGCTGGGGCCATACAAACTTTTCCATCTTATTAAAATATATCAAATACTGCAAATCCCAGCGTTTTGTGCCTGTTTCTCTGCAGTCAGGGAAGGGACACTTCGCTTGGGCCAGAACAGACACTTCCTACCTGGTTCAGAGCATTTTTGTGTTGGTCTGGGCTGAGAAGAGCGTCTGATGGTCTGATAATTGATTTATTGTTGAATTTTAATTGCCCTTGTTTAGTTTCTTCCTGATTCCTGCTTGACTGTTGCTGAAGTCTCCCTGCTCCTCCCTCACGCGCCGAACAAAGGCGGCTGTGAGCTGAACCACCCAATTTCTCACATCTGCCATCCCTCGGGGTAGACAGGCTCACAGTTATGACAGCTCCCTCCAAAGTGAATATTGCCATTGAAGGCTGAGCTCGTTTATCCTGGATACATGTTTTCATCGATCGGAGCTGAGAACAGGCTGAGTCAGTTTTCAGTCACTTTTTAAGTAGAAGTTTTATGCACACCAGTTGGGTCAAGGGTATTATTATCCTAATCCGAGGCTCCAAAGCAACAGCTGAATGAGTCCTACCTGTATTTGCAGCCCTTGACTTTTGGGGAAGACTGGGACCACTTGTATTTCAAGGATTCAATGATTATTTCCAGATAATCTTGGTAAATCTCCTTTTTTCCATGGAGCTTGTTTTTTGGTGCCTAGATTTTTTCCCTTTGAATGCTTAATTCAACTGCAACGTTTTAATAACAGCCTTTTGCATAAACAAACCATGGAACTGGCAGTTTAATTTTCAGGTTGTGTCAGGATTACACAGGGTTAGGTGTAGTGCAGCATGTCACCATGTCATACGTTTCCTGCAGCTCAACTTCTGCCATGTTCCAAGGCAGCAGCTTTTAAAAAGCGCAGCGTTGCTCGTACCCCACAGCAGACTGGCACCTTTTCCCTTTGCATTTCAGCTATCAGATGAATTATTGATCACTGATCTGAAGGGGAAGGCTCGTTTCGGGGTGTCACAGGTAGCAGCAAGAGCAGAGTCCCATCCCCACGGCGTCTGCCGGTGCCGTCCGTATGGCGCTCGCAGCTCCCCGTGCGTCACAGCTGATTAGAGACTCGGCACAGGGATTGCTTCCCGAGGCTTCCAGCTGCCTTCTCTTCCTCCAGCTCCACCAGCTGGAAGGAAACATGGAGCAGGAACCTCATCTTGCCATTATCCTTGGAAAGGAGTGTCTGTGGGAAGTGCTGGTGATGCCTTCTCCAGCCACCTAGAAACAGAGACCAGACAAGAGTAAGGGAATAAAGATAGATATTTATTTGAAGGGCTTTCAAGGTACACCCTGGGGGAGCCAGAGGCTGCCTCCATAAAATGGACCCCAAGATGGACCCCAGGTCACGAGTTCTTCACACCTTTATAGGTTTGGTTCATTTGCATACCACGGTTAATTCTCCAATTAAAGCCCCAGGTCAATGATGGAATTCCCCTCAGCTTGCTCCCCCCTTAGAGGCTTTGGGTTACACATTTTGGGCCTAGAAGAGCCTGGCTGTCCTTGAAGGCAAAGCCTGGAGAGGCTTTGTTGTGTCTGCCCAGCACGAGAGAGCAGAAATTCCAGGCTACAAGGAACTGCAGAGTTACACTCTGAGCAGTACAGGATTTGAAAAATATAAAAGTTAAAACCTAAGGCATCACTGGGACAGTGACCGTCACCCCCTCCGTGGTTCCTCTGTGAGTAGCTCCAGGTCGTGCAGTTGTGAGTTTGTGCACAAAGTTGGGCGAAGGCAAAATAAACTGGCCTGGAAAGTTTTCTTTGTCGAAACCACTTGATGCAGAAAGCTGTATTGATCAGCTTTTGATAGTGAAAACATTTGAAGTTCAGAAATATTATGGTATTTGTCACATTACTCAGGGACTTAATGCTTTTAATTGACACAGGAGCTGTGAATAGTTAGATGAAAAGCATTGTAGAAGTATATGAAAAGACTATTACTGTCCAGATGAAAGATAATATTTGGAAATAATGTGACAAAAAATGATAGACTGCAGTACAAATATGTTTTGAGATATTTCTAGGGCTCTGATTAGTTTGTATTAGCTAGTTTTTTGCATTTATGACTACCTCTGAAAGGCAGGTTATGGAGAATGTTAACATTCCAGTGGGCTGATTGACAATAATTAGTTTATTTTAAAGGAAAGGAAAGAAGCACAGTATTGTTGGAGCTGACTAATGTGAATTAAAAGCCAGGTAATCATTTCTGCAATTACAGAGATACAATGATTGCTCTTGGAAGAGAAGAAAATCCACTCGTACTTTTAAGAATCATTGTGTAGGAAGAGCTTTGCAAGCCTGAAATTGGAGCTCTGGTCATGGTCTCCAAAATTACACGTAGTAGTAATTTTATGCAGAAGCAAGACTTTTGAATACTTAAATTATAGCTTGTTTGTAGCAAGGTATTTACCAGCAAATACAGGCATCTTATAAACAGCACATGAGTCATCTTGGTGTTCATTTCGAGCACATCGAAAATGCAAATTGCAGCTGAATTATTCTTGTGTGGAGAGGCAAGGCTTAGAAAAACCTTAAATTCGTACTTTAAATGGAAATTATGAGAGGAAAAATGTGCACATTTGCCTTTCAGAGGAGGTTATTGTGCAGGGTGACTACAGCTTTTTCTCTAGCTTTGCCTACAGGCTCCGTAAAGAAGGACTGACGGCAGATACGGAGATGGGAAGGAGCACAGCTCCTGAGTGCTGTTTATGTTCCTCCCTGGGAACATTTAATACTCTTCTTCACCAGGCCAGCTAATAGAACTCCCTTTTTTTTCTTTTCTTTTCTTTTTTTTTTGTTATTGAAATGCCTGTGGATTTTATGAGCCATCTGATATAACCTTAAAAAGCTTTAAAACAATTTGCGATAAAATCTAAGGCAAACAGAAATCCGTCAGCTTCTCTGTTCAAAGCCTTGGCCCAAAGGAAGCGATCCAGACATGACTGTCAGTGAGATAGCAACTGCTGGGAGAGCTACACTGCTTTATTAAAAGATCAGTAGTTTGATCAACATCATATTGGATTACTCAAACTTCAATTACAGGAGTACCTGAGGGCTTTAGCTGGGATATATTAGAAGACCAACTTGAAGTAAACCTGCTGTTGTTGCACGCCAGCTCTGTGAAAGGCCCACCTGAGAACCTTGTTAACAGTTCCTGTCCCAAAAGGGATTCAGTGTCAGCCAAGGAGTTCAAAAACATCTAATAAAAATGGAGCAGTCAACTGATTAATTTGATGTGAATTTTAATCTCAGGAAGAGGAAGAAAAAAGGAAGTCAAATAAATTCTTCCGTGCCTGTTGACATTATTCCTACAAAGACAGGGTGAGAGAGTTGGGGTGGTTCAGCCTGAAGAAGAAGAGTGTCTGGGGAGACCTCAGAGCCCCTTCCAGTGCCTAAAAGGGCTCCAAGAGAGTTGGAGAGGGATTTTTGACCAAGCCCTGGAGTGATAAGAGAGAGGGAAATGGTTTCAAACTGACAGAGGGCAGGTTTAGATTAGATATTGAGAAGAAATTCTTCCCTGTGTGGATTGTGAGGCACTGGCACAGCTTTCCCAGAGAATTCATGGCTGCCTTATGCCTGGAAGTGTCCAAGGCCAGGTTGGACATGGCTTGGAGCTACCTGGAATAGTGGAAGGTGTCCCTGCCCATGGCAGGGGGATTAGAACAGGTTGATCTTCAGGGTCCCTTCCAATCCAAACCATTCTGTGATTCATGATTAGGATCCACCTCTTGAAGCTGGCATGGACAGGTTTTGGATGTGTTAATGTCACTTCTCTCTTCTTCTGGTGGAATCTCTGCAGAGTCACACGTGATGTACTCCATAAAGAAAATCTGTGTAAAATGCTGTCCTTTGCTTGCTGGCAGTTTATGCAGTAGATTGTCCTGGAGCTGGGATGGTTCCAGTGGGGGATGGCTGCTTGTGGTGGCACCTGAAGAGGCACCCCATGAACTGCTGGCTGTAGAGCAGTGCCAGGAGCCAGCAGTGACAGGGGGAGGAGGTTTGTGTGTGCTGTGGTCTCGGCTTTAGAGTGGCAGAGCTGGAGCTTGGGCTGAATGGTGTCTGTGCCCTCCTGTTCTGCTGGTCTTGCACAGCCTTGTCACAAATCACATCTGTATTTCCAGCCAGCACAGCACATGTACTGTTAGCTGGAAACATCAGCTTATGGAGGTGTTTGCATGATTATAATTTTCTTGTGCATGTTTTACCTGCTGGTTGTGGAAAACACATTTCTCTGCATTCTGCTGTAGTAGACACACGGAGCTCAGCAAGTGTGCATTGATATTGCTGCTAGCAAAATCCAGGTGTTCTCATCACATCAGGCATTTCTCTTTTTATTCCATAACTCCTCTTGCAAACTGCCATATCCTGCCGAGAGAAAATGCTGATGGCCCCACATAGAAACCTCCTTAATGCAGCTCAGATCCGAGTCCACACAAGGAGTTTGGGCTGTATCATGCTGTCATTTATTAAGTACATCTCCTTGTAGAGATCCTCTCGTCCTTTGCCACCCTCCCACCTCACAGCAGGGCCCAGCTGGGTTGTGCTGAGGAGCTGTATTTAAAAATTGATAGATGCATAACAAATATTCTCTCTGCTTTCCGCCCCACATCAGAAAATCTTGCAGGAGCATTGCAGTAGCTGCTGATACTGATGATCTCAAAGTCTTTCTCCTAAGCAGAAATCACATAAAATTTTGATTGTTGTCTTTAAAGCGTTCCCTTCCAACTTCCCTGTTTACAGTCAGTACATTCACCTCTTTTCTACTGGAAACAGTGACATTAATGAAGGTGGGTTTTTTTAGTAAGTAAACGTTTTTTTAGGAGCTTAAGTTACCCTTTTATCTGGTTTGTCGTTCTTCAGCTTGTACTTCCTTGTTATTTCATGTGGTCATTCACTTATGCTGGCACAGTTCTCCCCTGTGAGTTTGTGTCCATCTGTGTGGGTTTCATATTGATGGGAGTTGGAGTCGTCAAGGGGGTGCAGTTGCCAAAATATCTATTAGTCTAACCCCACTGTGGAGGCTGGTAACCCTACCACTCTTCCTTTCTGGCTTTTCCTTTGCTGAGATGCTGTGTACTACACCGAGATCCCAAAATGGATCATTCTTTTTTGTTTAAAATACTTAGAGTGGAGAAAAACATACAGAACTGCTTTCTGAAAAGACAGAAAAAATGTATTTCTTCACGGCTGTGTGAAAACATCACAGTGCTGTCTGAGGTCTGTCTGTGAAATTATCATGTTCCTTGCTTTAATTCTATAGCCTGGTTTTCTTGCAAATTGTCTGGTTTCAATAATTGCTTAAAACGTGTGTGTGTGTGTGTATATATATATATATGCCTCTGTGTGTGTATATTTAATGAAGAATTCCTTGAAACTCTAATTAGGGCTGCTTGACTCCAAAGCAGTTTACATATCACAGGCTTACACAGCTATCAAACAGATGCTTCTCCTTTTTTTTTCATTCAGCTGACATTTTCATTTTCTCTGCATATTTTGAGCACTGAGCAGTGATGTGTTTTGACTCCTGAGGCTACAGATGATATCAAAATGAGGATTAGAAATGAAGCTTTACCTGTCAATTAAGTTGTTAAGCTTGTCCTCCACAGCGTCTACACTTTGAAATGGCCTGTTTATTGAATTTGAAATAGTTTTCATTCTTGACTTTGTTTAAATTGAATGGACAGTTCTAATTATAATCTTCAGGGTTTTCATCTGCAACATATGGTTTGCATTTAAGAGCTGTGGATGAGGGGCTCTTGGATGTTTATTGAGCTAAACCACTGTTAAATATCTCGTGAGAGAGTGGCATGTCAGGCATTGAGAGTGAGCAGAAATGGGCAGTACAAATATTGGCTGGTTTTCTCTTTTCACATCACTCTGTCTGGGAGATCTCCTGGGGGACAGCTGAGAGATGAGCTGTGGTGGCAGGGCCAGGCACTGGTGAGGAACAAGTCACCACTTTCAGTGGTTGCCTTGTGCCAGTCTTACCTTGAGAGCAATATTAGAAAAAAAAAAAAGAAGAAAAAGAAAAAAGTCTTAGAGCATCTTTGATATATTCTTTCCCCATCCTGAATTCAAATTCAATTAATTCAAATTACCAGGATCCTTGTCAGGTCAATGTCATTCTTTCCAGTCACCTGTGGCCCCCACTAACAGGGTTGCATGATACCTCGTGGCAATTTATTCATGTTTATTCTCCAATAAGGCCAGGGACAGACGAGGAAATGAAATCCAGGTCTTTTAGACTTGATGGAATGGATTGGCCTTGCAGTGCTCATAAAAGTCTTCACCCCAAAAGCAGGTTGTGGGGCAGCTCCTGCCATTCCTGCTCCATGAATCTGTCAAAAATGCCATGCCTTGGAGATGCCTCTGTCCTTTTCCCTTGAAAGCAGGCACCTGGAGATGCAACTCCTTTCAGATCTGGACATAAGCATTTATTACCTAACACGTGGTCCCATTGATGACTCTGCTGTTCAACATTTCACAGCGCTGTGGTTTCCATCCTTTGGTGTCTTCTGTGTAGAGAGAGAGAAACCAGAAGGAGAGAAGTGAAACCTGGCCTAGGCACAGCTGCAAGTCCTTAAAATTACCTGGGAAAACTTCTGAGGTATAGGGCAAGGTACCAACTACAGGGCAGAAGATGCCTCTCCAAGGTGTGACCAAATCTCCAGGGAGCTCTGGAGGAAGGACTCAAAGACAGTGAACCTGGTACAAAAGGCTGTGGTAATTTAATGCCATCATTTACCTTCCCCATTTTCAGGGGAAGGTAGATAACCAGATAACTTGTAAAGCCTCTTTCTGTGCCTGCAGAATGGCTGCTGGTAAAAGTTGCTTTGTCCTTAATCCTGGGTGGAGAAACGTAGTAGAAAACTGGCTGCTCCAACAAGGCTCCTCCTCATTTGTGAAATCAGTTTGCAGGGGCTAAATTGGGTGAAGAATCATTAACCTTGCTTTTAACCAGTCTCTTACCAGCCATTACATGCTCCTTTTGGTAAGGTTTGCTGCAGCCATTCCACAAATTAATGCTGCTGGAGCAGCCTTGCCTGGGACACCTGTGAGTGAGGAATGTGAGGAAGCTGCAGTGGTTGGGGCTGACCTGGCTGGCTTGGAGCTGGAGCAGACAATGGATGCTCATCTAATCCATGGCAGGGGCCAGCAAAGGGCACAACAAATGGCTGAGGAGCAAAAATAAAAGCCTGGGAGCACTAACAGTTCAAAATGACCCAGCTGGGCTCTGCAGGAGCACATTTATCTATGCTGAAAGCTGTTTCGTGGAGGTGTTTTAACACCACCAGGTTCTGGAAAACCACTCAAAAGAGCTTGTAGGATATTTGTGGGGTTTTGTGAAGCACAAAAAAAAAAGCCCTAGACCGGGACTTTTGCAATTTAAAACCTCCCAGCTATCCAAAACTGCTCTTCTCAATCTTTGCTGCTCAGTTTGGTTCAATGAAAAAAAAAATGGTTTTTATTAATATGAACTGATTTTTAATTTTTTTTTTAATTTTAGGCTTTGATTTGGACCAGACTTTAAACTAGTAGTTTCCTTCCTAGAGTAAATACCAGTGTAAAACTTCTTTCATTATGGAAAAGATGGCCAAATATTTTTCTAGCAATAGGACTTTCCAACCCCCTCCAATCAAAGTTTCAAACCGTGAAAATCATTTTAGTGTTAGTAAAACAGGGGAGATCCTTTTCAAAACTTCTGCTGCAAGAGAAAATTGTGTCATGCTCAGTAGTGAGTGCATTTGTGAGGGGATTCATACTGGTTGTCAAATTTTGGACATTTTCAAGCTTGAGACTTGAGCTACTCTGATGTAAAGGAAGCTATGAGTTGAATCTGTTATAAATTTACCTACTTACAGCAAAAACAGGGGCTTGTTTTAAGTTTTATAGAATAATTTTTGACTTTCGTGATCAACTTAAGAATGTCTGGGAACCAAGCCTGTTTCCCTTCCTTCCCATGAGTATATAAATTATTTAATTGAAAAACACACTAAATTAATGTGTAAAATCCACCATGTAATTAGTGGGGAAAGACCATATGATATTTTCACTTCATAACTTTTATGAGGTTTAAACATCCTTTGGAATACAGAAAAGAGAGTAGTAACAGTGTAGTTACAAATAACAGAAGGCAAAGCACTGTCATGCATCTTTGTTGATTTAAAATATCACATTAAATAGCAAACAATCAGAGTTTTCATATCAGATGTATGGAATGATCTGCAGCTGAAGAGACTGGGGGAACTGATCAGGGCAAGGGAGAGGTGAGCCAGATTGTTGGAACTTATTTCCAAATCCGTGCTGGAGTTGAACAGTTTTATCCCCTGGTGATAATTTTAAATAGAGCCACTTAAGGTTTCTTGTTGTGGTACTTTACTTAAGATCCAACCTTCCCTCTTTCTCTATCACCATCATTCCTGACTGATCCAATCTTCCCTCTTTCTCTATCACCATCATTCCTGACTGATCCTCACAATATTGTGAGGGGACCAGTGACCCACAGAGCTCCACAGGGTAAAGAGGGGACAAACCCTGATTTCACTGAATTTTAAGATAATGCCACAAAGACTAGGCCATGTTTCTTCTTTCTGGTCATGATCTTTTATATAAATAATCACTGTAATTCTTTTTAATTATAATCTGACTTTAAAACCATCAGCATAAACTGTTCTCTAAGTAAATACAAGCAGGGATTTGTGTTTCCCTGCTTCCGCTGGTCTCATCCTGTCTGCAGCAAGCTGGGGGATTGTGGTGGCTGGAAAATGGAAACATTTGCGTGTCATTCATTCCAGTTTTATGTAGTATTTCTTAGGCATTTGGTAAAAAGGGCGTAGTTGTGCTTCTGTGAAAGGCATTTGGGCCAGACCTGCAGAGGGTGAGGTGGGGGTGGTCTGGGTCCCTGTGTGCAGGTGGCTGTGCCAGCAGGGACCCAGAACAGGCTCTCACCTCAGCTCCCAGCTGGACTGAAATCCTTTCATGCCTGTGAAGTCTCTGGTGGTTGTGGGGTGGCTGATGCTCACCACCATTTGGTCTCTGCCTCTCCGTGTTGTTCTCTGCTTGACAAAGCAAAGAGGTTTTGCCTGCAGCTAATGAGTAAATAAATAATCCTGAAATCATGCAACCATTAAGGATGGAAAAGACTTTCAAGATCAAGTCCAGCAGTCAGCCCAGCATCACCACCATGTTCACCATTAAACCACGCCCTCAAGTGCCATATCCACACTTCAGGGATGGTGGCATTTCCATCACTGCCCCAGGCAGCTTGTTCCCATGCTTTACAACCCCTTCCAGGAAGAAATTTTTCCTAATATCTAATCTAAATGGTGAGGTTGGTACTGTCCAGTTCTGGTTTCTTTCTCCATCAGTGCCTGGGCACTGGGAAGAGGAATTTTTTCTCTGCTTACCTCTCAGAAAATACTTATTTAGAGCAGTTCTTCTTGATCTGTGCATGTTTTTATAGTCAAGGGAGGGAAAGCCTGTTCATTTGTCACCCTGAAGAAATGCCACTGGCTGGGGGAAGCTCCCTGAGAGGCAAACCTGGCTGTCACCCTGTGTCACATGGTGCCCTTGGGCAGTGTCCTCAGTGGGAATATCATCCCCAGGATGCCTTTGGCACATCATCTCTCCTCCATTCAGGATTCTCAAAATGGAGGCTTGTGTCCTTCCTTCCTTTTTTCTACTTTTGGGGTTTAGTTCTGTATCTTGTTTGCACTTCTTAGAGGTCTGAAAAGTAAAGCTTTCTGTTAGTAGGGAATTGAGCTGGCAGCATCTTGCTTTTTCATTCCTTTATAAGAAACAGGATTGCAGGTTCACTAATTATCCATGTTTAACACTGCTCTCTGTGTATTTTTGAGGAACTGATTGATCATAGCTGTTCCTGAGCATTTTAATAATGCAATGAAAAAAGCCATTGATGTGGTGATCGTGAATTCCAAACCAGCAGTCACACAGCTCTGTGCTGAAACAGGTTTTGGGCGGGGAAAATGGACTGTTGTCAACATGGTTCATCAAATCAATGAGAGACAAACCTCCTTGGAGATTAGCAGGGCCCTCAGTCAGGTTTATGGAGGATTTTACAGTGTGTAACTTCACCTGTAGGATCTGCCCTTGGGAAAGGCAGGGTGCTGGCAGTGGGTCGGGCATTTGTACATCACATCCCCTTTTATTGTGTTTGGAACTTGAGAGGTCAGGATGGAGGAAGGGTCAGTCCAAGTGCACAGCCCTCAGGAGCATGAAGAGCTAAAAAAGATGTATAACATTGTGGGTAGAATATTTTACATCTTGGAAACACACAGACTTTGGTTTGTGTGCCTAAGTATTAGGTTATTCCTGAGGAAAGGTGAATAAAAAGGACACAGGAAGGTACCTTCAGGGGGGAATCCCCCTGTAAAGCGTCTCTGAAATCTTCTGAAGGTGAGAAGGAGAATATCCACACGCCACCTTTGCTTTGTTCACCCAGCAGCATAATCCCCTTGGCAAGAGAGCCCGGGGACAGCACACAGCTCTCATTTTCCCTCTTGTCTTCATGGATTGCTCTCCCTCTGTCTTGTGGGGATGCAGTTGCTTTCATCACAGCCTGACTTGTGATAAGCAAGCCATAAGTGGCTTGAAATTCAGGTTATTCAGATAAGCATCCTGAGTTGTAACTATAGAAAGTCGAGCAGGAAGGTGTTTCAGTTTAATCTGCAGTGGAAACTAATCCAAATTTAATCACAGATACAGATACAATCTTCCATAATCCTGTGATATTCCTGAATTGCAATGGAAGGGCTTTATATGTCAAGAATACTTTTAAATATTTTTATACATCTGCTTTTCTGGAATAATTTCATCTTTCTATGGCTATTCCTGTGTAGAAGAAGAAATGGCCACTTGTGTACCTACAACAGCAGAAGCTGCTGCTTTGCTGCTGTATGTCCTTTACTAGTACAGCAACTTGTAAAAGTCCAAATAGTTTAGACTTTTAAAACTTCCAAATGCAGTTCAAGCATTTATAGCAGTGTCTGCTTTGCAGACTGCTCCCCAGACAAAACAAGTAGGGAATTTTTCTGCTCTAACTGGGGGCGAAGCTGTTTCCTGGCCTCGAGATGGAGGAGACGTGTAAAGGCGACCGTGCCTTGCATTTCTCTTGATTTTATCTGTAGGATGTGAAGGAATCTTTCAGCATATAATCCTTAAAATATTGATCTTGTGGAGGAAGTCTGGGGCTGGAAGGGATCGTCTGTCATCAAATTTGCTGTTCATGTGGCGTCGTGGAGCTGCATTTTCAGCTCCGGGGTCTCGCCTCCACTTGCTGCAGGGAGTCTCAGGCTAGGGCTGGGTCTAGCTCATGTACAAAAGTGGTTTAGGAACTTTAATTTTGCAATATGCCCCTCTGGGATGTGCCAGCACCAGGGAAATGCCACTGAGGGAAGAGCTGCTGCTGGGTGCAGAGCTCCCCCATAAACCAAGTCACTCCTTTAAATCTCCAAATGGAGACTAACAAATATCACTAACTCCGAGCTCGTTTTTATTAGCTGGACTATTTTTCTCCTTCCTAAGTGCCAATATCCGAGCTTAAAACTGTGTTTGGTATATGAGAGAAATTCTCCAGATGATCGTAGCCTATAAAATTAAAATATTGAGGCTCCCAGTGTTTGAGTTTATTGAGGTATAAATATTAGAACGTGGTTCAGCTGCTTCCTTGTTCTATTTTTCTGAGTCTTTTTGCTTGTTTTATTTCTCTGACACTCCATACAAAGAGTTTCCTGGGTTTGATTTCGTCCTGGCATTTTTCAGCAGTCTAGTTCTTAGCAGTATGGAATTCAACAAGGTGAATAACAGTTTCTGTTTACCGTTTACATTTTAAAAAGCAAAATTTCTGTTTAAAAAAAGGCATATTCCAGATGTCTCCGGGCAGTAGGACGTGTATGTAGTATACAGTCTAATAAAACAACAAATACAGCAGAAGGATCAAAAAGCTGTGCATGTTAGCAAATGGTCTGAATTTAAACACCAGTCAACACCAGGACTTCATTTTAGGTGAGGGAAATTCACATGTGAAGTATTAAAATTTAACTTCATAAGTACATTTCCTCAGGAGCTGGATGTTGTGCATTTCCAAGTTTTCTTTAAAACTTCCTCTTTCAGTAAATTTTGATTAGATTGTCTAAGATGGAATAAACATAAAAGCATTAAAAAATATGTAAACCATGGAAGTTAAATGCAAAACAGATACAACCACAGCAAAAATATGAAAGCCAGACCACTTGTTCCTCAAGTGCAGTATGGGGGGCAAATTCCTTCACTGTCGACTCCCTTCCCCACAGGAGCTGTTGTGGACTTGCTTCACATTAGATGATTTCAGAACGTGATCTAAAGAGCAATTAAATCAGCAGGAGGCCTCAGTGTTGAAAGGGGGGTTCTTTATAGATGTCTGTTGCAGGAGGGAGGCTCGACTTGGGGAGGAAAATATCTTTGGCATTTGGGATAATTTGGTACCAGCATCGCCCCTGGGGGAGATGGTGGGAGGTAGAGTTGCCGTCCCTGGGGACTGCTAAGGAAAGGACAGACAAAATCTAGGCAAACATCTGCCAGGTGAATTTTTTTCAGGGAATGGACTAATTGACCCTTATTTCCAATGACCCCTGTGTTGATTTTTAAGGTAATGGTGTCAACATGTCAATCAAATGCTATTTACAGTAGCCTGGCTTTGCTGAAGAGGTGCAAAAACTGCTTATGTGGTACTTGTGGAAATTCAGTTTTATGGGTCTGTCTTAGACCTTCACCCATTTGCTTAAACTGTTCTTGATCTTTGTCCATCATTGTCCATCATTTTCAGATGAAACTTTACAGCAGCATTCTCAAGCTGGTTTAATGCTTGTTGCCCTCTTCATTTGACTGAATGTAATCCTCTAAAATCCCCTGAAATATGGAGTGATACCTGCTTAGCTTTGGAAAAGGTATCAGCAGGAGCTCACATCATTTTTCTGGGAGGTCATCTGAGAAGATGCTATGGAAAATTCAGGTGAACACAAGGAAGAACAAGGGACAATGTTTTCCCCCCTCCCCAGAAGTGTCCAAGGCCAGGCTGGATGAAGCTTGGAGCAACCTGGTCCGGTGGAAGGTGTCCCTGCACATGGCAGGGGTTGGATTGAGATGAGCTTTAGGGTCCCATCCAACCCAAACCATTCTGTGATTCTGATTCTGTGACAAGAGTCACAGAAAATGTGGTGCAAAATCCTCGTTTAAAAAATTTCTCTTTAAACTCTCTGTGTTTTCCATGGTTGAAAACATAATGGTGATGGAGAATGTGTCTGTTTTCTGTTTATGTCAGTTGTACCTGCTTCTACTCCCAAGAACAAATAGGAGTAAAGGCCTGATGCAAAAGGAAATCTTCATACAGCAAGTTTTTATAAAAGCCAGACTTGACCAGCAGTTCCTACAAGCTCAAATGTGTTATCTAACCCTAATTCTTTCCCTGTATTTTTCTCTTGGCCTCAATGAAAGAGCCATGTCACAAATCACTCTAATTAAAAAGGACCTCAGAAGCAGAGACTACAGAGGCAGTGCCTGCAGGAACTTGGAAAAATACCATAAAATTCCACTTTTCTTTGCTCTGCTGCTGAAGTGCAGTGAACAACAACCCAGCACCCTGGCTGCATTTTGGATGAGCCACACGGGAGAACCAGGGAGTGTCTGTTCTGGGCTCTCTTGTAACCCTTCCTCACCGTGTCCCTTCCTTCTGCAGATGTGGATGAGTGTGAGGAGCTGAACGGAGGCTGCCAGCAGGGCTGTGCCAACACCCACGGCTCCTTCCAGTGCCAGTGCCGGCCGGGATTTCGGCTCCACGCCGACGGGCGCTCCTGCATCGGTGAGTGTCTTGGGGTGACTCTGTGATGTGGATCTCCTATCGCAACTCTATGCCGAAAAATTAATTTTGTGCCTTTAAACTGAGCTTGAGAGGGGAGGAAAAAAAACAAATGAACTTTTCAAAGCAGTTCCCAAGGACACAGAGATGGAGACCCCTCTGCGTTCTCCGGCTGCAGGAGCCCGGAGGGAGCTCCCTGCCTGTCTCTTCAGCCAGGTTTTTGGGGTTTTTTCCTTCCTTTTTTTCCAGCGTGTTTCCTAGGACTTTGGTGGGGGTTTTTTCTTCCTTTTTTTCTCTTCTGGACTGTTCCAACAACATCAGAACCCATCAGGAGAACTTCTCTTCAGGCCCGGAGGGGGCCTAAGGCCACCCCCCATGGCAGCTCCAAGAGGGAGGGACCACACCTACGAGAGGATTCCAATTTCTTCCCAGGTTTTCTCCTTATAGCGAGGGGTTTTACTATTTAGTATTATTATCCTTTTCCTGTGTGTTTGTTAATAGATAGGTTTTATCTCTTTCACTTTCCTTCGAGGAATTTTTTTTCCCAAACCTGGTGGGGGGAAAGGTGATTGTAACCTGACTTTCTCCCAGAGGATACATTGCTAAATTTTGGCCAAAACCGGCACAGTAAGGAACCACTTCACATCCTTCCAAGGCTGGCTCTTCTCTGTCTTTGTCTAAGTGCAGAGCTCTCTAGGCTTCTCCAATCTGAGTTTTGACTAAATATCATTACCCACTCTGGTTCAAGCAGCCTGTGAAAAGGCAGGTATTGCCAAACTTTTTATTTTGTTTTGGGTTTTTTTTGATGGTGTCTTCTGTTTGTGAAAATTGTTTTTGCAGCAGGCATTAAAGAATTTAGGGGGCTCTTCATTTCAAATGACAACATTTTTTGAATTCTGAGTGCTTTTTCTTTGTGGCACACCTGCCTGCGTGTTCTAGCATTGTCCTGGGACTTGATGATTTTACAGTTTGTTTCCAAGCTAAATGAATGTGATTTACAGGGTGGAGTTGCCCTGTGTATGCTCACCTCAATGAGAGCACCATGGAGCTCAGCTGTGACACTTTGCCTGTTTATGTGGAGAGGATTAACAGCTCTGCCATTAGAAATAAACCCTGCGTTTCTTAGCTTGGACTCTAAACCCCGAAACAAGGCATAACTAAGTTAATTCTGCATCTTGTTTAAAACAATAATATAAAATACACAGTCCTTGCATTGCATTTAAATCAGTACAAAAGTCAAATTCTCGATTTCTGCAGAAAGAATTGAAATGTTCTTTCATCTGGGAAGAAGAAAGGGCACCATTTGTTTAAATTTTTAAGCCTGATTTGAGGTAATATGGGAAGAACAGTGAGGAACAGTCAGACCACATCTGCAGAATAAGTTCACTCATGGTTTGGGCATTGTCTCAGTTCCTGCACAAAGTCCCTTGGTTGTGCTTAACTTCAGCCAGAGATGTCATCAGTCATTCCTGGTATTATCACAGCAATACATTCACTGGTGCAACCAGAGCACAGGAGGTATCAGTGCTCAAGCTGTGGGAATAATGGATTTTTTTATTTAAAAGCTTACCCTTTTAGGTGGTTTTTTTGTGGTTTATCACATACAGAGACTTTCAGTGTTTTGGTAATTAACTGCAGTTAAAAATATGATGAAGTCTCGGTCATTATCTTAGTTGGTGAAGGACTGGGCAAGGAAACACTGTAGTGAGAGGGGAAAAAAAAAGTAAAAGCAGAGTGGTTCATGATTAACTAGAAACAATAGTGGTTTTCTGTGAATTAAAAGAGAAATTAAGCTCTCTCTGATCAGATCTGACCAGGGAAGACCCAGAAGCGAAAGATGTGATGTTTGAGCTACATTGCTCCCTCTCAATAGTCTCATTTGTGGTGGAGAGGGAATTTTATACAAAAAGGGGACTAAAGGGGCTTTGGGGGGAAAAGAGAAAGAGAACTGTATGATAAAGGCAAAAAGTAAGTGTTAATGGCAATTAAATGAATTTACCGGTGCAATTTATAAAGCTTTCTGTGGACATAAAATAGTGATGTTTCCTCTTGCCTCAAATAATCAGAAAGCTCAGTTTAGCTTTGTCCGAGGTGGGAACAATACCAGAGAGCAAGTTTTCATTTCATAAATGTAAATATTCTCAAGAAGTTATTCAAAATACTTCACAGAGTGATCAGCTTTGTTTTCAATATCTCAACTATTACCAAGTAGAAACAAAAATAAATCCTAAGATGAGAGACAGGAGTTTCAGAGAGCTCTGCTCTCGTGATAATGGATGTACACGATGCTGAGGGAGAATACTGAGTCCTGTTCCAGCTGTTTAGACAAAACACCAAAATATATGGATATAATAAGCTCTCATGCATTGGAGAACAAGGCAGTTACTAATTGATGAGGATGGGGAGGAGCATTTCACATAAACCAGTAATCAGGAGTGCCTAGGACTGGGATTTGGGCAGTAGCTGCATGTTGGGGATGGAGAGTTTGCCCCTCGTGCTGTGCCAGGTTGTACATTCAGCTTTCATCCCTCACCTGATGGAGAAGCAAACCACCAATGCAGCTCTCCTTTGACCTGGTGCAGCTGAGCAGAACATCCAGCATTTCAAACAGGGCTTGGATTAGCAATGGTGTTTCTTCCATGGATACACCAGAGGATGTAATGATCTCTCCTGCATGCTGAGCATAAAAGGGGGCCACATTCTGGCACTGAGCTGTTTATGGAAGGTGATTATCTCAGCTGCAGAAATAAGAAGCAAGCGTCCCTTTAGACAGGCTTTTCAGAGGAGCCCAGCCCAGATTGTTGTTATGTTCATTCTTTCCACGTCTTCCTTCTCTTTTTTGGCAACCCTGTGTTTGTGGGAACAAAAGCACCAAAATCATTTGAGGGGAAGCAGATTTTGCAGCCTGGATGGTTTGGAAATCTCCCATACATAAGGAAGTGGATCTGTCGTCTTAAAAGATATTCAGCCTCCATGTGAAGACTCAAAAACCTGGGATAAGACACTTTCCCATGTGATCCATGGAATATTACTGAACTTCTGTCCCAAGTTGTTTCCAGCAAGCCTGGTCCTCCTGCCACCTCATCACAGGGTGTTTGGGATCCTGACTAATTGCTGTTGGTCCATCCCTCCACTGCCAGTATGAGCCTCAAAATTCATGGATAGAGGAAATCTGCTTCTGTCATTCTTCCTGTTCTCATTGGAAACTTTTGCTCATACTCTAAAGCAGAGACTCTCCAAAATGGGTTGCCTTATTCAGTGATGACCAGTGCTTGGAAGTAAACTGCTTCATTCCTGAATCCTTTGATGTTATCCAATACTTCGTGCCATGATAAAATCCCATCTTTTTCGATGCTCCTTTTCTTTCTTCAGCTTCTTGGTCCCACAAATTTTGCTCAATATTGAATTCATTTTTAGATACACGTGCCAGACCAAATACTCACTGCAATGCTGTCCAATTTTTTTGTTTGTTTTGTTTGTAATGCCTTGATTATGTTAATGCAATGAATTTGACTTCACTGGAGTATAACCAGCTGGTATCTGAAAGGCTGAAACTCAGAAAGAACATGTTTATTGTAGTATCAGGCTGTGGGTTTGGATTGATGTAGATTCATTGTCTTCAGTGGAATTTATTCCTGTTTGAACTCCTAGAAGTGAGAATAGGGCACAGCCGTTAGACTCTGATTCATCTCTGGTGCCAGCTGTTACCTTTGATGTCTGCTGTATGTGAAGAAGCTGTTGAGGTGCAGGTTTTTTATGGAGATTTTAGCACACTAAGGCTCTTAATAGAGAAAATAACAAAGAAAATAGCTCTACAACTCTGTAATCTATGTTTCCTGACATAAATAAGCCCTGTATGTCTGAAGTTACCTTTCTTGTCATTGCCGAGGTTGGATTTAAGGTGATGGAAAACACAGGTTGGAAAAGGTTGCATGTTCTAACCCCATGGTTGCTATGCATGTATCTATGGCTTCAGACCCAGCTCTTTCTAAAAATACAACCGTTACTATAAAAATAATGGGTTGGGAAATGTGTATTTCTTAACTGTCATCAGATTGGGGGCCTACGAGAGAGCTGGAGAGGGACTTTTTACAAGGATGTGTTGTGACAGGACAAGGCAGAATGGCTTTGAATTGGCAGAGAGCAGGGTTAGATGGGATATTGGGAAGGAATTGTTCCCTGTGAGGGTGGGGAGGCCCTGGCACAGGGTGCCCAGAGAAGCTGTGGCTGCCCCTGGATCCCTGGAAGTGTTCAAGGCCAGGCTGGACATTGGGGCTTGGAGCAGCCTGGGACAGTGGAAGGTGTCCCTGCCTCTCATCCCTGGTGGAATGAGATGAGCTTTAAGATGAGCCCAAACCATTCTGTGATTCTGTGATCCTTGTGTTTCTCACATGGTGTCTCCCACAACTGTCCCCCTCCCCAGACGCCACCTCCCTTGCTCAGCATCACCTGGCATCATCCCCAGCCTGTCTGGAATCCACATCAGGCCTGGGTTTCTACCAGATTTCGAGAGCAAATCTTTGAAAGTGAATGTCAGGCCATATTTCTGCCTGTGGAGGTGCTCAGACCTCCAGCCACAAGCCCCTTTGTGACAGATGGAATCAGACCCATGAGGTGCCAAGTCTCTCCCTTCCTCTGATCAGAGAGGTGTTGCTGGCTCCTGGCAGCACGAGCACAATCCATCCTGTCCTGTCCCAGGAGGCTCCTCTCCTTCAGTCTGGCACCTCCTCTCATGGATCCAGCAGCAGCAGCCGTGACAAACCTGCCCTGGCTGCTCCACAGGCACCCCTGGCTGCTGGCAGAGCCATGCACCAAACTGGGATGCACGGTCCCTCCAGCACAGGATTTCACACCTGTCCCCTCCCACCTCCAAATCCTCTAAAATTCTCGTCACAACAGGTTGCTGCTTATCTCCCCTTGCATCCAAATTGGCTGGTGCCCAGAAACGGAGGGAGAAAATGGCACTTTTAAAAGCCGAGATGTATATTCTGTCACTTGGATTTAAGATGTTTTTCGTCTTCTGAAATATTTTCATCTTATTTGAATATTCTTGCTGAAAAACAGGTCTTTGGATACAAATGTGCAGGGAGCTGGAAGCTCTGAGTGCATAGGGTGTGCTGTCTCCTGTGTAGACATGAAGCTGCTTTCAAGTTCTGTCTCTTAACAGGGCAGAAGGTTCATGGGCACAGGTGGAGATCGGAAGCCAGGGTCAGGTTTCTGTGCAGTGAGGTGCCTCCTGCTGTGTGTGCAGCCAGGAGGATGGAAAAATTTGCTTTTCTTTTCACCTTCTTAACACACACTTGACTGCACAAACTCAGTGTTGGCTAATTGGTGGCACAGGGTGAAACGAATCCTATAGCAGGTTCTGCAGCTAACATTTGCTAATGTCTATTACAGATAAATGAAGAAATATGAATATTGCTAAAATAAATATCTGTGCTCTTTGCTGACTTCATTGGGTTCAGGGTTTGGTGCATTCCGTGGAGGACCAAATAGTCTTTCCAGCTACTCATAGAGAACACAGAATCCTGGAATGGTGTGGGTGGGAGAGACTTTAGAGCCCATCCAGTTCCAATCCCCCTGCCATGGGCAGGGACACCTCCCACTGTCCCAGGCTGCTCCAAGCCCCATCCAACCTGGCCTTGGACACTGCCAGGGATCCAGGGGCAGCCACAGCTTCTCTGGGCAGCCTGTGCCAGGGCCTGCCCACCCTCAGAGTCAAGATCCTCCTAATATGTAATTTAAATCTCTCCACACTACATCCCTGCTGTTGGAATGCCTCCCGATGCAGCCATGCACACACACTTCCATCCGTACAGCACGATAGCAGCGTCAAACCATCACTCTTATTTTTACATGCAGCGTGTGAATAGGTGTGGGTGTGTGTTAACATGTTTTGTCAGGAGCAGAAATGTTTCTCCAGAGGCCAGGGATATGTGTTGAACAAAAAAGAATATTAATTTGCTTGGGTGAAAGAAGCAGCCTCTTTGAAGACGTACAGAGGACCCTCTGTTCCTGTGGTTTGCTGTGTGAGTCTGTCCTGCAGAGCCTGTGGCTTCTGTCATTTGCATTTTTTTATGTACGAGGCTGAGGAAATCAGCCTGAAAGACAATTACTATTTTTAATCAATGAAAGCAAGCCGAGAAGAAGGTAATCAATGGGCAAGTGCCAGCAGGGCTGTTCTTTTTTCCCCTCCTTACCTCGGTGGATTGTCAGTGCTTTGGTGCTGTCAGATCAAAGGGTGCTGTGCTTCAGTCAGCATTACAGCCCTTAGATCTCACCTGCCTCTCCCTGGAATCAGGATTTCGGTGGTGAGGGACACTGTGTCAGCCAAGCCCTGTGAGCACAAGGGAGGGCAATCACTCAGGGGTGGGGACGGGTGCATTTGTGAAAGCTGTTCAGCGAGGTTTGCCTGGTTTTGCTGTCATTTATGTATTTAAAATAGGAGACAAGTTTCTCAGGTTGTTGACGTGTATTCCTTCACTGCTTCCTTGGCTCCAGCTGTCAATTCCTGCAGCGTTAACAACGGGGGCTGCGAGCAGGACTGTGTTCAGCTCAGTGAGGACCACTACAAGTGCCAGTGCCAGCCAGGCTACAAGCTGAAGACAGATGCCAAATCCTGTGAAGGTGAGTCCTGTCCTACCTGCCTGAAGACACTCAGTAAAGGCAATTTAGAAGACTCCAGGATGCTGTGTTCATTCCTATTTCCTCCTGCATGCCAAAAGCAGCTTTAGGATTTGCTTATTAACAGGATTTTAAAATGACATAAGTTTGAGATGTGAAGTTCACTTCGAATCACAACTTTGAACAGGATTTTGGCCTCGTAGGTCTCTGGCCGTTCCTTGCACGCTGATGGTGATGGCATAGGTTAGGAACTTGATCATGATTTAGTTCTAACATTTTATTGTTCATCAAGTTGTACATAGAGTTGGCCTGTATTACATGTTTTATTCTACAAAAAGTCTTTTCTTTATCTCCGTTTGGCTTATCACAGTCTGATTCATTCATCCTCCCCTTCAGTTTCTGAGCACTCTCTCAAGCAGAACAGCAACGCTACCTTTGAGTTTGATTGTTGCTTTTCTTTTCTCGTATATCTTAACATATTCATCAGTTTTGAAGGCAACCCCCCCATTCCCCAACACAAGCACACACACACACACACCCCCTTGAACATGCCAGAGAAAGATAGGGCCAAATTTATGGATTTATTGAGCTGAAATTCCTGTCACAAAACCGTTTCCATATGGCTCCTCTTCTGCTCGGAAATTTTATATGCTGTGTATGAAGTGTAAGTAAATCCTGCTGTTCAGATGGCTCCCAGCTCCTGCTGGGGGCAGAGAGCACTTGAGTCTCCCCAAATCCTGCCCTCTGCAGGAGCACCCACATCATGGTGGCCTCTCTGTCTCTCACGGGGTGGCCACGTTTTATCCTTGAGATTATCAGAAGGAGCCAGAAAAGGGGAGCTTTAGGGAGAAGGAGGTGTCAGAGACCTTGCTCTGCTGTTCTCCATCCTGTTCCTCAACATCTTGAGATGTCCACGGCCAGCTGGCTGTGCAGGGCTGGGATATATGGTGTGTAGGGACAGTGGTGGGGTCAGCAGGGCCTGAGTGTGGTGGTGCCAGGTGAGGTGGGAGTTGTGCCAGAGTGGTCACGGCACAGTTCAAGCTTCCCTGGGCCACTTCATGCTCTGTCTCAGCTGGGCCCCTAAAGGGGGAGGCTTTGCCACTGCTGTTCACCCCCTCACGTCATGGGGCTGAAGAGGGTCAGCCACCCACCAAAGGCAGGGGTTCCTCACCAGCCAGCAACTACTGAACACTGCAGAGGGGCAGGCTCAGCCTTGTCTGCAGGTGAGGCCTCACCTGGGGGCCTACTTACCTCAGGGTGTTTAAATCAAAATAAATAAGTGCAGCTCCCTCAGGAGGGTAGTTGTGCTTGGGGGAAAGAACATCTGTCTTGTAAGCAGAGCTCAGCTTGCAAAATGAGGACTGAGTAGGATGCTTTTCCCCCCATAAATACCTCAGTGAATGAATACCTGGGAGAGAAAAGTGCTAGGTAAGCCCATGGATGAGATTTTTACAGGAACAAATGAGGGTGAAATGGTCATGAATGCATTTGGATTGTCAGTTCAGAGGTATTTTAAGTAGAAGTGGTGGGAGGAGGTGAACCTGGCTGGTTTTTTTTTTTTATTTTCCAACCACAAGGCTTAGCTGCTGGAGTCATGGTTTGGATGGAGAAACCAATGTATGAGAGTATTTGCCACAGCAGGTGTAGGTGTTGTGCTTATGGAGATTCATCCCTGTGGACTCCTTGAGAGCTAATAGTGCACCCGCAGCCCTGGAAAGCCTTAGAGAAACACTTAAGCCTGGCAGTTTTGCTCTTTCACACTTTATATTTTCTCCAGTGTGAAGTCATGATTGCTGTGAACAAGAAAATGAATTTGATAAGGCCCAAATCTCTTTTCTTTAGGTGGACTAGGGGTCATGGCAGCTAACCTGGAGACCCTGTTTTTTACAGCACTGCAGTGAAGGATTGGGAGGTCTGTCCCATCCCTGGAAGTGTTCCAAGCCAGGCTGGACAGGTCTTGGAGCAACCTGGGACGGTGGAAGGTGTCTTTGCCCATGGCAGGGGGTGGAACTGGATGAGCTTTAAGGTCCCTTCCAACCCAAACCATTCTGGGATCCTGTGTCCTGAGGCACCTGGGAAATGAAACTGTGCCAGTAAATTTTTTACCATAGTGTTTAACAGCTTGGAGTAGAGCATTGTAGGATGGAGTCTGTTATCTACTAAAGTTATTAAATGAACCAATAGGAGGCAAATGTGTGAAACAGCAACACTAATGAGTTATTTTTGGCTTTTCCTGAAACCTGCTTGTAACAGGAACATACATGTCACTGGAAAGCAAGTCAATCACTGATTGCCTTATGTCCTGAAGATCTCTCCTTTACAAACTTACCTCATCCAAGGATTTCCAAGGCTGCTATCTTTATTTGAATTACTATGTTTTGCTAACATCTACCATGTAATTTGTTGTTTGCCTCTTGTCATGTCACAGAGCATTACAAGCTTTACTCCGTGCCGTAATCATTCTCAAATTAAAGCTTTAGCTGCTCTGCAAACCTTCATAATATGCAGGTTTAACAGATGCTGTTTGATAGTGATTTCATTTAATTTACCCAAATAGAAAAAGAATCGGCAAATAGCTCAATATTTCATATCAGCAAGGAGTGAGTTCTTGCTTGAAGCTAAATCCTTTGTAGACCGCAAATTGTCGAGCTGCAGAGCCAAGTTGTCAGCCTTGGAAGTCTCATGCACGATGAAGTGCTGCTGTTCCTTGGAAACCTATTTGCAACCTATCGTGTCAGAAGTCCAATTTCAGTTCTACATCCCTAACAGTGCTTTTATTTTTTTTTTCTTTTTCTTTTTTTTTAATACTGTCAAGTCAAACTGAGCCCTGCAGCCTGGAACGGTTGTGTGTTGTGTGTTCTCGAGATGGCAGGAGGTGACGTGAGGGAGTTTGAGGGTGTTCTGTGGCAACTTCCTCCTTTGCCAAATGGTGGCACAAAAATGCCACTTGGCTGCACAGGAAAGTGACAAAAAAAGCCCTGCCCCATGTTTGAATCCACATGAAGTAGAGGTTTTTCTCTCCTATTCCCTTCTCCTGTGTAGCTGCTGGAAGAGCAAAGCAGCCAAGTCTAGAGCAAAACTCCTTCAGCCCTTCCCCAGGGCTCCTCAAACCCTGACTCCAGCGCTGTTGAACTGATGGTGAGTTTTCCCTGGGCCTCTGAGAGAAGGGGAAGGAAATGTTGGGCTGGAGGCAAGAGAGGAATATTGGTCATCTCTCTCCAATCAGACAGTAATTAGTAAAATGCTAAAACTGAATTAGAGCTGGAACTGTAAGGAAACAAGTATAGCTTTTCAAAAGTGTTATTTGAAGCTAAGCAGAACTCTAGAGGACACATTTTCAAGGTGTCCTCCAAATTTACCTGTGGAACGTTATTCACCAGAATTTTGGTGTAATCAGTGCTCCAAAACAAAACCTCAGCCTGGTGCAGAATGTCAGATCTTAACCCAAATCAGACCTGTCTGAACAGTCGTGGTAGGTCTGTTTTGGTGTGTGCCAAGTCTTTATTTGGTCAGTGTGCTTCCAGCAGGTGCACATTCCAGAAATAAACCCATAAAACCCAGGGAAATCTTCGAGGTGGAGGCTTCCGTAGGCACTTTATAAAAGTTTTTCTAAGTACTTGCCACTTAGAGCAGCTTACCCTTGAAAAGGTATGTTATTGTTCAAGAAAAGGAAAGAGCCTTGATGTACAACATGAATGGCATATGTTTATAGACTGAGAGATGTCTTTGGGGGCTCTTCAGTGTTTATTTCCTCTAGAGCCTTTTAAATATTCATTGTTTTGTGGTGAGCTCCATCATTGTGCGTGTTTATGGATTCACACATACTGGAGTGCTAATTGCTGTTGTTTAGAGAACTCTTGAAAATCTGTTCAGGTACAGCACAATAACAGTAAAATGTACTTTTTTTGTCCTACTTCCAATGTAATACAAGCTTGGTTTCCTGCTGTTTAAAGCCTCGTTGCTGCTCTATGAAAAATGTTGTCCAGCAACAAAGAGCATCCAGACAAACAGCAGCTTTACTGTACACCAGATGCTGTCACATTTTTTCCCAGTCTAATCTCTTTCAGCTACTTCGTCGTTTGTTGTAACAATGGCAGGTAAGAGCATTTTCAGGCACAAAGTGACCTTTCAGTTGACAGTGTGCTCTAATTGGTTTCAGTGATAGACCCCTGCACAAGTGGGAATGGAGGATGCTCACAAATCTGTCAGAATGAGAGAGGAATTGCAAAATGCGGGTGTCGTCCAGGGCATTCTCTTTCTGCAGACAAAAAGTCCTGTTTAGATAAGAAACTCTGGACTATTTATTGTGAAGAAAGTTATTAATCAGTGCTCTGGCTTACTGAGGTGTGAGTGGAGAGGAATGTTACACAAATACATGTGTGCATTTTGTAGCTCTGTCATATTCACATCAGCCCACAGTCTTGAAGGACCTTTTTAGTGATGAAAATTCCTCTGTGATCTCCTAAGTCGTGCTTTCTAGCAACTGGATTTGTCAATGCTGGAGTGTTATTCTTGTGGGGTCCCTTTAAAATAATGTCCCAGATACAGCTCCTGGAAAATTGGTTCAAGTAAAACTCTGAACCAGGTCACCGAAAACCTATTTAGAATTCAAAGGGCTTTTTAGCTGGAGAACTGCTTCCATATTAATGGAGAAACTACTGTGAAGGAAGAAATCATGATGTGTAAGATTTCCAAAGAGAGGAGCTTAAAAAGTTGAATTCTAAAGTCTGTATTTAGTCTGGGGTTGTCAAAAGGATCTGTAGCATTTCTGACCTGAAATGTGGGGGAATTAGAGATCAAAATACCTGCTTTTCTCTTCCAGTGAAACTCTTGGAAGATAGTTTAGCAGTTTTATGAAGTAAGAAGCATTTGTGGATGTGATGGTGCACAGGTTTTTAACAGCCAAGTCAGGATCAGGGTGTGTGTATATTCAAATATATATATATATGTATTCAGACACTAATTTTAAACTCCTCTTTTGAAAACTTGGCCAAAATCTTGCCAATATTTAAATTATTTTCTTGTATAAAGGGTGCTGGGTGCCTTTCAAAATATTTACATCCTACCCTGAGTATTTTACTCAGTTGCCTGTAAGTTCTGTGAGCAGAATGGCAGATCTTAGTGATTCTCTCTTACTGGAATTACTCATGAGTAATTACTGTAAATAAGAAGTATTTTCAAGTAGTGTAGACACTTCACTGATGATGAGTGGACGGAAACAACAGTGGGTTTAGCAGTAGGGTCAGCCTGTTGTTCATTTTATCTCAGATACACATTGACATTTCTGTTGATTTATGTATAAACTGAATCACTGAGTTAACTTGCAGTGTTATATATTGGAACAAATTTTCTCCCCAGCCTCATGGCAACAATCTTTTGAATCATTAAGCAGCGTGTCTTACCATGGATATACAATTATTGGGTTTTCCTCCTAGAAGTTACTCAATGTCTTTTGCAAAATTCAAGCTGCTGTTTGACTCTCTGAAAGCTGAGCTGGAAGGAGACAGAGGGCAGCTGAAGTGTCATACTTCAGCTATCAGCTGTAGGACAGGAAGAAACCTGTGCAGGATGGTGGCTGTGGTTCAACTTTTTTTTTTTCTATTCAAAAAGAAGAAGAGAAAAGAATATTTACAGCATTGGCCAGCACAGTGTACTCACAAGCTAACAATTAGAGAAAAAGGAGAAATAACCCATTTTATTCTAAGCAGCAGCTGCTCACATGGCTGCCTCGGAGAAGCTGTCATTGGTCCTGAAATTTTCATGAGCCAGTGTGTGGTGTTTGCAGTGCCTGGGGCCTCTCTTTGCAAGGAGCCTGATTGCATCCGTCAAGCTCCTGGTGCTCGAGTGGGGCCACGAGCACAGCACTGGGCACAGCACATGTGGAGGGACAAAACTGCTGGAAAGTGGTTTTCTGGGATAAAAAGGGAGGAGCTGCACATCAGATTGCTCCCTGCCACGTGCAAGATGCTGACCCAGGTTCGGTGCAGTAAATAGTCTGTATTTAGCCAGAAAAATGTCAGAATGCAAAGGAGCAGGAGATGGATCAGGGGTTTGCCATGTGTGATACCAGGCTCTGCACAGAGGTTGGTGTTTTGTGCAGCTGTATTTAGTGTAAATTTTTGTGGTTTGGGGATTTTTTTTTTTTAACTAATTACTCCTTAAAAGTATTTTCATGTTCCACTGAGATTTTAGGAAGATGGATACCTTTGGAGGCATTTAACTCCAAAATACAGTCTAGCAAGTGTGAAGCTGAGGAGCAGCCTGCTTGGCAGAGGACTGGGGGCAGAGCAGCCTTCCTGCTTAGGGCTCTGCACCTTTTCCTTTGCTCACAGTGGGGTGAAGCTGCTCTGGTTGCAGCAGGGGCCTCCCCACTGTGCTGCTGCAGAAGCAGCTGCAGGATTCAGGGATTATCTGTCTCCATCATCCCTGCTGAAACCCAGCCACCACTTAATCCAGACCATTTGACATTCAGAAAATAATCAGCTATTTCCTGCTCCATTAATTGAACTATAATGGCACGGAGGATGTGGTGATAATTTCAGAGTTTTGGAAGTTAGGGCTTTCTTTTGAGTTCTTCACTTGAGGTCTTCTTTTGCCATCACTCTTTTTACAGGAATAATAAATAAGTTGCTTTGGCTGATGCTGCAAATATAATGTGTGATGCTGTAAATGTTCACACTGAGAAGTTGAAGGTCAATGGTGCTTAGAAAAAAAAAAGATTGTTCTGGAGAATAATGTGAGTGTAATGTTCCTGGGTTCATCGGGTGCTGTCCTCTGTAGACTGACATCAGGATAATCCTTTCAGCAGATATTTGGAAATGCAGCCACGTTTTTTTTTTTACTTCAACATCCAGCTGAGTGACTTTGCCTTTCCCTCTGCTTGCAGACGTGGATGAGTGTGCAGAAGGCAGGGCCAGGTGTGCCCATCGCTGTGTCAACACCCCGGGCTCCTTCAGCTGTGCCTGCAGCCCCGGCTTCGAGCTGGGGGCGGACGGGCGGCAGTGCTACCGTAAGTGACCCTGCACTTCAGCCCCTTCTGCCTGCACCCTGCTATGCTTCACTCCTAATTCACCAGGATTAGCATTCCCAGCAAAATCAATGTATGTGGAAGCTCAAGCTTAATGCTGTTTTCTTCCTCTGCTGCTGGGTTTGCAGGGTGACACGTTCCTAAGCCTGTGTTCACAGACCTTAATTACTGCCTTTCAAAGTGCAAATAGCCCTGTTGGTTTATCTTCAGAGTCTGGTGAATTCTGCTGCAGAGCTTCCAGGATGCTGCTGTTCTATGAAATGTATTCCTTCCTGCCCTCCTCCTCCTCCTCCTCCTCCTCCTCCTCCCCCCAGCTTTCTTACAGATCTGATGCAAGAGACAATCAACACGATGTTCTGCTCTGGTCTTTCCCTGTCTGGGTTTGCTTATGTTTCTTCTGAGATTATTGACACTATTAAGAGGATGCTTTAAAAAAAAAAGCAACAAAAAAGAAATATTGGGGATGAAAAAATAGTTGAACAACTAAAATTTCCCAAACTAAAGCGAGCCCTGTTGTCTTTCCTCACATACTTACCTCTTGCCAGAGGGGTTTCTTAATCAACACGGCTTTTCTGGAGAGAGGGACTGACTCCCAGTGCTGTTAGCTGATAGGTGATCCCTGGCCTGCCCTTGAGGGCAAATGTAGATTAATAAAGGAGGTGATGTGGAAGAGTTGGGGTTATTATGGACCTAACATAAGCTCCCTGGAATGCAGACAAAAGCATGACCTGTTTTAGCAAAGAGGTGGGCAAAGATCATTCAATCTAATAATACTGTGCAAGAGCTTTCAGCAGAGCTTCCTTAGGAAAATATGCTGCATGCCAGAGAATGAGTGCTTTATTTAAGAATGTGTGTGTAAGAAATCATTATTAAGAATGAAATCCAGTTTCACAGCATTAACACACATTAAAAACAAAACCCAATTATGTGAGAGACGTCCTGGAGAGTTATTTCATAGGTGATGGGGAGTTGTGAGTGGTGCAATGGCAGAGGAAATGTGATTAATGTATAGATATGAAATCTTCTGTCATAGGCATAAAAAAGGGGTTTAGACCACTTAGATTTCATTGTGCTTTGCTGATAATATTTTTTCTGGATGTTCAGCAGATCTCAGGGGATGGTGATTCTCTGTGCCTCATGTACAATATTGCAGAGCAAACAATAAAAATAAAAACATTCTGCATATATTTATGATCAGGATTATCCCAGTGTTTGAGCAATTTACAATCTTTGTTTATTCTTTCATTTCCCCAGTGGCTGGGGAAGAGCTGGTATTTCAGTTCTACTGATGAAGAACTGAGACAAAGTAAATGATGAAGATCATGTATAAAGTCAGATTCTGCATTTAATCGCTGGGTTTACTAAATCCCAGCTTAACACACTGGACAGGAGACACGATTTCTTCTCCCTGGTGCAAATAATCACACTATGCATGAGATGTAGCCCTCAATATTTATTCTCTTAATTTATACCCTCTTCCAGCTGGAATTACATTTCTTGTTGGCAAGCAGGTTGCTCCCTGGGAGCACAAAGAGGGGTAGGACCAGAGCCCACCAACACAGGTGTGTCTGGGGAAATTCTGTGCCAGATCTGATGGCCACCACTCTGAGCTGGGGTTTTTCTGGAAGTACAGAGGCTCCTTTAGGAAGGGTTTCTCAGTTCTACACAGTAGAAGAAATTATTCCCTCTCTAAATAGCTCTGTAACAAGACAAGCTGGCTAATCCTTCATGAGAAGCTTTATAACTGACCCTGTGGGTTGTTTTCATCCTGGAGAAATCTGAGGAAGTAGCTGGGAGGGAATGAGGTGACCAGGTGTTCCCTTTTCCAATGGAAATGGCCAGGATGTTGTGAGGGCTGTCCAGTGCCTTCCCCCTGGAAGGGACATCCAAGAGCCAAAACCTGGAAATGGTTTTGCGTTGTGGTTGGGTGTCCATTTCTCCAGCAGGACTCTGCTGAGGAAGTTTCAATGCCTTTGTGTTTGGGGGATGTTTCAGAATCCAACTCTTTGCCATTCCCACGCAAAACTCAAAGCTGCTCTTTGAGAAGTGTATCAGGCTGGGTTGAGGGGCACCACCTGGGCTCCTCAGATGGTTCTGTTCCTCCTTTGGGGCAAGCACTGTGCCCAAACAAAGCATAAACCTGAGGAAACCTGTGAAGGCTCCTGTAGCAGGTGGCTGCTGGAGCACTGAGCCAGCTCCACATGGCTGAATTTGAGAGCATCCACAGTTCTGACAAAAACACCTGGAGCTCAGTGACTCCACAGCCTGCTCTTCTGGGCAGGGGGTGTGAGCTGGTTATAGCCACTGCTACAGCACTCATGGCTGCTGCTTTACAGCAAGCTGCTCCTCCAGTCATTCCCCCTGGGCTTGCTTTTTAACACCCTTTGGATTTGTTTCTCTGCAAGGCATCGAAATGGAAATCGTCGACAGCTGCCGGGACGGGAACGGGGGCTGCTCCCACCACTGCGAGCACACGGCTCAGGGGCCACGCTGCTCCTGCGACCACGGCCACCGCCTCGGCACGGACAGCAAAACCTGCACAGGTAACCCCTGCTGGGAGCAGGGAGTGGCTGTGGAGGGGCCCGGGGAGCCTGCAGGAGCTGTCGCTCCAGGAAACGCCTCCCCGAGCCTTCCCTCCTTCTGCAAGTGCCAATGAACGCGTCCTCAGCGCTGCTCCAGCCTGCCTGGCTCTGGGTTTTGGCTGGGATGAGTCTCTAAGGAGGGGAGGGAGTGGAAATGACACTGGTGCATCACCTGCTACCGTGGCCATGTCTCACCGTGGGCAGCCCAAGCACCACAGGACTTTTTTTCCCTTCCCTTCCCTTCCCTTCCCTTCCCTTCCCTTCCCTTCCCTTCCCTTCCCTTCCCTTCCCTTCCCTTCCCTTCCCGGGAGCAGCAGCACAACTGCTCTGAAGAGCTTCATGCACAAACTCCACTTTGTGTCACAGGGGCTGCTGTGTTTCCATCAGATTCTCTCAGCGAGGAGCTTACACTTCTGCCTGTGAGAAGTCTCACTTGGGAGGTGAAAGCAACAGAGTTAGATTTGGGTTTATTTTGAGAGAACAGCTTAAAAATTCATTCATGTTTTAAGCAATTCTACTATGAGATTTGTGTGTGTGTGTGTGTTTATGTTTTGTTTTGTTTATGGCTTTTGCCATGCAAACTGTATCTCTCTCTGCTTTGGGCTTGCTGTCACTATGTCATTACGATTTTTAAGAATAGCCAGGAAGAGAGAGGGGATGGAAAAAGGAACAGGCACCACAAAGCAGTGTAGTGAGATATCAGATGATGAGAAGAGGTAGAGAGTGGGAGCATTGATGAGTGTGAGAGGCAAAATGAGTCTTGCAAGGAAAAAAAGCCAAGAACAGGAGAGAGGAGGAGCAGGGGAGGAGGGGAGCACTGAGGGCTGCAAGGGCGGGTGATGATGGAGCTTAAAAAGCCAAACAAAAAAAGTTTGGGCGGTAGATTTGGAGCCAGAGCCTCAGAGGGGTGGGTGGGTGACACAGCCTTGTCTGTACCACTGACAGGAGGCAGAGCAGCCTCCTGCCCACATCCCAGCTCAGTGACCTGCTGCTGCGGATTTCAGAGGGTAGCAGATACTCCAGACACAGCAAGGGAAGGGGGAGAACACAGATGAAGGCTGAGGACATGAAAAGTTGCTCCTAACAGCAAAAATCTCCTTTTTGTTGGATGCAGATTTTGCATTCCTACAACAAACAAGGAGCTGTTGCTGGAACCCAGAGCAAGGCATCACCTGATGTACTGCAGAGGAGCTCAGCTTGTGACATTTCTAGAAAACACTGCCTTCAAATAACCTGCATTAATCATTTTCACACTGACCTCCTCACCTCGATTGATTAATTACATTTTCTTTCTCCTGTCCGTGTTTCCTCATAAAGTTGGTGCTCCTTCCAAGGTTAATTGAGACACTGACCTTTCCCATCTGCAGCTGCTCAGCTGGGCCACGTTCAGAAGCATTTTGCAGACTCAGCAGTGACAAGGTGGCCCTTGGATGGCCACTGACCTGCTCAGCAGCCTGACAGCAGCCAGGAGCCTGCAGTGCACAGATAACAGCTCAGCTCTCCTATCTAATCACCAGAACAGTGGTGTCAATGATACTAGTTTCTGAATGGACACAGAGCAGGAGGAGGCAACAGGAAATCACTTAACAAAAACTACAATTGAACCTTCCAGGCTGCTGCTGTCCAGCAAATGCCTGGTTGGATCAGAGCATTGTTAGTTTGCATTCAATAAGATTGAGTATAAAGAAATCTCAATGGTCAAATGTAGGTCACTGTTAAACAGAACGTTTTTGAGGGCTGGTGGGTCCTTGCTGTTGTCTCTTTTCATAGAACCAGAGAACATCCTGAGCTGGAAGGGACACACAGGGATCATCCAGTCCAGCTCCTGTCCCTGCACAGACACCCCAGCAATCCCACCCTGGGCATCCCTAAGGGCAGTGTCCAAACGCTCCTGGAGCTCTGGCAGCCTGGGCAGTGCCCCAGCACCTTCTGGGGGAAAAACCTTTTCTAATATCTAACCTAAACCTGCCCTGAAACAGCTCCAGCCGCTCCTCAGGTCCTGTCCCTGACACCAGTGAGACCAGCTGGTGTTTGTAAATCCCCTCATGGCAGCTCAGGCTTGTGGAGGAGATGCCCCTCCCAGGACAAGGAGGGTCCTGGCTGCTATGGGAGAAGGCAGAAGGCAGCTGCTCTCAGGGTTCAGGATTCAGACAGTCTCTATGTGGTTGAAGGAAGAGGAAGGTGCAAAGCAGTGAGTGCTGCAGCGCAATAGCTCTGAGCAGAGCTGTGGCAGCAGCTCAGGGTGTCTCAGGGGCTGAACGTGCTGCCCTTTCCTTGCAGAGGTGGACGAGTGTGAGACTGGAGAGTCCTGCTGCTCCCAGTTCTGCATCAACTACGTGGGGGGCTACGAGTGCTCCTGCAAGGCGGGGTTCCGGCTCAGCACCGACGGCTGCTCCTGCGACGGTGAGTGCAGAGCCAGGCAATGGGCTGGGCTGCAAGGGACCAGAAAGGTCATCTCATTCCACCCCTGCCACGGGCAGGGACACCTCCCACTCTCCCAGGTTACTCCAAGCCCCGTCCCACCTGGCCTGGAACACTTCTAGGGATGGGGCAGCTACAGCTTCTCTGGGCAACCAGGGCCTCGCCACCCTCACAGGAACGAATTCTCTCCCAATATCCAATCTAAAGCTTCTTTCTTTTAGTTTAAAGCCATTCCCACTTGTCCTGCATCATTCCGTGCCCTTGTCAAAAGTCTTTTGGTACCAGTGGCTCAGACTAACTAATCACAGCCCAGGGTAGAAGAAATGCTGTCAAAGCCTTTTGCAGGGCTTTGTGGGCACTGCCCTAATGAGAGTCACTGACCCAATGTCAGCTTTGCTGATAAGGTTTTGCAAATGTGTAATTTCCACTTTGTGAGGCTGGAATGCAGGAGTAACCCAGCATCCAGCGTGGGGAAGTGGGGATGTGGAGATGAGCCAGCAGAGAGAAAGTTTCCCTCCTCTCTCCATGGACACTGTATATTGATGTGTGTTAAACACTCCTTCCACAAAAGAAGAGCCCTCAAAATAACTGAAGGATCAACTGAGCTTAACAGCTTCGAGCATCTGTTTCCATTTGAGACAGAAACATCAGTGAAGTAATCTGCTCCCTGTTGCCCTGAAATGTTTTCATACCTCCCAATACCAGAGAGAAACAGAGAGCCCCAAAACACATAAGAAAAACTGTGTTTTCTTATGTATAGAATAATTTGCCAGATGCAGCTGGGCACAGCGTGGGCTCTCCAAGCAGAAGTACTTACAGAATCACCATTTATATCTGGATTTTCTAGATGTGGATGAATGTCGTCTGGATAATGGCAACTGTGACCATTTCTGTGTGAATTCCCTGGGCTCGTACGAGTGTGCCTGTAAGGAGGGTTACAGGCTTGGGGATAACAGATGGGCCTGCGTGGGTGAGTTATTCCTACAATTTGAGGGCCATTAAACATTTCCCACTGATTTAAAAACTGATTTTGGAACTAGGAGCTTCACAGATCCTGGGATTTTGGGAGCCCAACTTGAGCCATCTCTGAACATGGCCAGGGTAGAGCTACGTGCAGTGCGTGGATCCAAGTTCATCCTCCAGTAATGGGTTTTGCCAAAGATTAATGGCAGATGAACACTTAAATCCCCTGGACATGTTTGAAAACCTAAAGCTCCTGGTTTAGAAATAAATACTCTTTTGACACTTTTCTTGCACTATTTGATGAAGTTTAACATCCTGGGGGGAAAAAAAGGTAGCCAGATTCTGCTTTGATCAACCATGGCAAGTTTTCCATTAGTCAGTGACGTTATTCTGGATTTCTGCCAGTGTAACCAGTCCAGAGTTTAGCAGAGCAACTCAATTCTATAACCAAGTTTAGCACCTGCTAAACTTGGTTATAAAGCCAGAGTTTGATATTCTAACCAACACCAAAAAGAAAGCCAGCTGATTTCCCATCATTTGAAGGTTCAAATTTTAATGTTTCTGAAAATAAATTGCACAGCCGGCCTCACTTTCTATTTGTCATCTCCAAAACGAGCAAGAGTAATGACCTTCATTAACTAAAAATAATCTCAAACTTCGAGTGAGGGAAATGAATCTCCTCGTTTAATTTTGATTCTCCAGGAGCAGAGGTTTTTCCAGAAAAAGGAAAGATGGGGAGTTTTGGGTTGTTTTTTTTGTACAGAAACTCTGTAAGTACAGATGAGAAAATGCCTGGGCTGGGACTGCCGGGCACAAATGTGACTGGAAAATCCAATGGCACCACAATAGATGTGAATAGAAGATGTGGAAGAGAGGCAGGTGCCGTGCAGGCTGCTGGGGTGCTGATGGGCTGTGTTTGTCCAGCCCTAGGTGTGGAGGAGGCCGATGCAGAGGAGGCAGAGGGGTTTGCTGGTGCCCCGGGGCTGCAGTTCCGAGGGCCCCCCCAGCTGCTCCACTACGCGCTCGGGGCCCTGGCCGAGGATGGAGACCCCCGAGGAGAGCTCACCCTGGTGCACAGGGTCGGTGAGTGACCAGGAGGGCCCTGAGCTGGCTCAGCAAACCAGGGGCATCGTCTCAGGGGGAGGATTTGGGGCTGGGCTGGCTGAGCTCGAGCATCGGGAGGAGGATGAGCGCTAATCCTGCTTCCTGCGCATCTCCATGCCAGCAGGGATGAGGCATTGCCATGTGCTCCATCCCAAATGGGACGTGTTTGAGGAACCAGGAGGCTGCCTGGGTGCTCTGGGAGGGAGGCAGGGGAAAAGTGAGCAGCACAGCAAGCCGTGGCTGGGAGGCTGCTTGGAAGGGAACTCATCATCCCAGGGGTGAGAGGAGCACATGGGTTACTGCGGTGAGCTGAATCCCTTGGGAAACACTCCCTTTCTCCTGGAGCTGGGAGCATGTGGGCCTGTTTACAAACCCTTTTTTAACAACTGGAGGCTGTTTGTTTAAGATATTTGCATTTTGTGTTTAAAACAATCCTCTGAAAATTCAGGTTTGCCTTGATGTTTCGGGTGTGTTCCCCAGGAAGAGCTCCCAACCCATCCACATATTGCTCAGCTCAAGTGGTGGCAAACAGCACAGGAGCCCCCACTGTCACAGGAGTGGGTGCAGAGCAGCTTTGCACCCACCTGGGCTTTGCATGATTCAGTTTTTCCACCTGAAGGTGGAAACTTCCCAGCTTTAAGAGTATTTAAGGTGAAGCCCTGTGCTTGCTTTGTGCTGAGTGCTGGTGGGTCACCAGGGAGGATTTCTTGTTTTTCCTATATGTGTCCTGTGATTTTTGTATAAACTCTAATTACTCATCTGAGGACTGTCCCCTACAGACAAAAATCAGGAGCTGGTCTTGACTTTTAATAAAAAATTAACTTATTTTTATGAACAAAACTGTTCAGACCCTCCCAAATCACACAGCATCCAGCCGGACTCAACGACAGCGATAACCAACTGGGAAACTGATAAATGAGATAACCACAGGCAAAATTATCAGGCCTAGAAACCACAATCAAATATTTATTGACCACTTTTTGCATGTTTTATTTATATTTAGCCACAGAAATTTGGGTGTTATCAGTCATAGCTGAGCAGCTGCACTTTTTCTAAGGCTCAGGCTTTGTAGCATGCGGTGGTTTGTATGAAAAGGTGATGGAGGAAAGGAACTTTAAATGGTTTAGTAAGTTTCTTTACCTCCCAAATAGTAATTTATTGCTTATACTTTCAGACACATTTTTGGGCTGCTATCTATATTATAAAAAATGCCTGCTTTAACAGTAAGGTGGTGCAAGTAATTAAGTATTTTCTATAGCTTGAGTGACTTTTTAAGGTGGAAGCATGATGTTTTTCATGGTGATCAGTATTCTTCTCCTGAAGTATGAATTTGTACCCTGTTCCAAGTAGGAACTGGGATTCTGAATGTCCCTGAAACCTTGAGCATTTGTTCAGCTACAAAAAAAGGGAACAATTGGGTGCTCAGACCTAGAGGAAATCTCACCTCACAGAGAAAATTGTTGGTGAAAAGCAACCAGCCTGTGACTTACTGTAGGCTGAAATAAATTGCCAGCTCACTTTCAAGTGCTGCTCAAAATCCCCTTCCAAAAAGCCTCCAGCCACAGCCATAAAGCCCCGAAGGCACAAAACTGCATGGATGGGATCTCCAATGCCACTGAAGTATTTTATCAGACAATCACATTCATTTTCCAAGCCCGTTTCAATAGACCCCACAAAGAGAACACGAGGTTGCAAGGGATAAAAGGGAGGGTGGGGAAGGAGAGGGGAAAAAATGCATTTTCATATCAGGTTTCCTATACAAAACTGTTCATATCCATGAAAAAATGGGGAAGTGATAAATGTGTATTTTGCTTTGTTTTCCTAGAATAACACTCAAATTATGAGGTTGAAAATATCAATGAACTGTGTTTAAACAGCACCACATCCACTTACTGCAATAAAACAACAGGGATAGCCTAGAAAGAAGAGGAGTCCCACTAAATGCTTCTAATTATATACAATGTTATCAAGCATCAGCTGCAAATACACTTTTTCTCAAGGCAAAAACACTTGCTTTTAAAAAGTAGCTTGAAGTGCTCTTCGCTGGAGAATTACAGCATTTAGGGGAGTAAATTCCAGCTGAACACCCAGCTTTCCTTTCCCTTAGAGTCAAAAATGTGAAGAGGGAAATTCAGGAGTGCTTCTTTTGCCGCGCCTTTTGTGCTGAACCGGAGGCGTTCACAACCTAGCGACAGGTGGGAGCTGGTGGAAGCGTTTTTGTCTGGCTGCTCGCTCAGCCCCGTGTGTTTTTTTGCTGTCAGTGTGCCTGGGTGACACGTTTGGCCAGGACTGCAGCCTGAGGTGTGAGGATTGTCTGCACGGGGGCCACTGCAACAGCGAGCGCAGCGGCTGCGTCTGCCCGCCCGGCTGGGCTGGTGTCATCTGCAACCAGAGTGAGTACGGGGGGCTTGGAGGGGCACTGATGCTCCTGCAGGGTCTGTGCAGCTGGGGAATGGCAGTGACCTCTGCTCCTTTCCATCTCTGAAGCTCCCTGAGGAGCACAGCTGTCTCACAATCAAATTACTGTGCTGGGACTCATTAAATAGGAGTTGTAGGTGGTGCTGTGGTACACAGAGGGCTCAGCTCCCCAGTGCAGGTCAGGGCAGAGCCATCCCCCTCCTAAATATTTGGTTGTTGTTCATTCCTGTTCACTCTGCTGCTAAAAGCTGCCAAAGTTTGCCGGCCATGCTTCACTCCACAACTTGCCTCGGTGACTTTCAGAAGTTGGTGTGACAGTCTGGGTGGACTTGTATGCTAAACTTGAGTTTTCCCATTGTAGCATCCCAAGACATTGCCTTTTAAATTTTTATTCTTACGTTTTCCATGGGTTTTTTTACTTATTCTTTTTATTATTAGCATTACTTTCTTGGAACAGTTAATTTTTCATATTTGAAGTCGTATTTTTGAGAATTCTGTTGCCAAGTCAGTGCCCTTTATAATAGCTTTTCACTCTCCTTATTCAAGTTTCCTGGCAGAAGATCTTTCTGATTCAGAAGTATGTGTCAAAACCCATTGGAAAGAGAGTGGTGATTTCTTGATGTGCTGTTCTTCATCTGCAGTTTGGCAAAACTTGTCTGCTGCTTGTCTGAGACATCATACAGCAGATTTCCTGTTTGAGATGGGTCCCTCCATTTCGTGGTGTGTGACATGATGGCCCATCATTCTCAGAAAGTCTTTGCTGTCACTGGTGAGACAAAAAGTCGATGAAAATTTATTACTTGACATCAGTAGACAGCACTTTTCAGGTTAATTGCCATCAAGATTGTTTAAGAGACGTCATCACATGGACAGAAATGTAGAAAAATCAAGCAAGTGATTGAAACCAACAGTCTGCCCATGGTTATTTTGGGAGACTGATGGTGGGTTTGGTTTGTAAATGCTGGGGGCAGCTAAGAGAATAGGAAATGGGGAGGATTAAAATGATAGTTTCCAGTCTGTCTAAGTTCAAGCTATCAAGTTAGGATATTCTTACTTCTATTCCTGTTGTGCTGGTGGTTCAGGATAGATTATGAGAATTTCAAGGCAGTATCCAAATTCTTTAGTTTATTTCATAAATAACAACATTTCTGATGTATATTTGCAGTAGATATCCATGCATGTAATCTAATGGAATTCACCTCTGGAATTTAAAGAACTTTAATAGGACTGTGTTATTGAGCTAAACCTGCTGTCTGATGAAGTCAGCACGGACAGTGATAAATACAATATCTAATCTGTATGAATTAGTCATATGTGATTGCTTTCACTCTTTTCTCTTGCTTTTTTAATACACAGCATAATTCATGGATTTAGGGTAAGCAGGTTTAGGGTAAGCTGAAACAGTGGAGAAAACTGGAACTAAATTTCTCTAATAATGCACCAGAGAAGCCGAATGGAAATTGATGTGAAATGTCAACTTTCTTAATGTACATTGATAAAATGTCAGTGAAGTCAGATGACTCCAGCAACTGTATTCACTCAGCCAGCTCAGGCTGCAAACAGCAGAGTGAGGCTTTATCTCACAGTTTGTTTTTGCTGTTGTGGATCCACTGCCACCATGGTCACCTGGGGAATTTCAGAAACTACATCGGAAAAAACAAAATATTGTTTTCATAATAGTATTTGGGAGAGAAAAAAGAATGTTTAAAATATTTATCTCCAAGTATTCAAAGCAGTGCTCCGATGTTTAAACTTTGGACTTGACAGGTAATGGGTTTTGAGATGTGCTTTGTGGGGAGGGGAGCATGTGCAGGGGAGGGTTGGATACATGACAGTACTTCCCCAAGCTTGGTTATTTCAGCGTCCTTTGAGGTGTTCTAGTAAATATCAGGTGGATATGCACTGCTTTATAGAAGAATGTAACTTTGTTTAGAGCCTGCTCAGCTGAAAGGACTCTCTCCTTGCTCGGTTTTCACAGAATTGCAGAATCAATTAGGCTGGAAAAGACCTTTGAGACTGAGTCCAACCTATGACCCAACACCACCCGTTCAGTCAGACCATGGCACTGAGTGCCACATCCAGTCTTTTCTTAAACACCTCCAGGAATGGTGACTCCACCACTTCCCAGGGTAGCCCATTCCAATGCCCAATCACCTTTCTGTGAAGAAATTCCTCCTGATGTCCAACCTCAACCTCCCCCCCTGCAGCTTACGGCTGTGTCCTCTTGTCCTATTGCTGGCTGCCTGGGAGAAGAGACCGACCCCTCACTTGACTGGACCCTCCTCTCAGGGAGTTGCAGGGAATGATGAGGTCTCCCATGAGTTCTCCATGCTGAACGCCCCCAGCTCCCTCACAGGACTTGTGTCCCAGACCCTTCACCAGCCTCGTTGCCCTTCTCAATGACCAAAGCCTTGTTTTGCTTCCTTTCCAGCAGAGGGGAAGGGTTTCTCGGTGTGTTCATGCTCCCTGCTCTCTCCACAGCCTGTCCCCCCGGGACGTTTGGCAGAGGATGTGCTGGTGTCTGCAGGTGCCAGAACGGAGGCTGGTGTGATCCCGGCTCGGGGCAGTGCCGCTGCCCTCCCGGCGTGCTGGGCCGGCTCTGCGAGGACGGTACGGCTCCATCTCTGCCTCAGCCTCTCCTCTTCTCCCCCTTGTTCCTTTTAAGTAATGAGCAAAATGGGGTGAGAAAAGCCAGTGGCTGGTGAGGTTGTGCAGAGCCCCGGCTCGGCCACAAAGCGCTTTGGGGTTGGAGCTTTGACCCGCAGCAGCTGATGCCTTGCTGTGTTTGTGCTCTCCAAAGGTTGCCCGAAAGGTTTCTTTGGGAAGAGCTGTAACAAACCATGCAACTGTGCCAACAAGGGCCACTGCCACCGACTGTACGGAGCCTGCCTGTGTGACCCCGGGCTCTACGGCCGCTTCTGCCACCTCAGTAAGTCCCTGGCGTTTTTGGGATCTGATTAATGTGTGCACAATGTAACAACAGTCTGTAAAAGATTCCACATCGTATAAAGAGGGCTGGCAAAAAGGAAGGAGAGTGACTTTCTGCACAGTCAGGCAGTGATAGGACAAGGAGAAATGGATTTACTAAGACTGTAGAGATTTAGCTTAGACGTTAGGAAAAAGTTCTCTGCTGTGAGGGTGGTGAGGCACTGGCACAGGGTGCCCAGAGAAGCTGTGGCTGCTCCATCCCTGGAAATGTCCAAGGCCAGGTTGGATGGGGCTTGGAGCAGCCTGGGATAGTTGAAGGTGACCCTGCTCATGGCAGGGGGTGGAACAAAATGGGCTTTAAGGTCCCTTCCAACCCAAACCATTCTGTGATAAAATGAGCAAGACTTTGGGTTCTGCAGTGGGCTGAGAAGAGAGGACAAGACTTTTCATTTGTGCCAGGAAACCCCAGAAGCTTCATTAATCTTTTCCTCTAGTGATTAATCTTTGCCATAAGGACTGAGATTTACTGATGCTCAAAGGTGAGGGTTATAGGGGAGGTGGACAGGTCAACATCAGGGTTATTGCTGAGTTTAGAATCTGGTTGGAGCTGATTAGTGACTGCTGGTGAGTTGGAATGGGTTCTGGGGAGCAGAGCTGGCTGGGACAGGATGAGGATCAGACATTAGGTGGACTAAAAAGAATTAAAACAAGAACTTTGCAAAATAGATGATCGAGTTTCTTTGTACTTATATGTTTTGTTTGCAAAATCTGTACAAGATTGAAAATCTTTCGTGTTTTATTTTATTTTGTTTGGGGTTTTATTATGAAAGCTTTTGTCTTGGAGTGCATCCAAGTGTTTTTTCATTCAGAAAATTAGCTGAGTTTTCTTTGAAATGTTTCTGGTTCTTGCATTCACCACGTATTGCTTGACATGAAGTGAATGACCTAACACAGGAATCACGTAAACTCTTCTTTCACCCACCCACACGTGAACCAGCGCTGCCGTGGGAATGGAGAGGTACCTGCTGGAAACGAAACAGAGGCTTTGCTTCTTGCAGCAGCTGCATTCTGCAGCAGTGAGCAATTTCAAGCAGCTCCTGCATAATGGCAGAGCTGATGCTTCCTTTTCTCCTGGCCGCAGCCTGTCCCCGGTGGGCCTTCGGCGCGGGCTGCTCGGAGGAGTGTCAGTGTGTGAAGGAGCACACGCTGGAGTGCAGCCCCAGGAACGGCTCCTGCACCTGCCAGCCTGGATATCACGGCAAAAAGTGTCAGAAAGGTATCTCACACTGCCGGGTTCCCCACGTCTGCTTGTGCCTTTGTCCTAGTCATGTCTCGTTCTTCCGCCCCTCTGCTTTGTTTGGCTGCTGCTGCTCAGGTATTCGTATCCTACTAATGATTTTGGGGGGTTTTAACCCTGCTAGGGTTGCAGGGACATCGAGGGGAATAGGGCTTAGGAATGCAGGAGTTTTAGCCTGATCAAGTGACAACAGAAATACAGAAGCCAAACTCTAATACAACCCTCAATAACAAAGATTGCGTGAGTTTTTATTTTTGTTCTGTGCTTTTTCCACGCAGAGAGAAAATAAGTGGCAAAATCTGTGTTTTATGGCAGCGGGGTGATTTGTAAACAGGTTCAGTAATGCTGCTTTTCCTTCAGATTTGCAGCTCTTTGAATTCAACTTACTCTTTGTAGTTTTTGGGGGTAGTTCAAAGAGAATTCTATCCCACATTCATGTTTGCATGTCTCAGTAGCCCTTTCCAGACAGCAATGGAGTAACACAGTAAAGATTTTCCCTTCAGATTTTTCTCTGGGCAGGCAGGACTGTGTTGGATTTATGACAGTAGTTCTGGTGGGTTTGTGGAGAACAATAATGACAATATTTAATATTTTTATCATTCTTGCTGATGGGCTCAGTTCTGGCAGGGAGCATCCCTTGTCCAGCACTGGCTTTGCACCAAGGCAGAGAGCAGCAGAACTTGCAGACATATCAGAAGAGAATTCTATAATGGATTTAATTTAATATATCCTGAGATATTCAAATTAAATAAATCCTTAAACATTCTGCCACTCTGTTTCTGGTTTATATTTAAGCAGTAACCTCTTTGAAATGTAAGAGTGTATTAAGTATTTACACTTTACCAACACTTCCAGAATGCACATTATATTATATCATCTGCAAGTTTCTGCCAAATTACTTTCTGATTTTTGTTCACTTTTCTTAACTTTTCCTTTTTCTCATACATGTTCTGTGTCTGCTTCTATTTCCAGAGTGCACCCCAGGGTTTTATGGAGCTGGTTGCAAACTGAGGTGCAGCTGTCCTCCTGATGCTCTGTGTGATCCTGAGACAGGAGCCTGCAAACATCCGTGCCCAGCTGGGTTTCATGGAGAAAAATGCCATTTGTGTAGGTACTCACTGCATGTTTCCCTGGGAAATACACTTTGGATGGGAAAGCTTATTCAGGAAACTTAGGTTCAGATGTAGAAGTTGCAGATAAAAGGGTGCACTTGTTGTTGATACGAGTTAGCAGTTCCTGACTGGAACCAAACTGATATTTGGAGCCAGGCAAATTCTGTCTGTCTCTCTCTCTCTCCCTGCAAAGGTCAAGGCACAAGGCTGAGGCCAGTTACCCAAAATAACATTTGTCCAGCTAACAATAGTTGCTTTTAAAGTTTCAGGCCCAGATTTTCCAGGGCTCTCTTGCAGTTAATTACAGACCACCAGTTGCTCAGACACTAATGCTAACACTGATCACTTCTACCAGCACAGCTCAGTTTAGAATTGGTGGCCGTGTTGCCTCCTAATGTCTTCAAAATGCTTCTAACCATGACTTTGGGGTTTTTTTGTCCAGCTTGTCAGCCTGGCAGCTTCGGGGTGGGCTGCAGGCAGAGGTGCAGCTGCGGAGGAGCACCGTGTGATCCAAAGACAGGGCAGTGTGTTTGCCCAGCTGGGAAGACTGGAGCTACGTGTGAGCAAGGTGAGTGAGGTGCTGGGCCAGGGTAAGGAGTGCCTGGCTTTGGAAGATGTGATAAGAAGTAGAACGTTGCTGTTTCCCAAACCAATAAACAGACACACTGTGGTGGAAATTGGGAGAGAGCCTTTGGTCTCTCTTGAGCTGTGTTCTTGTGTGCTGCAGTAGGTCTGTAGAGATAACATCCAGCTCAGTTTTACTGTTATTTTTAAATTCTTTAGGGTGACAGCAGAAATCTAAAGCTGTCCTGAAACAGAAAATGGCACTGGTTACACCTCGTGTGCTTTTTCTCCAGATTGCCCAGATGGCCAGTGGGGACCAGACTGCCAGAACTCCTGCGAGCCCTGCTCCAACGGGGGACAGTGCAACAGGGAAACTGGAGCCTGTGACTGTGCCCCTGGCTACACTGGGCCATCCTGCTCTGCCAGTAAGTCCTTGCACCAGCCTTCCCTATGAAAAGAAAGTCAGATTGAAAATTCAGGTTATGGTTTGATTTCTGCCTTTTTACTCTTTTGTGAGAGAAAACACACTGATCTGAGATTAAGTGCCCTTCATCTTCACGAATTCCCCAGGTTGGATTTGACATTATTTATGGGAGGGAGATTGCAGATAAATGCACATGACCAGCTAAACTGCATCCCAAATGGATGTTATCATTAGAGCTAATTTATGGCAATCTGTACTTGGAAAGGCAGAGTTTAACAGCCACAACACTGGTGGTGAAATCCTGGCTGTTTGGCAAGAGGTGTGACCAGCTGGCCCACGCGGCATCACTCTTGGGTGGTGTTTGCAGCAGCGCTCCTTGGTGTTTATAATTCAGGATTAAATAATACTGAAGCTGAAGGAGCAGTGTCAGTGCTGTCCCTGCAGCCAGAGGCCATGGGAATACGCTCAAGGAGCTGTTCTGTGCTGCTCTTCCAGCCTCTGGGTGCTAAAAGGCTGCTCGAGTCTGGCTGTTGTGCTGCACAGACAGGCTCTCAGGGACAGCCCTGCTTTGTGCAAGACCTCAGTGGTGGCACGTTTTTAACTCTTGTTAGTCACAAAATGGCTTTTGAGGAAGGTTTGCCCAGCACCTTCTCCTCCTCTGAGGAGACAGCCTGATGCACAGGAGTACCCAAAAACCACTTAGGTTATTCTCACATTCCAGAACTCAGGCTCAGACACCCAGGGTGCAGATCCCAGATATTTCTTTCCTGTTGCCATTTTGATTCCTGGGTGCAGCTAACGCCTGTTTTAGGGGGTGAGCTGTTGCTGTCTGCTTGGGGAGATGATTCTGTGGCTGAGCTGAGAGCTGGGTGAAGTCGCAGTGTGTCTCTGTCTGCAGCCTGCCCCGATGGGCACTAGGGACTGAGCTGCCTGTCCGTGTGCAGCTGCAGCAGCAGTGCTCAGTGCCACCACGTCACCGGCCAGTGCTCGTGTCCCCTGGGCTGGGCTGGGCACCACTGCAAGCACCGTGAGTCAGGGCACGTGGAGGAACCAGCTCTGTTTGCTCTTAGTTTATTACAGTTTTTCAATATAGTTTTGCTAATCTTACTGCTTCTGAAATGGTGTGTTTGTGGGTTTGCACAGCCTGGGTGGTTATAATCCGTAATTATCCAGGTTCAAAGCGTTGAAATAGATGGCTGATGAAGCGCAAAGTATTGATATAAGCTCTTATTTCAACACTATGGATCCCTTTGCCCAATACCATCTGTCCCGTCAGCATTTTGACTGACAGACAGTTTTGTTTTTCATTTTCAGTGCAGATTAGTTTTGAGATTAATTCTCCATTTCTCATTTTGTTTGGGGGAGATTTATTCAACAAGTGAGTGGCATGCAGAGTCGTGTGTCTAAAGGTCACTTTTTAACTTGGGAATATAAATGCTATGAGAAATTCTGTTCTCTGGAAGAGCAGAGCATCCTTCTGTTGATTTTAACATCGCTCTCCATATTGGTGGCTGTGTGAGAGAGTAGATTTGCCATTTTTGGATGGCACCATATAAATGTGAAGCCACCCTGCTTGATTCTTTCCCTGTGACACATCTCTTCTGCTTGATTCATTGTGATGCCTCTTGCAAAAAGCCAACAGAAGACAAGCCTCTTTCTAAACTTGGTCTTAAACACATAAAATCATTTAATTGGCACTGTTGACAGCAGCAAGTTTTGCACCTGACTTCTCAGGCTCTGTACTGAAGAAAATGCTGGGAAAATCTGAAGTTTCCATCAATATGCATATTTTAAAAATCAAACCAGTTGGTAGTGTGTAGAGCCACTGAGACGGCTTTTCACGACTCCCTGGGCTGTCTACAGAATTAAAAGACCATGACAAAGGAAAGCTTTCACTTCTATTCAACATAAGATCTGAGAAAAATTGTTTTGCAGAGGTATCTCAGTAAGGCAGCTCTTCCACCTATTGCAGACTGGGCATTAAACAGATTCCCAAGTCCAAAACCAGGTTTCTGTTGCCCTAATTGGCACTTTCATCTTCATCCTTACTCAAAAGAAAGGAGATGCTGTGGTACAATGTCGTAATTGTGTCAGTGCCATGTGATTTTAGGATGAAAGCAGCAAGTTGCTTTAACAAACATTGTGAGATTCCTTCATGTCCATGCTGCATTTCCCAGTATTTTGGGGAAAGCCTGGAGGGTGCTCCCAAATCTGTCTGGTTTTACCCATTAACTATTCTGGTTATGCAGTTTTTCATTGAGTGAGTCAATAGCTGATATTTTATTTCCATGAAAATATAGATTTGTGACTGACGGGTGTGGATTGATTAGTTTTTATCTAATCATCCTGCATCCAGCTGAAACAGACCAGCAAAAACAGCCTTTATTTCCACGAATCGCTCCTGTGCTGCAGCTGGGGGTTTAGCCCAGTGCCATTTTGTGTGTGTTGCATTCTCTGATGCAGAAATGCAGCGGGGTTTGGGGGTGGTGTTGGCTGTGACCCCCTTTCCCACGGCAGCCTGCAGCACTGGGGGCTGTGCCCACCCTGCTCCTGCCACGGGCACCTGCTCCTGCCCGCCAGGATTCACCGGGCAGCACTGCCAGCTCCCTCAGTCCCTCCTCCCCAGCACGTGGGGCTTCCAAACCCCAGCTCTGGAAGCTGTGTTTTCCTGATGGTTCCCTGCAGGAAAGCTCCCAGGCTGTTCTGCCCCCGCTCCGCCCGGCGCGGCGCTCTCGGGTTTCAGCAGGGTTAGATGCTTTCCCTAATATGATTTCCAGAAAAGGTATTTCCAGCCTTGTTTTGGACCCAGCAGCTATTTTTAATGTTAGGATCTCATGTGAGGGGTAGGATTGATGTATATTTAGGTTGGGGCATAAGAGTTTCCGTATTGGATTTATTTATTCAGTTTTAGGGCAGCACTATTCCTTCATAAATCTCTATTTAAGGTCAGGCGTATAGAAATACTTCACATGTATGTAAAAGAAATAAAACCAGGAATTTTTGGATTCCCGTATTTATTAACAACAAAAATGTTCAGTGGTCTTACCAGAGGCCCATGACCCTCACCTTGACATTCACCTCTAACTGAGGTCAGCAGCAGATGCTTCAAGCATATGAAAACAGGATTATAGTCAATTCCTGATATGTGTCCCCAGGTATCATCAATTTCTCATTCAGGAGCTTCTTGAGACAGAAGCAGTATCTCTATATTTAATGCAACTTGATTTTTTCTTTTCCAATGAATGTGCCTATTTTCTTTTTCATTTCATGCAAGCTTTTGGAATCCACTTCATCTTGTGGCAGTAAGTTGCATAGTTAAGCTGCTATTATTATTATTATTGATTCTATCGATGTTGTTAAATAAAATAAACATTTTATCTACTAGTTTAACAATCTTACAGTAGCACAGATGTAGCTACCAGAGTCTCAGCAGCGTGGGCAGGATTAACTGCTGGTGTCACACAGAAATGTCAAAACAATTAATCTGGAATGATGACCTAAGATGAGAAAGCCTGGAAAGTTGATCTTGCAGCCCTTGTTGCTGTTGGCACAGAGGGAATGGAAGGACAATGTGTGGGGAGGACCAGCTCCCAGAGAAGGAGCTGCCAGCTCTGCTTCTCTTTCGCTCTTGATCTCTCTCAAAATAACATCTCTGCAGGCAGAGAGTGGCCAAATAGCTGCTTGGAATCTTCACTGGGAAGGGAATCAGTGAAGCCATGGCCACTGACAAAACATCTGGCAATCCCTAAAGTTCTTTTTGTGGGTTTTCTCTTTTATTTAGTCTGTTTTTTACCCTCTTTAGTGTGTGTATGTGTATATATATGTATAAAAAATGCACATATATATGTGTGTGTGCGTGCAAGATTATGAAAACTATAATTCTTCCCATAATTTCATGATGCCTTGGAGGTGAAATCTTCACTATCCCTGGATATCTCCTCTGCTCCCCAGGCATCCCTACACTCTCCCTGCAGGTTGGGCTCCTTCCCTTGGCAGGAGCTCAGGCAGGGTGGCTGGATCCTGACACGCATCACAGCAGCCTGTGCCTGATGGAGCAGGGGCACATTCTCTGTGCTGTGGACTGTGAAATCATTTGTGAAGTGCTCTGACCCTTTGCCATCACCTTGAGAAGCCTCAGCTCCAGGCTAAACTCTGTGGACCTGAAGGGAGCTCTGCTGAGGGCCCCACACCTCTTGCTGCACTGCAGCACCATTTCCCTTGCACAGATCCTCTGACTGAAATTTCAGCTGAAAAGGAAACATGGAGAATGATCCAGCTTTTAAGGCACAAGTGCTCTTCTGTGTATTTATTTATTGAACAGTGGTCTGCAGCTTTGGGAAGAGGAAGGGATTTCACCTGTAAGTGCAAAAAAATAGATTCCAACATGTTCACATTTAAACAATGTCCCATTTTTTGGCTCTTTGAAAGCAAAGAAATACTTAAAGTACCTTGCTCTTCTCCCATCTCCCATGCCAACCTGTCTCTAAGACACGCAGTTGGCAGAGTCACTGAGCTGCAGGAGCACCTGAATCCACGCCAGCTCCAGTCACTGCCCACCCACAGCACCAAACAAACCACACCAAACCCACCCCTCTCTTCCAGACATGGAGGTGTCTTTGAGGACCCTTGTTTTCTGTTCTCTCTGATTCTTTCCAGATTGCCTGAAAACCACTTTGTTGATGTAAATGCTAAAATCATACGCTTCTAGAAGAGATCTGGCAACAATCTCCATAACTCATTTCAGGGGATGTTCACAAGACCTTCAAACATGAGTAAAGGCCCTGTAATACTGTGTTTAGCCAAGTCTATCTCTGTGTTTCAGCCTGTCCAAAATATCCAATGTGAATTAGGCAACTGGCCCTGTTCTTAATTGATTTTCCTATAATCCTGGAAGAAATTATTTTCGTTCTCAAATGTTTTCTTTCTTCTGATGGCGAGTACCATGCAAATCTTTTAAAACTCCTCACATTAACTGCTGTGGAAATGTAATTGTTAATCTTTCCCCCAGATGTAACGTTTTCGCTTGAATTTTACAAAGCAGAGCATGAAAGTGTGCAGCATTCAATTTGGAGCTTTGTGAAGGCAACCACCACATTTCATATTTCCTCCAGCTTTCTGAGGAGAGAGGATTCACAGGGGAACAGAGGAGCTTCTCCCTTCCCAGTTGCTGAAGTCCCAGAGGAGATGTGCACATAAGTGACTCCAGACCAGTGGGCAAAGTGTCATCAGGCAGAACCTGTGAAGTCTCAGGCTTTGCAATAGCAGATGTTAGTCTTCTGTGATGAATTTAGTCTTTCAACACCCTAGAGTTTTTCTAAAATAGATCTTAAATGTAGCCCAGCTCACCTGAACCTCAAGGGGAGCACTCACATCTCCTCGTTTGTAAGTTGTTACCATTAAGCCATGATTCTTTTGGAAATAGATTTCCCATGTATCTAAAAATCCCCCATTGATCCCTGATCTGCTCTGGCATGACCCCATCATCTGGTTGTGATTCCTGTGCTGCAGGGTGCCCCGAGGGGAGCTTTGGCCCGAGCTGTGAGTCCAGCTGCCAGTGCCAGAACGGAGCTGCCTGCGACCACGTCAGCGGAGCCTGCGCTTGCACGGCGGGCTGGACAGGAGCCTTTTGTGAAAGAGGTACTGCTGCTCCCCCTGCTCCCTTCTGGATTCATGGAGGATTTGGGTTTTTTTTTTTTATTCAGAGAGCTGGTTTTACAATTTACAGTGTTGCATCTAAATGAGCCATTGAATTGGACTTAATTGGAAGCCGATACAGAAATGTGAGCTCCCCTCCTAACTCCGCAAAGCGCCGTGCTGGGTGCCAAATGTTGGGCACGTGTTTTAACGTGGTTAAAATTAGATATATGCTAAAGGCTTCTGCTGTATCACATCTTCACAAAGACTCTGTTTAAGCAGAGTCCCCCCTATCTGAGTGCTGAGCAGGGAGATGCTTGTTCAGCCTTAAACTTGCTTGTTTCTAGTGCCTCCCTGAAGCGATTTAGAGAAAAACATGGATGTGTGCATCATCCCCGTGGAGCTCTTTAAGAACAGATAAACTTATAACTTAAATAAATCCAACAGATCATCTTCTATTACCTAGTCATTTGGTAAAGTGTTGGAGAGGTTGGACTGGATTCCTTAGCTGCATTATGGTGAGTCAGTCTGTGGCATTATCACAGGAGGTTGCTGTCGTGCTGCATCATTTTGCAGGGTTTTTTTGTATAAAAAATACAGCAGAAACAGCACAGAGTCATTCAGGCACTGTGAAAGTTAAGTGTAGGTGATTGAAGATTCTGCAAATCATGGCCCTTGAACCAAAGTCCCAACTATTTTGGACAGAAAGTAGCTTTATCAGCGTTTCAGCAGCGAGGATGGAGAGAAGAGGCAGCACTCGCAGGCAGCTGCTGCCCTCTCATGGGAAGGGAGATGCTCCACAGCCTGACCAGGAACGTAGCAACGCTCCCACCGGCTGGAGCTGAAATTGCTTGTTGTTGCTTCCCTCTCATTCTTACCAGGGAGTATTATATAAAATAAATATTCTTTCCAAGGTTCTGCTGCAAATTGCACCTTTTAATTTGTGATATCTCCACTATGTCCCTTTTTAATATAGTTCAGCTGAAATCTGTTGTCCTAAATCTACTGTTTTTTTTAATTATTGTATTTTTACTGGAAAAAAAATGAGGCAGTTATCTGTTGTATAAATCTCTTCACTCCAGCAGGAATTATAATGGGAACAAAAAGGGTAAACATCCTTTTCCAGAGTAGGTGTGAGGAATAGGGAGAAGACTGGGTGATTCTTTTGGGGGAAAGAAAAGAACAAAGCTTCCAAATCAGTCATGTTGGACATTTTTATCTTTTTTTTAATTCCTGAAAGAAGATTGTGGAGGGGAGAGTGGAATTTAGCGCTTTGTAAAACACCATTTTCTCCATGTTTTCTCTCAAGAAGGCAGAGTGTTTGCTGTCAGCTGACCTGGGCTACCTTTTAACTTAGAAAATTTCAACCAGAACAGTTTGGCAGCTTCCAAAAGACGCCAAGGGAGGAAAACATGTGGGTGGCTTGCCCTTGGTAGAACCTTCTTGGCACCTTCTCTCGGAGGAGCTGTAGAGCTTCTGTTTCGAGTGACTGGGAGACTGGCAGGGTTTCCTTCTGGCAGGGATGTGCTTTTTGCCGTCCTCTTGGCAATCCACCCACATTGGCCAGGCTCTGTGCCTTGCAGGCAGAAATTCAGATCGAGCCCTGGCACTGCAGAGTTGCTTTGGACTTCAAGCATCCTGCTGATGCCTCAGCCCGTGGCCGGTAAGGACTTCTCCATCATCACAGGAATGCTGAAACTGAGACTTTTGCAGCCTTCTAAGTTTAAAGTCCTAGGAGAACACAGTCCCTTACAAAATCTGATTTTGGTTAATATAAATAATGAGTATCACCCCTGCACAGTGAGGGTGTTTGAACCTGCAGTCATTGCTTTTGGTGTTTTGCACTGTGGCAGCACAGGATCCAGATTCAAGCTGAGACTGCAGAAATCCCAACATTTGCCACTGGGATTTTTGTTCTCATTTGGGGAAAATTTCTTCCCAATTTGGTGGGAAGCTGCTATTTCTGTTCATTAATTTGCTGCCCTCAGTATAAAGTAGGGTTTCATAGGTTTAGGTACCAGCCCCTGTTGCAAAACACCACTTCAGTGGCCATTTCCAAGTTCTTTATTTGCCACAAATGTCCATGATCTCTTATTAATATTTATTAGAATTGTTAATATAATCTCTGTCCTTGCTGAGTCTCAATCTATATGTATCATCTGTCAGTAATACAGATAACAGCCAAAGCCACACCATCTTCATCATCACTGTCACCCACCAGCATGGGACAGTTCCCAAGCTCAGCCAGAGCAGGAGACACTTCTGCTCCAGGGCTGCTGCTTCACGAGACCTTGCTGTGAATTATTCAGGAGCTGACTGAACTTGTGTGCTCTGAGCCACAGGATGCTGACAAAAGACCTCACACTCTTCAAAGTACTTTTGTCTGTCCATCAGCATCTCGGTTTTGCTCTGCCCTGAGTCACCTTTGATCAGCTGCTCTTCATCTGGCACCACTCAGTGGGACTGTTGCCTCTGCAGTTGTGCTCTGGTCACATGTAATAATGATGGGTGAGAATAAAGCTATCAGGACACTCTCTGAAAGAAAATTAGATGTTTCTGAAGGTGGTACATGCCTGCTCCATCTTTCAGCCCTGCTCAGTGCTTTGTGAAAATGAACCTTGTAAATCTCATGACTCTTTCAAAGGAGTTTCAAAAGCAGCAAAACCGTTTCAGTTGCAGAGTAGGTAACAATTGCAAATAAGGCTGAAAACAAAATAATCTACAAAGAAATTATTTCAGTCTGTGAGAGCAATCTAGGAAAGGCTTCCTTTGAATTTTCTTGAAAGCAGCAAGTGATACAAGCAAAACACTGATGAAATAATGTATATTTCTTCACAAGGTCTCGCACTACCAAAGGAAAATGAATATTTTTTGGTGGATGCTGCTAGCAGAGCCACTAGCCAGCTTCCATACCTGAGTGGAGAATGTTATATGCATGGACAGGAGGTACCAGAGGGACACAGGGAGCTCTGGCTGTTCCTGGACTGGAGCAGAAGTTAATGCCTCTGTATTCCTGGGCTCTGCAAAAGCAGGGGTCACAGCAAAGGTGGCTTTGTAAGTCCTTTCTGCCCTGTTCAAGCACAGATAGCCTAAGTATCATCTTCTCCAGAAAAGATGCTTCTGTATTCACCCACTGCTTCAGGGCTGTGGTTAGAATGAAATTCTGGCTAAACAGGCAAGGCAAAAAAACCCAAACAAAAAAATCCCATTGTGATTGTGATAAATGGAAAAATATATCAGTGCTTACTCCAACTAAATGTAAAAATCTGCCATGCAGGAAACCTTGAGCCATGGGCTCCTGGCAAACCCGGAGGAATCCAGGTGTGCCTGTGCTCCCCAGCCACACTCACAGCTCTGTTAGAGATGTGCCAAGTGAGCTGGGACACCCTGCCCTGAGCCAAGGCTGCTGCACTCCTGTTTGGGAAGGCACTTGTTATAACTGATTTAATTCTGTGAAGTGCTGAGCATCTGCTGCTCCCACTTTGAAGGCTGTGATTGCCTTCCCTGCACTGTGATTTTGTTTAATTCCCTTCCCCGCTGCTCTCTGGTATGTGCTGTATGACCCAAGGCTTGTGTCCAGTTTTGGGATCAGGCCAACAGAAGAATTATCCAGTTCACTGGTTCATCTGTCCGAATATCCCAAAATGCCAGACAATTAGTCCACTTAGTGGAGGCAGCAGGAGTCTCAGACCATTCCTACTGTATATTTATTAATTGATGCATTAATAACAACATCATCTCACCCTTGTGGAGCACAGAGCTTGGCTTTTGCATCTGAACTGCTGTGGGATTAGCACTGCCAGGGGATGGACAGACCAGAACTTCCCTTGGCATTTCAGCAGTTAATCATTACCATAAGAGAGCCCAGCAAGATTGCTGCTTTGCTGTTTTAAAAGGAGAAAATGAGCACGGTGCACGTTGAGGAATAGCTGACAAGGCTGTGCAGTCCCTGTTCTAAAGAACTTTGTCAGCCCTTGAAGTCACTGAGGGTTCAGCAGGAGGAGCCCATCCTTGTGCTGTGCCATACCTGCTCCTGAAGCAGAGTAAATCGGGAATAACAGATTAACCTCACCCTGGTGGCTCTTCCTCACACCTTGGGATCAGCTGTCTCGTGGTGAGCACTGAGCAGAGGCTGGTGGATGTGTTACAATGTCCTAGGGGTGTGATGCCCCATTTCTGTTTTCCTGAGGCAGCACAAAGCTGGGAAGAGCAGCAAGGCTGAAACCTCTCGTGTGCCAGGGAAGAAGCTGCAGCCTGGACAGGAGAAAGGGAAGAGCAGCCTTTTGATTTTGAGTAGATGAAACAACTGTGTGCAGTCACAAGCTGGGCAGGAGAGCAGCCAAAGCAGATGTTCAGTGTTTTACACTGTCGCTGGGTGATGGTCCAGCTTTTCCTAAAGCTGTGGATACAGAATTCCCTCCACTTGTAGCCAAAGCAGACAGCAGTGCCCATGGTTGAACTGAATTTGCGTCTGTGGAAGAGGCAGTGTGATAGACTGGGACAAAAAGCCTGGGCATGAAGAAGCCCCAGGGCAAGAAAAGGGACAGAAGAGTCCAACAGTGGAAGATGCACATGGAGAATTCACTGGAAATGTTCAAGGCCAGGTTGAACAAGGCTTGGGAGCAACCTGGTCTAGTGAAAGGTGTCTGTGTCCATGGCAGGAGGGTTGATGGCAGATGATCATTAGGGTCCCTTTCAGCCTAACCCATTCTTCCATGACACCAGTGTTACTCTGACCTGGTGCAGAGCTGTGGAATCAGTGTGGAGGGTTCTTGGTCCATGTATATGATATGGTGATAATCGTGATAAGATTCTCTTGGGAATCCAGTCATTCTGATTTCATGGTAGAAGTGTGAGGGTTGGATTTTAAATATAAGTTTATATTGAACAAGAGGACAGACGGAGAGATAAGTTTTACTGAACTACTTCTGATTTCATGAGCACCATCAGTCCTGAGGTTGTTTCAGGGATTCTGTGGAAAGAATGAGGTACAGCTGTGTATCTATAGATTTGTTATTACTTACTGTAACATAATATACTGCACTGTGTGACATAATACATGCACTTATATAATCTAAACACACACACTGAGGTTAAATTAAGGCTACATAAAGAATATATTTTAAACTCTGCATAGCAGCCTTCGTGTTCTTGTAATGCAGCATTTGGGGTACCATGTGGCCCACTGACAAGCACTGGTCCTTATTTTCACTACTGTCAGCACTGGTACAGATAAAAATTGAATCCATGGGGCTGCTCTTCCTTATGTCTCCCAGATGTAGGTGCAGAGCTCCTTCGGCTCCCTGGGGTTGTTTTGTGATGTTTAATTTGCCTTGGTTTTCTCTACTCATTCACTTGGCCAGTTTTTCATTTCAGCACTGAACTGCACCACTGTGGCTTAGGTTCACTGTTAAAAGATCTTTAGAAAAAGTGTCAGGACAGTAAATGGGAGCAGAAGTTTTGCATTTCCAAAGGAGGGAGGTCAGCAGGGATGGCCCCGGAGTCTTGCATTATGTTGAATTATTTCCTCTGTCCATTACAGAGGCACAAGTAACAGTTTGTGTGAGCCTGGCTCCATTCTCTCACTTGTTTTATGGCTTTTCAATATTCTCAGCCCTGTTTTCCTGTGCAGAAATATGTTGCTTGTGTAAAAGGGTCACATTTTTCTGAGATGCACATATCAGAATTGGGCAGGCTTAACCCTTGGAGAAACTTTGGTTCTTAAGAATATCTGAAAAGATGAGATGGAGTTTATGCAAAAAAACAAAAAAAAAAAAAAAAAAAAAGAGGCAGGAACTGTGCTAAAAAGGAATGTTCTGCATTTCCAGCTTGTCCAGATGGATTCTTTGGGATTGACTGCCACCAGGTGTGCAAGTGCAAGAATGCTGCTGGCTGTGACCACGTGCTGGGCTTGTGCCACTGCCTGCCGGGCTGGCTGGGGGACACCTGTGAGCAGCGTACGTACACCCCACTCCCAAACCCCAAACCCCAAACCTCCAGGAGATGCCCTGCCAGGCTGCACTTTTAGACAGGTCACATTCCTTCCCAGTGATGCCAAAAAAGGGAACAATTTTTGGTGGCTGCGTAAAATCATCAGCTTTTTTTCTTTTTTTTTTCTTTTTATTTTTCTTTTTTTTTAACTCATCAAACATGATAAGCATCAGGTTTTAAATAGCAGAGCTGCCTCCTGCCATATGACAACTCTCTGCTTTTTATTTTTGTGTGGCATTAAGAGATTAAATGTTGTGTATCTGTTTCTGGTGTATCTCCTCTAATTATCAATTATAAAGTGACAGATTACAAATGAGCAAAGTGGAAAAATCAGAGCTGGGACTATTTTGTTATTTGAGCGTGACAAGATAGTTTTAAAAATAATTATTAGAAAATTTATTTGTTTTAAAATGTGTCAGCTTCCTAGATGTTCACAAGTATGGATTATCCCTCAATTTTTAAGCTAACAAATGCTTGTGTGTATACATATATAAAATTGCCTAGTCTGAGAAATTTTTCACTGCATTTCATGGGAAATTAGGTTATTTTCTTTAGCTGCATGGCATTACGTATGGAGATCACTGAGCCTATTTGCAAAGTTTAGCGAATAAGTAGGATTTTTTTTTTAAGATTTTCAGGTTTTAGCTTCTCAACTGCCTTGTTTTCCTTTAGGATGATGTCATGGTCTAAGCTTCCTTTTGAAAATATGAGTGCTGTGTGCAGGAGGGGAGTGCAGAGCTGGGCTCCAGTGCAGCTTCACACTGAGCCAGCTCTGTTAGGGAGCACTTCCTTAATCCATAGGTCGTGGCTTTCTGCAATAGAAAAGTGGTGTAATTTAGGAAATAGAAATGTGGCTTGTATTGAGACAATTCTGTCCTCTGGCCACACACCATTTTATCATCAGCCCTGTTTGAGGGCAGTGCTTGTTCTTCGTAATATTTTTCCCTCATTTGCCCCCACCACTCAACACAGCCCATCTTCAGAGAAGGCTTCTCCCGCAAAATCCCCTGCTCTTTTGTTTGCAGCTGGGTCAGCTCTGCTGAATCTTCCCAATTTTAGACATTTTCCCTAACATCCCACCACTGCAGTCCTTTTTGCCTCCTCATTCCCTCCCCACGAACACTTGGCTCTCCATCTTCTACCATCTGAAGATGCTGATGGTTACACACCCTTTGAGTGTAGATAAATGGAGTGACCAGAGAATAAAAGCAGACCAGAGCCACACAGCCCTGCCACAGATCAGAAAAGATGGTGCTGAGCAGGTGCAATGTTTGCTTATTGGTCACAGCCTGTTTTTCCTGTTGAGCCACAGCAATGTGTCACCTTGCCCCTTCCCCAGTCCTTAGCATTAGGGATGGGAAGCTTTGTTACATATTTCATTAAATTCAATTAAGAAATGCAGCTCCTTGTCCATGGCCCCCCGTGCCCCCATCTACTCACATTAGGAAAAAAACCCTGTTTATTATCTTGTGCCAGAGCCATTAGAGCTTTGTGCTGGGCTGATTTATTCCTCCTGCTGGTGAAGGTGCCAAAGCCTCTGAGGCCCCTGTGAGTGAGTGGGAGAGGTCACTTAACAGTGCAGGATGCCTCCTCCTTTTCTCTTGGCTAAGTGAGGGATCTTCATTTTGATTTTCCAACTGGGCCTCATCCACACTGCTCCAAAGCTGCTCAGAGCAAGGGTGGGAGACAGCTCAGCACTCCCCATCCTCCCAGGGTGTTTAATATTCACCTTGCCTGTTCCTGGGACCCGCCAGCTCCAGCAGCTGGAAGGACAGCACTCGTGTGGAAGTAATCAGATTGCAGGCAATGTGCTGGAGGATATTGAGGAATAATTTTGGCATCATGGGATTTGAATTGATCCTAAGCCAGCCATGCAGTGTGTTTTATACTCTGCTATCTAATTACAGGCAATACGGACAGTGATGCCTTTTGTTGGAGCTGCCTAATGCTTTCCATTACCAGACCGTGGGTTTCAGTTGTTTGGAAATGAATTATGTTAATCTGGGGTGAAATCTGCCAAGCAAGCTCTGCCTTAGCTTCAGTTTGTGCTCAGAGATTGTATTTGGGGATTTTTTTGAGTGTCCACCTGAGATGTTTTAGGTTTCCAAGAAAGAGGCTTAGGAAAAGTATGCGGCCTATTCTTTTTTTTTTTCCCTAAATAAACTGTTTCACTGAGTGCTGTGATACCTCAGTGATACAGAAGTGAGGACCTGGCATTTGGCATTTCTTTGTGATAGAGATGTAATCTTCATTTCTGGATACTTGCTCCTTGTAAGTGTTCAAGGCCAGCTTGGATGGGAGGAGCAACCTCATCTAGCAGTGGCATCCCTGTTCATGGCAGGGGAGTTGGAACTTGATGATCTTTAGGATCCCTTCCAGCCCAAACCGTTCTGTGATTCACTGCAAATTCATCCAAAGTTTGCAAACTTAAAAAACCCAACCAAACCCTCCAAAAATCTCATGTTGCATATGGTCTGTAGCAGATGTACACAATTCAACATCTGAATTTTGCCTTAATTCTGTCAGTACTAAACATGCCTCTTTCTGAAGCTGTTGGGGCTCAGCAGAATCTTCACTGAAGTGGTTCCTTGTGGTAAAAAAGAGACCACGCTGGTCTGAAAAATAAATGACTACAGAAAGATTGGCTCTGCCCAAGGCACTGCTAACAGGGGTTTGACATTTCGTGGTGTGTGAGCACTTGACTTTGCAAATTCCCTGTACTTTTAAAGCTAGAGCTTCATTTTGTGGAGAATAATCCACAGAAGGTGCTCAAAAACAAAGCTACTGGACACCCTGTAGAACATTAGAGCCCGTCATTGGCCTGTGCTCCTGATCACTTTTGATGGCTGTTGACTTCTAGTCTGGAAGAGAAGTCTGCAGTTTCATGTGTTACTTACTCTGCATGCAAAAAGGGATTTAAAGACTGCAAACAAATAAATCCTCATCTTGCAGAGGAAAGACACCAAGAGGAAAATTTTGAACCAGGAAAAAGTCTACTAATTTAAACCTTTGGATCAAGTCTATCCTTTTCTCTCATCATGAAGAAAAAAGAAAAGGCCCAGGGATATTTGTACATTCAGTTGTGGAACTTCAGGAATTAGCTTCAATATATCACTTTTTTTTCTTAATCTTCAGAAAAGTACTTCAATAATCAGGATTGTCCCATCAGGAAACAAAAAAACCCCATTTGTATCTACTCAGTAGAATAGTCAAAATTTTCTTCTCCAGAAATTTCTGCTTTCTTACCAGAATTGTCACTGAAACGCTCTATTGTCTTTTTGGTAAGTGTAACAAGAGCTTTGCACACAAACTCCAAAAACCTCACACAAACCACTGGTAACCAGTCAGGGGATCTGGTGATGAGCTGGCTTTTCCTTTGGCTGGGCTGTGCTATAGTTCTGGTCTGTATTGTGGAAATATTTAGTTCTGCTCCCAAAAACCGAGCCAGAGCTCTGTAGGATGTGCTGAACTTTTCACTTGGCAACCAAGCTTCATTTGCAGAACAAACTTTTAGCTGTGATGGGACTGAGCTCCTGCTCTTTCTTGTGGTTTCAACGTGGACAGGGTCCAAGCGATGACAAGAAAGAACACAGTGGAAAAGGAGTCCTGGGAGAAATGGTGTCTGAGAACCAGGCTGGGAAGTTGGAAGCCCTCAGATGGGGAGAAAAGGGCTGAGAATGGGTCAGAGACTGTCAAGCAAGTTCCACTTCTAAGATCAAGGTGGTTTCACACCTCCCTTCTGTCCCCAGGGACTTGTTCTCCCAGAGTACTGCATCATGTTCACTGACACCCTGAAAGGCAGAGAAGTTTGGGTGAAAATTCAGTGTTTGGCTGTGAAACCTGGAAGATGTCACATTCAGCGAGTGCAGGACACTCTGCTGGATCAGGGATCCAGGCTTTTTTTGCCTCTCCAGTGCACCCCAGAAGTGCTGCAGAGATGAGAGGCTCTGACAGGAGCCCCTGCAATGCAGCACAAAAACCATGCAAGGAAGCGATCCATCTCCATCAGCCCTCTTTGTATTATTTTGGGTGATAACTGAAGAAAACAGGGTAGCAGAACTGTCTGTTTTCCACCATTCAGAGCTATCCAAATCTCCAGTGCAATGGAGACTGCAGGAATTTTATCACTGCCATTTTTCACGGGCAGCAGCACTGAAAGCGGAGCGTTTGCTTGCGAGATGACTGCGTTAAGTTTTCACCTGGGAGCCAGCTGCTTAACCAAACTCATTGAAAATATCACCCCTTTCTGACCAAAGAATGAGAGTCTGGGTGAGCAGAGGCATCCAGCTGTGAAAAATGAACACTGAAAACAATGAAGTTGTCAGTTCTCTTACCAGGATGCAAATAAATACCGGGGCTGTCAGGCTGGCGGTTCTGCTGGACCATTAGTTTAGCACAAAGACATTCCGCAGAGCAGGGGCTGACAGCTGATCCATCACCCCCAGTGATCCAGCCCCTCGATAGAAACCTCGTCAGAATGGGCTGTGATTCATATTTTTAAGCCACATTATTATGTTAAGCTTTCACAAGACACATTATCTCTAAACTGCGAGTGTTGCAGAGCGGTTCCAGTTTATGGGATCTTAATTGGCAGAATATTTTTTTTCAAAATACCTTTTGCAGTTCATGTGTTGCCTGATAGTGTGGTGGACTTGGCAATGCTGAGTTAACGGTTGGACTTGATGATCTTAAAGGTCTTTTCAAACCTAATGGTTCTATTACTCTATCTAGAGTCAGACATGGTTAATATATGGGGGTTTGTATATATATATATATTTTTTTTTTTTTTCCCAGGAATGATGAAGTCACTATTCCTTGAAGTGTTCAAAAAATAAGTAGACACAGCACTTTGTGATTTGGTTTAAGGATCAGGATGGTATTAGGCCAAAGGTTGGACCGATGATCTTGAAGATCATTTCCAGCCTTAACGATTTTCTGATTTTATGTGTACTTAGGCACATTTATGATGTGAAAAGTGTCATTGGAGCACCGCTCCAACCTGATTTCCTTGGCACTGGGTTGTGTCTCGGGTTTGCTGTGTGCAGTGCCTCCTTGGATGCTTCCTGATGGGGTTTTGTGGCATTTTCTCCCTGCAGCCTGCCAGGGGAGCAGCTACGGGCCGGGCTGCAGGAACACTTGTCACTGTCACAACGGAGCCCTGTGTCACCACGTAACAGGGACCTGCCTTTGTAGCCCGGGCTGGAAAGGAGCCACCTGCCAAGAAGGTACAGTCACAAATTCAAACCCCTGCCTATGGATTATAGGAGGGAAAAGTAAAACCTGTGTTTGGGGAAAGCTCAGTGGTGTTTTAACTCTCAGCTCGTTGCCCGGTGCTGTCGCTGGGTTTGTATCTGCAGTGACGTGAACTGGTCCATTAAGTTAATCCATGACACTGTGCTGGAGGATCCTGGTGTGCACTCGGCAGAGGGGTGAAACAGCCATAAACTGGAAAGAGAGCTGATTTTGAAGGCTGATGAAGGGAGAAAAGGTCCATAAAACTCTCAGTTATGACGCTGAAATGAAGCTCTGTTTCTTTTCTATGGGCTGCTTTACTGTCCCATGCACCAGGCTGATCCTCGGCATTACCTCGTGCTGTTCCAGACAGAGCCTAAATCCACAACATGTGAAAGGCATCGAGCCTTCCAGCCTTGGCCATCAGAGCCAGACATGTGGCTCAAACACAGAGCCTTAAGAAGAGGCTGGCACAGAAAGGCTGCCCTGTGGCTTGCATTGCACATCCTAATCCATGCATCCCGGGCACTAAGAAAAGTCTGTCCATCCTTGTTGCAGAGGGCTTCTTGTTCTGTGCCTTCCCCACGAGGCCCCTGGGGTGTCAGCAGTACCATGGAGCTGGGAATGCTGCTGTGGGTCCTTCTGGGTGAGCTGGGATTTGGAGTCAGCACCTCCATTCAGAGGCTGCCCTTCAGCATCCTGAGAGGATTGTTAGGGAAAGGGGGTGAAAGCTGGCACGGGTAGAGAAATATATAAATTTAGTGCATTCCCCTTTTAAAATCTGATATGAAGTGGTCTTTCCATGAAGGATTTAAAAATGGGGAAGGCACCAAACTGTTCTTGATGACAGGTTAGGCATGACCTAAATTTTTCTTTTTTGTCCCCAGCCCGCAAATACAAAACCAAAGCAAAAGTTACAAAAGCTGTTTCAGATACACCTTTTCTCTTTAAATTTGTGTTTGGGGATTTCTTTTCTCTTTGAAGCGAGGAGGTAGAATAATTGTGTGAAGCTGGGGGAATCATCCTGTGGTGCCTGTGCTTTTCCAAAGTGAGAGCTTGCTCCTGTTACCATCTTAAAGAGCTTTCACTCTGGTACATGGCAGAGGTGTGTAGTTTTTTGCCAAAAAAATTAGGTTCTATCCATAGGAATTGGTTGTGATGGGAATTAATGAACTTGCTTAATTAAAATTAGGTAAATGGTGAAATGTCATCAGCCAGCTTTGGGCAGCAGGATCAGTTAGAGGAGGAGCTGTGATTTTAGGAGGACTATACAAAGAAATTATGAGAACAGGGAAATCGAGAACTGTGCTCTCTGGTGTGGAGAAAGCTGGAAAGAAAAAAAAAAAGGGTTTTGTAGGTACAAACAGAAAGTCTCAAGGCTGTTTGGTGGGTCACTTACTCACTTCATCACCTACTTTGTTCCCAGACCAATTATACACTGGTTGGAGTAATTCCTTATCAGTCATGTCCCCATTTCTGCTGGTCGTACCTCCCACAGCATCCTCCAGGGCGAGAAGGGCTGTGAGATGGGAGAGGTGGTGTTTCACTGTGTCCTTCTCCTGCACTTCCTCATGGAAGGCTTTCCCTGCTTCCCTTCACAGCCTGTCCTCCGGGGTGGTTCGGAGCCAACTGCCTGCAGCGCTGCCTCTGCCACGGCCAGGCCTCCTGCGACCCCGTGAGCGGCGAGTGCCAGTGTCCCCAGGGCTGGACGGGGACAGCCTGTGAGCTGGGTGAGTCTCACCACCTCCTCCAGCCCTCCAGAGTGCAGTCACTCCGCAAGGAAATCCAGTTGTGGTGGGCTCTGGTTTGAGACAGCCCAGAGGAAAAAGGAGGCAGAAGGATGGAGAATACCCAGTGGCAAGAGGTTGAAAAAGTGGGGTTATTTAGTCAGAAATGAGAAGACTGAGGGGAGACGTGAAACTTCAACATATCCATGGTGGTGGAAACTTGCTGGGCAGAGGAGAGGAATAAGCCATTCTCTGCCCCTTGGGAACAGGGAAGATACGGACTCAATTAAAGAGAAAAAAAGAAATCCTTAAAGAGGAAAATGTTGTACTTCTAGAGAATTTTGCCAAGGGAGGCTTCAAAATTTCCCTCACTGAAGGTTTTTAGGCCCAGTTTAAGTGGCTCATCATATTGCAGAGGCATGAGGGAGTTCCTGCTGGGGTTGCTCCACCCTGGTGCCCCATCAGCCTCGCCCATCCCGTTTCAGAGTGTGGGGACGGGCATTTGGGAGAGAGCTGTGAGCAGAACTGCAGCTGCCAGCACGGGGTGTGTGACCTGCCCTCAGGGAAGTGCCTGTGCCACGCCGGCTGGACCGGGGACCGCTGTGATGTGGGTAAGGGCAGCTCCTTCTGCAAGTGCTTCTTCTCACCACCAGCCAGTTCTGCCTGTTTTCTCTTTTGTATCTTAATTTCCCAGTGTTCTGCAGGCCAATTATGGTTTATGCCCTCTCACCCCATCTCAGACCCACAGGCAGGTCTCTGCCCAGCCACGCCCTTGTCCAAATCGTTTTATCTCCTCCTACCTCTGTTCCCTGCCTGCTAAGAAAATTAAGGTATTTCTCTACCTTACGCACACAAGGAAGAACACATGGGAGTGAGGGAGTTTAAGGAGAATTTTCCAGATCAGCCACCTGCTGCTGGGTGTCTGTGGGTCACTGAGGGCAGCTCAGCAAGCTGGACTGTGATAGTTCAGATTTACAGATCTTGCTCTTGACCCAGATTTGACACAGCTGTTTAGCATGCTTAGAGCCCTCTGAATCCCTGAAATAGGGACTAATTCTCATACACAGGTGACTAAAAACATGCTTGCAGCTCAACCACTGAGGTGCTGTGCTTTTACCGAGCCACAAGAAGCTTTCTGAGGTCTCCTGAGGTGCTGAGGACTCTCAAAGCCTCAGCCACCAGTGAGACCTGTAAAGCCTTCTCAGTGCCCACCTCCCTTTCTCTTTGGTCACTTTGCAGGGACCTGGGAGGTGGAAGCAGTTCATGGGCACAGTTCCCACCTCTCAAAGAGCTGTCCCTGTCTGCATGGTTGTGTCAAATCAAGCAGCATCACCCTCTCCCTGGACCCCATCTGGATTTGTACTCCAGCTGTGACTAAGTCACTGCAAACTTTCCTGTGCAGACTCATTAGCAGCCGGTGTTAAATGCTTTCAATATTTTTAATATCTTCTCCATCACTGATACTTTCTGGCCACGTAGTCTGCTAAATGTGCTCCCAGGCAGGTGCTCGGGCAAGAAGCATCCCTGCTGATGGCCAGTGGAGCTGCTCCCCCACAGCAGGTAGAAAGTTGCTCTCTCTGCTTGCCCCCAGCCTGCCCCCCGGGATTTTTCGGCAAGGGCTGCGAGGAGCGGTGTGACTGCGCCCATGGCTGGTCCTGCCACCCTCACACTGGAGCGTGCCAGTGCCAGAGGGGCTGGCGAGGGAGGCACTGTGACAAACGTGAGTGAGCGCAGGCCGCTCGGGTCGGTGCGCGCGTTCCCCCCAAACCCAGAGCCCTCGGTCGTGGCCGGGTATTTTCACACCCTCGTTCTGCAGGGTCGGGCTGGAGGTGCTGGAAGGGATGGGTGCAGCGGGTCCCTGGAGGGAGGGGATGGCTTTGTCCCGTCCTGCTGGCCCTGACAGGGTTGGTGTCCCCCCAGCCTGCCTGCCAGGCCGCTATGGCACGGGCTGTGCCCAGCGGTGCCGCTGTCCCCCGGGAAGGCCCTGCCACCACCTGACGGGAGCCTGCGGATGTCCCCCGGGATTCGCCGGCCACGGCTGCGAGAAGAGTAAGTTTGTTGTCACAACACTAACGCTTCCCTTGCCAGTCAGTTAAGGAAGTGGTTTCTTGAATAAAAACATGGTGATGTGTTGGGTGAAAAAGGAGGAGATGTCAACCTAACTCGGGGATGGATGGCCAAGGGCTGCTTGTCCCTCGCCCAAGTGGTTTGGCCAGCTCGGAGCTCTGTGCCAGGCACAGTTTTGGCTCCTGGGGTTTGCAGGGAGCAGGCAGGGCCTGAACTGGACCCAGATAGGTTGAGGATGTCCCACTGGAGCCCGGCCCCTGCCCACAGCCAGCGCTTTGCTGTCAGTAAAGCAGCAGCTCAGCTTTTGTTGGCCTTGTCCCTGCGAGAGGCCATCTATTCCTGCTCTCAGAGCTCATGGAAAGGGCATTATCTGGCTTTGCTTAGCGTGGAGTTTGGTCCCCAGAGCTGTCTTTGGAAGCAGGCTCCTGCTCTGACCCCAGCTGCAACACCCTGACTTTGTTCCTTCCTACAAAACTTTGCCTGAGCCCTGCTTTAGCAAAAGGAGAACCAGCAATAAATATGAATTGAAAGGCTTGACATCAGTGTCCCATACCCTCCACCAAAGGACTCTAAATGCTGACCCACAACCAGGGCAGCTTAATGGAAATTAGATGTAAGAATTAAATGTGGAAGGGCCAAAACCTGTAGGCAATGCAGCTGTCAGCAGGCAGAGTGAAACCTGTGGAGATGTTGATGTCGCAGCAGCTTTGCAAGTTCAAACTCTCTGCAAAAGGTAGAATGTCTTTATCCACACGCCTGGTCCCTTGGGAATTATACTGTTATTTTAGTCAATTTTACCTGACATTTCCCTATGATTTTTTTTCTAGTGACAAGAAAATTGTATCTGGCCCTTGACAGTTGGGCACAAATTGACTGAACAAAACAAAATCAAGCAGTCAAGTAACCCCCAAGTAAATGTAATAAATCCAAAGTCCTGGAGGAGAGCGTCATTCCGTAGGCAGGGATTTTATTTAATAAATTTCAGCCCGCTCTTTGTTTGAGTGCTATATTTACCAAGACAAATTTAATTTATTGGTTTGCATTTCTTCTTCCCAAAGCTTGTCCACCGGGCACGTATGGGCAGGACTGTCACGGGGTGTGCCAGTGCTCGGCTGAGAATCAGGAATGTCACCCTGTCACCGGCCACTGCTCCTGCAGCCCGGGCTACCACGGACCCCACTGCCACCTCCGTGAGTATTTTTGGGTGTTGCTGCCTTTCTGACAGAGGGCTGAGCCCTGCAGGAGCATCTGCTGGTGCTTTGGGTTCATCTGTGTCAGTACAGCGGTGACTGAGAGAAGTAGAGGCTAATTGTAGTGTAAAAGTTGTAGTGTTACAAATAAGTTACTGTGTAAGAAGGGAGCACAGGGTGGGTTAATTTACACTAAAAAAAAGTAGTTGTATTATTGCAAGGAATTAATTTTTTAAAAAAATTTTCTAAAAAAAATCGTTAACAATGTTAATTCAAAAATGTAAATAATTCAATCGTTCAAATTAATTTTTAAAACCCCCAGATTGTCACTCCAGGACAACCAGCGAAACTCTTTCCAATTTCATGCCACACTAAAGAATATTAAGATCATTCTTTGCATTTGCATCTCCCAGCTACACCTGGATGTTGCGCAGCTCTCTCATTTCCAAATGCCAAGTCCAAAATACTTCCCGAAATCTCTGCGTGCTCAAGTAAGGACAAATGGTTATGAGAAAACAACAAGCTGAAATTGGCAATAAATCCAAGTGATTCATAAAGTCCTTTCAGTTGCAGAGCCTTCTGAGGAACAATCAAATTAAACCAACTGTTACTCTGGATTGAAAAATGGTGACTAGTGTAGAGGACAAAATGCCAACTGGCCCAATGCTCCATCATAAAAAATATTCCCAGATCCACATGGCTCATGCTGGTATTTTAGGACGTCTGTAAAGTTGTTTCTGGTGGAATGTGGCAACTGATAAGAAACATATTCCAAAGCAGCCAATAAAGGAGACAGTTAATTACCTTTTTATTTACAACTTTAATTTTGGTTTTACTCCCCAGCTTGTAATAGTCTAATTTTGAGGAGAAAAAAAAAAAACCAAAAAACCAGCTGTTGTCTTTCTTGCTCAGGTTTTCTCTTTTTGGCGATTGCTGATTTCCCTTTCTTGGGAATCTAGCACAGCTCTGTTTGGCTGAATTGCTTTTTGGGGTGACAATTTGGATACAAAAGCCAGCTGTAACATGTGCAGCTCTAGTTAGGGTTAAACCAGTGTTTTATTCCTTGAGCAGAAATAGGAGAAAGACTCATTTTAGAGATGGGCCTTTGTATTGCTATCACGTCATCACCAGTTATTCTTTAAAATATAAATTATAAATAAAATACAGAGGATTGATTCTGTCCTCCTTTGTGCATCAGTTTTTGCCGTAAGTGAGATCGAAATCTGGCCTTCAACATCAGGGCTGGAGCCATCTGGATCCATTATACATTAGATTATAATAAATGTTATAGTAGAGCAGTAGTGGAGATCAACTATTTAACAGGATCATTTTAAAAGACTTAATCATGGTCAGCCTATTACTTTTATGTAGCAATTTCTCAGTAGTCATTACCTGTGTGTGTAGCACTAAATCTCTGTAGTTACAGTAAATGTCCTCGAACTTACTTAGATACTTCAGGTTTTATTTCAGAATTTTAAAATTTAAAGCATTAACAATTACACTGAAGCTCTGATAGAAGAGATATAAAAAGATTCATTGCAAAACAAAATCTGTGTTTTGCTGCATTCAGGGGGGATTTTTGCCTTGGATTTCTGTGTAGCTGGCATTAAACCTGTAGAATATGAGATTTGAGATTTCATGGGCGTTTTGTACTCTGAGATTCCAAAAATACACAGCAAGTTCTTAAACACAGGTTTGTTAGGTATTTATTGGAGAAATAATGGAATGGTGGAAGTTCACTGAAAGAGAAAAATATTCATCTGTGTTGGTGTTTTTCCTGTTGTACCCTGAGCCACTCTGAGCACTGCACTGACAAACACAAAAATAGAAGGAAAACAGTTAAATGTGAGTTATTTTTAGGTTTAGATCGGTGGAGGGAGAGACTGTGGGCCTGATTCTGAAGTGACTGCCTGAAAACCAAGGATAGCTTGCGTGACTTTGGTGGGAATACTCCAAGTTCCTGCTGTCCTCACTGCAGGGAAAGCTGGGGCTGCTCCAGGGTGAAGAAGCTCTCTATAGAATATTAAAACCAGCACAGGGAGCCGCTCCCAAACGGGCTCTGGTCCAGTCAACATGTGGTTGGATGCTGCTGGAAACAGTTTCTGGCAACTGATGCTATATTTATAGTACAGTGAAAAAAGGTTCAAGAAAGTATCTATAAAAGGTGTAGTTGGCTGGGAAGTCAAATTTCCAGGAGCCAAGAGCAACGGGGCTTTCATGTTCTCAAATTTTGGAGTGAGGAGCTGAAACAGGCTCTTGGCAGGGTCCAGAGGAAGCAGACAAACTAGCAATAAGGTTCCCATCACTTGTCCATAACTTGGTGGATGGGCAGATCTACTTGTTAAAACGAATAAAAAGCAATACGTGGTGGTGAAATGATTTTTTTTTTTTAAATCATGTTATGTTTCTTTGACATTGACTGGGCTGGGGGCACCCAGAGCCAGAAAGATCTCACCAGTTTCACCTTCAAGCTTAGGTGACAGGATGTGTCAGAAGGGATTATTTGACAGTGCAATGAATAGCATTGGTCAGAAAAGACTCCGTGTGTGCAATTGCTATGAAAAGATTTAGAAGCTCTTGGTCATGACAAACCCACTCAAAGCAGAAGGAAAATCAGGAAATGAGGTGGAAGTCTGGCTGCCACTCTTTTGTTCGTAGAAAAAAACATAAGTCAGAAGCACAGGAAACTGTTAAATTAGAAAATGTCTTTATGAGATAAGTGGTGGTGCAAGAATAGCCCCCTTTACAAAGGCAGAGCCTACTGAAATGGTGAGACATGGTGCAAATTGCCCTCGTTATCTGCATCAAAATTCTTCTGCAAAGTACAAACAGATGAGGTGGCCCTGTTACTGATCCTGCATGTTGCAGCAGCTGAACTTGCCCTGCATGTGCTGCTCCTTCTCAAACCAAAATACAGGAAATACAAAATACGAGGGCACATAATTTGGTAAGGAGGGAATTACTGCATCCCTTTCAGTAATGGAGCAACTGCTGCTAGCCTTGAGCTAAGGAATAACTCTGAAAGCTTTGGCCAGGAGAAGCAGCATCTTTGGGAGTCTAGGAGACAGAATTTTAAAAAAGGAGAAAATCCAAATGATAACCGAAAGGAAAAGGAGGAGGAAAATAGAAGCTCACATGGAGTAATTAAATCATTGACTCTGGATGAGTCCTTAACTTCAAGTCTTGGTGGGAATGAAGCAGGGCTCACTCCTTGATGCCAGGGCTTGCACGTGAAACAGATTTTGCGTCCTGGCAGATGGAAGCACGGATGACAGAGCATTCATTGAGGAGAATCTGTGGCTGAGGAGGGCTGGGCAGAGTATCTGTGTGTTATAAAAGTGTGTATCTGTTTAGTCCTGATGATCTGCTATCCTGGTTTGAGCAGAAGCCAACGTTCCATGTTATTTTAAAAGGCGCCCCTTCAAAGCTTCCCCATAAGCTCTCCCTTGCTATTGAATATTCAGGAAAGCCAGAGATTTCTCCAGCCACTCAGGCCATGCTTTCATGCCTTTAGGAAAGAGAAAATACATGGAGTTATTTATGCACAGATTGCAAGGGATCTGTTGCTTGGAGACGTGAGCAAATATATTTTCAACCAGTTTCCAAAGTAGCCATTCTGCCAGGGAAGAGAAGGAAGGGGCGAGCAAAGAAATGACATTTAGAGGTAGTAGCACAAGTGGAACTGTTGGATGATGATCATGCTGCTCCAACACCAGCTACTCCTTCTTCCAGTACACTGGAAAACTGGGAGAATAACCTGCATCTCCGGAGTTCAGTGGTGGCACACTGGAGGTTCAGTGGTGTCTCTGCCCAGCAGCTCTGCCCAGCTCTTTCCCTTGGTTCCAACCTCCATCACCATAAAGATCATCCTGAAGATGTAAGGCAAGCGTAGCAAATGCTTTTACATCTTCCTGATCTTTTGTTCAGTTCTCCTTGAACTTTAGCTGTCCAACAAGAAACCAGAAATCCTCACTACCACCTGGAAAACCTCTCCATGAACAGTTTGTTGCCATGTAACACTGGCTCAGCAATTCATCCGGGTGTAATGCTTCTTCTGGTTCTTACAAAATACAGCTGCTTTTTTTTCCTCAGAGAATTTTCTGGCTTTGCATTTCAATAATGTTCCTCCTGTATCTATCTTCTGAGAAGGTGTCTTCTTTAATTCTGTGTTGCTGTCCTGTGCACATTTTCAGGACTTTCCCATCCACAAGACTGGAAGAGAACTTAAAGATCATCCAGTTCTAGCCCCTGCCATGGGCAGGGACACCTTCCACTATCCCAGGTTGCTCCAAGCCCTGTCCAGTCTGGCCTTGGACACTTCCAGGGTTGGGAAATCCACGACCTCTTAGGGCAACCACTAACAAAGCCAGCTCCAGTTTGCAGGGAAAGAGAAGATCACAGAGGAAACAAACTTTCTCCAACTCACACATTTTTAGAAGACATGACTTGCCCCATATCCATAAAACAGCTGCTAAAAGAGGCAGAGATGGGTCACAGCTTCTCACTGTCTTGGGCAAACGAGGTGGCTGCTGCCCAAAGGAAGAGGGAGAATGACCCAATCTCTCCTTCTGTGTAAGAGGGAGAGAGGGAATGGGTTCATTTGGAACAGAAATCCCAAGAGGAAAACCTCTGTAGAACGGGGCTCTCTTTTCTTGCTTCTGTCACGTGGGGAAGGGGGAGCACAGAGCCAGGGACAGCAGCACTCAGTCCAGCTCTCCAGGGGTTTGACATTACAGCCAGGGCTGTCCCAAGGGCCACGTTGTCCAAAGCAGCCATCTGCTCCTCAATGCCTACTCCTGGCCCTCTGGAAGTGAATAACATTAGAAAATAAAAACCAAACTTTGATTGAAAGCAGCAAAGTGCTTATGACATGAAATGCAATGGGCCCAGTAGCAACCTAACCTAATTGCTGGGTATTTTTCTTTTCAAACAGGGTGTCCAAAAGGCACTTATGGTTCAAACTGCCAAAATGCCTGTAAGTGCATGAACGGAGGCCACTGTGACCCTGTGTCGGGAACGTGTGATTGCGCTCCCGGTTTCATCGGAGCCAACTGCAGCAAAAGTAAGCCAACATTCATGTTCTGCTTCTGTCAAAACACAGCAAAGAGAGTCATTTGCATAAGAGCTTGTCAGTAGAAAAACAGACAGATCCCAGCTGCCTCTTCCTTGAATTGTAAATCAGGATTCCAGCTATGTAAAAAATCTCTTGCAAAATATTTTCCCTCTCTTCTGCATGCATAGAAGCAAGGACACTCATCCCAGGATTACAACCTGCTTGCCCAAATTTATTTCTAGAGCCAGCTCAGCATGAATTGCTCAAGTTCCTTCTTCCTGTCCAAAATTTCGAGGTTGAGAAATTATCTCAATATTTTGCCTCACACTATGGTGCCATTAGTTTCAATAAATGGTAGAAAAGATCAAGTTTTTTCATGGCAAAACTGGTGAAGACTCCATGGCAACCCTACTGCTACTTCTCTGTTTCAGAGCTAAATGGTGTGGCTGAATTTCTGTGCTGCCTCCAAAACTCTGGTCTCTGTGAAGTTCTCTTCAGTTTATTCATGGAAAGGCAATGTTTGAGTGTTTAGTTGCCCATAGCTTTGCTCTTTGGTGTTGAGCAGCATTAATTAAGGAAGAAAATATTAAGGAAGCAAATATTAAGGAAGGAAAGATGTTTTAAGCTGGAAGGATGAGCAGCTGACATTTCAATTGTATATTCACTTTTCTTATAGGAAAGACAGTAAATAGTCCATGTGAAACCATGGATTATATTTTTAACCTCAAGTAGTCTCAGAAGTAAAGCAGTCGTGTCTTTGGGGGGGGGTTTGGCTTCATAGTTGTTGTTTTGAAGCGCATCAGGTGGAATATAAACAAAGCCAGCTCTACCCCTAAGCTTGTGGCTATGTTAAAAATGAAAACTGGCATTGGATACTCCATGTATTTAACAAATCCTGTGTTCCCTTCAGCTTGTCCTGAGAGCCGGTATGGGAAGGACTGTGCCCAGCTCTGTGCCTGTGGCAAAGGCCAGTGTGACCCCCGAAATGGCAAGTGCACCTGTGCCCCTGGCCACACGGGACCTGCCTGTCAGCAAGGTAACAGAGCGGGGCCCAGGTCACCCCGCCCGTGGGTGACACGCTTCAAACACCCAGCAGATAACACTCAGTGCCAAACATTGTTCACAGCCACGTTCCCCAGGGCCTTTGGGTGATAACGCTGCAGTTTGGCGTGCTCAGCCTCTGTCCCTGCCCGCTCCATCACCCAGCTTAATCCTGCCCACACCTCCCTGCCACCCTCAGTGCCAGGGCGCTGTGTTCCCCAGGAAGCTGAGGAGTTATGTCAGCACAGAGTGTTTGGGTGAAACTGATAATAATCATGGAGTAGTGTCCCACCACCCTAGGGAGGCACCAGTCACTTGGGATACCTGTGGGAAGCATGTGTTTGTATTTATTCCCTGTCACCTTCATCCTTTTCTTGGGGTGCTAATTTTTGGGTTTTTTCAAACTTTGTTAATTCTCTGTAGTGTGTCCCCAGGGACAGTATGGCCCCAACTGCCACCTGACTTGTACCTGTCAGAATGGTGGCATCTGTGACCACGTGGATGGCAACTGCACCTGCGGGCTCGGCTGGACAGGAAGGTCCTGTGAGAAAGGTGATTTCCTGCTTCGATGGCACTGGATTTGTACCCTCAAGCTGGGGTTTGCAGTGTCCCCAGACACCCACAGACAAGAACAGACAGTTTCAGAACTATTCCTAATTAAAACTTCAGGTCTTTTTTCAAAGACAGTTTCCTCACGAGTCCTGCTCATGAATTCCCTTGCATATTCCTTATTTCTTCTTCACTCTGTTATTTCTTCTCCTGTCCAACTTCTGTGTTCTTTTGTTCATAGGAATGTTGGGTTTTGTCTTCTTCCTTGTGATCCTCAGAGCAGCAGAAGCCTATGTCTTCCTTCTCACTGCTTATGTTCTTCTTTTCCATTTGACTATGGACTGAACTTCCCATGTATTGACTTCCCAGACGTTCTGACAACATCTGTCCGAAGCAGCTGAGATTGTCCTGCTCTCTGACCCTTACTTCTCCATGGCAGCTGTCCCTTACACCAGGCAAAGCACACTAACAGAATAAGCTCATAGGTTCCTCCAGAACCCCTCCTCCCAGTCCAGAGTCTTCCCACAACTGTCCTGTCCACCTCCCAAAAACCACTTTGCATTTCTCTGTTCCCATTTCTCTCTGTAGATAAGAGATACCTGTAATAGTTATGGACTTAAATGTTCAGGAAACCACAAGTTCACTGGTATGAAATATAAGCAGTTAGTTCTGAGCTCACATTCAAGACAAATGTCATAATTAAATCATAACTGCCATGGTTCAATCTCCCCAACACCCTCCCAGGCCGTCATTTACAGCACTTCTGTCCCTGAAACCTGTAAAATGTCCCCCCTCAAACTCCATGTGTATCTTTACCAAGAACTGGTTGTTACAGGGGAGTCTCCCTAAATAAAAGTGTCATCTAGAAATGACACTTTTTAGCAGCATTCTGAGATGCAGGTATTTCACTCTGCACCTGAGGAGATTCAGAGCCCCACCGTGCATCTGTGTGCAGAGGAGGAGCAGGGAGGAAGGGAAAGATGCAACTACTCACAGTGTGAATCCTGTGAGGATTCAGTGAACAGTGAATGTTCTCTGTGGACAGGCTCTACAACACTTGCAGTTAACCATTATCTGGCTGACCTGGTGTTGCAGAGGCCACCTGTGTTCATCTCCACATGTCTGTTCCTGGAATTCTCTGTAGTCACCCACAGTCTGTGTTGGGGCTGCAGGAGGGTGCAGGTGTCCCCACACCACATGGAGTGCTGGATTGTGGGTGTATCTCATAGATAAAACATCTCTGGAGTGGAGCATGGGGGGCAGACATGCACACATTGCATAAGGGACTGTGTGCTGTGTCACTAGAAAGAGCTTCACTATTTTTTTTTTTTGACAGAGGGAGTGAAATTACTGGAAAATTGAGTCTTGATCTCCACAGCAGTGTGGGTTTGAGTGTGTTGTGACTGGAAATCAAAGATAGCTAATCAGGCATCCTTTTAATAGAGATTAGATATGATGTCCCTGGAAGATCCTGTCTGGCATTTGCAGAGTTCTCAATCTGATTGTTTGGACGGCCACGCTCGTTTAAGTTCGTCTGCCCAGATTCAAATTATCCCAGCAGTGGGAAGTTAACTTATTCAGAGATGATGCTGAGGTTAATTATATTGGCACAGTCCCTTCTGCATGAGTTGGCTTTCAGTAATTTGAGACGTGTTTAGTTCTGTAAAAGCAGATAGCTCATTATACATGGAAAGACTGTTGCTATGTGTGAAAAAGATCCTCCTGGTTTTATTAGGAATTGGAATAGTGTGAACTCCAATGATAACACAGAAGGAGGAAAAGCTTCATGTTTTCTTTCACACTTTTTAAGTGCCTAAAAAAAATATTGCTGTAGATAAAGAAAAAAAAAAAAGAAAATATAATTTATGCCATTCACTACATGGCTTTATAACACCTGGTGCAGGTTCAGCATCGAGTCTGTGAAGAGACAAATGGAATAAGGCAGACTGTTAAAAATATTAGGAAATTGCTGTTCAAACATCTACATAACATAAAAGATTTCTCACCAAAGTATGTAAATGCATCACAGTTGTGCAGAAACCCTGTGTCTTTATAACAAATATTCTTGGGTCTGCAAATTGTTCTCCGGGCACCACCTCTCAGCAATGCAATCTATCACATGGGAGCTTTTCTGGGTGAGGTCAGTGATTGTTAGTTTGTTTGTTTGTCTGTTTTTCTGTCCATGTCCTGCCAGCAGAATGTCTCCCAGGGAAGTATGGGGCTGGCTGCTCCTTGGACTGCCCGTGCCAGCACAATGGTACCTGTGACAGGTTCACAGGCTGCTGCCACTGCCCCGAGGGCTTCTACGGCCACTCCTGTGAGCACAGTAAGTGGAGGCACTCGGGGTGATTGTCACAGCTTTGGGGCTTCAGAGTAGTCAAGAAACACCTCACTGGTTCAGTTAAAATTTCGGGGATGTCCCAGATCACCCAGCTGCTTCCAGGCCTTGCATGTCTCTGGTGCTGGGTGGTACAAGTTTAAGAGCCCAGGGCATTATTAGAGTTAAGGGTAAATATAATTTCATGTTGGCTGCCAGGGAATGTCACAGAGGATACAGAGGACTTTAATGGTGTGTATGATTTTCTTCATGAACCTTCTTCACTTTTTTTTTCAGGGTGCCCCCTTGGTTTTTATGGTCTGGGCTGTCTTCACACCTGTGCCTGTAAAAATGGAGCGAGCTGTGATGCAGTGACAGGACAGTGCCTCTGTCCTTTGGGTTATCACGGTGTCCACTGTGAAAAAGGTACTGGTGCTCCTCTGATGGGAAAGAAAAAAGAAAAAAAAGAAAAACAAAACCAAAAACAGAACCCAAAAAACTGCATATAATTACTGAAATAGTTGTTGGGAGCCACTTCTTCCATATTTTGAGCTTAATGAATATCCTGAAACATTGAATTTGGGACAGATTTCCTGTTGTACAGCTGGGTGTTCCCATTCCCCTATAAATTAACTAATCTGGTTCTGATTAATACAGTGAAAGTCCTGGTCTCCATGATGTCTTGCAACAATGAATTCCACATGCCATTTATTAAAAATAAGTCCCTTTTACTGATTCTAAATTTGCTTCTAAAACTCCAAATAAGATTATTAAATAGGTGCATGTTAGACCTGTTGAGTGTTATGGAGAGGTCTTCTAGAGAGCTCTAATTAAAAATAAGTGCCAGCTACATTTCTGGGACAGATTTGCAGCTACCTTTGAGAAGTTAGCTTAGATGACCCCAACAGAAGGAGAACTCATATAAATATTATGCCCATTCCACTATGTTTGATTCTTCATTAAGCTTGGCATTTACACTGACTTCAGCAGAGAGTTTATGAGCTTTCGTCTGAGACATCCTGGGAAAACTCTGGGTTTAATGTACATCTTGCCATTCAAATGTGCATCTAAAGGGCTCTCTTGCTGTCAGGCTGTGACAGGGGCTGGTTTGGTGAGAGCTGCCAGCATCAGTGTGACTGTGGAGATGCTCCTTGTGATCCAGAGACTGGGAAGTGCCTTTGCCCACCTGGGAAGACTGGAGACAAATGTGATATCGGTAAGGGAGATATTTTTAAGGGCTGGACTGTGTATAGTTAAACCACTCTGACCTGTTGGTCTCGGAATAACTGTAAAAGGACATTTGCTGGTGTTCGAGAACTCATTGTTTGTAGAAAATTGCTCTTTGGGGTTATCGACACCTTTATCAGCAGGCTTGCACCTCTTGATTTAATCAATATTTAAATTGATACACTGATAGGAAAACTGTTCACGGGTCAGCTGTAAAATGTCATTGGCCTTGAGTTTTGGCTGGGGAAGAATGACCAAGAAGTTTTGCAAATGTAGTGGGGAAGACTGCAGAGGGTACAGATGGGCACCAAGGGCTCCAGTTTCTGTGTGGTTTGTCACACAGACCTTTGTGACCCTTTTCAATCCAATGCAAACTCATGTCCAGCTCTGGATTTGTTTCCTCTGGAAGCAGGATGGAATCTCTACAGGTGGGGGGAGTGGAGCTGCAGCAGCCCCTGGGCTTCAGCAGCAGCCCAGGAACTTTTAAGCCAAGTGTAACTCCCCCTTTTGCAGCACAGGCACTGGGGCTGTGTGCTGGCCCACAGGAGCAGAATTCTTCTGTAACAGGGATATAAAAATAGGTGGGAATTTTTTCCTGTAGGGAAAACCAGCTTCAGTGGTGTACCCTGATGGGGTGGGTGCAGGGTTGAGAGGCAGCAGTGGCAGATTCCTGAGCCAGTCTCTGGTCACAGTTCTGACTCTGATCATAGTTCAGGGCCAGGTTGGACAGGGCCTGGAGCAACCTGGTGAAAAGTGTCCCGTGCCCATGTTTGGAACCAGATGAGTTCAAAGGTCCCTTCTAACCCAGGCTTTTCCAGGATTCTGTGATTATGGTGGAGCAGTTTCAGGATAATCACTGGAGTAAAAGGAATAGCAGTGGTTTAACTGAGTGTCAGAAGACATTTGTGATCCTGATGCTGTGACAAACGAGGTAAAAGGAGTGAACATCCCTGTGCCACTGTGGAGCTTCACACCAGGAACCAAAATCCCCCAGAGCCCCATGAACAATGGGGAAATATTATTTCTCCTTTTGTTCTAGGATGGGATAGGAAGTAGATCTAAACAGGCAGGAAGTAGATCTAAATAATTTGTATTATTAATATAAACTGCTGTGAGCTGAAGCATTAGTGCAACCTGCAAAGCAATCTACAGTGGAAAAGCATTTGATTCCCTCTGTGCACTGTCCTGTGGTCAGGAAATGAAGCTCCCAGTCTGCAGCACTGTTCCAGTGGGGACATGAGCCACCCTCACTGGCCACACAGCACTGGGTGTCTGTGGGCCTTTCCAGTAAAATTTTAGGCAGAAATGGAACGCAAGGGGGAAGCTCAGCACCAAAAATGGGAATCGAGGTTTTCCCCCTTGCAAACTCCGTGAGTCATTCTTATTTTTCTTAAATCAGCTAGGGTAACCCCCATCCATGAAAAGCTGTTATGGAGTAGGTTTTATTTGCATTTTTATTTTCAATTAGGCTCAGTTCATCTGTGATATAACTGTGAGCAGCTGTGACTCTGCAGCAGCCATAAAGATAAAAGGCCTGATTTTAATTTGAACTCTGGTAAAGCACCCATTAAACAGGCAAAATGTTAATTAAAAAAAAAAAAAAGAGAGAGAGAATATAACAGACTTTTATGGGCGTTCTTTTTCTGTAGTAAATTAACATTGCAGACTTTCAAACAGATGTCTTAAATACACATTGTTATTAACATGAAAATGTGGTATTACATAAATTAAAATCAGGTTCAGAGGTGTTTGGGGAGACCTTTTCCCATAACATTTCCTAATTGAAAAGGCCAAGCTCAGAGCACACGGGGCAAGTTCTCCCACGTGCTGGGGCTGCAGCTGATGCAGGGCTCAGCAGGACTTCATTTACCCGAGGGTGTTCATGGGAGAAAGCAAATTCCCCAGTTACAGGGTTTTCCAGTGAGGTGAGGGAGGGAGGGAGGGAGGGCTATTGTTTGCTGTGTGTTTCGTACCCTGCCTTGTGACCCTGCTGCTCACTTTCCTTTCCTGCCCGTCCTCTGATGCATAAAAAATTGCAGTGAGGATTTACCAGCCTAGGTATGAAACGTATTTGCATTTGGAAGTGAGATTTTTTTTTTGTGAGTTTAATTTTCCAGGAGGCAGCAGAATTGTGCAATCAGAGCAAGACATAAGTATCTATAATATGGATTAATTTTCAGTGTCACATTCTGTGAGGGGAGGCTCTTGGCCAGCACGCACTGACAGCCCAACCATGCAGGAGAGACAGGGGAAGGAGATAGTGCGGATCCAGGATGCTGACAGCAACTTTCCTGAGCAGATCCCAAGATGTTCTCTGTTGGGCTGTCAGCCCCTGTTTTTACACCAGTAATGATTTCCATTCTGGGAACCTCTTCAGGACAGCTGGGCTGCAGCTTGGGCAGAGCATGTGGCAGACGAAACTTGACGACCGCCGCGCTTTCCAAAATGTCATGTTTTAATGTTAACAGATGTAGGTGTCTAAGTAGCTTCCTGATCCCACAGAAGAGTGGGCAGTGCTCCCCCTCTCTAGCTGGCAGTGTTCCCCCTCTCCCAACCCCTCCTGTCCTTGCAGAGTGCAGGCCAGACCGGTACGGCCCCGGCTGCTCCCTGCGGTGCCAGTGCGCCGGCAGATCCCGCTGCAATCCCTACAACGGGAATTGTGCCTGCCCAGCCTCCTGGATGGGGCCAACCTGCAGAGAAGGTAACCAGGCTGGGGAGGGTGCAGCCTTTCCTGGTAGAATAAAACACTTGTGGCCCCGGTGGTGGTCGGTTTGGATGGGAGCGCCAGCCCATTGGATCATTTGGATAATTTCTCCTCTTAATGAAACACAGTGCTGAGGGAAAGTCTCCTCTCACTTGTAGCTAATCACAACTCCTCCTTCAGTTTAGGAAAAACTTTGGGAACCTTCTGATTTGGAGGTGTTTTGCTGTTTTGCCTGCTCTCTGCCTCTGTGAGGAGGCCACTGTAACTCCCTCCTCTACCTTCTTTTCAAGGCTACCATTTATTGAATTATTTAAGTGTAAATTGTATAATCTATATAATATTTCAGTGTTAGGTTATATGGACCTGAAACCATGTTTCTACTTAATTCTCTAGGTGGCCCTCCAAAGCTTTCCTTTTATGAAGAACAAACTCAAGAAAGAGGGAGTATTTTTCCAAGAGCTCTACAACAGTAACATTTGGACTAATAAATGAACTGTTTTATATGCACAGACGGTATTTGAATTTGGATATGAAAACAGTTATTCAATTCAGCTTGAATTGTACTGAAGTATTCACACTTCTTATGGAAGACTACAGAGGCCATTTAGTAGCTGGATCCTTTTAAAAAGTTGAATCTGTTTCATGTGCTCATTCCTAGCCTCTTGCCCCTCCATTAATCTACTCTGGACATTCTTTCTGATATTAATATAATTCATTGCTTGAAAGCCTGGACATGTTTTTAATCAGAGCAGCTCCAAAGAGTATCAGGATAAGCAGCGTGTAACACATCACCACGGAATGAGCCACGCTCCCTATCAGAGACTTTCTAAACCCACTTGACAACCAGCACCAAGTTTAAAGTGTTCCACAGACTATGAAGCCTCTACAGATTCACTGCAAAATCCCACTGCACAGGAACTAGAGGGATTCATCAAGTTAATTCCTCTTTGAATAACACTGTGTGTCGGAGAGAAGCACAAAGTTTAATTTTGAACTTGCAGCTGAAGAAGAATCTGCCACAGTCTTCAATAAGTTGTTGATTTATTTAAGATCATCTTCTGCATTTCTGGTGTGGTTTGACTGATTGGAAGGTCTCTGTCTGAATCTGCCTTCCAAAGAGCCTGGTGTCATCTGCCAGACTCCCCTGGCATTCTGTGTTCTCACATCTTATCCGATGAATTTCTCAGTGGTTTGTCAAACTGTGCAGCACTTCTCATCAAACAGTTTCTGCTAATGCAGGAAAGGTTTTATCTTGAATGGAGAAAGCAGATAGTAAGCAAGGAGAGATGCTTAAAGATAATCTCTCTGAATTTTGTGCTTTTATTGAGCCATTTTTGTTTTATAAAGTCATCTTACAACAGTCCTGATACCATTCAACAGCTGCTGGTGGCCACTTCGTAGAACGAAGACATTTTGGTGCTATTTTGTCTGTTTAGACAGGTTTTCCTTTGATATAGAACTCTGTCATTATAAACAAATTTATGTTCTGTATTTTAATACTCTGAGTTAACCAGGCTAAAAGATTTCAGAGTGCCTTTTTATACCTCTCTTTAGGTTAGGAGTTAGAAAATCTGTGTAGTAACCACTTGATTCTGACTGTATCCAAAGTGCACTTAAGAAGGACACAGAGTATGGGCAGTTCCAGCTCTTGTGCTGATGCTCCACTCACCCGCCAGAACAAACTGCAGCTCTGCAAGAGCAGGTTTTTGTCTTGCAAGAGACAAAATGGCATTAATTGATAGTAACTTGGGATTTTCAAAGATGTTCGTTGTAGTGGTTGGGTAAGGGATGAGTTGGTGAAGCAGGATCCAGGGGGTTGGATGGGAAGGTGAGCTAACAATTCTCCCCCACGGTTCATGTCAGCTCCTAAACACATCTGCAGTCAATAACTGTCCAGGCCAAAGCAAGTGCCACTTGCTCCCCTGGGAGTTAATTTCAAACTGGGACCTATGGGAAGCAATACAGATTTAGGAGATATTTTCCAAGCTTCATGGAAGCCTTATTGTTGTTATTCATCACTTCATCACAAATACCTCTACTTGAAAGCAAAGGTATTTGTGAATGTGTCAAAATTAATTAACTAACTGTGCTTTCAGCCAGAAAATCACTCGGGCTGATGCTGATCCCTTTTAATTTCTTCTGTAGAGCTCAACGAATGTCACTGGAAAGTTCATTCAATGTAAATGTGGCAAAATTATGGTCCCAGAAGCGTGTGACTCTCAGCAAGGCAGTGACATTTCGAATGTTCTTTTGGAGGTGTGAGGCCTGGGTCTGATCCTACAATTATGTGAATTTGGGGCAATTTCACTGAACTGGAACCTGTAAGGTAAATCTCCTGTGAGACAATGAGATTTAATCTCAGCAACTGCTGGAGAAGAACAGTTCCAGTTGAGCAGTTGACATATTTTGATCGTGACTCTGTATTTACTGCAGAGCTAAACTACAAAGTAGTGCAAGTGTCACATTGTACTCAAGACTTTTTGTAGAATCACTGAGTGAGTAAAGTTGTAGAAAACCTCTGAAGGTCCAAGCTTCCCTTTAAAGCCTGGTCAGCTTCAGAGTCAAATGGGTCAGAGATTCATTGTTCAAGTCAAATCTGAGAGATACATCCCACTGAGTTCTGAATATCTCAAAGGATGGAGATCCCACCACCTCTTTGAACCTGTCCTAGTGAAGATTTCATTATCTTTTTTTTCCCTGGTTAGTAATTAGAATTTCCTACGTTTCATCTTTGATCCACTGCTTCTCATCCTTTCAGTGTGAATCTCTGAGGAGCCTTGGGCTTCTTCTCCCCCACAGCCCCCATGGGGTAGTTGGCTACAGCCTTGGTCTTCTCTTCTGAAGACACCCCATTACCTCAGTGACCCTCCACTGGCCACATTCCAGTACATCAGACATTCCAGTTCATGGACAGCTGCCCAGAGACTGCTGTGGTTACTCAGCAGCTCATGCACAAAACCCTTCACACTGCTGTCAGACAGCAGAATGTATCAAATGTACTGTTTTTCTCTTATTTTTGTAGACTGGTGTGTGATTTGAGCAGCTAATCTAAGGGGAAACCTTCCTCAAGCCATATTAGTTACACCTGTGTATACTTGTTTACATTTTCCACAGTACCTTGATAATAGAATTGTAAATATGTTGTATAAGGAAATAAAAGATTTTTGTATTAAGTGTTTTTAAAGGATGTCACGATTTTAGGTACATGATGAAACACATATTTTAAGTGACTGATACTGAGCCTATGCCAATGAATTAGAGGCCCAAGTAGATCTGCTTTGGGAAATATTTCTGCAAACTTTTTTTTAAATCAAAAAATGCCAATTCATACAAACCACTCCATATGCAGTAGACTTTTTTCAAAATGCTTCTTGGTTTCTTTATGTTATTACCTTGGGGAAAGAAATTCACTTCAGTGCCATCAAACAGACCATTCTGATGTGTGGTTCTGACTTTTTGTTCCAAAATGAAGTACAGTCATAAACAGGTAAAAATCAGAATTAGAGATTTCAAAAACATTAGGAGATGAATTTTGATTGGGGTAGCTGGAATGTCTTATCTTGGCTCTTTTTCGTAAGGCAGAGAAAATGTTACAGGATTTTGTGTTCTAGAAGAGCCACAGCTTTACATTATTAACTATTAATTAAGGGAGTTTGCTTGTTTGTGATATTAATGTTTTGATTCTGCTCCTTAATACAGTTTATCACATTTACCTAATTCTTTGCCTAAAAAGTAGTCTTTATTAGATGGATGGAATTTTTTAATGGAAAACTGACTAAATCAGATTTTCCAGAGGTTAATTTTGTGGCGAGTGTAGTTGCTACTAAATTAATACAACTCTGCTTATTTGCTTCATCAGATTCCAATGAAAGAGTGTCAGGCTGATACAGTCCTGACCACAGCACTGGAGCTTGTTGAAAATGAAAAATTCAGTGAAAATGGGGTTTATAGTTAAATTGATGTCCATCTTCCTCTTGCTGAAGGCCTTTGCTGGCTCCCTGTTTCCCAGGAGGCTGAAGTTAATTACACCCCCTTGAAGAGAGAGCTCTGTGTATTCCTCTGTAACACAATTGCACGTGCTGATAACTCCTTTCAGAAAGACACTGGAATTATTTCAGCCATGCAGTTCCTGTGCCAAATCCACCTCTCTTACCTTGTGTATTTCAGATATAACTTCAGTCTGAGTGGGAAGGAGTTGAGTGTAACTCAGTGGGCCCAGCAGAATCTCGCTCGCTGAGAATTCATGAAACCAGGACAGCATGTTTTAAGTTAGACTTCACTAACACTATCATCATAGGAAAGCAATCAGAATTTCAAAAATTCCCCGCTTCCCCTGCCAAAAATTATTATTCTACTTTTATCCTTTTTATGTTGAAGAACCATAGCTATTAAAGTTTGCCCAGATTCCTTGCCAACCATATTATTTTGATTGGCTGCAGGTTTCTGTTTGTGTAAGTAATAACCAGCATAGTGTCAGGAGTTGCCAACGGGACAAACATGGAAATAATACCTTTATGTCCTTCCCAGAAGAGGCAAAGACACATTTGGGAGCCATCCTGGCTTCATTGTGCAGATCAAACAGTGACTCTGTTAGAATTTAGCTTCTTATCAGAGCAAAGTAAAGCTTAGGAACAATCTTTGAGAGTGCTGGTGGACCAAGAAACCTCCATCCTTCCATCCTCATGTTAATGTTTTTATATTTAGGCTAGAAACCTTCTCAGTCCCCAGTTTTTGAAGGACTTTTCCTTCAGCTTGGCCTGTGGCTGACTGAGCAGCTCTGTGCACAGGCTGCAACTGTGCCCAATAATCCTTTTGCAAGGTCACAGCTTTAAATTCTGACACTGTGTAAAGCAATTTCCAGCAGTAAACACCAAATCTCAGCTTTGTAGAGCATAAATTGTTCTTTCTGTTCTTTTTATTGCTGTTAATAAGCACTTGCATAGCAATATTACGTCTCTGTGAATTTGTAACCCCTCTTCAAGGAATGTGTGGGATGTATCTCAGATCTGTACTGTGCTTTCTGTTGTAGACATGTCGTAGTGAAAGGATGCTGATGTTTTTTTTTTTTTTTAATATATAAACATGTGATTAAAACTTGTTCTTGTTTTTCCCTTATTGCTAGTCTTGAAGCAACAGCTTATGTTGTGGATGAAACTTTATTCTACTGAACTATTTCCGATTCTGAGCAAACAGGCTGGAATCACACCTGCTTTTAGGAGTTTGTACAGAATAAATAATGGCCTGTGCCCAAAATGGGTTTGTGTATGATCCCTGACCAGGGCAACCTGGCCAGTGACCGAGCCTGACAAATAGAGCTTTCTGGCACTCACACTCCAGAGTGTTAGAAATATTCAAAACACAGCATAAATCTTGCTGGAAGAGGATGGTTATGAAATGTAACATTTCAGGGAGACTTGGGCACGGAGCACTTTGAAGGCATTTGAAACCACACACCTGCAGCCTCCCATCAGCCTGCTTGGGCATTCCCAGAGCCCATTTCTGCCAACAAATTGCCTGGTTCACCTTCAGGGTATTGTCTTCTCACATTGGCAGGGGCTGAAGGAACACATGTGCCAAATAATGCAACAAGAGTGTGCTGGTTAATTGGAAGTAGCAGGCTAAATTGAATTCAAAATGTGTAACAAAGGGGGAACGGTAGATCAAGCTGTCAGAAAAAGTAGACAGCTCTGGCTTGCTGCTTTCTGGGAGAGCAGGCTTGGATTCCTTTTTAAATTTCAGGGCAAACGTTTTGAATCGAGCTGTGTAATAGTGCAGGGTTCTGTCTTGCGTGATTTACTTCATTCCTCCTGCAGTTTTCAACAAGGAACAGAATAATTAAGTTCATTTGGTTTGTCATCTTTTTGACATATGTTCTAAAAATAATTCCATAATCCTTGCAACTTACACGGTAATTTCTTTATTAGAAGCCATATTTAAACTATTCAAAGGAGCTGTTGATGTTATTGCTATTAACCTCTCAGATTGCTGTTAAAAGCTGATCAAAAACTAGACATGGAATATTAAACCATAATATTCTCAACCTCTGCAGAGTTAGAGTTGATCTGTGTTTTAAACCTTTAAAAAGCCCTGCCTCTGCAACACTTGAAATGTTCATGAATCGTGGAATGGTTTAGGTTGGAAGGGGCCTTAAAGACCATCTATTTCCAACTCGATGTGGGGCAGCCACAGCTTCTCTGGGCAGCCTGTGCCAGTGCCTCACCACCCTCACAGTAAAGATTTTTTTCCTAGTCTCTGAAGTACATGGGACCAGAGTGACCTTGTGATTGTACCCAGGGAGCTCTGCTCCATGGGATGGTCCCTCAGCATCTTCAGAAATCGTTATCCCAATCTGCAGCCAGCACTGCTTATCTCTTACTTTAGTCAGCGCTGGAAGCCCACAGGGTGCTAATAGAATATTCTGTGTGCACGCAATAAAAACAACCATCCAAACCCCATGAATGGTTTAAAAATGACTTAAAAGCGCTGTATGATAAGGCACTGCTTTGTTGATTCCTTAAAGCATGGTAGTTAAAAAAAAACACAACTCAGTTGTGTTATTTTATATATGAATAAAGATGTCAGCAAGTAGTCATCTAACTGTCCGTGCCATTTGGCAGTATCTAGCTTCCTTTTCAGTAATAGCCCCATAAATCTTTATCTTTTACTAAGCTGATGACAGCAAAACATCTTGAGAAGCTGCATGTGGTGTAGATATTACAGTTAATGCTTAAATGCTTCATGCCATCATCTACTGGGAGATTTTTTTCCCGTCCAGATGTAACATCCTGGTTTAAAGCATGTGCTCCCTTCTCTCTCTAGTGATTCCAAAAGCCCAATGATAATTAATTAATTTAAGGTCTGTTATCCAGGACCACCGTGTTGGTCCGCAGTAGCTGAGATCCACCTGCTCAGGTGGCCTCACTGACCTCCTACCAAAAGTGGTACAAAAGTGGCAGCTTTGCCATGTGCAGCAGGCTCTGTACTTTGTGTTTTCTTTCCGCCTACACGTCCTTGGTTCATCCAGAAATCCAGGGCCTGTCTCAGCTCTGTCCCCTGCTTTGGAGGCAGCTGTGGAGGCTTCCCAGTGTGAGCTGGGCTCATGTTGGCCGGGTTTGGGGCAGAAATGCTCCATGTCCCGCTGATTCTGCCCTGTTCCCATTAAGAGAAACCAGCATGTCATTTCTTTGTTATTTGGTAAGTCCTAAAGTGACATAAATTACTTACAAGTTGACTTAATGAAAATCTCTATTTTTTGCAGCTGGAGGAGGCTTTTTTCAACCAGAAATCCAGTTTTTAAATGATTTATTTGTCCTGTAAGACCCACATTAAGATTTCTTGATGTACATCATCATCAAAGAGTGAGATCAGTGCAAGGGGAGACTGTGGGACTCTAATTCCTGCCTGTCCATTTGCTTTTGTGAAAAACGAGGTTCACCCTCCTGTTAGGATTGAAAAGTTTAATAAAGGACAATAAGGGACAAAGACAATAAAGCGAAAGTCACAGCGCTGGGTGTTTTGGTTCTCAGCCAAGAGCACACTGCTGTCCTGGGGACTCCCTTTACATACACATCGACTTATTACATATTCATAAACAATAATACATATTCAAAACCCTTTCTGGGAATAGTTCAATATGAAATGTAGTTTTTCTATCTCGCAGATCGCTGTGGGGAGAAGCCTTTTGGCGACACATATTCAAAACCTTTTCCAGGAACAGTTACTGTAGGTCTCCCATCTTCAACAGGTCACTGTGGGGATATGCCTTTTGGCGACGCAGATTTATTTCATCTATTGCTGATATGCCATAGCAGGAGTCCAAGCAAATAGTTCACAAGCATAGCTATTTCTAAGTTTTTGGCTGAATGAAAAAAAGTATTAAAAAAACCACATCTTCACTACAAAGCTACCTTATGTAGCATCTATTTTGTAATAAAGCTATTTTATATATATCATTCATTTGTGACAAAGCCACTGTTACAAAAGCTACTTTAAACATCACTTATTTTAACATTTGCAGAAAGCCACTATTAAAGCATCTATTTATCAGACTTTTTTCCCTTTTCCCTGACATTTCAGCTGTGGTAGCTGTTGTGGATCTTAGCCTTGCACTACCAGGTGCAGGGGAAGGCTGCTCTTAATTAACATTAAGGGTATGTGTGAAATACAGAGCAGCAAAGAGCATCCCATTAAACATGGGCTGTATCCCTGGTAATGAGGGGTGGGAATGCTGCAGGAACAGCAGCCACGGATGGCATCACTCTGCTCCAGCCTTTTGTGGAGCCCTTCACCCTCTCAAAAGTAAGAGGTTTGAACAGGCAGCCTGAAGGACTATCAGGGCTGCTCACAGTCATAGTTAGCGTGTTAAAATATTTTACAAGAACCAGTGAATTTGATCAGAAAATAGTTATTTTTGGCTGCCGATGTGGCAAAGCCACTTAAAATACAAACTCAAGAATGTGTTGAAAGGAGTCAGTTTGCCAGCACAGCTATTGTTGTAGCAAAGTCTCTCTTCTGATCCAACGGGAATCCTCTCCTCAAGTTTCATTACTTAAAAAGTTAATGTGGATGTCAAGCACCTGGAAATCTTTATGTCTTTGAAAAGAGCATTGTGGGGGCTGGGTGGGTTTGGTTTCTTGTTGCAAACTCTTTTGCTCTAGGGTGTTAGCTGGGGATTTCCTTCCCTTGGGAAGCTTTGAGGATTGATTTGGTAGTTCAGTGTCACTGCTTTGATAAGGTGCTCTTGGCAAGGGATAACAACATGTGTCACTTGGTGCATCATTATTTGAATTTGCAGTGGATTTTCTCTTATTTTTGATTTCTAGCTTAAAATTAAAAAAAAAAAACCCAACACAACAACAACAAAAAAAAACCAAAAAAAAAAAGCCCCAAAAAATCAAAACCAAAAACCTTGGGGTTTTTTGCCTTTTTTTTTAATATGTAAAAAGCCCCAACACCACACAGGGTCCTCTAGAGAGACAGGGCTGCCTCCTTTGAGAAAAATCAAAAACTGTCTGCAAACACTTGGGACAGAATGATTTCAGCAGTAGAAATCCATTTTAATGCATGTCTCAGTGAGGGCTTATGGAAGCAGAAAGCAGTCCCTGGACCCTTCAGGAGCTGGAGAAGGTATGGATCTGCAGCCCTTGTTATCTTGAGAACAAAAATGGTGCTTCAGCCCCTGCATCACGTGCCAAGGCAGGGGAGATGTGAAAAGCATCATGACAAATTAATGTTTTACTTTGAGTGGGTATGAAGGAGAATGTTGAAAACTGAGTTTCTTCCTGCCTCTGCTGCCAGCAAAGCAAAGCCCCACACAAGAGGGTTTGAAGGTCCCTCTGGGAAAAAATGCCATTGCCAGCTCCACCGGGGTGCCTTGTCCAAGTTGCCCTGAAGGAATCTCTGCCAGAAATACCTGTTAACAATAAGGACCTGTTAATGTTTCACAATTATTTTCCCAAGTGTTTAATTGCTGCACCAGTCCCCAGCACAAGAAACCGGCAGATATTAAATACAAAATAGCTGTGGAAACCTCTGGTCTGTCTGCATGTGCCAAGACCAAGACACAGCTGCACATCTGCAGGTCTGGTGAGGGCTCAGTGAGCCGAGCTTGCACTTGGCAGAGAGGGATTAATAGGGTGTGTCCAGCTCACCCTTGGGATCCTTTCTGAACCAACACTGGGGAAGAGAAGATGGTCAATAATGAAAAATTAACTACATCAGTGCCTTATCATAGTATTAAAATCTTAACTTGTCATTATTTATCTGCCCGGACTTGTGAGTCTATGCTTTTTAATCTATTTTTTTTTCAGACCCAAAGCTGACACACTTTATTAGAGATGAAAAAACCCCAGACTTGTGCTTTTCATGCCATTCCCCTCACACTGGGCACACCTGACATCAGGTAGTATCTCCCCCTGCTCTGTGTGCAATTGGGAAGAATAAAAGGCTGGGGTTCTGTCTGTCATAATTACAACTTTTCCCAAGAAAATCACCATGATTTTTATCTTTTGTGGAAGGAAGCCAAGGCACAAATTACTCATGGCAGGCACATCCCAACTTTTCTGTACAGAGGCTGCACCAAGGAATGAAGGAGAGTGGTGTTGGTGGCCAGTCAGGAGGGATTGCTTGTAGTTTCCCACCCCACCATTGCTTTGTCACTGGCTTCAGACCAGATACAAACTCATGATTTAGCAGAGGTGTGATCCTCCTGCCTCAAGGTGTATTTACAGAGCTCTTGCTTGGCTTCCCCTTATGAAGGTCAAAGCTGACCAGGCTGACCTTTACAACTGAAAAAAACCCATGAATTGCAGCTTCTCTGCCTGATAGCAAGGCAACATTGAAGCTTATTTTGATAGTTTATCCTCCCCAAGTGAGGAAACTGCAGCACTGGCACAACGCCTTCAATATTTCTGCCTCACTCCGCAGGATCTTAAAGACAAGGCTGTGCCTTGATGGATGTCAGAAAGGGACATTGGCTTTTGAAGTGGTACTGAGAGCCTGTCTTCATTCTTGAGCCTTGATACACCTTTTCAGCTTGTAAATTTAGATATCTGCCTAAATTTCGTCTGCCTGACAGAGTTTATGAGCTACTTGGCAGCAAACCTTCCCAGTTCCTGACGGGCTGCTGGGTGACGCGGGTCCCACGGAGCGGTTCCTGCTGAGGGTGCCACGCTGCTGGATTCCCATGTGTAATGACATCCATCGCTTGCCAAAAGTTCAGTGACATCCATCTCTTGCCAAAAAAATTCATGGACTGCCACAACAAAAAATGGTTCATTTTTTTTAGCTTTTCCAGAGGAATAAGTGGATTCAAACCTGCTGAGAGTCAAGGGGGAGCTGGACTGGAGTCTCCTGCACGTTGGTAAGAGCTCCAGTCACTGAGTGATTTGATAACCAGAACACTCCCTATGGCTATCTTCCCACAGGCTTATAAATATAGCTTGAAGGTTTGTTTATTTTTAACTGGAACGAGCATATTGGTAATTTGCATGATTTTTTTTTGGCCTCCAAAAATGTTTGAGTGACTCAGTAGGTGGCACCCTTTCTATTCCTTTATTTTCCACCAAATGTCAAAAATAAGTTGGAGCTGGAGCCTGTGTGTGTGTGTAACAAGTTCAGTAAAAATGTAAATGCATATTTGTCTCCTTAATTGAATATAGTATATTGTGAAATCATTACTGTCAGGGCACACTTGGGTTTATACAAACGCTTAAGTAAAGAAAATATATAAACTTAGATTGACTTGAACAATTTGAATGTGATAGCAGACATCTGTGTTCAATAACATCACTTTGGTAAGCGGTGTTTAATATTTCATGTCAAAGCGAGGAGAGTAATAGAACGGGGTATTTTCAGAATTCTTAGATTGCTGAAGTTTATGGCATAATATATAATCTGTCCTTTGTCAAGCTCACCAGAAAAAGCCCTGCTGCAGCTGAAGACGTAAAGTGCTCTAATATATATGTTTCTAGACCTCTCCCTGCTTGAGGAATTACTCTTGGAAGGTGCTGAGTGCCCTGAAGTGCCAGTGAAGTCAGCGGGATTTGAAGTTTCTCGCAGCTCGGAGAACGCGGATCCTTACAGGGGCTAATTACCCTCCTCCAGTCCCAGCCAGGAAAGCCCTTCAGAGCTCCTTAACTTTTAGTGTGTGAGGAGTCCTCTTCAAACTGGCATTAGGAATGCTGCTGGGATGGTGTCCAGAGGTCCAGCTCATTCCTCCATCATCTGATAAAATGAGAGCTGCTCCCTGGCCTCAGGAGCTTAAAATTTGGTGGCCAAGAGGTAAAATGAGGAAGTTCCTTGCCCAGGGCAGATCTGCCACTGAGGGCTGAGCCCAGAGTGCCCCAAAGCAGATCAGAGCCTTATCTGCTGGGTTTTGGGGGGTGGAGGAGAAAGAAAGGGGCACCCCCTTCATTCCAAGTGAGGTCCATGCACAAGTACATCACCAGCTCAGGGACTCTGGCTTCAGAAAGTTCAAAGGAAGAGAAACATTTTTAAGTATCTTCCAAGTCTCTTATTAATGAGCAATTACACTGATGTTCTTGGATGAATTTCCACAGAGTAATTCATCTACAAACAAATCTTTCTTTTGTATTTCTCCACCCCAAACTCCAGTCTTTTGTATTTCATTTTTAGGTGAAATTCTGTAGTGAAAGGGGCCAAAAGAAACATGCTTTCCCGAGCCTCATGCTGAATGTCTGTCTGGATAGTTTCATTTTAACTGCAGCTTGGGAAAAAAAAAAGTAAACATGGTGTGAGTATCATTTTTACTCTGAAACTGTTTTTCCCCCATGTTCAAATAGCATTATAAATGTTTGCTCAAAAGAGGCATATTTATTCATCTAGCCTCTGAGAGAACACTGTGTGCATAGGTAGCAATAAAAATGTGTTAAGGACTGAGAGAGATTCCCCTGGTAAATGGCTTTTCTCTTGACCTCCTCTTAAGCATCTTAGCGGGGCTGTGCTGCTGCCTCTCTGAGGAAGTATGTTTGCACTGGGGAGGAAGAATTTTTAAAGTTGCAGAGTGTTACAAACAGTGAGCAAATAACTGTGGGGGTTTGGTTGGGTTTTTTTTATAATGTTGGAAAAAAACTCTTATGAAAAAAGACATGGCATGCAAAGCAGTCACACACATTGAAAGTCGTTCCCAACATGCTCTATTTCTTGCAAGGAAGATGATCCATGCAATTGCTATTCATTTTTTTTTTTCTCACTATCTTCTCAAAGAATATTTTTTTTGTGTGACTGTTCACTACTCCTGCATTTGATAGCGGAATCTACCTGCAAGGGTTGCTTACTGTGGAGAAAAGCAGGATCAGAGGGACCTTATCGCTTGACAGGAGGTTGAACCCATGTGGGAGTGGAGTTTTCTCCCAGGTAATAAGGGATATGACAAGAAGAAATGGCCTCAAGTTGTGCCAGAGGAGGTCTTGCTTGGATATTAGGGAAAATGTCTTCTCAGGCACTGGAACAGGCTGTGCAGGGCAGTGGTGGCATCACCACACCTGGAATTGTTCCAATAACATGGAAATGTGGTGCTTAGGGACATGGCTGCTGGTGGCCTTTGCAGTGCTGGGTTAATGGTTGGACTCAATGGTCTCAGATGGCTTTTCCAGCTTTAATGATTCTCTGATTCTGTGCATATTCAGGCATAGATCAGACACACTACATCATGTGGCTTCTCTGGTACATGAGGTTATCATCCCCTGATTACAAGCCCAAGTATTTTTGTGTGCAGAAATGATTTCCAGTTACTCTTTCGCATGAGACCATGGAATTGCTTTTCCATGAATTCAGTTCACTCAAATGTTTGTGGAAAGGACACATAAAATAAGGAGAGACTGGAGCAGAAAGAAATTCATCTGGTTGTTTGTATGGATTAGGGCAAGGCTTCCCTGCTTTGCTCACCCAATCCTCTCTCCTATCCAATTAAACGTGCACTTGGCAGTTGTCAGACTGAATAACTCGACCTGCCACGGAAGCTGGAGATGGAAAACACCTGCTCAGACCATCCCCTGTCCAGTGTAGAGCCCTTCCCTGCAGGACAGGGGTCATCCCTAAATCCTGCAGCTGACACGCAATACACAGCCTCAACTGGCAACATCCTGTCCAGAGTTGCACTTCATAAATCAGGGGTAGGCCCAGTAAATCAGCAAGGAGGAGCAGTTACCAAGGCCGTATCTCCCTTCCCAATGGTTTTCTCCTGCTCCGAGGAATCAGTGGCATGTCAGACACAATTCTCTTACCCAAGCACTAACCAGTATCTCCACAGTGCCGTATCTTGCCAAGCAGGAACATAAGCAAACACTCAGGTCTGCACTGGGGACTTGAGCAATCTCCCTGCACGGCCAACATTCCTCCCAGCTGTTTATGTGTCCGTCACAGGGTCGTTGCTGTTGTTATCGATAGCTGATGTTGTTGCTGCTGCAGCACTGTGTCATTTTATCATTTCTGGGTGGGAGGATGAGTTAAACGATGAATCTGCGCATATTTGTCACGATGGGAGCCTCCAGATCGCCATGTTCCTATGGAAACCTGGCCCTGGTTTAGCTGAACTGGCCCCATCGTGGGTGCTGAGCACTCAGAAAAAGAAAAAAAGCTGGCGCTGGGCTCCGCTTGGAAATCTGCTCCCAGATGTATGGATGTTTGTTTATTTTTACATTTAAGAGATCTAGAAAACTGCAGCAAGATGCAAAATAGCACGGAAGAAACAGTCTTTATGAGGACTAATCCTCACTGATTGGCATAAAGAGGGTATGTATTCTTTCCATAAATTTTGGGTAAGATTAAATTACAAGAGGCCTAAAAGGAAAGATTAAAAAAAAAAAAAGCCTATCTTGGCCAAGATTACTAGTTTAGAATATACATAGTGCCAAAACAATACAAGTTGCACAATTTCACCACACATACCCATTTCTTAACCCATTCTGCCTTCATCAAACTCAGTGGAAGTTGGTGACTCCAGTAGACTGCGATGGGCTTCACACTGGGCTGTGGAACTCCATGTCCTGCTCCTGGTTATGGCCTGTTGACCTCAATGCAGGTAACATTGGACATTGTAGGGTTCTTTCTGCCTTGCCTGGTGAGTATTTTGAGTACAGATTCCTTAGGTACTAATCAGAAATGGTGCACCCACCCTCCCCTCTGTTAGATGTGGGTTGAAAGCAAACTCTGCTGAAAGGCTGCTGCTTCGCTCACTGAAAAAGCCCTGTATTACTGTGTGTGCCTTGCCAGGCCTCGGGATGAAGTTTTTCCATGTGCTCTTGAGATATCTGTAACATATGGTGACATTTTCAAACCCTCACCATGCTGGAGAGCCCGTGCCATAATGTCACTGCCACACTGCAGGGATGCTGGGGAAGTGGCTGGCGGAGCTAAGATTAAATTGCATTGGCCAAATTTTAACAAGTTATCACAGTGGCCCTGGGAAAACTTCAGCCATGTGGTTCTCTGAAGACTTTGAGGTATTGTTAATTAAATGACTGCTGTGCTTTTACCTCCCGTAAAAAAACTTTGCCTCCCATAAAAGGTTTTTAGCTTGACAATGCATCAGGCAGAAGTCCTGCCCAGTGTCTGGCTTATATTGCTCCTGGGGCTGTGCAAGCAACACAGCTGCAGTGCCAGCACCCCAACCCAACTGTGTCTGGCTGGAAGGGCCCTGAAACTCCAGCCCTGCCTCCCATTTGGTCACGAGGGAGACAGTGGCAGCAACTTTCTGGCTGATGGACACGCCAGGCGAGATGGGAAGGGCATGAAAACATTCAGATTGCCATGAGTGAGAAGCAACACAACATCCATATTGCGTCTCTTGTTCTTGGCATTGCAACAATGCATAGTTTTCTGTTGTCTCTGGAACCACTCAGGCCTGTAATGAATGGAGTACCAGTGATTGGAAACGGTCCTTTTAAGCGGATGTTTCCATTAATTTGCTTTCCTCCTTAAACCTTATAATGTTCTTTTTCAAGTGTTGGCAGAAGGGCTGAAGCATCTCTTGATCTTGCAGATTGTGTGTCCATGTGGACCAGTCCAGGCACTGAGTGGAATTACCAACACAATATTCACTTGTTCTCTGAGCTTTCGATGTTTTGATTAGTTCATTTCACTGGTACTAAAGAGGGAAGACATCCAAGGTCTACATTTTTAGCAGTGATCACAGACAGTAATTCTGTTCACAAACATGGTATATGTACAGCTGATTTTCAGAAAAGCTGAGGTCACCTCCTTCTCCATGACTGCAGGCAAAGTAATGGTAGTCTGATGTCTCCAAAGAATGGAAAAAATAATGGTCACCCTTTCAAATATCAGTTGAATATTGAGAGTTGGTTAGGACACTTCAACTAAAACAAAGTCTTATAAATTTGTCAACAGCAAAAACCCTGTGAAAAATCAGATTAATTTAGACCCTCACACTGCCTGTGTAAGTGTAAGAGTCTCCCCTTCTTGCTCTGTGTTTTACCCAAATCATAAGAACTCTCCTGGTTTAAACATCCCAGTGGTGAGGAGAGCTCACATATGTGAGAACTGGGATTACAACCTTCAGCTGAACGTGTCTGAGCAGCAATTTAGTCTTGAATTTCCCACAGCCAAAGGTCCAAATTCCAGGATATTAGCAAGATAGAAACAGTTGTCAGGCATCTATCTTGTTCTGTTGGAGAGAGAAAGGTGGAAAAAAGAGAGAGAAAGGGAGAGAAAAAACCCTTGGCTTCTTCCTAGCGTGGAAACCTTTTCCCATCTCAATTTGGCTGAAAAAAAGAGCCAAGACTAACAGCCAATCTTTAGTAACATAGGGAGCCCATTCAGAAAACTGTTTAATCCCATACTTAACTGTACCTATGGATATGGGTTATGTTCAAACTTGCATGTTTTGCTGGATTTTGATGAGTTTAGATGGAAACTTGAAGATCTGGAGAAGTAAGTTTGTATTAGGATGGTTGGTGAGGCACTGGCACAGGGTGCCCAGAGAAGCTGTGGCTGCCCCATCCCTGGAAATGTTCGAGGGCAGGTTGGATGGGACTTGGAGCAACCTGGGATACTGGAAGGTGTCCCTGCCAACGGCAGGCAGTTGGAATGAGATGGTCTTAAAGGCTCTCCTGCAATTCAAACCATTCCAAGATTCTATGATAAAAGAGGGATATCCTGGATCTGATTTACTTTTGCACCACTTCAGCAGAGAAGTCCCGCATTCCCATGCTCCCAGACATGCTGGATGTGTTTTGATGAGCTCACAGAAATGTGGGGCTGGCTGGGACCTGGGAGGTCAGTTAGCCAAGCTGCTGCACCGAGGCCAAGACCATCCCTGACGTGTGTTTTCCTGCATAGTTATTGCAAACCTCTTCCCAAGGGACTCGCTGACTTCCCTCTTTGCATTTAGGGATTCACAACCTCCATGGTTGGGAAGCTCTGCCTGACGTCCAAGCCACACCACCTCTGCCACAAACCCCACAGGATACAGAGCTGCTCATTCCCTTTCCACACCCCCCCTGGAGCTGTGCCACTCTCCCAGTCCCATCCGCTGCTCAGCTCCTGTTGACCACTCTCATGGCTACACATCAAGTGACCCTGAGCTCTTTCCTCCAGGTTATTTTTCTAGACTTTGTCAGACTGTGTTGAATGAGGACTCTCAAAACTCTCCCCAAATCCCCCAGGTCCAAGGTGGGGAGTTGCTGAAGGACCTGCAAATCCCAGGGGCCATGTGGGGTGACCCATTATCTGGGGGTTCTCATGCTGATATAATGGCATCGTTGTTCATAAAATAAATATACTGGGATTCAGGCATGACTCTGCCCCACAGGATCATAGAGTGATTCAATATTTTAAACTATGAAACTTGGCTTTTAACAGTTTCTGCAGGGTGCAAGGGGACTTACAAGATAGCACTGTATTATTCACTACCATGGGCCACCTTCTGAATATTATAAACCTTAATTTACTTTTTTTATAATCTGAATGGACTTTTTAAGTATATCTAAGGGAATTGGAGTGAGGAGAAACATTGCTTAATTCAGCCATTGCATCCTTAAAGCCAGATTGGAAACATGGAAACCATATGTGAGCTTTTAGCTAATAAAATAAAATGCCAAAATGTGGCGGCTGAAGCTATTGCACCCAAAATATAATTGCACATATGCTCATTTACTCACTTATAATCAAAACATTAAAAAAAATATCTTTGATACTCAGACTAGGTGTAACTGTTGGACTAAGTTATTTTACAAAATTATTTTACATGGAAAGAATGTGCATGAGTTTTTCTAATGGCAATATGAAAAGCAAACCATATAAATACAGCCACACACAGCAGCAATTGATAATGTTTCACCTGAACACAAAAAAAATCCTCAAAATCCTTTAGCAAGCCAAATTTATATTCATTTTACTATAAGGTAATCTTACTTTTAGATGGCTCTAGTCTACATATTAATGGTAAATGTGTGTTTTATGCTGAGTGTTGTTTTTCTTAGTGGAACATTCATTTTTTTCTTTACTTCAAGTCCTAAAGAGATATTTAGCCTTGCCAAGGGTGCCAGAACTGAAATCATCTCTTTGCTTTAACACTTCATCCCTCATGTCCTGACTGTCTCTAAAACATTAGTTTTAGCTGATTTTAGCCTCTCTTCAATCCAAGTTTTACTGTCCCAGAACTGATTGGAAGCCTCATGGAGATATTGAAAATGGTCTGTTTAAAAACCAGTCAGAGAAGACCCTGCTTCTCCTGCAGAGGCCAAGGATCATACTGTCCTTTTCCTCCTCCTATTTTTTGCTCTGATATCACTTGCCTAAATCCAAGGAATCTCAGCTCAGCTTGGGCAGCAGAAAAAGGATTTGCAGCATGTGGTCCCTCGGGAGATTTTTGCTGAAGCCATGAAGGGATGGGCAAAGAACATTGACTGCATCAATCTTGGACGCCGAGGTCTAGTGCAGGCCTGAACCACTGATGGGGCCACAATAAATTCCCTTTTCCCATGGATTAGCTGTCAAGAGTGGGAAGCAGGAGGAGCAGCATTGCTCTCTGTGACCAATAGACTGCACTAAAACTTGTCTGAGCATCAGCTTCAATGCAGTGCGCAGCGAGGTGCCATTGTCTGGCTGGAAATTACAGAAGCAGCTCTTTAACTTTGGAAGCAGTGACCTTCCTGGTGCTGCCCTCGCCAGGGGCAGCCCCCTTGCCTGATCTGAAGCATCACTCCCAAGGCCAACGCAAAATTAGCCAAAATGACTGAAAAAATGCATGATGTTCATGAAGAATTTGATTTTTCAATCGCCGGCACTTTATTTTTTTAGAAACATGAGAGAAGGGGGTAAAAATTATAATGTGCCTTCTAAAAGGATGAGAGAGGAAAATTAATTAGTAGGGAAGCAATTGGATGGGAGTGTGGGTTAAGTGGCTGGCTCTGCCACTGGCTTCTTTCGCAACCATGGCCAACATCCATAATTCTTCCTCTCTCCAACCTCCATGTCCCTCCTGCCCCCATCTTCCATCTGTACAACAGCTCCCATCTGTGAAGTGTTTCCATTGTTTGTCTCAAGGGCTTGATGGCTTTTGACTCCGTGCAGCGCGTTGCACAACGGCCTCTGGATGCGATTTTATAAACAGCAAATATAAATAGAAGACTTTTAGGGAGGCTAATGAAAAAACTTTAGGAATAATCTGTTTAAAGTGAATTTGAAAGTGAAAAGCTGACATGCAGATGCGGTGCTGGGATATCTTTAAGACGGGCTAGCCAAGAAATTTGCCCTTGTTTATTTTCTTATGTGATAAGTTTGATAGCAAAAATGTTGGGGTTTTTTTTTAAATTATAAAATCAGATGGAGCAGCCAAAGGAATGAGTGAAGTCAGATCAAAGATGATAAATTGAGTCTGATGAGATGAAGACTTTACCTATTTCAAATACCCAACTGAAAGTCTAATTTTGCAGAAAATTCTTTCTTAAAAAAAAAAAAAGACACAGAGAGAGAGGAAGAAAAAAAAACACAAGAGAAATGAAAAGAAAAACATGCCATAGCCAATAAGTTGTGAAAAACTCTGGAGACTGGCACTTTCAAATGCTTGGCAGGTTATTAAGCCAATTTTTATTTAGTCCACTATAACTGTTGGAGGGTCTGTGATTCCCAACTGTTTCACATCAGAGAATGAAAACAACTATAGCCCAGCCAAGACCACATTGGTGACTGCCAGCCCCTTTATGTGCCAAACATGAAAGCAACAAGTCCAGATGCTTTGATCCCAGCATTTTTGGATTTAGCCCAGAATGTTTTTAACTCATGTTAGGACAACATACATTATAACTGGAAATCAATCAATAGCACTGTGACCTTCAAACGCAGTAAATGTTTGGAGTTAGTTTCTGAGCGTGTAATCTAAATTGGGGATTGGAAGTTGGAAGCAATCCTAACCTAACAGAAAAAAAAAAAAGAAAGTATATAGTTTTAAAATCTGGAGTTGCAAGGAAGCAACAAATGAAGGTTTAATTGTCTCGGGAAAGATTATCAGGCACTGGAGATGCATCTGATGTGGAAGGGAGGGCTGGAAAAGCCCAAGGAGCAAAGCAACACCATCCACCCAAGCATGGTGGAGAAACAATAAATGGGATGATATGGGAGAAATAAATATGGACCAGCCCCTGCCCACTCTGGACATGGTTAATCTTCACTCCACACTGAGGGTCCACAGAGCAGGGTGGCACAAAAGGGCAAGGAGATGCCCATGGGAAACGGGCATGGAAAAAAAAATATCTATGCATCCCAGGAAGTTTATGCTCAATATCTGCATCCTGGATATTTCACGTGGATCCTGAGTGACAGCCCTATGCTTGAGAGACTCCTTTGGCAAAGTTTGTAGCAAGGAAAAAAAAGAACAGATTTATTGCAAATACAGCTGTGTTATAGGCCAGTCTTTAGCCTGTCTTATAGACAAACACACGATCCCTTTAACCTTCACACTGCTGCTACATCAGTGGAGCAACACCTGATGTGCACGGATTTAAATCAAGGTCTGACCTCTACAGGGAAGAAGTGGCTTCAAAAGGTAATTAAAATAATTTAATCTCTTTTTCTTTTTTTTCTTCTGCAATATGATTTAATTGTACTGCCACTAAATACCAGTCTAGACAAGGTCTTGTTAAAAGCTTTAAAATCCCTCAGTAGTTTTACCTATTAGTGATGGTGACTAGCTGTTGGCATGTGGACCAAGCTCACACAAAGCTCTCTTATAGCAGTGCCCCCAAACCCTATCACAAGGAATAAAAAAAATAAAAAAAAAAAAAAAGAAAAAAGAAAGAAAAAATTAGGAATAAAAGGTATTTTCCAGCTAGAAAAGCAAGCTGGTTTTAGCAAATATGAAATCTGTAATAGTGCAAATCACAAACTGTCAAACAGCTCTGTCAATAAAATACCAACCCATGCCCAGCCTGGTGGTCACCTGCAGTTGTGGAGACACAGGAACAGTGGTGATGGCAAAAAGGTGTCCATCCTTGTAGTATCATGCAGGGAAAGGGGACAGCCAGGGTCACTGGGCACATGGAAACCACTGGGAGAGGACACAGTGCCCTCAGCCTGGAGTATCCCCTGCCAGTGGGAAAACCCCTGTCCCAGTGAACATGGCGTGCAGGTGATGCCTTCTCTACAGGCTACAAGGAACTTCAGAGTTACACTCTAAGCAGTACAGAATTTGAAAAATATAAAAGTTAAAACCTAAGGCATCACAGGAGCAGGGCTGGGGAGTGAAGGAGATCCTGGGAAGTGAGTCTGGGGGCAGGCAGAGGCAGTATCACCCCTGGGCTGAGCCTGGGGGTGGTTGTGTGAGCACCAAACCCCTGTCAGAAGGCGCTGACGGCAGAGCCACTGCATCCCTCGTGGTTTTGCTTTTACTTCTCCCACCTGGGCTTCTCAGCTTTTACTTCTCCCACCTGGGCTTCTCACACCTGTATTCCTCACACCTCAACCTCTCACACCTGTATTCCTCACACCTCGACCTCTCACACCTCTATTCCTCACACCCGTACTCCCTGTGCCCTCTAAGCACAGGATCAGCCCTCACCCTCTCTCCTTTCCCAGTGCACCGTATTCTCAGTGGCCCATTTATAAGAAAAGGAAAGATGCATCAAGTGTCACAGGGGATCCAAAAGTGTTTTCATGTGCCTCCAGCCCTTCACTGCCAGAAAAAGCACTTTTTGTCAATACTAAGAGAAAATAACATGGTGGTGGATAATTGCCCTCGTTTGTCAGTCTGAGCTGATGACTTTCCCGTTTCATTTCCTCCTGTGTAATGTTATAGGGGACATATATGAGATATTCAGCAAGGACTGAAGCAGGGAAGTCTGCAGGAGTGTTTAGTGGGAGGTCAGGAATTTTTAAGAGGTATTATTACAAGGCGGTGTGGTTTGGGTCATGTTTCTTGTAGACATCTTGTCAGGAAACTTTTTGAATAATAAATTATAATCTTCTTATATATTGTACAAGCTTATTAAACTTAATCTTTAAACATAAAGCTGAATTTTGAAAATATCATCAGACAAGCTCAGAAACTAAACAAACAACATAGAAACATAAAAAAGAAGAGAAATAAAACATATGCTGGCCAGAGTTTTAGAGACAGTAGCCCCAGCACAGCAGATTTTAATTAGCAGCTACCTGCAGTGGCAGTGGCCTGGGATGAAATGTTTTGATGTGTGTAAATGTTTCTATAAAACAGTTGAAGCTTTCTTAGATCCTATATCATTTTTTTCCTGAGCATTGTGGTTTTCCAGCATGGACATTTCACAGACTGGGATCTCAGGAAGATCTGAAGTCTTTGCTTTCTGTCTTTGTTTCTCCAATAGTAAATTGAGGATACTCATATTTACTTACTATGAAAGGCTCTTAGTGCTTCCAAAAACCCAGTATTTAATGACTGGGTAGGACCAGCAGTTGTGGTAGCAAGAGTTGAAGGAACAATCTTACCATAAATCCTTCTCACACTTGGACTTGAAAAATAACTCCATATATAATGATACAGATTTCCTATTTCAAATATTTCTGCTGTGCCATCTTTTGTTAAAAATATTCTCGAGCTTAACCACAGACCTTTTTCAGAAGTGTAAAGCAAGCAATTTCTGTTCGTTCTGCCAAGGGCCTCCTGCAAATGGCAGGGCACTGCTGAGTCTGACTTACCCAAGGCACTTTACAAACTGAATTCTTCAAGGTGGCTTGGTGAGCAAAGCTCCAGCTCTGCTGGGATTTCCTCATGGCAGGATCTTGGCTCTGGTTTCCATGTGAGGAAATTTGCTTTATCATCACCTCTTCCCTTCCAGATGGGTCAGGACTGCACAAAATCATGGCAAAAAGCAGTGATGGAATCACTGACATCACTTTGTGTCCCAAAAAGACATAGGATTATGAGGTGGGCCTTGAAGAGTTTCTGGAGAAGGAGGAGATGCCCAACACCACAATCATCCCTTGTTCATCCCAAGAGAGTGACTTCATGGCACAGAAAGTGATGGAAAGGCAGGACCAATGCAGTCTGTGAGTCAGGACTTCATGGTAAGGGCTGACAATGTCTGCTAAAGTCAGGAGGAAGTCCATCTTCCTGAGCACAGTCTGACTTAGGTAATTTCTAAAGGCTGAGGTGTGCTTGGAGTCCTTTACATAAATGCTGCCCCAAGTCAGGCAGATGGCTGCTGATTCTGCTTAAAGGAATGGCAGCAAATTACTGGGATAGCCCCTAATTTGTGTGCACTGTGGATTTAAATGGGAGGGACAATCTGTATAAGGGTGTTTACCTGTGTCCCACCTCCTGTGCCCCTGATGCTCATTTCTGAGCTCGTATTTCTGCCTTGAATTCCCTGGAGCCCAAAATGAAAGATCTTGTCTTGCAGTCTACACCTCCCCCCACATCTCCAGGGAGGTCACCCCATCCCATGGATTTGGATGCAGAGGATGCACCATGTCCTCTCCTGATTCACAGCTACACAGTCCAGCCCTGCCCCACGTTGCCAGCTGGCACCTGGTGAGCAGGTAATATTTATAGAGATATAAATCAGGGAGCCCCTTTCCAACGTAAATAGTACCAAAAGGATTTGACCCTAGGTACTAATTTCCTGTCTTAATCCGTAGTCTAATAGAGTGTTCTTGTAAAATTCAAATTTTCTTCAAAAGTGCCTTTTTTCAAACTCTTGATGGAGGTCGGTGCAATGATGGATTGTGAATTGCCAGCCCCAGAGTGAGGGTGGATGTGATTCAGGTAATTATGTTGTAGGCACTGTTACATATTAGAGGTAACTACAGATTTGTATTTTCTGCTGTGTCACATTTAATTGGTGGCTCTTAGAGTCATGTCAGAACTGAAGACACACAGAGCTTTTTAATGGGAAATCTGATCTCACCTGGGGGCATCTTCTCTCTGCAGTCATTCTTCTCTATCCCAGGGTATATTTGTGTTCATCAGTATCACAGCAGCTCTTGATGAAAAAAAAAATCTCCAGTGATCATGAGGAGATGCTAGGAGGCCTAGGTTGAATGGGCATTTGGAGAAGACAATACAGGGAATATCCTGGAACGAGGAGTTTATTCTCTGTGTTCCTAATTATCTGTGCTTGAATTTCTGTCCATCTCTGCCTATTTTTGTAAGCTCTCCAAGATAAGAAGTAGTACACTATATTGGTACAGAGATGACCACATTGGCTCTCGTCTCATTTTTGGTTCTGTTGGTCTTCCTATAACACAAATAATAACTATGGAATACTACCAGACACTGGGGATTCTTTAAAAATTTTATTTCAAAGTGAGATCCAGATCCAGGCTTAGAACAAGAATTTCTGGCACGGGCACAGAACAGGAAAGGGAATTGTACAATCCTTTAATTAACCATGGACCAGGCAAGATACGTTGGCAAATCCCGCTGAGAAGCCGCTGATTCCAGCAGTGCTCTACAAGGGGACCTTGCATTCTCCTGGAGGAAACATCCTTGCAGCTGAACCACACAGCTCATCAGCCCCACATAACTGGCTGGATTTATCCTCTGCAAATTCTCATCCCCATGTACAGTCAGTCCAATGTTGTAAAGCTTGTGAAATTTGATGGGCTCACAGCACGAGGCAGTTTAGCTGCCGCTATATGAGATCCCCATCTATGTTCAGGTTTATTGAAAACCTTATGTCCATCTGTTTCTAGATGCTCCTTTCATGTTCCTCATCTCTTTAGGCTCTCTTTTCCAAAGAGTTCACTGGATCCATGTGGACTTAATAAGCGATTTTGGGGTGTGCGTATAAGCGCAAGGACCGGGATGTCTTGTTTCATAAAAGTCTGTCACTGATTTATTCCTCCTTCTGCTGCCCTGCTTCCTGTTCATTTCTCCTCGCACTTCCAGAGCGAGGAACGCTGTTTACATTAAGGATGTTTCTTGTGTTTACAGATGGGGCGGCATTTGTAAATGATTCCAAAGAGTTGTTGTTTCCAAGGAGCCTCTTCAGGCTTTCAAGAAGGGCTCTTACCATGTTAGTGCTTCGTGCTCACTGTTTGTTTTAAATTTGTTTTATATGTCCTAAAAACATCCCATGAGACTGGCCAACTCCTGATGCTGTTATAACCTCCCTCCCCACCATTTTGTGATGGCTGGACAGCCAGGAATGCATGTGGACACTGGATCCAGCAGTGTTTGTCTTCTCCGTGTGTGGAATCGAGTGTGGCACTCAGGGGGGTTTATTTCAGATAGGCATCGTTCCACCTCCTCTCTCTCCCCCATGTGTGTTGAGTCTCTACATCATGACTGGGAGCACTGGAGTTTTATAAAAGCACTTATTTGTCCTTCAGGAGAAAGAGCAAAACCACACTAGTTTTGTGTTTCATTGCTTTGCATTCTTCGTCTTTTGAGTTCTACTTGAAAGACACATTTTTTGTTTTGGACATTTTCAAGTTAATTAAAAATATAATCCAGGAATAGATCAGCCAGTGGCATGGCTCCTCCTGGAAGTCCTTCTGCCACTCATGGTGGAGTTTGTCCTTCTCTTGACATCTGAACCGTAGAGGCACACTGGAAATAAACACATTTATCAGCTAGATGTGCATGCACTTGTCATGGAAGAGTGGACACAAATTTGAATCGACTGCCATCCTTTTTATCTTGGGATGCAGGGGGATATATTTTCCCTACCATCTTGACATAGTTTTGCATAGCCTAAAATAAAAAGCACATGTTTTCATGACGGCGAAGTGCACCGATATCTAAACTGTCAAAGAGGAACAGCAACCAAGCCAAATATCTTTGGTTAAATGAGGCAGGAATTCCAAGCTGAGCACTGTTGATGAAGAAAATGCCAAATTCACTGTCATTACTTGTAGTTTTTTTATAAAAGAGGAGCGTTTTTGGCTGATCTCAGCGGACAAATCTAACCTGGAGCCTTGCTGAGCCAGTGAAACCTGCAAATGCATGTGGCAGCTGGCAGAAAGGAGCTGATGGTTTTTGGAACACCTCCCCTAAGCAGGAGCATTTCTATGTTTTCTAAGTCAAGCATTCAGCTCCTACTTGTTTAACAACTTTATTTAAATTATGCTAGACCTTGTTTCTTGGATGAGATGGAAAACTGAGGTCTTAACCTCCTGTTTTACGGATTTTTTTTTTTAATCCAATTTTAAACTTCATGATGCCCAACGTTCTTACTAAATTGCTGACACTTATACTCAGTCAAATCCTGGGGGAGTTTTTTAACCATTTCTTCTCCAATGTAAATTTCCCTGGAAGGAATTGAACTCAGAAGAAATATTTGTCTGAACAAGCACAGTGGGAGAAGTCTTAAAAGACTGCACTTGCTGGAGCTTCTTATGCTTGTGAGAACTGTGGAAAGTAACTAAAGTCACTAAACAGGTATTTAAAACCTCAGTTTTGTCAAAAACCATTTCTATTTGGAGATATGTACAGAGAAACAGTTGTAACCTGAAACATGGAGAAGTTACAGAGTTTATTTAGAGAAGAATTTTGAATTAAACACAGAAACCTTCCTAGGTGTGGGTTTAATGCACACAATTTAATTTTTAAACATAATCCATGAGCCAAACTATAGGTAGAGCTGCTGGTGCTGAAATGTTATACAGGAAAAGGTCTGAAAGGAGCTGATACTTGTGTGATAATGCAGCTTTGGGTACTTGATTATTCTTTCCATTTCTGTTTTTACTATGCTCCATTACCAGTAAAATATGCAATGTCAGTCCAGCTCTACCGGTTTTGAAGTGCTGCTTGAGAATTGTAGGAATCTTTTGGCAGGAAAAATGTATCTTTCATATGAAATTCTATAACTATCAAGATAAGTTTTTAAAATATTTTCTTTCTCAAAGAAATGCAGACCAAGCACTGCGCTGCAAATTGACACTTGTCATGAAGCAATGAGCCCAAGCTGCCCAAAAGCAAAGTGAAGAGGCTACAAGTCCATAAATTTGCTGTTATCTGAGTGCCTTTCAAAAAGGTACTTGAACTGATTTGTATTCTTGGAAATACCATTTTCTGGGTCGACACTGTAGGATGATGCTGCCAAAAAGCTCCTCATCCTTCTGGGGAAAGTGGCAGTTCAGATGTGGATGTGCCTGACTGACACGAGCTGTAATCCCCACTTTGGTCTGACAGCAGCTCCCTGGAGGTTGCCAACCTTTGGGATTCAGTTCCTGCTGCAATGGATTTGAGCAGGAGGTCCTTAGAGAGTCAGTTTTCAAGGCCCTTGACCATCCACGCCTTGAGTTTTAATATTATTCCTGCAAGAACCTCTGATGTAAGGCACCTTTGATGTAAAGGGAAAGTTGGGTTCTCTCTCAGCCATTATGGGAAATATTATCTTTCAAAAGAAGGGCAGCATTTACATCTTTAAAAAATCAGTTCAAGATCAGAAGCAATGACTTCCAATGCTATTTTTCTTTCAAGTTTTCAGTACCCTGAACCATCTGATCTCACCCAATAATGCTGCAGCACTTCAGTTGATCAGTTCCTAGGTAGCCTCCACTGAGATGTATTTGGGTAAGGTACCATGTCATGACAATATTTTTTGTGGTGGACAATTTTCTGACATTTGATTGCCCTGGGTAAGACATTTTTGGTGAATCATTATACCAAAATGCAAAGAAGGTAACTTGAGAAAGATGCTTATGTTTCTGTAGCACTTTGCAGCAGATGTCTCCTATTTACTGCTTTATTTTATTGCTTAATGACTGGATCTCAAGTAATTGAACGATTTGACAGATATTTATTTGTAAAACGTGATTCATTTAGTCAGACATTGTGAAACAGTTTCATGCCAGTTCTAGAGATTTTGGTGGAACTTTCTAAAGATGCAAATATTCAAGTAAATTGCTCATGTCAGTAGCACATCCACTTTTTACTGTTCTTTACTGCACACAAATATTTGAGTTGACAAAAAAGCGCTGGTGAACAGACTACAGGGACTTCTGAACTTTAATCAACCACAAGCACTGGCAGAGTTCAGAAGTAATTTCCTAACTATGAATCACCTGCAGACAATGAATCACATTCTGGAGAAGATTGCCAAATAAAACAAGCCATCATGTATAGCTCGCATTGACTGGACTATGGAAAGGCCTTTGATTCACCTAGCTGAAAGAGAAGATGTGATGAAAGCACTGAAATAAAGGCATAAAAGAATGTAGGAATCCCAAACCACATCTGCTAGCAGTGAATGGTGACATTTAAGTTCGACAAGGAAGATAAAAGAAAGCGAGACTAAGCAAAATAGCAGGCAAGGAGACACTATCTTACTGGAAAAGACTTGCCTGGAGAAGAACTTCACAAAGCATTTCTGGGAAGAAGACCTTAGCTTAACTTCAACCATATGTGCAAGCTCAGATTTCGGCTGTGATGGAGCAGTTGTCTTTGCTGAACTGGCCAATGATCTCCAGGCGAGTTTTAGGGGAATTTGAAGTGGAGGGAGAGCAGGGAAGACAAATAGCAGGGGAAGGCTGTGGGGAGAAGACGCTCTCCCAGTCAGTCTGGTGCTTGCTGAAGTGAAGAGAAAGCTTCTCCAGGGATTCCACAGGCCAAACTCCTGCTGCTGGAGAAGACGTGTTAGGTTTCCACCTCAAACAGGAAGGGACCAAGAGTTTGGGTGCTAACAATAAAAAAAGGACGGGATCTTGTATAATGTTTTTCAGAGACAGCGCTGAATAAAGCGATAGTGAAATAGGAGAAGAAACCAAAAACTTCCTGGAGACTGTAAAGAATCACACATAAGACTAAGTCCTACCACAAGGAAAAGAAATAGAAGAAGGGATAAAATTGACTTTTTTTTTTCACTATTTTATTTCATATGAGAGGTCTTTGGCCATGCTCTCCCGAGCAGTGAGACAATAGCTGGTAAAGCAATGACAGCGGAAGCAACGAGAGCCCTGCAATTATCTCCACTTTGATGATTCCCCTCTGGTTGTGCCAGTATTCAATAAACCCTCAAATTGCATGCTGTAGCAGGAGAGTGAATTTACTGCAGCCAAAATCATATGAGTGCAATGAATCAAGACAGCCTTTCCTCGCTGCTCAGGTCTGGCTCGTGCGTTCCACTCCACAGACCAACATATACTGGAAAAAAGGGTAAAGCTGGATTCCAAAATCCTTGTAGTACCTACCAGCTAACAGAGAGACACTGCCAGCACAAGGAGGTCAAAATTGGTACTTCTGCCTTGGTTTAGCTCTTGGATGTTACTCAGCTTCTCAAACAGAATTGGGTGAAAAACTGAATTTGCTTCACAGAAAGAGCTGTGGTAGCCCAGCGCTGAGGTGCTGGGCGGTAAAAAGCCCTCTTACAGGGGACTTTACAGACATCCAGCCTTATTTCCAGCTGGCGACTGGCCCTTTGCTTCGATTTGTTTTGAAGAAGTGCGGTCTGAGCCGAGGCACCGTGAGCACTTCCCCGCGCAGCCACGAGAGAGCAGCCGGCAATTAGGGCTGGAGGGCTCCGGCTGCTCCGCGGAGGACAGAAATCACCCGCACCGCTCCGAGAAACCCTGCGAGCAGCTCCCTCCTCTCCTTGTGCTCTTTAAATAAAATTTGAGCTAGCAATGCAAGCCCGGGTTAACCAAACCCGTGCTCCTTGTTTGGAGTCGCTGCGAGGTCCAGCCGTGAATCGGCGCGTGGATGGGGAGGAGGCTGTGGATGCTGCCCTGGAGCAGGGGATGGGGGAGTTTGTCCCCTGGCTTAGGATATTCTTGTTCAAAGCCAAAGGCTGTCTAATGGCTGCTGGCAACATCGACAGCCTTTTCACGGCGGCAGCTCTGTGCCTAAAAGTCTAAAAGTTAAGTTGTCCATTTTCCTGCGCGCTGAGTAATGCTCAGGCATTGGGTGATCAAAGCGCCTGCCCCACGAAATGCAGCTGAAGTAAGTTTTCCGCACTTTATTTCTCACATGTTAGATACATTGATAGAGACAAGAAATGTCGTGTGGGCAAGCAGGCACGGGGAGGGGGCCTGGGGGGGTCTCTCGCCTGCTGCTGTCCCCGCCAGGGCACGTTCCATCGAATCATAGAGTCATTTAGGTTGGAAAAGACCGCTAAAATCATCGACTCCAACCACTCCTGATGCTCCTGTGAAGAATAGCAGCACTCCCAGAAGATATTAAACTCTTGGTTATAAACTCAAACCTTTGTTTTCAAAGAGCTTATGCCAGTTTTCACCGTGAGGTTTGGGGTGAGCGATCAAGAAAGGAACACAAATATAAATAATAGAAAATTATTGATGTTCCTGGACAATATTTTCAAACATGGATAGTATTTAAAAAATGCAGAAATCCCCTGAAACCTCAGATCACATATGAATCATGTAGTCCACAAGGCACATGTTTACTTGTGTGGTTACTGGGGTACATATTTTCACAGGCATGTAAGAGCAACTCCCGGGCATGAGTCTGGGTCAGCGTGCCCAGCCCAGAGCTGGGATGTCCGAGGCTTGATCCCATCCCACTGCCAGAGCCTTGCACACCTCCAGACGTGTCCTGGCTGTGCTAGAGCAAGGCTGGGGTCAGTATCCTCAGGCAATGCCCTGCATGGCATAGTGAGTATCCTCAGCAAAGGGGCTTTGGCTCTTTGGTTTCAGCTGTGGGGTGTCCCTGAGGTGGGGCTCCATCACTTGGGGCAGATACTTTACTCCCAGGACTGGGTTTGGGAAAGCTCTCTCTTGAGAGGAGGAGGAGGAGGAAAGGATGGAGAGGGTGCCTAAGACCGAAGAGTCTGTGAAGAGATTTTAGTGCTTTGCCCCACATCCTCAAAGGCACCGAGCTCCCAGTGAGGCATTTGCAGCAACACCAGCCCTCTTCCCTGATACTGTCGAGTTGGAGCCTTACATCAGAGATAAAAAACCCCCCAACAATAAACAAAAAAGTAAAGTTAAAAAACAACAAAGTAATTAACCGCCAGTGCAGCCCTGTGTGTTTTTTTCTCTTTGGCAGCCCCTCGCAGAGACGCTCTGGCTCCAGCCATTCAAGCAGTTTCCTATGACGACTTCAAAACCAAGCAGCAGCAGCACCAACCAGCAGCTCTGCCACTGCTGACCTGCACCGACCCTGGGACAGGAGACACACAGCCCCCTCACCTTTCAGCCAGATAGAGTTTGAAGCCACCTCCTCATTCCCAGCCTTTCTCACAGCCATTGTGGCTGCCCTGTCCTCGTGGTGAGCACTTTCTCCAAATGGCATTAATATATATGCAATTAAATACAATACTTACATGTAAGTACCTATTATTATATGCAATTTATGAATATTGTGAGTACATAAAATCAGGAAGGAGTGAAAAGCAGCAAAATGTGTTTGAAACCACTTTGAGCCTTTGATATTTCCAGCCCTGCCTTAGGGAGAGTCAGCCCCTAATTCAGCTTCATTCAGAGGCTTCCTCCTCCTCACTGTGGAGGAATTCCTCTAATTAAGTCTACACTTAAATATTAGAGAAATGGTAAGAAAACAAAATCTTGCTTGTTACTTAATAAACACTTAATATTTAGTACTTAATAAAAAGGTTTATGTCAATATACTTAACTGACAGATATGGGATGGTTGGTTCAATACCCAGGTGCTATGAAATGTAGTAGAAGGTGCTTGGAAGGACACCCACAGTGTTTGCTGGGGAAGTGAAAAAAATTCTCCAAGTGAAGTACATAATGGATCTATTTCTCTGAATAAATTTGGGGTTACTGACGGGCCATAACAGCCACTGTGTGGTGGTACCACAGGAAAAGCAGTGCCAAGCAGCCAGTGCTCAAGTTAAATTTTCACAATGTTTTCTCACTCCCTTCATTTGATCATCCTAAAATGTTTTCAGAAGTCGAAATCTTTCCTCCTGATATTTGTTGTACCCAGCAAAAGTTGTTTATATCAACCGCAAACAAATCTTAACTGAATCTCTACAACTGATGTCTAAGTTCAGCGAACAAAAATAATCATTCCAAAAAGTGTTTAAGGTGAAATCAAGCTAGGGTTGCAAAAGGCTGGTGGAAAACATATTGGATGGCATGGGCTGACAGTCAGGCTGCTAAAGACACCTTCTGGATCAGTTTTAGGAATTGCTTATTAACCACTTCAATAATAAACAGAGAGATTAAGGGCACGCAATAAAAGAAAATCCAGTGGATATTTCACTCAATATCCTCAAGCATGACACATTTATTTCATTCAAAAATTCCTTGTTGTTGACTCTGTAATGTGATTCAATGTTTACTTCAGCTAATGATTTTTAGGGATCTTTCATTGGCCTTTTGGGGATATAAATGCAGTGAAGATCTGTGAGACATGTAAGGGTTCAGTTTGGTTTGGAAATATAAACTATATCAAAGGAATTTAAATTGTTATTTAATCTTCACCAACAAGTTTCTGGAAGACCATACACCCTGAAAGCATTGTACAGTGACACAGTGATGAAACAGCAATGAGCTCGATGCTGTAATGCAAAAGAAGGGTTTTATTCCCATATCTGTCTTCATCTGTGTGCTTTGGGATCAGCAGGAATGGCCCCAAAGGTGGGTACTGCTCTTGGAAGATGCTGAGCAATGAATTATTTTCAGGGCGCTTCTGTAGCAGATGCTGACTCCTAAGTGGTTTCTAGTTCATCCCCTAAGGTGTGGGTTTAGAAGTAAATATGCCTGTTTCCAGTTTCTTTCTGAGGGAAATATTATAGTGTATTTAAAATTCAATTTAACTGCATTTCTGAAAGTCACACTACGCTGAGGACGGGCTGCTGGGGAAAGACAGACCAGGAGGCTGGTCCTTAAAGAGGTTCTCATTTCTGCTCTGAGCCAGAATTTACTTCTCAAGGCAGAATTTTGAAGCGAGTGAGTAAAGTGCAAGGGGAGCTGGTTCTTTTGTCAGGCTTAAGAAAATAAGTTAGAGTGGGTCCTTGCAGTTTGCTGATCCAGGATTGTTTTAAGATACAATTGTTAGGCATGTTTTAAAAAGAAAAAAAGATCTTTCAAGAGCTCATTTCCCAGAACATTACCAGCCAACAGCCCTAATGGGCTCACGCCACACAACAATTGTTGACTAATACTATGTGCTTTGCAAAAAAAAAAAAAAAAGAAGAAACAAACTGTTATATGTTTTTTGTTGAGATATATTTAGAGAGCTTTCTTATTGTTAAGAGCTTTAGGAACAATAATCAGTGGTATGTCATTCTGGTATTGTTAGCAAAGTCCTTTCTATTGAATTTTCAAGATGTTGTAAAGTGAGATTATGTGAGTAGCACCTCTGGACACTTTTTCCCATCATTGTGTTGGTATCAATCGCTGACTTCCACTGTTTCTCCTGGTATTAAATGAAAATGTTGTTTCCCACTACGCTGATTGGAGGCTGTATAATGCATGACATAACTGATAACCCTACTGAGATTACACATTGTAAGATTCGAACTGCACGAGAAATTTGGACAACAAAGTAGGTGGCCACTTGGACTGGGAGACAAAGTTTAAAAGAAAATGTACTGGGATCATTGTTTCAGCTGAAATGAAGAAACATTACAAACAGATAATTTACGAGGCTGGTTCCTCAGGTTTTGGGAAAATGCTCCTTTTTTTTTTCCCTTGTTGTTCTGAGGGGACAGTAGCTAGAATATATTTTCCAAGGGCAAAGTGTTGCCCTAAGGCACCAGCCTTGCTCACCCCTGGCAGAGCTGTATTAGAGCAGAAACCCACACCCTGCTGAGACTTCTGATATTTTCCAAAGAGGAAATATTAAAAGCTCAGTGGCAGAGTGGTGGAGGAATAAGTTATGCTTTGGAATAGCGGCGAGCTGAGAAAGCCAGATTTTTTGACTCTATAATAAAAAACCCTGAAAATAATGAAAGGCTTTGAGCTGACTTCTGTGTTACACCCCACCAGTATCTGGGCAACATAAAGAGCAACACAGGGAGTTCCCTTATAGCAGGTTCTGGCTGGTGCCATTTCCCTTACACCATGTCAGGTTGTTTTGGTCTTGCACTTGTGCTTCAGAAGGATTTTTTTGCAGAGATGACTGAGCTGGTCAACGCCTCTGTGCCATCCTGCTGGTTTTCCATGCCTGCTGCTTTTCCCCCAGCACCATGCCAAATTTAGGGTGGTTCAAGATTTTTGTGGTGGGTTTTTTCAGATCGGATTTACCCCAGTCCCTGGTCCTGCTCTGCTTTGTTCTTCACACAGTGGCTTTCTCTCCAACTTTGCTGTTTCCTAATCTAACAGAGGGTGGCATGTTCAGAGCTCAGCTTATGGCCGGCATGAGGGGAAGGAGAGGTCACTGGTATCCCCCTCCCTGTCCTTCCTTACAGGCAGCAAAGAAAAACATGGGGAAAAATTCAGCTACAAGCCATGCTCCTGCCCTTCAGCACCTCTCAGACTGGTCCCTATGCTCAGCCAGGGCAGGGACAAATTCAGACCCAACTCTGGCACTTCTCAGCTGATGGGGTGTTACGTCCAAGAAGTGGCTCTTGATCTCCCATTCAAAGATTTTATGGATGAGTGTAAAGCTGGAGCAAGTTGCTCCATGCAGTGGTTAAGGTTTTAATAGCTCTTAAGTAATAAAAACAGCAGAACTGCTTCCAGAGAGTACCAGGGAATCAAGTCTAAATGTAATAAAGGTCTCTCCTTCGTTATGGTGGATTGTGAAGTGTTTTGTGGCTTGTGGTTACATGAAGCAGAGGGGCTGTGGATCTTTCTGAACCAAACTTTTATTACATCAGTGTGATTGCAGCTGACTGGACTCCACACCTCTGGGAGTCCTTCCTGAGGAAGGCTAGACGTGTCAGTGTGCTGGGACTTCTCATTAGTCTGAGGGTGGCAAAGATTATCCTGCCTTAAGACCCGAGCCCAAGGTTGGGTGCTAGAAAAGATTCCTGGCCATGCTCAGATGAGATGAATTCAAGAGAAGATCCACCAGACTGGTGCCCAACAGGCCCTGCAGGCTCAGGGGGCAGGGGACAGACTCTAATGGGGCCTGTTCAGCTGGACAAGGGGTGATGGTTTTAAACTAAAAGATAGATTCAGACTAGACATAAAGAACAATTTTTTTACAATGAGGGTGGTGAGGCCCTTTGGTTGCCCAGGGAAGCTGTGGCTGCCCCATCCCTGGAAGTGTTCAAGGCCAGGTTATGGATGGAGTCCCTGCCCACTGCAGGAGGCAGAGGGGTTGGAACTCGATGGCCTTTAAAGGTCCCCTCTGGTCCACACTATTGTTTGTCTCTGTGAAAGAGTTGGGTACAGTAAAACACTTGGTTTCTTAATTAGGAGGATCAAAATCGTTAAAATATTTATAGGAATCAGTTTTGAATGTAGATCATTAGGTTTTGTCCTCCAATGTTTTGCTTTCATTTGGATTATGGACAACCTGATACTGAGTCCGCTGGGATTTTCACACCAATCCTTCTGAAATTCAGGAGAGGCTGAATGCTTAAATTAATTTCAGCATCTCAGCTCATGCCTTAATTTTAATTTTTTTATTCTAGTGTACCAGCACTTCAGATGTTAAAAAAACTCTTTTTATTTTGGGAGTGGAGAAAGATGTTTGGATGAAACAAGAGAGGACCCTTGGAGGATGCTGATGTCAGGTTTACATTCTGTGTGTGGAGAAGGCAGCTCACCACCTTTCTCTCCTGTGATGGTAGCTAATGCAGGAGACCCCACAGCGAGCTGCAGCTGAGCACCCTGAGCTCTCTTATCCACTGCTGAAATCTCTCACTCCGCGTGAACTTTTCCAGGAGATTTCCTAGCAGGAGTTCCCCCGCTGGCCACCCTCGGGAAGGCAGACGGGTTGGTGTGGCCTGGACAAAGGGGCTGCTTTGCTGCAGGACCACGTTACACCACTGCATACCTCACCCCAATTAGCACGAGCCCGCCTGGACTTTAATTGGGCCTGACACGCGCCTGTTGGAAGAGATTCCCCGGGAATTAAAGCGCTACTTCTCTAGTTTGAGTTGGCTGGTGATGTGAAACATGACATGATTTTGGAGAGGTTTTTGTGCTTACCATGAAACAAATCTGCCACAGGTATCAAGCGGGCTTTGTGTTGGGGCTCTAATCATATTACAAATTGAACGCTTCCACATGTGCTCGCTGGCACATCTACCCTCAGCTATCTCACATGTATCTGCCCCAAGGTACAGATGCTGAGGTCTTGACATAGCATAATATGGATCTAAATATATTTTCCAGATTGCCTTAGCACATGTTAATGAAAATGAGGAGTAAAAGGCCCGAAAGAAGCAGCTGTTTAAAATTTTCTTCAATCTCTGAAAATCAACTTCTTAATTACTGATAATTTAAGCATCAAAATCACCACTAACCCTCTTCTCCCACTAGACCCTCCCAAGCTGGGAGGCCGGCCTGAAGACTCTTGGACAAAACTTTTTCTTAGAAGTGTAGCATTTCATCAAATTTCTTTAGCCTTTCTGGAATTAATTAGTATTAAAATAAAGCAGGGGAAAGGCGGGCGCCTGCTGGAGGTGCCTTCTCTCAGACCCCCCGCTCAGACAGCCAGAGCAGACACTGCTAAAGCTCATTGTACCTCACTACTTTTGTATTTCCACAGCACCTTTCATAATGAAAGGTTCCCCAAACTTCTCCAAATGGATTTATAGATATAAATAGCTTCAACTGCCATTAAAATGTGCACCCTCTTGGATCCAAAAAAAGGAGGCTCTGCATCCAACCTGCAAAAGAATCTGTGTTCAGTCTGGTTTATGTTCATACCTAGGGGGACAACCATTCCCAAGCAAAGTTTAGGCAGAGGTTTTGGGATAAAGGTTTGCAAGATGTACCACGAGTTCCTGGATCATTGTGTGGCCATGGGGCCTCTTTCCAGGGGTTATCTAAATGTTCATCTCATTAAAATCTAAATTCTGGGATAATTTTGCTGAAAATTGCTTTCCCCAACAGCAAATGAGTCTGAATCAGGGGAAAAAAAAAAAAAAACCGAAAAGAAGAGGAATACGGTACTTATATTTTTACTTTTTATTTGATGTTCACCATTTCCCCAGACTTCGCTAAATGACTCTGAACTTGAGTTGAGCCTTTCCTAAAGCTGGCACAATTTTCTGTACAGAAACAGAAGCTGAATTAATTTGGCTCTTGCCAGCCCCAGACTAGGTGCACTCACAGACCTACAGAGGCAGTCAATGGACGGGACTGAGGCTGGTTTTGGCCAGGCTGCAGAATACATTTTCCTGCAAACTGGAATCCTGGCAAGGAACGTGGGCTTTGACATGGAAAAAGGGGTTTCTGTTTGCAGCTGGATACCTTTGTTTTGTTTAAATCATTACTGGAAGCATCTTTAAAACTAACTTTTCCACACCAGTCTACGAGTGACCAACAAAAACCACAACTGAGACTAAATACAGCTGGAAGGTGGAGAGTGCAGTGGAGCCATCCAGGAGCTCACAGTGAGTCTCTGCATGTGAGAGACTTGACAGAAAGTTTTAAAGTTCAAGACATGCATGGAGTAACGGGCCAAACTGAATAGCTGAGCAAAAGCAGCCCTGCAAATGCTTTTATAATAACTTCCCCTCCCATTACTCCACAAATGCGCCCACTGCAAACAGCAGCTGACACGGGAATGGCGACTGGGACCCGCAGGGGTATTGAGGAGCTGGGCCAGGGTGAAATATTGATTAATCATCTTGTCATGTTGGGGCTTTGTCAGGTTCTGTAGATAGGAATTGAGAGCGTAATGTGCAGCTCCTCCATTTAGGAAGGCTGCTGGATCACGTGGCAATGATTGACTTACAGAGAAGTACCACAGTGGGGTGAACAGTAGGATGATGCTGAAATAAGCTGAAGGGATTTTTGAAGAGTATTGACTTTTGCTTATCCTTAAAAAAAAAAAAAACCAAAACATGAAATCGCTGTAGCAGAAAGCCAGAAACATCAATCCTCACTCAGCAATCTGTTTGCATCTGGACAGGTGCACCTGTGACGTCCATTGGGCAGGGTATGAGACAAAGACAAAAATTATCCAGTTTTCCTTTATTGGAAGGAAAACTTTATTTTCCAGTTTATTGGGGGATGAGGTGAGTAATCTAATCTGGGTTTGCTCTTCAGCTACTCCTCTGGGTGAACAACTCTGGCAACTCTGGAGAAAAAGCAATGAAAATCAAGGTCATGGTAATGGATCTACACAGAGTTGCAGGACTCATGGTGATATTACAGAAATACATTTTGTCCCCTCTTCTCATCAAGCCCCATGAGCAGTGCTGCTGGGGGGGATACTTTGACAAGAAAATGCCAAGTTCCAGGCAACCAATGGGAAAATCAGCTCAGGGATTGGATGAGGGGTGGCAGTTGCTCCCTACTGACCAACAGAGCTGAGTCTGGGCAGGCTGAACTGAGCCTGAGCTGGGCTCAAGGAGGGCATGGTGGAAACTGGATTTTCCCCAGAATACAGAATGGATATAGCTAAATTTCACACACAGAGTGTTCTTGCATTCAGCTGAAGCTAATCCAGAGGAAAATCAAGGGAGGGAGATTGAAGGGGGAAACCCCAGAATTTTCTATTGCTGAAAAATCCCTTTTTTTTGCTATATCTGTAATCTTTATAGTAAGTTTTACAAAGCTCTTGTGTGAGGTATCACACAAGAATTTAACAATCAGAACATTCTTGCTATTTGAAGTTTTCCTGATGTCCAAGTCTTCCTGCCCTGCACTGCTATTTAATCTGTTGCTGTTGTTTGTGAGTTTCAGAAGATCCTGCCTGCCTTCCTCCCCACTCTCAGTCACCTGAGTGTAGCCTATTTGACACGATCTATTGCTTTTCTTCGCACCTGGAGATCAGTTCTTCCATAATTCTTCCTGTCACAACTTATTTCGTTTCTACTTTTAAAAGAGGATAAACCTCATGCCCAGTAAAAGCAATCACAAGAAATGAAAATTCTGTAAGAGGCGTTTTCACAGAAACCAGAACCTTCCCCCTGCTCTCTGCCACTCTCTCTTAATTTTTAATTTCCCACTTCTTTATATAGTTTTATGCAAAGCATATTTTTGTTCATCCTTGTGTGATGGTTTTTGGGTGGAACAGGGCACTCCAGGGTTGCCATATCAGCTTTCAAATAAGCTTAGACAGAACTTGCTCTCATTTCAAAGTCTGAAATCATAGAGAAACAGCTCTCCTGGGCATAAACCCAGATAAAGATTGAAAGTAAAGTTGTGTGTTTATTATTAGCAAACAACGGTGAAGTTATTAGGGAATGGCATTTCCAAGGAACTGTTGAATAAAGACACGTGTTTACTGTTAGCTGTAAAACGGCAATAAAATTGCAGCCATAGCTCATTTATTGTGTGTGGAGGTGGCAGGTGCAGTCTGACTGAAGCAACCCAGCACCACAGGAGGACTGAGCTTTGCTTGGAGTCAGTTCAGTCTGACAGACACAACAGTTCAGTTTCTTCACTTTGTCTGACGGGGTGGAAATACCCACGGTCCTCTGGGGTTGCTCACAGGGCTGGACCCAGGTGGAAACGCTGGTGGAAAAGCCCTGGGCTGCAGGGAGCCATCACACAACGTTCCACAGACCCGGCTCTGCTGCCCCTGGATGCCCCCCACCTCCCATGGCAGGATCTTCCCAGGTCCCCCAAGGTCCTGCTGCACCCCTTGGAGCTGCTCATCATCCTGCTGCTCCTGCAGGTGGGTGTGGGCTGGGATGTGGGCAGGGGGTCTGCCTGCACGGGGGGCAAGGCAGGAGGATGGAGCCAGGATCTCCTCGGGGGCAGAGCAGTGGGATGAGAGGCAACAGGCAGGAGATGGAAGCAGAACATTCCACCTGAACATGAGGAAAACTTCACTGTGCTGGTGGCCGGGCCCTGGAACAGGCTGAGTGGAGAGGTGATGCAGTCCCCTCCCCTGGAGACACTCATGTGGACACAATCCTGGGTAATGTGCTTGAGAGGACCTGCTGGAGCAGGGAGGCTGGACCAGGTGATCTCCAGTGATCCCTTCCCACCTTAACCCCTCTGTGAGTCTTTTTGTCCCCATGTGGTGCCTCTGAAACAGGCGGTTCCTGGGCTCAGGTCTCTGGGAAGGGCTTTCCAGGGGTGGGGACCCACTGCTCGTCCTGCTGGGGGTACCAGAGTGCTGACACCTGGCTGAGCACGCTGGTGCCTGCTGGTGACCCTGCCACGTTCATCATCATCCACCCAGGAATCCAGTGTGGCATTTCCATGAGCGTTTCTGTGGGATTCATGGTCCTGTACCAGGTTGGTCCTTTCTAGCAGTGCCCCTGGCTGCAATGGGGACAGCTCTACCCCGAGCCATGGCTGTGCAAGTGCACACAAGGGGTGGGGAAGCCAGAAAATACCCAGTTAAAGCTTCCAAAATGATTAAAAGTGATTACATATAGAAAAGGGGAAAAAGAGTTTCTTTGAGGGGTCCAGCAGCGCTGAACCTGGAGCAAATCCAACAAAGACAACTTGCAAGTGCTGAGTTGCAGCCTCGCTCACTATTTGTACATCACAGAGCTTTTCCCTGGATACAAACAGCTTTACAGCTCCAAGGAATTACTGGTGAACCCCATTCATTGCTCAGGAGGTTTGTAACCACGACAATTTTACAAGTATTTTCTTTCTTCAGAATAAAGTCACAGGGTAAAGGCCTTTGCCTGAATCTGGGCAGGCAGAGATCTGTTCTGTTTTTGGAAACATTTGATAGGATGAGTCATAAACCTCAAAATTTTCAAGGAAAGTGATGAGAAGTAGGAGAAAAGTGTCCAAGTTACCTGTGAGCTAATGGCAGTGGTGTAATTTGAGCACTGTCTTTTGAGGTGAAAGATTTTCAGTAAAAAGCAGTATTTGAGGCAGGGAAGGAAGCTTGTATTTATAAAAAGGCAAAATATGCCAATTTGGGTGTAGTCACCATGCTCAGTGATTCATTTTATTCATCTGAGTTAGAGATTTTGGTCCAGTGATCTTCTTCTGGTAAATCAGCTCTGCATGGAACACTTCAAGTCACACCACAGAGCCCCCTGAGACATTGAAATACTCCCCAGAACTAACTCTTTTTTACAAAGGTCAGTTTATGTCCTGTCAATACCAGACAACTTCTAAAAGAGCATTGGACATGGAGAGACAGGAGAATATTTAAAAAACTGGAGATACTTGATTTAGGAAAAGTCACAGAGATGATACCATGGACTAGCAGATACATGGAAACATGGAGACAGTGTTTTTATGGGCTCTGGCATCACCTGACCAGAGGAATTGGTCTCACAGCTCTCATGGCATTCATTTGGAATGAGATGGATGATATTTGTGATGATATTTGTGGAGTTAAGGGTTAGATACAATTCAATACAATACTGTCAAAACTGATTCAATATGTTTCTGGGAAGGCAAATTCCTCCTAGAAAACACATCAAGGGTTTCCAGTGACCCAAACTTGTCACAATCACTTCTCTTTTTTTCTCAAGGTTACTGCTGCTGACAGTTTTTCTCATGAAATTGAAAATTTCAGTTTAAGACAAGCCATTAGAAGGAAAAGTATTCAGGTTTGTAGTCAATATTATCAATATTAGTCAATAACAGATACACAACAGCTAACTGAGCAAACTGTGACACTAAACCCACTTTTTTATCCAATAGGGGATGGATTCTTATCAGTCAGTCAGTCTGCAACCTCTGAAGAGAACAAAAAGGACCTGGATTATCACCACCATTGATGTTCAAGAGGAGGACAAAGGACCATTCCCCAAATATGCTGGACAGGTACAACAAACACAAACTAAAATGCTCTCTTTCTTTTTTTCCTTTTAGGCTCTAAAAGGCTCATTTTATGGAGCTGGAGGCTCATTTACTCAACCATGGGTTTTGATCACTCTGGTGAGTGAATATTTCACTAGGCACCAGCCAAACCAGTGCTTCCCAATGTTGTCCCCACAAGCAGCAGGCAGGCAAAGCTGAAACTCAGGGCTCCACAAATGCCTTTGAAGGTGACACTGCACCAACCCCTTCTGTGAAATGATGTAAATATCCGTCTTTTCCAAGGCAGTGTTTGGAAACTTAAAGGACTTAACTAAACCCCTCCAACAGTCGGTCTATTGAGAGGCTCTGGCTCGTGTCCCACATTTCATGGCCAAGTCCAAGACACCTCCCAGTGCCCCATCCTCTGGTTGCCCTCATGATCCCACAGATCCATCTTTGCTCCCCAGACTGCAGCAGAAATGTGCCTTTTTTGCCCCAACTCAGACAAAAGCAAGACAAAAAGGAAATAGATCCCTTCAGTTTTGTAGTCCTTTATTATTTTTTTTAAGTTGATCCTCCCATAGTAATGTACTGAAATGCGTAACAGTTACATTGTACAAAGCATTTAAAGAAAGTACCTCAACTTGCCGATTATTTCAAAATGAGATTATAAACAAAAGGAAAAAATAAATCTGGTCCCTCACTAAAGGCAAAAAAACCCCCAAAAATAACTGAATACCTTCCGTTATTTATTTATTTTTTTAAAACATAAATTTGGAACACTTCATCTTACAAATAGGATTAACATGAACATAACATCACACAAGCTCGCAGACAACCAGCATAAAATATTGGGTACAGTTTTTTTAATCAGAAGAATCATGCTTTCATGAAGAAATTATAACTGTTTATACAATCGAATCAATTTACTGTATTACAAAAAAAAAAAACAGAACAAAACTAAGTTGCATCTATTAGTTATTTAGTTCATTAAAAGGCAAAAAAATAAAATAAAAGAGGAATGTAAGAAAATTTCAAACACTGTTTTGCACTCCCATATACACAGATCAGTTCACCTCACTTTTTTGGAAGTACATGGGTGCCTTACATCGTAACGCAGTGGGGGACTGGAGCAGTGCTGTTTGTTACAGGAACAGTGCTATTGTAATCAACAAACAATCGTTTGCCAACAAATAAATACATAGTACACACAACACAAAGGAGAAATTAAGAGGGTAAGGGGAAAGGAAACAATACAACAAAATAGTGACATGATTGTCAAAAATTAAAAATCTCCTTACAATGATTCGAACTAGTGGTGTTGTCAATGAACGCGGTGCTTTCACGGAATTATCTGGATGATTTAGCTTCTTGGAGTAGTGAACATTCATAGTTTACAATATACACAAGCCTCTTATGTATTGTTTCTCAGAGTTCTTTTTCTGTCATTTTTTTCTCCTTGTTTTTCCTTTTTTTTTAACAATGCAGTTGAGAAGGCAAAAGAATTACGAAGAGAACAAAATATTCCCTGTAACTTCATTCTACATTTACGATGGATAGTGTGCATTTGATAGAACTATTTTCTTTCTTTGAAGGGCTAAAATGCATAAAGCTTTAATGAAGAGATTTGTACATAAAAGCAACTGTTCCCAATCCTGTGTCAAACTATCTTATACAAAAAGAAAATCAATTCAGTTCCTACTTTAAAGGAGTGCCCATGTGTGTATCAATGCAGTCTTAACCCTTCTGCCCCTGCCCCTCAAAGCCGGGTGAACTGGAAGACACTTTTTCCCAGCCCCGTTTACATAATCCACTGAAACCACTTTTTTTTTTTTTCTAAAGTCGCATTGATCCTCCAGAAGTCAGCAGCTGCCTTTGCTGTGCAAAACAAAATATTGAGAATAAATAGTTTCTTTCTTTTTTAAAATTATTCAGTTTAAGGTCACCGGACTTTAAATGAGTGACCCTGCAGATTTATAAGGCATTCTGCTCAGCAGTCTTTTAAATAGTCATATATGAAAGAGCCATGCTACTGGTTTGGACTTGGTCCCATCCTCGGTAAGACTCCGCACTGTCATACGTGACTGATGGACTGGATGGCGCTGGATTCCGCGGCGGCTCTCGCCATACTGTGCCACATGTTGGGAGAACTGTGGGATGCAGAATGAAGGGAGTCCTTGTCGGAGAGAGAGAGCATCATGGCGTAGGCCTGCACGGGGACGGAAGAAGGACAAAGAGGTCACACTCCTGCGCCAGGGGATCTGAGCTTGGACCTGTGCCACCCCCGCGTGGTCAGGGCAGCAGTCAGGCTACAGCCACTGGTCTCAACTTGGTTAAAAAAAACCCCAACAAAATGCTTTAGGTAAAACCACTGTCAACCCTTTCACTGACACTTTTGACTCACTAATAGTAATAATAATTTCTGCTTTCATCTGGTTTCACAAAGCTCAGAGAAACCTTTGATAGTAGACAAGGTCCCAAAGTCTCCTTTGACTTCAGATTCTTGGCACAGAAGGCTCTTTTCAAGAGGCTGAGGAATCATATTATCCCTTGTCTCCTCCTGTATTTCACCAAATATAACAGTATCCTTTGCTGACCTTTCATACATGCATATTCTGCAGTTTTTAAAACAGGAATCTTTCAAAGGGGCTGAAAAACCCCATTTTAATTAATTAATGTTTAGAAAACGGCAAGAAATAGCATGAGGATACCATTTCAGTTGCTGCTGTTTCTAAAACATGCTGAGGACCTAGAGGTGGTAACATCCAACAGGCTATAAAAAAATGCCAAAAAGCTAATCCAGCCAGAAGATCAAGTCACATCCCTGTGGGGCTCCAGATAAGCTCCACAGCATCGGTATCAGCAGAGTGGATCTACCTCTTACCATGGCATTTCTGTGGGCAGCACACAGAACAAAAATAGCAAAAAACTAAGAAAAAAGTATGGAAAAAGTGCCACACACTAACAGCTTAATCCTGTGGGTATTTGGTGACAATAACATTTTAACCGAGTTAAGCTTTTACCTGGGATTTGGATTTCCTGTACAATGGTTGCTTGAGGTCCTCTGGCAGCTGGGAAGCATTGAAAGCTGCCAATTCAGCTTCACTGTATTGATTTTCTTCCATTTTCCTCATTTTGAGGCTATCTGTGAAGTGCCTTATGTGGTCCAAAGCCGAAAGTCCAGTCTTGTTATACTCCTCTTCTTTATACCTACCAAAACACCAAGGAGGTTTTAATGTCAATTAAATTATCCTCTCTGCATTCCCTCGTCTTCTCAGATTTACACTTCTGAGCAATTTCTCCCTTTTTCACTTTCATAAGCCACCTTGCCTTATGGAACGGTGATCCTGAAGTAAAAAGAATTCCCTTTTCTATTCTAAAGAAAGGGCAGTTGAGTGGGGGAGGGAGAGTTTGTCTCTCTCATGGTGTCTCCACAGCCTTCCGCAAGGCCGTTATGAGAGATCCAGGACGGTTCACGGAGCAGATAACGTCTCTCCCATGGAACTGTCTCACCCTGCTTCCTGTCTCACCCAGAACCTCACAATAGCTCCCCAAACACAGTCAATTTTCCTATCAAGGGCTCCAGACTGCACGAAGAGGCTGAAAGCAGGGCTGGTGTTGACCCAAACACAGACGCACGTTGCTACTGTAAGTGGGAAGCGGCTGCTCCGGACTGGTTCCCACGGCACCGGTTTGGTGCTGGCACTCTTGTATGGTTTATTGTTTTTATTCCGCCTATCGGGCACACCAATACTCGGAAGGAACCAACCTGCCAGGGGAAGCTTTGCAGTTCATGTCCAAAGTACTCGTTTCCTCATAATCCTCCTCGGGAGTGCCCTCATGCATGTCACTTGTCACGGGCTCTTTGACTGCTTTCCCTGCCATTTCGCTCTCTTCATCTTCTTCATCCATCATTACTTCATCTTCTGCCTCCTCGTCGTCCAACAGATCCGAGTTCTGGCTGGCTACCATGGCTTTTTCATCCTTAAAGTGGCTGCCATTCATTCTGAAAGTACCAAAACAAACCCAAGCTATAAGCACAAATCAGATATGAAAGCTCCTCATCGGCAGACTCTTGGAGACAGATCTGAAGAGCATCTGTCCCAGCCGAATAAAGTGATTTCTGTATTTCATATCTTGCTTAGCTTCACAGAAAATTAGCACTGGAGAAAATTCCACTCAGAAATCAGTGGGACATTACAGCACCATCAGCATGGGATTTTCCTGTTATCCTGCTAAAACTACTGTTCTAACAGAGGCATGTTCAGATAACCATTCCAAATTTTCTCATGCATTATTTCACCTCAAGTTTCCAATCATACATGTAGTCTAGGCAAAACAACTCACTGCCTTTTAACAGAAGCTGTAGGGGCCAAGAAACTCTGAAAATTGGATCTGGCATTTTTAACAAAAATGACATCCAATATTGTGTTAAGAGTTTTAAAGTCAAAATTACATGCATAATTAATTTAGCACACTACCACCCCTTTGGAAGCCATATTGCTTCACTGAATGTATGGATTTCATACATGGGAACCTAAGAGACCTGGAGAGTGCTCTGCAATATCACCTCTATGCCAAACTGGGTTATTGACTGATTTGAAGGGTAAAAAGCAATGAAAAGAAAGGTCACATGGCAATTTAAGTGCATTTATTCTTATTAAATGAGTAATTACAGCAATACACACATGGAAAACCATTCGGTCTAAGCGCTGTTATTACTCTGCCCTTTGCTCTCAGACAATGACTTCTCTTAACTACTTCCTACAGGATTTTTATCAAGGACATAATACCCACACTGAAGTAGGGGCTCGTTTGGTAATGGTCTCAACCCTGTAGGATTCAGAGCATCCGGAGCTGCATTGTGTCCATCACATCAAATGAGAACTGAAGAAATTCATCACCATGGCACCAATGAACGCCCAACCAGAGACACAGTGATGTGAATGAGCTGCACCCAGTGGAGCCCCCCCAAAATTCATGCTACCACTGTATCTGCCCCCACCACGTCATGTAGCACAGAGGCCTTGATTCATCTATTGTTCTCATTGTGCAAAAGGTCCTTAACTCTTCCAGGAATACAGTTATAAAAATGGAAACCTTATTGTCCGCACACAGTTTGCTTTAGACTCCGTGTGCTTCAAACTGTGTGGGACAATATGGGATAAACCCAATGCTGGAGCAAGATAAGATGAGCCCTCACAACCTTGTTGGTATTTAACATTTGACTTTCTGCTGTAACAGATGGAGTTTCTGAGGAGCAAAGCTGGTTTCTGCCACAATAATAGCATAGTTTTCCTAAACATATTAGAGTTTCATCTATTTCCCAAGCAAATTCCAGCTGACTGCCATGAATTTAGTATTGCATTGAAAAATATGCTCTAGGGAATGGTCTGTCTTTAGAACAGTATCAAAAAATCTGAGGTTGTGCAGAACAGGGAGAGCTGAAGCAGCCACCTCCCTCTAAGATCATCAGAGAAATATCTCTTTATCATCTTTTATTTAAATAGGCAGAAATAAGAAATTGTTGAGCGCACTTTGGGCTGCCAACTTGCTTGTTATGCTCAATTGAGGCTGCTAGGAATGAAAGGGAGATGGACTACAACCAAAGTAACAAAAGCCATGTGATTAAGAAAACAGATTCTCTAATTATGCTTTCAAATGCAGCAATTTGCCAGGGATAAAATATCCGTCAAGAGCAGTCTGAAGTGCCAAATTTAGAAAGGAAACACTGCACAACCCAGCAACCTTTCCACTTTGCTGACTTCCTGTCGGAGGACATGTTGAGACCAGATGTGCAAAGAAAAAATCCCAAGCCCTTATTGCCAATCAAGATGGAATGAAATTTGAATATGCATGTAATCACTTAATCCAATACTTTTGTGGAAATTGTGTTGTGTCCACCCTTTTTATCCCTTCACAAAGGCATCTAGAAATTGAGGAGACAGCAAAGTTTGTCACCAGCAGTAAGAATTTTTTGATGTTGATAATGTAATGCCAATTCAAAAGGGAAAATAATGCATAATGCAACACCAATCCCAAAGAAATATGCGGGGCTCCATCCCACAGCCTTTTCTGCTTAGCTGTACTTTTATTAACTGAAAATATTTAGAAGTGGTCTCTCTTCTGTTAGTTCAGAAGAATTCAAACACCCATATACTTAATAAATCTTAGTAGAAAAAGCTCTCTCACATGCTGGAGCACTGTGGACTCCCAACGCCCACCCGCAGCCTCACGGCTTTTGGCTACTCAGCATCTTTCTTGGGATTGAGTTACTTACGGGAAAGGACTTTCAGCTACAATCTTTCATTCGGTCCAAGAATTTAGCTAGGTCTACTTTATTAATTACACATTTAAATTGCACTTAAATCCTACGGCTCCATACATTTAGCCACAGGATGTAGAATTCACCTGCTCTGCCGTGAATGTAAAGAGAAGGAATTTTTCAGCAGACTTAAATCAATGGTGGGAGCCTGAAACTGAGAGCTCCAGATACAAGGAGAAATGTGTTCACAGATGGAATCTCTTGTCCAGCATCTGCCACTTGGAACATCTTCATACACAGTGGGGAGGGAATCAACACATTTCTATTCCTAAGACACCAAGGTGGCCACTGAAGCAACGAGATTCTAAAATAACTCTGGTTCCAGACATCATCAAAAGTGAACAATCAGGTCTGCAGACCCAGAAAAGGAGCAGTGGGCACCATCTGAAGGCAGATCAGAGACAACTCACCTCTCCTCTGAGTTTCGGGGGGATTGATTGTTGTGGTTGCTGTTTCCAATAAAATTCCTAATTTCTGTGAAGTAAGAGTCTTCCTTGTCATCTAGGATTGCCCCTGTGCTTTCCAGTTCTGAGTGAGGTGAAGATGTTGCAGTACCTTAAAGCAAAACATACAACGTCTGTTGCTGCTCCTTTACATTTTCTATATTTAACCATTTAAATCAAAATGAAATTGAAACTCTGGTTAAAATGGGTGAGAGCCAGAAAGTTGGTTAGTGTGAACCATCAGCTTTTGGGCACAAAACCAGTAATTAGTAATTATTCACGGGCAAGGGTAATTTCCAGCAAAAACAACTGGTTGCATGCTGAGTGCCCTTTCCATGGTTTATCATCACTTTTGCCATGCTTCTGTTTCAACATCTCCCTCTTGTTCCCTGTGATTCCAAGATTGTCCATTGATAACTAACTTTCTTAGACCAATGGCTGAACTGAGCAAACAGAACTTAATTTTTAGCTATTAATTATGCAGATTTATTCAAAATATGGAGTAGCTGTTGACACAATCACCCAGGTTCATTAGCACTGAGAGACCAGTGTCAGACACCTTTCTCTGAGAGCTGGGGAAGGGACAGCTCTGCATTCACTGCATGCCCCTGGTTATTTCCAGTGAGGCAAAATGCAGACTGAAAGGACTGCAGAGAGGGTTTTCATTAAACCCTGCAGATACCCAAACCAGCCCAATGACATCCCCTCCTGCCACTGCCTGTGCTGCTGCTGTGGGGTGACCAATTTGCTTTGGGGTTTGAGAGGCACCATTAGCTCCATAATAGCCAGAGCTTTTCAGCTCCTGACAGTGGGAATATTTCAGAAGGTGCCAGGAAAATCTTTTAGAGTGCCCCCTGAGAGTCTAAATCTAGGACTCCTATTGAGAGCCAAGTGATTGCGGAGATGGGATTAAACCAATTTTCCCAGTCTGCTCTCAAAACGCTATGGGCTGGCCTAATTAAAACCAAAAGAAAAGACATCTTCCAGTGGTCTTAAGTTATACAAGGGGAGAGTTTATGCTGGGATTTTCAAAGCACTTTAAATGTCAGCAGAGCTTAGGCACTTACATATTTTGCAACCCCCCACCCGTCGGAGCAGCGTGTGCCTGTGGACACTCGGCAGCGCTGACAGGGAATGGGCAGTCCCTGCACACAGGACGTGGGGCAGGCTGGGGAGGGAAAAGACAGGAGGGAAAAGACATAACATACCAGACATGTTCCCGTTCTCGTGCTTTTTTAGATGTCTGTCAAGATTGGTTTGTTGACCAAAACACCTGTCACACAAGTGACACTTGAATGGCTTCTCTTTATTGTGGATGTTACGCACATGTCTCTGCAGGTTAGAGGATATGCTAAAGGATCTGTCACAGTATTTGCATCTAAAAAAAAACAACAAAACAAGTGGGTAGGGAAGAGTTTGTTAGTAACTGGATACGTAAGATTTATCCTACGATACATGAAGAGCCTTCTGGGCTCAGTCTCAGCACCCAACAGTTCCTTGTTCTCTATTGAGGCACAGTCCTCTCTGAAATAAAGACAAATTTTGGCTGACTAACTGGAGAGCTGTGCTCTTGGAATGGAGACATAACTTCTATGTTGGGGTTTTCAGCTTTAATTCACATTAGACTTTATATTTTAAATACTGCCTCTAGGAATAAGCATAATGTTTCTGAGCTAATGGCATCAAATTAGCTATGGTAATTGAGTTCCATGTTTTTAAAACTGTTGCACGCAAAGTTGGGAAGTTTGAAAACAGTAGAGCAATAACTCTATTGTTTCATGTGCTGCCAATACAATACAATTAAACACTTTTGGAAAAAACATGAAACAGATCTCTTCTAATGCTCAAATAAGGTAAAAAGGGCTATTTCTTTTCCTATTCTAAATTATACTGTGTGATTAAATCTTTTCTTGAGGAATTAGCTTGCTTGATTGCTAATCCCAGAGGAAATTTGGTTATCTTGCAAAAACCAGCAATAAACAATCCCAACCTTTAATACTGTGCCAATGTGAGTAGTTTAGTCTATCACTCTGGTACCAGAGGCATCAATTTTCATACTGTGTAGCGATTTGGAGTCCCTAAAGCCTTTACTGTATTGCTCTTTAAGCCATTACTAAGTCATACTATAACTATTCCAAATTCTCTGGCTGGCAACTAGCCAAGAGTCTTCACCACTTCAGTTTTTCAATCTTTTACTTCTCCTGTGCCTCTCTTACGCTTGTCAATGAAGTCAAATTTTTTTTAGTGCTGAAATCGCCCATTATGCTACTAATTGCTTGTGGCTTTTATGCAGTGGAGGGGTATAATATACATCAAGACCTTCCTACAATAAAATTAGATGTGAATCTCATTTCCCAAAGAGACTAGATGCAAAAAACATATTGTTTCCTCACAAACAATGAGCTTACTCTGCTCTTTACAGCTCATAAAATGCAGAAATCTGTGCATTTGTTTTACTGGAACATGAACTGGCCTCTTTCCAGTTTAAATTAGCCTTTCATTTTCAATAAGGTGAAGCTTTATACACATTTCTGCATGTGACTGTCCTGGATTCAGTATCACACACATATTCTTATCAACAGGAGAGTACACCCACATGGGTTTTGGTAAAGCAGACCTCAGAAAGGATCCAGATTAGGCAGGAAACAAATAAATACAGTAACACCTTTGCAACCGGGACCTTTCAGCAATCAGATGACTGACAAATCACCCAATTTTAGGCTGCAAATAACACCGCAGAACTCCAAGAAAAAAACATTTTTGCAATGGAAAATACATCCACGAGCCCTACTGAACGTCGCTTCAATCACACTGGTTCAGCAGTGCCCGCCACCCTGGCAGCAAAGGCAAACTTGGGGATGGTGTTGGGAAGCTGCCCCAGAGAAAAGAATTTCACTAAGACCAAAACCTTCCCCCTTTCTGCAGCTCCAGCACCAAGGACCAGCACCAAATGCACAAAACTCTGAGACCAAAATGCAACGGTGGGTCCAAAGCTAAGGAGGAAGGGCTGGAGATGGTCCATCAAGGATGCTGAATTCCCTGGCTTTATTCACAGAATCACAGAAAATGCCTGCATTGGAAGGGACCTCAAAGCTTGACCACAGCACAGACAGGGGTGAGAGGTGTGGTACCTATAGGGCTGCTCTCCAGTGTGCGTCCTCAGGTGACGGGTCAGGTTTGCAGACCTCGGGAAAATCTTGCCACAGTATCTGTGATAAAAAAACGTTTGATAAGAACACAACTTTCAGTGGCTTTGTCCCAGTCTGAGCTGCACTGGATGCACAGCCCAGTTGGAATCATCACTACATGGTCCTATTGGCATTGCTTTGGTGCAAATGCATCCCAACAGAAGCATTCAGCAAATGTAAGGGATCAACACATACGAGAGTGGGACTGGAACTGCTGGCACCAACCAGCTTTGCTTGTGCAGAAGCAAGGGATATATGAAAAACCAGTTTTAAAGATCGCCCCAAGGTTCTAAGCCCACTGGGTGATTATCAGCATCATTCAGACTTGGAATCAAGAGAATCTGTTATTAAAGCCTTGGATTTCTGCCTCTGTGTAAGCAAATTTCAAACCTTTCAACCAATTCTACGTGTCAGCAAACGTGACACCGTTCTGTGCATTGAATAGGATCAGAACAGACAAGACTCAAAGACCTAATCCATCAAAGTATGTTTCTATAACAACATGTCTTGAAAGAAGGTGACATGTTTTCAAAAAGATCAGATAAACCGATATGCCAGTGTCAAACGCCTGCACGTTCTGGAGATGATGTAGAGACCTAAACAGTGCAATTTAAAAACCATTCTCCAAACTCAATAATATGTCATGGGAAAAATAATGGCAAAAAAAAAAAAATTATCCCCCTTCGTTCAAGCAACATATTAATGTTTTCAGTTTATAATTGGCCCATTCTGTTAAGGACATTGAGCCCATTTTTGCATGGGGGCAGAGCACACACAGTGCTCTCTTAAGCGAATGAGGGTGGTGGCTGCTCCACATGATGACTTTGAAGATTGCATCCCTTCACTTTTAACATCCCATTTATTTTTTCACAACGTGATGTATAAGCCTTCAAAATACCCACACAGCTAATTCCACTCTCCTTGACAAAGCTCTCATTCATTTTGGGTGCATATTCAATGACTATCTTCATTGTGGGGTTTTTTTTTAAGTCTGTACACACAAGTCCTAATAAGTCATGTATTTTATCACTGATCCCTTTGGATATTAAAACCAGAAGCCTGAGAGAAAACACTCCTGTAGTTTACGATCAAAAAAAATCAATAATGAAAGCACACTTTTATACATGAAAGTGATGAGAGAATTTGGGAAAAAAAAGGAATTGTTTATATAACAGTTTCCACCTCATTTATCAAACTGCTATGATACAGGGAGAGCTCTTTGATTCGTAACACCCATAATTTAATAAATAGGAACCCCAAAGGGAAACGCTTTCCACGTTGGGCACGGAGAGGCCTGAAAGGCTCGCTGTGGTCCCTGTGGGATGTCTGAGCAGGGGGGGCTCGGGGAGGGCAGCGTGGGGTGGCCCCGGGGCTACCTGCAGGTGTAGCGCTCCTTGCCCTTGCGCAGCAGGGTCTCGGGGAGGGCGCTGGGAGGTGCACGGAAGTTGAACATGGATGGCACCGACTGGATCAGCTCGCTGGCCTCCGGCTTCAGGGCGCTGAAGCTCTCCAGCTTCTCGGCCATGTTCTCTATAGCTGACACCTGCAGCAGGAGAGAGCACAGAGCCCACCAAGGTGAATATCCCCTCGGATTTCCGCCCCCACCGGGAACCCAAAATACAAGAACATCTACTGATAAGTGAAAGGAAAAAAGCAAAAAAAGCCAATGTGGAGGTGCAGTCTCGAAAATTATGGGGCATGAGGGTAATAATCAGCCAGTGTTCATTTCTTCTTATTTTTAAGCCCCAGCTTCTACAGAATTCCAGGTTTTGCAGTCATGCTCTGTGGTTGTGTGCCTACAAGTCTATGCACCCCATCTACAGAAATCATTGAATATTTTTTACCAAATGAACAGAAATAATGACTGAATGCCTACTTTGTTTTGGTTTTTTTTTTAAGGACTTGCAGAGGACACATATCACATTGGAAACCTTATGAACACTCTAGCTCAACCAAGGGCTGCAACAATCCAGTTCCAAAGAGGCTCCATCAATGTCCCAGCCACATCCAACCATCAAGTCCAGTGTTCTAGCCCATCATAGCCAAAGACCATTAGATAAACACAGAAGAAATGAAGCTTTGGTGCTCTGTATTCACATTGCCTGTTAGACGTCTATCCTATTTTTCCACCTCTTAATATTCTTGCTCTACCTTTAGTTGCTTGTAAATCCTTTGTGCTCTGGGATGTTTCCACTCTTGATTAGCTGTCTGTAATTTGCACGGAGTGGGGATTAAATAATTTCTGGGGAACAGTTTCCTCTAAGGTGTCTGGAACAGACCAAGAAAAGCTCCTCCAAAACCTCAAACATTGCCACTTGAAGAGTTCAAGAATGCTGCTGAGCCTACTGACAGGTGAGAATAACCATCCACCTCTCCATAACACCACAAATAAATGAAAGAAAATAAAGCCAAGCTCTCACCTACAGAGCACAAAACCCACAGCATGAGCCCTGTGCAAGATCTTGCTTTTGATGAGGAAGGAAATTATATGAAAGACAAGATGCTGAACCCTTCTCAGCTGGAACACCTCCACAAACTTCTTCAAAATCCATAAAAGGTTGCTCTGATTGTTGGAAAACTGAAATCTTAATTGGAAGAACTGGGCATTTTTGCAGGTTTATTTATTTTCACTGGCAGAATGACACGGTTGTCTCCTGGAATGACTATTTCCATGCTGGTTAGCTCTGCCTTTGGGCTGGCTTGGTTTTTTTCCCTTTAGCCTGTAGTCTGCCCTCTCATTTCATGCTCAGATTCCTAATGCTGAGTACAAATTGCAACGTACAGGGTACCACTGCCAATTTGCCAAATGTCTTTCATCAAACACGGTGGAAAAAAATAAAAAATCTCAGAGGGGAGTCAAGATACATTTACTTGTCAGGCAACAAATGTGAAAGCATTGCGAGGCAGTAAGGGCTGTAAGCTCTGGGGTTTGATTCATAATCACTCAGCTGCTAAAACATTCTCCACAGATGCAACTGGACAGCACATTTGTCAATATGAAGGATTTTGACATGTACTGATCACAGGCATGAGATATGTAATGATGATGCTGCTGGGAGAGGAGGTAATTCTATCTCGGCACCAAGATGTCATTATCAGCCCATACACCTCAACATTACCATATATTTCCTTTTATACGACTTCATCTTCTCCTTCAGTCAGAATTGATTCTTAAAGCTTTTAAAATAGTCATCCCACTGCCTTTAATTCCTTCTAATTGTTCCCCACAAAAATTCACTCATCTATTTTACAACTGCTGAAAATAAATGGTTTGAATGAAAAATGCCCTTTGGCCTTCGGGCTGATTAGCAATGACAGGACAGTGCATGGGTTATGATATCACATATTTATGGTGAAGAATAATAAGGGTACTGAGAAGTATAATAAATGTTTTATTTATGTATATTTAATATTCAAGTCCATTTCATTATCTAGTGGGTTTAAATCATTTTTGGATCACAATTTCTCATGCACATGGTCCCCTCCAGTAATATATTAAAGCAACTATTTTCCCCTTTACATTCAAAATGGCTTAGTCATGCTGATTTTTTTTTTTTTTAGTTCTTATTTCCAGGATTTTGCAGAGTAGAAACTGAGACAGACTCTTGTTTAATGCACAGCGAAGCAGATCAGCCCTACCTCCAACACTGCCTCCAGGATTACATCAGTCCCAAAATAGGTATGAAATCAGCACCTAATCTTAAATCCCTCATCCAGAGGAAACACGAGCACTTCCAATTATTTTAAAGTATTACTCGCTTTCTAAAAATATGTTTCTCACCATAGGAATGACTATTGTGCTTGCTGTTTTGCTGGTTTTGCTTTTTTTTTTAAAGCCTGACTTATGTGGTGACCTGGTATGATTTATGTTTTTCAAGAACTGCACCAGCGCCACTGGGAAGTGTTTGACCTCACAGCTTTGCTGATCCAAGGCACTGTCACTCCACCACTATCAGGATAATTATAGCTGGCACTATCTGCTGGAGGTAAGGCTCCCAAGAACCAAAAATGGGGCATTTTCTTAAGAAGTCCTGGAGCATGTCGGTGCTCAGAGCCTTCAGGATGCAAATTCCTATAGTGAGATGGGTTCCTAGGCTGTGGGGGCATTTTACAGCCCATGAAATCCTGCAGCCCTGATCCACAGCATGCTGTCCATCACCTCCAGTGCAGGCAGACAGCCCCTGCTCACCAGCCTGCTTGGAAAATACCAGCTGAGCAGTCATAAATCTGGGGGGTTTGCATTGAGGACTAACTCAGACACCAAAATCAAGCAGGAATTCTAAACTGGCAAGTTGTGCTTTTGGAAGCTGGTACCCAGAGCCAAGCAGTGGCTCCGGGGGACACTCAGGAGGGTGGGCAAGGGGCAGAGGTCCCCACTATCACACACCAGCCCAGAGAGGTGGAAGAGCATCAACTGGAGGCTGCATCTCAGTTACGACATTGAACATCCATTGGCTGCTGCTCCCATTCGCTTGGCTAAACCTTTTCAGACTCATTTATATTTTTGTCAAGGAGAGTTCACCAATTTAATTAGGTACCTATGAAAAGATACTGGCTTTTGTTCCTCTTAAGCCTTTTGCCTGATATTTTATGTGGGGTTTTTTTTTTGTATTGTTATCACTAATGAATAACCATTCCTCATTCAGGTTCTGCTCGCCATTCATGGGCTCACGGAGCTGGGGCACAGCTCCCTCAGGCATTTTTTTCCCAGCTGAAAAAATCAAAATCTACTTAGCCTCTTTTTGAATGGAAGCTGTTCCCTACCTCTGATCATCATTGTTGCACTTTTCTGTGTCTTTTCTAATTCTACTATGGCCTTTTCGAGAGCAACTTCAGCTGTATTCAAAACCTGAAGGCAGTATAACATAATGATGTTTTCAATTCCTTTCTGCTAAGCACTCAGGTGATATTTTCATAAGACTGCCAACTTCAAGATCTTTTTCCTGAATGACAGGAGGTAAAAGTCACACTTTCCCCTTGCTATTATTGGGTATTTACTGACATTGACTTTTATTGCTGCTTTAATCCTGGTGACTCAGCTTTCTCTGAATCTTCTGCAAAATCTTCATCGTCAGCTCTGGATTTGGCTACTCACAGTAAACAGTCACAAACTCCACTCTCTGCCTGATCCCCCTCCTTCCTATGGCATTTACAGACACATGCCACAGTTCAGAGCCCAGTGACACCCCAAGGAGGACCCACTGGTAATCTTCAATGATTGTAAAAATCACTACTCTGTACTTACCCTTTCCCCCCTTCTTTTTTTTATGACTAAATATTAACCCAGGAGATGACTTTCCTTCTGATGAAAATCTGTCTTCCAGCTGAAACGCAACTGGAGTAGCTCTTCTTCCTTCCAAACACTGTTGCTGCTGATGGCAAGGCCAGACCTGCCTCCACAGGAGCTCTGTTGGCCATGGAGATGCTACTGGTCCTCAATCCACCAAACTCCTGGAGAGAGGTGTTAGTGACTGTGTCTGTCCTGGGGGTTGGGTAGGTGCTCATGGTCACCTCATCCCTCCAGGGATGGTCCCTGGGACCACCAGGGAGGCAGGTGTGTAGCCAAAGCCACCAGCTGTGCTTTCAGGGGGTTCTGCACTCCAACCCAACACCCAAAGGCTGTGGTGATCCCTGAATGGGGCACGGAGGAAAAAGCACTGCTTGACCCTGAGGATGGGATTAATCTAATTGCCATGCCCATGGAGAAAGCTCTCTGAGGAGGCAGGAGAGGGAGAAGATCCTATTACATATTTTACATACAGCTATTGCCTTTTGGATGAGTCACGTGCGCTCCTAATCTGCGATCAGTGAATGACAGTGTTTTATATAGAACAGTAACTTTTAATTTACATATATAAGAGTTGTTGATTCTATCTGTGTCCAGATGTCTGGAAAAGGAAGCAGCTTTCCCCCACCTCCCTGAGAGGCTATTAACCTCCGACTGACGCAAACTAATGTGCAGTCACAATTCCCCAGCTCCGACTCAAAAATGCAGACATTACCATAATCGGCTAAAACAAGTATTTATAAACATTTCAGTGGGCAAGATATCATCAGCAGGGGCCCTGAACATTTGTCTTAAAATTTATTAACCAACCCAAGAAAAAGTGGCATAAATAAAGCAACGGTTTGCCGTTGCTGCTTTTTAAGAATAACCTGATGATATGAAATAATCTCTCAGACAATGTCATGAATTACATGACCTCATGTTTTACAAACATGACTCCTTCATTGCTGCTATCACAAAAACAACTGACTTTATGGCCAGACCTCATGGGAAAAAAAAATGTTCAAGTGTTTGCTTTCTATTTTTACTACTGTTATTTGGGGAACTCTTCAAAATCCTACCGCTAAAGCTCAGGATTTCTCCCTCCCCCAGCTGAAGTTATAATGTTGCCTCTAAAAACTGCAATTTGTGAATCATGTTGTCTTGAAACTGTGTGTATTTGGACATCCAGCCCTGGAACTTGGCTGAGTTATATTCACGTTCAAGAGACCCATCACACGTGGCTGAACTTTATGAAGCAGTAGCGAGAAACTCCTGCTGATCTGCAGTTTGGTTCCAGAATAACTTGACTTGTATGAATGCAGTTGGTGGGGATTAAGCTCAGTTAACAGAATGGATCATGTCCTAAAAATAAGCCCAGTAAAATAAAAGCTTTTTTAATGCATTCACCAAATTCCTTTTCATTCATCTGTAAAATTGTTTTAATTATTTACAGTGGTTCTTCATAAAGCAAATTATGTCTGCCTATAATTACACAACCTCTTTATAGCAACCTTCTCCTGATGGGACCAAAATGGGATAAATAGATCAAATTAATCCTGATCCATTCAAGAGAAGGTGCTGCCCATTGATTTGCACCACAAGGCACCTGCCAAACAACGAAAAGCAATCTCAAATAATCTTGAAATATATGGCACATGCAACTGGGAATTGAGATGGAAAGGTTTGTGTGACATAACCAAATCTCTCAAGATGGAGATTCATCCATGAATCAGCATCCTGCTCAGTCCCTTCATGTTTTAAACATCTATTTATGCTGGAGCTACACAAAGCATGAGCACGGCCAGGAGGCGTACACTCACAAAGGAGCAGGATGATGGAAATTTGAGGACCAAGCCAAAGTCAAGGAAATCAGAAGAAACAGACTGCACTGAGTTTTTCAACTTCCCAAACTTGCTGAAGCAAAGCCATTTTTCTGAGAGCAGAGGATTAAGGGTGCCTGCGCCAAATCACAAATCCTACTACGGCCCCCTCATGTCCTACACAGAATTTCCCACAGAAAATATTTGGGAATTACGTCCTGTACTCTCCAAGTCTTGCATGCAACCCCACCTCCTGCTTGCTGAGCTCCTGCAGCACCCCTGGGTGCTCACAGCAGTCCTTCAGTGCCTGCTCAGCTCCTTCCAGCTCAGGCTCCCAGAGCATCTTTGCAGCTGCATGAGCCAGCGCTTCCCAGGAAGAAAGTGAGATTAAAATCTACGTGTGTACACAGAGCAAAGGTCCATCACTGCCCTAGAAGTGTGCCATGGAGCAGAGGGCAGGGCTCAGAGCCCATCTGCAGGGGCAGCAGCTCCGGGGGCTCTGGCAGCAGCCCCGGGCAGGGACGCACGTGTGGAGGAGCACGAGGAGATCTCAGAGCTCAGCTTGCAGAATTCTGGCTCTGCCTGGTGAAATGAGTCCAGGTCGCAGTGAGAGAGATGAGCAGGAGTGAGTCAGGACCCCAGCCACTGCCTCCTGGCTCCAGCTCTCCCCTCCAAAGCCCAAAGGTTGGGGAAATCTGGGGCAAGTATTTATGGGTTCGGCGCTGCAGCTGAGGAGCCGGCAGTGCGAGAGCAGAACACGGCGTTACTGGAGTTGCATCTGCAAAAGCAGTTGCTGTGGTTCTTTTTTTTTTTTCTTCTCATGAACAATTTAGATGTATTAAAAACAAGGTTTTATAAAAATAGAAGAGAAAGCCCAAATTTATCCCATAGTACACTAAAAGCACAATTCCTGTTCATGTAAGAAGGATGATGTAAGTATACACAGAGGACAAATTTGACCTAAACACAGCAAATAAATGGGTGTTTTATTTCTGCTTTAAGCACTGCAATGAGCAATTAGGCTCAAAATTTCAAAGCTATTAAAGTGACTATTAAAGTGACTAACTCCCACCGAAGTCAAGGGAGAGAGAAACATTAAATCCTCTCAGGCTCTGTATTTTAATGCAGATTAAATATTTATTAACTATTGCAATCTAACAAGATTTCAGCCTGAAAATTTCACTGCAATCTCTGAAGAAAACAGCTTGGAACAATCTCAGTCACATATAAACAAAGACTGCATTCTACAGCCCTCACTCAGGTAAAGCTCCCATTGCCTTCACCAAACAAAACCACCAGGATCAGGTATGTAAAAATAAAGCCAATTTGACATAAGAGCATATTTATCTGCTACAGCTACAAGACCCTGTAGGAAAGAGTGGCATGCTCCATAATTGAGTGGTAAGTTATCTTTCATATTATATTTTTCTTATGCAATTTATTTCACAGTGATTAAATCAAAAATATAAGCAATGAACTTACCCAAATTCTTTGATCAGGCAATTGGAACTGGGAGCAAAATTGAAACAAAAACAACACATTATTCCTGCATTGGAATCCTTATTGCAATCAATCTACTTAATAAGATTTTATTTAAAGATACTAATTAAAATGTTATTCTGAATGATTTGTTGGAGAGGGGTGTTCTCTTCCTAAAAAATACAGTCCTTGTAATGGCAAATTATTGTGAAATGTCATTAAATTATCTAACTTTCATAGCTTTTGGGCCACTGGCACTGGGAGGAATTTTCCCAGCCAGGTATAGGATAAGGACTTCGAGGTTTATGTCTTTAAGATCTATTTCAGAAGCCTATTTGAAAGATCCATCTGCTTGCTGTCGTATTATCCAGTTAAAAAATAATAAATCCTTGCTCCATGAGACAGCAATTTTCAGGAATAAATTTAACAACAGAAACACAGGCTTTTAGGACATGAACAATAATTTTGTAGATATTTTAAATCCTGCCAGTGGAAAATGAAAACTTGTGGAGCACTCCCCACCTGTACTTTTACAGGGGTGAACAGGACTATAAAGGAAAAACAGCTTTTCTGGAAGCTGTTCCCCAGTCCTCTATAAATACCCAGCCAGACTCTGCCTTTGCAAACAGGAGGCTCCTTTCTGTTCTATTAAAGCTTGCAAGAAAGCCTTTTGACATTTACTTTTTTGACAGGACATGTGCTGGTGGTTTGGTTTTCTTTTACAATGTTCCTTAGTGCCTGTTACACTCCTGACCTCTGCATCGATCCAGCTCACACCAAGTTAAAGACCTTATCCCTCTCACTCAGGTAAGTGGTAAAACCAAAGCCAGGCTTTGCCGTGGATTTTTTATCCTGTTGCACAGTGAGAAATGTGGAGGAGGGGGTTCTGCAGAGCCAACCTTCCCTCCTTCCCCCGGGGGCTTCTCTGCCCCTCCTGGGCTGGCCCTGCCGTGGGGAGGTGGCATCCAACACCTCCTCCTCACACTGATGGATTGGTGACAGCACTGGGACCTTCCTCGGGCACCAACAAGAGACCAAACCAACTCTCTGGGACAAAGCACCAAGGGTGGGATCCTGACATCATTTCCATTAACAGGGAAATGCCTGGTGTCTGCATTTCACCCACATATCCTTGCCTGATTCCCAGTTCCCCAGCTAACTCAGCTGCACGATGCTACATAGAAAATTATCCAACTCCTTTCCTGCCCACCACAGCCAAGCTCCAAACATCGAATTTTACCCCAGCAGCCCCTTTCCTACCCACTGACCACCCTACCTACCACTGGCAAGAGTCCAACCTGCAGCAACACCTTCAGAACCCCCAAATCCAACTGCACTAATGAGTTACAGCTTCTGAACATCTAGAGAGCACTAAGCAAAACAATACTGCTTTTCCATCAATGCACTATCCAAAATGCCCTCATTTAAATAATTTACTGAAAATTTACAGCTTCTTAGCTGCTCTAACAGAATCACTAACGAGATGGAGAGGAACCAGCCTGTTTTACAGTGGGGACAAAAAGCACATTGAGCTCATCTTTGGGGAGTTTCCACTTGTTTTGCCACTTGAGCAAATTTACCTTATTTACCTTATTTAAGGTAACTTAGCAGAAGGTGTTAAGATGCAATTAAATCTTGCACATAAATTCTCAGTGATTTTAATACATCTTAAATTCTTATTTAATGTTTATAAATAGTTACAGAATGCCATAAATATTTACAGTATGTAAATACTACTAAATACTTTAATACTTAGATCCAACACTTTGTTCAGACATTGAAATTGGAATGGGGTGTTTTTGTGCATCTGCAATCATATATGCCACCAGCTTCTCTTCCCAGTTCTCCAGAAGTCCCATTTTTCAGAATATATTCCATGCAAGTTAGGACATAACAACTTAGAACTCCATTGGGAGAAAAAAAAAAAAAAGCAAGTGGGGGCAGATTATCGGGGTGTTTTGCCCAGGAATTCAGAGGAACCTGAACCAGAGACAGCAGCTCATGGTTGAGTGCTTAAAACACAGGAGGTGTAAAGGGTGTCATTACTAAGATCAAAAACAGCCCACCATCAGCAAGGGGTTCAAATCTGTAAATACCACAGAGCATTTTACTTCAGATGTAAGATTTAACCAGAATTTTTTTCAGAATCTCCTTGAGCAAGGAGGAGAAAGACAAAATGAGGGTGTGGTGCTGGTGGAGAAAAGCAACGCAGAGCTTGCACACAGATCCTCTTCCTATACTACATACATGTCACAGTTATTACACTGTTCTAGGGACACCCTTCTAAATGTTTTTCATCCAGGATTGTGACCTATGAACAAGCGAGCAGCCCAGAGTTTATAAACGCTGTCTTCAGGAATGGAGGAGTAGGGATCCTACACACACTGCAGCCCACGGCAGCTACCAAAAACCACAGAGCATTTGCACTATGAGGCTTGGAAACATCAGGTGGACACTTTTATCTCTTTTATGGGAGTCCTTAAACAAAATAAAATCCCTTTTAAACTGGGATTTTGCTGGCCTTGCTTTGAATCTGCATCGACTCCTCACAGTCAATACTGACTCTACACACTCAGAGCACAGGAGAGTGCTGAAGACACGAATGGCTGCAAATGTTGGTAGCTACGTTATAGTTTTGGAGGAAAATGGTTCTAAAAGACACATTCAGTTTGAATCTGGCTTCCTCTATAATCAAAACATGTTGTTTCATCTGCAAAACATCAAGAAGCTCAGAACAATGCTTACGCTTTTCCACCACAATGGTCCAGCAATAACTGTGTGTTTTAGGAAATCCAAAAATGACTAAGACTGCATTCATTTCTCTGCACCTGCTTTGAAGCATCAACAGGCTTGTTTACAACATCAAAATTCCCCAAATACTTACTTGTGGATGAAACAAGAATCCCGGGGAAGGTCTCAAGTATTTCTCTTTTAAAGCTTCCAGTGGGTCAGTTAGCTTTCTTTTTTCTACTCTGTAAATGTTAAAATTAGATTTGCTTGTGATGAATCAGTCTCAGATATTAATAATTATACAGCTACTCAGGTTTAAAAGAGGCAATTACATATTAAGCAATTTGTTTCCAGAAGATAACAGTAAAAGATAAGGGAGGACACTCAAGTCTTGATTCCTACACACAGCTCATTACGGCCAGGGTGGGGCTGGGCATCACCATTAAAGTAATTATACCATTTATATATATAGGGAATAATCCCATTTCAAAAGATTGATAACAATTGTAACAGGAACCAAAGACTAACTGCCAAGCACTTTCATAAAGAAATAAGGCAACTGAGCGTGCTCTTCACTAAGAGAAGAGGAATTCAAGGCAGCAGAGCCTTCAGCAGCAGGTCCCTTGCCATCTGTCCATACATGACATCACAGCCTCCACCCTGGAAACCTCCCCCTGTGCACAGCCAAGGACAAGCAGGGCAAGAAAGATGGGCCATTAGGAAAACACTGAATCTTGAGGTGACAGCAACAAAAATTGCAATTCACTTGTGGCAGCAAAACCCAGCGTGGGGAACTCTGAAACAGCGTGGAAATCTGAGGTTTTTGCTTTTTCTGTTACTGCTGTGCATGGTTTCATGGATGGATCGTGTTGTCTGTGTGCAGATGTAACTCATGGCAAAGGGAGGCTCAGTAATAACTGGCCTTGTGCTGTGCTGCCAGAATTTGTACAGATTTCACTAAAATCACAGAAACGTAGGCTCACAGAATGGTTTGGGTTGAAAGGGACCCTAAAGATCATCTAGTTCCAACCCCTCTGCCCTGGGCAGGGGAGTTTGCAACGCAATTTAATTAGTTGGTAATGCAGGGCCATAAAACATGGATCATTATTTCAGCTGCTTCAGGCATTTTAAGCGAATATTATACAAAGAAAACTTATGGTCTAACACAGATATCAATCTGGCATGAATAAAACCATCTCACTAAACAGCATCATATCCTGTTTCTTCATAATGCAGACTTGTTGTCTTATGCACCAGCATTCTCCAAAAACTTTGCCCACAGCATTTCTTTTTCAGATAAAGTAATAAATTAACATAATTTACTTGGCCATAATCTTTTTTTGTTTTAACAAGAGGCTGTAAAGTCAGTCATTTATATTACAGACAAATATTTCTATGGCTAATATTTCTCTAAACTAATTTAGATACGTGACTTTGACTGGTTACAGATATAAGAGCAGGAAGGGCAAATGGATGCAGGTGAAATTCAGATCCCAGTGAGATCCATCTCAGCTCTGCTGGGAAACACCAGGAGGTCTGGATTTTACCACTGTTTTTTAAAACCTCAGCTCACTGACCATGAGCACCTGTCAAAGCCAACAATGAGGCTCCCACTGGTTTTACAAGGTAGATCATGGATGGGGATCTGCACAGCCTGGGGTAGTGGAAGGTGTCCCTGCCCATGGCAGGAGGGTGGAATGAGATGAGCTTTAAGCTCCCTTCCAACCCAAGCCTTTCTGGGAAGATTCTATGACTAAGGAGCCCACTGGGGAGGCTTTGTACAGACAAGGATGCCGTGCCTTCAATTCTATGCATGAAATGCCTGAAAAAATCAACCCAGTACTCAAATAATGGTAAAAAAGGGCAGAAATCATTCTCAATTTCCGTATCTTTAATACACTTCAGGGCCAATGTGCTTCTTTGTTGCACTTATGAGACACTCCTCTTGAATTCAAGAGGAACTGGCAAGGTGGAGTACAAGGGGTACCCTGGGAGAGGCACTGTTATCTCCAGGGGAAGTCAGAGTGGGCAGAGTTTCGGAAGAAAATGAATTTCCGGCAAACAAGTGACATCAAATACACATCAAAAAAACAAACTCAATTCAATACTGCAGCCAACTCATTTATGGGTAAGAGAATATACTCAACCTCTGCATGTCAAGCTATGCAGGTTAAACTAATGACTCATGGCAACGAGGGCTTGCTAATTGCAGCATTACCGGCCCCATGGCTCACTTGGAGCAGCTGGGATGTGAGGAGGGATGTGCAGGTCAACGTGTGGCCTGGGCCCCCCCATGCCTTGGCAGTGGGATGGCACCTGCAGGGACACCAGGAGAGGGACAGGGTGGCAGCCCTGGCAGACCTGGCTGCCTGTACCAAAGGATGCTGGAAGGCAGCAGAGTCTGTTACCTGTAAATGGGATCCATAAAGAACGGGGTGGGCCTGGCGTGCTGCAAAGAGGACTCCGAAGCTTTCCTTTGCTCGAGGTCTCCTCCTTTCTTCTCTCCAAAGACGTGGTTTTTCCGAGGCTCGGCTTGTTTTGTGCTGCTGGCTCGGCTTCGGCTGCCCATGCTGAGATCCAGGGGCTGGTCCTGGCTGGATGCAGAGGGGGCTGCTGGCTTTGAGGGGATGGGAGTAAGTGGCTTCTCCTCCTTACGTTTTATGGTGAGGTCAAAGGGAGACTCAGAGCTTCCCTTTGGGATCTTCTTTATTTCACTGGGTGATTGGGGCTCCACTTTCAAGGGTAACGGTCTCAAGTCTCTATCAGGAAATGGATACATTGATTGAGAGAATGCTGGAAAAAACGGGAGGGGAAACATGGAAGGGTAAGGTAAGGCTCCGACTTTTTTGTCTTGCAGCCCCACAAGTCCTGTTGAACCAAAGTACTTTTCAGCAATAGAAGCAATAGCCTTTATAGAATCATTCACCGCTCCTGACACCGCAGTCTGCTCCTCTAAGGATGGTGAGAAAATGGAATGATTGCTGTGGTCTTTCTTATTATTTATTGACGCCAGGCTCTGCAGAGAGCTTACTTTGTCTTTGAACATTTTACCATTTTCTTTAAATTTCTCTTTCTCACTTTCAATGTCACTTTCCAGATCAGAGCCCGAGGTGGTTTCCAGGTCACTGCCACTGGGGGTACTGACATCGTCAAGGTCAAGGTCACTACTCTCTGACTGGTCACTGAGTTTCTCATGCGGCCTCTCTTCAGAGGACCCTTCTGGTTGAAGCTCCACTGGCTTATTCTCCCCTACTGATGGTTGTTTATTTAGTGCCTTCAAAATATCCTGGGTGGCTGGCAGTATCTGAGGATTTTTCATGAGGGGACTTTGGCTTTTGTTTGTCTGATCTGTGCTCGGAAGTCCTTTAACAGGAGAACTAGTAGGTAGCAAAGGTGGCCTGTGGTACAAGCCTGAAGGAAACAGACCGGGGAAGCTAAAAGAAAATCCAGGAGCTGTTGGAAAGGTAAGACCAGCAGGATGCCTATTGGCTCCAAAATAGTCAGCAAGGCCCGGATTTGCATGATTCATATTAACCATGGACGTTTTATCCATAGCTGGGGTTCCAGGAAGAGAAATGCCTTGGCCAAAAAATCCTCCTGCTGCAAAATGGTTCTTGCCCTCACAAAATCTCCTGTGTTTATTTAAGGAAGACGTAGTGCTGAACATTTGTCCACAGTCTTTGCACTTGATTTGGGTTCTGCAATCAGCATGCATGCGCTTATGACGACAAAGGTTTGAAAACTGAGTATAGGATTTATGGCAGACCTCACCTGTATGTAAACAACAACAACAACACATCTCAGGCTTTGTGGTAATTGCCCCCACCCTCAAAGCTGTGCAAACAACACCATTTTTTACCCGCCAAATGTCCATGAGGAAGCCATAGGGAGAGGTCTGGGTGCACAAATGTACAAAAGCAACTGTACTCTCCAAAGCAAGACATCCGAGCAGACAAATGTCGGAAGACAGCACCAAAACCCATTCCAACCAAGCAGAAAAGGTGTGGAATCACTAAAAGACACACTCTCCTCGTTTGCTCTTTGCCTTGCAGTGTTGCACATTCAGTACCATTACTCTGTGTTGTGTTAGCCCCCAGAACCCCCCACGAGCCCCCACCCGGTGCTGTGACCCCACATGAACCCACAGTGCTCCTGTGTGAGAGCACAGGTGTCTTCAAATGGCATCCATTTATGTCACTATTCCCATGTGGAAATGAATCATTAAAATAAATATTTGCAGGACCAGACAGAGATGGAGCTGCCTCACAGAGCTTTCACTCTGCAAGAATAGGAAAGAGGTGAAGGAGGAGACAACCAGGTATTTCCTATTTCCAAGTATAAATGTAACAAACATTTTTTTTTTTTTCACTTGCAATGAAAAATTTAATCTCATGGAAGTCCAGGCTAGAACCTGGAAAACCTCAGTACTCTCATACGTCCAATGCATTTCCATTTATGCAATGCATACAGTCCTTGAAAGTGCCCGGGATGCTGTAACTCTAAATTCCACATCTTAATAACTTTCCTAGCCTTAATATTGCTTATTTGCCTCTTGCACATGACAAGATAGAACATATTTCAACAACAATTTCCTCTAGGAATGAAGTTGTCTTTATTTTCACATCTGATGCTCAGTAAGAGCCTGATGAATTTCCTTTCAAACACCTCTGGGAGGAGAATCATTTCAGCCTCACAAATGCAGCATTTGGAGAAAGCCTGGGGACACACAGGGGAGATCTACCTTGAGGTCAGGGCCTGATCTGGCCTGTGACTCTCTGCACGTCGGAGCTCAGCTTCCAGCAGAAGCAGGAGGCTGGAAGTGGTCCCAGTGGTGCAGAGCGAGACACCACAGAGGCAATCACGTCACTGAAGCAAACAGGATTTTGCAGGCTCCTGATTTTCTGGCTGCTACAAACCTTAGGGAGCAAACTGGGGCAACAACCAAGTTATGAGTATCTAAGTTGAAGTGGGGTTTGGAAGAGGGCAATGCTTAGTTCCCCAGAGCCTTTTTATGTCCCTTCTCGACGTCCTTTGGATGAGCAGGAGCATCAGGCAAGTCCCAAGGCTGTGCTGTGTCTTGTGCTCTTCATTATGCCAAAATTTTTCTGTACCTCTGCACTACCTTGCTTCTAACAGTATCAGCTCCAGACTTGTTTAAAAACAAGGCAGCAGCATTACCAGCAGGCACTGTTATCCCTCTGCAATAAATCCTTTTTTTCCTTTTTTTTTATTCTTCCCAGCCAGGAAAAAGCATGTGGCCACTTTATTTTTATTTAATTTGTGTTATATCATAAACTCTCATCTTTCACACATCAAAGCCGCACAACAATACACATTGTGTATTCTGAGGCCTTTTTAACAATCATTTTCATGATTTGAGACAGTCTGACATAATTTACAATGGCTCTATTTTAAGCCTGCAGAGGAAACTGAATTGAATGTATCCCATCCTGCACTCTTGGTTCCCATGAACTGCAATCACGTCCTCTAACTTCCACTCGCACCGGGGCCCGCGCTAACCTTCCTGCTCCTCCAAATCCCTGCCCTTGAGAAACTCCACCACTTGTTGTCATCTCTTAACTGTTTACCTCTCCAGCAGCCTGCTCCGTGTCTCACCAACAATGCTCCTATTGTTCCCGGGCCTGATCCTGCCCCATCCACCCGTTTTTTCCCCGTTCACATCCCACACTGACATCCCCGGGACAATCTGTGGGGTAAAGGGTGCAGGATCGGGCCCAAACACAGGAAATTTGCAATGTGGTAATTCAGGAAGAAGGTTTGTTTCTGTGTATCAGTTACTGTTCCTGCTGGAAATCTTCATTCACGAGGAGAGGCAAGAAAGAAGAGAGAGAAAATCAAAAATAAAGCAAAAAATAAAGAGGAAAAAATATAGAAGAGAAAGAAACTAGAGAGACAAGAAGGATGAGGAGACATTATTCTAGTTCCTTGAAAATGCTCAGTTTTCTCTTGTTAAGTAATTTTTGTCCTTTTAAAAAATATTTTATTTGCCTATTTAACATAGATATATATTTTTTAAATATAGAATTATTTATCATTCATTTTTGCAGTTATGAAACTCTGATTTTTCTGCTATGTTCTCCTATTTTTAGCCTAATTGCAGGCGTAAGATTTCTGTTCCCACCTCCACACTCCAGGGTACAGAATCAGGCCCCCTTACCTTCACTGCTGAGGCTTTACACAGTAAATTCCCCCTGCTCCCACCACGTTGATCACAGAAACCAAAATTAAAGTGACCCAAATGGTGACTCGAGTGTCAGACCCATAGGTTCACACAAGCTCCATCTCGGATATTATGGATCAGCTCCTCTCCATGTGTAAAGCAGGATAGACCACAAGTATTTTTCCAGGAAAAGAAATATCTCAAATGCATGCATTTCCAAGGATAGGCTAATGCAGAATTAAAAAGAAACCATGTTTTTATGAACTTTTGATCTTCTACCAGGTTGTGTTGAGGACCAGCTTCTTATTCACTTGGCTTTATTAAAGATAAGGCTTTGCTCAGGTAGGCTGGAGTGGCAAAGGGCTGAAAAAGGGGTATTGGCACAGATTAGGTCTTCCTAAAGTCTGGGAAGTCCTCCCTTAAAGAACAGTGGTACATTATTAAACTATTATTCTCCATTAATATATTCCAATGTCAACAGAATCAAGAAATATTCTACTCTGGAGGAAAGCAAAAATATGCACTTAAAATTTTAAGATACCCTTACAGGCTATTAAGGGAGATGCAAATTAATAATTTGACTAAATGTATTTTATCTCAGTTTTTAAATTGAATTCAACCAATAATGGCAATACCATTAAAATATGTAAATATTTATTATTATAATCTCAGCAAACAATTAACAGCTGTACCAACAATTTACCTTTTCGAGCACTGAAATGATTTAAAACTATTTAATGAGGTGCTGCTTGCTCAAGGTGCCTCTTGCATTCAACAGGATTCTACTTAATCCACGGGCTCTAAGGGCTGGCAAAGAAATGTTGTGCCCAGGTGGAAGCCCTTGCTCCCTGGATTAGTCTTCCTCTTGGGGACTGTCACCTGAAGCCTGGGTGTATCACGGCATCAGTGATGGGCACACCCAATGCCACAAGGATTCTGGAGGGGACTCAGTGTCTAAACTGACTGTGACACCTCCATGGATATTCCCAAGAGCCAGGACTCCTCAGATAAATTTGTGTTGTAAGATCTACCTCCTTTTCATCTCATGGTTTAAACTTTAGTAGAGGGGGGATGGTTATCAACTTTAATTGTTTCCATGTATGAAAGCAACAGAAGCTGGGTTTGATTTCTCCTGTTACACCTTATTACACCCTTTAAATCTCACTGCCATACTTTTAAAGCAACTAAGTTGTAAGAGAAGCTTCCCTCTTTGCAGCTTTTATTGCTCTACAGACCCCAGGTTTAACACAAACTCCCAATCTGGCTCACAAATTGCAAAGAATTAATCTCGTGCCTACGCACAGCTCTGTACGGTGATTGTCTCTGGACCCCAAATTAGACAGCAGTTAAGTTTGCATATTTTCTGCTTATTAAAAAAATTACTGTAAGTACTATTTAGAATATGTTCAGTCTATTATGGCATGTGGTTTCTATTTGGGGAGGCTGGAGATTTTGCGAAGGCAGTGAGTAATTACCTTGGTGTTGGTGAGTTTTCACTCAAGCTTGGGCGGCGCACTGTAATAAGAGACAGTTGCCATAAACAGACTGGTATGAGTAAATCATGGTGTGTGGCCTTCTGGTGGAAAGCAGATATCTGCTCTAGGTGACCCTACCTCCCTCTCATGGCTCAGCAAAGCCGACCAAACATGTGGTCTCCAAACCCTTTTGTTCTGCAATTACATGGCTCTTAACCGTAGGCTGCTCCATGGGGTTTCGTCCTTCACACTGTACATGTGAAGAATACCAGTTGTTGTTTTGATTTATCAGAAAAAAATTGAAACAAAGAGCATTTGAGAGATTATTGCATTCATGAAAGGTTCCACTTAGAGACTTTTATATATGATGTTTCAATAGGCCTGAAGGCTCCCCACCTAACCAGAAGTTTGTTTTCTAAGATTAAGTGTAATCATTAAATCTGCAATCAGCTTTAAACATTATTAGTGATGTTTAATATTGGATCTATTTATACATTTTCTCATTGAAAGAGTCCAGCCTAGAAGTATTACTCACCCAATGGCAGGTTACAGATTTTGTACAAATGAGTTTTGCCAATACTCCTTCTCTTGAGGAAATATATTACCTCGTGGCCAATTCTTTTTACACGTGTGGTGCAGATATTTTGGTAAATTATTGTTGAGAGCAGCAGAAGATTAAGAGGTTTAGCAGACAAGTAGGGGAGATGGTCAAGGTACCTTTCAAGTCACAGCAGGTGCCTGAAAAGGCTGTGGTGGAGAGCAGCACTACCAAGAACAATATTTTAAAATATTTTCTGCCTCTGGTTTCCTAATGAAAGGGAGGGAAAGCAACCTGCAGTCTTCCCAAGCAGGATCTGGCTCAGCAGGAAATGCAACCTGTGAAGTGCTGAGGATCCCATTTAAGCACAGTACAGAGCCAGGCTCACATCCATGGCAAGTTTTATTGCTGGAAAAGCTGTTAGTGAAGATCTAACAGCTCAACTCAGTCCTTAAACTTGGGGCGTGCAGAGGAGCCTCGAGGAAGGTGGCAAAATGAATTTCACTGCCTCTGAGATTTGTTTTCCAACTCCAGCAAAAGTCATGGCATCTGCTGTGGAGACTCTGCAGCCCAAAATCTACTCCTAAAGGAGGATGAGAGGAGCCACCTCAGCACGGTGTAGAACAATGAGGCTGCAGCCACCAAGCCTGGCATGGCTCCTTCTGGCTAAATCCCACTCCTCACTTTGCATCTGTGCGTGGAAAAACATCCCCGGGACAACAGGTACATTTATACAGCACACAGTGTCTGTCTGAAAAGGAAAATCACACAAAAAGAACTCCTTGCATCAGACCACAAATTACCCAGAACTCATTTAGTAACTCACAGCCCTTGTGACACGGGTGGGAAATTCAAAGGGAGCAGAACACAACCTTCTGCTTCCAGACTGCGCTGCTTTACGGCAAGAGAAACAACACTTAATCAAAGAGGTTTAGTTGAAGACTTACATATAAAAGGTTTGACACTGCTGTGGATGTGTTTATGCTGTTTGAGGCCTGAAGAAGTGGCAAAGGTTTTGCCACACTCTGGACAAGCGTGAGCACGAGCCCCCACATGCTGGGAACGAATGTGCCTCTGAAGGTTGCTGGGGTCCGTGAAAACCTGCTAGGAAATGAGTACTGATTAACCAAGAAACTTGACTGTGGAAGAAGCCAGTTATTACAAGAGTCTTTTAAAATTCAAACCTTGGAGATATTTTTGGGAGTATTCTAAGATTAAACCCCTCGCTAACGGCCAGCAATGGGAGCTGTGCCTGTAGGATGGGGCCTCAGTTTCCCAGGATCAGCCAAGTATTGGGTGGATCTGTTAACCCCTTTGCAGCAGATGCATTTGACTTTCCCAATAGAAATTCCACATTGACTTCATGGGAAATGAGTGAAAATGTGGCTGCTTGAAACCTCTAAGCATTACTGCAACAGAAATACTTCATACTTATTGACATCTGAGTGTGTGACAGCAAGTAATCCTGTACACAACCCAGTGCTAGAAACCAGGGCTTGGTTACATCTTATAAGTGTAAGCTCAATATGAAATTCCCATTATTGCAGTAAATCTACCTAAAACCAAGCTTTGGGAATCTGATAAAAAGCAATGCAGAGCACCACATCCTATGCAAATAATCCACACAGCAAGTCCAGTGCTGGGAAGTGATGGAGATGCTTTAGAGGTGAGAGTTGTGCTCACTTAGTGCAGCTGGGGTGCATTGCTATTGCTTATTTTTGATTTATATTGCAGTAGTGTCCTGAAGTTTCTGGTCCCAGCAGCTGGCACGCAGCCTAGGGAATCCTCTGGCCTGCATTTCCCTGGGGGTTCTTGCCCCTCACTCACCCCACAAGGAGCCGAGCCCTGAGCTCAAGGATGTGCAGCATCCTGCATCAGTGCCCATTTCAGATTCCACAGCCATTTCCAAATCAAAAGGGAATGAAAAACAATGTATTTTCAAAGTAGAAGTGAAAACCCTTGAGAAACCATCTGGAGCATGGCAGAACCCTACACCCTCCCGCATCCCAGCCTGGGGCATCCCCTCTTCCATGCCCCCCTGCATCCAGCAGCACAAGAAGTTCCAGGCAGCCTCCAAATTCACTGTACCTTGGCACAGTTCTCACACTCGTAGTGCTTCCCGCTGTCGTGAGACATTTGGTGACGTATCAAGTTGGACTTCCAGTTAAAAGCTTTGGGGCACTGGTCACACTTGTACTCCCTCTCCTCACTGTGTGACAGCATGTGCTTCTCCAGGCTGTGGAAACAGGAACAGGGCTCAGTGAGATGTGGGTTTATAGGAAGAGGAGAGAGCAGAGTACATAGTTACAGCCAAAAGAAAAAAATTAAAAAGCCTCCCAGGCCCAATCCTGACAGAAATAAGTCCTCTGAGTAGCAGGCTCACCCCAGCCAGGAGGCAGAACCTCCTGCTCCCCAGCAGAATAACACATCCTCTCATGTTTTGCCAGGCCACTTGCAAATGCTCCAGGAGATGCTGCTGCCATCGCTCCCCAAGGAGATTTTTTCATACATCTCTCAGTATTTCACTCTGGTAATTCTTCCCTGCAGTCTGAATTATTTCTACCTTATGACTTTCCCTCTAAACACACCTTGGATGCCACCACCTGCTGTAAATCCACTCCTTTGATGGGAGTCAATTTTTCTTACAGCAGTAGATGAGGAATAACTCCTCTGGAGTAGGACAGGATGAGTTTTAGAAGCTTCTGGATAAGGTACACAACAACTGAAGTTATTCTTGATGATTATTATTAACTGTGTGCAGTTTTGGAGTTGTTTATTCATTTCTTAGTAGTTCATTCTGTCTATTATTAGGGTATTCAGTGTCCACCCAATTTCTGTTGCACGTCTTTAAATTAACTTTTATCTCTAAATTTTTATCATTCATTTGTAGCAATTATGTGTTCTTAAAAACCTCTATTGCTTGGTCACATACAGAGTCATAACTCACAACACTGCTTGAGGGAAGATCACTACATAATGCAAGAGTGGATTCATAGAAAACCCACAGGAAAGTGGGAATTTTAGTTTGGGATGCCCAAACTGTTCTCACATGAGGTTCCCACTGATCTCTACTGAATCAGTGACAAAACCTGCTGGGGTTACAGCCCTGTTTGGGCTGTGTGGCCCAAACAGCAACCTCCATTCTCAGCCACAGGCAATGGAAATGCTTTCACTCTGCAGATGCTCCTACTTCTACCCCTCTTCTTCCTTTGGGGTGAAAAAAATAATTCTGGCTTCTCCTCCTAATACTTTTATAACAATTGACTCTCCATCACGTAAACTAAACCTAGAGAGATTCTTGTCCCTGGCTGTGGCACCAGCTCCTGGACTGTGCCATGGCTCTGTGACCGGCCACTAGCACCGGGCACTCCTGGACCCAACAGCCCCATCCTCCTCCTCAGCTATTTCTCCATGTAATTACTCACACCCTCAAGCATGGCTCCTTTGGGCCTTTTGTTTTATATAATCTGGATATAGCACACTTTGGCACTTTTTTGCAGTGAACTGTCTGTGTGGTGTATGAGCCTTTCAATAATTCAGAAGTTCAGAGAATGGCTGCATTCACTCTCATTTTTCACTCTTTCTCACAGTGCTGCCCATCTATTTATGATGACTCGTTCTTTGTTTTGTGCCCTTTTTCTTCAATATTTAATATTTTAAGCGAAATTTACATTTCCTCAATGATTCCCATATGTTACATATCATCCTCTCGTTCACAGGGAGAAAAGAACTTTAACACTGAATAACTCCCAACATGCAAAAACCTCACAGACAAGAGTCCTGCCTCACCCAAGCTGCTGGAAATCCTTCTGACTTGATCTGCCTCCCTCAGCCCCTTGGAATCAATCCCTCAGACTGAAAATCAGACATGTGGAGCCACACACTGCCCAACAGCTGCTGGTGAACAAGACCTTGTGCCTGCACAAATTCCTGCCCAGCAGGGTGACCTGCAGGGGGAGTGATGTTTGGCACGTGTTTTAACTTCAGTGTCATTAGTTTTGTCCAAGTGCAAGGATCACCCACTGATCTGAGACACCCCACATGATGCAGGGGTAACTGGTCCATTGAGAGGAGTGAAGGAACAGCTCTTTTTTGGGAGAGAGGGCTCCATCTTGCAGAACCAGCACCTGGAGCATCCAGGAGCAATTATCCAAAGGGACCAACTCTGGGCATGCAGAAAACCATGCTGACCTCCAACAGACACCATGATGCCCTGGTGGGATCATGGACTAGTGAGGATTTCTGTGAATACACAAAATATTTCAAACTGACAAGTCAGCTTCTAAGGGGCATATGATTATTAACATTCACACATTGCTGTGCTGAAAAAGGGAAGTTCACAGTCACTTAGATTGTGCCCACACAACATGGAGAAAAAAGAAGACACAATGGGAGCGTGGGAATGCTGCTAAGACTCTGAAAACAAGAGATCCTGGCTATCAACCTGTGAAAGGCACTGCCTCATCTCAGCAGAGGATCTGGCCCAGGACTTTGCTCTTGAGGTACCTCAACATTACTATCAAATATTGGTTGAGGTTATCCTTCCCCAGGTCAAGAAATCACCAAGATGTGAATCTGTGAGGGATATGCTGCAAAAATTCCTGTGTACTCTCAATATCTTCCAGCAATCTGCAAAATTTGCTGTTAATCTGCACTGCAATATTTTATTTTAAATAATCACAGAAACTATAGTGACAGGAAAGTTGCACTATTTACATTCTATGTGTATTTTGGATACATATACACACAGGTCTACCTGTTTTAACAGAGAGAGAAATTTAAGATAACACCAAACACTGGTGTTTCATGACCACATGGCTAAAAATAAATATTAACATATAGACCTATTTATTAACATCTAGAACCCATCTCTAACTAAAATGGCTTGTTTGCAAAGACAAAATTGGTAACATCAGTGAACAACACTCAGACATGTTCCAAATTATTTCCGCCTAAGATTAAGGAACCCAGACCTTAACTGATGTGAAGTAGAACCACTCCTGTGATTTCACTGCAACCATCCAAATTCATGCCAGCTACAGATCTGATTAGCAAAAGATCCAGCTCTTAATCAAAGGTCCTCACAAAGGACTTCATGCACAAGGACCAAATCTCTGATTTATTTAGACTCTATTGTTTTTTATACCATAAAGCACCAGCTGGCATAGAAATCCTGCTCATCTTCACCTTTGGTTTCTGTAGAAGGTGAATGTATCAGGTTCTGATGCCCTGCACAATCCAACTGAGGCCATCACAGATTTTGCTCCATTCAATCACATTTTAAGCACCATCTCCTACCTTTGTAAGTCTGGGAAGACTTGGTCACACTCTTTACACTCCTGGATTTCATGCACATCCTGAAGGTCGTTCTCGTTCTCCAGCTTCTTCTGGAAGTCCTCCTCCACCATGGAGAAGGCAGAGTGAGGTGTGCTGCAGGGGAACTTCTGGTGGTCCACCAGCTCAGCCTTGGACTCAAAGAGCTGGTCACAGTCCTCACAGCGGTACTGGCGCTCCTCTGCAACACAGAGGGGTCGGGCACAGGGACACCACTTCAGTTTTCACTCATTTTTAACCACCATCCCATCAGAAGCTGGATGAGGGTGTGGTTAAACCCATTGCTACTCAGTAAAAAAGAGAAGAACCTCAAAAGAAAGAAGGATTCCTGAGAACACTTTATAATAATGCTTTAATTCCATGTTAACTGCCTGGGTGACATCCAACAGAGATTCCTGACACTGGCTTAGGACAAAAGTCAGTGTGTTTAAATACCATCCTAAAGGGAATTATACAGGGACTAATGTGGATATCCAGCAGAGGCTGCCAGTCTCTGCATTTCTGAATGCAAGGGACTGACTCAGACACAAACACCAACATCTAAAATAGCCAAGAGGGTGTTTAGAGTCTTTAAAAGCCTCTTCATTTTCATCACAGTCCTTTTGCAGTACCCAGCCCTGTTCAAAGTAAGCCAGAGATGCATGACGTTAAATTCTTTGCTTTAAATTCCAAAAACGGTCATAATTTCTTACTGGAAAGTGTAGAATATCAGTAAAGTGTTACTTCAGAGTGAGTACTGCATTCCCTTAATTAGTAATTCCTGCAAAAGAATCGCTTAGCTGAAGAAAATCCCCAAAAAACAAACTTGGAGAAGAGCATCCCACAATGTGTTTTTTTCTGCTGCATTTTCTACCATTGGTCCACACAAGGAGCCAGACACCCTGGTTTGGTTCCAGGTATAAATGCCCTGGGGCTCTGAGTCAGAAAGGCACTGAGGAGTCTGGCTGGAATCCCCAATGTATGTTCTTGGTTGCTACTTGACAGTTGAGCTGATCCAGAGAAAGTGTCATGGGGCTCTGTTCTTGGCTGTCCACGAGCAACATTTTGGCTCAGCCTGCTTCTAAATCTGCCCTGTGGGATGTGATCCTGCATGTGACTGCAGAGATTTCCTCTGGTGCCATTTATACAATAGCCACTTGACCACGGGGACTAGGCAGGGAGAGCAGTGCACCTGGAAAGGGGGACACCTTCAGCAATAACTAAAAAAACTTACCACTGGGGGAGAAAACCCCAACACAAAACCAAATGTATAATCCCCACTTTTTTCTTAAGAGAACAAGAAATACTTCTTTAAATATACAAGCAGTTGTAAGAAAGTAGAGACCTTGATATTTCCTGCCCTGGGAAGCCCCTGTGCATTGTCCCCGAATCCCTGTGAATTTGTACAATGTCCCTGATGGCATAAACTGCAACCTGCTGGGCATCAAGCAGATATCCCACACCCAGTTCCCACTGTGGCTCATAACCCTCTGTCCAACATGCAGCACAGCTAAAGGAGATTTTGGAGACTGGGGGACAAATCTGAGCAACAACTCAGGAGCTTCAGATGAAGAATCTGTGTGTGGAATGAGTAAAGGACAAGTGTAAGGAGTAAGAATGGCTGAGATGTCCTCACAAGTGGCAGCAACATTGACAACCTGAGATTTCCTCTTTTCAAGGTCACAGTTGTTTGGCTAAGTGACAAAAAATAACCCATAACCAGGGTCCATACATGTCTTGAGATAAGGACTGTTGCTCTTCTTTTGCATTGCCACAAACCATCGAGTTTCAATCAGAAATAGAAGGGCAGAAGATGGAAAAATACAACCACAGTCCAGCTCTCCTCCCTGGCTGCAGTGAAGCCATCCCATATTTCAACAGAAGAAGAGTCTCCCTAAATTTTGGGTTAATTTCACTGATACTTTCTGTCAGGTGAAACAGTAAGAAGAGGCTAACCGTGGATGTCCGGAGCCATTGTCTCATGTGAATAATCTTCACTCTTCATGAACAGTAGGAGCTCCTCTCCTGGTTCAATATCTGCTACCACTCTGTAGAATATCTGGGGAAAAAAAAAAAAGAAAAAGCAAGGTAAGCACCACAATAGGCACAGAAGCATCAAGCACTGATGGTGAGTGTTGCAGACCTCGTGGCCAGGGGCTGCCCGCTCATGATGCTGCTGCTGGAGAAGGGCTGACTGACCACGGCAGGTCTGCTCCTTCCAGCCCCAAAGCCATTGTGTTTTGGGCTCTGTGAGGATAAAAGGGACGACTGCTTTCAACAGCCTCTGCTGCAAACCGAGCTGTGTGATGACTGCAGATATCACCAGCAACTTGTCTGCTGAGCTATACCAAACTCGTGTACAGAGCAGCCATAAAACACATCCCTGAGTGATCCCTGTGAGAGAGGGAATTGCTGTTGCACTGGGAAAAGGTACTAAAGTAACTTTAATGCTTGGACTCGATTATCTTAGACGTCTTTTCCAACCCTAATGTTTCTGTAATTCTAAAGCAGACATGAGGAGATGCTGCTGGTTAAGCCATAGGCATCCAGCCCCCGGTTCCAGCCATCTACACAGTCCAAAAAGCTGTGAGGAGAGAAGCTTCTAAGAACCAGTGCACCTGGCTGTTCCTTAGCTTCAAATGGAAACCATGGGAAAAATCAGTCCTGGATGAAGAAACACTGTGAGCAGCCAAAGCTGCTGGTGGTGGCCCTGGCCGGTGACACTCGTCCCCACATACACGGGATGCTCCAGGGGAAGGAGCCCTCTGGGGAAGCAGGAGACTGTGGGGGAGGGCAAAGGGGACACCCTCCCTTGGGTCCATGCACCAGAGGAAGCACACGCCAGCACCACAAGCCTCTGCCGAAAGGAAACTCCCAAAATCCATCTGGCTGCTTTCTGTCTCAGCAGGAAATGTGAAGAGCACTAAAAAGCTCCACGAAGCAGCTCAAATAAATATTAGTAACTTCCTCAGGCCTTGTTAAACAAAACCACATGACAGCTATGTTTCCTATGCTAAAAAATGATGCCTTTGCATTTTCTCAGAAGAATGTATTTTTAAAGGGTTTGCTCCCAAACTCTTAACTCTGAACACTCATTGCAGTGCATGGGGAGAGAGGCAGCAAATCACCTGCAGTGTTCAAAGTCACAAAGGTGAGTTTGTCACAGGTAGGGACAGGTGTCTGGAGGTTTGTGGGTGCTCTCCCTTCCCGGTCACACGTGGACTGTCACCCGTGGTGGGCGCTTTCCTTGCCCAGGCACTCACAGACCGTCACCCACCGGCAGCCAGCACATACCGATGTCCTCCAGGAGGTGGCCGTACAGCCTAATCCTTTCTGCCTGCACACGCTGTGCCCACGGATATGGGCTAAATACCTAAAAATATCCAACTTGGATACATTTCCTCAGATTTTGGGTTTTTTTTTTCTTCAGTTTGTTCCAAAAGCTGTTCCAGAGAACAGTGCAGGGAGCAGCAGTGGAGGCTGCCAGGGTCGCTCATCCCACACCCCGGTGCTCACCCCTCACTAGGTGACAGAAGTGCTGGCAAAACACATCAGGCACAAGGTACTAGTGCCACAACCCCCTGCTTGTGGCCAATTTTCCCCATAAAAACCAGGAGAAGGAGTTTATGGCCAGTGTGATCCACCCTCCCTCCTCTCCCACGCCACCCTCACCGAACCACCAGCCCGGGCTGCTTGGGCTTCCCATCTGCACCTCTTGTCGAGGGGATTTCAAAGTCCACCAAGTATTCTGGAGGCCATGAGAGCCGTGGCACTTCCCTGTGTATAACTCTTCATGCAGCCAGGCAAATGTCTGGTACCACAATTCCCTCTGGATCCAATGCCACTGTCAGTGCCAAAGGATGCAGGGCTTCCTGGTGGGCTTCAGCGTGCTGGGGCTGCATTGAAGCAACACAGCTCATCTCATCAGAGGCCAAAACACATTTAAATGAAGCCAGCTTTTACCTCCTGCAAATAAACCTGATCACAGTGTCACATCCAGTGACTACTTGCTGCAAGAAATGCTTGGTTTTCCATTTATTACGATGAATGTATTGAAAAGTGAGTTTTTAATTTCAGAAGTACAATGGCCTCTGCATATTTGAAAGGGAAGCTGCAGTTGGATCTGTGGAAGATAAAGCCAGTTGCTGGCTGGTTTGGAGTGAAAATAATGTGTGGAATAATGATATGTGCACACTGACTGAAGAGACTTCTGCAGACCTCCCTGTTGGGGTGGAGGCAGGAGCAGGACCCCCACACAGCCGGGAAGGACTTCCACCATCCCAGAGGGACTGTTCCAAAGCTTCTGCTCTGCCTAGGACTTGCTTCTGCTCCCAGGTTTTGTGTCCCAGTCAGGTAAACACAGCTGATCTTCCCTGGTCAGTGTGCAGCCACGCCAAGGAGAGAACAAGAACCACGGAGAAGCCTTCTCTGGTATTTCCCCTGTCCCATTAAAGGTGCTTGGACAGACCTTTTCACCTCTCATCACAAAGTGAGGACACGTGGACTGGGGCATAAAGAGAGTCTTGTTCACAAGTGCTGTGCTGGGGAGCATCGCTTCTCTTGGGGAAGCCCAGGACGATGCAGCATCTTTCCTGCAGCTGTGGGACACATCCCTGAAAAGGGAGCAGACTCTGCAGCGAGTTGTCTGCACTGGTATTTAAAAATAGCAGAGATGACCCAGCTACCTATCAGAAACAGGCTGGCCAGCCTCTCTATCCCTCAGCAGGGAGACAAGATGGGTGTTTCAAAAAACACCATGTTTTAAGTTGAGTAATATTTCTTTATTTTGCATCTCAGACCTAACATTCTCCAAAACAAAGGCCAAGTGACAGATTTCCAGCTCTGGCATTTTCACATTATTAGAATACTAACTTTAATTATTATTAAAAGTAGTTTTTAAAATTTCTGTATGTACAGAAAAAATTCACCTGCACTAACAGTTTATACCTCAATTTGCACTGCAGCGAGAATCTAAAATAAAACATATTGAAGTTTAAACCAAAACGATCATGCAGGTAAATTTATTCTGATTTTAAGAGCTGTCCTTATTACTTCAAATAAAGAGCTTTTTTTTCTCACTCTTCCCACCTAAAACCTCGTGGAATTATCCTGTTTGGGAAAAAGTGAGAAGCCAGCTGTTGAAATGAGCCACATTGCCTGAATTTTGAGGCAGCAGTGACTGAGGGCAGGCAGAGGGGGAGTCCTGCAACCCCCAGATGGGGAACCTCACAAATTCCCCCCCAGCTCTGCATGTCATCCCTGGGCTGCCCGTGTTTTACAACAGCACCTCTACCACAGGCAGTATTTTTTTGTATTAGGAAACGCTAACATAAAATAAGTGAATTTTTCAATTGCAAAGCTTGAAGATTTCTGGGGCACAGTCCTGACTCTACTGTAATTAATGAAAGGCTTCAATTTTCTGGCTATCACTTCTCCAGCCGACTGAGCCTGTTCCATTAACCAACTTTTTTGGGTTAACCTGCACTGGTCTGCCTTGAGATCAAGTATAGGAAGAGCTTCTGCATGGAGAGGAACAACCAGAGGAGGGGGAGAAAAAAAAAGCAAAGTCCAGATGCGCATTTCACATGCCCTGGGATCAGCGGTGTGTGACTGCAGTTTATGTAGGAAGAGCAAAATCGGATTCAGGTCTGGAAACACTTTCAAAGTTCAGGGGGTCCGAGATGGGGAGAAGTTGGGGGAGGCCTGGCTCATCAGTGCTCTGTGCCTGCCCACACTGCAGGTCAGAGATCTGTGCTACCGAGCAGAAATAAAAGCTCCCAAACTGCAGAGCCGTAAAGGGAAAGGGGAGGGGGAAAAAAAAGGAACACACACAATTTACTTTTAAAAGGATGAATAAGGCCTCATTGTTATGAATCCCAGTTTACTTTTCCTGGTCAGGCACTTGAAATTTTATTTATGCTTAATAGACTGCATTTGGCATGTGTAAAGATGACAGAAGCGTGAATTATGAACGACCTTCGACCTATTCAGGAAGTTGTAATAATTGAAATAATAGTGAAACGCGCTCCCCGCGAGCTCGGCTGGGGCCGCGCTCAGCCACTGAGCCCGTGTGCTTTGAAGCACCCCCGCCATCCCCCTGCCCCTGCCAGCCCCACACCGCCCTGCCTGGACCCCCCTCTGCTCCCATCAGCATCCCCCAGAACCAGGAGGGGTTAATTGAAGTTAAGGTTTTGGGGGGAAAAGCGACAACTCCATCATTGAGTGCGAGCAGAGGCAGGAACTGCCATGCACGCATTTGTTGTGCCCTAAAGAGGAGCTGTGTTAGCTGCATCTAACTAAACCCTTTATTCCTGCCTACAGCTTTGGAAAACATCACACGTGCCCCAGAACTGCCTGGGAAATTCAGATTTGAGGGCAGGCGAGAGGTGCCGCTCCAAGGAGGTGCAGTTTGTCCTTTAACCCCAGGCCACGTGCTGAACTCACAGCTCCCACCACAGGAGATGCACCCAGCGATTCTGTCCTGCCCCACTATGGTGCAAGCAGGAGGAACCACTCTGCTTGGGATGGTGGGATGGAATAGAAGACCCCATTGCTCCCTGGAGAGTCCCACCAGCACCCACATCCAGCACTCAATGGATCACATTCCATGGGTGCATCCACCCCAAGCAAGGCAGCCTCATCTCCCAGTTGCTTTGGGGAATGTGCCCCAAGAGGCAGTGTGCATGCTGCCAGCTGGCATCCACCTCCACACTGCTTCAGAGCAAGAGTGGAACTTGCTTGAAAAGTGAAACAAATTAAATGTCCAAAAGTAATAGTGAACATTATGTCCAAGGAGCTACATCAAAACCAGTAATTATGCCCGCCAGAAAAATGAGAAGGACAAACAGACACACAACTTCACAAGCCGTAATCACGAGTTTGAAGGGAAAAAACAAGAATGAAAAGGGTCCAAATAGTATAGCTTCAATTTTAGCTCCCATGATGAACAACTTGTGCAGCTGGAGAGCTGTGTGATGAAACCTGAGCCAGGTTCTTTTTGCTATACTCAGGCAAATGATAAATTGAAATGAACTGGAGTTTTTTCAAGAACTAAGGTAGAGGAGTCCTGCCTGAGAGCTGTACTGGGCCCAAAGAAAACTTCAGCAAAAATCCAGAGGCAAAACTCAGCAAGTCTCTGCATGCAAGGGGCTGCAGGAGCACGAGTGGGAGCCTGGTGGGGAGGGAGGACCCTCCCCTTCCCCCTTCCCACTGCAGGGAGGGTAAGGGAGTACCACAGAGCCTCAGCACCAGGGCTGTGAATCCTTTCCTTCTTCATTTCCAGAATGCCCCAAAACCTCCATGCAGGAAGGGCTGGAGGAAGGATGCTCCAGGAATCCCCATTTTTCCACCTTCCGAGGCAAAAGGTGCCTCCTGCTCCCCAACATAGGAAGAGAACTGCAGGATGCCTCTCTGCAGGGCACCCTTTACAGCATCTTGGGAGGGCTGCAGGCCACCTCCCTCCCCAGTGCCACTCAGCTCTTCCACTGTTGGTGAATTTTAGCTTCTGTGAAAGCCCTGGTTCATCTGAGCTGCTCGGGTCCTTTAGAACCTTTTCCTTGGGGGTCACCAACCACTGACACCGGACCCCAACTTCTGTCACCCACCTGTTCTCCTGAGCTGAGCTAATCACTCACTCATCCTCTAACACCCATGAAACTCCATTAGTGAACCACACCAATGTCAAGCAAGGTGCAGTCTTATCCTGCCCCTGTGGCTGTCCATAATTCTCTACACTTTAACAAGCAGGTGAGTAGGATTTGACTGCCCTCATCACAAAAATTTCCTTATCGCTTTTATTAACCATGAATCATCAACAAAAACCTCATCGCTTTATCATTTACAGAAATGGCAACAACTAGTTGCTAGGTTTGGTTCTGAACAGCTTCTTTTAGGTCACATCAGGACAGTCCAGTGCTGAGAGTGGAAACACCACCAGTGCATCAAATTCCAGATAACACAGGCAGTCATAAAGCCCAGGAAGGAATGTCACCCATAGCCTCAGCTCTAACTGCAGCAAGTGGAAAATCACCACTGAGCGGTAGCTCCTCATTCCACCAGCCCCCAGCTAAAACATCCCTCCTCCACTGGAGGCAGATTTTCAGTGGGAGCTGGATTAAGCTTTATTTGCTTAATAACCAACAACTCATAGGAAGAATCATGGCAGAATAGGGCCCCGTATGAGCTCAGCGTGTGCATGCCCTCCTGACCCACAACAGCCAAAACCTTAATTTCACTCTCTGACAACAAAGCCTCAAAACTATTCCTTAAATACACAACTTTTGCAGGTGGCTGTGCAAGGAGCCCCTGCCCGCCGTGGACAGGGGGCCGCAGCCATAAAACCTGAAACATGAAGCTGTGCCTGCAGATTAAAAAAGTTTGTAAAACGTGTAAGATGGGATCAGACCTGGTGGAACCTACAGCAGTAGGTTCACTCCTGTAAGTTTGTATCACTGACATCGGGCACGTTGTTAACAGTGTGATACTTCTGGTTTTGCTCCCTTTGCAGCGGCATGTACTTGAGTACAAGGCATGGAAACAAAACAAACACATAAAAACCCACCTAAAACCTCTTTCAGCACGCACAGCAATCTAAAACCTCAGTAAAGTGATCTTGAGTCACTCTGATTTTTCCATGGATAAACCATGGGGACTTTAAAAGAGCTGCTCTTTCGGGGGGAAAGAGACCTGGAAGCTCGGGGAAGTTTCACAGCACTTTGTGGCTGTATCACTGTCAGAACTCTGCAAGCAATAAGCAAGATAAAAACCGTATTCAGGGGTTTTAACTTCCACAGCTACCAACAATGTTTCTAAAAATAAAAAAGTTTAAAAAAAAAATTTATAGTTTGAAGGTGACCGTGATCTCAGCCTGGAACATGTGACAGCCCCTGCCATGCCACTGCCATAGTCACTGCTGGATTTGCAACTGCACTTTCATTAACATACATCTTTAAAAATAATGCTTTTACTGGGCTGACAGCACTGCCAGAAACCCTAATAGAGCCAATCATTCTGCAGTCATTAAAAAGTTGAACTAATAGATATTTAATGATATCAGAGAGGAGTCGTCCAAGTTAGCAGAAACTGCTCTAGAATCCTAAACTGACTCTGAGCTGAAAAAACCACATTCCAGGGCAAGAATAGTGACAAGACTCTCTGCAGCTCTGCACACACTGTAGTGTCTTTGGGGAAAAGAAAAAAAAGAGTGCCCTGTTTGTGGAATTTTATTATTGATATACACCTAGAATTACATATGTTCAGGTTAGATTGGGTATGACAGGAGATATTAGCAAGACAGCAAAAAGAAATCCTAGATCGACCTCATTTAAAATTTAAAAAAAAAAAAGGCAAAAAAATGCAGCTTTTAAACCCTACTCCAGCTGCAATCAAATGAAACATGAGTTGCATCCAGCGTGCATGTTTTGACTGCATCCCACCATTATCGAGCTGTTCATCTCAGCAAAGCTCATTTATTCAGTCATAAGAAAGAGCCCAGGCCTTTTGTAAAGTTGATCCTAAGTGATGAAACCTAACCTCAGCTGTGAGTCAGGGGGTGGGGTGGTATGTCTCTGAAAAAACTTTAAGAGAGAAAATGACAAAAAATGTTTTTCTTTCCCTCTTTTTGTTAAATACAGCAGGTAGAACATAGCAGAGCAACCAGATTACACACAGCCCTGAGTTCATCTCATTCCTGCCTCGAGCAGTCTGGGAACCATACCTGTCTGTCAGTCAAGCTTGAATTTAGTAGTATAAACTTGTGGGCAGCATGAGGCTGGGAACGCTGGCAGGATCTTTTACCTTCTCAGGTACAGCCCAATGTTTGCTTGTGAATTTTACAGATGAGTTGAAGCAATTAGAGGTGAACAATTACTGCTGATCGAGTGTCTGTGGCTCGGGAGTGGGAAGTGTCTCTGCAGCAGAGATGCTCCCCGTGCAACCAGGGCTACTGAGGTGCTTTGTGCTCCTGGGGGAGGCAGGAAGAGCTGGGGTGTCCCCCCACGCCTGCAGCCAGCACTGGCTGTGGCTCCAGCTGAGCTGGGGTCTCCTGTACCAGCTGGGCTGCATCGCCTCTGCCCTCCAGCTCTAGCTACAACCACTGACACACGTCCTCAGCTTCACCTTATTTTTATTTTTCCCTTTTTATTCCCTTCTTTTTCTTTTTACCCCCCCATTTTTCCGGGAGCTATCGAGGCCGAGTGACCCCAGGCAGCCCCACACAGTCTGTGTGTGCACACTCAGCCCTGACTTGCGTTTGTCACTCCTCGTACACGCACACGTTTGGCCATGTAACGTCCATTTCCCAGTTTGCCTTCCCATTATATTTTATATTACCTCTGGTGAGCTTGTGCCAGAAGAAAGCAGAAGGAGGAGCTGTTAGAAAGACTTTCTTGCTTTAAGATTCGAGAGCACATTTTTAGCATTAACTTTTTAGGCTCTGGTCATAAAACGTTGGAGTATGCGGACGATTTTGTGGGTAAATGTGCAGCATTTCCAGAGGGCCAAATGAACAACAATCTCTTGCTGACAGCACCCAGATCACAACATGCTACTTGAAAGACAACCAAATCTTAATTTGCAAATCTCAGCAACAAAAAGCTATAAAAATATGGAATTATGAACAGCACGATACTGTGCAAAATAAGTAACAAGTCTCCAGTGAATGAAGGGAATTATTGGCAGCAGTACAGCCACCATTACCAAATGTCAGAAATGTAAACACTAAAAAAAGAGAAAGTTAAAAGCGCCATAACTTTCCTTCCAAAAACGTCAGAGCACGGGTGTGTGTCTGCGTTCAGAGGGAGATGCTGATGGCTCAGCCTCGCCTGCACTTTCAGCTGCAGATCCCCAACACCGACCCAAAGACAGTGAGTTGCTTTGACCAATGCATGTGATTCCACTTCTGATCTTTCCTACCTGCACCAGCTCCTGCTCAATGTAAAATATTTGAATTTGCTGTTTCAATTAATCTACATAGTTTCCTTTTCCTATCACTGTTCCATAAATGCTCTGCACGGAGAGAATTCATCACTTTTCAGCACAAAGCGTATTTCAGCTTGGAAAACGTAACTTGCTTTTACTAATAACCCTCATGGTTTCTTTAGTTAAACCAGCTGCTGTATAAAAAAAAAATTATCTCTCAATCCGCTGGCTTGTTCTATGCTACATCTGCTCAGGGCTGAACTGTAGAAGCTGGAAATTAAAAAGATCTTCTCTTGTAGTTTCTGAGAAAGTTATTTAACCGGGTTTTAATCAGCTATCTCACATGAGTGAAATACGTAGCACTGGGCTGGAAATAGTAGGGTCCCTCGCATTCATTTCCTATACGTAAGGAATTTGATTAGAAAGAATGATTTCTAATTGAAGCTTTGTGTCTGGTTGTGATTCTTCTTTCAATACTGTCAAGGCAATTAAATCAGCTAAAGATAATCTTTAACATTCACCTGATACAGTTAATTAAGTGGTGAAAAATGAAACACTGATTAAATGAATTGAATCCTACATTGCAGGTAGCGAAGTTTAAACTGGAAACAAGAATTCACAATCAGTTGTTGCTTCACTATTTCAGATACTTTAAAGAAGCAAAGCTTCCTCAACCTAACTTTGCCCGTTAAAATATTTCATAATGGCCTGTGTTATCCACAGACAAAAGCAAACCCTGATTTAGGAAACACCTAATAACTCATCAGCATAATTGAAAACAAAATGCTTTACTGCATTCTTCCTCTGCCTATCCCAGCCTTTTCTCCAACACACAAGGATAAATAATGTTTCAGCCCAACAAAGAGTGGATTTAAGTGCAATAAATGAAAAGAAAAAGAAAACGACCGAAGACCCTGATTCAGCACGTAAGCACTACGAGTTCCAGCAAAGTGTATGGGAAGGCACAAAAATATCCATGCACGTGTGCATTCAAATCCACAGCCCCTCACATGCAACTGCACTGGTAACATTATCACTTTTGTGTCCTCCCCTCCACTCTTTCCATTAAATTCATGTTACAGCTTCCAACCAACTCAACAATTTAACATAGCAATCCAAGTGGACTGCAACAGGAGCCAGAAAATGCTCCTAATTCAACATCAGCAAATAATGGTTTTGTATCCCTTAGACAGCAGTCCTGAATTTTATCAGCTATAACACAAAAAAATCATTTATGAATTGAACAACAATATGGAATAAAGAAAATCCATATTTTCTATCACCCAAAATCAAAATTATTCCATTCTGCATTTCCCATCCATACCTTATCTTTTGCCACAACAGCAAACAGGCCAAAAGCTGTTGTGACTTGCTGATTTTTTCTTTGCGACTGACACCTCAATATTCCTTAAAAAAGTAAGTCCAGAAAGTGAACACCACGTACCTGATCACTTATTTGACATGCAACAAGGTTGTGCTGATTGTAGCATCCAGCAAACTTGATATATTTGAGCCAGTTTCCTACATCTGGTTGACTGGCATCTATGCAGAACTTCACATTGCAAAACTCATCCAAGATCTAAAAAGAAGAATATGAAAGAGTAAATCTTTCTGTTGCTGGCTGAGTATTCTAATCAAAAGATAAATCACAGCTTTCCAGATAAACAAGTGGAAAATAATAATAGTAATAATAATAATAATAATAATAATAATAATAATAATAATAATAATAATAATAATAATAATAATAATAATGTGTTTATTCAGAAGTATGTTTCCCTGCAGAGATTTTTTTAGGAACTGTCAGAATGCATACACAATAATAAAAAGACAATAAATGTTCTGAAAAATGTCTTGACAAATATTTACATGTAATCGAAATGTTGTCTAATTATTGCAATGAAACACTATGTTAATTTAAGAGGGACCTGATTTTCTATGCATTCATCAATGCCCATGTTTGAAATTATGATTTTAATTAAATAGGACTCTGACAGGAATACAACAAAAATTATTAAAATAGATGGTGTTGGCTTCATTTAAGGTTTCTGTTTTGTTTCAGGATTTACGTTGATTGCAGCACTCATTTAGAATTTTCTTATTTGTTGCTCTGAACCAAACTTTATCTGGTTGGCAGAGTTATTTATCTTGTTTTAGTATTACACTTCCCAAACAGTCCTGTGCAACACTTAAATCCCTCCCCTTAATCGAAGCAAATAACAGAACTCCTTATGTCAAAATAAAGAGAATAAATGAAAAACAATGTAACCACTCATGCAAACCATGGCAGTATTCAATACACACAATAAATGGTTCCAATTATGCAGACAATAAACAAATATAATGAGACTGCTCGTGGGCAAGCTAAAGACGATGTTCTATTCTAATATTATGACAAATTACTAATCATTACAGCGGACCGAATATCATTATTTGCAAGCTTTACCATCGGCCTATCCCAAACTTCCCACAGCATCCCCAGCGAGCTGACTGCTGAATTGTAACTTCTTCGCCTTGGCACGGGCAGCAGCCACCCCGTTTCCCCAGCCAAATAAAGGAAACAACCTCAAACGCCCCAAAGGAGAAGCGCAGGGCGAGGGAGGCTGTGCCCCGCTGGGAGCGCGTGGAGCCGCGGCCGGGGCCGGCGCTGCCCGTGCCCGGTCCCCGGGAGCCCACGGGAGCCCACGGCAGCCCCAGCCAGGGGTCCCGGCGGTCCCCGAAGGCGCCCCGCAGGACGCGCTGACCCCGCGGGGGCTGCCCCGGTGCCCCCCACGCCCCCCGGGGCAGGATCGGGCCCGGCCGCGGGGTGCGGGCTGCGGGCTGCGGGCTGCGGTGGGTGCGCGCAGCCCGCGGGGCTGCCGAGCATCGCCCCGCCGCACCCGGCTCTTCCCCCCAGCTCCAAACGAGGCGGTGGAAAACCTCAACCCCAGCCCGGAGGCCCCCGAACCCCGCAGACCCCCGCGCCCCGCGGCCGCGCCGGGCGAGATCGGGTCCCGCGGGCGCGCACGCTGCCCCGCCGCCCGCACCTCCGGCTGCTCTGGGGAAGGGGACCTTTAATTCTGCCTTGCAGAAAAACCCCCAAGGACGGAAGGGGGGATCACCCCGCACTCCCCGGCGTCTGGGGTCTGCCCCGGGGCCGGCGGCGCGGCGGCACCGACGGGGCAAAGCGGCCCCGTCCCGCGGGGCCGTGGCAGCGCCGCCGCCGCGCTCGCCGCTCTTACCTTGTGTCGCCGGGAGCCCGCGGGGGCAGGGAGGGGGGAGAGGGACAAATATCCTTCAGGCGGCTGGAAGCAACATCTCGGCGTTAAACACGGGCGGAGGCCGCGGCCGTCGGGGTCCGGGGCAGCGGCGGAGGCAGCGCGGGGCGCTCCACCGTGTGCGGGGGGCGGCGGGGCCCGGGCGGGGGCTGCCGGCCCCGGAGGGCTCAGCGGCGGCGGAGCTCGGCGGGTTCCTGCCGGCTCGCCATCACCGTCCCCTTTCGGCCCCTCCTGGTCTTATCGGCTGGCTTTGGGGGGGGGTGTGTGCGAAAAAAGTTATCGAGGAAGGGGGAGGAAGGAGGGGGAAAAAAAAAAGCCACCTAAAACCCACACAAGCCTCTTCAGGGAAAGGAAAGGGGAAAAAAGAAAAAAAAAAAAAAAGGAAAAAGAAAAACAACAACAACAAACCCCACCGCGCACCGCTCAACAAAACAAACTTCTTTCACTTCTCCGCCGGGGATGGGAGAAAAGTGACTGCGCGTGGGAGGGCGGACGGACGGACGGACGGGCGGGCGGCTCTCCCCCTCCCCACGCCCGCAGCCTGCCCGCGGCGCTGCTTCCCCGCCGCACCCCCGGGCAGCGCCCGGCCCGGCCCGGCCCGGCGCGGCCCTCTCCGCCCCCCCTCCCCGCCCACCCCGTCGGGCCGTGCCCTCCCGCCGCTCCCCTTTCGGGCACTGTCTCTTTAAAGCGGGGCAGCCCCGGTCGCTCCGGCCGCCTTTCCCCCCCCCCACCTCCTCCCCGGCCCCCCCGTCCGGGGCGGCGGCGGCGGCGCTCCCGGCGCGCTTAAAGCGACAGCGGCCCCGCGGCCGGGGGTCACCGCCAGGTCGCCGAGGAGCGGCCCCGCCGCGGGGGCTCACCGGCAGGCCGCGGGGCCGGCCCCCGCCAGCCCCCCCCGGGCGCATCCCCCGCCTGGGGCCGGCGGTGCGCTGTGCCTCGGGCCCTCGCCGCTCGCCTCTATTTATTCGCCATCGCCGCCGCTCGCCCCGGTGCCCGCAGCCCGGAGCGGCGTCGCGGCCGCCCCGCAGCGGGGGCTGCGGCGAGCGGGAGCCGCGCCGTGCTCGCCCCGACGGCTGCTCCCGGCGCTCCGGGAGCCGGCGCGCCCGGCGCGTTACCCGAGTTCTTCCCGTCATCGCGTCACTCTGGGTATTAATAACGATTTTTAATGAAATGCAACTTCTTTTTTTTTTTCTTTTTTTTTTTTTTTCCCCGGCCGATTTCGCGACGACCCCGTTTGGTGCCGCTGAACCACCTTCCCCGTTTGCCGGCGCTTCCTAAACGATTCTTTTTTTCTTTTTTTTCCCCTTTATTTCTTTGGTAACGAATCCCATGAATGGAGCGGCGGGAGGCCGGGCTGTACCTGCCGGCGGGGGCGGCGGGGCCCAGCCCGCTCCCTCTCCCTCCCCGCGGGGCAGCGCAGCCCCCCCGGCTCGGGGCTCTCCCGGAGCCGCAAACGGACCCAAAATCCAACCGCGCCGCAAAGCCGCAAACGTCCGCAAAGTTTGGAACAGCCCGGGCTCACTACGGCGAGATCCTCGCATATGTGCTTTTGGAAGAGGGCAGAGGAAAAAAAAAAAATTAAGAGGGCTGAGCTGTATCTTTTATTGCACCATCCAGAAGTGCCACCCACTTTTTTTTTTTTTTTTTAATAAGTGCGGATATATTTTTCAGACTAAAAGTGAATTTTTCTTCCCTGGGGGGCCAAGAGGGGCCGTGGAAGGAGAGCAGGGGGGAGGGCGAGAAGCCGGATGACAGGAGATGCTGATGGATTCGTCTCAGCGGCCCGTTATCTGTGACATTGACCTGTTAGCTCAGATAATGGCTATTGTCCGAGGGGAGAGAGACGGGGGAAAAAAAAAAAAACCAAAACAAAAAAACCAGCACGCAGTGGTGGTAGGTAGGACAGGGAAAAAAAAAAAAAAGAAAAAAAAAAAAAAAAGAAAAGGAAAAAATCCTTTGTCAATAACCTCAAAAAACCCGGTGGGAGATTCCCAAAGCGCCCGGGCCTGGGAACCGGCGCCCGCCCGGTGTGCGGGGCCGTGGGTTCCTGCCCTCCCTCCTCTCCCCATTGTTGGGGATTTTTTTCCCTTCTTATTTTTTTTTCTCCCTCTCTCTTTTTTTTATTTTTTTTCTCTCTCTTTTTTTTTTTTTTTTTTTTAATTTAGCCATAAATTGGCCCGGCTCGCGCTATGAGCTGTTCTATTTTCTCCCTGTCAGGATGAGGGATTTGCTTTATGATGCATTGTGTATTAAATACAAGTAATCTGGGAAACTGATTGCTCGAGCCCATCGGCCTGATCAGAGCCCCCGATAGGGAGCCGGAGCCCCCCTTCCCTCCCCCTGGGCCGTGCCACAAAGGCAGGAAAGGCCGGGGGGTGAACAAAAGGGGCTCCCGGTACCGGCGGAGCGGAGCCCAGCGGGGCCGGCCCGCACCGGGGCCCGCCCGCCGCCGCTGGGTGGCGCTCGCCGCCGGGACACCGCGGGCCGCGCCCTCAGCGGCAGCGGGGCCGCCGCTCCCCTTTTTTTGGGGGAAAACCCCTTTTTTTTTTTTTTTTAAATAGTTCCCCTTCATGCAGCGCTCCCAGCGGTTCGGCTGTAACCCAGAGGGAGAAGGAGGGGGAGGACGCCTCATGCCCCCCGAGGCAGAGGGGTTCGCGGCTGGGAGGCGCGGGGGGTCAAGGAGCAACCCGCCGGTCGGGACCTTCAACATCCCGATCCGGGGATGTGGATACACACATCAACACACGTCGATGTGTTTCTTCTTTCATGCGACGATCGTCTAAACATCTCTTGCCGCCTTTCCCCTCTCCCCTCGGACGGTTCGGTGGGCGCTTCAAGAGGCCCAAATATTTCCACAGGGCCCCGTTGGCAATTGTTTATTTAAAACAAGTCGCTCTATTAGTGGAGCAGTCAGGAGTTAGTACTCCAGTCTGCTAGTAATTCCCACCAGGCTGTAAACTGATGCCTCTTTTAAGCCTTTAACTTCATGGTCGTCCCAGAAGTAAAAGTTCTTCTAATGGAGACCCTATGGGCATCGTGCATTCCAGCACATCATTAAAGCAAAGCAAAGCAGCTCGGCCACAGCCAGATGAAATAACGGCACTGTCCACGTTTAATGGGCTTCCTGGGGCCAAACGCTGCCGAGGACAATGGGGGAAAATCAGACAAGTCACTGGTGATTTTTTAAATACTGTAAGTGTTCATATTAGGCTTAATATTATCCTTTCGTTTGTAGACAAACCACTTCACAACCACCTTTGTAAGCGGGGTTTAATGTTATATATCTCAAGGTGACTAAACACAACACTGAGCATCCTGACTAACGCTGCGGTGAATGTTTGAAACACTGGGTGAGTGCATTAATGTGGAGAGAGAAAGGAAAAGCAAAGCGAAACAAACACGCAGAAAACAACGGCTCTCTGACATATCCAAATGCTCCAGGACAGACCTGGGAAACAACTACAAGAACGAAAGGCAACACAGTTTCTGCATGTCAATTCGTCCCACCCCGTGTTGTGGATATCAACTTGAAAAAAAAATAAAATCAGGTGAAAACACAAGTGTTGCTGCTGATTTCAGGGGGAAGAGTTAGATAATTTCCAGCCCTTGATGAAGGAGTGGGGTGAGCATCGCAGTGCCCCCCATGTCAGTACCCTGTTCCTGCTGCCCCTGCTGCCCTCACACGCTGCCTGGCTCATCCCTCCCAGCCAAAAGGCAGTTTTCAAGTGAGGGAGAGGAGGAGAAAATTAAAGGTAAAAAAATGTAAATAAGAAATTTCCCTTGGTCTGGAAATGGGCCCAACTGAAAGCATGTTAATCTCCACCTCAGTAATTTGGTTCTCCTGGAGAAGACAGAAGCCCTGCTGCTGTGCCCTGCACTTCATAAATCACGTCTTTATGTGGACAAGGTCAGGGCACCTAACAGCTCAGACATGGGCCTTTGCAGTGGCTCGGAGGGCTCCGGCATGTTTATTCTCTCGCACAGATCTCTGAGGAGCAGTCCAGCACGCTTCTAATTACTTTTGATTATTTTCATTTGCTCGGGTCAGACTGGCTTTGCCGGCACTGCTGGAGGGTGGGTTTCCTCCCCCCAGCCCCGCTGTGAGATGCAGGGGGATCAGTGCTGTGCCCTGCACCCCCTTCCCCCGGGCAGTGCAGGGCTCCAGAGATCCCTGGGGCTCACACCCACTGCCAGTGGGGTCCCCTTTTGGCAGCTGAGTCAGGGACCCCCATAGCTGACCTCCCACCCGCCCCTGCCATAGCCAGGCAGAGCAGGACATTTACCAGTGTGAAATGAGGGGTGTGCAGAAAAACACGCACCCCCCCCCAAAAATACCAACTGCCTTCAGGGAAAAAAAAAGCCGACCCTGAATCCTTGCAAAAATGTTACAGTGGTGCATGTGCAGGCAATAAAAATGTTGAAGGACCTCTGCCATTCCTGTGGGGACGGAGCTGTTCTTGGGGAGCTGCGGAGCACATGGAGCCTCAGCCATGTACAGAGGCAGAGCGTGTGTTGGTCTGCTCTCCCCGACTGCTGAGCAATCACAGCACAATCCATCGGGAGTGCACAGTGCCCACGCAGGGTGGATACACGGTAGGGACACACGAGTGTCCCTGGCAATGTTGGGGTCCAGGTGTGGGTGAAGCCATCCCTGTGCTCCCAAAAGCAGTGCTGCACCCCCTCTTATGGTCCGTAGCAGCACACGGCTGCTACTGGCAGAACCCAAACTACCCAAATACTGAGCAGAAATGCTCTACTTTTTCTCTCCCATTAAAATCTGAGCTCTAAAATAGCATGTTCCTTGATACCCCGATCTGAGCTTGGCAGCCCAACCCTGTATTCTCATCCTGGTGTGAGTGATCCCTGCAGACCAGTGCCCTCGTGTCCTGTACCCAAGTGTGCCAGCATCTCCATCACATCCCAAAGGTGAGGGTGGGTGTGGGTGTCATCACAGCTGGTGGTACCCACACTCCTCGAGTAGGGGCTGCCTGGTGGGAAGGAGTTTTGTGGCAGACATTTAGCAGGGCCTTTTGGATATTGGGTGTTACTGCAAACCAGGAGAAGGAAAATCACAGCAAATTCACCTGCTCCATGAATCAGGAAGATGCAAAAATGGGTCAGTGACTGGTATCTGGCTGCCTGGTTGATTCTACTCCTGTCTGGGGAGGAAATCCTGTAGACACCCTTCCTCATGGCAGGACAAGATGTTTGCCTTGCTGCAAACAAACCATGGCCCTTGCAGCACACCCTAAAATTTGGTGCTGAGGGATGCAGTGCTACTTGTCCACCCCCCTGCTGTGAGCATTACTCCTTGTAATGCTTTCCTCTCCAAACCTTTCCCTAGCTTTCCCTGCCAAGGCACGTGCTGTGGCTGAGGACTCTTGCTGTTTTCCTTTGGAGTGTTCATTACTTCCATTACAGAAGAGTCTGGAAGCCTCCAAATCCAGCCTGGGCCATTTTCACACTCGAGGTTACTGTACCCACAGGGTGAGAGAGTCCCTGCCGGATGAGTCTGGCATGAGCTTGGCTATGGTAAAAGTCTGGGGAGAAACACACATTAGCCAGCTTGTCTTAGCACCTAGGAGAGCCAGGGCAGGGCAAGGCAAGGCTGACTGATGTGGCTGTTGGCCTCCTGTCCACTCAGAAGCTGTATTTTCCTGTGCTTCACCTTCTTGTGTTTTGAAAGGAAGCCAAAATCCTGGAGAATCTGGGAAATGCCATTGGCAATGCCCTTGTTCTGCATTTTCCCGTGTGCTGGGCAGGCTGGAAGGCTCTTTTCTTTCTTAACCACCCAGAGAGTAAAAGACCTTGAGCATGGCCCTCTAAATCCTACCAACATGACCAAAAATGTACCTGTTTGTGAGGGTTTTTATCACTCTCTCATTCATCCTTGTTGAAATACAACTGAATAAATCCCTAATATTTGTATCCACTCCTGCTTCCCACAATATGCTCATCTGGAAATGGAGCAGTGGGACCCATGAAGCCGACAGAGGCTCCCACCTGATGTAGCTGCTGCTTTGCTGCCTGAAAACACAACTTTTTGCAGAAGCTGCCCTAAAAATGGAAGATCCCTGGGAAATAATCCCTGAGTATCCAGAAGGTAGGAAGCACAATGTAAGGATTTTGCAGACTTCCTTTGTATGTACATAAGAATTCAACAAGGTTCAATTAATCTTCCATTTCCTCCAATGTTTTAATTTTCAAGCCTTCTCATTTGACAAATAATCAGAGGACCTGTTTTGGAAGGCTTCTTCCAGTCCCAGCGCCCTCATGGCATGTGAAGAGCCGTGCAAGAAGGGTGTGTGGCAGCGAGTCATGGGGAACCATTTGGGTTTAAGCACTACCCCTGATCTGAAAACTGAATTTGCAAGCCAAAAGGACGGAGAGGAAAATATGGAAGCAGGGAAAATGCCAGGACAAAGGAGACTGAAGGGGTTAAACAACAGAACTTTACACAACAAGAATTAATGTGATGCATAACAGCTAATTCTATTTTAATAATCAATTTTAGGAGTGACTGGCTATTTTCAAAGCATTCCTGTTGTAGCCAAAGTTTTAACTAGGCGTGCGAGAGTGGGCATAAACACCTGTGGACTTTATAAGAGTAAGAAGCAATTTATCACCCAATAAAAAGTCAAACACTCATGTTAAAATTTTCAGGTTTGCATTTGCTATTTTAAGTGTCACATGTGTGGATGGTTCTAGGGGAGGTTCAGAAGTGGCTGCACATCCTACACACAAAAACACACGTGCACACAGCCAACACAACCAGCTCTACAGTGGGAAGAAAACCTGCCTGAAAGCACCAATGTTACATTTTCGTCCCTCCTATGTTTCATATTAAACCAATTGTGATCATCGACCAGAGTTGTCTAAAACCTGAACTAAATGGGCATTAAGTCAGTTGCCATATGAAATTACTGCCATTCGATTTTCAGATAAACCACAAAACTTGATGAACTAACATTGTTCCAGCTGAATTAACTCATCATCCCCGGGAAGAAAAGGTTGTGGAGTAAAACGAGGGCTCTAACAGCAATGATTAATCCTCCTCTTATTGCAAAGCACTTCCCTACAAGTAGAGAGATGCCCTGCTAAAGGCAGGCTGAGGAAGCACAGTGCCTCCAAAACATCACTGCCTTGCCAAACCCTGACAGTAGTGTTAAACATTATTTACATGTGGGTAGGAGAGGGAGAATTTTTTGTTATGGGCTTGTTATGAAACTATAAATAGGTTAAAATCCCCGTCAACAGTTCAAGTCATGCTTGGTAGATAAATCCAGGGACTGAAATTCAGGAATGTTAATTTATTCAGCTGGTGGAGGAACATGCAAAGTTGATCCTTATCCCATACTTGGGCAATCTCCCTGGGATTAAGCCATAAAGTATTTGGGCCATGGTGCCCTGTGAGTGGCTCAGGCTCCCCACCATGGGCGGGCAGAGCCCTTCGTGTCCCCCACCCTGGCTGTGCTCAGGGTCCTGAGCAGTAAATGCTTAACTGGCCCCGTGCGTGCACGGCAGCCCACCTGGGCGTGCAGAAGTGCTACTCCACATAAATTAGTCACACATGGGCAAGGGTGCCTGATGCATTTGGAAAAATCTTACCCCGAGAGCTACCTGGTTTGCTGTAAAAAGATTTTGCTCATCGGGAAAATCTGGGGCAGGGAGTAGGGAGATTATATTTGATGCAGGTGTCCAAATAAACCTGTCCTATAACCCATGGATCACAATGGGTTATTAATGAAATAGCTGTGAACATCAGCGTATCCTTGTGGCGGATTTCTTTCATAAATGAGTTGAACATTTTCCAATTTCAGGGAAGTGCTGCTACCTATAAACTTGGAGATTAAGGGCTTTTTCCCCTAAGACTCAGATCCCTCGGGGCACTTGTGTTCTGGCATGCATCCCTTATTTGCTGAAGAAATTTCAAACTTGGTAATTTAGCACCATACTGATAAAACAAAGCGGGGAAGCAAAAAAAAAAAGAGCAGCAGTTGCACATGCATGTGAAGGAGGAGAGAGGTGAGTGGTACAGCTTCAGGCATTATTTCTGGGTTGTTTTTTTTTTTATCCACAAGTCATACTGCAGATTTTGTGTGAGATTCATAGAGAAAACATTCCCCAGATACAACATATAAGATGCATATCAATCCACAAGCTGAGTTTTGCAGATGCAAAATGACCTGCAGAATTTGAAGGAGGATGGAGGCTATTTTATAACCATTTTTTTTTCCATATAAAATGGAAAGCCTAAGATTTATTTAAGCCTAAGATGTTGGGCTAAATTTGCCACTAGCAGAATTATGAGTATTAGTATTATTAGCATTACAGCAGCACCTAGAGGACCCAGTGGAAATTGGGACCCTTTGTGGATAGAAAAATAATAAACATGAGACTCTGTCCTGAAAAGCTTACAGTTGGCATGGATGGGATAAAAAGTGTGCCAGATGGGAAGATTACCATTTTATTTTCACAGATGGAATATGGAGTTCTGCTCATGGAGAAAATCAGTGGCAGATTCTCATGCAATATTTTCACATAACTTTCATTCACTGAGAAGTTGTATTTTATTCCTTTTCTTTGACTGCAATGAACAGAAATTCCTCTCTGCCTGCTGGTGCTTACAGCTTCTCATGGATAAATAGTGGGAGTCAGCTTGGTCACTGCCAGTTAAAACAGGTCTGCATGCTTTAATATGGTTCATCTGTAGCAGAAATTCGACTTTATCTCCCTTTTTTAGCTAGGAAAATATTTTAGCCTTGGAAATGAGCAGTTGATGCTTTGGAACAGATCTTTAAATGTAAGCACATTGTGCTGATTGGTGCCATAAATGAAAGCTCCTCCTACAGAAACAGTTTTGGGGAGTGTACGTCAAACCCTGCCTTTGACTTTTGTGGCAGAAATGTGAAACGGAGTTCATGATGTCAAGTCTTGTTGCTAGGAGTCCCCCAGCAATCATGCAAGTGCTGAGCATAAGATGGATCATGATCCCCACCAGGCAGAGGGGGAGAGACTGCCCCAACCTCTCCACTGTGTGCTCTAAACCTCACTAAGTGGCTGCAAAAAGCAGCAGGGAATGGGCTTGTGCTCGGGATAAAGTTGCAGTTTTTTTGGGTCCATAGAAGCAAAACGAGGCAGTGTGTGAAGAACAGATGTCTTTCCACCAGGAAAGATTTCTGAAGCTGCATGATCTGTCTTGCTGAGAATCCAGTATAGTAAATACAGTACTAAAGATAATTTTCTTCTTATTGCTTCCCTGTGCTGGAATCCTCACAGGGGACAAAGCAGGAGATCCACTGGGTTAAGGAGCTGTTGTGGGATGTTTTGGCTGAGGAAGGTGGTCATCTTTGGGGGCTTTTCAAGGAGTCATAGTGAGATCAGGGTGGTCACATATTCCCCAGGGAAGCGCCAACAGCTCCTCAACATACCACTGACATGAGAGCATTGGCTACCTTGGGGCTGAACTGGTGGCCAGAAGTGTTGATCAAGCCCAGGCAGAGCACCATTTCCACACAAGATTCCTGTCACTCCGGGGGTCAGACAGGACACTCAGACCAGACCTGGGCTGCTCCAGGGCTGTAGATGGAGGAGCTGCTCCAGCTCTGGACAAAAGTCAGTCCTGGATCCTCCCACTGCCTTCAGCTCCAGGACCAGAGGGCTGGAGCACAGTACTTTAGTGCTGTATTTGTGAGCCCTCCAGAAATAAATGGGAGCTAGAAGCTGTCCTGCCAGGCACTGAGAACAGAAGCTCGAGCCAGTTGTGTGTTGCACGAAGGATGTCTGTCAGCTTGGGTGATGAAGAAGGAATATCTGTCATGATATGAATGAGCACAATTTTCCCTAGAGCTTGTGGTACATTTAACAGTGCTATAAAAGATGAAAATGGGAGTTATGAGTGCTCATTAGCACTTCAGAATTACTTTATTATTTAATTGTCTAAATTAATCCATGAATTTTGTCTCAAACAGAAAACACTAGGTTTAGATCGAGGTTGCTGTGGACCAGGAAATACTTCTACAGAAAGAAGAAACTGAATTGGTTTGAATGATTTATAAAATGTGAGGGTTTCATTCCAAAATATCATTTATATGCCCAGAAATCTACGCAGCAAATCTAATCCAGCAAAGGAAAATGAACATTCTCAATCCATGAATAAAGATGGGAAGTAATTCTGCAGTGGATTCAGCCTGTGCCTGCCCATGTATGACAAGTAACTGATCTGAAGCCTTTTTACACATCTGTTAGGTTTGTATTTACCCTGAGTTTAAGAGACAAAATGTGGGGACAAAGAACATGATGATAACCTTGAAGAGAGCAATAATAATGATAGCTACTCCCCACACTGAGTAAAGCACATCCTTCCTTCCTTAATGCATCCACTGATGAAAAAGAGGGAGGAAGGTCAATGCCAAAGCCAAGGACTGACCAAAAACCCCAAAACTCCAGTAAATCCTGTTCCTTCTGATAGAGTGCACCTCCACCAGTTTAAGGGGTACAAAAAGAATAAGGTATAAATGGGGTTTACATGAATAGGATATAACAAAAACCTTGACCTGATTTCCAACCAGCCACAGAGTTTGGTGACCATGGATGAGGTTGTTCCAGGTGATTCATTGCAACTCCAGTCAGTAGCCAAGTGTCCAGCAGACACATCTGAAGTGCAGTGACCTTGGCTTGTGTGAGTGAGGCCAGTAGTAAAAGCAAATGGAACTTAAAATGAAAGGTGTATATTTTTAGAAGAATTTGTAGTGTTTGGACTCCAGCTTTAGATGGCTCAAGAGTATTTTGTAAGCCAAAAATCTGTTCTTCGGTTCTGGTTTGTTGATTAAATATACTTGTTACCAAGAACTTCAAGCAGGAAAAGATTTAAAAAAGACTTCAACTAAGATTTTATCAGCTTCAGCTGCAGCACTGAACAACTAAAACATAATAGGTCTTCAGATCTCAAGTTATTTCCACTGACTGCTGTATAATCAGCATGTTAAATCTGGGCACCTCTTCAGGCACAGTTATTTGTGTGATATATACAGATCGATACCTATTGATTTTATAATTTTGATTCATCTCTATGCAGTGATTCAGTTTCACATCATCTTATTTATCAAGCTTTTCTCCATACCTTTGCTTCCAAGCTTCCTGACACTTGCAGGCCACTTGAGGAGGGTCCCACCACAACCACCCCTTTTGCCCCTGCATCCAGTGTTGGTGGGCATGCACTTGGTCACATTCCAAGGAATTTTGTACACAAAGAGCTGCCACAGGGTACCCAGGGTTGTTGATACATGAGGATAAAGGTAATAAACCTCCTTTTCCTAATGCCATGGCCTCACTGGCCCAGTTGGATGTGGAGCCAGTCCCCAACTTTCCCTGGAGGCTTTGCCACCCTAAGGGATTGAATGCAGATGCCTGTTTCTTACCCAGTGACCCTACCTTCAAACTTCCCTCTGTGCTGGCTTATGAAGGCATGAAGGGGACAGAACTTCGCACAGAATATTAAAATTAGTTCTCTTTAACCCTGGAGCCTTTTTGGACCCATGCTGGTACCTAAAGCCCCTCCCCTCTACGGCTGCTTTCAGGGACACAGCAGCAGATTGAGCAGAGGAGCTGGCACAAAAAGCCCAATGGTGACTGATTAACAGCGACCCGCTCGACACACTGGAGGGAACCAACCCCATTGCTGCCACTGACAGGGCGTCAGGGAAATCCTGTTAACCTCACTGCATTGCATATATGCAAATGACAGCAGATTAACGAGCGTCAGCACCGCCGCCGTTCCCACTGCGCTCACACCAGTTTGCATCACAACAAATTAAGTCTGGACACATGAAATGCCCCAAATAGACTAAATCATGATTTAGCAACTCAGGTCTGCCCAAACTCCAGCTCAATGGGGCAACCCAGGTCTCCAGTGGTGTGCCTGCTGCTGGCAGCCCTTTTGCAGCACCATGGTGGCTGGCGGTGACAGGATGTGGGGCAAATGCGGTTAAAAACCACTTGCTGAAATTCATGTGGTGAATGAATTTAAGGCAAACAGGAAAAACTTCTTTATGTTGAAAATGCCCAACAAAAAGAACTGAGCTCTGTTCCTATGCAATGATTTCCAAATGTTTTTGTAGAAGGTGCTGAAGGGAGTTGGGATGTACTGCATCCGTGAAATGGGAGTTATTAGGGTGGATGCCTTTGGAAGGGAAACAAAAAGGATTGATGAAGACTAAACATTTCAGGGGGGCTCACACACTCCAGCAAGATAGAAGCATGGGCTAATTACAAAATAGGACCTATCACCACGCAAAAATAAATGACTTCATAAATAGCTTTAGATATCATGTTAAAAGCACCTTTGGGAACAAAAAGATGCTATGCTAAAAACAGGAGATCTAAAGAGCTGTTATTACACATCCATTACATTTTCTGAGCTGTCGCATTTACTTTTTGAAGTTCTGTACACATGATACAGCAAGGCAAAACATTTTATGTACCGTAAGAAATTTGAAACAATGTTTAATGTTCAGAAGATAAAGTTAACAAAACTACACTTCAGTGGCTTTTTTATTTCTCTACTTTACGACCGTTCAAGAAATTAAGAGTAAAAGGAAACAAGAAGGAAGGATAAGCAACCATACGCTCCTGCTTGCTTTTTTCTGCATTGCTGATCAGAGCCCAAGGCAGAAATCATAATAAAAAATGTCTTCTTTTTAATGTCTAAATAGGAGCTGTTGAAACACTGATGGTAGGAAGTGTTTCAGGATGGAAAGCATTTGTTCCTCTTGCAGCTATCAACAGTCATATGTTACATGATTTTCTGATTTTTTTTCCCTGAAATTACAGAAGCCCATCACATCTTCATGACCATTTGGAACAGTTTGTCTGCCGTTTCTGCTTTTTCTAAAACCAAAACCAGCTACAATGATGACTTGCAAGAATGATTTCTACTAGCACCAGGCAATTCAGATTATTGACATTTTCTCCGTTCCTTCTAAATATCCTTGGTTACGTCTTGATGACATCAATAGCGATAAGTACTGAATTTATTGGGCAGTGATCCCCCCACAAACTTTCATCCTGCTGGATGCTAAAATGCTCCTAATGCAGCTGCTGTGATCATTGATGTTATAGCACAAACACACACACAAAATCCACTTTCTAACCCAAGCACCCACTTCAAATTCAAGTTGCTCATTTTGCTTGGAAGGAGAAGGCAACCAGAAATACAAAAAAAAAAGAGTCAATGTGATGGGAGATTGATGTGAGTTTTAGAGCACGGTGTAGTTCACTAATTTATTGGCCTAATGAAGAAAAAATTGACATCTGAGTGGCATGAGCTACACCAAACACAGCATCCTGCCAAACATACATTAGATGGAAACAGGTGCTTAGTTTAAACTGTCAAAATCTTCCACAGGAGAACATCTATGCTACTTGTTAATAGAGGGTCTGGTAGAAAGGGAGGGATTATTTCTAGTGGTTTCAGGAGGAAGATGCAAGGGAAATAGCATGTTTCATAAATGTATTTCACAACATATCTTGACTGAATCATCACTGAACTTTTGAAAAATCCATTAGCTTAAAGACTACATTCAAGTATATTTTGAACGTTTCTTACCATGTTTTTATGACATCTGTTATTTCTCTCAATGACAGACTTTTCTTTCTTTAAACTATTTTAAAGGGTCTTCTATTACAACCCTGCAGATTTACCCTCTGTAATTCAGAGGTAAGTCTAAGCAAATCAGAGGGGATTTTAGGGGCTAGACTTTGTACCTGCAATCCAAGTTCTTGTGGTCAAATTCGTTCCTCATATAACATTAGGATATAGCATTTTGGTGCTTTTTCACTAGGGAAGAATTTGCACTTGGATGGATTTATTCCTGGCATGAATTTCAATGTTCAAATACAACTACTTAGAATGACACCCCTTGACTAAAATCAAATGTATGGGGAAAGGAGATAGTTGAGTGACTCTGGAGTAGCCTGTTGGTGTTTTGAAGGATGGTGGATGTAGGAGACATCTACTGCATCTCTGTAGCTGATATTATGGCTTTCTAATTATGGTAAAGGGTACAATAAGCTGGGAGATGCATATAGCAGGGCAGCAAGATGCAGCTCCCCTCCCCTGTGTTTAAGACCAAGTGTGTGATGGCAAAAAACAGACAAAGAAACCTGCTTCTTCAGGAGCTAATTCATGATCCTCAGCCATCTTCCACTCATTTCATTGGAAAAAAATATTCCAAACACTTCTAACAGTAAACTCTATAGAGAAATCATGTCACTCATGACTGAACGAGCAAACAGCCCAGGGATGGAACAGGGAAGTGGGAGAAACACATCCCACCAGGAACTCCTTGGTCGTGTCACGGTGTTGGTGATTGCACTGGCACTTTGGGTGAGCATGGAGTTAATGTATGAGCCTTTCAGAAAAGATCTTTAATGACCCACCAGTCCTCTGAGACTTCCCAAATCTGAAAGGACAACTCTGTGCATGTAACCATTACATGGGTTCAACACCGACCTGGGGAAAGTGTCACCTCCTGAATCATAGGAGATGCTTCCAGTAACATCAGTGTTTTCCATGGAGGTCCCCCAGCCAAACCTGCCTTGTCCCAGCCCTGCTTGGAAGGTCTTCCAGGGCTGTAGCACAAGGTGGTATGGCCGAAGACCAAGTCAAGGCATTATTTTATTTTGTTTTGGTTAGCAGAGTTGATATTTGGTCAAAGGCTCCTAGCTGTGAAAGGATGAGGAGCTGCCAATTTCTAAGCTAAATGTTGTACATTCATATCCTGCTACCACTAACTCCATTATGATTAGTCAGGAGTGAACTCAGAAGGTTCAGAAATAACGTTTGGATAAACATCCCTGAATTTTGGATGCTTATCTGAGCCTGACCCAAACCCCCTGAGTATGCAGAACTGAGCTGGAAATCTGGCAAGAATGTTAATTTCCACACTTTTCATTTCTCTCTTGAAGGCTATATTTGCAGTTTAAGATATTTCCTTTAATTGGAATTAGCATAATACATTATTTCCCTATGGTGAGAACAGCTTTTCTGTAGTTACTCTGCCTGTTTGGATTTTGTCCAAGGAAGTACAAAAGGGGATGAATGTGAACATGAAAATCCAAAGTAAATACGTGAACCAAACTCTTTAAACCCCACAAATGGGTAGATTCTGTTTAAGGCTTCCTCCAAAATAAATGATTTAGTCCAACCCTAAAATGATGCTCTTCCTTTTTAATGGTGCCTCTGTATTGGTGCCAGTCATACCTGTCACATGCATTTGTTAAGAATTAATGATTAATAATAATTCATGCTTGGGAAGTTTTCTGCCCCTTCCTTTCTGGTGTATATCACTGCTTCAGATAGCATCTGATTTGTTTAATTCCATTAATTATCAACACCTACAAAAATATTGTGCCGGATATGGTTAGTCTTTGGGGAGCTTGGAGTTACACTCAATAAGTGTTTGACCTTGCAAAATTTGTGAGTTTTAAGATTCCAACTCCGTGCATACACTAAATTCTGTGACATTTTTCTGTGCAAATGTAGTATTTGAGCAACCAATGGAGCCTTCAGATGAGAGGAACTTCACGTCCAGGTTGCACAGGGAGGCCCAGACTGCTGTTGAGAAGACCCAGCCTATGCAGGTGTGAATCCAGCTGTTAGACCTGACCTTGCTGCAGACCTTGGGGTGAAGACTCTAAAACAAAAACCTTGCAAATACCCAAAGTGAGGTTCTTTTCAAATTAACCTCTTTGCAAATCAGCTGGTGATACGAGGTGCGTTTGGAAGGACACGAGTGACCTCAGACCCTTTCCGAAGCGGGGCTGGGAAGGTCGTGTCAGCACCCAGCTGCTCACCCTTCCTCCTGCCACTCTTCCCAAGCAGAACTAATTACAGCAGCAGCATGTGCATGTGGAGGGATAAGCACAGCACATGGATACATCCACACACATCCACAGATCCGAATGTTTACCCACATTTAATAACGAGCAAAACAAATAAAAATGAGTATTGACATGAATGCCTGTTACCCAACGCTCCCAGGGAAGAAAAGCAAGGCCAAGTGCTATTCCATAAGCAGTACTCAAAAATATTCCCCTCCAAAGCTCAAATCCAGAACACGGCATCGAGACCAGCTTGAGCACCAAAACAGAAACTCAGCCTGGTGTTTCCCAGCTCCCTGCCCCTTATCAGGGAGATCTGGGCAAGCTGCCGGGCAGTGACCGAGGGCTGTGCCGCTCCTCCCTGCCAGCCGCGACGGGGCTGCTTGGGAAAGGAGAAAATGTCATCCAGCCTGAACACAAAGGGCAAGATGGTATCTCACTGCTGCTGTGGTGAAGTCATGTACTAGGAAAAATATATTTAGCTGTTCCTGGGCAGTCCCCAGGAGGCTGCAGAGCTGGTCTGATACCGGCCTTGTTCACCTGCCCCAAAGCACCGTGTGAGACATTCATGGCTGTGGCACAAAGAGGCTCAGAATGATGATTGGCCTCCCTGCCAGTAACCCCCGGGAGCACTGTGGGAAGGGGGAATGACAATGCTTGCACAGCTGGGGACGTGCCAATATTGAAGAAGCTTGATCAAAGACAACAACCAGGATCATACAGAGAGATCTGTCACCAGAAACATGCCCAAAGTGAAGAGCAGAGACATTAAATATTCCTATCATGAAATCTTGACTCCACCGAGGGCAATAGAAGAGCTATGATTGCCTTTTGGACAGAGAGGGCAACAATTCAAGTGTTTGTTTAGCCGTCAGAGAAGGAACATTACTTGGTGTACAGCCCACACTGCTTTGTGATAAACATGTTATAAAACAGATATTTGCTCAGAACTCCCGCTGCATACAATGGGAAAGTCACAGGGAAAGGTGGGGTTGGAAAATGGGTTTATAAAATTATAAAAATGTCATGGAAGAGCTCAGGCTGAAGGACGGTGGCAGATCTGTTGTCCTGGCTCAGCATCCTGAATTTTGTTGTTTCTTCTGCTGTTTCTTCTGTCATGTTACCATAATTTTACAGTTGAACTCATCAGCTGGCATTTGCCAAAGTCACCCTATTTAGCAGTGCTGTAAAACAAACAACCCAGAAGAATTTGTCTCTGCAGCCACGTACTTTATAAGGCACAAGTCTGAATAAATATGTAACTGTTCACACCCTTTCAGAAGTGCTGGAACAGGAACACACTGAACCCAGAGCACTGATTTATATCTAAAGCAGCATTGACTCCAAAGTAAGAGTGAAAATGTAGGTTAGATGGATAGTAGGTGCTACAAAGAGTTATTGCTCTCTTGTTTTACACCTTAGAGAGCTGTGCAGGGTGGGCAAGAGCCCAAGACAAGATAGAAAACAGCCAGCTTGAATGCATGGACTGGAAACAAAGGACAGTCACAGCTTATCCTACCTATTGAAAATACCATTCAAAATCATAATGTGCACTATAAATCAAGATGAAAGGTGGGAGGGTTGTCTCTCAGAAGCTTCTCTCTACTTTCCTGGTAAGGCATGGAGCCCTTCCAAAAATACACCAGCTCTGCGTGCGATGCCTGAACGGCTACGTGGAACTGCACGGCCACTTGCAATGCATGAATTCAATCAGCTGAAAGGACTCACTGAATTTAATTGTGTTAATCAAAAGAAAGTTATGCATCCTCACTGACCACAGGGGGAAAGTTGGCAAATGGTTTGAGATCCTGTCTTCTGGATTTCTCCTGCACAGGGTGGGAGAGCAGAGAGGATTATTCCTGGGCAGGCCTCTTGGGCCCAGCAAGCTGAATCTTAATAAATGAGCAAGCATACAGGCTATCTGTGTAATTTTTGTATACACACTGTGATTTACTTCGTGAAATTCACATGACAAATAATAATTAGCCATTGCACTATAAACCCTCATTTCCCAATGCTCAGTACCAAACTGAAGTAGCCACGTGTTTAAATGACTTTGCCTCTATTCTTAATGTCAAAATGTTAAAAAAAGAGTTAATTTGAGAAGGGAATTATTACGGTCAGGTTGCGTGAGATTCGCTCTGATGTACTCTAAATGATGTGTTAAATGATGATTTCCAACACAGCCTGTAGCAGAGAGTTTGTTTGGAATGACATTTGTTGTGGCACCAGTGGCCACTACGAAGATGAATTTATATATACACTTAGAGCACCTGCCTGCAGAGGTGTCGCAGAGAAGTTCTGCATGAGCAGATGACAACAGATATCTTGCAAGTGCTCACAAACTGAATTTTTGCTCCAAAATAGCAATGAAATGTTGTCGAGATGACTTTCTCCACTTCTTTCATGAAATGCATGCAACCACACTCTCAGCTGCTGTTATGAAGAATTACATGGTGATTTCTTCAGCAAATAACCCTCCTTTAGCAAACCAGCCACACTGCTGTGGTTTCTTGCAACCTGTTTAAATTTTAGTCGTGCAGGTTTTGCAGAACTGCTTCTCTTGACTATGATTGTGAACAGTGACATTTATAAATTAATATAATGTTTGAAATTCTATTCAGATGTATTTAGGCACCAGCATCTACACAAACAAAGCTCTGATGCTCTGAGATTAGAAGAATGCTGATAGAAAGATAACCTACACAAAGGCTGAGTAAGGATCAATGATGGTTTTTCCCACTTCCAGCTCTGTTAAGGAACCCTTCCCAGTGAAGTCACTTCTTTACCCTGCAAACATTGAGCTCCGGTTTTACAGCTCTGTGATTTTAGATAAATACAACAGTGTCCATGTCAGGAGATGGATGCCACCTCCCCTGAGGACAGTGATCACAGTCTGAGCTCCTCTGATGGGAATCCCTTTGTTGTTTGGCCACCAGGTCTCAGTATCAGGTCCTTTGTTTTTCACAGGGATTTCTTCTTCTCTGGGCTACTATATGGAGTGAATAACATCTCATCCACTCAGGTGTGAGAGGCTTTCTGTATTTGTAGCACATTTCTTCCTTACCTGCAGACTTGCCACCCACTGAGAACAACCTGGGACCTGCTCAGGTTCTTTGAGAGGTCCTCAGGATCCTGCTTCTCAGAGCAAGAGAAGCGCGGGGAACTCTCCTGGCTTCTCCATGGGGCCAGCTCATTGCTTATCTCAAATCCGGAGAAGCCATTTTAGGAAGATAATCTGGCAGGAAACTATTGACTTTCTTAAGGTTTGGGTTTTGAGAGTTCTTCTGTCCAATTTGACTTTTCCTGTGGTGGGGTAAGCAGCTGTGAAAGGATGAGCTGCACCCGGGGAGCAGGAGGGGAACATGGCAGCACCTTCCCTTATGGACCCATCCACACCCCATCTCTTTGGCCATTCTGCAAAAGTCCTGGCCTGCCACCTCCTTGTCCTGCTCCAGATGCCTTTCTATTCCTGATCACAGGAATTTCAGCCCTCATGGCTCCAAATCTCACTTGGCCTGTTGCAAACTGCTTTTTCAGGTGAGTGATAGAAGGGGCCGAGTCTCTCAATGGACATGGTCCTGGCAGTGCCCCCGAATCAGATCCAACCTCTGCCGAAGAGCAGCTCATCTGCCTTGCTTTCCCTTCCCTCTCACGCATCCCAAACACGCCACCCTCATGCCTAAATAGTCTGTGGATCTTTCCAGCTTGTTACAGTGACCAGAACCCATCAGGATGCTTTCCAGCAAACTCTTCCCCAGTTTCTAAGGCCTGAGAAGATGCATTGAGCAAGAAAAGAACGTTTTGCTTTTGTGCTAAGACAGCCCTCCTAAAACACCAACGGTGGCTGCCAGTCCCTGGTGATTCCCATGGGATTTGTATGTTTGTAGGGCAAGGGAAGCTTCCACCAGTGCAAAACACCAAGTGGTTTCCCAAACACTCAGCAGTGGACTTTATGCTAAAACCAGTTGTGTCTGAAATGCCTGCTGGGTTAAGCTCATATACACAGCCAAAAAGCGAGTCTAACTTCCCAAGTGCTGTCTTTGCTTTCAGATGCTTTTTTCTTTACTGGTTTTCCACTGTCTGGCATTTACAATATACCCGCAGAGGTGGAAAGGCTTATAGTTACCGCTCTTTCCTATCAAAGCTTTAAACTTAAGGCGCAGTGCTGTTTCCATTTGGAAATTTTTTTGCACAAGCCATTTACAAGGCCTTTACAAGTCATGGTATGCCAAGACCTCTCCAGTTTCTGCGATTTACTGCAAAGGAGTCTGGCTGGTACGAAGAAGGCTCCACCATTCCACCATCCCACTCAAACCCCAGCTGGAGGACACAGTCACTGCTACCTACAGACAATAAAGCTGCAGGTAGAGAGAAGGAAAGACTGGGAGGCAGTGGAGGTAGGAACCAGTTTTTTAAGCTCCAGAAGACTTTTTCCCAGGATACACAGTCTGGCTTCTGACAATTTTTTCAGTTTGGATGGGATTGATGGCAGAATGAATCAGTATACTCATTAAGTCCTAAAACATCTGAAAATATCCATAAATATATCTATTTATCTGTTAATAATGGTGTAAAGCTCTTCAAACCTTGGTACAATTTATTTCTTAGCTTGCTACCACCCTCACTGCTACTGTTTTCATCATCTGGGGTGGGACACATAAATGACCTTCTACTATAGCCCTGGTCAGCAGAGGTTTGGTGCCAACTTTGCAGCAAGAAATCATCATCTAATGGCCTCAAGTATGGCTGAAAGCCAGAATTTGCTGCCATTTACTGTTGGCCTGACATGGTTTCTTCTTCTGTGAGCATCACACGCTGCCAAGCAGAGGCAGCACCAAGCACACAGGAGCTTTTTGGGAAACTGGAGAGGATTCGGGTACTTGGTCCAGCTGGCTCTTTGGAAATTAAAGAATTAATACCACTTGGAAAGAAATTAAAGTAAAATCATGCCATAACAAGGACAATTGAAGAGGAATAAGAGGTGGGAGGGCATTAGGAGCAGCAGGAGAAAGGCCAAGGAGGGCCCCTGGAGAGAGCAAACAGGGCTTTCCCGGGGCTGGGCTGGGCTCAGGACCACTTCTGGCTGCACTTGATGGCTTCACAAACACCCAGCACAATACGAGTGTAATATAAGCCTCGACTCCTCGAGATTAGCCATGGCTGGGAAATAATGTTATCGCTCCCCATTATACTTCAGGAGCCCTTCAGAAAAAGTCCCCAAAATTCCCACGAGCTTTAAATGAAGGTGAGATTTTCCCCTGGTGCCCATCCTCCTTTCCTAGGAGATCTTGTGTTCTGCATGTATCACATTTTCTTAGTCCTTGCCCAACCATGCATGAGTTCAGCCCTTTGCACAGCAGTTTCACCCTCTATGAAGATGCTGCTTCTCTTTTACCATCTTTCACTCTCTCCTCTGCTAAAATTAGGAATCTAGGATTTTCCTTCTGGGTCAAAACCCAATCTCCTTCCTCACAGGGGCTCAGTTTAACTACACATCACCGTGCCAGATGGTGACTGTTAGTACCACCCAGTTTCATTAGTTATCAAGGGCTAAAGTTGCACTTCGAACATTCATCAATCAGTAGGAAAAAATACGCATCGAATTAAAACTCCCAGCAAACTCCAACACCTTAGGGCTTTTTCCTTTTACAAGCAACATTTTCTTCCACTGAAAACAGAACTACTTGTGCAGGTGGTTTTTAAACACAAACAGCTGCTCCATGGAAATGCAGTTGGGGAAAATTATTCAGAAAAAAAAGGCAAAGACGAAGCCATGGGTGTGGAGCAAGAATCCATACTGCCCCAATTCCCAGGGAAATATAGGAAGGAAAGAGAAACCTAAGATATAAACAGTAAGTGGAATTTCCATTGCACTGGTCCCAATAAACACACTGGTTTTAGGGGAAGGAAAGTGGGATCAAGGGACCGGAGTGAGGCAGTAGGTGTTGCGAGGGAAAACGTGGTGGAGAGTTACGGCTCGTAAAAATCCGCTTCATCTTTCAGTGTCAGAACAATGCCCGGGTGTATGGTGGGCTGTGTTATCAGCCAGGGAAGCAGAGCAAGGCTGGGATAAACAGCACCAGACAGCCAGGGGTTTGTGGTCACGATTTGCTTCTGCCTTCCCAGATAGTTCCTCTTTTCTTTCTGCTTCATTTCTGTTGTTCTGTTCATCTTTTAAAAGGTCCTGTAGGAGGTAACTGTTTTTAGCATAGCTGTCATAATTTTAATTACCAATACAATGTTTTTGGCTATATGGAATTTTTAAAAAGCCTCTGTAGTTGTATTGTGACCAGAGCTGCCAAGACCACAAATATTGCTGCTCTTTCCTTATTCCACTGCTTTGCTCTTTAATGTCTCTGAACTCCTCTATCACCTCATTCTCCTATGCATCCCCTCAAGAAAAAACTCCACTTTCAGAGCACTTTGGTGTGTGCCATGCCCAAGAAGGGACACAATGTCAACTCCCCTTCCAATTAAAGACTGCAGAGGCAACCCTTGAAATGCTGCATTTTTCCCAGTCCTGCCCTCTAGAAGGAGGAGGATTTCCCTGCAAGCACTCCTAAAGCTATTTCACCAGTTTCCTCCCAACTCTCCTTCAGATTCCTCTTTAAATTCATAAGGATTAATCTCCTGGTATGCTACAGCTGCTGTCAAGATGACAAGTCTTGGTTACCTCCTCTCTTACATGCATCCATTAATGTTCTTTTGGACTGAAAGATCCCAAGGCAAAAACCATCTCTGTGCCCTTTATTCCCCATCTAGGTCTCCTGGCTTTTTCTGTCCTTGTGGTTAAGCCCCAAAAATGTTTGTGTAAAGACTGAAAAAAAATAATTCCTTAAATTCTGTACACATAGGAGAGTAATGAACTCAAGTAATACGAGCAAGCCCAGTGCCACCTTCCTACCTGAGCAAGTGTAATGCCATTGCAATAAGAATCCCATTACTTTTCCTGGTGCTGAGATTGTATAAAATACTTCATGCACAGACATGAAGATGGAGTCTCCACCTTGGGGTCTGCATTCCAGGAAAATCACATGAGCAGAGAAGAGGTGCAATGAAAGTCAATCTGATGCTGCTGAAGGCACACATGTAACTTGTTAGTTCCACCATTATTTGTCCCTTTCTCTATACTCTATTGTGTTAATGTTCTTTGGAGGCAAGGACTTTGCAACAGGATAAGCTCTTTTATGAAACTGAATCAGACCAGTAGTATCCCAGACTGGGAGAGTCCAAGTGCCAGATAGCCCTGGAAGTTGTGCAAGGCTTGCAGCAGACAAATCAGTAGCAAAACCTTAACCATTCAGGAGGAGCACAGAATAATCAACTGGAATATTAACATGCTGGTAAAATGATTAAAGTTTGGCGTTACACATATTTTCAAATGCACTGACACTTCATTCTCATAAAGACCAGCTCAGTTATGTTTGATTTGTATTCATATCCTATAATGTGAATATATTTGCTCAAAATTGCTCTGTAGTAAATCACCATCACAGAAATAAGCTTATATTTATTCTTAGCATTCATGAATTGCATGGTGTTGGACCACCATATATTTAACACCTCCGAAGAAATCCAACCGCAACTTTTGAAAGCAACACCTTTATATATCACTATGGACATTGTTTCCTTAACAGTTAATCACACACTCTCCAATCACACGGTTTTTACCTTAAGAGAGAAAAATGAATGACTCTATACCTTGAAATGCAAAGCCCTCTACTTGACCTTTCAATGTGAAAAACCCCATTGGGCCAGGTCCTGAGGGTGCTGAGCACTCTCGCCCGTGCACTGAGCACCCTTGGCTTCCACTGAAGCCAACAGAAGTTGAAGGCATTCAACAACTTGCTGGATCAACCCTGTAATCACTAAAAGCTCTCTCCAGAGCGATATAAATACGGACAGTCACTTCACAGATTTGGTCCAGCATTAGGGTTACTTTAAAACCAAAGCTGTCGGAGAAAATGTTGGATCTATGATATGACTTTGAACCCAGGTCACTAAAATCTTTCCCGACGCAGCATCTTCTTTGGGATTCTTAAGAAAGCTAAACCTGCAAAGACAAATATTATGGCAACAAAAATAAATGCCTGAGTTTTTAACCTTTTCAGGGAAAGTAATTCCTTTATTGGCTGCAGCTAAAACTTCCTACCTTTCTTTCCCTTTTTGTTGTATCTGTGAGTAATTTCTTCAGTCACATTGTTTATAAGAAGTGAAGTTATTCGTAATCATGCCTTAAGAGTATGTACACAAACTGGACATCCTAATAGAGCACTATGTATTAAATTCCTGATTGTTTGACATAAATTCTCTCTCTTTCTTTTACTCAGACAGGAAGCTTCCCATTTATTTACGAATAGGTTAAGACCCTAGTCATGTTCCTAACTGTGTTCCTAAGTGCTAACATATATTAAGTAAATTTAGAGCCTCTTCTGCATAGGAAACAAATTAAACTGGTTAAACATGGAGAAAGACTAAATGTAATCTATCTTTTGTCATGTTTATGATATCGGAACGCATCTTATATGAATGTTCCAATTTGGCTGTTACAGCAGATGGGTTGCTTATGATAAACCACAACTACAGACAGAGAATGTGATAGTATAAATCATAAAGAAGATAAATAACGAAATTCTTTGAAATAACATTGGTTAAATATTTAGACATTTGGTTTCCAAGCTTGCTTGCACATATGAAATAGTATTCTCTACCGATGGAAAGAAATGCTCTCAACGATAATCATATTGGGACAACTAATAAGGTCTAAAGGACATATTTGCATTTAGAGACCTCTTTGGATTTATATAAAATTTGTATACACAGGGAAGATATTGGTTCTCAGGGGAATAGTCCTGGATGGAAACCTGTATAAAAAGTAAAGACAACTCATGACTGAGCCATTTTTCCATAGGTCAAGGCACACTGGAGCTCTCCTCTGTGCTTCTTTGTGCAAAGTGCACAAGTCTGGGGGAAGAAGTGAAGTCTTGTCTTTAACCTCCCTTATTTATAGCTGGCCTAGCTGAGGCAGGTACCAAACCTCAAAATTATTACCAGGCAAAACTTCAATTTTCCAATTCATAAAAGTCCTAGAAACCTGATTTCTACCAGTAACTTAAGAAGGAAGATTAGTGTGTAAATCCGATGAGGGATACATGCCACTGAGCTTACAACTGCACCAAAGAAAGTAATCCACTCTCAGGGATTTTATTTTTACTGGAGGCTTTACACATTTCAAAGGTGGGTATGAAGCCCAAGTTCCCCTTAGAGAGAGATCAGACTTCTTGAATGCAACCCTCATCATCCTCCCCTAGATGTCTAGAAAATGGGTGAATTGCCCCCAGGAGATACTGCTCTTTTTGAACTGATGGTCAATTTAAATTACTGGACAGTAGATGGCTAATGTATGTTAGATGTCTAATGATGGTGTTTTACGGGGTTTATGATGGAGATGACAATCTTGGTGTTCTGGCTTTAAATACCACTTCTGTATTTTGCTTGGTGAGTGCCCAGAAGAACAAAGCTTGAGCACTCAGAAGTTAAACAAAAAAACATCTCTGAGCTGCATTAGAAAATAAAACTAAAGCTGTGCCTCCTGTCATAAATAGGATACCCACCCTGATTTTATTCAGAGGAGGGCTAAGACTTATCTTTCTCTGAGTTTTCCATGAGACATGCATCATTTTACATCTTTTGTGGTTAGCTCCATTTAATCCCTACAGCAGTGAAAGCAGCTGAGGCATTCCTTAAACAAAGATATTGGTATATCCACAATGGCATCATTCCTCTGCCCAAATCCTGGCATGACTTACATCCCAAGCATCCAAAGGCTGTAAGGGCAACCCACAGCCAAGTGCAGGCAGCCAGTGCTGCCCTCCCAGGAACTGACACCTGACAAAATGTGCAGAAAGTGGAGCACACGTGGTGCCCCTTCCTTTTAAATTAAGGATCTTGCCTTTTTAAATGAAGTGATTATGATGAGGGCAGTGGGATTAAGAGAGGACTGGGGCCTTTTGTGCAGGTGGTTTCCCTAATAGGAGACTTTCTAGCAAGGGAGCACTATATATTCTTCAGGCTCAAAGCTAAACTTCTATTAAAACCAATTAATTCATTGAACAGGCTTGTATCGCTTTACAGTGCTCGGGCCTTTGCTTAAAAGAAATCAATTGTATGAGTACAGCTGAGAAATAACCACTATAATAGATGTTTTAGCTCTTGCTTTTACTTTTCTCTGATAGCCCTTAAGGTGGTCAGAGGTAAAAGCTAAAGATGCATTGTAGCCTGAGGGATGATTGAATGAAAAAATGGGGGATGGGAGCAGAGCTATGCTGATAGACCAATTTCCCACCACTGCAAGCCAGCGCAATTGATTGATGAATCCTTGCTCTGTCAAGAGGCAGCCCTTCAGATTTGATCACATAAATACTCATTCAACTCAAATTCTGCTTGACAAGCCTCAGACAGCTTTGTTCTGTCACAGATATCATTGGAAGGAAAATGCTCCATTAATCATCCTTAATTAACTTTACCATAGTCTGCTGGAACCAATATGTTCCCTGGCTAAATCCCTAAGACTTAGCTAGATTTCTGTAGTTATCAAATAGAGAGTTGTTTTTAAAGTTCCTCTCCCTCATTGCTGCTAACTACAGGAAATCCTTCCCTGCCTGTTTTCTAGGAAGGCACTTGCATTGATCAGGATGTGGCTTAATCCTTTGACAGTTAAGCTCCTTTGCCAGAGATGCACAATTATACCTATTTCTGATTATAAAAGATTACTGATCCATCCACAATAAGAGCTAAGGTGTTGTGCTTCCAAAACACCCCCTTGTTTTCGGGCTGCAAGAGAGCCTTGCAAACATTCTGAAAAAAAATAAAACCCAAACCAGAACCAATGTGCAAAGGAGGGACCAGGAAGAAACACAGCAATTTAGTTGGATTTGGTGGATAACTAGAGGTAATAAACAGTATTTCAGGTGCAAAGTGTGGGGACATCATGAAGACATGCTCATTAGCCAGGTCTGCTATTATCCCCTCTCACTCAGCAGTTTTGTTCTGCTGCAGGGCTGGAGGAAGCCCTGGGACCATTGTTTTACCCCAAGAGAAAGGATCCTCAGATATCTCCTGCTCTTGGTGGGTGTCCTTCATCCACAGGGATGCTGCTAAAGCATATGGAAGGGCATTTATCCCATGCAGTTCCCCCCTTTCCTTGGGAATTTTTACACTGATAATATTTTTTTCTTCACAACATCTTTCTGGTTTTTTTTGGGTTTTTTTTTTGTGTGGTAAAAACCCTACATTCCTCAGGGATTTTCAACGGGACCTGAGGGGTTTAAAACCTTGCTGGTTTGGGGTCTTGCTGCTCTAGGTGCTGCACAGAGGCAATGGGACCAACAGACCTTGCAGACAAATTCCTTACTCATTGACTTCCATTGGCTGGGCTACATCCCTTTGAAAGAATTCACTAGAAATAAGGAAAGAAAATAACATGGAAGACTTCTGACTAAATAGAAATAAGTGTGGGAACCCTCTCCTCAGTGAAACAAAGCCTGGAATTGTTTGGGGCCAGGTTGCATGGGGCTCTGAGCAACCTGGTCTAGTGGAAGGTGTCCTTGCTCACAGGGACTAGATGTTCTTTAAGGTCCTTTCCAACCCAAAACATTCCATTATTGTGTTTGTTAATCTCACAAAACCTTGCTCATATGAGCAGCCTTTATTCCTGAAAACTGTATTACTGAAAGCTTAGGAGGACACGGGCTATCTACCTTGCTAAACATTTATGTGTGAAGCTGGGTGCAAGCAATGAAATATAACCTAAATTGTTGAGCAAATTTAATGTAAAACCTAAGGCTTCTTTTGTTATGAAAAAATAATATTTTAAAATAAACACTGCAGTACAGAGGGGGAAGAAAAGATCATACTCTATCCCTGTGTACATCACAAATCTTCTGCTTGCTCTGAGGAGAAGTCACTTTGTGTTATGCTCTCTACCAGCCTTGGACTGTGGTCAATTTAATCAATGCTCCTCCTGACGGCAGCGCTGCTCAGCCGAAAATGGAAGTGACCATTTCAAGCTGTGCACTCCGAGCAGCCAGCTGGCCTATTTTAAACTCTCTGGAATCTTGACATACTAATGTTTCCTTTACAGCACCGAAGGAACCAGTTATAAAGGCATCTTCTCGGGTTATACAACACAAAGAGGCAGATGCATAAATCAGGGCTACCAAGCCTCTGCACACTGAAGGGCCAAACCAGAGCAGCGTCGTCTGGCAGCAAAGTGAGAATTATTTGGGTGCAGAAATGAGAGATGCCTACATTAAAAAATGGACACAACTTTTGTTTTCTCTTCTTGTCCTCAGGAACAGCTGAGGCCTGAAGACATAACCGAAGTTGTGACCTTTTCAACTAGCATAAAACTTTCTGTAGGGTTGAGTTTGCTTTGCCATCAATGCTCCTTTCCCCTTTCTTTCCCTCTTGCTTCCTTTTCCTTTCTCCACACATGTCTCCACCCCTTGCTCTTTTTCATGCTTTATTTTTTTCTCTTTTTAACCTATATTCTGCAAAAATTTCTCTCCCTACTGGACATGGAACTGATCTGCCCTTAGCTGCCTCCCCAGCTCACATGGTTGTGTGTTAGGTTCCTCTCTCACCTCAACGCAGAGGTGCTCAGAGACAGGAGGAGTGTCAGAGGGAAGAAGTCTCCTAGCCCTAGTTCCTGCCTAATTCCATCTGGAAAACAATGATAAATCATATTTCTCAGCACTAACCTGAGTTTTTCTCTTAAGGCAGGTTGCAGGAAGGTGGGAGCCCTAGTGATCCTGCTCCTTCTAGCCCTTGGATGTGTGGCTGTCTTTCTTATTCTTATTCTTACTTCAAAATATAACCATGATATAAACTGATGGACAAAATGCACAACTGAAAGAAAACCTGGAGCAGGAAACTTAAAAAAATAATAATTGCATTATCTAGACCTCTACAAGAATGTCCAGTCCAACTTTAAATCACAGAAGGAAATAAACAGGATCAGATGTATAGTGAAAAACCTGTAAATGTCCTTTCTCATTATAGAGGTCAAAGAATACATTAGTTATTTTTAACTAATGTCTTATTCGACCCCATGCAAACTTAAATCAGTTTGGGTCTGACTGATTCAAAGCTGTTCTCTGGTTCCCTGCTCTGCTGTAATAATTGACTAGGCTAGACTTTAGAAAGGTCAAAAAAGCAGCCCCACTTCATATTATTTCAGCTAATAACTCAGTTCTTAAATCAAAATTTAAGAACTAATCTCTCAAAGCACTATTTCCTCCCCCTCCATTAAATCCATATGTAATTTCAAATTAAATGATAGATGTCCAAAATCGTTACTTTTTGCTTAATTACTTTTAAGTTACTGGGGGACACAGCATGAGCGTTTGTTAGAAGATCTAGGATTCTCCAAAAAAATTGGAATTAAGAAAATCTAAGAAAATCTCATAAAATGCAGCAGCGACTGAAGAACCTGAGGAAAAAACAGCAGGCACTGGACAATCTAAAGGAAAATCAGGCTGACACATTGCAGCATCTAAGGCAGGCTCAGACATGGCTGGGCAGCAGGTCTGTGGGGTAGGAACAGTGGGGCTGATAGGGAAATTGTCAGCACAGATGAGATGTGATTGTCAGGACACACTGGGGGCTTTCTTGGAATGGAAGACAACAAAGGCTCCATATTAACCCATCATCTCTCTCTAAATACATGGATTCCAGGAGGATGCCAGGATATGGCTTTATTGAGTGAAAATTTAAAGATTGGCTCATGTCAAGTTGTCTAACATGAAAGTTAACTTGTAAATAATGCATTTCTACCAAAGATTCTGATATCAATTTGTAAAACCCCCAAATCCAAGTGCTCAATATCATTACTTTTTGTGATACTATACTCACTCACAAAAAACTTACTTTGTGCTCAATATATTCTTAATTCATTCTGCTGTCCTTATCTGACTCCCTTCAATAGAAAATTGGCCTTAGTCCCAATGTAGGAATGCAAGGTGAAGACCATTAGCAAATACAGTGGTGTGAGCAAGAGCTGTCATTACTCCAAGATTCTCATGATCATATTTAAGTTTAAAAAAGAGAAAGAAGTGACATGCACATGAAGAAGGGGATGGTTTTGTCCCAGTGGAAGTCACCTAAAAATCCTCTCCTGATTCCCGAGGGAGAGGATGGATGGACATTTGGCTGAGTGCATCTGCATGCACATCTGAGGGGCCCTTTTAGCACACACCTGGTTGCCCCACACATCCCCTCCTGCCTCAGTATCACAAAAACAGAGATTCGATTTGGACACAGCACAAACAGGCATCTGTTGTAGTCAACCAGTTGACATAACAATGTTTTCTCTCCTTCCAGCTCTTACCTCCCCCAAAATGCCTTTTCTTTTCCCACTTTCAAAGAGGGTTTTTTTTTTTTAAGACACCAAACGCTGGGCTTTGACTGCTGTTTATGGGATTCTTATTTGGGGCTGCAATAAACAGCGAGTGGTTTGAGGTTGGCTCTTCAAACTGTAACTACTGTTGGGTTTTTTGTTGTTTCTTTCTGCCGAGGGAGCCTTTTCTTCCCCGCGGTCACTCTCTGCTGTGCTTTTGTTTAGCCTCCCGGCACAGGGTTGTTTATTTGCACTAACAGCGCCGGCCCTGCTCCCCGTGGACTGTTTGTCCAGTGGCCTGTGGAGCCTCCATGACTTTATTGTTGACAAGTGGTAGGTGGGATCCAAGTTTTTGTGGTTAAATTGTTTATTGATAATTACCTATTAATTACTACTGCTGCCAGCTTCCTATAATTTATCATGGTCACTTTTTTTTTTGTTGTTGCTCTTAGAAATCATAATGTGAAAGAGGAGGGATAACAAAGAAGGAAAAAGAAGGAAGAGGGCCAAATTGTGATCACTCCTTCCTGAGTTTTAAAACTGCATAATTTGATTAATTTAAGGTCTGGCCAGCTCTCATCGATGTAACCCATCAGTTTGACAATGGCATCCCCTCCCCAGGTGCTGCCAGATGGCTCAACTCTTCTCCGGTGTTCATACAAAGCATGGATTTGGTGTAAGAGAACCCAACCACACTTTCCCTGAGTTGTGGAAAAACATAAACTCTTCAGAAAACAGGTTTTTTTTAAAGAACACAAAACTGTTCCCTGCCATGTCTGAAGAAGGAACATGTTTTAGGGGTCTGGATTTTTGGTGGACTGTTTGGAGGCTGACTTTGTGCACTTAAGATGTCACCATAGGACATCTGCAGCAAGACTAAGTGGTTCCCTCAGTTGTACCACTCTGAACATATTGATCCAAACCAGGACAAGCCAGGCAGCCACATCCCCCAGCTGTGGTACAGCTGACCAGTGAATCAGGAGGGCAAGAACCTGCCTGGGAAAAGACTTGCCCCTTGGGCACAAACCACCCTGGCCACTGTCTGAGGGCCAGTTGTCTCTTCAGAGAGCTTCTGGTGGCCACAGAATTTCTCTTTGAAGAACAAAGTTAAAACTAAGCCCATGTATTTATTTCCCTAAATGCACTTCCATGCCTGTGAACTCTGGCTTGTCTTAACACCCTGTTTAAAGCCACAGTGTTTGGTGCCACTGTCAAATTAAGTCTGATCAATAACACGGAGCATGAAAACCAGCACCACCAGCAGCCTTGGATACAGAAAACCTAAAACAACCAAAAGCCAAGGGTACCTAATTAATGTTCCTGAACATCTCCTACAAACCATTAAAACTGCTGTAACTAAAAAACAAACAACCATGTTTCTGTATTTTGGTGAGTTGACACAGTTCCCCCTTTTAGAAGCATTACAGCTGGGAAGGAACTGTATCTTCATTTCAATACGTTCATAGAATTTATTCTAGGTGCCTATTTACATATTTCCTGGCCTAAACAATAGCTGCCCCCCACCCCCTGTGCCATGTGTGCATCGGTCACTGCCCGGCATCATCCCTCCTTGTGACTCAGGCTGTGTACAATTGTCCTGTGGACAACTCACAACAGTTTATCATCATTGTTTGGTATAATTGGGAACAGAAGTATTTATACACACCCGTGTACCCTACAACTAAATTTATAAAGGCAACTGTCTCTTTTAATCTATAGCACGGCCAGTGTAAACAGTAATTTGAAGGAATATTCAGATTTATTGCATTACTCGCTTAAAGATCAATGTTTAAAATGGATATATATTGCATTAATCCAAACACACAACAAATCATAAAGCTATTTACACAATAAATTTACAATTCCCACAGACACTTTAATCCTGTTTCTGTTTCCAAGGAGCGCTCTTGGTCTGCACACACACATATCCACCCACAAACATACTCCCGCACTCAGAAAGTACTATTGTAATGTTAATTAACCTAATTTATAAACCACCAACTAGACCTGTAGCCTCAGCACAATATACATTTAACCATAAAGATGTGAATTAAAGGCACATTAAGGGGAAGGGACAAAAGGAAAGAAATTTGGCGCTGGGGCTGGCGCACGATCCCGACCTCAGCCCTGGCACCTCTGGCGTCACCTCTCTGCGAGTCAACAGCATCACTTCGGGCTTCAATCCTGCTCGTCTCACCTTCCTACAACTCAACCATACCCCGAGTTATTTAAACTTCATTTCTGTGGTTTAAAATAATATCCCATTGACGTGGGATCCAAAACTCCTTCAGAGCTAATAAAATGTCACCCTGCCAAACTGAGGCGATACGTGCCAACCTTTAGCCCAGTGTGAAATTTTATAACTGAGTTATAAACCCCTCAAAAAAACAGAGCCTATAATGGAAAGGCTGACAGATTCTTAACTATACAGTTTCCAGTGGGCTTCTGCTTAATATACTGTATTTCTTCGCCTTGAAGATATTAATTTACTTTTTGAAATGTTCACTGCTAAGATTAAGCGTAGGGTTTTGAAATGTGTTCGCAGGCAATTTATGCAGGCACACAAATGTACTCTTCTCCAGATGTACAGAATACTAATTTGAAAATGATTTATACGCCACGCTGCACTGTACATCCATCCCCTGCTCAAAAGGTTTTCCTCTGACACAACACTGGGATCATCTCATATATTAACCCTCCGATAGCATTAGAAATTCGTTGAAAAATTGATGAGGATTTTGGTCGATGGCATGGGCTGGAATGGATTTTGTGGATTTCAGCAGAATTGTCAAGAAGGGCAGAATAGACACAGAATAGACTCATCAACAAGTGAATACACTGGAAAATAAAGGTCTATCCATACAAAATATATATTTCTGTGGGAGTACAAGCAACAGAGAGGTTGAGAAATGCTGTGAAAAGACAACAAAGTTACTAAAGCCTTAGGAGAACCAGTCCTTAACCCAATGACTTGGTATTTGGCTGTGAACATGCACCATACTGACCACGGTATTCCCACAGCAGCCCCTGTCTGTGCACAGAAGACTGGAATGATCCAGGAAAAATGTAGTAACAGGCCCCATAGCTGACATTAAAATGAGCTTGCAGACTTGCACATCACTTGGCATGTGAATATTTAGCAACAAATATTCCTTCAGCAATTGAAAATCTGTTTAAAAAACAATTCTACTCTTACACCTCCATCAGGAGCTCTCTTTTCCTTTCCTCACTTGGTCTCCAGCTCCTCCACATATAGATGTTTGAGTCTGGCTTGGATGTCTGCTATGTACACATCAATGGTTTGCTGCCCAATATGACCAAAAAAACCCCACATACACTTGAAAACAACCTATCTCAATATTTTCAAAGGAAAGATCTTTTCTTTGAAGCGACATGAATGCCTATATTCACTATAAATACGGGAGTATAAAATGCATCAGTGATGAAAAAACACACTTGCCTTTGAAGGGTGAAGGCACGGGAGAGGTGAGCAGGATTTACTTTATTTTTGACCATAGTAAAATTTCCTGGGCTTTGCAGCCCACGCTCAATCTCATGTGGCCTCTTGGAGCACCATAAGAGAAATAGCACCGGACACCTGAAGGCTCATTCAACACTCACAGGAGATGAGAGAGAGAATTTATAGATACAGTGGGTGAGATTTCTTGTGGAATATAGTCTGCTTCATCTCTACCTCAATTTTATCAAAAATATACTGGCAGTCAAGATGAGTGGTTCCCACAAGAGACAGAGGAAGCCAAATATGTGCACCATAAACAAACGACCCTAAATTGCCTTCAAGTAAAAGGGGTAGAGGGAAACTTCAAACTGCTTGGGAATCCTTCTGTTGTTTGAATTGCATGTTATGCTATGGACCTTAGTAAAATTAGTCCCCTGCTATGGACACCAAGGCTAAACCAGCCAATTCATTTGGGAAATTTGGTCATTGGAAGTGATGCTTTTGGTAATGATGAGAGGGGAGAAGGTTGTCTTATTCCTCAGGCAACAGAACAAAATACTCCTCTGAAGCTCACACGTTACTTTTATGTTTCACCATGAAGACTTTTAGGCATCACTAAATACCACAAACAGAGAATTCAGTATTTTTGCCAAGGAGTTGAATGTAATTATGATTTTAGAAAAGATACTTAAGATATCCAGTGGAGGAGACTCAGTAATTTGTTCTGTCAACTGGGAGAACAACTTTAGTAGAAAACTATTTCATCTGCCCCTGCTTGAGATGATATATTTTATTTGAAATCATTTTCTTGGCCTGTGTCTGGAGGGTGAAAAGTGACTTGTTCTTATTTATCTTTCTTCTGGGGCTACATGAATTTCAGACTCATGAAAGTGAGCGACTGATAGCAGTTAAGCCAGGCAGAGCATTGGCAGGTGAGCTCAGAGCTTCCACTCTCCTGCCAATGTGTCTCCACTGCAGCCACAAATACCTCTATATTCTAGGGAATAGCCAGCCTTTAACAGGCACTGCCACTTTTAAAATACCAATAACTGTGATCTATGACTTGGATTTCCTATGGAATGGCAACTAGATTGGTTTCAAAAGTATTTCTCCTCTACCTGCATTAAGGGTTTGTTGAACACCCTTTGCTGCAATATCCAAATGTTAATTCAGGCCATTAATTCCCAAGTATGGCACTGAAATGCTGGGTGCCCACGTGGTGGGAGGGCTCCGAGGGACAGTGGGGAAATCAGAGATGTGCCTTGATTCAAACCACAGAGGGGAGAAATGCAGCACCCCCAAAAAGCAGGAGAAGCAACCAGCTACAGGAGCAAGGACTCAGTGCTGAGAAACTGCAGCTCTCAGAGCTTAATGAGAAACCAAGGTATGCCTAAAACAGAGACGGAAACACCGAAACCACCTCTTGTGCCACTCTAAAGCATTTTGGCTTCATTCTGCCCTATAGTTTCTCCAGAAAGAGATGGAGACAGGGTTGAGCTTGTTTTTGTGCTGTGAGGTTGAGCCCAGCCTCACATGGATGTCAAGAAGCATGCTGGGGTCCATTTTCCAGTAGCCACTGGATTTAGCCCTAGATGCTGAGCTTAGCTTAAACAAAACACAGTGCAGTTACAAAACTACAGAAGCTTCAGCTGCACTGGAAACACCAAAAGGACTTTACAGGAGCATCCTGGAGACAACACCACAGCTGCTGGTTAGGAAACACTACAGGGACCTGAGTAATGTTGGTTTATGTTAGCTCTGGGTTTGCAGGTGTGGGTTTTCACTGCTCATAGTATTTATGCAGTGCTGTTCCTCACAGCTCACATTCTCCAGGAATAAGGAACAAATAAAATGATCTTTATCTTCTATGAATCATAAATTATCAGTTTTCAGTGCAACCTTTCCTCAGTGCTCTCCTAAGAACAGGTTTTATACAGTACATGAAACCAAGGGTTCTAAAGAATCATAGGGCAGAGATGAATCAGTTAGGAAGAACCCATTAAACATGAATCCATGGAAATCCTCCTTTTTTTTGTTGTTGAATATGCCTACAATAAACGCTACAGTGTGACTTGCAATTTCCTCAAGTTCCTTTTCTCAGAACAATGATGGTTGGCAGCCGCTCAAGCTGCTTCAGTAAACTTTGCAAGATAGAAAGCAATTTAGTTTCCCTTTAAGACTTCATTGCTAAAGTTATGCCCATTGATTTCCAACCTCATAATTAAAATTCCTCATTAAACATGCTTGACAGCTGAATGTGATTCCTTTTACCTGCTACTGCTACCTTTTTTTTTCCTTGTGATACCATTTCATTACAAAAGAACAATAGATTTCCTTTCAGGGTAATATAAGGGCACGGTGAGTAATGTACTTTCTATCCTACAGAAGGCCTAATATTGTTAATTTGCTAAATCAATTAAAAGAAACCACTTTGGAGCACGACTCAAGTCCTGCATATGGATCACATCAGCCATAATGTGCAGGAGTTCAAAGGCTGGCATTTCGCCCCAGTTGGCACCTAACAGTTTACTCCGATCCAGGGAATTTGGCTCTTGATTTCAAACAAATGCATCCTGAAGGCTTAAGGCCAGAAGTAGCTCTATGTGATTTATGTTTCATACTTTCTCATAACACAAAACCTAAAGAGCTCAAAAAAAAAAAAAAAAGAGTTGTTATTACAGGGCATTTGCTGCAGCGTTCATGTAAATACAGAATTACTCAACTGCCCCGTGCACCTTGTGTTGTTTAATATGAGCTTTCCCTCTGAGTGGCTGTTTGATTCCCTAAAATTCCTCCTCTTCCTGCCAGCTCTGACAATCCAAAATGGAAATGACCTGTTTGTAAATGGTTTTGCTCTCCAGGCCAGGCTCGCACATAAAGGCAACCACCACCTTTCCCAGCAGATGTTTGCCCCGAAATGTGCAGCCAGGAGATGGTACTGGCTGCCCTGGAAACATCCCACAGAGCCCCAGCTGTGAAACCAGCTGCAGGACTGGGGGAACCTCACATCTGCCCTCAGCCCAGCATCAACCCCACCTTCTGCTGGCCACCACGGGAGGGTGGATGCATGAGGAGGCTTCCCAAAAATCTGAGGATTAGAGGGCCTGGCCTTGGCAGGGGCTGACTTCAAGAGCCCTCAGAGCACCCCAGGAATTCTTAGGCTCAAGCGCTTGGCAAAGGAGCAGAAACTCCCTTCTCAATCATAAAATTAGCAATGAGAAAAGTTTAAAATGACAGATTCAAATTTACAGGCACAGCTAAAACATTTAATACAGCCTAATATGCCAGGTTCCCAGTGCAAAACAAATTGTCAGAGTTGACTTAGAAATGAAAGTGGGGAATGGATCGCTGCTTACAGAACAATTAATTGTTCTGCTGTTTAGGAAAGCAATTATATGCTTTTTTTTTTTGCTTATTTTCTCTCATTTTCAGATGGCTTTCCAAATTCCAGTTTGGAAATCGAGGCATCCAGAGAGCCAGTCACCATTGCAGTGGAGCACTGGGTAATTAGCAACATATTGCCATGCAGTACTGCAGTGCTGTGTCTTTTCATGGGAAACAAATAAATATGTTGTGTAATTGTGCACTGCTGGTCCCTAAAGTTGGTAAAGCCCAGCCCTGCATGGATTTTCTCTCCTGCACATGAACATAACACTTGTTTATAGCAGTGCCCAGTGACAGTTAATGTGCTGTCAGCATTTTCATTACAAGCCCTATTTTTCTATGGTTTATAACTTGGATATTTTTTCCTCCCAAAAAAATGTGGATGTAATGCTTATGGACCTGATAGTGTGAATATTTTAAGTCATGCTAAGATGAAATTTGGTACCACAGGCTGTGAATGTGAAAGTGAGGGATATTCATTCTGACAGAGATTGCAGAAATAAAAGCTTTAAAAGAAAACGACAAATGAGCATTCGAATACACTGGTTTTATGACAGATAGTGCTAATTTTTTCAGGTCACAGGTGTGGTATGTAGGGAGGTAGTGATTACTGCTGACACTTGTCCTTTCTCTGAGAACTTCTATCCGCTAAAAATTTGTAGGAAGCCTAAGTGAAGAGATACCATTGCTCTCACTGCTGGAAAAGTACAGATATCGTGTACTTGATAGAAAAAACATCAGATCAAGGTTTAAACATTACACACCATGGAAAAGACTGGAGCATTTGCAGTGTTTGCACTGCAGAACCACCACAACAATGCAATTTGTGTCTCTTCAGGACCAGTTGTGGGCAGGATCAAGGTAAGAAGGGGGTAGGTTCAAGGCAAAAGAGCACCATTACCTGGATGTTCATTTCCAGTGCACACACTGTAATTTTTGGACCTTCTGGAGGTAGAAGAAGGAGCCTCCTGGCAAGTGATGAGGAGTGAACATGAAAAGCAGATGCCAAGAGCTGCTCAGGAGAAGTGAGGACAGCAAACAGAAGAGGTGGCATTGTTACAGTGATGCTGAGCCAGAGCCACCTCAGAGGCTGCCAGCAAAGGCAGTGTTGCCCCTTCTTCCACAAAACCTGAGATCATCACATCTCTTATTTTGGAGTGTGTGTCCTGCTGAGGAGCTGTTTGGCTGTGTCTAACGTGGGTGATCCTGCAGTATATCAGGGAGACACAGCACATGTCCCGCTCTTTGTTTTTTCTGGAAAGGAAATCCGTCTGCGTGGTCCCCTGGGAGCCATGGGACACTCCACTGGAGACCTGATAAGCATGGGATGAGGACCTTTGCCATTCATTGATGTTGGCTGAACTTAAAGCCAGCCTTTCAGGAGGCACCTTGAGCTGTGTGGGCATCAGGACATTTATTCTGGCTTTCCTGATGGATGAACTCACCCAGCTGGTGGAACCAGCCTAGGCTTGTCTCCCTTTGAGGTCACAGGATGTTGCAAGAGACTGAGAAAAGATTTGGCATGTTACAGAAAAATTGTCTCTTCCAAGCAGCAGGTTTGCTGAATAAACTCCCAAATAGGTTAGGCAGGTCCCTTAGGGAAAGGTGAGGCAGAAGTCCCTGGGTCAGGAATATTTGAGATCTGGCGTTAACCCTCTTTTGGATCTGCAGTGCATCCATTGTGCACCTATCCACTTAAATAGGAAACAACAGAGAATGAAGGAACAGTGGGAATGCTCCTAGGGCCTCGGAAACCATCCCACTCCCCACGCTCCAAACTCCTCTTTCCCACAGAAAAACATATTTTAGAATAATGAATGCAAGGTGGAAGGGGAGAAGCAAAGGAGGGAAGGAGATGGGTGAATCTTTGCAGGCTCATCTCTGACCATTCCTGAGCATTATTCATTTCCTGGAGCCACATCCATGGGAAGTGATACAGTCACTGCTCTTTGAAATATCCAAGTGTACGAGGCATGAGGGAGTTCTCTTCATTACCACATCATTCACATTTTTGAACTCTATATCATCCTTATGCTTTAGGAGAATCTCCTCCCAAAGTAAACAAATTTTGGTGGGGCTTAGTGGAAATCTTTTGTGGCAGAGAGAATGATTTAACAAAATGGACATTTATGAAGAAAAACCCCCACTTTTGAACAGGTCTGTGAATCAAACGAACACAACACATCTAAAACCTCTATAGTCTCAATATTTTGTCACTGGCAAGAGGGAAACACAAGTTTTGAAGGTGAGTCTTGGCGTCCAAATCCCTGGTTAAGATCTGTCTGTTCTTGGAAACAACTGGATGTATTTTGTGCACACGAGAGCAAACCTGGGTCTCCACTTATCTGCACCAAATGAGGACTCACAGCTGATCCCAACAGGCCTCCTCTCTCTCCACAGGATGCTCTCAGTACCTTCTACCTGCCATTTTTCTGCTTGTTTCCCACCTGTGTGATTTCCTTCCTGCCTTCAGAGCCCATGTACAACCCGTAAGACCTTAAACCTCTCCACCAGTGCAACTGGGAAGCACTGGGGTCTTTAAGGGGTGTTCCCATAGTGACACATGGGATGTGCATTGATCTGGAGGCAGAAAATAGAGCACAAGGAGCCTGTGCCAAGACAGGCAGAGGAATACACTGACTCTGGGAAAATTCTCCTTTTCTGATACATTTGTGTGCCTCAAGCACAAAGAAATGTTTGTTCTTAGTCCTGAGGCATAAATAAATTAAACAGAACAGATTATCTCCAGAGAGAATCAAAGGTGAATTCAATACATGAGCATTTACTAAGGATAATCTGAGAGAGGTGGCAAACACAACCATAGGCAAAGACTTCAAATTAATTTCAAAGCAGATCTGTCCTAGAAAGTAATTGAAAACATACCCAGCTCTTACAGCCGTGTAAGAGCCTTGCCATTCCTATGCAAGACAACCCCAAAACACTCCATATGGGATCCTGACCAGTCACATGACTTTTAATACCCACATGATGGCACTAAAATGGCCTATTAGATTTACAGTGTCATTAACCTTCCAAAATAAAATAAGAGACTGCTCTGGTGAAAAAAAAAAAAAAACCACAAAAAACAACACAAGAAAAGAGAAACAAAAAAAAGTAAATAAATAAAAAGATGGAAAAGGCAGAGAATGAGAAAAAAGAAAAATAAAGAGGAAAAAAGTCAGAGAAGAAAGAGAAAAAAGAAAGAGAAAAAAGAGAAAAACAATTTTTAAAAAAGAAGGGGAAAAAAAAGAAAAAGAGATATGAGAAAAGGGAGAGTAAAAGGAAAAAGAAGTAGCCTAAATGCTGCTGGGTTTCGGGTAACCAGTCCGTGAGGAAATGCTGACAGGGGTCACTGTGGCATAATCTTTCATTCAGCCCCAAAGCTGTCACATCCTCCCCAGATGTCTGAAACATAGATATAAATTTTCATTATCCAGCAGAATAGGGGCAGAGGTACACAAAATGGTTTTTTTAGCAATCAAATTATGGCTCATTGTCAGACTATGTGTAAACAGTAATTTTGTGAAGTTTTCCTGTGGTCATTTATCTACAACCACGTTTAGTAGCACTGCTGAAGCTGAAATAAAAAAGGAAGGTTTTTCAAATTACATTATTGTCTTCATAATCAAGTTGAGGGACCATAAACACTGAATAAAAAATTAATATTATTATGGAGGAATTTTGTCTTAACCAACTAAACAGTGAGGTCGCAATATTTTTTTAATGAAAGCAGAAACGATGCACTCCTTTAAAGGGATGAGGAAAAACTGCTGGTGGTGTATAAAACTAAACTGAGGTATCTTGCAGAACTCTAAAATCTCAGTAATTTCCCCAGGCTGAGTGACCACAGGGTCACACCAGGGTCACACCAGGGTGGAGCTCTGCAGGCCCTGGGCACTGGAAGCCAAATGCTCCAGTGGACAGCCAAGAGAAAGATGAGACCTCTTCTACCTGAACCAAGGCAAACAAACAGTTTACAAGTGGAGATGGAACTGTAATTCTTATGGAAAGAAAAAACAGGTTGTGTCATAATATTTTATGATACTTCAAGGTGAATTCAACTAAATATTAGGAACATACAGCCTGCCTAGAACCTAGGTGGTTAAGATAAATACCTTGCTTAATGATCACCCCTGGTGACAATAACCACAGGATAACCTGGTAGTTTAAACAGGTAAAAATTCCTTACAGGTGATGGCTTTGCAGCAGTGTTAAAACATACACTTTGCTCTCTGGTGCTGCCCTGCCTTCAAAAAAGCTGAAAAAATACTTGTGCTGGTGGCTTAATTCACAAACTGAGGGAAAAAATGCCTCGTTTTGTTTTTCCTTGTTTACAAGACAGTGATATTCATATTTCTTCATGCAAGACAATGACACCAATAGTTCTTTGTGTCAGGAGGAAGTTGCGAGGCAGGATCCCTGCAATGTCTCTGGGAAGGGCTGGTATGCTCAGAAATGCAAAGCCTACAGTATTATCTGCTTTATTATCTAGCTTTGGGACTGTACCAAATGCTCTGCAAGTCTGGATCACTGTCACCCTGTTACGATGAAAGAAGTGCCTTTGGTTATGAACCACTCCGGAGACACCAGATTAGAGTTCAAAGGCTATTCCTTGCATTAGCAGCAAATGCAGGAATTCTGAAGCAAAGTGATATACTTAGTGTGAGCTTTTGCATATCACTCTGCTATTTCGCTCCATAACCGCCGTGCAGTAGTCGGAGCTACTGTTTGAACCTAAGCTCCCTATGAGTTGAAAGTTTGGGGCATGTTTATTGGATAACCCAGATTCTTTTCTAGTAGCCATCAGCAAACACTTTGTATATGTCACAAGTCTCCCACTCCCTTCCAAGAGATGGGGATTGGATGGAAGGAGGAAGAAAAACATGGCTATTATAGATTTAATACATCCCCCGGAAGAAGTAAAGCCTGCCCAACTTCAATTTCATACAAGGCATACAGAGAAAACTCAGTATTCTCATTTAATCTGGGAAATTCCACTTGGAGAGGGAGTTTTATGGATATCAAGAGCCAGATTTCCCGCTATAACAGTCTGGCAGTGCATTTCCCCTATCTTGGACTCAGGCAAAGCTGAGGGAGCCAGCTTGGCCACCTCCCTGAAATGGTGCTCCCCACTCTCCCACAACAAAGTACCACATCAAAAGCTGTCCCAGCCAGGGAACATCAGGAAATGCGTTTGGGCAAGAGGAGTCTAAGCAACCCCACCCCCAGCTCACACTCCCTGTGTCCAGGGACCTCTGTCTTGGGCCTGTGATTTTATTAAAAAATCCCACAACAAATTCCTGCTTTTGGTACTATGCAACCGACGCACAAAATGATGCTGGGTCTGCTTTAAATTAAAACAAAAGTTGCAGCAGATAGGATCTCTGATGCATACTGAGTTGCTTTTCTCATCTGAGATTCTTCCTCAAACAGCTAAAAACAATTAGGATAAATGAGTAGATACAAAGGTCAGCAGTACAAACAATTCTGGGAAAACCAGATAGCTCACTGGATAGTTCCTTTACTTCCGTCACCGCAGAATGAATAGATACAAATCCAAACGCACTCCCAGCGATCTGATTAGAAAGATATCCAGAGCTCCTAAACAGCTTTTGTGGTTTCATCTCTTTTTTATTTTTCCCCTAGCTGAATTGCCTCTGTGCTGCCAATCCACCCCAGATCTGGCGAGGCTGAGGCTTTGCTGCAGCAGGAATTCTTAGGGTGTTTTTGCCATCTTATGGTGGAAGGTGCCGGAGCCTGTAAAGGGAAGCCAACATGTGGCATTCTGGCACGTGAATGTCATTCCTTGGGATTATTAGTCATCCCTGTAATGTCTAATGACATCACTCTGGAAGGAAATAGAACAAGAGAAAAATCAATGGACAGCAGATACCTACCTATTATGAACTATAATTGTGCATTTACCAGTCTGCCAAGCCATAAATCTAGTAGTTTAAAACCCATTTTAGCATACATTCATATATGTTAGGAGGCTATTAACACAGGGGTGAATTATAGCAAACAGGCTTCTGAGCAGAGTCAGGATATGTATTTTTTAAAATAATTATAGAGTTCAGCACTGCAGTTAAGACTCAAAAGAGTTTTGTTTTCCACCAGCTTTTATCCCTAACCAATCACAATGGCAATGAATACATCGTCTCAGATTGCAACTTTCCAGCCCTAAGCTCCTTCCTTGCAGCAAATATTGATCATGGGGGGCAACCAGCAAGGCCCTTGTTAAGAAAAACTAGGAAATAATTATTGTATGGGGTGAGGGCCAGACTCAGTTCTCACTGAAATGAGGGCAAGCCCTTTCACTCCTTTTATTCTGTGTTAGATTAAACTATTTAAAAGTCTCAACTCCAAAACAGACAAGTTAGAAAAGCCTGAATTAGGCCTCCAGAGATGTTTGGAATAGTGTTTGCCTTGGCCAACAGGCAGTGTTAATAATTCAGGCTGATGGAGGAAAGAGCCGCAGCAAATGGCAGATTACACACCAACAGATTAGGAACAATTGTACAAATACTTCAGCTGTGGTAGCTCAGGAAAAATCCCTTTCTTCTCCTAGCAGTGGTCTGCCATGTAAGGAATCCTTAATAGGTTTTGTATGAGCAAATAATAATGATTTTTGGTCAAGAAAATACAGTTTTTAAAATACTAATTTTGATGAGGAATTCATGGGAAATGGGTATTAAAACACCAGAAAGACTTACTAATGATAGAGAACAGATACCCATGGAAATTAGTATGTGGTCACAACACCAGCCAGAAATGAAAAAGCAGCAGTAGTAGTGCAGGAAAACTCAGCTTTTCAGTTAATATTGTAACCCTCATTCACTCATTGAGCCCACCATAAACATCAAAGAGGTTTGAGCTGCACACAGAAAGTGCTGCCCATGTGCACAGATCTTGATTCTGATTGGAGTGCTTGACTTGGCTTCAGCCCTAACACTTCCATGAAACATAAATCACAATTCCTAAATATACTGCAATTGTTACATATGGGGAAATACAAGACTGTCCTCTTCCGTTTTCCCCAGACTGCAGCCCAAAGCCACCATCTTTAAAACCCCTTAAACAGTAAATGCATGTTCTACATAATTTCCTACCAAAACGGCTTTCTTTTTTTCTAGATAACAAAACAAATTGCTTTAACTCTGAACAAAGGTAATTTAGTACTTCAGGGATATATTTTTGGCTTTGACAAAACTGCAGCCTCTGCTTTAATTGATTGTGAGTCAAATTCCTAAAAATTATAAAGAAGCTCGAAAAGTTCAAGGCGGTCTTAGTCCAATTTTTCTCCCCCCCTCCCTTTTCGTTTTTTTATTTTTTAAATCTTTCACTCACTGATTTTGACAGTGGTATCTGTTCTTCCAGCTGCTCATTAAGAGGTGGCAATCAACAGTCTCACAGTCGGATGAAATTACTTCAAAATCTCTATTACATTTTTAAAGACACGTATAATACATATGTGAAGCTTATCAATTAATGACAGAACTACCAGGACATCTTATAAGTGTGTGAATAACAAGGGAAAAGGTGGCGAGGAAATAACTGAAGTTTTAGGAGATGTTGCTCTGGCCCTTCAGAGGAGGACGTGCTCATTGAAGTGTTACAGTGGGCGCCATGAAAATAGATATTTGTACAAAAAAAATAACATTTATCTTTATTGCAGCAGTTCTTTCATGATGGGTAGAAAGAGAAGAGAGACTTTACTACACACTTCCCCTCTGCTGGAGCTCAGTGGCTTGTTTTTCACAACACCCACTCTATTTTTCTGTTATTACATGATCTTCTCCTTCACGCCGCAGGGCCGAGCGCGCAGCCTCCCCACACACCCAGCCTCTTCCTCCCAAATACTTATCTCAGATTGATGATGTGGTGCAGGGCCCACGGCTGACAACATGTGCATGAACTCAGTTTCCACACGGTTTCGCCAGAATACGAACGCTCGCTTTCGGGGCCAACGATTTAACGGCAATAAATATTTACTTGCAGTATGTGGATTCCTAAGGTCATTTTGCAGCTCCAGCAGTTGCTTTGCTGAGTAAGTCTTTCTTTTAAGGACGCCTCTTTGTGAAAGACATCATCTAGTTTCTAAGTTTTAGTTTTTCATTAGAATGTAGAGGGAAGGGTTCTTAACCGGACATGTTGATCCCCAGTGCCAACATTCTTTTAAATCAAAACTAACTTGTTCAGAACCCTAAATACAGGCATGGGAGCCCAACTTTAGGCATCCATTTTTAAAACTTTTGGTGCGTTTCCTAACAGTTCTCATTGCCTTTTTTCCAAAAGTGAATCCCACCCTGAACCTTTTCATAGGTTTTTAGTTCCTAACTCAAGCATGAAACTCTCCAGGATTACTCCACATCTGCTCATATCAGCAACCTTATTTACATCCTAGTGAGGTGACACCTCTGTCATCGTGCCATGTCAAGACGTCATCTTGGCTGTGAGATTTCTGGAAAGCATAATTGACATTTTTGTTACACACCAGCTCAGTATTGCTATTTGCTCCCTTTCCAAAGCGTGCTATGAGCAAACCACAATCAATGTTTTCTTGGGAGACAGGTTTAACTGCTGGGAGACTGATTCTACAGGATCTGGAGGAATCAGACAACCTAAATATTGTAGGATGGAGCAAAATGCCAAAAGTGGAGCTGGGACTGGTGAGGGATAGATCTTTTCTAAATAGGCAGTAGAAAAATTTGTGAAGATCTTGGCTTGTGCTTGCCTGTTATTGAACTGCTCCTGCCATAAGAGCTCTGTAATTATGCAAACATAGAATAAAAGAGTTTGATCCAAATCCCTCTGAAAGACTCCTTTTGACTCCAGTGACCCTTAGATTAGACCCAAAACTAAGAGATGGCAGATTCTTGGGATATGAGCATCATCACGTCCAATGTGCAAGTATTCCCATCTTGTGGGGTACTGCTACCATTTTTGTACAAGAGAAATTAGAAATAAAACATACTAATGGGACATCTAATATTTCCAGTAGATAAAAAAAATACAAATTCCAACTTAATCCAGTCTTTTCCAAATGCCAAGATGAGAAACGGGTTTCTATTTTCCTCTAACTCTCCCAAACTTATTCCAATCCTTTCTCGATTTTTTTATGAAGCCCTTGAGTGCAGGTCAATTTTTAACAAGCTCTCAACCTTTTGGCACCTTCTGTTCCTTTTCAGATCATTTTGATATTTTAGTTATTTCCTGGCCTGCTTTCAGTAGTGGTGTGCAGGTTTTCATTTGCTGAGTTGTAAATAATTATGCTCTGCTGTCCTGGATTTGTCTTCCACATTCCATCTGGGATGAGATGGGCCAAATAATTTCCTGTTTTCTATATACAAATGATAAATGCCCATATTTGACATAGCTTTCAGTAGTTTTCATGCTGGAAACTTTCCTGATGCTTCTCTCAGTGCGTGATATATAAGGTGTCAGGTTTTATTGTGTGAATATCTCAGTGCTCTGGTCCAATGGACAGCATTTTTCTCAATTTTTTTTTTTTTTTAACCTAGAGAGTCAAAATGCTTTGCCAGTTGGAGGATTTAATATTCTAATAGAGGATAGGAAGCAAATAAAGCTATGTGACAGAGCAGACACTGCCTGCGCTCTAAGTGTGGTGAAGGACAATAATTATCACTCCACAGGGAGTGATTAGACCCACTGAAGCTTGAGTGATTATCCTTTCCTTTGCTGACCCTATAATCAGGGCTAGATCTCTAAAGTTGTGTGCAATTTTAAGAAGACAAACTCCTAAGGAAAGCACGAGTAGTTCTCACACACCCCATGCACAATCAGACAATTCCAGAGGCAGAGCAGCAAGAGCAAATATCTACTATGGAGTCCTTTTATTATATCAATAATTATATCAATACCATTCAAATTCTACTATCTGTGCAATGAACTCTGAATAATTAGTAGGAAGAAGAGAAAGAATAATGCAAAAGGACAGAGCAGCAGTTCATACTAATAAAAAGTCATTGTTTACCAGCACTGGCACGGGGTGCATGGGTTTTTCTCACAAGGTTTGTACAAAGGAAGAGAATGGTATTATCTTAGGATCCGGTCTTGCCAAATATTTCACAAATTCTGAGGTTTTCAGTAGCAGTCAGTGGAGTGAACAGGCCAAAGCATACTAGCGAGAATAAGAAAAGTAATCAAAATAGTGTTTCAAATGACAAGAAACTGTAAAATGGGCCAGTTTGTTTTCAGGGCCTTTTGCTCCTATAATATCAATTATTTATTCAACAACATAGGATAAGAATTGAGAACACAATTGTTCAGGGGAAGTCAAAATGTTCCCCTTCACCAATTTCTTTGGTCAGTGCATTGAGGGAAAAGTGTGGCCTGCAGCAGAGATAAACCTCATTGCATTTACCACTTGCCCTTACCTCACTTCCTTCTGACAACAAATCTAGGGTGAGCAGATAAGATTATAACCCATCTGCTCCATTTTAGAGTGACAGGTGTGTACCTTTCCAAAGCCAAAATGCAAAAGCTCTCACTCAGCTCAAAGGCTGGCGAGCTGTGTTTATGATAACTATCCCTGCCCAAGGATACAGGGAGCATTTTAGCTGCCCTGTAAACTCCTCATTTTTAACCCTAAAAGAGCATAATGAGATAAATATGAAGCTGTAAGAGGCATTGGATGCACTTGGGAGATAAGTCAGTCGATTATCTGCAACATCAGAGAGAGCTCTGTGCACAGCATCCTCCGGTCCTTGAGTACCTGCTGGACACAGGCTGAAATCATTATCTCAGAGCCCGTCAGTCTGCGAGTCTGGGCTCAAATACTCCTCTGCCAAGATTAGAAGAGTTGGGAGGGAACATAATATTTGGCCAATTTAAAACACTTGACAAGTTAGACCTGAGTTGGGGGGGATGCTTCAGATTGGGATGTCATTTCCTGTATTTCTACTGACTCCAGAGAGACTCAGATCGTGGCTTTCAACCCCAATTTCTGAGAGATCCTCAGGCAAATAATCACATTCTCTAGTCTCAGTCAAATACATGTAGGAAGGTAGACAAGAAGCATTTGTCTGATGTCTTGACTTGGGACCTTAGCAACAGCCAGAGAGAATGAGAAAGAAAATCTGTTTGGATGAAAAAATCTTCACTCTGTTTAGCTGAGGAACAAATCGTGCTACTGTTTCATTCTTCTTTTGCCCTTAGCTCTGTTATCATGTTGCTGGCAGTATTCCTCATTTCAACCTGCTCACCATATGTGCATGTGCTTTCTGTGCTACTAATTGCCTCTTTTTTGACAATATCATCTATACGTGCACACCATATTGCCACTTTTATCACTCTAAGCCTATTAATGGCCAGACTTATAGTTCCCAAAGGAATTAATATTAACCAGCTCTCTAAACGTTGTTCATGTCTCTCAAAAACTTTTAGAGCCTGACTCTGCTTGTGTTACTGGTCTGCTGTATTTCATCCTCTGGGGCCTGGAGTCTTGTGTTTTGAAAGTGTAGCTCAAAAAAATTTATGAGAGTAATATTAATAATCAGGAAAGGCAAAAACTTAGGAAAAGTAAACAACTCGTTAGTCGTAGCTGTTTGCTTACCTAGGGTCAAAATCTGCCCTCAGATATACATGTGCAAGTTCAGTGGGTCCCATACATACAGATTTCTGTGGAAAGAATTTGGCCTTAGATGACTTCAGAGGTTTCTTTGTCAGCCCCATTTCCCAGAGAACACTGAACACTCCTACGTGTATACACCAGCTCAGGCTTCTCTGCTAGAAAGAAAACAGTTGTAAGGAGATACTCATTTACCAGTGCCCAGAGAACGTGACAGAATTTTGACGAGGAATTTTATACCCCTAGTTAGGCTTAAAAAAATAAATGGTATTAACATGCCACTCAACAAACTGTCCCCACACTGCTGGGAACCTTGCAAGGCAGATAACAAATGTGCAGCAAATGAGAACAGTGTTGTGATTCACTGTAATTCCCAACAAGACAAGACTCCTAAGGATACATAACATCCCGTGTAATTTGGAGTGGGAGAACTCCAGACAGCAGACGACTGTGTTCCCCATGGAAGAAATGTGAAATTAATATAATCAAAGGGTTTTAAAGCAACTTAATCCTATAACATTGGGAGGCAGAGGAGAGGGCTTTAACATATCACACATGTCATTGTGGCCCCTGATGGTGAATGTAGATGGGTTGGTTTTGCAGACACCAACTGGGGGCACCTGGGAGGGTCTGGAGGCTGTGGGACACTGCTCAGAGGAGTAGATCCCTCCTGCACAGCTACTGGAAAGCTATTGCTGGAGCCAGATGCTTAATGATTAGATGCTGGAGACCCCAGCTCTGCAGAATCTAAATCCTTCTCTGGAGCTGGGTGTAAATCAAAGACCGGCTGGTGGACTTTTGCAATTTTTAAACTCTTTTTCACAGAATCATAGAATGGTGTGGGTTGGGAGGGATTTTCAAAGGTCATCCAACCTCTCTGCAGTTGCTATTAATCAGCATAAATGCCCATTTTCTAGGAAGCCTGCAAGTAGACATGTGTTGGCATTAAGATCTACATCTCCCTTATCAAGCACACAATGTTTCACTCCACATCCCACTTTTTCTGAAGGGGGGGTGGGAAGCTGGACAAACACTGGGAGGCTGAAATTTAATCTAGAAAGGATGCAACTGGTGTAGGCAAGATAAAGCATTTTGAGGACTATCAACTCGAGGAACTAAAGCACTGATTTGCATTCCCCTACTGTCCCAGCTGTTGTTTTCCTCTCTTTTTCTGACCAGGAGATGAGTCCCCTTCTCAGGGGAGCAATTTAACAGAAGACAAATGGAAGACAAATTCCAGGAATCATGTGCCTGGGGACCATGGTTTATCATGAAACAAGGAAGCAGTTTAGGAAGGGAAAGGAGGCCTCTCAATTTTTTTAATATGGAGCCTAATTACTGCAATGATCCTTCACACCATTAGAAGGGGTGCCAATATTAACTGTGTTCCACTAATTAGGTAATGTCCTGCATTAAAAAACAGGCTTCACTCTTTTGTTTGAAGTCTTTTTGAAGAAAAGAACGAGTGGAAGAAAGGAAGGGTGACATAATTTTTCCTTGTATTTTTTTCTTTTTCTGAGCTCATGAGGATTTCTTCACTCATTTATACTCATCAGGACAAAAGTCATCTCAAAACAGCATTGAGGCTAAAAGAAACCATTTCAGATAAACTGATGTCTTGACCAGCATTAATTTTTTTTTCTGTTTTATATTAAAAAATAAAATAAAGCAGACAAGACACCTTTTCACATGCAATTACAGATCCCTAATGGACGAATCAGGAGCTTGCATTGAGCGTGTGCCCTGCTGACTCAAGCTGCTGTTAGGGAAGCATGCTGAAATGAGAAACAAATGGAAATTACTGTTCTCTGATGCAACAGAGTTTAAATGTGGAACAGGGATCTTGATTGGTCTGGTCTACATACACACAAGACTGATTTTGCATGTAAATACAGTGAAAGAAATGGGAAGGACAAACCAACACTGACTCATCCTAGAGAAATAAATTTAGAACTACTGGCAAGAACAAGGATCTAATTCTCACTTGTCCCATCCTGATGAAAATTTTGTGAGAAAAGCTCAAAATTCATTGTTGTCAATATCTATCTGAGCCCTAAGCTGGAATCAACCTCAGTTACCCTCAAATGGCACCACCAGAGCCAGCGCTGAAGCCTGATCTGAGTGATGCCTGCTCAGCTCATCTCCTGCCCTGGTTTATGCCAAGGAATTAAACCTAGGCTGCATTTTGATGCTGAGGATGTCAGTGTGGATCCACTTGGGTGTGTGGTCTGGCCGGCGCTCAGGCTGCTCACTTTCATCCACGCTGAACCTTTCACTTGACTTTTGACCTTTCACTTGGCACTGTCCTGTCATTTCCTTGGTTTCACAAATTTTAGCCTCTCACTTGACCTGTGAACTGTGACCTTTCACTTGACCTCTGATCTCATAAATTCTGGAAGCTCATACACGTAATCGTGGAACAAATAAACAAAGCCTCCGTGAGACGCTGCCGCCGAATGAAGCCCAAGGGGCTGGGGAGCAGGAGCCCAGCCCCAGCATCCCGCTTCACCCCTGGACATGTCCCTTTGTTCCAGCCAGGACTGGCTTCTCCTCAGTGGGAAGTGCATCACACGTTGCCACAACCATGTATCAGTGCCTGTGTGTTGAGTCACGGCAGTGGAAAGGGATGTGGGATTGCTACGGGTGAGCCTCATCCACTAACCCGTGCAGAATATCCTGACTTCCAAAGCCCTGGGAGGGTCTTACCAAATAAAATCACCAAAATGAGCAGAAGCCTCTCACTGTAGGTGCTGAATTCTCACCACAAACCTCCTGTGAGCCATATTCCCCCTCCTTGCCAAAGCTAATCCTAAAGGCTCCAAACACAAAGTGACGTTCAGCCATCACCGCGGTGTGACAGAGCATGATAAAGAAACTCTTGGTAAATCAGCTGGCAGAGATGGTGCTCTCAGCTGAGGACAGCTCTGTCAGTACCAAATCCAGAGCAGGGCATTCACAGGGAGTGGCAGAAACAGCAGCAAAAATTACAGCTGCATGAAGTTATCAATTTATTGCAACATAAATGAATCTCCTATACGAAGCACCAGTAAAGGTGAAATTTCAGCATCAGTGGTAGCTTTACAGAAGGACGAGGTCTTTGTAGAAACTTCCAGCACATGCATCTTCATACATTAGTGACCTCAAAGTGTGCAGGTATTTTAATGGTCCTTGTTTTTTTGCACATTCAAATTCTTTTCACCAATCCTCAAATGTATAACATGAATATTGCAGGCACAACTTATAACCCAGACCAAACCGCAAAGTGCGTGCTTTGTCCTCTTTCTCTTCTTGGTAGAGGGAAAGACAGAGACTGGAAGAAGGATCTAAAAGAGATTTAAGGATGCCTCGGTGTCAGGTGCCTTGAAAGCAAAGCAGCTTCTCTTTGGTATTGCAGGGACCTAAAGCCAAGCAAGTGGCCAAAGCAGCTCACGTGAGGAGTGTAATTGTACACGAGCAGGAAGCAAGGTGACGTGGGAGACAGACAGGAGCAGTGCCAATCTGCCAAGCCATGGCAGAGGAGCTCTCTAACAAAAACCAGCTGGGGGACCTCTGATTTGCTCTGACACGTAATGTAATGAACCAGTGCACGCTGTCACTTTACTCGAATTCACTGTGATTTTACATTTTGGAAGCAAACTATTTTAAATTCATGGGAAGAAAGATGATGCAGAGAAAGCCGCTGGATAGAGAGAATGGTCAAAACTTTGTGTTCCTTCAGTTGTTGTAAAAGATTTCAAATTTTAAGGTGAAATTTTGCGTGTCACATGAAACAAAGTGCACCTCACTCGTAGGTGAGCAGTTTTGTGTGACTTTCACTAAAACACTTTGCAAAGTAATAAAACATTTATATTGCGTTTCCAGTAATGCAGGCTCATCTTCATTAGCCCCTTTGGGGAAACCTCTTGGCTCTTTTGTTTCCTCAGGAAGAATCTGGTAGGTCTCTTCTCACTTATAAAATCTTTGACTGCAAGCTTACTGCACACTTGGATCTGCAAGTCCATGCTGAAGACTAGGCAACACTTACATTTATAACAGGATTTCTGCTACATGATTTTCAGTTATCTTCCAGCTTGTCTGGAAATGTCAAGGAGTTGTTGTTGGAAGGAAAAGGCGAGTGGTATGGGTTGAAGGAAGATTATTAATGGAATTTTCTATAGGGAAATTTTCCCTGTGTGCTTGTTAAATCCTTTCATTAGTGATTTTATCAGAGAGTAGGGCTGTGTAAACAAAAAGGGTATAAGTTGTTTGACATTTAGTAATAGAAATAGCAAGTGATCTGTTACAAAACCGAAACTCATCCTTCACCCTTCAGGACTGAGAAAGGCTCATGGAGTGGTGATTAGGGATGACTGTGTGGTATCAAGGAGGCACACCTCGATAAGGACCAAAGCATATCTCCATGAATGAAGCCAAGGGATTATTCACTGTGTTACACAACGCGCTGCTGTGTTCTCAGGGACACCGCGTGCGACTGAGTCACCCACGGAGAATAAAATCCAGCCTGGAACAGGTTTACAATAGGGGTACTTGGACAGACCGTCTGTGAGAGGGAACCAAAGGAGCCTGGATTGTTTAGTTTAAGAAAACAGAAGAACCTGGCAATTCCTACCCAGCTCTGCTTCCCACCGGCCTCAGTGGGAATAAAGGCTGCTGGTTTCCTGACTTTACTGGGGGTTTTGTTGTTGAATACAATGGGAGCAGAATCAGATCTTCAAGAAGAAAAATAGAATTGGACCCAGAGGAGCCAGGGCTGGGAAAGACCCAGCACGTTCTGGTTTAAATTGAGCAGGGCTGTAAAAAGCTAATAAAACTCATATTGAAATATGAGCTAAAAGAAGCGCATATCGCTGAATTATGTCGGTCAAGACAATTAATTGGGTTTAGTACTGGTTATATATAATTTTTGACATGCTTTAATTTATCCCAAGTAAGTCTGTGTTGTTTTCTTGTGATTAAACCTGTTTGTTAAAAATCATCTTGCCTACAGAAACAGTAATAAAGAGACGAAGCAACTTTTTCCCACGCTTTGGATTCAGGAGCTCTTTCACTGCAGTGTCAAAAGAATGGAATCCCATTTCCTGCCCCTAATTTCAATGACCAGCTCAGTGGTGTTTTACTGTCTATATATTTCTCATGCAGAAAGTAAATTATTTTGTTAGACACATCGTTCTATTTCCAAGATAAATCTCAGTAGTTAACTTTTATGGAAACCAAGAGGAGAGTCCAATGAGGCCCATTTAAAGCCTGTAAGCACCTGAATCCTGTTTGCCTTTTTAAAACTTCCTGAATATGCTCAAAATCCACTTTCATCCAAACCCAAATAAAGCACCACTGGCTGGTTCTCCTGTGCTCGGAGCAATTAGAGTCTAACAGCCATGATACACACCTGAATTCCTCTTGCACCCAGTATTTAAATGAAAGGATCAGTTTGTGTTGCACAAATACTCCCACACACCTCTTGCAGCCTGACTCTGAAGATGTTCCATTCAGATCCTCTGCAGCAGTATTTGATGTAGAATGGACAATTACAGCTTTTAGACACAGTGCACAAAGCCACAGTCTGGATAAATATTGGCAAGTCAGTGACTAAAACCTAATGGCAAACATAACTATGAAATTTAGCAAATACATCCATTTGCTTACATCCCACTGAGGTAACTTGGCTGTCCTCAGGAGCGAGGTGGACACCAGTGGCAGAGGAAGGCAGATGATTTCCTGAGGCATCAGGGGTGGCCAGAGGAACAGGCCAGAGGTCTGGGCACGCAGGGAGCAGCCAAAACTCAGACCACATATTCTTGGTTCAACTTAAGCAGCAATATCTGACTTGGAAAACAGTGAGCATCTCTTTTACAGCAAGCAGGAGCACAAAGTGATTCAGGCAGGAAAGTTTAATCATTCAAGGATATTCCCTGGGACAAACTGAGTGCACAGATAGCTAACAGTTTTCTATCATCTGCTGTGCTTTTAGCTCCACTCTCCCCTCTGATTGGAGCTCCAGCTGTAGGTCACACGAGTGATCACTCACTCATGGCACGTGGGATTTGGGTTCATCCATGCATCCTCCACAGGATCCCTGTTTCCCAGGTCCCATCCACCGCACACTGGCTCTGCTCCTAGCCCCCTTCCCCCTCCCAAACCTGGTCCCTGCAAGCCCAGTCCTCGCTACAACACTGACATAAAGTACAAATAAGTTAATGAAACCGCAATATTTTTTTCTACGTAGACCTGGACTGTTTCAGCCACGAGCAATGTGAGCAGCCACAGGTGTTGCACTAAATAAAGCAATAGAAAATGTCTCCATTGTAACAGTGGAAGCCCTGTTTCAAAATCCCTCTCTGCTTTTTATTAATAGTTGGATTCCTTTCTATCAGCAGTCATAACTGCATTTACCTTATTTTTCAGCAAAAATGTTTTGCTAAGAAAAGATCTACTAAAAATTACTGCTGCTTTTCGGTCAGTTTGTGCTTGAGCAAGCTTTCAATCTTTTCACAGAAGGGGAGAACATAAACTTGTGATTCAGAAAAGAGAGGAAACCAGGGGTTACAAAGGTTGGGAGGCCAAGTAGTATGAAACAGACCCCCTCCGTCAAGTAAAAAACTTGGCAGGATAACTAGAAACAGACCAACCCTAAATCCAAGGGTTCATGAGCAGTAACATAATTAGCTGGAATAAAACTAATATTCTAGTGTTAAATTTCACCTCAACACAGACCAGCACTTATTAGGGAGAAACCGGTGAGAATGAGGAAAGATGTGTTTCATTTAAGAAATTTACACAGAGTGGGAATGTACACACAGGGGTTATTTCCTAAAAAGCCCATTTGGATGCTCCAAGTGACTGTGGTGGCATCAGCTGCCCCACTCGGAGGTGGATGCCTTTGTCAGCCTTGCCCAAAGTGCCTGGTAAAGCCCAGTCCACCAAAATCCTGAAACATTTGTTCCTGGGAAAAGAACCACAAATACACTGGAAAAAATGTTGAACAGGAAATGTTTGACCACTGCTACATCACAAGATATCAAAAGAATTTCACATTGGCTACTTCCTTCTCTGAGGGGAGGCAGGGGGTGCTCAGCTCAAAAGTAAAATGGCCCCAGAGGCCCTACCCAAACCCCCCAAAAGAGCTGAGGTTTCAGCAACAGCAAACACACTTTCTCTTTTCCTTTATTAGCAAAATAGGAGCAAAACCTTCAAAGATAACACACATGGCAAATATTGGTGCTGAGATAAACAACACCAGCGATCTGCGGATCGGGCGCAGGAAATTCCAGCCATCTGATGAGCTGTTGGCATAACAAGCAGCTCTTCACATGTCAGCGGCCAGCAAAGGCTATTTTCCTTTCTGCTGGTTCCCTGGCAAGGCATAGGAAAGGCAAGGCAGGGGCAAAGCAGAAGCCAGGCGAGGCGTTGGGAAAGGCATGGCAGGGGAGGAAGGCAAGGCCGCCCTCGGGCAGGGCAGAGGACGATTCGGAGCAGAAGCAAGCGGAAAACCTGTTGCTTTCTGGAGACAGACGGGTGTGTGTCTGCCCCCGAGACTGCAGCGCTACAAATTCCGAGCTGCTCCCGCAGCCTTGTCGCGGCCTCGCCTCGGGCAAGCCGCGTATAGTTTCTTTTTGAACAAGCTATCTTTTAACACTCACAACCGGGATGATTTAACAGAAAGAGAGCGTCTCAATTTTTGCGAGCGACATCCCCCCTAGACTCTACCCAAACAAAGCTACTAATGTGTGGTCATTTTCTTGGCAGCGTGGCTGCATGCTGATAACACCGCTGCCTGCTATTCTCCCAGGAGCGGGGCTGCTGGAAGACTGCTCCCTACCTCATCCCCTGATGCTTCTGATGCGGGTGATCCTCCGACTGCACGGCGCCAACCACAACATGCTACCCACCGTGAGAGAGCAGGACACAGGCTGCTCTAGTCAGGAGTTATCGTCTATCATACTGATTGACGAAACCAAGAGTGAGCAGAAAAAATAAACACGAACAGAGGCTGCAGTGTATGGGGCAGTCAGCTGGGAGTTTTAGTATTTGGCCTTGGTGATCCTACTCTCATGGTAGGTTATCTTTTCCTCGTGCTATCATTTATCATAACTTTGAGGGCCAGAGGGAGAAACAAACCTACAATTTTTCTATTGGTTACATTCATTAAACTCTTCTTTTTTTAGCACCACTTCCTTTGCCCCTAATAACAATCCCACCCCCTCGATCTGTATTCCCTAAAGAACAGTGAAATCAAATCTAAGTACAGTCCTCCCCTTTTACTCCTATTACAGCAATAGACCATTGCAAGCAATTAACCTCTGTTATTCCATCAGACCCAGGCCTCAGCCGCACGCTCACCCAGCAGAGCCTGGCTGCAGCCAGCATTAACTCTTGCCTCAGCTCCCTCCATCCTGGCCCCAAACATTATTTGGGCAGAGATGTTGGTTTTGTCACGACCATCTCCTTTTCAAATAACACCGGTTGACTTTTGCAGGCACGGCCCAAGTTCTGTATTGGGCTTGACAGCCACCATAAAGCACTCCCTGAAGTGTCAGTAACAAAGATGATTTGTATGGGTCTTGCAGTCATCCCCTCTTCTAATAGCTTTCTCATTCCAGCACAGAAACACTGAGCAGAGAGCAGCTGCTTAAAGCTGATACAAGCATTTCTTCTCTCAGCAGGCCATTCTTGCATAACCATTTATTTTGCAGAGTTTTAAAGTGCCTGAAGGATTTAATTATGTACGTAGACAACCCCTATAAACTCTATTCTAGGCTTTTTATTGACTTTTGTGCCAGGCAGCTCTTAGGCATTTCAATTAAGTGTTTTTTTATAAGAAAAGCAACAATATAGTAAAAGAATATACTCTTTATAGATAGTTCCAAACAGTTTGTGCCGATTTAATAAAGTTTATTTAATTGACGAGGATTTAGAATATCTTATGCTACAACTTGGAATACACATCCTTTTGGACCATGGATCTGTTTAAAGGGGCCTGGCAGGACCACTTAGGTACCAGGGGAAAACAGCTTGGATCTGATTACTTAATCCTAATAACGTGTTGTGAAACTTTAGGAGACTACCTGTCATTTAGCATCGTGGTCAAAACTGAAGTGGTAAATAGCAAAGAGCTGAAGTTTGGCATTGTCTTTGTCAGGGTTTTAGGGATCCTGGAGCGGGATAGAAGAAATATTACGTGTTCCCAAATTTTCCGGAAAGGGCAACATTGGCTTTATCTGCTTTCTAAACTATTTACAAGGCTTCTGCAAACCTGCCTTCATTATGGTATAGGATATTTCAATCCCAGCAGGTGGCCAACAGGAGAGCAGGCCTGTTTGTGAAATATGTAATACCCTTTTCATATACTTTAACCAGAAATGTGCACCTCAACAGCCCTCCTAACCCTTCTAATTTCCCTTTCTCCTCTTAATCTGCTCTGCGAGCCATGAGCATGCATTAAAATCTCCCTAAAACATTTCACCCAGAGGCAATGTAATTCCGCAACAAGCAACCAACATTTCACAGCTCTGGAGTAATAGATTAATTTGAACCTAATGTTGCCCGTCGTTTACTGCTCCAAATGTTCTGGTGTAGACATAGCCCCGAGGCGCAGCGCTGTGGCATGCGCGGCTCCTGGAACCAAAGCTACAGTTGGCTTCACATCTGTGCATCACATTTGCCATGTGCCTCATTATCCAGCGCCCCACTGTGCCTACCTGTCCCAATCAGCTTCTCAGCCACAGGCTATCCAATTTTTTTTCCCCCCCGACTAAGGATCTTTGTTCTCCTTCTCACTTACTAAATTTTTGCGAGACCTCTGCACCCAAGCAGTAGGGATTCTGCGCATGTGAACCTCCGAGCTTCTCCGGGTCCTTAATTCTCCATTAGGAACAGGAAAATTACAACATTAAGTCTCCGACATGTCACTGCATAAATTGTACCATTTGCAGAATCCAATATAAAGTCGGTGACTAAGCACATAAGCATGTAATAAAGAACTGAGTTGTTTGTTTTGACTTTAACAAGTTCGGTCTGCATCAATTATCTGTAAGTAAAGAAAGAGTAATTTCCAATTCCAGATAAAAACCCCTGTCACAGAAAGAAAAGATTATTACATCCAAAATCAAAACCAACTGTTCCCAAAAGTTTAAAGAGCCAACCTTTTAAAATTCATTGATACAAGAACAAAAATACATATATTTGTGTGTTCAGATGAAAATAAAATCAACTTTTAACAGAAAAGTGTGCCTGTTTTAGTATTTAAAGCTCTGTATTTAATTCTGTATTTATAGAAACATGTGCAAAAAAGGCACAGTGCCTTTATCTCAAGCTACTACAGAGTAAAGAAGAGAAAGTAAAATGCAGTCTCGAGCAGGAGCAGGGATTTATCTCAAACCAAACATATCAGTCTGAAGCCCAACAGCTCATCACTGCATTAAAAGGTTACTTTGTTTTTGCTTCAGCGTACAAAGCACTTGAGTTTGCTTTAAGTTTATATCCTTTGGATTTTTTCCAGTGAGGAGAAATTAAAAATGCTTTTGGTCTAACAGCGCAATGTTCAACCTCTTCAGGAGATGCAGGGGGAACTGGAGCCTAATGGACACTGTGTTCTGTTCCCTTCCAGCAGCACAAAGGGGCCTTGACACAGGTAAAACACCACATTTCTACCTACTCACAGGCCCTTCATGCTGGAGGAGGACCTGACACAACTGAAAGCCCCTTATCCAAGCACTATTAAATCGAATTAACTCTGGTGGCACAATTGAATTTCTCATCCTGTGAGATCCTGAGGTTCTTACTGCAAACTTCTCCTGGCATCGTTTTTAACAGTAATTTTTACCTGCCCTTCCCTTAGTAGCTGTCAATTCTGCCACCAGTCTTACCTGCTGCAGTTTACAAACTATATTAGATTTCTACACATAATTCCAACACACACACTCCTAGCACATTTCATTACATGCTTGAATTAATTTATTCTATATGGAATTTGTTACCTTTACAATAAAAAAAAAAAGTTACTATTCATTATTGAGAGCAGACAGATGGAACATGTTCAATTTAAGACATCAATAAGAAGGGAGGAGGGGGGAAATCTTATAATCCGTGTGGCACAACCTATTCCATCTGGTACTTCCAACTTGTCTGCCAAGACTTTTTTCCTATATAAAAGTGAACGTTTCTCTTTAGAGTTAACGGAACATTCTTGGGCATTAAGACTCTGCATCTGATTTATAGATAACAAGCAACAACACACACTTAACATACAATATTTGGAAAGCGTAATCTGTTTCATAAGGTAAAGGTTCTGGGCTTGACCTAGGAGAAAACAAAACAAAACAAAACAAAAACCACAAAAAAAGCACAAACTCCAGGAAACTGTGTTTATCTGAAAATGTTATCTGGGCAGTCAGAACAGAAGCTGCAGCTTTTGCTTTAATGAACCATGAAAGTGATTCAGCAAACTGCTTTGGTCTCTTAAAAACAAATATTAAGCAACACCAATGCTAAATTATACAACAAAAAAAAATGCTAGCCATCTCTCAACAGGAAGGACCTTTTTAGCACATTCCTACCAACGTCCAACATCTAGGAGATAATGCCAAAAACTGTGAGAATTTGGCATGCGTCAAAATCAATTTTAACTGTTGGTTTAAAGGCTACTCAATTAATGGAAATTTATTTCCAATGAACGTTAAGATAATGGAGCTAAAGCAATCATTTTTCTTAATACAACTCGTTCCAAGAGTGTTTAATCAAATAGTGGGGTTTTTTTTCTAGTGTCTTTTTGACAGAGCACTAACGGTACATTTTCCATACGTTTCATTTCCATTCTTGAAGCATGTCCCCTCATTCCTGCAGTGCTCTGCATTAAGCTGTCTCATTATACCAAAGACATTATGTCACTTCTCTGTTTATGAGCACACTGGCCCTCAGCCCCTGCAATAACACCCAGCCACAAACACCCACTTCTGGCAACGAGCCTAATGACGGAAAAGATTGTTTCAAACCAAAAATGAAGAGGAATCCAATTATCCACCTAAACCTTACAGGCACGGGGGAACAAGTTAATTTGGCATAATCATGTACCAAAGGATCACATTTATCTTTTACATCTCGGGGAGAGATTATGTGGGCTCAGTTGGGCAGCCACGGAAATGAGTGGTCACGCTGGAGGGCTGCTGGGTCTCACGTGGGTGCACTTGGTGTGGAAAAGCAAAACAACGAGCATCTGCCTCGTGTATCCAATGTCTACCTATCACCTCCTGCATCTCTGGCACAGAAAGAAAAGTGTTTTCACTGCTAATTTTATGGGATTTGGTTGCAAATGTGTAATATTTGCTTTCTCTGAAAGCCGCCAACTATTCTTGTGTTTTAAGGAGAAAACTACTGCAGAGCAAGGCATTCCTCTGTGGATGGACCATGCAGGGATGAGGTCTGGGTCAGCTGTAGGCCCTTTGGGCCCACCACAATCAGAGAGTTAAACATTCCTATCTGTGTAAAGCAGGACTAGCTGTGATTATTCACTGAAGATATTCAGGATTTATGTAAATATAAAAGAGTTGAGCCTCACAGAGGTTTTCTGGGGTATTGGTGAGAGAAGAGATCCCACCCAAGTGCTGGGGCACTAAGGTCCTCACCTGCAGCATCCCAGACCCGGGGAGGTGGGTGGGAAGGATGCACAGGCAGAGGAGAAAAAGGCCGAGGAATATTGTGAGGATGTTTGAAAATTAGCAATACATTTCTTTTTGCCTTTGGTCACGGCTTTTTTTTTTCCTTCTGACTTTCGGTCAGAGTTTACTCCAAGGCCAAAAGCACCGCAGGGTCTTTTTCCCTCACTGAAGTTACTGCGTGCAGGGGGACATTTCATTCCTCCCGACGTCCAGAACCTGCACATGATTAAAGCTGAGCTGGGGCAGAATTAACATTCTGCTAACAAACCCCTCCTGCCATGGGGATGTGGGCCGGGAGGGGCAGGAGGGCCACGGCCCCGCAGCCGCTCCCCTGGGTCAGGGCATGCTGGGAGGGGAAATAAGCTACAGAGCAGACAATTTTCAGCTTGACTGGTTTTACTTTCTCTACCAGGCCTCACGAAAACAAACTGACAAAACAAAGGACACAAAATTAATGACCCATGCCTTCTGTCAATTGACTCTTAGTAACAGTGGCTAGTTCACCTTAATTTTATTTTATTTATTTTTTTTTTTCCTTCACTTTGAGTGAGTCGCCGTAGGCAGCGGTTAAGGTTCATTTAAAAATTCTTCAAAGGCATCACTTGGTTTTCATTAATTTGGTAACTGTAGTTTCTGCTGATGATGAACAAACAATGCAAAAGAATTTAGTCAAATTAAAAAAAAAAACAATGAACCTCTTATCCACTGCATGTGTTTTTCCACTAATGGTTGTAAATAATGGCATATCTATATTCCAGGGAAAAAGACTACTCCGGGTTTGCCACCTCCTCAAAACATTTCACCCTCTTCATTTCCTTTTGAAACACCATTATTTATATGGCTGAAGTTTCACTTGACAGCTCGCCAGAAAGCCAAGTTACAACAAACCTTTTACTATGAAGCAACAACATTATTTCTGAGTTGGCTTTACCTGGGTTTTCAGCAGAGATGGATTTTATGTCCTAATGAATCCCACTTAAAAAATGCAAATATCTTGATCTCTCTTGCACGGCCCCGTGTTTCCCAAACCTTGCTGCAATCACAGGTTTCCCTTTTATAATTCCTGGCACTTGGGGAAAAGGTGCCTGATGCTCCAGCCAGGAGCACTCATGTCCTTTAGCCCTGCATAGCTAAAGCACTGCACAACTTTTTAAATATTTACCCCATTATATAAATGTCCATTGAAGGGCACTTACATAAACGATAAGCGCTTACAGCAAACACTTTTAGAGAGCAGGATCTGTGGTATGCAGAGGAGATAAGGCCACTTCCTGCAAATCCTTATTCACAGAATTAGTCCTTAATCAGGCAAATAGACTCCCTGATATCAATGGGATTTCATATGTGAGCAGGGGTGGCAGGATTGGGCTCTTAATGGGAGATTTTAAAAATTCATGTCTCTTCCCAGTAAAACCTGTGAGACCTAATATTGACTTTAGTGGCAGTAAAAGCCTCCTACTGTGCACATCCTAACCCACAATATCCACACTGTGCAACCTGGTATCCTCACCTGTAAATATTTAGTGACATGTCTATGTAGAGTAACATGATTATTCACCAAGAGACTCTTTTGGGTTTATAAACCGATGTGCTCAGTGGTGGTAATCTGTGTATTAAATAATTAACATGTATGTTGCAGGCTAAAATGTATCCAACATAAAAGACAGTATTCAATCAAGGAAAATTAAGAGTACAAAGCTGCTTCTTGCCAAGAAACAAAATAGTAAATTAAACATCGTTGGAAGGTTTTAGAGAGCTGGTGCAAAAGCTACAACAAGTAGTCCTGTGAGAGACACAGAAATATGAGCCTGATTTTGCAGGTCTGGGGAGTGAGCTGGAGTGGTTGCATGTCTTGGAGTGACTGCACCAGGCTGGGGATGGGGCCAGACCCCACACCAGGGCAGCACCACAGCTCCTACTCCAGCTCCTACCTTTGAACTTGAAATTCAGCTCATGCACTGGAGGAAAACAAGAACCAGGATTGCTAAAAGTCTATTTCCAGGCAGCCTAACTCACCACTTGCTGTCTATGAACTTCCTAGAAAGTTGGAAATATCGTTGCGCTGCTCGCTTAGTGCCACTTTTCGTGCTGTTTGTCAGCATTTCCATTACAAACCTTTTTAAAGGGTTTCCAGCTCAGCCACAAAAAGCCACTTCAGGCTGAAAGCTGGCATACAGCTTCCCAGTCTGGGAGTGAACGACTTTGTCAAGCTAAACAAAATGTGGTTTATCTCTCTTTAGCAAAGGAAAGGCTCTGGGAGGTTTGAAAATTAACAGAAGCTTCTACTTGTACAAAGCTGTACATTCTTGTCCTATTTCCTATAGCATTAGCATATAAGTTATAAATTGCTGAGGAATTTTTTTTTTTATTTATTTAAATTAAAAACACACATGAATATGATCCCCCTCTGGCTATTTCGGATGAATCAGGGAGATTTTGCCAACCTCCCTCAGTTAGGGACTCAGCTGTTAGTGACAATTACAGAGGAGGAAAAAAAGCCAAAAAAAGCTTTTTCTTCCCTTATTCTACCTCTTGCAGCCAAATTCTGTGAATCACAGGGTGTTGGTAGCTTAGTATTGACCAATCAGCTCAATAAACAAACAACACACAGTAGCTTTTTGAGAAAGGGGCACATATAATATGTAAAATAAGCAACCTTATTTTACAAGATGATCGAGGTCTCTTGAGGCTGCTTTAGCCTCTGCATGGGAGGAGGAGAGGAGGTTTTGAAGGGGGTAAGTGCCACAGCCCTGGTTGCTGGTGTGTGGTGGCACAGTGACAGACCTGGCACTGCCCACAGCAAATACATCAGGATTAGGGATTGCAGCTCTGGGGTGCACTAGGGCACAGCGGGAAGCTTGGGTAGAAATCAGCCAAGAGGCACAATTAGGCAAGTTAATGGACCTAAAGTCCACCCAGGGCTGTAATGAAAGGTATCACCCCTGTCTTGGATCACTGGAAACCAAAATAGTATTTCAAAGGAAGGGTCACTCCAACCTCACCTAAGCCCTAAGACATTTTCATTGGGATCTGCTACTGGTGTTACCTGAGATATGGGATGGGTGGATGGGTGGGTTTTCAGCTGGACAGGAGTTGAGCCTTTTCTTATGCCTTTATGCTGGTGCTGTTTAGGGGATCCATGTGCAGGGGCTCCACATGTCTGGGGTTGCACAAGGGGCTGGCAGGGATGTGCAGAGACACTTGGGGCATGGGACTGCTCCCCAGGCTCAGGGCAGCAGGGATGGGGAAGACTAAGGCAGACATCAGCAAGGAAAAACTCTGTGTATCCATTAAAAAATCCACAGGTCACAGCAAATATGACTCAAGGGCTGCCCTGGCAAACTGAAATCCCCACATGTGCCCACTGCAGCCCCCAGGCAGGTGGAGGAGCTCAGCTTTTCATGGAGGCAGAAGTGGCCATAAAGGTTTCCTTCTCCTTTTTTCCAGTTGGAAAGTCACCTGCTTCAGCCAGAGTTGTCAGTAAACCACACACCATGAGACATCTGCAGGGCTAACAAATAGTTTCTTCCACAGCGAGACAGGCTTTTTTATTAAAGAGAGCTGAGATGCTGCGTGTAGGAAGGCAGAGGCCATGCAGAGTAAGACACCAGAAAAACTGATAAAAAATGCAGGAATATTAGCAAACAGAAAAAAAATAAATTGACACTGCCTGTCCATTTAAAAATGCCTTGAGAAGAATATTTCAAATTGTAAGATTTTTGCATAAAAAGGGGTCCATATACACAAAACACTGAAATATCTGCTCCTTTTCCTTCATCTGTCTCCAGCATTCATTCGGTGAGTGGACGCACATGGCAGCCACCAACATAATGGGATACTGGTTTAAATGATCACTGGATTAGGCCTTATGGTCTTCATTCAGCAAAGCATTTAAGCATATGTTTAAGGTTAAATACATACTTTTCATGCTTAACTCTACAGGGATAAGCTTAAGTATATGCATAAATTTGAGCAGATACTTAAGAGCTCTGCAAAATCAGGATGGACATGCTCAGACACGTGTTAAGTGCACCGTGTTCTTTAACTGTTGCCTCGTGCAAAATCTCTGGTGGATTCACTGAATAATGGAAAGTGTCTGTATCCTGTGCACAAACTCTGACCTGGGACAATTTTGGATGATGCCCGTGGGTGCCTCAGGTGGGTCCCCTGGGAGCACGGGGAGCTCCGTGTGGGCAATAAAACCTGAGGCTGAGAAGTTGCTGCACGAGTGCTGGGTGGTCTCTGGTCATGCTGGAGCAGGGGTTATTTAATACCATTTGTAATGGTTACTTGGGGCAGGTGGTGGCTCACTGAGGATGGGCTGCAGCACAAATGTTGCTGTATGTTATGCTGGTGAGGCACAGAGCGCACAGTGAGGGATTAGTAAGGATTTGGTCCCAGAGAACTTCGCTTCCCAGCCCACTTGGAAAAAAAAATTTCACTCTACACTCATGTTATTTTTAATGATGCAGAAGGATATAAAAAAATCAACATAAAAATCAGCAATTATGTTACTCAAAGAGCTTGGGGTGATTTTTTTTAATCTGCTGTATCAAAGGTATAAGGAGAACTTGCTTGATCTTAGAATTCAATAAATCCCAAATATTTAGCCTAAACTATTTCTGGAGTTGTCTGAAATAAAGGTTTTGCAGAATGTTGAGCCTTATCTAATTTCACCAGATTATTTTAAAGCTCAAATCAAACCAGTATAAATAATGGGTAGAATTACTAACCTGCAGGGAATGTCATCACAAATTTCCTGGAGTTTTCCATGTAACTATGAGCATGACTGGTCTATTTACTGAACGTAGTATATACTGTATAATGTTCACTGAAAACTCATGTAACTCATGCAATATGATAACCACTAGGGTGCTACTGTGACGTAAAGGATATATTACAATTTTATCCAATTCAAACAGGGAAAAAAATGGTTTTAATCGTCCTGCCCTCTAAACAAATACTTTGTCTGTTCTACTGAACTTGAAATTCAAGGTTATGTATAAGTCATCCTGCAATAAAAATAATGTTATGGAATAAACAAGACTGCACTGCGATATGATTTGAGTCTTCAATCACTGAATTTTTTTGGAAATATTTATATGAAGTGAATGTGTTATGTGTGCCAGGATTTTTTATGGTTCTTATAACGCAGTTGCAATGCATCGTATTGTTATGTGCAAAAGCTCCTGTGACAAGCACACAGATCCCAGTGCCTGGGCTGGCTCTGGCAGGAGGAGATGTTTCATGAGGGTGATAGGTTTAGCCTTGCAAGGAGCAGCCTGGCTGTAGTGCTGTCTCAGCCCAGCACGGGGATGCTGGCAGAGGAACCTCCCACCACCCACAGCTGGGGGAAGGGGCCATCATTTGTCCCCCACCCTCACGGGCTGAGGTGTGGGCAGTGGCTGCTCTGGAAGGGGCAGAGCAAAGTCCCTTTGGCAAGTTGAGGGCATCACAGCTCGGGCACAAATGCCACAGCAGAAGTAGATCCTGCAGTAAAAGCTAAATCATTTTCCTGCTGTCACGCTGCAAAATTTGTCCTGCAAAGGTGGAGCCTCACACTGCTTTGCACTGGGCTGTGATGTGATCAGAGGGCACCGGTGTGAAAGGAGTGACACTCCCACTGCTGGACAAGCTTTTGAGATGCAGGATTACACCCTACCTTGGGTGCCTTTAATAAAAACAAAATAAGCAAGGGGAGAGAGGGCAGTTTGTAGTCCTTCCTCTCTAATATTTCCCCCTCTTTCCAGATGGAGACCACTTAGACACGGCCATCTCCAGCGATGGGGAAGGACATCCTGTCCAAACTATCACCTTCCAAAAGTTTGGGCATTGCTGCCCTGCCAGGGCTGTCACTGTGATGGAACGTTTTCATTCCCTCACAAACTGCTGCCCAGGACAGTCACCCACATTTACAATCTTTCCAAGGTTTTTGGACCATGCATAAAGATAAGGAGGAACCCAGAGTTTATACAGCAGAAGAAGATACCACCACTAATTTTCTTTTTATAATGGGGTCTCCCACTGCTGTGGAAATGAGATTCATTTCTATGTCCTCACAACAAGCAAGGGTTACCCCAAATTCTCTTCATAAAAATTTTTAGGCTTGTGATCTGATTTAGTAACTTCTCTAATTGCTTGTGAGAAGCAGCATCCACTTGGCACCCCCAGCACCTCCCTTTGCTGTGGGCTTGTGAGTCACCTCGTGCCAAAATGTCAACAAAGCTGAAGTGTCCTGCAGAAAAGTCTGCTTTTCACCCAAAATTTTGGGAGCCTGGAAGGATTTGGAGCATCAAGGATGACTGCTGCCATCACCCTGCTGATGATACCATAAGTTCCTTCATAGCAAGGGATGTGTTTCCTGTGGCCAGTCCGTCAACCCTTTTATGCTTTCCACAAGGGTTTGAGGAGAAAACCAGAAGAGTGACTTAGTGAAAAACATCTTTCAGCAGGTGTACAACCCCTCTGTGTAGCTACACACTGACAGGGACCAGGTAAAAACCCACATGTGTCACCAGTAAATGGAAGGGTTCCTCTTCAGACACCCAAGGGACATTCACACTTCACCTAACGCCATCCTAAATGTACAGGAGAGTATCAAATAACACAAAAATAACACGTTTTTATTCTCTAGGTCATAAAAGCATCATTCTTCACTGCTGGCCTGCTACTGGAAGTGATGTGTTGCCATGAGCCACTGAGAACTATGTGATGGCAGGAGATGCCCATCACAGGGAGCTCGTGTCACCCACAGACACGTGTGACACTCACAGCAGGCACGGGGGCATTTCCAAGGCAGGGCTGAATTTTCACTTGGCTCCTAAGCACACAACTCCACTGCCAATGTGGGTTTATGGATGTAAATCCCTGCTAACATCTCGGGGGGGTCACATTTGAGTTGCAAACGCTGCTGAGGACCAACCTCTGCTCTTCCCCCTGGGCCTGAGCTGTCCCCTCTTTCCACATCCCACTGCAAGATCCAGGGAAAAGCTTTCTCCCGGAGCCTTATCACAGCAGACAAAGAAACAAGCCAAACCAAAACCTGAAGATTTACTACCAGAAGCCCTCATCAGAATATACTATGTATCTCATAAAATAAACATGGTAATGAAAACCAGTTTTACCGAAGCCCTCAAACCTATGAGCATTAGCAGCTGCTTTCTGTAAAGCTGGTGTTGATGTCAGGGGGAGATAGACACCAGCCTGGGAGATGCTGTGCTGGGCTCTGGTGGAGTTAAATCCACCTTGGCTGGAATTTGCCGTGCTTTGTAACCCCATGCTGATAACAAGTGTGTACATACAACTCGAAAGCTCCAAATATCTGACTCTGAAACCCAAATCTGAGTGGTAATTAGATGCCTCTTTTGCATAAACAAAATCAGACTGTCTTGTGCTTGCTTTAGAAATTGGGCTAATCTTTGACAGGTTGTTCTCATTTTCCAATTACCCACTAGGGAATGCACATTGGCACTCCAGCAAATAATTTTTGGCTGAGCCCCTTGGTTGCAAATAGTGTCATTGTTCTTGGTTAAATCTGTGAAAATTATACCTCCAACTCCTCACTGCTGGCTGCCTCTTAGAGCATCCTGCATGGCTTGGAGACTGATTTCTTTATCAGGCTCCATATGCTTACTCGGCTAAAGGCTACAAACAGGGCAGAGCTCTGCTGTTAAAGGAGTCACGGACACTCTGTGCTGAGTGACAACCCAAACAGAATCTGCTTTTTGAGATCCCATGAACAGATAAAACCTGCATCATGCATCTGCACTGCTGCCACAGGTGGTGGCCAGGTAAATCCATGGGCTGCAGAGAGGCCTTGGCACAAATTTTTGGCAATCGTTTCCCCAGTTATATCTGTCTGATTTGGAACAGGTGAAATGTTTCAACACTGCAGATGGAGGTTGGTTGCTGAGAAGAAAAACCCAAAATATGTACAAGCACAGGATTGATTTCAACCAGGACATGAGACTGCAAGTGGAAATTTTTCTTCCTGTGTATGTTTAAATATTCGGCATCAGAGAGAATTCAAGGCGAAGCTTTTTCACCAGAACTTTACTTTCATTTCCCCCACTTTTGCTGAGGATGAATTCAATAATACACATGCAGATTTTTAAAATTTACTTGAAAAGAGACATGACAGAAATTGTAAACTCTAAGGGTATTGGATTTTGTACAGCAGCAAACAAGCTGAGCGTTCATTTCTGCTTGGGGTGTGCAGAAGCTCCCACTGCCCAAGCAGTGGCCAGCAGGGGCACAAACCCAGACTGCTGGTGCTGGCACCTGGTTTAAACTTGGTACAACGAAGCCCTGCCCTCCCCCAGGCAGTACCTTAAAGTTCCAGAGACAAAGGACAAATATTAGCACTATTAGTCACACAAGAAATAAAAAGGACATTTATGGATTGGTGTGATCCACTCATTGGTTCTGGATTCCACAACATCAGAGGCTTGTTGTAAGCTCACGTGATGTTCCTGAGCACCAGACTGTGTATTTAGGGATATGCTGAGATGAAAAGTGAGGGGGAAGGGCAAAAAAGAATAGAAGTGTGGGAAAAGAAAAGAAAATTCAGGCCTGAACATGAAGTAGAAAGGCAATATCTTATTGGCTAAAATATCTGAAGAAACTTCAGGTGTGCATTCAGCCTCCAAATGCCAAAACATGTTTAAAATCCTTGTGTTTCAAATCATCTTACACTCAAACTACTGTTTTAACTACTCAAAGCTGAAGGAAAGAGGCTGCTGAGAGCTGTAGCCATGCTGGGAAATCAATGCTCCCCTGTGCACCAGTGGTCCCAGAGATGAACAAGCAGAGAAGGGATGGAAAAAGGCACCAGAGTAAAGGTGCAGTGGGAAGGGCACGACTGCACCATCCACCCTCTGCTGCTTTTGGTGCTCTCTGTGATTGTTCTGTGTCAGGTCCTCAGTGCCCAGCAAGGCCAGAGGCACATCCTGCCTCCAGCTACCTCCTGGGAGGGTCCACAGGAGATCACGATGCTCCTTTCAGCTGCCTAGCACTGGGCACCAGGCTGCAGACACAGCCTGCATCACCATCAGGGAGATATTTGGAGAGATGTCGTCAAAGCAGACCCCAGGGCAATTCCCTCCTTGGAGACTACGGGCTCCAGAGGTCCCTTTGGCTTCAGCTACAGAGTGATGCCAGAACTCTGCCACACTCTGTTTCTGGTACCAGGAACAGCATTGTCATTTGCTCCTCATGGGACATAAAACCTGAGTGTTTTCATATTGCTTTGCTGAGTGAGATGCATGATGAGATGGTGAATTATACCCACAAAAAGAACAGGAATACTACCAAAAAATCTATACTTTAACTTGAAACGGTCTGGATTAGACCATGTACACTAATATTTATGGAGCCAAAAGCAAGAAGTTTATGTAGCAATTTGATTTAAAGTAAAATATAAAACCTTAATGTACTTTATAGTCACAGACAGCCCCAGCCACGTGTCTCTCTAGGGATAAATAGATGCACATGGGTAGATACACACACACATTTATAGCACTGGGGTCCCTCTAATCTGCTAAACAATCTTACAGGGTTTTCTTCAGTCAAAATGAATTAGATGAATTAATTAAACAAATCAAACTAAACTTAGTCACAGCAGCGCTCATTGCCTAAAGAGCCTCATAAATCCGATGAATGATGGGATGATGGCAAATACATCCTCATTACCATGCTAAATTCAGTTTGCTAAATAAATTAGTCATGTCATGATGTCGTCACTGCATTCCTCTGCCCCAGCCGCTGCACAGCTGCCTCTGTTCCCTCTTTTGCTCCCCCAAAACCTGCCAGCTTCAAAGGTGCACTTGGGGGAATTAGTGACTCAGTGTTTGCAAAGCACCTTGAGATCCCCCAAGTGAAAGGTGGTTTATAATCCCCTTCTGGATTGTCCTGACTGCATCAGCCAACAAGAGAAGCCAGCAGTGCAGGACCTGGAGGGTTTTTTTGTGGCCCTGGAGGTGCCCAATTCCATGTGCTGGCATTTTGGGGTGTGGGACAACCCTGCATGTGCTGGTGGGAGAGGGATCAAACATCAGCCAGGCTGCAGGATGCGCCTGTGCTGGCCCATAGTGCCGTGAGTTCATTGTGCCACCATGAATAAAAAAAATTCTTCTCTGTGAGGGCAGTGAGGCCCTGGCACAGATTGTCAGAGAAATTGTGGATGCTCCACCCCTGGAAGTTCAGGGCCAGGCTGGTTGGAGTTCTGAGCAACCTCTAGTGGAAGCTGTCTCTGCCCTGGCAGGGAGTTGGACCAAGATGATCTTTAAAGGCCCTTCCAAACCAAACCATTTTATGATTTTACAGTAAACATGGAAAGGTTTATGGTTTATGGGGCTTGGTGGAGGACTCTGCAAATGAAGTCCTTGCTGGTGTTGACAGACCTGGCCCATCCTGCCTCTTAGCCTGATGCTCATCCTTCTCCTTGCTACTTCTCTCAAGGATACACAATATTCCCTAAACCTGCAGAACAAGTTCTGTGGCTTTTAACATGAGAAACACTACATTCTTCCCTCTTCTTTCTCTACTTAAGGAATTTTTTTTTTTTTTTTTTTTTTTAATTTCTGGAGAGCAGAGAGACACAAGGCAGCAACATCCTCTGTCACTGGATCCCTCCACCCTCCAGCCAAGCATCCTGTTCCCTTCCCAGCAGGGACACTCAGCCGGGGCTCACGTCATGCTCCTGCACATCACCCCATCACTACTCATGTCCTCCAGGGATCCTGCCAATGCCTCTGAGCAACCAGTGACAGTGAAACCCTGATATTTCAAAAGGTTTAAAAGAAAACCAATGGGAAAATAATTCAAAGCAGCTATATAGGTATTAAACTCCTCCTTCACAAGCAGCTGCCAGATTTCAAGCCAAATAGTTGGTGTTTTCTCTCACAGTCTAGGGAAGGGGGGAAAAAAGCAAAACCTCATTATGTAACTTTGAATAGAGTGAGTTAGGCCATCTTTGGTTCCTGCTCTGGCAAAAGTCCCAGGTAATATTCCAGGAAGCTGCTTTTATAGGCAAAGAAACCCGTAAGCAACTATCTGAACTCACCACGTGTATGTGCACATCTCATTTACTTCGGGGGAAGTTGCACACGTGCATTTGCAGCTAAAACTTCTCTTCTGGGTGTAAATTGAACAAAAACATCCCTGAGGAATCTACCTACAAGCACTGGGATTTGCCTTTGCACTAGGCGACATTTGTATTCCTCAGTGCAATTTTCAGCTGTGCATTGCAGGAGGGAAGGCATTACTCAGCCTGCTTTATTTTCATATGAATGAGGGTTACTGTAAGAGGGAACATTGTTTTTAATATTGGCCCTGAAAAGTACAAGCCAGCAGATGGCAGTTTAAACCACATTCAGTCAAAACAACATCATATTTTAGCCAGGGCCATTATTGTCAGATCATTTCAACACGTGTATTTGAAGATTTGACTGTGGGGATGGTAACGAGATGAAAAAGAGTGGCTGGGACTGCTGGCAGGATTGCTGCACCCCTGTGCAAGAAGTTTGCTGGTTCCACTGGTCAGCTCTGCAAGTCTGTGGGCTTGTCCTCAGGTTTGGATGAGCAGAGGGGATGAGAGATGGCAATGCCAGAGGAGCTCAATGTGCCCGAGTGTGCCCATGGGGGTGCAGGCCATGTCTCCTCCATCCCCCTGCCATACACACACACCCCTGTGGCTGGACTGGCAGGGTCGTGTGTGACACACGTGTGTGAATGTCTGTGTGCCTGGAGGGGTGTTTGTGTGCTGGCTGTTTCCAGGGTGCTTTGTGGATGTTCATTTTATATCATGTTTACAGCAGAGAAGGTGTTGTCCTACAAATGGGGTTTGCAGAAGGCCCTAAAAAGGGCCAGGCTTTTGCCTGGTGTCATTTCCCTTGCTGCATCAGTGAATCTCCCTCAGTGCTTGCACTGTCCAGGCAGGTAGTTAACTGGTGTCAGGTAATTTTCCTAATTCCCAATATTTAACTGTGGATAGAAATCTGAGGAGAAAGGGATTTACAAATCTAAACCAAAGCATTCGTGCTCTTCAGTGGGTTTTGGTGAGCGAGTGCAGGAGGGAGCACCCTGCAGCCTCCCGGTGTGGATGGGCACAGAGCTCCCCACACATTCCAGGATGATAAACCTTTGATATGCCTTACACTTCACTGCCCTGAAAATGCAACTTTCCACATTTATGAATACAAACAACGCTATTATCCCTACCTTTCTAATATTTAACTAATCTAAACACTCAGGTAAAATGTTATCTGAAATGGTACTTCTATAAATGCATTAACTTTGTCTTCCTTTGACTTTTAAGATATCTTTCCTTACTAATACAGCTGAAAAGACTGTTTGGAAAGCCTCCGTAAAGTGGCAGAGCAAACAGATGAAGGGCGTTCTTTAGTAGTTCTTTATTATTAGCTTTCAAATGATGCTATCTTCTTGTACTTTTCTTAACGAGAAAATAAATAGAATTTGTCTCACACACAGCTGTGTTTTTCTTTAGCTAAGGAATGCACAAAGGGACATTTAAAAATCATGCATTATCAGTGAACAAGCTAGTTAAAGTAAATAGATTCCAGCCAACTTGCTTCTAAAAGATTAAAGGTTAATGATGGAACTTACCTTGCTCAATAGAGTTATGAATTATCAAAGTCTACACAAGGTACATCCAATTTTCTGGCATTATCTGCCAAGCAAATATCGAGAGCAGACACACACCATCTCTTGACTGAGCTGCCACATTTTCTGTCATATCATTTAGTGCTGTTTACAGACCAACTGGCATTCCAAGAACATTTATTAAAGCAGTTATCTGACCCCAACTGATTATTTTAAGGAATTCAGTGACTGATGCAGGATGCTAGTTTAAACACACAGTATGATGTCAAAGACCCTTCTTATTCTATCAGAGATTATGTGGTAAAGCACTGAACCGGGGAGATGCACAGAACTCTGGTACCATCTCAGCAGTTCTCACTTATCGGCGTATTTATGCTAAATAAATATGTCTGGATTTACTAAGTAACCCATAAAACAATTACCCAGCTCTCGATTGTGTCTGAGCAACTCTAAGATGGCACACCAGAAATAACATGAGCTTGCTAAAGTCAGCTTGTAATCCCTTTCTGGGACAAAGAGTACCAAGGTGAAGCCGTACCTTTTGAAGTGTGTGGAAGGTTTGTGACAGCCAACCCCGTAAAACCATGGGCAAACAGTCTGGTACAGGTGGATTCCCACTACCAGCAGCCAGGGAGGGTTGAAGTCCACGGTAGCTGTTCCATTGCAGGAAAGCTGAAGTGGTTTTGCCACAGCCTGGCATTTATGGATTGCATTTCTTACATAAATCTTAAACTTTAAAAAAAGGGTTTACCCCAACAAGGCTTCAGTTGGAGCATCAACCTCTCTCAAGATACGTATTTCTAGTGGTGAACAGTTCAGCTGAGTCTGAACACATTAGTGTGGAGACATAACTGAGATTATTTATTTGTTTATTTGTGAAATCTACTTTAATCCCTGTTTCTGTATTGAGAAGCCTAAAGGCACCAAAAGCTTAATGTCTTTGTGTGCCATTCATGGGCAAATGAATATTTTAACTCTGCTCTTTAATGATCCTTATGGATTTTTAAATCCTGGCCCATATATCCTGCCTGTCCCTAGGAGTGTACGTTTAAATGACATCAGAGAGAGCTGTAAGCAAAATGAAGGTGGAATGGGGTCCTTCGTGAATTAATCTGTTCAGAAGATAAAATTGTACCCATCAGGTCAAAGAAGTCTTTTCACTGGAAATTCAACTCACCTGAGTCTTCAACACCTCTCTCTCTCCTTCCTCCTCTGCTCCCTAACCATTCCCACCTCTCCACCCTTCCGCCCTGCTGATAGAGTAAACAGCAAGATATAGGGCATCGATTTGTTTTAACACAGGAGTGTGTGACCAACTTGTTTACCTCTGCACTAAAACCAGTGCCACAAAATGCCATAAACCCTTTGAAAAATGTCTTAAAAACAGAGCTTGGGGCCTCCAGTGTCCAAACTTCCAGCCAAACTCCAAGGAAATGGAGGAGCTTGGGAAGGGAGGCAGTGAGAGCCTGAGGATTTGGTGCACATGCTGGTGGCCTGGGGCTATTTAATCCGAGTATCTTAATTAAATGGTAAATTCCAAGGGAATTTCCAACTATTCCTAATTGCCTATTACTTTATCAGGCCAATATGAAGGGGAAAAAGGAAAATCCATTGGAGCATGCATTTTCTGCTGTTTATGTGCCATATGAACAGTGCTATTAACCCATGCTGGCAATTATGATGGGATTATGGCATGCCCACTATGGAAGAATTTAATTGCGGTTATATCAGATTTAAGGCCCTTTCACAGATTGTATCACTCTGGGCTATAACACAAGCCCTGGGTATCACACCAGCTTTGGGGCTGAGGCCCCACAGTGTGGGAGAACATCAGGTCAGTTGTCACACAACATTGCTCTAGTGAAATTTGCCCTCCAGCCACACCAAAACCTTGTCCTCATATAAACTGTGCCAGTGTCAATTTGCAGGAGACCACAGAAAAAAAAATCAGCATTATCTGGTAGAGGGTTCCATTGCCTCAGCTCAGGAAGCAAAACCCTTGAGAGGCCAGTGGACCTCACCTGCAATCACATGAAATCCCACCTGGCTTTGATTTGAAATGATAAATCACGCCATGTTTTACTGGAAATTGAGCTAAGATTTGTGCAAAAAGTTTGTAAACCTCAGCCTAGGCAGCTGCCTTCAACAGGCATCACTTTCCATGGGACTTCAGGTTTACTGGCAAATATTTTTCAGGGCTCTGGTTTCTCATCCTTATTGCTCCTGGCCTTCTCCACTATGGATTTACATGTCATGATGAGACGAAGTCGGAATCTTAAGACATCCTCATTCTCTGTTAAAAGCAGCTTGTTTTAATGTCACATTGTGCCTGTATCTATCCCCAGTGACCAAATTTTTATGAAACAAATTGTCCCATAAGCTCCAAAGAAGGTGCCAAGAATCAGTGATTGCAGAGAGGTGGCCAAAGGAACATTTCATTTCTTCTTTGGTAGTAAACAGTAAAAATAAATAACCAATGCCAAGTTGTTTAGTTTTTGCAGTATTTAGAGATGCTGCAATGAGGGAAAGCCCACACCTCCTAGATGTGAACTGGGGATTTTTATTCCCCACATGCAGCTTTATTACTATAGATCCTGTAGGCATGAAGCCAAGGTACCTATAGATTTCCAGAATGCAACAGGAGAACAAAGAGACTGAATGCTCTCTTCATGGCAGGTTACAAACATTGATCTCCTCTTATTTTACCCAATTTGCACTTAACTTTTTCTATTAGCCCTTTGATTCTGCAGTTTTACAATGTTAAGCTCTGAGGCTGCAGCACAAGTCCATGTTATTAGGTACAGCCTCTGGAAATCCCTCAGCTTCCTCCCCAGAAATTGTACCTATTTCAAAGACACTTTAAAGCACAAGTACCAACTTTTAGTATTTTGTCTTAAATCTCAATACCTTTGGTATTTTTCTTGCTGTTGGGGAGAAGCTCTTCCATGAGTCTGGAGTTCTACCCAGACAAGAAAATTAATATTTGAATGCTGTGATTTGAAGTGGGGAGGAGGAGGTTGGTGGGGCTCCTCCTTGGGTGACAGTAGTGAAAAAGCAACAGTGAGCTGATTGAGATGAATGCTGCCTTTAAAAGAACCAGAAGCATCTATTCAGTGAGAAAATAGGAGTATTCCATAAAAGAGATGGGAATCAATTACAGCCTCTCATGAATACAAGGCATGAGCACTAGTTAAAGCAACAGCTCTTGACCCACAAGGATAACCTATTTCTGAACCACAGATCACTTTGTAAGAAAACATATGTCAAAACATGCATCTGAGATGCTGAAGCTCCTTTCTTCATCAGTATTGAAAAACCCCTGCAAGAATACAAATTACTTTGTGCAAAAATAAGCAACATCAGTGCGAATTACAGCTGCCCCAGTGGAAGAAGCATGCAGTACGTGTAATATTAGGCACCTTTGCCCCGTGAACAAGGCTAGAGCTGGAACATGACTGCCAGGCAAGGAGCAAAACAACTGGAAAAACAAAAATAAACTCCAAAAGTCATTGAATCAGAAGCAGATGAGATAATTTAAGATCTGATTTGGTAAATTGAGATGACATTATGGAAGAAGTGGTTGAAAGAAAAATCGAGGATTTGAGAACCCATCAGTCCAGCCGAAGTCACACAGATCTTTCTTCATAAGCAATGGCTTTTCTCCAATTTAATTTCATTTGGATCAATTACAATTAGCCAGATCCAAGCACAGACTTGTGTAAGTCAAGCTGAGGGAGAGGACATTAAAACAAATAGTAAAAGAATTGTGACACACTGGAGGGGAGATGGTCAGGCTTACTGAAAACATGGGCATGGCTTCAAAATCTAGCACCCAAATCCAGCATTACTAGCCTGCAAGAGAACAGGGCAGTGCTCAGTTTGGATTAACTTAATAAACTAAGGAGTAGGGATTTGGAAATTACTGAGGTTGTTATTGCAACTGTTCACTTTGTATAAGCAAATAGGGGGTTGAGCCCTCACAAGAGTTGCTCCCAGGAACTGTCAAACAATTTACAATCCTAGGAAAAAAATGCATCAATATTGGATTTGAAACCCATCTTGAGAGACTGATCAAATATGAAATCAGTCCTAGAGAACACACTTCAGTACAATGCCTGGGCCCTTAGATAATCCCCAATACACGCTGAAGCTGCCTTCCCCCACCCTGCCAAGGGGAAAAACAGAAGGAGTGAAGAAGAGAAAACTGAAGGGCTAAATCCTGCACTCCAACTACTCCAACTGAGTGAGCAAACCAGATTCCTTATTTCTAAGTGTGAAAGTGGATGGGACATCCCTCAGGGTACCCAATGGCTTACACTGCAAATCCTGCACTGGGGCTAAGGTCATTGCTCTTGCTTTCTACTGTTTTAACTGTTAGTAATAATTATATAAATATTCTAACAATTACAAATGTCATTAGTTAAACTTATACCCCTTATAATACATAATCCATGTTTTGATCACATTGAAATCTTTTTACCCTCATATGAGTTTGAATCATATTCTTTTTGAAAGCCAATGTCATTTTTGGTCCCATTGGAAGGCTGTGGAAGACAAGAATTCCAGTGCAATCTTTTTGGCTTTAATTCGAGCTGAAGACACCTGAGGTGAAAAAGTCACAAGTATATTTGTAGTCCAAAGCAGAAGGAATTACACACTGAGATCTAAGAAGAATAATTTTCAGAATGTGAAGATAACAATTTAATTATTTCCTTCAGAAATTCAAAACTGAATTACCAAAGCCAGCACATCCACATAATTTGGGATAGTGTCTGAAGTCTTCTTTCCTTTACTCTTCGTTGTCTCTGCTCACAGCTTGCAATTAAATAAAATGCTATGAAAATTCAGTGCCAGCTGTTAGCAACATCATCTACCACTGGCAAAAAATAGCACCAGGGAAAATTAAACTACCTGGTGTCTGGTTATAATTAAAGTCCAACAGACCAGGCATGGCTGCTCCTGTGTGCACCTTGCTAGGGACCACCAGCTCCAGCTGAAGGACAGTACATGGCTCTCTTTCTAGAACATCCATAGGAAATGGCTGTGAAAATAATTCTGCTATTGGCAGATGGTGTTTTTTCAAAACAAAGAACAAAAACACAAATCAAAATCCTTACTCTTCATGCAGTGATTTCTCATGCTGATAATTAAGTCCATTTTGCATATTGCAAAATCACACTGACTGTCACTGTAAATTTTCTCCTGTTATTGACAAACTGTTTGCAGATCCAGAGACGAGTGGGCCTTTTTCTAAATCCATGATTATGTATATATATATCACCTACATCACTGACATCATCCAATAAACTTAATTGACGGCGGTTTGTCTTAACTAACCTACATTTTCAAGGTGTTGTCATGCAGAATGAAATGTGTGTGCATTTAAAATCCGCACCCCCTGGGATGGCTGGCGCAGGTACAAATTCCCAGTTATAAAGCTGAGTTATAACCCAGCCTTCCCAAGAAATGCTGATGGCATTAGTGGTGTGATTTCTGATAAGATGCCCAAGCCCTCCTTGCCTTCGTCCTACCTCCCAACCAGCACGTGCAGGTTTCCCAGCCACCTCCAGGGATGGTTAATCACCAGCCAGTGATGCATTTCTCTCCCTGGCTATACAGACCAGCAGGCACAGCATGTACAGTGTCCCTGGAATATCACCTCACTCTGCCTCTGCAGTTTCACCATCTGAACTTTATATTCCGTGGGGTTGTCTGATGAAAATAAATGAAGAAATTTCTCATACTCCACAGACAGCGACACATCACGACAAGACTCATACCAGACTCATGTTATGAGTCAAAGGAATCATAGAGCTCTGCCTCACCAGAAACCACTTGGAACAGGATCATTGCTTTGGATGCGCACAAGGCAGCCGTGGAACAAATGAGCACGCCAAAATACAGCAGAGCTTAGGACACTTCTGAGTTTTTAACATGTTATTAGAGATGAGCGAATGCATCCCAGAACAAAGCACACAATTAACTGATCTTATTCCAGACCCTTTCGAAATCTGTGCAGTGAAGTCCCTCTTCCCCTGCCTGCCACTGAAGCCCACAAGACACACTATCTTTGAAAATATACTGCAGAATTCCCAGGGTCAGTGGGTCTGGCATCGTCTGCTGGGCTGGCTGCAGGCTCCACATCGCGTGCGCTGGGGCTTCCTCAGGGGGAGCAGCACTCGCTGCATTCCACCTTCTTAATGGGGTGTAATCAGGAACACGCTTGCTTCAGACCTATTAGTGAGCTTCCCACTTTGAACTCAAACTCGTTCTTAAAGTCATTTTTATAAAACCTTAATGTGAAATAGTTGTCATTTTGTTAATAACGGTGCCTGGAGTTCTCTCTGATGAGATTTCAGCCCACTGTGTTTCCCTGCTTTCTGCATGAGAAAATACAGACATGCTACTTTCTCCTTCAGCTTTCTTCTTTTATTTTTTTTAAGCTGTATAAAATAATGGGATGTTTTGTTTGTCTGATACTGAATCCGAAACAGAGTCACAACGCAGAGTTGGAAAAGCCTGCCTTAGGTTTTGGCTACAAAAGCTATATTTGTTTTTGGATCACTGCATAAATGGGGTCAGATTAATACTTCCTTGGTTTCAAAAACACACTGTACAAATTTGCCTGATTCAAATGCTAAACCTGTGAGTTGTCAGTTTAAACAAGCAGCATGATTCTTTCTCTTTGTCATTATCCAAAAGAAAAACAAGTGGTAGATCCTCCCTTTCCCCTGCACTCCAGAGGACTGTCATTAAAAAAATGACAGTGTTTGTAACTGTTTTAATACTGGGGCATTCCATTCAGACAGAGATGCTGACAATCAGCCTGGCTTAAAAACTGCTATTGGGTACTCAAATAGCCAACTCAAATACTGGCTTGCACTGAATCAGATTTATTAGTACACTCACAAGACAAAAGGGCAGAAGCAGCTATCCCATGTGACTGCACTGCTCAGGCTATTGCATTTTACCCAGGCACCCTTGAAAGCAGCTGAAAATCCTGGATTTGGCTCGAAGGCACCCAGAAAGTGCACAGTTCCAGAGGGATGAGGAATGTACCCATTAACCAGCAGGTTTGCTGTAGTGGTTCATCTGCTCTGTTGTCCAGGAGCCTCTGCAGACAGCTCCCCACACCCCTCAAGTGCCCCCCAAACTGCTGGGAAACCTCCCCAAAATCACATCCCCCTGTTAGCTCAGTGGAGCACTCCAGCTCTCGCCTGCTCTGACTTTAAAGGACGTGGAAGGAGTTCTCCAGCCTTGGCTGTGCTCTGAGAGGAGTTCCTCCCTGGATTGGGTCCAGCCAGCGCGGCTTTCCCAGCCCAACCTCCCAGCCTGCAGCACAGCCCAAAAATCCTTAACCGAGTCCACCCCATCAGCCTGGCAGGGAGCATGGCTCAGAATTTATGTTTTATTAAAGCAACATCAGGAACACCTTTCAGTGTGCATGAGCATCTATTCTTACACTCAGTAAAAGCTCCCATCCAGCTCCTGGCACTATCTGTGATCTCAAGAAGAAATGTTAAAATCCCTCTGTCTAAGTCACTGGACAGGGATTAAGATAAACTTAGGTTCAGTTCTTAACTCTACCACAATATTTCCTTGTGTTTCAGCTGCCTATGAAACTCTTTTATACCCTGGATATCCCAGTTTATATAATTGCCAGAGCTGCGTAGAAACGGGAAATTTCAATTTTCAGGAAAAAACCTCTAAATTGGAACTGAAAGCCAAAAGGTCAATGCTGCTCTTGAAAGAAATACTCAGGAAAAAATCCTGGATTCAGAGAGAGTTAAACACATAAGTCAATATTTCATTTAATATTTAAACTTTCTTAGGTTAAGTCCATTCAATTTTAATTTGTACTTCAAGGCCTGAAAAATGTTAAGAGAAAAAATGTTGTATTATAAAGTTCTATTTGACATAAACAAATTATTCTATGATATACATATATATATATACACCTCAAAACAAGAAATATGCTGACACTGGAGAAACAAAATGGGAAAACTGAAAACAAATGCTAATTTTTAAATAAGTTACTTCAAATTTCCCATCAAAAGTGTGGAAATATAGACACCATCCCACAGATCACTGGTGCTTTATTGGAAGGTTTCTCAATGGTTTTCCCTACAGTGAAGCAATATCACCATCAGGTGCTGTGTGGATGGAGACACCAGATGTTCCCTGGTATCTGCATAGTCACCTTCTTTCAGAAGACAACTGATAAATAGCACCTGCTGCACATTTTGCTTCTCATGAACCAAAAGGCCTGGAAGGGGAATGGAACCACCTCGTCTTTTCATGCGTTCAGTGACTTAGGTGGCTGTGAAGCCACGTGCTGGAAAGGAAAACTTCCATGCTCATATTATTTGTCAATAATTTTTGGATTTTCCTATTATTTCTAATCTCTCCCACATGAGACCTCAAGGAGAGAGTTGGTGTGTTTAGACTTCCTTTATTCAAGCAGGAGAATCATCAACAGCTCCAGGCTGGCCATTGGTTTTGCCACACCTTCCTGCCTAGGAACCAGCTATTTATCAGCTGCTCCCAGTGCCCTGGACTAAGAGTGACCATCCCACTGCTGGGATTGGTCTGCCCACCTGCCCTGGGCTCTACACTTCTCCTGCTGCCTGTGACGAGCATCCTGCCTCTGGAAAGTCTTCTGCCTTCACCAGTGGTGCTTTACAAGCTCCTGGAGGATTGGTTTTTAACAGCCAATGGCAGAGGTGGGGTCGCTTACCCGAGCCTTCCCCAGAGACCTGGCAGAGTTTATGGCCAAACTTCAGCCGAGCTGCGCCGGCTCCCGGGGAGAAACGCTCACACAGTGCTTCTGTTTCTCCTCACTCGTTCGGGCTCCATATGTGAAATACCAAGGTGTAAAAAGCCAGAGCCTGATGTAAATATTGCATGGCCAAGCCCAGCAGCTAAGCCATCATTAGGTGTTGACTTGACAAATTTTCTGGGGTCGATACCTGTGTAGTCTTTCCTATAAAGCAAGCCAGCTTGTTTCTCTCTTCTTGCTGTTGCAGGCCAGTTTTAAACCTCCCTGAAGACTTTATTTGTAGGATGTGCCTTCGCTTATGGAAAAGTAGCACGTGCAGACAAAATAACTGTTTTTCAGGTTTGATGTTCCAGCCCAGCTGAAACTAATCAAAAGTCTGAGATCTTTGGACCCTGGTAGGGCAAAACTCCTAATGAAGACGGATGTTGGACAACCAGGGGAATGAAACAGTATCTGGTCTCATCTGTACCACAGGGTGGATTTCTACCCAAGAGAATTAAAGTGATTGAGTTGTGTCCTTTTTCATAGTATCCTTCTATTTCTTCCATTTAAGTCATCTCACTGTGTACTTTTCCCTGTTTCCTTCAAGACCTACAAAAGATGCTCGTGCTTGTTTGCTTCAAGGGATATAACTGGGAAATCTCAGTCTCTCCTCTTTCACAGAAAAAGTTTTTTATCTTTAGCTTTGAGGATTTACTCAATGACTTGGCCAACTCAGCCAAGTCCTACCTATGCACCCATTTACATATGACACATGCTCAGCTCCCATTCAAGCACCTAAAGAAAAAATGTAATTTCTCTGCAGTGGCAAGATTTTGTTTCCACCAGTTTTTGTTGTAGAAAATGTGTTAAAAATGAGAAAAATGGCTCAATGCCAAAAATAGCCCATCCTGGGACTGCCTAAGTGGGGCCAGAGTGTTTCTTAATATCACATATATTGTTGAACCTGATGTCCCATATCTGTCCTAGCTAAAGAAATAGAAAATGCCTGTGTGCCATCAGAGGTGGGCATGGCAGCGGCACCTCCTTTTCCACGCCAACTCTTGGATCCATTCATGCCCTAAAACATGTAATTTCACTACACTTCTCATTATATCAGTTTTTATTGCTCTATATTCTCTTGGCCATGAAATTATCCAAGCCTTTAAAAAAAGGAAAAAAGTGCAAATAATGAAATTTGTATTTACAGTGGTAAAGAAGAACACCAGAGTTTTACCGGGAAAAGTTTAATAAATAAAGGCCCTTGTCCCCACCCTGCCTTGCCATTTGTAGCTTCCCAGTTCCCTTAATGCCTAATCTTCAGTCGCAGTGAAACCAGATGGTTAAACAATTAGATAAATCACGGGCATTGCTTACTTTGTCTCTTCTGTAAGCACCAAACAATAAATCTCACAACTTTCTTTCCAGGAAAGCGATGGTGAATGCCCAACCCCAGCTCAGCAGCCGGACTCCTATTTCCTGGGCCCACAGAAGATAGAAAATATCACATTTCTACCTCATTCGACCCTTTCAATATCCCTGTCACGCTTCATTGCTTTACAAGGCATCATTTCACTGTTGCAACAAAGATTACAGGGAATCTAACAGGTAAGGCCCCAAGCAAACACGGAGCAGAGCGGACCCAAACAGGAGGCACAAGGACTTCATGTCTTATCTGCTCCCCATCTTGGCATTTCTAACCACAAGGACTGCCCTGCTGACAGCCCTGCCTGTCCTCAGGCCATGAATCTGTAATAAGATATATACACACAACAAATAATAGAGGTGGTTTGTTGTGTTTGGGGTTTGTTTTTTTTCTGAAAAAATATATACCGAGGTAATTAAATTGCTAACATGATGGATGGCCTCATTTTATATTTGAATTCAAAGTGACTTGCTATAACACATAGAAAAGTGACTTACTGCAAAAAAAGGATAATGCTATAACTTTCACTGAAATAGAAATATGGATATTTGCCTTGAATTCTGAAGAATCAAACTTTGATGCTCTTGCAATGACAAGGTATAGCATTTGGATTTTTTACCCCCAAATCCTAGAGCATTTTGGAGGCATTAAGTAACTCAAAAGCAGAGAAACTGAAGCATTATGAGGTTGCAATATATTTTAGGTAACATAGAAAAAAAAAATCACAATAACCTGGGAAGGAGACTAATTATTTAAGTACTCGACCTTATACAAGCCCTGCACAATAATATATTGTATACGGCTTTGGCAGCATCACCCGTAGTTAAGGCTGTACAAACTCTCATTTACAGATCTCATTTTCAGCTGACCTAAAGAGAATTTAAGAGTATCATATCAATACCACTGTCACATCTTCGTGATATGGGAAAATTGTCTGATTTCCTCATCCCCCTTCCTCCTATACCACAGGAGAAAAATAAGAAGCACTGACCAACAGCTAAAAATATTTCAGAATAGCTTCAGGTCTTTCACAGAGCCATTAAACAAACTAAGGATTTGATGTCATGTTTGAAGGCTTCTGTTAATGGGAAGTTTGGGTTGTAATGCATTATAATTTAGGAGATCTAACTTTGCATTTGTTCTCTTTCTGTGAGAAATTTGTGATCCATACCGCAAGCTGTGGAAGCATTGGCCAGCAGCCATGAAAGTATTAAATGTAAATGGCTTTTTACCTCAGCAGTTATTTGCTGTGCAGCAATGCTGGGTTTAAAAATCCACTCCAAAACCCTGTAAATCCTGGTATATATTTTCTTGCTTTTGCCTGACACTCATAGAGTTAACAGGCAAAAAACATTTCAATAAAACTTCCATACAAAGGAGCTAAGATGTTAAAAACTCACTGTTCACATCTGTTCATCATTTCATTGTGCGGCCACACGTTAGATAACCGTGCGTACTCGCAAGAGCACAATACCCAGCCCTGACCTCAGCTGTGACATCAAACAAGCACACGGGGGAATTATTCCAGGCTTTTGGCACTGGCGTGGTTGACTTTCACATAGCGGGGAGCAGAAAAACTGTGCCTGACGAGTGATGAAACTGCAGGATTACCAACCAACTTTTATCAGCCCTTCGCTGTGGGTTTCTTTGCAATAGGAAAATGTGAGCATGTAAATAGGTCCATCCCCTGAAATTAGGCGAACATCATAACAGGGCAGTTAACTAACCTGTAATTACACTGTCACTTGTATTAACTCCATCACCCGCTAATAGAGTAAGTTATAGTGGAAGCAGCCAATGTTGTTAGGAGGGTTATTTATTTTATGCCCTAATTAATCAGTACTGACACTGAACCACATCCTTCCTCTTTCCTCATTATTTAAATCACCCATTTATATGGATGAGCCTCTTTGCTTTGTGCATTTCATTAATGCCTCAACATGCTCCCACAAGGAAAGCGGCGGGCGCTGTTCCGGAGAGGGGGCAGCAGAAACGCCTGGAGGGTGCTCTGCTCTCCCAACCTTTATTCCCTGGGAAGGGCAGCAGGAAGTCAATGGGGTTGAGCCTCTGGGCTCTCAGGGGTCTGATCCTCTCATGGTGCAAGGGAAGAAGCAGCTTCCCTGGGTTGGCCCAATTTCAAGCATTTGGTACTTGAGGAGGCAGAAGAGGACATCTTTTAGGAGGGCACCACCGCACAAGGAAACTTTTGCTGCAAGACAGGCACATGCTTCAGTGATTTCCTGAATCCAGGTCCTGATCCTAAAATTGGAAGTGACAGGTAGAAGTTCCCTTACCCACCAATCATCCGTCCTGAGGCTGCGAGTGAAATAGAGACGTAAAAACTACTTGGTCTGCAGGATGGAGATCAAAGCGTGGTGGGTTTCAATTGACTAGAAGGCAATTTGGAAAAGTGAAATTCAGAATATCTTGTGCAGGGCTTTATGTAGGGGTACACAAGCTCTTATAGCTCCCCTAAACTTTGGGGGATTTTTTGCACCCATGTTTTTAAGGGGTTACCTCTGCAGTACTTCTTAGCAGAACAGCCAAAACAAAGTATTTTTGACGGAACAATTTAAAGCCAATTTTTTTTTACAGTCATTTGTTTTACATTGCCCTTTTTCCAGACTTTTTCTAAGTGCACACCTCCCAGGCAGACACTTGCTGTTGCACACGTGTAGACTCAGCAGAGCCACTTGAAAAGGCTACCAGAATTTTTTGAGTGACTACTAACTTGTTTAAAAAAAATGCACAGATGAGCTCACATTAATGACTCTCCCTCGATGCAAGCAGCCTCCCTGAGGCTGTCTTGGAAGGTCAACAAGGAGATGGGGAAGCCTGGCTGAGGACCAGGCAACAGGACAGAGCCCAGCCTGGGCCCCCAGGAGACACCCGCTCACAATTTCCATGCTCTGCTGCCCTCCCTGGCATCACAGCTGAGGAAGTCTAACATTGAAAAAACACCCCAAACCTCTTTAAGTTGTTATTCTGCTTCCTGCCTTCAACACAAGCAGCTCCTGACACAGTTCAGTCACTTCCAAAGTGGGGCTGAGCTCTGAAAATTCAAAACTCACAGGGGATGGAAAGGAGGATGCACTCCCAGGATTGGGAAAGTTTTAATGGTGTAGCATTGTCCAAAACCAGCTTAGCAGGATAATGGAGAAGGTCTAGTACCCCAGAGGAACAAAATCTGAACCCAGCTCATTCAGGGCTCCCTATATCCCCTTCAGGTTGTCCAGGAGCCTCTGACACCTCTCCAGACCCATACTACATTGCCTGGGGCAGGGACACCTGGAAACGCGGGCTCGTAGGTCAAACTGGTTATCGACAGACTCTTTGGAAGCTGCTTTTTCTAAAAGAAGACAAATGACACAAGGCTGTGCATACTTTACTTGAGTAAAGCTCAAACACAGCTTTGGTGGGCTTTAAGAGGACAAAAACCAGTTGCACGATTTACTTCAAAGCTGACAAACGTGATTCTACTTGCAACAGTAACAAAGGGATTTTTATAACTTCGGGAATTTTTAACCCGGAGTAAACTGAGATGATCTAGTTCAAGAGAATATTTTAAAACATTGTAAACTATATTATTAATTTGGATAACATTCTTGTTTTGGAAGAAACATGTACAATTTTACCAGTGCAGCTTTCAAGCAGCAGCTCCATGCCAACACTGGTAGCTGCAAACCAACACAGCTCTCAAAAACGAGGAAACATTATCCAGTGCCACATTCGGAAACCAAAGGCCATGTGCAGCTACATTAACTTGTGGTTCAAGGCCAATAATTAAACCATCCAGGTTCCATCCAAATATTTTTCTGACTCCCCAAACATTTTGCCAAACCATGAACTAATTTTCACCATGAAGGCTTTCTCAGATTTAGCACATATTTGGAGACAGTTGCTCACTCGGCAGAGCTCCAGGGGCTCTCAAAACCTTGTGGTGAAAACTGGTCAAAAGTTGCCAAGTGTGTATTGTCCCACGAAACTTGGTGTGTCAGAAACCATATAAACCAAACCAAAGCTGTACAACTTTTCCATGAAGTTCATACCCAAAACCTTGCAAGGCCCTGTTGCCCACGCTGTGAAATGTTGCTCAGACAAACCAGATTTTGTCCAACCTTCCCTGTAACCTTCTGACTGTGAAGGAGGCCTTGGCCAGAATTTTCCTCTTTTTTTATTTTCTGTGAAAGCCCCCATCTTATGTGTTTATTAGTGGAGAGAAAAACTATGAGCCTTCAGTGGGTATCATGATCTTGATCCTTCCTAGCTGAAGTCCAAGCGTTTGAGTGTCCCATCAAACTCTGTGTTTTAACACCCTTCTTTCCAGTTATATAGATCTGGGCATTTAAGGTGTGTTACTATTAGAACACACAAAATCTACTACATACGTGAATGTCCACTCAAACCCTCTGACAAGAAAAGCATTTAAGGTCTGACATCTTTGCAGCAGAGCAAAAGTCAAAAACTCTGGGACCAGCCAAGTGCCCCATCCTGCTCCTATTTCAGTCAACAGCGCTGGTCCCCCTGGCTCAGCAGTGACAGCTATGAGAATTGCCAAAGAAATGCACATTAATTATCATTACTGTGTCTGTTATTGTATAACAGACTGTGATTCTGTACTTTATCTCCTGGACCATTATCTCCTGCCATGTGATCTAAGTGTTGATACTGCTAATGTAAAGGAACACAGAACAGTAGTCATTTATCCTGCAAAAGACCTCGTGCTTTTCTTGTTCTATCAATCATTAAACAAGTAATGTCTTTTGTGTTATTGCCTTGACATTCATTAACACTCACGTCACAGGAAATCTTTGCAATTAAAAACCTTATTGACGATCTGTGGTTGTTTCTCATTGGCGTGTAACAAGCAAGATAATAAAAAATGAAAACAATAGTGTTATCATAGAAAACTGAGGAGGTTTTTCCTTTTTCTTTTTGTACCTCAACTATTTTAACGTTGCTGGTCTCTTTTTTAATTTGAACATGGACTCGAGGGCTCTGAATGCTGGCAAACTGCTTTTTATCAGCCCCGAACATCTGAACACCCCTTTGACACCAATCCTGCATGACCAGCTCTAGTGGAAACACTCAGCCTTGGAAAAGTCGGGCTATATGAGGACAAGACAGAAGTTTCTCCCTCTGTGTTATTCTGCCCCTCAGATGTGTAAGGACTGTGTGTGCCACACAGTGACACAAGAACACTCTGCTTTCCCCACTGCCCAAAACGTGCACCAGACTGGTTTCCATACCGCTGGTGCTGCCCCAGGCTAACACCCTGCAGGGGATGGAGGGAGGTTTGTAGGGAATCTGAAGCCATGAGATGACACACAGAGCTGGGATGGACTGCAGGTGACCAACAGCTTGGGCCTGGTGGGTAGCAAAGTGGGGAATCTCTTGAACATGGCTTACATGTAACCTTCTGCTGCATCCAAAACCACCCTCCCTTTTTACACTTATGTGGAATCTCACAAATTCAGGTTAGTTAATCCAGATGCTACCTTCTGTTGGGAAAAAGAGGGCCAAAACCTTCTGATCTAGACTCTGGCTGCTGAGAGGCAGCAGAGGTGAATTTTTCCCGTGCTGTGAGCATTATCTGTGCTGCCCTTCCCTGTGGGATAGGGCACATTGCAGCACTCACACTGAAGTTCTGTCTCTGGGGCTGAGTCTGTGCTTCCTGCAAACCCAGATTCCTGTCTGACTCGGGCCCTGCTGTCTGGAAGGTGCCTTCTGGAAGATAATAAGCACAACCTCAATTCCCACAGACATTGACATAATTGAAAAATTAGACCATTAGGCTCCTACATTCTTACAGGCTGTTTTAATTGCAGTCCATATATCTTGAGCATATTTACTGAATGCTCCATCTACACAGAGGTAGAGAAGTGAGGGCGAGTCTGCACCTCTGTCACAGAATTCAGACAGGAAAAGAATATTAAGTCAGAATCATCCTTGCCTTGTTTATTTCTATATTACAGTACTGGAACTCCTAAAGGCAGAGGTACTAAGGCCAGAAGGAACCATTATCAAATTTTGCATCTGATGTTATGCTTAATATAATAATTTTTGCATTTCTGCTCTGTGAGAATACTTCAAATTTACACCATTACAAGAAAAAGAATCAGAGCCATTCACCACAGAAACTCTACGCCCATGAATAATATCTGGGGTAAGCTCCTGTGTACAACCATATCTCTTGATAACAACCAAGAGTGGAAGCAAAATTCTGGAAATGGCCCTGTGGTTAATGGCATATTTCTCGTTCTCAAATGTGGTGGCCATTCTTTGAAGCCTAAAACTGCATTTGTGATCAGCCAGGGTACTAAAGAGCCCACGGTGTATTTGACATAGTTGCAGACTGTCTTTTGTTGGGCACCAAAGTAGTTAAATAAATTTCTATATTTTCCTTTTTCTGGTAATTTAAGCATTAGTAGTGTTGATACCAAATCTAGACTGCCCATGGCTTTTCTTTTGACATCAACGGTAATGTTCTTAGAAGCAATCAAATTTATAAAACAGTCCAACAAAAAAGCAACATAACAAAACATGACAAGTATATTTCTCTGAAAATTTAAGTGGAAGAAATTATTTGATATGGTACAGGCATTTACATAATTCATCTTTTATGCCACAGATACATTTTTTTCTCCTATCCTGTAACAAATACAACCAAGTGATTAACAAAACTTTATAATTAAAATAAGCAATTTCTAGCTTTGGTATTTGATCTTGTTCATCAAACTTAATAAGAGAACAGATTTTGCAGATCTGAGATGAACAACAACATTCAGTAAATTAATCTGACAGCAAACCCTGCTCTCCCCTTGGTGTCTCCACAGTTACTCAACTCTGTGCAGGCCAGAATACCACAATTTTTAACACAATCTTTCAAGGCCATCTAAACTTTTTCAAGGCAAACCAGCATTATACTATTGAAATCTAAAGCAAGCTTTAGGAGATATTCTTACCACAAAAAGAAAATTTAAAAAATCTACTTCAGGATTTCTGTAGGAGATAGAGAGCTTTGTACAGAACAGGTCACCTGCTCCCACTGCAGTGATGGGCTGGCTTTGCACCCAAAACAAGGCTGCTGCAGGGAGCAGCTGTACTGAGAGGGAGAGTTTTCCTGTTGAACCCAGTGAAATCCCAGAGCTGGGACTCAAACAACTATTTTCTTTTCCGGCCAGGGCACAAATCCTTGTACCACCTACAGAAAATCTTTTTTATCTCTCTGCTCATCAGTTCCCTGTGAGTAATGCAACGAGCATGTTGGACAGAAACAAGAGACCTCAGGTATTTGGGCATTAAATGGATGAGCATTGTGGAAAAAGGTATTGTGAGGGGAATGTATAATGCAAACAGGGATGAGATAAGAGATATCTGATTCACACAGATTATGCCTTTTGTGCCCAATATATGGGTGGCTAACAGGTCACTGTGCAGGAATTACAAGTGATATAAGCGGGCATGAGGAAGCAATATTTTAACTTGAAAGGACTTGTAGAGGGATGAGAGAGAATTTGCATAAAACCAATACAGAGCAGATGGGAATGGACAAGCCTGCTGGTATCAAACACACGCCAAAGGAAAATTACAGAAGAACAAGGAAGTTATTGTAGATGGCACTTTGATATCCTAACCCTATATGAAACCAAGAAAACCTCTAAATCCACCAGAACAATTGCCTCAGGGGGTTAGCAAAAGGCCCCAAGTTTCTGCTAGAAAAATATCCCATTACTGGTGACAAAAAAGCCTTATCATGCTTTCCCACCTTTAATTACTTTAGAAGGCAAAATACCTACATATGAAAAAAAAAAGTTGAGGGTAAATGTAAAGGTTACTGCTGTACTAATGTGTGTTATCTACTCACTGTTTTTTCTGTTTTGTGAACATGAGAAAAGGCAGTCAATACCAGAAATATCTTTTCTGACAGCAAATATTTGGGCAAGTTTATTGTCTTTAGCCATACACCAGACCTCTAAAAAAAAAAAAAAAAAAGAAAATTTGCTCTGGATTCAAAGAAGATTGCAAAGAAAAATAAATGTTATGTTGATAAGTATCAGTGTTCTAGAATTACGACCAGTCCAAGGTGTTTTCAGAGGCATATATTGGAGGCAATGGTAAAAAGCAGAGAAATATGTAGGCAGAAGTGTGAAAGAAGTCTGGGCAGAGGTGTGAAAATAGTTTATAGTTTATTAAAAAAGAGGCAAGAATGCAGAAACTTTCCCAAGCTGCAGCTGCCCAACTGTGCCTTGCTTTGAGCAAGACCTTCCGCTGAGGCCGTTCTGGGAAGCTGGTGCCTCTCAAGTGCCACAGTCCCCTTCGTGGGACCCTTGGCAGGGGGGATGGAGGTGTGTGGAGCTATTAAAATGATGGTGTTTAGAAGAGAAATGTGCAGGTCACTCCCTCTTCTGCAGTGGCAGACTAATTTTGTTCTGTCTGTACTCTAGAGGAATCAAATGCTTGATGGATGAAGCCTAAGAAAATCCTAATTCAGGTGGAGAATTGTAATTCAATAACCCCCGAGTAATTTGTTACAGAGTGACTGGGTGCTGGGAAATGCTGGGGGAAAGAAGGAAACAGAAAGTTAGGAATTGGGTAAAGAACAGGTTGTGCTCCTGCAAGTGCTGAGGAGAGGCTTTGACTGTATCCCTATGATGATGCCACGTTGGCAAACTTCTTCTCCCATCATACCCATGCTGGAAGAGAGGCCTGTGGAGCTCCAGGCATTGTGACACTCATTTTTCCAGTAATACAGGACTATAGAATAAAACTTCAAAGAAGCAGCAGAGATGACCACGGTGGATTTAGTTAAGCAAAGATTTGGTGCTCCTGTGGCCTGAGAACTGATTTCTGAAGAACATTCCTCAACCCTTCCCAGCCCTGACACGATTATACAGATGTATTAGAGTGTAACCAAAACCTTTTAATACCGACATGGTAAGCTGAGACACCACTTGACAGTGCTGAGTTTCAGCCTGGCTGGACACAAAGGCTGAACATACCTCTGCAACTCAGCACCCGAAACCCAGAATTACATTTCTGCTGGATGACACTTCAGTGGTGACAGACATTAATAGCCCTGTTAAGCATAGATAACACAACGCCACTTCGGGGTGTCGCTACGAGCCCTTGCCAGTAATGAGCTTTAAAGAAACAATGACTCACGGTAATACGAATTGTCACAAGATCTCACAGAGAGGGATATGAGACAGCTCAAGGACGGTGGCACACAGCCTGCCCCTGTACCCTGCAGCACACCTCTTCTCCCGGCCAGATGAAGGCACAGATAATGCGACCAGATGAACAGACAACTGCGTTCAAGTCCGATGAATCACACGGAGCCTTCCATCCCCCTTCCCAAACAATCCTGCTTCACTGCCAATAAAGTTTCAACGGTTTTTTGGCACTGCCTCCCCTTCCAGCAACTGCCTCCCTGAATTTCTTCCCTTCTTCCTGCCCACTGCTGTGAGACCCAGCGCTGCCATGTGCCCACAAGGCCCTTGTCACCAACCACATGCTCTGATGGGACCTGATTCTCCAAGGGGGGGAACTAATGGGAGATAAAAACTCTCCTAGGAATTAGACAGAGAAAGGGCAGCATTTTGTCAGTGAAAGTGCCTTTGGAAAGCCCTCTGCTCACACACTTCCAAGTATTTCTGCCCCAAAGGCTGTATTTTTTAATTAAAACCAGTCATTATCTTACCTGCAGCACTGAACAACGTGGCTCTGGAAACTCAGCCCATCCTTGTGCAATCAGGGCTCAAGCCATCACATCCAGATGTGGCACAGAGCAGGGCTGGCTCCAGATCCGTGCATCATCTCCACCGTGCAAGCAGGTGAAAATACTCAAAGCCTCACGAAGGAACAAAATACTGGCAGCTTTTGTAAGGAATATTATACAGGATCTTACTGAGTGAACAGCAGCTTGGGAGCAATGTTTATGACACAGCTATAAACTCTTGAACAAATTAAAAGGGTTTACAAGAGTGATTCAAGTCTCAAGCCAAGCCTACGGAACGGCGGGAGATGATTCTCCCAGGGTCAGGAAGAGATGATTAGCACTGTACTTGTGGAAGAGGATCATTTCTTGCCCTACCTATTAAAAAAAAATTGTCCTTTCAGTTATGGCAGTGAGTGCACAGGAAGATCATTCCTTATCTCCTCAGTGCTTCACCTGGCTCTTTTTATAGACCCTTTGTTCTTGTTTCAGCTCACCTGTTACAAGAGGCCTTTTTTTCCCCTCTCATTTTAATGAACCAACACTTCAGATTCCAGATTTTAACTCTAACTCAGAGATCTGAATTTGAAGCCTCCAGCCAAACTGTTTAAAGCTCAATGGGCTTGCATACGTACTTTAAGATAGAATTAGCAGATTTTATACCCCTGCTGCTTCCTGTTGATATTATTCCACTTGTTTCATCGCTGCTAGACATGGATGAAAACCTCCATGAGATCTCACCAATGAGATCTGAAAAGATCTGCATTTGCTTGTTTGGCTTTAATATGGGTGCCCAAATACCTGCTTTATTTGTAAAGATCTGTGCTATTGAGGGATGATCAGTGAGAGCTTGGGACTATTAAGAAATTATATTATGACGTGAAAATCAAGGAATTATTTAAGATAAGAGGAAGAGAGAGGTGTCTGAACACACTGCTGAAAGTAGTGGCATCAGCATCCACTGGTCTAAGGCAAAGGGCCTTGAGGATGTTACATTCCCTACCGAGGGTCTGAGCTAGAAGAATGGAAAACTCCCCTGGAATCCAACAGTAATGGAATCAGGAAGGAGGAGTTACCTAGCAGAAGTCCACGGAAAATATTAGGATTGCCTAAAATTGTAGAAAATAATATTGAAGGATATAAAAGATGACAATTGGCCTTTCTGTGAATTTTTAAACTCTCCTGTAGGTATTCTATGCTCCCAATTAATTCCCAAAGCATCACTCCCAGCCCCTTTCAGAACCTGCAGTAGCTCAGGCACCGCCGTGCGGTGTTTCAGTCACAGAACTTCTACCTGAATGTACACACAAGGGCAAGGTGCATGCTAGAGCTGCTCTGAGCACACAAACCCTGCAAGGCTCCCTTTCTGCAAACTAGGAGGAAAGCTACCAACACACACAGATTCTCCACACTACATTTTTCACGGGATCTTTTCACTGAAAAGCCCCTGCAGTTCTTTCCCACTAATGCGGACTGGATAGTAAATGGAGAAAGATCTCTCCAGACACTTTCCCTTTAGATCTCAAAAGGAAACATTAATCAAGCAAAAGATGGGAAATTATGACACCTAGCTGCTAAAGTTCAGCCCCACTGGCCAGCTCGGAGCTGATCACAGGGTACAGGTGACTATCCATCAAATGACCTATCATAACACACATTAAAATGTCTGGGTTAATCAGGACAGTAGCCAAGAACAATATTTTTCTGCTGACTTTCATAACAGCAGGTACAAAAGCAATCGCCTTGAAACACTGGTCTGCATTCACAAGTAAATTTGATTAACTAAACAAAATTCCAAATATGATTTAAACCAAATTATACCATCTCCTCCCCACACCAAGTACGGGACCAAGGATGCTTTGTATGAAGTAGAGAGGATATGAGATCTGAAGAGTTTTTGGTCTGAGCTAGAAAATGCACTGAAATCTGAGCTTAACTCCTGGGTTTCTACCTGCAATCACATCAAAAAGCAGAAAGTGAGACTGAACTGAAGGTTACTTTATCACTACCTGATAGAGAAGTGGAATCAGTTGCAAGTATGGTTATGATTACTTTGCAAGATACTTTAATGTGGGTGAGGAAGACTATCTTTATGGGGCTATTATAAATTGCACCACTTACTCATCAGAAAAAAGACCAATGTGACTTTGTGCTCTGCCCATATCGAACTCGGCACGAGGAAATGATAAAACCCTTTTATTGTTACCAGTAAGGACACCTCACATCGGTGGGACTGCTTCCTCCTGAGGATCTCTGAGCCATTTCTCCCAGGCCTTGGTGACCACAGAGTGGCCCAGCAGGGCATGTGTTTATCCTCAGCACCCCAAGGAGGTGAGGCACCGAGCTGGGTGACTCAGGCACACACAGGATGTCATTAATCAGCGCCAGGTTAATCAGGCTCCAGCCCGAGGCATTAATCAGAGCTCTGCACTTGCCCCTGTTTCTCCCCATCCCTGGACCAGGGGCTCCTCATCATTCCCATATCCAAAAATGTTAGCCAGGTCCCTGTTATGCATGGAGTGGATTTGTGCCTGTTGGTGGAGCTTCCAGGGGGAAAATGCAGGTTTTTTCAGTTTGCAGGTGAGTGGGTAACGCTGCCAGGGAGGAGAGACACAAGACTGGTGTCACCAGCTCACAAGTGACCCACAGGCACTGACCCAGAGCCAGCACAACCAAGACAGCTCACCACTCAGATAGTCCTAAAAGAAGAGATTTTATTAATATTTTATTACCTGGAGGGAATCGTGCCTGTGGCAGAGCAAGTCAATGGGAATAACGAGTGTGAGCCTGGCCTTAGCACTGAACTCAGTGTCTGGAGCAGGTTGTTCAGGCATGTGCTTGAAAGTTTTACTGGAGTAAACCTAAAAATACCCTGTTTCAGTAAAACTTATTTATAAGCACCTAGCTGGTAAGGATTTTTTTTCTGCCAGCATGTGAAATAATTTATGATCTATAAAAGTAACAACTACAAACACAATAAATTACTTATTTATCCTACAAAATCAAATCTCCTTATCGATGAGTACTCACTGCCACTGATGTATGCATTACTCCTGGTCTTTACTTGGAGTGGTTTGGTGGAAAGGATCATTATATAATTAAATGGCTGTAGACAGAGATGTGTGCTCAGTGCCACAGAAAGCTTTGGAGGAGGGACATTACATTTAATTATGTCTGTTAGTGGAAGGAAATTTCCCAGCTTTGCATCAAGAAGGTAAAAAGAAAAATTTAAAAAAAAAAATTTGTCATGCAGATGATGAATTGTTCCAACATTATACAATGACAGAAGGGTTGGGGATATATTATATACAATGGCTTCAGTTCTGAAGAGTCGGCTGCAGCAAGCTGCAATAATGGAACTTTTAAGTTATATATCTGTAAACCAAGTGGAAAGCTGAGAAACCTTCCATCTCAGATGGATAAAGTGTTTACCTAAACAGAAAGAAACACCATTAATTCTCATAAACGGCAGTGCTCATAAATGATAGTCCAGGATGTGGACGAGGACAAAATGCCGACGCCTGTGCCCCAAACACGGCTCGTGCAGCCCTGAGCGAACAGCCCGGGCTGGCTCCTGCTCCCTCGGAGCCCAGCCATAACTCCTGAAGCACAGCCTGGTTTCCATGCCGTGATTTCCGCTGGCAGAAACAGGATCTAGGCATGATTCATAGCGAGATGTCCAAAGCGATTTTCGAAGATGCTCCAGATGGCACAGGCTGGGGCCGAGCCCGCGGGGCCGGCCAGGCTGGAGAACCGCAGGAGGGAAACACGAAACACACACAAAGACAGAGCCCCAGCCACGTCCCAGTGCCAGCTCAGCCCTCAGCAGGGCTGGTTCCTGTCACCCAGCTCCACAGAGAGTCACCATCCATGAGCCAGGGCTCCCCAGGGCATCACAGCCCTGCTCCCGGCTCCGCTCGCACCCAGAGCTGGGGGGGAAGAACTCGTCCTGTGGGAGCAGGGAAGGGTGGTGGCTTTCTCTGCAGTTTCTCTGGAAGTGTCTGTATGGCATTAAGTGCATTCATTTCTGTAGCAAACTTTCCCCATCTGGAAAGTGGGAAGGGGGAATAAGACTTAATTTCGTGAGCGTGTTAGAAAACATAACACTTTTATGTGTATCCAGTAATTTGAGATCCCGGGATAATAGAGCAGAGAATTATTATTATTATGACAGAAGGCATTTTTACTTCTAATGCACAAAGAAAACAAATAGCAAGAGAGTGAGCTTGGAGATCTAACATTCATTTTATTTTTATTTTTAAACTTTCTAATTTTTCAATAATTGAGACCACAGATGTTCACTTCCATATGTGCAACAACCCAGTTCCAACCCCTCCTGAACACTGATTGCCAGCTAGGGAGTGAAGAAAGAATATACTAAGCAAAAACAAAGAAACAAAATATTTAAATAATAATTTAAAAAAAAATGTTGATACTTCTGTAATTTGCAATGATTTTCTCAAACCAGCCAGAATGAGGAGAAGCATTTGACAGCGTCTGGGCTCAAAGCCATGGACAGTATCCACTGCTTAGTGTTGTATAATTTACAAACTCCTGTTCTTTCAACAACTCCTCAGAAAATGAGATTGTTAAGTAAATATATAGCAGAAAAACAACTCAGGAGAACAGAGCAACTCCTTCATATCATTCAAAAGGTGGTGGCCTCTGTGAGACAAAACCATTTGCTGCTCTCTGCCAGAGGTAGAAGAACATCAAACAAACCAAACAACATGAAAGCTATGAAAAAAATTCGCATGCCTTTTTGCACAGCAACCTCCTGTGCGGTGGTATGTGATACAGAGATAGGTCCTTACACGCATCTGCCATCCAGGGACACAGATTTCATGTGCCTCCCCTGGGCTCTGACAATATCACATTACAAAAGTGACAGTAGTTGAGAAACACTGGGGAAAGGTGTGTTCGTGTGGCTGAAGCTGCTCGCACTACTGGGCTACAACTTGCTGGTTGTTTTGGGGATTTTATTCTTCAGTCAGAAAAGAGCTCCCAAGCCAGTGGTCCAAAACCTGGCTCTTGGGGGCGAGAGTGGTTGCATCCCACCATCCCCAGGGAACGAGTGTGGAGCAGAGCAATGGGACGAGTGCGTTACCTTTGCCACAGCTGGGTCAGGAAACTTAAGAAATTGCTCCTTTATTAAACATATTAGAGACTCAGCCTTGTTTGCCTACTGATATCCTTGAAGGAAGGGAATACAAAGATGAGGGTGTGAATGCTATCTGCTATATCTCCACTTTCAGGCTGCTAGGACAGTTTTATTTGCTTTATAGTAATTCATTGCCAACTTCACACATAAAAGTTAAACACGCTTCTTAAATGATAACACTCAAAAGACAGTTTTCAGAAGGACAAAAAAAAATACCCACCAGAACGCAAATCTCTACTTAAAAGGGGTTAGGAGGAGGTCACAGACAAGTGTTCCCAGGTTTGTTTCTCCTTCCCAGGTTTATTTCTCCTGGCCATTCCTGTAAACGGGGCAACCTCGGCCACTCGAGGGACACAACAACCCGCACAGCTTTGCCTTAGCAGAGCCTGGGGTGGGATAAGCACCCCAAAAAAGATGCCCTGTGCAGGGTAGGACTATGCAGAAGCTCATCTCCCTGTCCCTGTGAGGCAGCTGTGGCCCCTGAGAGCTGTTCCTGTGCTCATCCCGACCTCCTTTTGCTCCTCCCAACTCCCCACTTTGCCCCACACAAGCACATGGTGAGAGCCTTGATGCCAGCAGGCTCCAGACCAGCCATTAAATGCTCTGTTTTCTCTAGTGGTGGCAAGAACAGCTTAAAAAAGCTTTGCTTAAATGGAGTTATGAAAATATCAGCCACTGATCCAGAAGTTCTCAACAATCCAGTGATGCAAGGTCACTCCTAATTGCCTCCATCTTTCCTATTCTCTCTCCAGAGAATAATTACCTCAAGAAACAAAGTCCTGGTTTATTTTACTAAGATCCAGAAATTCCCTGCTTTTATAACAACAAGCAACTCCCCTTTTCTTCCGCTTTGGACTAAGGAGAATATTACCACTGTCAGTTACATGCAGGGGAACTGTTAACCCTTAACACTCATGTGGTGAAAAAAGAAACTGCAGAAATAATCGCCTTGTGTTTAGAGTTACTTAATACTGTTAAAACAATGGTTCATTTTGCTTGTTTGTAAACTGGAAAAACAAGACCATGCTTCAAAAGCATTTATTCCATACATTACCCAGGATAAAAACTCCCCTGAAATTCTTGTCATAGAGAGAGGAACAGCGTTTCAAACTTCCTTTTTGATTTTGAAAAAATCAGAAGCAAAAGGGATTATGTTAAAGCAGCCTAAACAATCAGGTTTAGACAGCAGAGTTGAGCCACTCAATCACTATGCTGGGCTCATGAGAAATTTGAAGATTGGGTAGTAAGTGAAAAGTGGAATTTTAGAGCTGGTCTCACAGTCCAGAGTGATTCACATAACTGAGTTCTCACTATTGTCACAGTATTCAGATCACTGTATTTCAGTATTTCACTCTATTGTCACTGTATTTCAGATCTACAGTGTTAACTAGTCAACTAAACATTTATAAAGCTTTTTTTTATCCTCTCTCTGGGGAGGTGCACAGCATCCTTAATCTTCAGTAGTCTCTGGGTCTTGAAGGCTTGATTACACCAGTCTTTATTTAAAAGATGTGGTTTGGTCCCCCTTGGAAACTCCAGAAATGATCTTGTAGATTCAAATTCTGCTCAGGTCTTGTGTAAATATTACAGAGACCGCAGCTGGAAGGACACTCTCACTTCTTTTATTAGGGGAACGGGCCCTGCCTCTCATCATGCTCCCTGTCCTTATCTTAACAACTCACCAGTAAATTTAAAAATTGAGGAAAGTGCTTTAGTGACAGACTTAAAGACTGACCCCTCTGTCCTCAGAACAGATACAAATCAAGGTCATGACCCTGTACTCTTCCAAAGGTGTTTAAAATTTGGTTTTCTCTTGCTTGCTTTAAATTCCATCTTCTCTCAGGGTAGTCTTCATTCAGTGCAGATGTGCTGCTGGACTGAATGGGACTGGCAGAGAGAGTTAGCAATATTTCACCCAAAGATAGGATCCATCATTTCCTGTGTAGATTGTAAATTATTTGTAGAAATGAAAGTCCTCAGACTCTGCTATGTATAATGTGTCTATCATGTATTTTGCCTGTACAACAAGGGAAGCATGAACATTCTATATCTGTCTCTCTTTTTTGTGTATTTAGGTAAGTACCTTAGTAAGTGATTTTTCCATCCCAAGGTCAGTAACACGGCAGTGGAAACAGAAAATTTGTAAACCATTGCACAGCACTCACTGCATCCCAAAAGCTGTAGCTATTTCTCTGTGTTTAATTTTTTTACATCCGTGTGTACTTAAATACACAGGTAGCTTATATTTCTCAGCCTTTTTTGCCTGTAGCTCGAAGTGCTCTCATTGTTGCCTGTGGCTTTCCCCATTTCCCTGTGGTGGGTGAGTGAAACAGGCTCTGCAGAGGGACTGGCTGGGGCAGCATCCTAACAGAGCTACCTGGGATTCTTTGGAGATGGCTTTAGGACCTTTTCCAGGCTCTGTCCTTCTGTTTTGCAGGCTCATTAGCTTTCATGGCTTGATTTCAGTGGTGTGTCTACATGACATTTATTTGCTTAATGAATTGAGGTTTTAATTCACTTATTTTGCTTTTAGCGACTGAGTGGATCCATGTTGTAAAGTTTTAAGACTTGCTCTTGAAACACTATCTTCTTGGCTAATAAACTGAGATGATGACAAGATCTGTAGTGAATATTCAAATAAATGTGATTACTTCATTTCATGTCAACAGAGGAGGTGAAAAGTGCAGCTCAACTGGCTGGGTAAGATTGGAAGGAGGGGCTGGGAAAAAGCAAGAGACAACAAAGAGATAGTTTGTAAGATTTAGTGGCTTTTTTCAGCAGGGGTGTTGAGAAGTCAGTGTTGCAGAGTTCAGCAGGGTCACACAAAGTGCAGAAACTTTCTTATATTCATTGAGAAAAGCTTGATACATGCTTCCAAAATTCAAACAATAGGGGAAAAGTAGATGGGCAGATGATGTGCTGCTTCTACTTAGTTCAAACAGGCTGAGGCTTGCACTGAATAGACATTATCCTTTTTATATCAGAAGGTAGAAAGTCCAGTGTCTTTCACAAACTAAAACTGTGATAAGAGGGTCTTTCAGGAAATCATAAAACACCATGAGACCAGTGATGGTGTTTCCTGGCTTGAAGATTGACTAACCCAGAAGAGCAGACTTATCTAAACGAATTTTTCGACCTTCATGTTTGTTAATAATAAAATAATAATTTCCAAATGCAGATTGGGCAGCACTAGGTCAGGATTATTTGCATGCAGGCAATCAGCTTTGCAGCAGACACTTGAACTTGCTCATCTGGCAAGGAGAATGCAGCCAGCTCCAGGAAGGTGATGTTCCTGGGAAAGGTGCACCAGTGTTTGCATTATCTGTAGATATGATAAAATGATTTCCAACCAAAGCGGTGATGCTGTTAATGGGGACCAATAAGATGTGGTTTACACAGATAAAACCCTTGTCTCCGATGGGAATGACAATGTTGGTCTGTTCCACTAACCTTTGCCTTGACTCCAGGGCGTCCTTGGGAGCGTCCCTATCACACTTCATGTGCTGACTCGCTCTGGGTCATAATCTTGCACAATACTTGGGGAAAAAAGTATTCTCTGGACGTAACAGTGTTTGTGGTGTTGCTACGTCTGTGAGACTGTCCCAGCACGATGGAGATTTCTGTGAATAGCAATTTCCCTGCACTTTGAGAGAGATGGGTCACCTACTCTGCCAAACAACTGGGTTGTCACCACCCCATTGGTCCTTGTAAATCTGCTGGACATTGAGGTAGAAGCAGTTAAAGCACATAAGGCATTTTCTACCAACACAGGTGTCCTGTTCCAAACTCAGGCAGTAGAAATATTCTCAATGATATCAGAGCAGTACATCTAGCCGTGAGAAGAAAAAACATCCATTATCAAAAGAGAGCATTCTACCTCTAGAAAATAGCACAGCCAGTTCAACAGATCCATGCTGATAATGGATAATTGCGTGTTTTTCCCCAGTGATTTTGCTTGGACTGCTGTGTCTTGTTGAGGTCTATAGTCCATGATGAAACTCCAGTTCTGTCTTGTTATTCTAAAAGTCTGCTCTACAAATGCTGGTCTGAAAATGTGCATGATGGACCACATAAATTGTTTGTCTCTTATAAAAACTCAAAAGGTTTTCCAGTTTCATCTTTTGGGGTTTTAATCTTTTAAAAGCATGTTCAGATTATATTCATTTGATTTTAGTGAGATTGGGCTCTGAAATAAATGGGCTGTGCACACACACTAACACATGTGGAATTCCTTTTCAGTAATCCTCAAAGAGGCTTTTGATTTTACTTCTGATTCATCAAAAAAAAAAAAAAAAGCACCAGTGAGCAAGTGAGATGTGCACAGGGATTTAGATGGCTCCAAGGTCACCACATACATTTACATAGGAAACACATGGCTATGGGAAAACTCTCCACTTGGCTGTAAGATGGGTTCCTTGAGGTGTTTTCACAGAATCTGACTCTCAAACATATAAAAATCCCATGAATCCAAGGCCAGTTGGAGAGAAATGGAATCCGAATTAATAAGGCAGCTCATCAGCAGCTTAACACCATCCCAGAGGCAAATCCACAGCCCAGAGGTCTGGGGACTGATCCCAACAGAGTCAGCAGGGGCTGGGTGGCACCCAAGGGAAAATCCTCATCCACCTTCCAGCACTGCGGTCACCCCTGAGTGTGAAAAAGAGGGAAAATGGGCTGTGGGGCAGCAGCCACCAAACCATGGGGCAGGTCTGTGTCTTTAGCCTTTAGCAGATGCAAAGGGCCAGCAGGTATGGGAGGAGCTGGAGGAGGGATTCCTGCTCCTGCACAAGTCTCAGTCTCACCTGGAGCTGTGAGAGGGGCCCTGGGGTGAGGGTGGGGCTGGGGACACTCTCATCCCACAGCTCTGGGAAAGCAGGACATCTCCTGTGCCCCCGTGCAGAGCTGTGCCCTGCCCATGCTGCCATTCACCCCTGAGAATAAGGGGAAAGGTCCAGCTATTGTCCAGGTCCTGAAAGTCTTTTATTAGAGAAGAATAAGCCTGAAATGCAACAGCTTTTTTGGTGAAGGAAGCTTCACGTGACTCATCCATCACAAGCTTTATTATTGCTTCAGACCCTACTGCAGGTTTACAACCAGATGTTTTAGGGACCTTGCATTTTCCCCGTGAAATATTCCCTGCACCGTGTTTAGAGCTGACAGGCAGGTGGTTGTAAAGTCAACCATAACAGTCAGGGCTGGCAAATTTTGCCTCAACACGGTAAAAAAAAAGTCCATTATTAGTATTTTGTGATTAATGATTGTATATTATAAACATACATTAATAAGTATAATATACTTTCAGTATTTTATTGCTGCTTTTATGATATGACAGGCAAACCTATGAGAGCATATTTAATGCATTCACACGCCCATATTGTGTGTGTAATTTACACAAACTGTAGAGATGGCTTAAAATGCATCTGAAAAGGACACAATCAAGGTTGGTAGAACTCCAACGTAACCCAATTTTTTCCTTATGGTTGCATCTTCTATAGGAAGATTTTTGCATTCTTCATAATCTCTAAATTTCTGCAATTTAGAGAAACTGAGGAACGTAAAATTAGGGAAAAAATTAGTGTTGGAAGTGTAGCCTTGTGAAACACTCCCCAAACTTTGAAAATATTATTGCAGTCTAATGTAGGCAGGAAAGTGAAATGCTGTGAAGTATCAGAATTAGTGTCTTGTCCAAAGAGTAGAAGAAGCAGAATTAAAAATTGCTTCAAGTTCCTTAAAGTGCTCGTTTTGCTGAGCTCAGACGCAGATGCAGCATTTGGGAACCTGCACTTGCTTGACTGGCTACCACCTGCAGCCAAGGCTCAGGGAGATAAAGCAGCAAACAGGTCCATTGCATCAACCAACCCCTCACATTAATTATCAACTTTCCTGGCTCTCAGTCAGGTCTCCAGGCAGTGCAGCAGCTCCTGCAGAAGGGAAGGTGCACTGATGATCTCCGGAGAATTTTGGCTGGTGCTGAGGCTCCTGCAGCCCCTGGGAGGAGTGTTCTGCACACCTTCTGCTTTCAGAGCACCTTTCTGAGCAAGGACCAGCTCCCAGCCAGGTTCCTCCAACCATTTTGTCCAGCATTTACATTTCACTTTCATTTCTCCCAATTGTTTCACATAAGTAAAAATTCCCCTTCCTCAATATGTCAAAACACACCACCATAATTCATCAACACACTGTTAAAAGGAAAATGTGTTTCAAACATCTGGATAAATGCATATGTGTGTGCAAATGGGGCATCCAGGGCAACTGCATTTGTTAGCACCAATCTGCAGGGGCAAATTCCTGACTGCAGGAGCAGCAGAGACATTCACAGATAAATAGGCTTCTGGGTCAAATTCCCTGAGCTGCAGAGATCTTTGTTTGCAGCTTATCTGTGTCGTATTTGGGTTCCTCCTATTCAAAGATATGGGCGTAGTTATGGAAGCAAGAAAACCTGAGGGCAAGCTAAACAGAATAAAAAAAGAAACAGGGGGTGCCATGGAAGCCCTTACTCAGATTGGGGCTAAGTAATTTAGAGAGATTTTAACTTAAAGAGGTCTTGCCTGAGAATAAAGATGATGTGAGCTCAGAGGACACAACCTATATGCTACAATATAATAGACAACATGGTCTACTAATAATAAATGCTGACAAAGGCAACTTTTATTTTTATATTAAGCATTCAGAGCTTTCCTGCCTTTTAAAAGCAATGTTTTTCAGTGAGTGGAGGGGAACAGTTCACATGTGGATCCAGAATCCTGGATCCAGGGTCTGGTGCTGCTGTGTAAGGTGTGCCCTTCATTCAGCAGTGCTTGTGCCAGCAGCAGCTCCCAAGCTCAGCCCTAGCATGGTAAACTCATCTTTGCTAGAAATTGAGAGCATTCCAAATGATGAAAAAGGTATTCATATAAACTGAAGGGATCTCTGACACATTTGTCTTCAAAAGGAGGAATAGACCCTCTTCTTACATGGCATGTTCTCGCTAAGAACTTATGTTTCAATCAATTATTACATTATTAATTCAGTCAATCACGCAAAAACCCCAAGCACCCAATGCATTCTTTGATTACAGATGAAAAAACGTATGTACAAGAGCCACATTTTTAGATGTAGCCTCCTTTAGTGGGATTTATTTCTCTAGCCAGCACAAGCATGCTTGGCCAGTGGTCTGACCCCGGCAGCTCTGGGTTACAGCCCCTGCGGGAGTCGGATACTTGGCTCTGCTAAAAAACATCACGTGGAAGAACTTGGTGGCAACTTCTGAAAACTTGAGCTCAAGGGACTTGTGCTATTGCTTGCAAGGGAGATGGGGGATAGGGTGTTTTTATCTTAAAGCTGTTGTAAAATGTGTTTATAATCACACAGGAGCAGCTCATTTGTTTCCGAAGGAGGTGATTATCCAGGTCAGTGGAGAATTTCAGTGCTCAGCTAGGAAGGATGAGCTTGCACAAACTATATCCAGCTTTGATCCAAATACAAAAAATCTTTCGGGTTTGTTTTTTCTTCTTTTCCTTTAATAGGTAGGTAATTCCTCTCTACTCCAATCCACTTGGAATAACATGACTGGAGAAATTTTATGCTGAATTGGTTGTATTCAACAGGACCGTCTTGTTAATGACTAGAGAAAATCCAAGTAAAAATTAAATAATAACTAGTACAGCTTGGATGCAAGAGTAAATTCTTTGGGACTGGGACCCTCTGGTGCTGCAAGTTTGGCCACTTCCTTTGCACAGCAGTGCATCTATCTGCCACCCTCACAAGTGACAACAGCCTCTGGATGAAGGTGTATCCTTGTGTTTCTTTCTGACACAATCAGCACATATTTAACACTATAACATCCCAAAAGCAGCCTCCTTCTTCATCCAGTTCACCTCTGAGACATGTTGGCTTCAAAGCACAGATGGGTCATTAACATATGACTGTTGTTGGGCATAAATAACCCAAAAAATACCTAACACAGCTGGAGCCGAGCACATTCTGAAACACTGCAAACAAAAGAGGCAAACTTATCCACCCCATAATTTCTGCAGTCAATGGAGGCTGCTGAGCAGCTCTGAGAATTGGGCTGCCTGCTCAGACACAGAAAAATAGAGTTTATAAACCTAACACCCTTAGGTAGCAAGTGTGAAACTGGTCATTTTAATCCCTCTGCATTCTGTTTCTTTCACTGCCATATATTTAAATACTGCAAATGCTAATGACAACACTTTGATGCTGGGAAATAAAAAATCTGTAAAGTGCCTTGGAAACATTAGCTGGAATATGCTGTAAGAGAGCAAAGCCCTACCCTCATTTTCCAAAGACAGAGTTCCAAATTCTAGGCAATTTGCCCAGTCACAACACTTTAGGCAAAGTGCCACTGGAAAACATTTTGTGCCACCCCAAATCACTTTTCCCTGGGATGGTTTTAACACAGCACCAGCCTTAAGCTCCCCCAAAATGAAGGCTTGCCCTGTTTCCTATGTAATGTCTGATCCACCCAGCTGTCCTCCCTCATTTGAGCAGTTTGCTGTTCCCCTGGAGGTGACAATCAGCAGCCATCAGGGAGCAGCTGAAATTCCAGTGCAACCTCACCCCTGCTCCCAGCCAGGTGCAGGAGCCCATCCTTCCACAAAACTCAACAAAGTCTTGTAATAACATTTCCTGAGTGCAACCCGGGGACCGTTTGGGGAGAGCAGTGTGAAGTCAGAGAGGTAGTATTACCTCTGAAATGTGTGAAATATTGATAAGGGCTGTATTTCTTCATCACATAAAAAAAGAGAAATCCCACCAAGAGGTACATCACTGCTTCACTGGATAACCACATTCCAGGGTGCAAAGCCAAAGCTCAAAACCCCACTGTTCTCTACACATTGTAGAGAGACACGTGTGTAACATCAGAGGTCAGTTTGTCATGGCTTAGAAGAAGCTCCATCAAAGATATATTTTATTTCCTCAGCAGTTTGTTGACACTGACTATTTCTGGCTCAATTAAGTGAATGACCAGACGGTTTTGCCATATAGATGGGCAGTGGATGGGAATGAACTCTGACCCATTTAAATTAAGTCTAATATTTATTGTTCCAGGCCAACAATGGTCTGGGGAAGCCCTGCCTTTGACCTGCTGGGTGCATACAACCATATACATAAAGGAACTATACAAAATAGAGCCTGGATTGTTTAAAAGATAAGTCTGTTCCTCTGGGGTTAGGGATTCATATCATGGAAGATTAAATCTTAGATAGATTTAACCTATAGATAGGAAAATAAACTTAGTGAAGAATTTTATAAATTAGACTCAATAAGGGTAATTATGAAGCCATACGTATTTTTTATCAGTTCTTCAATACGGAAAATTAACTTGGCCTTGATCCCACCTTTATTTTATTATCCATCTCCTACCAAGAGCATTTAGAAGAAAATAATAGTTTCTTGCCTTTTTTTTTTTTTTGTTAAACAGGCAATAAAATTGGCATTTTCATGCATGCATACTGGACCTCGTGCAGGTCTGTGCTTGCTGCTAAACTCTCTTAATTACTGGATGCAAACAGGTAATGCTGGACACAAACAGCAGAATCCCAAGTCTGACACTGGTTTGAAAGGGCTTTTTTCTCCTCTTTGAGCTGCACCAACACGCTGTGAGCCATAAGGCAAACTGCAGAGAACCTGTAACGTTGTGTTAAATCTTTGCAACGCTGCATTTCTCATGGTCACAATAAGTTTGATGAGATTAGAAAATAAATCGGGCTGTGGTACCTGTGCACCATCAAAGAACACAAAATGGCTCCACTGTACATTGGTACTAAAAAATATTAAATAAATTCCGCTGACCTAATTTTTTAATGTTTTCATAGTTGGCATTATATATGTATACGCACACAGGCACATTTTTCACATATTTAACCAGTAATAACTTTTATCACCACAATTTTGCTATTGATTGCTTCTTTAACAGCGAAATGCATCACAAACAGAAATGAATGAAGCTGTCGGGAAGAAAGTTCTATAGTAGCTTTACTGTCAGTTCCCATCATAAATAACCATGACATCATATGAGTCTTATCTACGGGTTGCTCTTACTGATCAATGGCATCACTCTAGTAGTGTAAATAGCTTCTAATGTCCCATCTTCCACCTTCAAATAGATTCTGATTATTTATGATGGCTGTTAGGTTACAAGTCTGAGCTGCGGTTTGGATTTATTTTCTACTTACAGCTGCTGTGGATTTCAAGTTAGATAGGATTATTTTTTAGTTAAGATGATGAAATGGGATAGACCTGTCATGGAGCCTAGAAAAACCTTCATCTCATTTACTCTCTGTAGCAATTTGACTGTGAATCCAAAGACCTTAAAGGCTTTTCATTAAATAATTCAAAATGTTAAAACAGAGAGTGCTGGTTACTTTTGCCAGGTTCAGAGCAGCCTAATCAATTTACAGTTAAAAAGAAAAGGAATAATATTTTTCCTTGTTACTAAACTACAAAGGAGTTTCATTATGTGCAGAACTGTATAAAACAGCCTCACAAAATTGTCACGAAAATATAACAGCCAACAGAAAAATCTGCTTGTCAGCTTTTCCCATGGTGATCATGAAAAAACTAATGATGTTTTACTCACTCACTCAACAAAAACTATTCACCCCCAGGCTAGTCGATATTTGGAAGGATGATATAATCTCTATATTTCTTATGATAATGAAAGTCATGTCTGCCTGAATACGGAGCTCCAGACATTTATTTTTTTTAATATCTATTGCTTTCTCATACCCCAAAATGGATCTTATAATTGAGAACTGGGACATGCAGAACAACAGCACACTGAGAAACAAATGCACATAGGTTTCCACTTGCCACAACAGATTAGGGGGGTCAATGGCATGTTAACTAATTCATTATTTAAATTTCCAGAGTCAAGTTCCTCTCTTGCATTAGATTTAGCAAGTGCACCAAGCTGAGGAGCATTCTTGAGAGAAGGGGTCATTTTTCCCAGCATCAACAATAATTAATAAATGGTTAGTGTTGTCCAGCTCATTTCTCTAAAGAAAACACCCTAATGACACTGAGGGGAAAATCAATAATGATAAAAATGCAGCAGTGATAAATATCCTGCTACTCTTATCCTTTGGTGACCTTCTGAGGGGCTTCAGATTTAAAGACTCATCCCACTACAGTCTTTTATTCCCCTCTTTACCATAATTCATCAGTTAATATGTAACTCTGAGCTGATTACAACCTATCTGTAAATGTCTTTTTATGCAACAGCAGTGCACAGACCCCTCAGTGGAACAAATCAGGTGCATTTTTTTAGCTCCCCTCATAGCAATTTTGCTGCAAATGATAAAAAACTCGTGATGGTATTTAGTGTGATAACTTGACAATGCAAAGATCTCTGGGTTTGGCCTGAAAGAATCCAAAACACGCTCCAATCTTTGTATCTGGGTGAGAAGCACTTATTTTTCCATCCAGTATTTCCTCCTTAAGATTGTTCTGTCTGGTGAAGAGCTGTTGTGCTCAGAACAGCGCACACCTCCGAGCACTGCCTTGCCTTGGTTAAAGAGTAACCACAGCACCAGAGGTCACCTGGAAATGGAAACTCTTTAAAACACGCCAGCAAAATCACTGTCTGTGCTGGAGGCTTTCAAAAGACAGTTTAGTAATTACCAATAAAGCCCTGATGGCACTTTTCCAGTCTCTGCTATTGTTTGAGCTTGCAGAAGTACGCGGCCATGGCGTCGTTTTCGCGCGTCCCCTCTCCCACCCGTGGCAGACTTTCCCCCTTTTTTCTTTCCCAACGCCATAATCTGTTTCTTATGCCTTAGGTGAAGTTAAAACCTCGGCGGGGAGAAGGAGGGAATGGGGCTGCTGGGCTCTGACAATGGCTGTTTTGTCACTGCCAGGCGCTGGTGGCCATCGGGAAGCGTGGACGAGTCCAGCCACTTGATGCCAGGGTGGATGATTTATTGCCTGAGTGTCTTCGGTAGCAATTGGACCCCTTCCCGCTGTCACTCACGCCTTGCAAAGATTTGGTCCTAAAGAAGAGGTTCCCCCCTGGTCTAAAGAGATTACAATGCTTGTCATAAAGTGTCTTTTAGTGGAGGGAAATGGGTATGAAAATGGGTAAAGAAAGGAAACAATCGGAAGAGGAGAGAAGATGGATGTTCTGTAACCTTTTCTCAGAGACCCATTTCTCCTTCTTTTTCTCCTGTCTTTAGCAGGTTTTTGTTTTGGCTGATGACAATGCGTAATAGCCTGATAAATTGATTTTGTGAGTCCCCTTTCTCATCTCTTGAGAAGACACTAACTCGTTGGGACTTCAGAGGGCTCTCAGAGGCAGGAGACAACAATTAGTTTGTTGGGGATGTCAGAAAGGAGCTTCAAAGTTTTGCCAGGAAAAATCCTTTCTGACAGATCAGTGCTGACAACGTTGGCAGCTGCTAGGAAAAGTGGAGCTGGAAACTCCCTCCGACTCTCAGGAGCAGGGAAAAATTGCAGGACATTAACTCTGTACAGTGGGTCAGGCACTGGTGCTGTTGCTTTTCACTGAAGCATGTATGGCAATGACTAAAGCTTTCCACCAGATGAAAGAAGAGTAAAAAACATTTAAAATCTAAATTTTTCAAGGTTTTAGGTTGTTTTGGTTTTTTTTTTACAAAATTTTAATACATAACCTTTAAAAATTTCCACAAAATCAAGAAAGCACATCATAGCAAGATATGCTTCTGCAGACTTGAAATAGGCAGTCTTGATACTTGTTTTAAAAACTCATCCTGGAAACACTGGTTTATGTTTTAAAAGTGAAGTGTCAAAATGGCCAGTTTTTATTTGCCTCCTGAAAAACCAAGAAAATCCTTCATGACTTTCTGAAAGCACACATCAAAAGCAACTGCATCGAGGTATGTCTGTGTGCCTCCCAGTACAGGAAGCCCTGCAGAAGAGCTCTGAGTATAAAACTCCCTGAATTCAGAAATGTTGGATTTCTAAGCCTGGAAATAAAAATATCAGCCATTTCCTCAAGGGAGAAACACTGGTCAGTCCAGGCTGGCTGAAAAGACACCACTAGAACCAGTTTGTTGACAGATCACAGCCCCAAAGGGAAGCTGTGTTTCACAGGTTTTGGGGAGGAGGATCTGACACCGAAACCTGGCAAAGGCTTTGTGAACTTCCACAAAAGGAGCTGAGGACAATTAGTCTCTATTAAATTGATAGGGTCACGTTACACAATACAGCTGCATTCCGGGAGAAGGGCATTGCTCATGTTGATATGGGCTCTGACACATCTGTTGGTTCCCTTATATAGGTTATGAGACACAAACATTTATGTTTTATTTCACCACAGTTAATATGTATTTTTGCTGTTAAGTGGAAGGTACCTAATATTGCGCTCATTTTGGCAAACTTTCACATATATTTCTCTCTCCAGACTCCCTTGTGCTGTAATTTTAGTGGAGATCTCAGAGATGCAGAAGTAGCTTTTATTTAAAAATTTCTAGGAAAGATAAACTCTCGATACCAATATACCCATGTGATAAATCAATAAAAAATTATTTTTAAAACTTTAGAAATTCTTTATCTTTATCATTCTATACCATGAGTACATTTGATACGGGTTGGGACCTACCCACCTTATGGCTTCCTCTGTTTATTTCCTTGATAAACTGCAGCGAGCTGGGAATAAATCACATCCTGTCGGAACAGATTCTGCACAAAGAAACCTTCCACTGAGCAGAACTTATTTGAAAAGGAAGAGGAGGGATGAAGTGTATTGATAAGGAACTAAACCAGACCTTTCAAGCTCGAGGAGAAAAGGACAAGTTGTACCTTCAGCAGTTACAGCCAATTTCATGAGAGTATAAATTGCTTTGCCGAAAATCTCTTCAGGTGCATTAATGCTGCAGTAAAGACACAGCACTGGAGTAATAATTGCACAGTCATTTGCTGGCTTTTAAAACCACATCAGTCCAAATAATATCAGCCAGAGTTTTACATCCTGCTAGAAGCAGCTTATTAATATCACACACAACAAAAGTTCAACAGATCTTGACTAAAGCCCAGATTTTGGAAAGGTGAGACAAGTTTGGTGTGAGAGCTGCAGACAAAGTTAGGCCCAGCAGACATTTCTCAGTTCATTGGCTGTTTCGAGCTGTTACTGGGAGGTCAAAGAGAATCAGGGTATGTGGGAAAAAATGCCCTTCGAGTGGGAGAGAAAATATGTTTTTTTCTTTCAAAGATACACTAGAACTCCATCAGGCTATTAATCAAATAGATAAAACTGGCACTTCAGTCCCTGCCGCTAACAGAGCTCTGTGCAGTAACAAAACCTTCTCAACACACCAGGAGACTCTTAAAATTCAAGCACTCTCAAACTTAGCAGCACCCCTGAGAGCCACAAATTGAGAGAAATTAATTCTGTGCCTCTGCACCCCTCATTACCAGGAGAGCTGAAGTAGGTCAAATGCAAGTTAATCTCTTAAATTCCACTTTTGTACACGGATGTTAAAGCAGCCATTACTTTTGTACTGGCAAATGTCTCCGGGCTAAAGTGCAGAACTTTAATAAACCATAACAGTTTGGTATTGAATATAATTCCTGGTGAATGCCTGAAACATTTTTTTTAAACATTTTAGTGTTGTCCCCAGAAATGCCCACCTCATGCATCACTATAACAAGCATATCTGAAAAGTTTAGCTGCACCTAAACAACTATTTGTGATAAAAACTTCATTCTTTTGGAATTAATAAATGTGCATGAGCGTTAAAACAAGTTATTTTTTCATGTCAAACATGAAACAACAATGGCAAAGAGAATAGTGTGCTAAAGATGATGCCAGGAGAGAGTCAAACATGTTTTAAAGGAAACAAGCCCCTGCTGAATGATGCAATAACCCCCTTCACACAGCAACACCTATGTCAAGAGATGTCTAGCAAAATTCAGATGTTCCAGCCTTCATTTCAGTACACATTCAGTACAAAGGTGGATCAGGTGTTGATTTATAAGTGAACAGACACCTTTGAAATCCAATCTGGACTCCTTACTGACAAAACCCACCAACACCATATTTTGATTTTTTCTACTGGTGCATCAGTCCTGAGAGCCCAGCTTTCAAACTGCTTTCCTAAGGAACAGCACCGTGGGTAGAAATACAAGAGGCTGGTGTTACTCCTCTTAAAACTACTGGCAAAACTGCCTTGCTCTGGAAACAAGGTCTCAACCTGTGTAAATGCACCCACACAAGGTGTATCATGCTTATCTCAGAGAGTTACTCTAATAGAATTGTGATTTTTAGGTCATATACTTCATTAGACCTTGCACACAGCTCCTGCTGATGCCAAAGGGAATTGCAAACATGGGAAGAGCACGTTAGATTTTCTGCAATGGCTTCCCTTCTCCTGTTAATTCATCCATGGGTGATGTCCCTACCAACAGTAGCAATTCCATGAAAAACAATATATTCTCCTAAGCATTCCAGATTCCCATAGTAAACCTTGGAGAGAGTCACATATCTTCAGGTCAAAGCCATACCTCAGTATGAGCTGGCCATTGCACATTTCTCCCTGCTCCTAATGCATCTTCAGAAAACACCCTGTTTGTCAGAAATTTCAGCTAATCATCTCCACTGTCAGCCTAAATTCAGTAGCTTTCTACAGATGGTGTAGCACCTCCAAAGAGAACAGTCAACCAGCAAAACTTCTTTAATATGTTTGAAGAAAAGAAGCAAGTCCGATGCCAATAAAACCAAACCAAACCAAACCAAACCAAACCAAACCAAAAAAAAAAGAGGAAACTACAAAAGAGGATTTTCATATTTTGATAAATGCTGGTAGATTTTGAAATACTGTTTAATGACTGCAAAAATACAATGCTGAAAAGCTGCTTCTACATACAGCCTGCACATGCACAGGGAGTTGTAGATTTATTGCCATGATCATGTGTTAGACAGTTGTGTTGATTCCTCCATATCTTTAGAAGCAAGTAATAATGACAATTTTTGGAGGTAATAAAATTTCCCGTGTCTCTCGCATTAATGTGTTTCTATCACTAACTTCTTAGACACATTTGGAAACAATCAAGTTCTTATTTTAAGGAGCCTTAAGATAAGGTATCTGTGAGCTCTGCACTTGGGGTAATTGATCACATTTGTTTCCTGTACGAAGGTTCGACTCCTCTTTCCCTTAAACTTGGCATGTTTCTCATTACCCTATGCCTTGTTAGCCCGGTAGAAACGTTCTACTGTGGTGAGTGAAAACAGGACGATACTGTTACAAACCACATCTAATCAGGGATGGCAGCCCTTCCCCATCTCCGGGATCCTGAGCACCTGGAATCCGTTCTGCAGAGCCCTCCAAGGGAAGCAGGTACGTGCTGCTCTCCTGGCCACAGGTCCAGCAACACCTATGGCCTCCAGCCCAGAGCCCTGCAAGGTGGTTCTGCTTCAGGAAGGGACCACAAATTCCAGAAGAAGATAGGAAGTGCACTCAAATCTGTTTTTCCTTCTGATGATAAGTGTTAGATTTAAATTCAGGACCATCTTTGTTTTAGTTGTCAAATGCGACATGGTAGCATTTGTCTGCAAGGGGGTTTTTAATTTCACAATGCAACAGGGTTTACTTAAAAACAGCCCTGTTATTCACATAGCATTTAAAAAAAAAAAAAAAAGCCATTAAATTTGCTCCCAGCGAAAGAAAAAATTCAGGTTTTTTAATGCTCTGTCTTTACATTGGGTTTATTATGTTGGAGTGGATCATGCTCTGCTTATGTTAAAGGAAAGTCGTGGCGCTACATCTACTTTTACCAGCAGAGAATTTGTCCTCATTTATTTTGATTGAAAAACTGCTGTTATGTTACATTGTAAACCAACTGGTCCTGTTGCATGAAAAATGTGCAGTGCTGTATTTTTAATTTCCTCTTCTTTGCATTCCTTCTCCCCCTTTCCTACCAACAGTCGGAACAAGAAAACTTAAGCATTTACCAGAAAGACAGAGAAGCAACTTTACCTCTAAACTCAAAGCCATGTTTGTACATGAACCAGCAGGGAGGATTTTAATCAGGCCTTGCTGGCTCTGAGAAATCACCTACGGACAGCACAAAACTGCTGCAGGAAGAGAGGCTGGGAGGAGGCAGGCTTTAGGGGCATTTCATTTGACTTGCTATAGACTTGTTTCTTGTAATATCTCATTTAAAGAGCCAGGGAGTTTTTACCTACTGAGAAAATAGCCTGTAACAGCCTTTAAAATTCTTGCAGCTGGCCAGGTTTGGTATTCCAAGGTAAAAGTCTCTTGCCATTAAGGGATCTGCAACGCTTTCACTAAGTGTCCTTATATTCAAAAACTAATGCTGAAGTTATTATTAGCAACACTATCTTCATCTCGCTGAAGTTAATATTCAGAGCTGGCTACCACTGAAATATTTCAGTTTAGCAGAAAGCAAATACTTCATTAGGGAAATGTTAAACCCAGTGAGGGATCATTACTGAGTTTAATTGATGGTAAAAAAAAATAAAACTGCTAAGTGGGAAAGAAAATCCTGTACTCATAGTGAAAATAGATCCCACCAAGAAATGAAACATTTCTGGCGGTTTCTCCTTTGAATTCCTCTCTTTTCCAAATATGCTTTTCATGCTGTATCTCTGCAGTTCACTGTAATCTACCTAATTTGTTCCCATGCTCTTTCTGGGCTGTCTTTCCTCTCTGACCATCTTGAGAACTTCACACATTGTCAACCTATCATAGGTGAAAGCTTTTGAAGATCTACTACTTTTCTCCAAGCCTAATAAGGTCAGCGACCTTTCAAGCTCTACTATTTCCTTTTCTATCATTAGCCTGATACGGGCATCAGCTACCTCTCAATTTTCTTCATCTCTTCAATGCCTCACTTCTTCCTTTGGACACTGTCTAATTAGGAACTTAATTTCCTCTTCCCTGATGGAGTTTTTGATAATAGAGAGATCCTATTCACCCCTGAATCACAGAGCAGCACTGTGATTTCCTGCTCAGGGGTGTCTTCAGGTATGTTAATTAATTTTCATGGTGGCGGCTCTGCCACAAAACCACAATAGAGCAACATCTCCTGTAGGAAATTCACCGGTGGGGAACAGTCCTGCCCAAACTCAGGCTGAGTTTGGAGTGAAGGTGGACTGCAGTCATGGAAGAAGCCAAGGATGAGGCTTTGATGGCCTGCAGAGTTCATTTTGCATTTCAGAGCCAGCACTGCTTCTCTGTAGGAAAGGCACCGGCTTTTGGGAAACTTTTCCACATCCCCATTCCCCAAACCCACTGTGCTCCAGGAGAGAACCTGACCCTGCCCCAAGGCCATCTGCCACAGCCATGACCTGTCCACTTTTCCTACACACAAACCACTGAGAGCCTCAGTCATACAGAGGCGAAAAAGGGTCTGGGAGGAATCCAATATTTTTTTTCACAACTGAGATTTTTTAAGTAATTCCAAGAAGTGCCCATTTTTTTTTTTTTTTGGATGAGCAATTATGGGCAAGGGAAATGCATTCTGTGGGAAAATCTTCATGTTAATTTAAAAGCAAAATGCTGTCCAAATAAACAGCCTTTCACCTCTTGCTGCACTATTAAAGAAATTTATGATTTGTTCCGTTTTCTTTAGCACTTTTACTGCATTTTTCTTTCCGCAGAGTGCTCTGCCATGAGCCGTGCCCTTCCTCCCCAGCCAGGGGATGTGCCAGGGCTGCTCTGCCATCCTTAAGACATTGAGAAATTTTTGGTAGGAGACCTATAACTCATCTGTATACATCTCTGTTGGCTTGCAGAGCAAGTGCTGGGAGCAGAGCTGTGCTGGGGTTGCTGGTCTTGCTTCAGGAAGATATTTGGCAGCACCTAGTATGTCTGTCTGGGAAATTTGGGCAGTTTCTGCTCAGTACTTGATGAAAGAGGTGCCAGGGCTGTCCTAGGGATGCAGAACTGGCAGAGACAAGGACACAACCCAGGGAAGATGCTCCCACACCCCAACACTGGGACAAGGTGGCAAGAAACAGGAGATTCACTGGGAATTCCCTCCCCTTCTCCCCATCAGTGTCTCTTTCTCAGGTTTTTTTTGTGGTTGGCAGTAAACACAAATACATCTATTAAAAAAACCAAAAGCAAACCAGCAAAGCCTGTACCTTGCTTGCCTCATGTCAGGGACAATTCCGAGACCAAACTGCATGATATTGGGGCAGAAGACAAACATGAGGTTTCCATTGCCCTTGCACTGATCCTCTCTTGGTCATTCCCAATCTGTTCTGTGACATAACCCAACATAAGACCTGAAGTCTCCAGCAGAAAGCATCACCTCCTGCTGTTGGCACAGCCCCTCCACACTGGGAGGACGGGGCTGCCATGGGGATCAGGCACTGAAGTGGGACTAGGACACCCAGAGTCCCTGCCTCGCTTGCCTGAGGATTCCCTGGGCTCCTCAGGGCTGGGCAGAACCCCTCACAATCCACATGCCCTCATGCCTGGCAAAAAGCTTGCTCAAAACCACCACTGGCACATGCAGAGGGGATTTGTCATTTCAATATTTTCTTGGTTTTAGTTAGCCTTTTGAAAGCCTCAAAAATTTAGAGGTGAGACTCCCCCAAAGCCCCTCACCAGCACCAAGGCATTCCTTTCCCTCTTGCATATCTCTCAAAATGACCACATTCCTTCACAAATTTTAAATTTGATCTACTAAGTTTTTTATCAGTCTTTTGCCTCTGAACTAAAGTATTCCCCTCCCCAGTGTCAAAACAGAAACAACTTTTGAGACCGAGTGGTGAATCTAGGGACGGTTTGTGCCCCTGCATGCCACTGTTTGTGCATTTTTCCTTCCTTTCTTAAGCCAGGGTTTGAGATTTGAGTTATTCTGCAAACAAGACCCAAGAGAGACACAATTAGACTCCCCTGGAGACTGACCCCTTATAGTGCCCACCTGTAGCCGGACCCAGATAGCATCCCAGTGCAATGAATTAGCACTCTAAGCTGATTAGAGCAGCTCTGCACAACTCTATTTTATTGACACAATGAAGAGAGGACAGAAAAGGGCCTGAAATGAGAAAATCATTTCCATGCTGACTGAATTAAAAGAACAAAAGAGCTCCTTGCAGTTGCAGCATTCAATTTGTCGGAAAAAAAGGAAGCCACTTAATGGATCACAATAGATCTGAGCAGACAGATGAAATTTAAAACTTCGGCATGAGTGCGATTACCAGCTAAACATATTCTCAATCATTTCCTCCATATGCATAATTTAGTTGGATTGTTTACTTCGAGGGTTTGTTGGGGTTTTTTTTGCAAAAACACTATGCAAGATGTTATCTCCTGAGTGTCTTTGCATCCCATTTTTCCCAGTCCGGAAGGTTGTTGTGTTGGCTGGTAATACATTTTGTTGTAACACAAATTGCACTAAATTGTAGCTGCCTACATTTCCCTTTCTCCCCTGCCTCTAGAAGTAAATTAATATTTTCAGTGTATGGAAACAAATAATGCAGGATCATCTTATTCCAAAGCAGAGCTAAATTGATTATAAATCACACGCATTATTCTGCTCTGCTTCCAGGAGAACAAACGTACTGCAACTCCTATTCTAGCAAAATATATTAGTTTGTGCCACTATAAACAGCCTTCTCATTAAATTTAGGCTTAAGCTAACACTAATAAGACAAGAATAGAGACTATTAAGGGGTTTCTCTGAGTGATATATATAATTACTTACAAAAGAGATATGCAATTTACTTTAGCATTTTCAAATCAAAATCTACTTGCTCGTATAAGGAAATTTACCTTTAAAATAAAGCTGTGAAATAAATTGAAAACATCAGTATTTTAGGCTCCCTGTCCTCTAATTATGTAAAAGCTTGAATCTGAGTCAGTCCTAATTCAAAAGATTCAAAAAATCAATTGCATGTGTAAAAATATTTGACTTTCCCAGATTATATTTATATTTTCGACATAATGAAGTATTAAAAGAAGAAAACAGCGAGCACAGTCCTAGAAGTGCATTAGTGTATAAATAACATCACTTCCCTGCACATTCCTTGAAAGTTAAATATTTTGGATTATGGGGAACGGAGCCCTTCTTTTTCTACACAAAATTTTAAAAGCTTATATCTTGTTACAATATTTACAAATCAAATATCTCTTGCAGACCCAAAATTCAAAACAAAAGTCATTTTCTGAGCCTCGTTATGACTTCAGAGCGTCTGAATTCAGATCATTTGCATTGATTTGCCCTGACATATATTTTTATTTTCTGAGCATGTTTTAATCAGTTCACTTGACGTCCTTTTTACTATTCAGTTTGCAATTTTACCAGCTTGTTTGCATCTAATTCTGAGGTTAAAAAAAAAACAGTGAAGGAATTATAATTGCTTATAACTCCCCTGTTTTGAAGCTGATACCCTGCTAAAGAGAAAACCAAGCTGAGCACGGGTAAGGTTTACTTCTGCTGGCTGCTATTACTGATTTGACTAAGCATTTCACAGGGGTAAATACCCAAATCATTCGGGGAATGACTGACACAGTATGACATGTGGTTAACAGCCTTACCCTGCGCCTTGCCTTCACAAATCTCACTGATGCCAATGTAACCTTCCAAATACTTCAGATAATCATTTTCCCCCTACTCTTAAAAAACTTTTACAGCCACGTCTGAACCATTCAAAGGATTCCCGACTGGAAAGATTACTGTAACCATTTCTTTTTTCATCTTTTTTTTTTTTACCTCCCAACTGATTGAGCTGAGTTTTATATGTGTATATATACATATATATATATATATATATATATAAATAATAATAAGAATAAAAAAAGGCCATGTATAAAGCTTTGGGATATTTTAGCAAACTCAGCGTAGTGTAACTTTGCTGACAGCTTGTCACATTTCACTGACTGTCTGTCTGGGATCCTGCGATAACATCTGCATTCACTCAGGGCGAGAGCTTACCCTAAGACAAAAAAGTGGGTCCTGCCACATAATGCTCCATCATTCTGTCAGTTCTGACATGGCATCTGAATTTTTTTGAATCACTAAACACTTTTGGGACTCTGGTCCTTATTATCTTTCCTTAGTTTCTATACTCGCTCGGCAATGCTGAAAAATGTAAAATGTGCAAACAAGGTAGTGGACGGCTCGGGCTTTTTGTCGTCTAATCCTCAGCCCCTCATTCATGCTCACTGTTAATCTCTTAAGACATTATAAAACTGTTAGACAAAGAAATGTGAATACCTCTGCTTCTCAGCAGAATGGGAGGAAACCAAGGAAAATCTGGATCATGCTAAGCTTTTCTTTTCACCACAAAAATGGTAACTTAAACCTGTTGCATCAAATTATTTATAATTCCCAACACTAAGGCTGTTTTTTTTTTCTTCTTCAGCATTACAGAGCAAGCCTGGCAATATCACAGGAGGAGGAACAGTACTACTGAGCCTTTCCAAACACATCAAATGTATACGTTACATATAAAAAATTCTACAAAGCCCATCAGAATATGGGCAAATTGGGTTTTAATCCCTCTGCTGCTTTGTGTTCAGCCTGGCACAGGGTTCATGGTGTTGTCAGGGCTGCTGGAGACCACTTTGGGGGATTTCTGTGCTGCAGAAGGACCAGGGGCTCGCTGGTGTTGGGTTTGATGATGGGATGCTGGATGGGATGAGGCACGGGCGCCTCCAGGCTGGCTGAAGCTTTCCTGGCTGGACAGGACCAGGGCCCCATTTCACATTAATCCAGCTCTGTTTGGAGCCGTCTGCTATTTCAGGTCATCATTTCACTCCTCCTGACTCCCACTGCTGCGGGGGCATTAGCATGGGGACAAAAGCTGCTCAAGCACCTATTCTAAACCCATTCAAGCTCAAACCCACTAAAAATCACACCCAAAATGATACTGTTGCAATCAGCTAAATTTTATTCAGGAATGCTGGGGCTGAAAACCAGAATTTTCATTTTCTACTTCTGCATTGTTGTCATGGGTGGTGGGATCAGATAGTCCAGTCTTAAAAATGCCCGAGAAGCACAAAGGTATTTGAATGCAAATGCCAAACAAGTCACTCTCCCTGAGCTAAATACCTACCACGAGGGTTTCTTTACACACAGAAACTTCTGTTAAAGTCATAATCTTCTAATAATTATTTAAACTATTGTGAAATCTGCCTAAAACATGTTTTATTCATCTCTGTTTGCATTAGTGTGAGGGAAAAAGGCTTTAATGAGGGAAGTTGAGATGTTGCCTTTTTTGCAACAATGCCAACCATCGAATTGGTGAGGTGACTTGAGAAAATCAGCTTCTGAAAGGGAATAGTGAGGGCCCATGCTGGTAGGGGCTGAGCTGCGCTGCCAAGGGTGGAACTGGTGGTATTTCAAGCAGAGGGAAGAGTCTGTGGGAGGGAATGAGCAAACTGTGTCCACAGCAAAGGGAAAGTCCCAATTCTAAAAGAACTGAGGAACACCGAGATTTTGACATGAGGATAGCTGAGAAAGGAAAAGATGTAGTAGAAAACTAAAATATATGCGGGCATTAAAAAGCAAACAGAGCCTGGCCAGCAAACCACGTGCACAGCCAGTGCTGGAGGCAATTATGGCACTGCCCTGATGAAAAATATACTGAGGAAGGTGAGGGCCAGATATAAAGGTCAGAGAGAGATGGGACTCACAAAAGATTGGAAGAAGCCGAGAAGAAGGAAGTTTTTCACAAAGCTGAACAAGGATTCCAGCTGACTCCAAGGTTTTGGAAGAAGCACCAGCACCAGTTATGAGAGGAGGAGAACAGGGATGAAGGAAGTAGAGAAGTGCACAGCCAGTGTGAGCAGGTAGACAAAAATGCTATTTGAGACCAGAGATTACAAACAAAGAATATAAAAAGCCTCTTCATATAGTCTGAACTGGGGGGAAATGGTAAAATTCTGTTTTCTGTGCAAAAGATGAGGTGTGTTTCAAAGGCAAGGCACTGAGCACATCGTTGCCCAGCCCAGCCATCAATATCATTTTGCTCTGCAGGCACAGAGGGTTTGGTGGGGTAATTTTTGGGTTTGGCATTAAAGGAAGACAGAAAAATAGTTTTCTCTCCTCCTTGTTAACTGCTCATTCGGCTGCCTACACATGCAGATATTCCAAACAGGTGGATGCCAAGTTAAGACTGGAAAGAAAAAATCACTTTTTCTATGTTCGCATGCAAATTTTGCCTTATTTGAAGGTTAACACCAGATCAATATTTATAATTTACCTTTACAGAATGTTTTCTGTAAATGCAGTAATGCTGAAGCTTTCCCATCCCCAAACTTCCATTTTCCCTTCCAGGAGAGTTCTACATTTTTTTGCACAAAATCAACATTACTACCATGGTTTTGAAACACCATGACCACAAATCTCTTAGAAAACATTAATATTCAGATTTATTTTTTAGTGAAACACCGGCGTAGCAAACAGCTACACTTTTGGAAAGCCCATTTGGCCACATGAGGCCATTTCAAGAAGATAGGAAGGTTCCTTTTGGAAATCCTGAGCAGCTCCACACCAGGTCTCCAGCCCAGCCCACTCTGTGTGTGTTGCCAATACACTTCATCAAGTTAAGACTAAGAACAACACTTTGGGAAACCCACTATACACTAGAGCCCCCTTACACCATAGGCTTCACCTGATGAAATGTTATGCTTTTTGTGGGCTCTTTTACATCTTTCCACACTAAACATGAGGTCTGTGCTTTAAAAGGAAGGGCCACTTAACATTTGTATTTCTTTCCCAAATTAATGAGTATTGTATGCGCCAAAGTTTGCGCCATCACATAAAGTCAGGCAGGATTATGACAACCTCTGTCCTCACTCCTGTGTGTGCCACCTACCATTCAGCCAGGAAACATGAGGGCTGTCACGACAATAAAACTCCATATTAATAGTCTCTGGGGTAGAAATACCCTATTAGCCAATTACTGTGTTCTTTTTTTGCTTCCAACTAATTATACTTTTGTATGTATCTGACAAACATATCCTGATCTACAGGCGCTAGCAAACAAAATTTGGGCTTCTCTTTGGTTTTTCAAATTTTGTGATGTCTTTATCAGACCAAACGCCCAGACTGCAATGCTATTGTTAAACATCAAACCTCAATGCTGTGTCCTCTGAAGTGCATGTGTTCAGCTGGGTTAATAAGCATCTTGCCATACCCCAACTCCTGAGTTCATTTGCTGCTGTTTAATGATGACCATCTCCTCCTGCCCACATGTATGCTCGTCTCTCCACTGCTTGTTGAGCCATCAAGACACACCTTTGTTTCATTTAGTATGCAATTTTCACCTCTGACCCAAGAAACTAGTCTTAGGCTTCCTGAACTTTATTGCCTGTTAATAGACTGCTGGCTCTCTTTTCAGCAGTCATAGAAATGGTGGAGAGACATTTAATTGAAAAGAGGGACAAAGCTAGAGCCTGAAAGGCAAAGTCAGTAGGGTTTAAACAAAAAAAAAAAAAAAAAAAAAAAGAATCCAGCAATAATATGTTTGAGGAGGTTTGGATATTCTTTACAAGTTCGTGGCTCTTTACACAAATAAGAAAGACATCATTGATTTAATTATCTTCCCAGGGAACAATGGTGTAATACTCTGAATGGTGCTAAATGATTGATCTGGTAATTCATCTTCTGCTAACAGCTATCTATGCATTTTGTTTCTCTCCAGTCCTCAGCCCGATGACATTAGCAGCAATGTCACGGAGCAGCGCTGGGCTTTCATAAAACACCCACAGATGCTCTTTCCTGCCAGTGTTTAGGGACACATGGTTATAATTTTGTCTGTATTTCTTTGTCGTAGATTACTTTTAACTACATCTGTTCAATTAAAACAGAAAAAAGAAAGACACAGCTAGAGCCCATCAGCTTTATATCAGAAGAAGCCTTTTAATGAAATAGAGAGATTTAATTTTGTAAGTGTTCTGATGAGTGTGAGATGCCTTTATGTTTTTTCAGAAGTTCTGTTTGGTGAATAGTTAGGAAAGGACATTATTACAGCATAAGGATATTATTGTACACAGAAAGGCATTATTAAAAGTGATTTATTGTTCCATGTTAGGAAACTTATAGGAAAAGTCTGATAATATATTAAACTTGTTTATTATGGACTTCATATAATTTTTGAATAATGCCACTTTTTCTTTTGACAAGAGCAATAAACTCTGCTGATATAGACATACGCTGATTATCCCAAGTCAACTGTGTTGCTTAAAGAAACATGCCCAAACAATCAGCTTCTGACAGCTGCATCTCTTGTTATTTACAATAGCCATCACAGTAATAACTCACCATTTCTATATTAATAAGGCAGTGAAATTTATTATGATGGTATTGAAAAGTTATTAAGTACTGCATCCCAAGTGACAAAGTACCACAGCACTGTCACTATCCAAAAGCAGTTGCCCATCCATCACAAAGCTTTCCAGATGGTCTTGCATCTTTATCGCTCCCAGGTTGGTGACATCACCTGTTCACCCACTCAAAATTGATGATGAAAGCAAACAGATCTATCTTACTTACATTTACCAAATCAATTTAATTTTACAGGCCGTGGCTTAGTGACATATTGACTGTTTTCCTTAATGGCATCTACTGTACTTAATGCAAAGAACTCATCTTTGAATCCTGGCTTGCATAATGTGGCATTCCATAATAAATTTTTTATAACATATTTATTTAATGGGAAGAAATATGATTGTTTGTCAGATCTATTAGATGCAATTATTATTCTCCTCAGTTTAATATTTTTTATTTTTCTTTCTGATGTTGTCTTTCTTAATGGCTAAATTCAATTTGCCAGTTTTGTCTTTTAAAGGGACGTCTGGCATATCTCATTTATTTTTCTTTGTAATTTGATAATCTCAAATCTACTCCAACGGCATCTTTTTGTCTCTATTAATTTAATGCTCTTACCTGTTTGGACAGAATGTTACTAAACTCAAAACTTACCTAGGTGGTATATAAATAAATAAAAATCTCTTTATTCTGAAGAGAAATACAAATTCCTGAAATATCCTCTCGGTTCTGCTCTGAAGAAGGTAACAAAACTTCCTTCTCCGCTTCCTACTTCTAAGTCCACTTGACCCTTATGGTTTCACTCTGCTTCCCTCAGGAGTTAATGCTTCTCCTGATTAAATTAAAACCTCAGTGGCTTTGTGGGCAATACACACACAGACCCACAGAGAGGTTTCTGTGGCTTTAGACCGTGCCATGAAATGTGCAATTTCCTGCCCTCAAGGTCAAGGACATGGTGGAGCATCCACTGTGGGTGGAGAAATAGTCAGCTCTGCACAAGCCATTCCAGGTTTCATTGAGACAAAAGCTTTTGTGAGATTTTACAGCTGTGCCACGCCAACAGCTGCTCAGCTTCCTGCACTGGCTAAAAACCTTTTCCTGGTGCTGTTGCCACGTAGACCTCGGGCTGGCTCAGAGACTCACCAGACCCATGAGCACAGCCCCAGTGCCAGAGCTGGCTCAGGACAGGGGGAGTGGCACCTCCCTTCCAGCACCCACTGCAGCCTCTCAGCTCCCTTGTGTGATATCCATCTGAAGGTTTCCTGAGAGCAGCTCCCCTGGCCAGCCAAGGACAGAGCTTTGCAGATCTTGTGCTCCCCCCTTCCAGCGAGCAGCAGCTTTGCCTGACCAAGAGAAGGTTGTGGTCTTTGTCCAAAAAAACAAAGCATCACATCTAACCAACCCCATGAAACACTCTGCTTAATCATATTAATCAAAGAATTAGAGGAATTGAAGAGTGGAAGTAGGGAATAGCAAAGAAAGACAGCACAGACCAATGCTGAATGATCCCTCTTGTCCTCACCCTCTTCCATCCACACAAAACAACCCAAAGGACCAACAGCTCCCCTTTGCTGTCAATACATTTAATTCAAACAGAATGACAAGTCCACCTGCTCGTATCTTGCTATTCAAGGGCCTAATATTTGCTCATTTGCAATTATAAACGCTGTGCTCTCCAGGCAGGGAGAAAGCTGGTGATAAGCCCAGGGAGCTGGTTGGGGTACAGCGCTGACATCCGCTCTGAAGGCAATGCTCTGCTCATGAAGCAGCGCTGCCACAGGACTCCTGTTGCTGCAGCAGTGTCTGACCCAGGCACAGCCTCACCGCAAGGCCCAGATGCAAACAACAGAAGAATTCAGACTGGTAACCCTTGCAGCAATGTCCTTTTTGTACACAGCTCTGGAGGGGCTGTCTCAAGCACCCTCATGCACACTCACCCCAGGCAAGACATACGGCACGACCTCCATCCCATGTGCACCGAACACTGTGTCCCTTACAGAGGGCTTAACACGGCAGCTAAGCACGTGCTTAACTCAAACACCTGGGTAATCCTGTTGATGATAAGCTCGTGCCTAAGTGCTTTATTGGATCTCAGCCAGAGTGCTCTATGCCTTGCAAAGCTGAGCTCCAAATGGGATAAAACATCACCTATGCGCTGAAGACAAGGTAAGGATGTCACCCCCACCTGCAGCTGCCAGGAGTGGATGATCTGTTGATGTGGAGAACACGCTCTCTGCAAGACTAGGTTGGTCTTGTATTGATCAAAAAGCAGTCCCACCTCCCACTATAAAACAAAAAATTCCTTTTTAATTCCAAATAACAGAATAAGCCACATCTTTGTTTCTGTTTTTGCTTCAGTAATAATTTTGCAAAAATCCCTGGAGTCTCTATACTGCTGAAATCCATATGCAAGGAAAAAATATAGGCAAGGAATCTGTATTATACTTCCCTGCTTTCCAACCACCTGGCTGAGTGTGGTGCTGTTTTGCACATTAATGCTGTTGAAAACAATTCAAGAAAAAGCCAAGATCTGGTCTGTAAAAGTCACAGACCAGTGGCAGTGTGAAAGTGTCAAACAACACCAGAAAATCAAGGGGTTTTTTATTTAACACTAGGACACACTCCACATCCCAAATAATATTCACAAGTGATGAAGTCTTTGTTGCTTTTATTTTTCCTTTCTTTAAAAAAAACATTATCTGCTGCTCTCTCCCAGAGTGATTTTTCTGACTACAAGAGAGTTATTTCCCTCAGCACTGTCACTGTTTATTAAAAATAGCTTAACTCAGGTTTTAAGATGTGTGAATTCCACGTGAAGTTATTTAGAAAACAAGACTTTTTGTCCTGTTTTTATTTAAAAAAAGGCAAACAAAAAAATGCTGCATTTAACATCCGGGCATAGATTTTTCCAAAGGAGGACCCAAAAACAGGGGCTAACATCTGTACATAGGAATTGGTCAGTAACTCCTACTGATTACAGTAGAAGTTTTTGGATGCTAAGAAAACCAAGCTATTGGTTTAGGTGCTACAACCCAGATTTGGGAGCATATATATTAGATTTCATCTCTAAAAGCCTATATTTTTTTAAGGTATTATTTAATTTTCATAGCAATATATGGTACACCTAGACCCCAGAATCTCAAATAAATTTAATTTTTAAAAGTGCCAAAAGAAAGCAAAGGAGTGCAGAATTAAAGCTTCAAACTGCAGCTATTCCAGTCCCTACAAACTACTGGGAAACTTGCACTCCAGAACAATTTTTAGGAAGCTTTGCAGTTCTCTCCAAGGACTCACATGAAAAATGTTAGAGGAGACATAAATAAATAGCCAAATGGCCTCCTAATTTCCATTTAGAAGTAATAGCATCAGCACAAGCATACTCTACCAAATATGAGTTGTTTTTCAGCCTCACTGGCATGACAGGAAAATATACTCTGCTCTATAAACAGATTATATGCTGCTTTATAAAGCTCTAAAATATTTTTTTACTTCTGTGACAGGTTTGATTTATTGGAGTTTATTGCTCCTGGTTTTGCCCTCCTAGTAAAGAAATAAAAGTTTAGGATCAAAAGAGCTGTGGAGAATTTGTTCTTATGAATGAGACTTTGAGTTTGCTAGAGCAGCAAGAGACCTGAGTTTGGATATTGGCCGTCCCCTGGTCCAAGGTAGGTGCGTGTGCTTTGGCGACCTACTCAAAGCCTTGCTTTGAAATACTCTCCCAGTTGTTTTTCATAGCAGGGCATGAACCATGATGAAATCACTAAATTCGTGTTCCCTTGCTTTTGTTTAAAAAAAAAAATTACTGCCATCCCTTAAAAGCTTGTTTTCTTTGTTGATTAAGCAGCAGTCAATTTTCCCTTTTCCAACAAGCACCGAGCAGCAGCCTCCCGACCCCCTCGGATATTCGGGCTGCCGGCAAATACTAAAACCCCAGTGACAAACTGCAAAAAAGCTCGACCTTTCCCCTTGTCCGGTGACCCCCTGTTCGATTTGTACTTTAGCTAACCAATACCTGATTAGATAATGCTCAGCTCTAGCCCCGCAAAATGAGATAAAATTCAAATTTATGGCTTTTCATTTAAACTGATCTACAGCACTCTAATCATGACCCAAGCAGGACTATATCACAACAAATTCTCTTTGTCTCAGAGTGTGTTTTATGGTTGAACTGTAGAAATGGACACAATAGACATTGTTTTCCTGTGCTTGCTCTGACAGAACTCTGTGTTGATCCCATAGGGAGTCTTGCTATAGGGGAACTTTGGAACAGGCTCCATGAAATTCCTCAGTCTTCCGCAGAAAATTTTTCTTTATCATCTACTGCCTGGCTGCAGAATTTAACAGCAACAGTTCCTCCAGCTTACACTTCTCTCCCAATTGCCACAGGCTAATCCCAGTATCAGCTCAGATGGATGTCACAAAAACTGGAAGTCAGAAGTATCCCACAGCTGGAAATACCCAAAACTATGACAACCTTTTGCAAGGGAATAAAAACGTCCTTTCCAAAAATGTAGTCACAGTCCAAATCTGTGTGTTAAATGTAAACTCCTCTCTCCAATGTGAATGTAGGACTTGGGGTTAAAATTTTTAAGTGTAAGATTTTAGACTACCTAGAAATCCTAAACAATTGCAAAAAAAAGGAGAAAATGTTTCATAGCAAAATGGATAATATATGCAGCATCAGAAAAAGGCTGAGGAAGTTGTTCATCTTTCTTTCCAAAACTATTTTAATATGTTTATGTTTTCCTCAAAATAAATCCTCCTTCATCATCTTTGAAAGCCAAACACCATTGCACATTCAGTGTTCCACCTTAAACTCAGATAAAACGGAAAGATTTATTTTTCCAGTAACTTAATCATTCTCTCTGTAGCCACAGGGGAATCTACTCAAGAGGTAAGTACGCAATGGTGCAACCCCACTATGCATTTCTTGGAACACTACACACAAGAGGTGAAGAAATGAGTGAGCCTGGACACAGCAAAACATTTCCTTTGGCATGTGGGACCAGGAGCAGCATGAGCAGGTTGGGATATCCCTCCTTCTGAAGCCACCAGACACAGCTAACCTCTATAGTACCATGAATTCTAGGAATTACAGGTAATCAAACATAAGAGAGTGTTGTGCCACATTCCACATCAATACAATTCGCTCATCAAACAAGTATCATTGTGGAAAGATTTTAAAACCTCTCATACTACAAGGTCAACTAAAACCCACACCCAGTGCCATACAGGAACTTTGGTTCTATCCTTCCTCCATTTAAGATTTAAATGAAATTTCACCTTGATTATCAGCAACAGCAGAATGAATTCTCGTTTGTTAACTGACTTGTTGGCACCTGGCTGGACGTACACCTTGTTTCTCAAAATTGCCCATTTAAGCAGAAAACAACAGTACCAGAAACACTTAAATTCCCAAGACCATACTTAAACCTCAATAAATGATACTTTCTCTCACACTGCCTTTAGCACTGCCTGAGCCCACACACCCGTATCAGCTTCTTTTCCCCTTTAATATCCAAAGCACAAGCCCAAGGAAGTGGTGGATTCCTGAGGAGTGTGATGATGAGCATCTGGGGTGGAAGGAGCATCAGTAAAGTCTTCTCCAGCACTACCAGGTTCCCCCACACCCCTCCTTTAGCCCTAACCATCACTATGTGCCATTTTACTCCCTTTGCAAACTCTGGTAACCAGCATTTCTTTGTCTCCCTTCAACTACAGTAAATGTATTTAACCCACTTGTTGGAAAAGTATTCAGTTTCAAGTTCCTCTGAGCACCACAGAGTACTTCTGGGTGAGTGACCAAATTGCAGAGGGACTTGACTGTTGATTTTGTGTGATTTTGCTCCAACACTTTTCAATAGCTTGCCCCAGCTGTCCCAAATAAATAACACTATTCAAATGGCACGAGTCCTGCAGCTTGAAAGGGATTCAGGCTGCCAGCTGGGCTTCAGGCACTGTCAAGATATTCATTTCTTGTCTGGATATCACAGACCCCAAAATCTTTAATATTTCAAGCAGGGAAACCAGTCTCTAATATCAGAGCATATTGCCATCATCTAAGGATGTGAAAATCTAGTTGGGTTTCCCTCAGTCTTAGTGAGGTTATCCTGCCCTACACCACTTGAGTTTCCAGTCTAAAATACCCTAGTTTTGGAATATGTTAAGCCTGCAAGAACAGCCATGTATCAACAGTTTTGCTTTAATTTCTGTTATCAATATTTGAGCTTAATTGTGGTGTGGTTAAAGGTCAGATTTTATGGTTTCCTGGTGCCTCTTTCAAATAATAAAGATTTCTCACCAGCAATTATATTGCATCACAGTCTGTTAACTCAATAGAGTGCTGCCAAGTCTATGATTTCTCCTGACACTATTCTGTCACATTGTCACAGGTCTCACAAGAGTTTAAACAGCTGGATGGAAAGTTCGGAATGAACTGCCCGAGTGTTTATGGATAGTTAAGAGCAAATTAAGCTCCCATTTTCCACTGTATCTGCAAGGCTCTGCTCCACAATGAAACTCCATTTTTCCTGGGAAAATGAACTCCCATCTCTCCAGAGGTCAGCCATGCCCCTGGAGAGCCATGCAAACTCTGCACAGCTCCCCTTATCAGCAACCAAAGGAAACGTACAGATGGAAAGCCAAGATTGTGCTCTGTTCCTACAGCACATTGTTAAAACGATGAATAAAACCACGCAGGAACATTTGTTACATCATAACACAACAGCAACACCACTTGATGTTTGAATCCCTGACCTGACCATGGACCAGGAGCTCAGACAGACCTACAGTGGTAGCACAGTGAGGAAAATGTTGCTCCTGAAGGCAGAGAAAGGAAGATCCAACACCTCTACTCACCAAAGGAGTCCATGAGCTCCTTCAGGAAAAACATCTCCCAAAAAAAAACATTTCCCAAAGCATCTGCAGAAGTAATGTGAACCACACCACTGTGTGTGCTGGGTATGGCACCAGCATCCAAACCTACTTCACCAAATGAATGGCAAAATTCCCATTAAATTAAATGGAAGCGGGATCAACCCCCCAGATTTTGAAGCCCCTAGTAGCACAAGGTTGTTCAACAGCAATTTTAGCCACACAACGCTGGATTTTAGGGCTATTTTAATATTTGTTGACAGAACACGGCAATTCACAACCCTGAAAGCAGCACCCAGTTTAATTTCAAACCTATAATGCAGCAATTTTGCAAATCCCTCACCCAGACACATAATGCAGAACCATCCAAGACCTGATTAAAAATGGTATAGCTATGTTCCAACAGCACAACATTTTCCTCGCTTTCCTCAAAAGAAGCATCACCTGCCAATATCCACCCAGACAGATTTCATGCATGAAGAGCAATATTAATTTCTGACTTTTTCCTTTTTCAATTTACACTTATCTCCATCCGGAAAACCCCAAAAGGCCACAAAGCAGTTTGTGCACATAAATATGCTTTGGCTGCCACTGGATAAGACTCAAATTCTACAAATATTTCTGTGTTTACAGACACACAAGGACTCAACAGACTGAAAGAATGTCCAGCATCTTACCTCCCAACCGTAACTGGGATCTTTCAGGTGCGGCCGCTGCTCTCCCACAAAAGGGCCAAATTTTTCCCCTGCTTCAATCTTCCTTTTGGTCCATATCCCTAATCCTGCTCCAGGAATGTTGGATTCTCGGAGCTCAAACTCTGAAGGAATGGGAATGTCATCGGGAATGTATATTGGAGCCTTGTAAGGAGAGCTCTCCTTGGGTGTGAAAGCCTCGCTGGAGGTTGCTGGAGAAGACGGCTCTTGGATGCTGATGGATGTTGGACACTGGACATTTGCAGTCTCTCCATCAGCTTCTGGCGCTTCCTCCAAGGGAAGCTCTGGAAAGCTCTCATACAAACATTCATCACCTGGAAAAGAAAGCCAAACAGTAGGATTTGAAACACCCTGACAGATTTTGCACATGAAACACTTTTAGCTTGCACATGGAATGGAAGGGACAGTTTGGGAGACCTCATCAATCACTAATCCTGCAGCAGAGCCTCACCCTGGACAGAGCTGAGCCTTTTCTCCAGTGTAGGCCTGGGGGTAACACAGTGTTTCTCAATATGCCTGACATCAAAAGTGGTTTGCATCACTGAGCACAGGCGAGGGAATTGCAGACAGATGTAAAGGCAGGCACACCCCATTGTCCAGTCGGGTCCGGATGCCGCGCTGCGCCTCGCACACACTTTGAAATTACAATTGAAAGCCAGCATTATATGTTACAACTGAAATCTAAGAGAAGTGAAAAGCAGGAAAGCTTCACTGGTCTTTCAGAGAGACAGATTGAACCTAAAGTAGCCAAAATTAAGTTTGATGGCTTCCAATTATTCTTTGGAGAAAGGATCCAGCCTACCACACAACTCTTGGCAAGAGCTTCAGTTGATGTAAATCAGTGTCTTACCATTGACCTCCTAGAAATGCAATGGTCTAAAATAAGTTCAGGATCCAAACAGCACCTTATAGAGAACGTGTACCTTCTCCTCTTACAGTTGCAAAAAAAACTGGGGCAGATCCAAAATACATTAAAAAAAAAAATCCTTCGTCTCTGGGGCTTAGCCAGCAAACGAAAAAAAAAAGGCAAAAAAAAGGAAAACTCACTATTTTTGACAGCCTAAAATGTAAGACTAATTATAAATTCTTTTTAGTCAGTAATGCTGAGTTACTTCAGCAGGGGCTTTAGCTGCACCAGCAATGCAGTTCTCAACCCAACAACACATGCAAAAGGAGCAAAACAGCAAAACTAACCAAAAAAATCTCCTTTACTACTTATATCCATTTAACTTATTAATGTTACTGGGTTTTTATACGTACCAGAACTCATTCCACTTAATTCAAACATAAATAGAAGGTGAGAATACTGTTCTCCAAGGACTGAAATTGAGAGATCAGGTATTTAAAACCTGAGCTTGAGGATATTTGCATAATATGGTTGGCCCAGAAATGAAAGCGTTACACTGGGCTTGGCTTTCAGAATGACTCTGTTTCAGTGAAGAAACAGGAAACTTTAAAATGTTCTTTCAATTTCTTGCTCATTTAAGAAACTATCCATGGTAGATTAGCACCGTATGCCTTTTCCACTGGAAACTGGTCATAGCCCATTGTCTCTCACATCTTTGTTACATATTATCTCACGGTTTTATATCTGTACTTTCATGCTTCTGGTACTGCCTAAGACAAACACTGGGACATAACAAATCATTGGAATAGATTGCTCCCATCACAGGACTGGCAAACTGGATTCTTCATCTGTGAGCAATTTATTCACAGCCATGAACTGTTTTTCTTTCTTTTATGTGGCACTGGCTATGACCTCATACATGTCACAAGAAAGTTCAGCTACCCGTCCCCACAGCCTCTGGTTTGGCAGAATCTGCCTGCACTTTAACAATTGATTAGTTTGCCACTTTCCTAATATCTGGCATTCTGAGAAGCAGAAAATCTGACTGACCCCAGCATTTAGCTGAGGACACAGAGAGGGATTTTCCATTGCTTATGGTTCAGAAATCCCACCTGTCATAGCTGACTTTGGCAATGATGCTCAAGGGCTCGTGAAAGCCCTGGTGCAGTGAGTTTGCTCTGTGCCTACCACTTATGAGCCCATGCCATACCTTCCTGCCCACAGCACCCCTTATCTTGGGCTCCAAAGGACAGGAAAGAGGGCATGGAAAGGATAGAGACACAGCTCCACCTGGATGCCACCACTCACTTTGCCCTGCACTGAGAGAAGGACTCTTTAGCAACCATGTCTGTCACTCCATGGCACTGCTGCTGCCCCCAAACACAGCCCTGCTCCAGCATGGTGGGACAGGTGACAGAGATCCACCCATACCTCCTGAGCATCCCCCAAAACTTGAATGTGCTCCCTGACTTCACAGGCTGGCAGCCATGCTGCGTGCACCACCCTGGGGCAGGCGTGCTCCCGTTCAGATGTCTTCCCCCAACTGTTTAGATTGCAGTCCCGCCTAAAAGACTTCAGCTGTTTTTGAAACAGGGGTTAAAAAAAAAAACCCTAACCCATGTATACACATGGGGTGCAGGAAGAGAAATCACACAAGGAAAGTGATCTGGATGATGATAAGCACATGGCTCACTGGAAGGGGGGGCGCGGGGGGTAAAAACTTCAGGCATCTAAATCCCACTGATTTTCCATGACAGCTGGGTGCCTGACACTCAAACTCCTTAAAAAGCCCATCTCACACAGTCACTGCTGTTGTTCCTGTCCTGCCAAGCAGTGTCCCATAAAACCAAGGCTCTCTGTGTCCCATGGTCAACTCTCCTTCACGAAATAACAGAGTATCTCAGCCAAATAATTTAAGTCACAGCAAGTGACCTGCTCTGTGCCCGTCCCAAAGGGCCACCTTCCTCAGCTCCACTTGCCAGCAGTGCCTGCCCACAAGCCAGCACAAGCTGAGCCTTAAACATTGAGCAAGCACAGCTTTACAGATGTTTCATCTTCCCCAGGGACAGTCCAGTTTAATTTCTCTCTCGCAGACTCAAAGGCTTCAGTTATACTTATCTCAGTCATTCTGGCTACGCTCGTTTTTAGCCATATAGGGTCAAACCTGCAGCTGATAAATTGGCCTCTGGAAGCCTGGCAGGGAGACAAGTCCGTTTGCTGGGTCTATTGTGCCTCCTTTGATTTCCAGCAGCCACACCCGATGTCGTCGTTAAACACGGGCTTTCAGCTTGAAAGCCCTGGAAAATATAATATGCCTCTATGCCCCAAAGCTCTACGTGTGGGTAAAATGGACTACTGCAATAGCCCTTTGCCTGAAATAGCAATGTATTCCAGCAAAAAATATTTTTTTAAACCTCAAAATAGACACAGAGTCAAATTATGACTGACCAAGAGATGGGAAGACCATTAAGACATAGTTGTGAAATTAATGACAGAAGCAGCTCTATTAAAATTAATGTACATGAACCAAGGTCCTGGACTTAATTTTCAAAGGGTGTATGACTATTCTTCTTAAAATTTACACCCACATGGATCAGAGGGACTTCCAGCACACCCATAGGATATTGAGTGATAGAAAACCTTTGTAAGTTTAGAATTAGACACAGAGGCTGTGCTGATAAGCATCATTTTCACAGTGAACTGCAAATCCTTCACACAGATAGCACTCCAGTTTTGAAATTCAAGATAGACTCTTTAAATTCCAGTAATTATCCCCCACCAGAAATGGGATGAAATAAAAAATGAGGCCCCTGATAACGGAACAGATGAGATTAGGTTATGTGGAAGTTTGGATATTAGTCTCCATAAAATTCTTCACCGCTATTTTACAATAAAAACATGAGCAAGCTTCAAAGGAAACCCAGGAGTAAAGGTTAATTGCTACTAAAAGGCCAGGGTGGACACCTGTGTTTGCACTTTTGTCACAACCTTGCCCACCAGCAGGAAAGAGCCCACGTGGCCGTGTGCTGGGGATGTGCCTGATGAGGATGGGAGAGCAACGTGCCAAAGCTGCTGCTGTAACTCCAGGGCCTGGGGTCATTCCAAGACTGAGAGGCCTTCTGTGCATGGTTGGGAGGAGGAGAGGACTTCCTTCCATTAGGATGTTTCTTAGTTCAGCCCAGTTTTCCTCTCCAAGAGCAATTAGGTAAGAGGCTCTAATGACCAAGGCAGAGGTTGAACACAACCCAGTGCTGCTGACAGAGGCACGACGGGCCTCATGCTCAGTGGGGCTGTACCTGGCAGCAGCTGAAATGCCACACCATGGCACCTCACAGAGAGCAGACGTTCTGGCCTGTTGCACTTATCCGTGTTTCAGGGCAGCCTTAAACCTCACACAAAGTCTTCCAGGGACCCAGTCTACACCCAGATCTCCACAGCCAAAGCCAGTCGTAACAAACAGAAACGTATCCATAGAGAATTCCCATTCATCCTTTCCTCAGGTTGTTTGTGCCTAAGGAGATACATTCCCAAAGCAACTATTGACTGATAAACACTCTAAGCACATAAATGCAGCTCTCTGAACTTGGATTCATGCACGTGGCCACCCGTGATTTAATCATAAACAGGATTACTCCAGAGGAAAAAGACAGGCTGAAAGCAAACGCATCTAGAGAGGCTAATTCAGAATGCCATCACCTTCTGAGCAGGATAAATCAAGAGCTGAGATAAATGTCAAAGTGGCTCTTTGCAGTGAGAAGAGCCATACAGTTTCATGCCTGCAGCTTCTCAAAGGTGAGATGACCCCTAGTCCCAAAGATTAGACACCATGAGGACGTAACTCTGCTGGATGGGAGAATTCTGTCACATGTCAGGAGCTTTGAGCTCCACTAGCTCTATAGACCCTGCCTTGTACCTTCAGCAAGAATGCATTAATGAAGGCTTTTGGGAACATGGTAGGATCAGGTGAATTAATACCTTCTCCTGCAGGATGTGAGGGTGGACATGAACGTACCACAAATTCTAAATCAGATCTTTGAAAGAGACCAGTGAGCATTTATATTTGTTTGACCTAGTATTACCATTCAGTGCAGAGGAAATCAGCCTGGGGTATTTGCAGGGATATCTGAAAAGGAGACAGGCATTTCCTGTTGCATACAAATGGACACCTTTATCTGAATTTCTGTTTGAACAAGTATTAAAGAAAAAAAAACCCTGTTACAGGCAGAGACTGATTGATTACAAAATGTATCCACATCAGTCTAGAACACAGGAGGTCAAGAAAAGCAGAAAATTAAGAGAGGAAAACCCATTAGCTTCAAAAGGAGCTCTTAGCCAGTGGTGAACAAAATGGGAGCCACCTGACTGTCCACACAAGGTAGGCACAGCTCAGAGGGGGCCAGAGGAGATGTAAAGAAGGATCCTTAGCTTTAGAAACATTCAGAGATTGGGTTACTATCTCCAGGCACAGGAAGGACTCCAGCCAAGGGCTACATTACTCTACTTGAACACTTTATCAGCCAACGTACCTGAAACTGGTTTGCGCCGCTCCCTTTTCACAGAACTGTTCTGTGGAGCTGGACCTCTTGGCGGTTATTTATTATTATTTGTATTGTAACACAGCCTGGTACCCCCAGGCAGGACCCCATTGTGAAAAAGCATAAGACAGACCTAATCAAGTGAGATTAGAGTCTAACCAGACTAGAGCTAGTAATTCCCAGTTAGGTGAAAATCATAAAACACGGGAACGAAACACTGTTTTACAAATAGCAAGTTCCATTGTACAACCAAAGAGATTACAAGCACGTTTGGAGATAAACACAGCACTTGAAGCTGTTCTGAATCATTACTTCAATTACCAAGTAAAAATACTTTCACAACCATTAGCCTTCAAACACATGGGGATTTTGCGTATTTGTATTACTTGACCCTAACACAAGCATGAGAAAACCAAAGCTGTCCAAAACTCACTCGAAAGGTCCGACCCCAAAAACCACGCTCATGCAATGAGAGCAAAGGGGACCAAAGCACCAGCGTGGTGGCCCCAAAGGCCAGATTCTGATTTCTCTTACACAACTGCTAAATCTAAAGTAATTACTTTAGACTTCCACCAAGGAATAAAAGAGATCAGCGTCTGTCCTGGAGTTAACCAAAATTACTCAAATTTCTGCAGATTGACACTAATATAACAAAATGAGAGGGAAATGTGGTGCCCAGATTTCAGCCTGCCCTTAGTGCTCGTGACACTGCTGATCACAGAGGGCATTCTCCCAGCAAAGATTCCACACCTCAGCCTTGAGCCACAGCGAGCAAACCCTTCTGCTTGCCGGCAGAAGAGGGAGTTGTAGGAAAAGCTGCACAGACAAAGGCAGGAGAAACAGGCAGCTCGAGGCAGCCCAAGCACAGCTTTGGGGCTGAAGTACATAAATCACCAACTACTCATGGTGCTGCACTGTGGGCAGCAGGATCTACATGAAATGTGAAGGGAGATCAGCCAGGGTCACTTCTGGAGCACCCTGTGCCAAGGACTTCCAGTGGCTTCAGTCTGTGCCTCATAGCAAGGTGCACATCAGTAAGAGCAGTGCAGATAATTCACATTTAAAACCTTTCTTTTGTGGGAAGCAGCTTTTGCTTCTCAAATCACAGCATCTGCAGAAAACAACCCTGAAACAAGAGGCTCATACTGGAAGCAAAAGGGAGCTCCTGATGAGCACCAAGCACTCAGGAGAAATCTGTCCGCAGGCAAGTGAGAAAAGAAGCTAAACATAGTCTAGAGCATCAGGTCTTTAAGAGAGGACAATTCAGCATTGCCAAGGGTTGGTACTAGACCAGTAAAGTTATAATATAGTAACTGTGTAGGGACCTGCCTGTGGTCTCTGGCAATTCTCACCATCAGCCCCTACAATAACTAGTAGCATTTGGTGCTCTGTCTAGTGTCATTCATGTCTAATTGAGTAACACAGTCAAAAGCATCTGATGGGGACCAGACGCTGGCTTTTAATTAGGGTCCAGCACTGAGAGACTGTGGGTCAAATTCTACTTTCATTTGCACGGGAGCTGCTCTTCTTGATGTGGGGGGGATGTTGCACCTGCATAACTGAAAAGTAAAATTTGGCTGCTTGTATTCCTGTGCACTTTTCCATATAAATTACTGTACTACATGCAGCAACAAAGGTTTATAAATGTTGGCTGGCACGCACTGAATTTATTTACAAGTTAAGTCTAATTTTATTTATAGTTCCAGTACAATCATCTCTGGTAGAAATATTTATGTTATCTGTACTTCTGGTCTGTTAGAGCCTACTGCAATCATAAACACGGCTGAAAAATTATTCGCAGTTAGCAGGGTTTAAACTACCCATTATATCACTAGCTAGTGCCAATAAACTTTGGTGCTGGTTGATAAAGTTTCCTCAATGGAATAAATATATATTTGACTTTCAAAACCTTTCCTGGGTTACACAGAGTGGGGGGTAAGAGAAGAGGGAAATGCCAGCTGTAGGATTTAATATACTGAGAGCCAGATCTGCAGCTAGCACGGAGTCTGGAGAGATCCACACTGGCTGGGAGGCGGCCTAAAGCATGCTGAAATTCTAACTAATAGCTTAAATTTGTATCTTGGTGAGATATTTCAACTGAGGGGAGCTGCAGCAGCTAACACATACTCATTAATGTCCTTCATGACTCTCTATATGGAGTAGACCCAAGGGGAAAAAAACATCTGCCTTGAAATTTTTAGCCCTGAGTACTGGTCACTGCTAAGGGAGGAAAAATGGATTAGGGGAACCAGCTTTTGTTCATTGTTTGATTGCCATAATGGTAAACATGACATATTCTCTCACTGACATGGCACAAGAAGCCAACCAGCTCGGGACAAAACTAAGGACGGGGAGGTTAAACGTGAATTAGTAAGATCAGCCACTTGCACACAGAAAATACCGACTAGGAACAAAATTTAACTAAATCTGTATCAGCTGTGGTAAGACAGAATAGGTAATGCTCTTTAACAGTCCCTGCCACAGTGAAAAACTATTGCTGTAAAAGAACGTTTTTAAACCAAAACAATTACTTAAACCTACAGTATTATAATCAACACAAATGAAACTTTATCTCGATGTAATAAATCAGTGTAACTGAACTTCTTTTTACTCATTAGTGGACCTTTACTGTTTTAAACTGAGATGTGTCACAAAGTAGCACTGGAAATCACATGCCTCTTTCCAACAGAAAGCAGTAATAAAAGATGACTATTCTACCAAATTATAATGAAGACAGATAACAGAGTGAATTATAAAACAAAGGTTATAGATAGAGACTGAGCCTTGTAGAGGTAATGACTTTTAATTGGATTGAGTTTATCATATTTTCAGAGGTACAGCACAACCAGAAGAAAGGATTAGAATTATTTCCACATTTCATTATTTGGCATAATGAGAAAACAGAGGGAGGTCCACATCCCTGATGTGTTTGGTAAGCCACAGGAGATGTTGAACATGTCAGTATCTGGTAGAGTACGGTCCTGAGACACAAATGCATTTGCTCCCTTATAATGCGGCAAAGTGTAATCACTTGAGGGAAAAAAAAAAAGGAAGGGGAAAAAAAGCCAGGTCATGAAGTTTTGTTTCAAAAGCACATTATGAATAAAAAGGAATTTAACCCCTTCCTGCCAGCAGGCACTTCTGCACTAGCCTGCAAACACACATCCATCTGCTTTGAGGAGCTGAGCAATTCTCACTCTAAGCACCAACAGCTTAAAAAGAATGAACCAGTGATGGCTCAGCGACCCCATCCCCCTTTTCATGTATAGTCACACCACCAGGGCAAAAAGACCCTGTGGAAGACACTGGGGAGGAGACCTGCAGTGCCTGAATCCCAAAGAGCCTGCACTCCACCTTGGAAGAACAGGGGACAGAGACCAGTGGGGAGAAGGCAGCACAGAATATCCTGAGTTGGAAGGGACCCACAAGGATCATCAAGTCCAACTCCTGGCCTTACACAGGACATTCCCAAAATGCTGGGGATAAAAGAGCAAGAGCTGAGGGACTGTCAGAGCAGGATGTACCTGCTCCTGAGCTATGCCCAGGTATTCCAGGGAGGGATGGATGTTTGGGGAGCTGCATTTGGAAAACCGAGCTGCTGTAGAGCTGAGTTTCGCACCAGCAGCCAGACAGCTTTTTAATTATGCAATTACAGTGAAAGAGTATTAATTATACTGGAGTGACACTGTGATACACTGTAGTTAAGTCCTTGAAGCACTAACAGAAGTACTCATAACAAATACACTAATCAGGAAAAGTATCGGATAATTAATCCTACAATACTGTCCACTTCAAAAACTCAAGGTCTGGCAAGACTGGCTTCCAGCATTTGTTTCCGAGGAGATACAAGGCCACAATTTTTCCTGCAAGCGAATTCTCAGCAGAAGGTCACCCAGCAACATGCAGGACATACTTAGCTGATTGGAAAATTATGAATCTCAAGAGCAACTATACTTCATGTCAGGTGTGTGGGTGTATTCTGCAGCATTCTGGGCCATCAGTATATGTTTGTATCCACTATATTTTGTACCTTTTACAAAAAACCCTTTGGGACAGTTTTATCTCATCATATGCATGTACACACTTATTTCTGTATGACAGTGCTGTTTTGGGTGGGATTACTGTAAAACTTGAATGAAAATTTTTTCCCATTTGTCTCCATGAAACCCAGGGCCTTGGCTGGCACACTTTGACAATTTCTTCTCATTGATATGTCACTCAAAAAACCACATATTTCAGAGTGCAAGAATCTTTGTTTCAGTTTTTTCCAGGTAAAAAACCAAAGCATTCTGAACTGGGTTTATCTACATTATCTCCACCACCAATTTGTTCCAGACACTGCCCGTTCCTCAAAGCAATTCCACAATTTTTTCTGACAAACCAAATTCTACCTGTGCCAGCCACATATTCTAAATAAACACTAATTAACTTTTAATCTCAACAAAATATTCATGGTTGATAAAATGTGTTTGTGTTTCCTGCCCCATTTCAGAAGGTTGGTCTGTCCCAACAAACAGGATTTATCTTAATGCCAGTGGGGCTTTTGTCTGCTTTTACCAAAATTATCCTTTCAGTGGTGATGCAGATAAGGTTTGTCCATGGACCTGACAGAATTTACTGCAGGCATCCAAGCACAACTGAGAAAAAAAACTATTTGCTACCCTACAACAAGCCCTGAACTCCATGGCAGGATGACTTTAAACAAGAAGGGAGGCAAAAGGAAACTACACCCATAAAGTACAGCTGAATTCTCTGTTACCTTTCTAGAGATAGTTTATTTTTCTAGGAAGCGTGGCATACATGAGCGTGAGGAGCCGCAAGGATCTGTAGCAATTATTTTTCTTGGCCTTTGTATAAGAGGACAAGGGGAAACACCAGGCTTTTTGCAGCCAAGACATCTATACAGAGATAAAATGAGGGCCCAGTTCTTCCATCATCACAGGCTTCATGTGCTTCAGCTCAGCTTAAGATACTGCCCTGCCTCAGTGCCAGTGCCCACAGCTCCCTCCTCACACCCTGTCTGCATCCTCTGCTGCAGGAAGGTGCTTGCAAAACGGAAGTTAGCTTTCCCCTGAAAATCCTTCATTTCCTCTCCTCTCTTCCCCCACTTCTTTCCCTTCCCCTCCTTTTCTCAGAGCTGTTTCATTTTCTTTCCCATGTTATTACCAAAAAATCATGAAAAAGGAAAACATTCAGAGAACTTACAGAAAAAAATTCCAAACCCCTAATATTAGAGATTTGAGTTTTGCTGAGCAATCAGGAGGCTTGTTTTAAAAGGAAAAGTGTTTGCAGAAACCTGGCAAATCCAGGATGCTGTCACCTCTTTCCTATAAAGTTGTTCCTCATGTAATTTGGAAAGTCCTCCAAGGGTGTTCTTCTGGCTGTATTTTTACCTAGCACGTCTCTAAAGGGTGAGTTCTCTGGTGGTTCAGTGCTTGGAGGTTTTCAACACTATCTAAGAGCTTTCCACTCTTGCCTCTCTCCCGTGCTGGTGGTCCACAGCCGATGCTGGGAGGTGCCTGTTCTCTCTTTAACATTTATTTTCAACCTCAGCCAAAAGCCCTTTGCTACTCCCTTCACTTGGACACAGAGCAACACCTCACTCTGTTCACCCTTTTCCCCTCTTCTCTGGAGGAAAATGAACGAAATGGATAACATCCATCTGCATTGCCGAACTCACAGGGAAAACTTCCACTGTATCTCTCGAGGACCAAGAGACTGCCCATGTCTCACATGTCTGAGGAGCTCCAAGCAAGCCAAAGCTCCACAGACAGAGATATCAGACACAGAAACCACTGGGGAGTTTTTGGCCAGCAAAGCCCAGAGTTTTCCAAGCCCAGCTAGTCACAAAAAGATCGAGAAGATATTTCAGCACACGCAGGACTAACAGGAAAGACCTCCTGGGCTCTCACCTCCCTGGTCCATCAAACCACAGAGTCTTTGCTTATACTGGGAGCAGGGAGCTCTGACACTGCACACTCAGTTGCTTTTGCAAACATATCCAGTAACAAATTCTCCCGTTCCCTCTTGGGTTTCCCATTTCTTCCACGGGATCATATTATCTCATTTGCCTCAGATGAGCTCCATGGTGAATAGCTCATCTCTCCCCAGTGCTTTGAAGATGCAAAGCAGGACAGTATGGAAATGCCAAGTGTTCCCGTAGCACCAGTAGCCTCCTGGAAGGGGGGAGGAGTGACAGTCCTTATTCTGATCACATCCCCCCTCCAAAATCAACAGTGACACCAGTGTGAAACCAGAACGAGACCCCTGCTGTGAAACAGTTAACATCAGTTAGATCTATTTTGACTTTAAAAAAAGAAAAAGAAAAAAAAAAAAAAAAAAAAGAGTGGGACTACAGTTTATTTTACATGGCTTCCTGGTCAAAGCCTCAAATGTTTTGTAGATATTTATTAATATATATAAACTGTAAAGAAAGTTAACTGCTAATGTAATTTATTCCTCTCTTTGTTCCATACACCTTGTATTGCTTTCTCTGAAGCTGTTGATCTTGGAGAATCAGAGGGGTCCTGGGGAGCCGCTAACAGAGAGCAATAAATCAGCACTCTGAAAGCTTCTGGTTCATCCCAATAACTTGGAAGAAAATTTGAAAAATAATCTTTTTCTTTTTTTTCTTTTTTTCCCTTCCAAACTGGCAATCTTCACAAGCTCTATTGTTTTCATGTGCAGGCTGATATATGACAGCTTAAATAAATACATAGTTCTTAATGGAGTAAATTCAGCCTTCGTGTAATTGGATGCCATGCCATTAGAGACCTTGGCCCAGGCAGTGCTCTCCATCCCCAAGGATCTCACAGGGCCCTTCAGACTCAAACTAACAGGAGGTTGTTATATACTTTAATTCTACCTATTATGTCACTGTGGACTAATCCTCTGTTATAAAGAGTACTTAACTATATATCTATTTATGTTTACGGACATGGATTTAAGTAGTGTTTATAATGACAAGGATGTACATATACAACATGTATATGTAATATAATATATATATAAACACAGAGACACATCCTAAATCATAGAAGTGATGGAGTCCTTGAGCAAAAATGGCTCGAGAAGCTGAGGGTTTTTTATGTCAGGAAAATAATGTGGCTTTTCCTGAAATTGTTCTGAAAGTGACTTGAAATGTTTCTGCCCAAATTAGAGCCAAAAATGCTCAGAAATTTTCAGGCTAGACCATTACTCTTCACGGAGTCATAAGTGGTCATGAAAGAGATCTCATGTAGACACCCTTCTCTGTAGCACCAGTGTCTCTACCAGGAAAGAGAGAATTCAGTGATACAATTTGCTGCTCACAGAAGACACTTCCAGGGTGAGGAAGTAGAAGGAAAAAACTGCATTTTAAAGTTTTCCCTGGTAAGCTCATTAGAAACTCAAGTCAAGTAAAAGCAGCTCTTCCTAGAGCGCTTTTCAAAGCAAGCATCAAACTGGCACTTAGCTGACCTTCTCCACACTCCAGTGAACCTCAGTTCAGCAAGTTTGGTAGGGCCATGCATAACTCCAGGCATGTCAGAGGGAAAAATCCAACCATTGTCATGAGAGGGTGTTGAAAGAGCTCTCAGAGCACATCCATGCCTCCATTTCGCCGACCACAGCCGTGTAGGTGAGCAGAACTAACCCATGGTCACAAAATAAATCAGTGACATGTTTGGAAAATAAGCAATTTGTCTGGACTTGTCATCCCTTGGTCCCTCTCCAGAGAGCTGCAGTTCATGTATGGCCCACAGCCCACATGGGAAAAGCTGGAGGGGAGCAAAGTGAGCCTTCCAAGAGCTCCAAAGCAAAGACTGAAGTGTGGTGAGCCTTGCACAAAGAGCCCATGTTGGGTATGGAGAAAAGCTGCATTGTAGTGAGGGCTCTGACTGGAAAGGTCAGCTGGAGGAGCGGGAGTTAGGGGCCAAGCACCAGGATGAGCCTGGCTATGGGATTTCTCTCCGAGGAACTCTGCTCAGAGCTGGATATGCCCCACCTCACACCTCATCATCCTCCTTTCCCTCTTGAAGCCAATACCGCTCCTCCCCAAAATCAGTGGAAGCACCAGAATCTCACTTGTACGAAGCTTGAGGGAGCACAGCTGACAGCCCAAAGCTGGAGCAATACTTCCCAAAATCCAAAAGACCTGATCCAAGTGCTGCGGTCTGAAAGGAGCTTTGGTCTCTTAGAAAGTGCCTGCAGAAAGGACATCTCCAGGGCTGAGACCACCAGAGATGCTGCCCAGTTCCAGACTGGCCTGACAGACTCCCACCATGCTGGAGAGCCCATTTCCATCCCCTGCTGCCCACCAGGGACTTCATCTCAGGGTTAACCTTGTGTTGTCTCACCAGAGGCCGAAACCCCAACACTTACGCACCCTGCACCCAGAGGGAATTTTGCAGGAGAAAAAAGGTTCAATGTGCATTTTGTCCAGGTATTTTAGCTGAGAGGGATAGACCAAATAAATACCATTTGTTGTTTAAAGTGCAAATCCCAGCAACTACTTTGAACGGGAGCATTTGGTAGTTGACACATCTGCGGATGTTTTAAATCATAAGGGCATCCACTCCATTTTAGTTTTAATGTGTTTGTGTGTGAAGTTCTTTGTCATTCCAGCCCACCTGTCTCAGGGCACAGAAATCAAAAACAGGAGTAACTCTCAAATTTCACCTCAATTTAATCCATCACAGAAAGCAGACTGGTTTTGCACTGTATTAAAAAAGAAAAAAACCACCAGGACATTTAAACAAAGTGACACAGATCATCAGCAGATCAACTGAAAATGACAGCTCAATCAAACAAATGTATGTTGAGAATTTCCACAGGGCAGCTCTAGCTGCAGCCAAACCAAATTTGTTTAGTATACATAAGTTAGCTGCTTGGAAACATTCAGTATGCTGCTAGCCAGATGATGACTTTCCCAGATAAACATCTATTTAACCAAATTTCCCCCCACCCATGGAAGTGCCAGCAGAGTTTTGATGGATTCTAGTCTCTTAAAAATCTGACTTTGCTCTGGTGGCAGGCTTGTACCAAACCCACCCACATGGCTCTTAACTAAAAATAACTAAACACTGCTTTATAAAAGTGTTATATCCACCAAAAGGTAGGCAAAACTCTATAATCCTGATGGAGTGCTTCTGGCTGCCAATAATTCACAAAGTGGCATGAGGGTGAAATGCAAATTATGAACTTAGGAAGCGCCAGAGAAAGCTGCACATCCTGTGTCATATATCAAGTACACAGAGAAGAGGGAATTCATCTGATTCCCCTTTTAAAGCAAGGTATTCCTCTTGAAATCAATGAAAAATCTCCTATTGATTCCAGAAATGCCACATAAGTCTCTCGCTGGGGAAATATATTGATAAGAGCTCTCCACTGTGATTCTGCCCTGATTTAGAGACGATTTTCTGTGATGTCTATTAGTAACAGTCAAAATTTAAGAAACCGTTTTGAAGATGAAGAATTAATTTGGCAAATTTAGTTTAAAGGCCATTAAAATATAAAAGAAATTTCATCCAGACTCAGATGCTTGAGCAAAAGAGATTTTGGTTCAGACAACAGCAGCGCACTGGGCAAAATCAAGGCATTGGATTTCAGCCAGACTAGAAGGATTTTGTCCACAGCTACTGAAATTAGTGGCCAAAAGCCCATCTGATGTGAAATAGCCAATTTTATTCAGGGTGACCGTTTTAGGGACCGGTGGTGCACTTGCTGTTCACCCAACACATGTACACATGTGTGTTTAAGGAGTGATTGTCCAACTGTATAACTCCAAAATGAATAAGGGACAGAGAATAACTGGCTAACACAATGATTTGTAATATAAATTATAATTTTGGTGAAACTCTATAATATTTAAATCTTTTAGGGTTGGTTTTTTTTCAACTCCTGATTTGTTAAAATGAAAAATTCAAAAATAAAAGCTACTAGGCAACACGTATCCGCTCTTCAAAGTTCTGTCAAACAAAAGAGTGCCTATAAAGCACATATTCTGATGGACATCTGCTTGCTATTTAATATCCACAAAGAGACTATTTACAAAAAAATACAAATGCAACAAATTAGGAGGCCTGTGATGCTGGCGCATCCCAAGGAGCGGTGTTTACACAACCATCAGAGGGATGTGGGATGGCAGTGGAGAGAATTGATGCTTACAGATATGTCACAACTTATTTCCTGGGGAAAAAAATGCACCAAAAGGCCACTGTAAGGGATGTAACCATCCTAAATAACTAGTACCCAACCTGGAGGTTGCCTGAGAAAGCCAAAATCAGCTAGAGTGTGCCAGCAATAAGAGATGTGTCTTTGAAGGCTCTCTGCAGAAGAGACCAAGGTGCCCCTGGCATGCAGAAAGTCCAGTATCCCGTTCTTATCACCACTGTCAGAGGTTCACAGACCCCAAGATTAATAAAATGAAGAATTTTAAAGTGTCAGAGTCTGATCGGAGTGGGAGAGAAAGAGAAAATTCCTAAAGCACCCACGTGGTGGGAGGGATTTGCTGTACACAAAAACACTCACTGTAGAACACTGTAGGATTTCCTTTAAAAGTATCTGTTTGGGGGGAATTTAACTCTTGAGTTTTGAGTGCATTATTGTGCTTTTGCCAAAATTTGCACATTGACATATTGCTAGGGAAGAAAACCATGGGAAAGCAGGGATGAAGGATGACAAAGTATTAACCCCCGGAAGGGTTCCTGCTGGATATTGGTTTTTTCAAATGCCATTTCTCCTAATGCAAAAGATCCACCTGATGATACAGCACAGACATCATACAAAGCTTGTATTATTTTCAGTGGCACAAGATTGTTTTTAATCTTTCCACTTCCCTTGAACATAACACAAACAACAAGATGAAGTTGTCCACACAACTGGAAAACAAAAAAGATGCAAACTCCCAAATTAACCCTTGGAAGAGAAGAGAAGCAACTGTAAAAATAAACAGAAAAAAAAGTTTAGACAAATTAACTTGGTCAACACAGAACAGCAACAAATAAACAAACAAACAAACCACCAAATGCCTAAGTAAAGACTCCCTCAAACTCCTCCAAAACAACAACAAGAAGTGGTAAATTGTCTTTGATTTTAGCAGTATAGCTGCTTTCAAATTTTATGTCTGAAGATGCAACCAGATCAGATGAAATCCGTGCAGCTCCAGGTATTACCATCCTCTTTTTCTCTAATCCCAACAAGCTACATAAAACACAGTTCCAGACCAGCTGAGCTGCTGTGTGCACTCTACTGACAAAAGTATCAAGAAGGGTGGTGCAGATTATCATTGGTAGCAGGGAAACCAAAGATCGAACCATAAAATCTTCATGCCTATTGACAAGAGGTTTGTCACTTAAATCTAATTTTTATTCATGCAAGTAAAGCCATTTTATTGTTAGGGAGTTAAACACACGAGCTCAAGGAGGCAAACAGAGCATACGACCCACAAAGACATCTTTGTCCCACTGCTCCCTGAAAAGAACAAGCCCAGGACATATTTTATATATGTATGGGTAAATCTATTTCCTTTTCTCCCTGGCTCCCTAAGGTGCTGAGCACCTACCCTGCACATGGCAGGAGTCCAGAAATCCACACAGCTGCCTCAAACTGGACAAGCAAACCAGCAAACCTTTTGTAATTTTCCCAGATTATTAGGAACCATCAGTAGCATTTACAGCAGGGCTAATTTAACCCAGTCCAGACTAGAACTGAATCAGCACACAGTGTGTATGGAGAAACACAATACGAATAAAATATGATCGTAGAAGTTAACATAGATAAGAGCTAGAAGCAAGAAGCTCAGCTTCACAACCACGACCAACACAAGGAGATTTGCAGAAATCAAAGCACAGGATGCACTACGGTTTCCACTGCATTCCTCAGCCTCAGAGATCTGCCAATATTTTGCACGTAAGCACAGGGACCTTCAAAAGAGCCGGGTTTGTCCCAAGAAAGTACAAAACAATCACTACAAAGGCAAGCACTGAAAAATCCTCCTCCTGAACAAACATGCCATAAAAATGGAGTATAAATCATAAAACCCAAATGAAAACAACCACTCCCCCACCCCAAAATTGCCCAAATAATGGGATGAGGAAGTTTTCTCTGATTAGATTAAATACTGCAAAGCCCTTTCCAAGTCCAGTAACAAACTACTTTAGAAGCTGTGGCAGAAAGCAACACAACAACACTGAGCAATGCAGGGCAGCACAGAGGCAAAGTAAGGATTGATCCAGAGCCCTGGGACAAAAGCTTTGCCTTCCCTCAAAATGCATGGAAAAGGCTTCTCACAAGTGTGCCACCTTGACTAACTCCACTCTCAGGGGTTTGCTGCTCAGGTCAGTGGAAGAAAAATGAAGCTAACAAATGTTTTTGAAAACACCAGTTCTTGAAAGCAAACTTATTACGCTGAGGACTGAGCACCATCAAGCACAAAACTCCAGCATCGCAGCTTGAGACAAAATGCCAGACCCTCACACAAAGCACCTCTCTAAGATTATTTCCCCAACTCAGCAGAGAATACAGCGAAATAGGTCATATATCACAGGAGCAAAACAATGCCATGCTCAGCAATGAAATTCCTTGGGACAAAGGGTCTCCACATTTATTCTACCCCACCATCTCTCAACATATCTCAATTTCACAGGAGGTCAGCTTCCTACCCCTCAGTCTGCCACGTTCAGCCTGGGATGCAAAAAGTCTGGCAGAGACAGAAAGGAGAAGGAAGATGGTAAAATGAGTCTTTACTCTCTTTTGCCTTGTTTTCATCCTTTACAGTGCTTCTTTTCAAGCTTATGAAACCCAACAAAACAGGCGGATTCCTATGATCTGTAACAAAAGAGGTTACAAACATGGGCACAAGACCAGGAAATCCATGCCTGCTATTCCACATCCACCAAGAGCTTTGGCCTCGTGGTGACCTGCTCCACCAGGACACTGGGGCACCAACACTGTGTTTGGAGGCACCTTTCACACAGCTCTGTCAGTGTAGAGTCCTCACTCCATCACTCCCACGGAGAACATAGTCCTCCCTTTTACCCTCTTACTACTAGAAAGCTCATTTCTGGCCTCAGAATATTCATGGACACTTTATTGCCCATTTGTACTTGTTCCAGCACTGTCCTTTAGCTTAAATGGTTTGCTGGGAGTGTTTGTCACCTTCAGTATCAGACATAACCTCTATCAGCCTTCATTTTCCTCAGCTACACAAGCCAAGCTTTTTAGCCTATTCTTGTATTCAATTATCAATCATCAGCTGTTCAATTAGAGAGGGTGCAAGTCTAAGACCCAGGAGCCTCAGGAAGAGAAATACCCCAGCCACTGTGACAGAGACAACACAAAGTTGTGTCAGGAGCATGGATACAATTAATCCATAAATCAGCAGAGAAAGAGGGGGCAAGAGGAGAATTGAAAGCAGCATCTCCCCTTTCAGTGGGTTAATGTGACTTCTCCTCACTTTGCTGCAGAAATCACATCCAGGACAAGTTGCTTTCAGGAAGCAATTACAGGGAAGCAGCAGTGCAGAAGATGGATCTGTTTCTCAACTCTTCCACATGTCACTTCTCAGGAAGGAGCTGGTCATGGGGCTCACAACTTCATATCTAAATATTTCCCAAGGAAAACATCCCTAGATGTGAATATTATCTAACAGCCTCACACGATCTGCAGTTATGCAAACCATTTTGAAGCACTTTATGGACCAATCCAAAGAACATCAATTAAATTCTGCTCTCTCTGCTGTTAAAGGCAAACTGCTGATTGATTACATGGGGCAAGGTGTCATCTGTGCTCTCTGTTGCACTGTTACCAGGCTCTGTCATACAAATTTCACGTGTCCCATGGATGTAGGGGACAAACAGTATGGGCAAAAGCTGTAAAAATGCAGAGCTTGCCCTAATGTTTTCAATATTTCTATTTAACCCCAATGTCTTTGAAAATTAATCATAACTGTAGATATTTTCAGCAACATTTCTTTTTAGTTCTGAATGCAGATGAACTCCATCATATAAATAAATACCTGTGTGTCTCAGGGCAGAGAGGAACCTTTCATTACAAAGGCCTTTCTTGGAAGAAATTTGATCTTACTAATATAAAAAAAATGCTATTTTATGATATGGCTCCCTTTCATAAAAAAGTTTCCAGATATTTATTTTCATTCCAGTGTGAAAAAAACCTCCCAAAACTCTAAAAAACTAACAAGCTTCTGTAGAAAATAAGTAACCCCCTACAGGCAGCTGCAACAATCATGCATTTATTCAAGTCAAGCCAAATATGCTCTAAGGAGGTAAAAATTCCTTTTAATTAAAACATTTGCTGGTATCATTTTACCTGTTGGAAGTACAGGGACAGATGTGAATCTGCAGCAGGTGCAGGACTATTTCTAACACTCACTAAAAAATGGGTAAAGGCAGTTTTGACTCCTTCCTATAGTCCCACATGTCTTTGCTTCCCTTCTGGGAGAGGAGTTTGTGATTACCCACATCCCTCAGAGGGAAAATCCAAGCCTTTTCTACTAATAGATGCTGAGGTTAACACGAAGCAATTCAAAGCTTCTCATTAATTACTGCTAATTGTCATGGCAATCTCCTTTCCCCTGTTTTACATCATGAGCAAATGATTTTTTTTTCATTGCAGAATAGGTAAGAAGAGAGATACTTGGGAAAACATAATTAGCTCCACTAATTAGTGTGATCTGATTTGAATATTTCTATTTGCTTTTTTAATTTAAAAAAAAAAAAAAAAAGGCAGCTCAGTGAAGTCATCTACACATTCTAAATATTCAGTTCATAAATTAAGATAACCAGGCTGCAAACCTGTTCCTCCATTAAAAAAAAAACCATCTCTGATGGCTGAACATCCCCCAGGCAATGTTGTCCCCAAAGCAAGAGGGAAGAGTCCCCTCTCCCAGAGGGAAAGCTGAGAGGACATGGCCATGTCAAGCCTCCCACAGCCAAGAGTTACTTACAAGCACTAATAACCTAAAATTAGATTGCTTTTAATGAAAAAGTTGTGTCTGCTCACTTTTCTTTTCACCAGCAATTAGGTCAATTTGCATTTGGCATCTCTCTAAGTCACACCACAATTCTTCCCATGCCCAGTGGTGGATTGAGAGCAAGTCCTCATTCAAAGCAGTGCAGGGCAATTTTTAGGGAGGGCAGAGGGCTCGTGCAGAATCTGTCCTAGAGCTGTGTCAGAGCTGGTTTTAGTTACTTTAATTCCAAGCTGCTGAAGAACTCCTTAAACCCCTTCACCCCTCAAAGTCTGGAAGTTTGAATAGATTAACTGGATGGTTTTATCTCCTTGCAGCATTCTAGGAGGATGTATCTCCATTGAGTCCTTCTGGGATGAACAATGATTTTCCTCTTCACGAGACAAGTGAGTGAAATATTCCTCTGTACCTAGAGCATGTCATGGCAGTGATTTCCTTAAAGCTTTGGATTTGGCTGACAAATCCATGCACCGAAGCACCTACTACAATTTCTTTGACTATTGTGAACAAAGAGGATTCTCAGAGCTGTTGAAGAAATATAAATAAAAACACATTCATTTTTCCAACATCCCAGCTACTACTGGGGCTGCTGTGCAACCAGAGGAGGCCAAGCATGTTGTTTTACACCACCAAGGCTCATAAGCCCATGGTGCCAGACTTGCACAAACTGGGTGAATAAATTTAGGTAATGATTTATTCAACCTGTTTCTGTTTCACATAATAGCCTGAGCAGATTATGATATTCTTTTACATGCTCCCACATCCAAATATGCTTCTGGATATTTTTAAAGTCATGACTGACTGGAAATATTTATGATTTTAGCTGTTTTGTTTAGCAACGAGCAGTCAAAGCTTGCTTCTACCCCCCGACCCAATGAGCCCCCAAACATTTCCAGCACAAGCTCATGCAGATGTGAAATCAATGTTCACCTTCTGCTGGTAACTCTTACCAGCAAAATAATAAATTCAGTTAATAATGGAAAACAGTATTCATGGTGCTTTCTTGACAGTGCTCATTCACCTCTGCACTTGTTATGGTAAAACAGAGTGTTTGACACTGCTCACTTTTGGCAAGTTTCCACCATTCAGACAGTGCTGCAGCCACAGGCTGGAGCAGATCCTGGGCAGTAAAAATCTAAAAAAAAAACCACCCAAGCAACATCTAATTGTAAAACACAAATATTTTCCTGCTGGAGCGGGGGCTTTCTAGGAGATTGCAGCCCATCTCCAGATAGGCTCCCGTGCCCTGGAGATGATGTTCCTGTACAATAGCTGTGGCCACTGCACAGAAGCAGCTTCTCCTGCTCAGGGTGAAAGCCTTCAGTTTTTCTTCTGAGCAGGACACAATATGAAACGTGACTGGGGAGCTTTCTCCATAAACAAACCAAACCTCTTTCCTTACAGAGCTGCCTTTCTTCTCCCAAAACCTACTAAAAGCTTGGAGTCTCCTTGAATCCGTTAGAAATCCTTCCTGGAGAGAGGAACCAGACATTGTAAATGAACTCTGACTTAGAAGACCCCTTGTACCTGCAAACATCCCACAGACTCCAGAGGCATTTTATGTCCTGCCTATTTACCTGTCATGCTAGTTCTCACCCTATGATTCATTTATTTTTAATGCTTTCAGCAGTTTTTTACTGACACTTTTCAAGGTGTCAGGGTATCCCCCCTGCAGCACTTTTGGATTTGCTTGCAGAACTAATACACTGTGGCAACATACAGAGAATACTGTTAAGATGCTTTGAGAAAACTTTTTAGAAGAAAGCTGTCCCCATCACCTCCATACACAGAGCCACGTGTAAAGGACAGAGAACTCAGACCAGGCTCTCAAATAAACCTAGTGAGCACAGCAGGAGGCCAAATCCTGAACCAGGCCATCTAGAGGGGCTTTTGACCATCACCCTCCACACAGGGCAAACACAGAGTCCCTCACAGCATGGTCTGGCTGATCTTTAAAACCATCAAGGATGAAGACTCCCACCTCTGTGTGTCCCAGGGCTTGCTCACACATAGGACACTTTTCCTCCCTACACCCAGCTCCAGGTTTCTGAAATCTGGCTTGTGCTGGGGTGTAAAATTTGTGGTTTGGGTGTACAAGGCAAGTAAGGATGATAAAAACTCACTACTGCCCACACCCCGTTTGATCCAGCCCTGGTTCCCACAACCAGGGTGCCCACCAGGTCCTAGGAGAAACAATTGCTCCCCAGTTGGTCCTTTCCCTGCTTGTATCTCCAGAAAAACCCTGACATTGTAACAGAGCTTGTTCTTGAGTTTTGTGGGATTTTTCGTGCTCCAGAAAAATGAATCTTTTTGAACAACAATAAAGATCTACCAGTAAAGAGACAAATCCCCAAACAGAAAGCTACTGGAGCTTAGCCTCACCTAAATTCAGATCTGACAATGTTGTAGCTACTCTGTAGGGTTCAGTCTGGCACAGTAGTGCCAAAATAATTCCCAAAATCCTGGGTAACTCCAGAACTGCCTCTGAACAGTGCACTGCCAGGCTGGCTCCTTCAGCGCTCTTCTGGGAGAGCTGGTGTGAAGTGGGCTTGTCTCTCCACAAAAGCTGCCACCACACTTTCTGGTTCCCTTTTTGGTAATTCAGTATTAAGGGCAAGAACCCCATCTAAGAAAACACTGAAAATATGACTCAATATTCAAACACCTTCACGTTCTTAATTATCCAAGCTGCTCCCACTCCATCAAAAATATTCATTATTTGCTGCATTTCTTAAATAACGGGGAAAGTCACTGCTGCATTTCCTAATAATGTATGCTCACAACTCTATTTTCCCCATCTGCTATGCTTGCCTAAGACTGGTCATTTGTTACCTGCTAGTTCCAATTGATTTCCTTTTGCCTCTGCTTTCCTTCTCCATGAGTGCAGGGAACAAACAGCACGATTTATACCAGCTATCCAGTACCAATCATTAGATAACAAGGCCCTTTACTGAAAGCATTTAGAGTAAAACAATACTTTAAGTTTACCTTTGCTTTCACTTCTTTCTTTATTACTCCAGGTTCAAAATAAGGCCAAAGAAGTTCCACTTACACAGAAGATTAGACAATCATCCAATATAAATCCTTCACTTCCTGCACAACATGCAGGGCCTGGGTTCTATTCCAATTGTTTAAACTTCTTTTTTAATTTGGTTTCATGAGATTCGCAGGCCTCCTTCTCTTATGCCACCTGGATATTGACCTGGAGGTGGAGAGAACAGCTCCATTTTTGGTAGGGTGGCTTTTAACCCACAGAATCCCAGGCATGGATAACTTTTGGGCTTCAGCTCACCAAGCCTGATGGAAAAACAGAGAAAAGGATTGGGAAAGACCTATGGGCTTCCCTCCTTGGCTTTTCCCACCTCAAACCAATTAGGAATTGCACTGAGCCTGGTTTCATTCTCATTTTCTCTGCACTGTGGAAACTTTTATTCCCCACACAGAAGAGAGCTGGACTAGAAGAAACTAAATATGAGAAACTAAGTCCAAGAATATAAAAATCAGCAAGAAACTCAAAAGTTCAAACCTGCCAGGTGTGCAGTGAGGCTCTTTTGGGTGACTTGCTTCATCACAAGGAGCTAATGCTTCATGGCTGGACAAAATGCTGTCCTAATGTAAAACCCTTTCCTTGCTAATAATTACTGTGTGCACATATAGCATATTCATACCCAGCCTTTGTCAAAGTTTGTATTCATATGCAACCTTCGACAGAGTCAGAACTTTCCACTGAAACAATATAAATTTTTTTCTAAAGTCAGATCATGCTCCAGTAAAATTTGAATAATGTTATTCCAGCAATGACTGTTCTACCTGCTCGAAATTCAAGGAAGGTGGTTGATATTCAGCCACCCAAGGTGATGGGAGAAGTTCAGGTATTTTAAGAGAGAGGATTTCTGGAGGATTGCTGTCCCCTTTCACCCCAGCCATGACCAGAAGCACAGGGTGATGTAGAGAGAGCCACATATTCTGTACACACGCCTGAAACTGCAGAAGCAACAACACCCAGAAAACTGAAACCTTTTAGGTCAAGGCTGCCAAACAGCCTGGTTCCCTCTGTGACACCAAACGGGCCGTCTCCATTACCTAATTCTTCTGGAAGTTCAGGGGAAATAAGTCTCCCAGTGGAAATTCCTGACTCCTGAGCACTTTGGCAAATCTGGATCTTATTTAGGTGCCTAACTCAGGGCTGAGCAGCAGAGGACTAGCAGGGTGATAATAAAAGAAAAGATTGAGGCAATTTATCACTGGGGAGCAGCACAAACCCTTCCCAATTCTTTTATTAAACAAACTTTAATCAATATAGGCTGGTTTCCTGAAGTTAGACATGAGCTGGGAAATCCAGATTTTGATTTCACCAAATAATTCATGGCTACCTCTCCAGAAACATGCTGGAGAATCCTCCTTAATTTTCCACAAAGCTATTCTGCTAGAATAAAATTGATTCTGTCTCTAGCATGGCAATGCATTTTTGAATCCTGCTTTATACATTTTAGCAGATACAGCACAGCAGTTCTTTTAATATTTTATTAATATTATATGTAAGACAATATAATTTATCACAGCATTTTGAGACAAGGGTCAAACACTTCTTCTGACAGAAAAATTAAAAATCCTTTTCATTGAATATTTATATGTTCTACCATAAATAAAAAAAGAAGTTTTCACATAAAAATCTATTAATTTCAAACCCAAGTGCTTTGGGTTTTATGAAAGTGCAAAACCTTTGTAAGGGACACATCCAAACCTCAGTGAATCACTTGAAAATGCCCTTAAACCCCAAGGGGCTGAGCCTGGGCCCTGTGGCATTTCGTTGTCAAAAGGGGAACCTGGGTACATACACTCATGTGCTAATAATTGAAAGGTCAGCTCCATACACCTTTCATTTTGCACAGGGCTGTACAGGCTGGGAATTTCATCTCCAGTTACCCACAAGTCTAAGACTGCCTCAGCTCATCACAAAAGAGAAAACTGGTGCTATTCAAAAAACTGTTGTCATGCCCAGGTTTAAAAAAATGCTCAAATTCCAAATAAATTTGACTCTAAGGTTTTGCCCAGGCCTCTGTGAACTAATACTAAAAGGTTGTTGTTGAGCTGTATCAAAAAACCCCTCTGATTGCAGCCAACTGTCCATCCTTCCTTCAGCAGGGGGGCTGCATGTAATTTTCTGCCTTCAATTAAGATTCACCACTAAATTCATCTTCTTTTAAAACCATATTATTGCACCCTATGGTATCACATGAAATGCACAGCAAAGGTTTGGGAATTCTTTTGGAGGATGATGGGGAGTGGAAGCCCATGTTAGAAGCACAATGGAAATAAATGCATAATTCAGTCCTTGCTTTTTTATTTGTCCTTGGCATTAATGAAGAACAAATTAGCTACTCTCCTTGGGTGTCTACCAGAAATAATAGTAACAACTAGAGCTCTTTCCCCCCCTCAGTAATATGTTCCTTTGTAGATAAGCACTGTGAAGAGGTAAAATTATTTCTTATAAAAGTTTACTGTTTTCTTGTTCTAAGATGTAAATGATAAGGTTGGGACTGGGAAGTAATTCAGAAATATTTATTCCACTGAGACAATAGCTTTTTGTCATCAGAAGAAAGAATTGGTGACTACCAAAATGAGACAAAAAGACAACAGCATTAACCATGGCTAGTGCTACACCAGTAAATAAGAAACACCTTTCCCACAGCTCAGCACAACAAAGCCTGGGCCTGACTGAAGGATGGGAATACCCACCCCAGAAGGTGACCTGGCTGAGGGACACAGCATTTTTACTGTTACTCATACACGTGCAATAAATATAATAAGACACTGGAAGCTTTTCCCCCTCTTCCAGATGATTAATTTACAGCCTGTTTCATCAACCTTTTATGATGCGTAACAGGGACTTATAAAAAACGTAAACATCTTTGCATCATTTTACAGGTATGACATCCTGACCAAGGTGGTTCTTGGTTGGGAGGAAGCCTTCAGCCTGGAACTGGAGCTTACTTTAAATAAATTGACTCCAAAACATTGAAATCCATGATATAACCAAGGCAAAGCAGCAAAATAACACCTCTCAAGTGAAGACCAGCATGTGGACATAGCTGAAAGACAGATCTACCTGCAGTGCAATGCATTCGTGTAATTAAATCAACCTGCCACTCTCTCATCTATTATGTAGATGCAGAAATACTAATAATAATTATCCTCACATATCTAGAAAGACGGAATTAATGGTTCCAAGCAGCAAGAACTTGTTTGTGTTTGGATCTCTCTCACCAGAGCTTCTTTAACTAGCTCCTGGGTAGAATTCATTAATTTTTATTAACAGGGAAAACATTTGTCCCCGTGACAATATTTGCATTGCCTGAATGATTTTCACCTCTGCCACAAGGTGTACTATCGGCTCATACATCACGCGATTACTTGGAGAGCAGAAAGACCCTCAGTCATTAGTGAGTGAATTAAAGATGATCTAAAGAGCTATTAATCACAGTGACAAAAGCCTTAATGTTGCTGTGACCCTAGTGGAGCCTGGGGACTAAAAGGGAAGCCGAGGGAGAGAAAATGGAAACATATGTTTTCTCCAAAATAACCTACCTTTAGGAGAACTGTCAAAGATAGAGTCCCTTCAAACTGAGAAATTCTGCCATACCAAAGCTCCTAGATTTTACTAGGACAGGCTCTGTAGCCAATGTACTTTATCATTATTTACAGTTACTATAAACGATTAAGCAATAAAAGACACATGGTATATTCAAGGCCTTCCTTTTCTTTGCCAGGAGTTATTTAAAACCAATATATTTAGAGCAAACTGATACCTGCAACATACTGTAGAATAAACAGAGATCACTTAACTCACAACATAGTTCAGGCTAAAGACTTAGCATCCCCATCCCCTGTGGAGAACACCAGGCAGCAAACCCTGCTTCTGCATTTTCAATTTGAAACTGTACTACTAAATAAATTCAAGAAAAAGTGAAGCTTTTCGTTTGCTAACACCATCTCACATTCAGCAAGGTAAATCAGACATCTGACACAAAACTTAAACCACAAAAGCCAAATTTATTAATATTTCTATTAACAGAGATTTCTAATCTTCCCAATAATCACTTTAGGCATCCTCAGTTCCAACCTCTTCTTGTTGGCAGTGGTTTACTGAGTTGTGTCTATAATGAAGTTGTCTCTGTTTTCGGGCAGTAAGATACTAATACAAAAACCATACACACAGATGTCACTGAGAGTCTCATGAGAAACACTACTCTGTGTTGTATTTTCTTCAAATATTACAGTCAGTAGAAATGGAATAAACTGGTATTTTTCCATCTGTTTGCAGTACAAAGAGACGTGTTGGAGCAGCTGAGCTCCCAGTACCCTCTGCTGTGCTCTCTGTGCCTCACGGACAGCACACAGAGCTCCTTCCCTCTAAGTGTGCTCTGACTCTGCTTCCAAGTCATGTTCCCTAAGGATCTGACCCACAGCTCCTGGAGGGTTCCCATTTGCTTCATCAGCTTTGAACGGATACAGAGGTGTAGGGAAACATCTGTAATGAGCACAACGGCCAGATATTAAAAATGAGTTTAAGAAACACCAGGAACCTTCCGCCTTTCTCTGTCCTCCTTTCCCTTCACCCTCTGAGACTACAAATTAGACAAGTTCAGTCTCCCAGAACTCATTCAGGAGGGTTTAATATCTCTTGGTCCAATATCAGGCTCCAGTCCCATGCAGATCTCTGGGATTACACCGGACTCCACAAAGATGAACTTGTTCTTACACAGGATTGTTGCCGTACTTTTATAAAAGTATTTAGTGATGTGATATCTGATCGGTCTAAAGTAGAACTTTCATCTCAATGAGAAAGGGCATATTCATCTGGTGTCAGAGCCATACATAAACAGGCTTCCTCAAATGACAGATCAGAAGCAAGAAGTGGCCTCTTTTTTCTAATAGCATCAGCCCAGCTGCAGATCTCAGTGGCGCTTATTCTCAGCTGGTCTGCTTTCAACTTTCACTTCCCATTTAGAAAGCTAAATTGGGAGTGCTTTAATCTTCTGGGTTCGTTTCCTTAATGAGAAGTGAAAGGTATAAGTGGCAGCAGGTAAAGAGATATTGAAAGCTGTGGCAGACTAGCATTTAAATTTTAAGAAAAGCTAGATCAGAGCATTTTCTAACATTCTTTTCTTCTATGATAGTAAAAAAAATTACAAAAGCAATAAAAACCAAAGTTTTTTTGCTGGGAAGATGGCACATCAGCAGAAAGGAAAACTTTGAGCGGGGCAGAGAGGAGAATGTGGATTTTGTCCTGGGGTATGCTGTAAAGCTCTTCCCCAATGCACCACTGAAACAGAGAAAAAGAGAGTGTCCAGCTTCAAAGAAAGCAAAGACAGTCTTGTTGCTCATAATGTCCTCGACACCCCACAGGACGAGGTCTTAGGAGCAGAAAACAAAGTGGTGGTTAAAAACTCCCTTCAAAGCTCCCTCCTGAAAGTATTTCATGTTAGTGGAAAACATCATGGCTTGGCTTCTTCCATTTTCCTTTCCAGTTATTAAAAAAATTGTCACGTCTCTGTATCATTTCTTCCTTCAAAAACCTGAAGGAAGTGAAGAGAAAAGCAATCTGACATAACACACATCCCATGAAGAGGCAGGTGTGATGCCAGGACAAGCTTTGCTTCACAAGCCTCAGCCTCTCAAAAGTGCACATTTCATTTCTCATTCCTTCACCCGAATACTTTTCCTGCTAATCTGTGTTTGTTTAGGCAGAAAGAAATTCCTATCCATTTTGATCACAACGAAGGAGTCTCACAGAAATCCAGGCCCTGGATTTCAACATCTGTGCCCACTTGATGATATCACTTATGTCAACATTTCCAGAAGTGGCCACTGCGTGGGACTCCCCTTCCACACGTGCGGCCTCAGCCCCACTGCTCTGCTCCTCCCAGTGCCTCAGCACACCTGGGTCCCCCAAATCTGCTCCATCATTAAATGCCTTCTTACCCTTCCATTAAATAATTACACAAGAGATATAAAATAAGAGTCTCATTGCTTTTGTGTCTCCCCTTCCAATAAGTTACAGCTGAAGTGACCCGGGGAAGAGTTGTCAGATAAAAGTGCTAAGATTCAGCAGCAGAAAGGAACAATTGGGGCACATTTTATGAATCTCACCCCAAGTCCATTAGCCATCAGGCACTGCATCATGGAGCACACCACTGGTGCTGCATTCCCATGGGGAGCAGTCTGGAAAAATAGGTTTATATTGTGCCAAGACACCTGCTAACACCCTTTGCTGTGGGTCCCAACTCTGTACCTGAATTTTTCATGGCTAATTAAGAGGTAACAGCACCTCATTTCCCACTGCACTTCAGGTGTTTGGAGGAGTGCTTTATTGTGTTTCCTTGCATTTCCCCTGGGTTTTGTTCCTACACATCCGATCCATGTGTTACTGACTTAGCTCATTAAATATAAATTGACATCTCCACTATGCTGAGCAGAGTATCCTCAAAATCCCTTAAATATCATCGTGCCTTAGAAGTAACACGAGGCAGGCCGGAATGTCCTGTGCGAGTCAGAGTCTGGGAAACAAAACTAACAGAGGTTCATTCCCCTAATACATGGAGAAAAGGGGATCCAGTGCAAATGAAGCATAGGATGGTAAATAAGAACTGTGTTCGCTTGCAGTCATGCACTATAGCCATTAAGCCTTAAGGTCTTAAAGGTACCAAGCAATGCATATGATAAATTTCTCAAAAACATCCCAGCCATAACATAGTTCCTGCTGATTGCTCATTTACCCATAATGCATGCTGTCATAGCAAAGCCTGACAAATGACAGCCAAAGCTCAGGTTATTTTTTACGCTGACTGCCAAGCCCCTCACCTCAGATTATTCATTTATTAGGGCAATCACTGAGGTCTGGGTACTTAATATTGTTTTCACCAAATATGAAAATGATCTACTTGCCTATTCTTTAGTTCCTCCTAGGGCAAGCCATTTATCATCAGCCCTGGATAAATGACTGCTTCATTATAGCCATAATTTATGAGATGTTAGAACTAAAGAGCCACACCTAAAGACTTAAAGCTTTAATATGGATTAAAATAAGATAATCAATCAAGCATATACAAATTCTCTTTAGAATTATTTCTTGCTTTGAAATGGCTTTGCATTTTTAGAATGGAGGTAGTCTTAAATTTCTTCTTATCCAACCTCAGCCAAGCTTGTTTAAAAGTCCATGAGGAAGTCTAGGCTATAACCTTGTTGGTCAGCCTTAGATACCTGCTTGGCAATCATTACATAATTCAGTAAAATTGTTTTTTGGGCTAATGACTTTTTTTTTTTGTGGTTTTGATGGCATAGAGAAGATTTGCAAGCCTTCAGTCCAGAACAAGTGGGGAAAACGCAAAGTGATGCCAGACTCCTGCATTCTCCATAGATGCTGCCATGCTTTTCATCCTCTCCTGTGGAATTTTGCTGTTCTGGTGTTAGAGAAGAGAGAGAGCTGAGTGTTGTTATTGAAAAATATTTCCATGATTGTAAGGGGGTTTCTCTGCCTGAAACAGCATTTCACAGCTCAGAGTTTGGGTGAAGGAAGCTTCTTCCTCTAGCTAGGGAATGAAATATCCCTCCCTTCCCAAAACAGTGTTACAGCTTGAAAGCAAAAGTTTCTGGTTTGTCTCGATTGTGTATTTGCTAACACAAAGCCAATATAAATATTATTCCTCAAGCAAGCACCTTGCTTGAACCACAGGCCTACTTAACCACTTAATCCTGCATCTTCTGAAGCCCCTGTTGGAAATGCATAAAATTTTAGATTTTTGAGCATGTACCACTAAAACAAGGATGCAGCTACAGCTTCCATTGCTGGCCAGGCATGCTGTGGGCACAAAAATCTCAGGCATTGCTGAGGCCCCAGGGACTACAGGCAAGATGAATGAGCAGTCCCAGGAAGACCAGAGCAAGCCCATGGCAGCAGGCAATACATGATGTGATGAGCAGGCTGCCAGGAGAGGGCACTTCTATTCCTCATGCACCCAGCCACAGCACACGTCACAAGGGGACCAACACCCTGGGGAGGTGACATGGACAACCTGAGCATCTTCCTGAAGTTCAAGCCTGGATAATGCACCCAGAAGGAATGGGGGGTGAGGCACCCAAAGACCTTGTACTTGGAGGCACAGTTACAAAAACCAAACTTTCCCAACAGCAACAGCTTCTTGCTCTCAGGATAAGTGCCTGTGACATGTGTTTTACTGAAGAATATTGTTGGGCTTAAGATGAGAGAATACACTGCAGCTTCACTCAACACAGCTTTAGCCAATGAGGCTTCCTCAGTAATGCTGACACTGATTTAATTTTAATCCCAGCACCAGGCTTTGTTATCTAAAGGACATTTTTCACTCTGGGCTAAACTCCCCCTCTCATACAACTGCTGACACTTCAGCAGGAATAAAACAATCCAAACTCTGCAGCTCCCATGTGTGAGAGCTGTTTAGGCATAACTGTGCAGGGAAATGCTTGATAGATAGATAGATAGATGCAATTTCATAGATGCAATGAAATTAAAAATATCTACCTACCAGTGCAGTTATAAACATAGAAAGGTATAGGAATATATTTGTTGGCACTGGTACATAGAAGATTTTTTTGATGTGTATGCAAAGAAATGGCTAAAACAGAAGATTATAGTCACAATCTAAAGGAATTTAAAGACTATATTTACATCCAGGGCCCCAAAAAGTCCATTTCCCTAATTATTTTGGGAAGTTTTAACTGGAAACTCAATAGAATTGAGGCACAATGCAGTTCTCAACCTCAAATGTGCTGACAAAAACCCATTCCCCTACATGAGCCATTCCCCCTGGCCCAGCCTCTAGACTTGGCAGGGAGATGATGCTCCATGGCAGTGGAGATGCATATGGACCCCGTTTATCTCAGTGCCACTGGGCTGTGGGGCAACACTCCCAGCCAGGCTGCACCAACCCCTCCCAGCCCACTTCCCTCAAGGAGCCCAGCACCTCTCCAAGTCAAAATCCATCATCATCCTCTCTTAAAACAAATTCTCTCTCAGAGTAAGAATCTGTGTTCCACATTCTTCGCCAAAATAAATGTAAAATCAAGTCAGAAACCCTCCAAAATAGGGTTGGTAATGCAAATATTGACACAGCAAAGAGGAGGGAGTGCACGGCATGGTTGGACAGACAGTCTGAATACAAAATATTTCACAAAAATGTCATCTTTATTTAGTGGGTGATGAAATCAGCAACTATTTTAAAAGATTTATAGTTTTTGTAGCCCAGACACTTATGCCCCCAAGTTATATAATGGGAACGTGAAGGAAAGGCAGTTTTCACAAGTTATGTTTGGGATTAATGTGGTGAGCACTCTAAATGCTGGCCTCCTGCTGATTTCCACAGACGTTTTGCAGGAGCAGAATTTCTAGGAACAGGTAATTTAGCAACATTCTCCCCCACCCCTTCTCTTTCTACACAATGTCTTTATAGCTACACAATTTAATTCTCTTCACATGAGGCTGAGTCGCCACTGGCCACCACAGCACCCAAGGTGCACTCAGGATGCAGAATGGAATGGGCACATGGAGAAAACACACAGGAAAAACAAAAAAGGCACTTGTTTTCAGTCTTATCAGGTGGCACAGACACCTTGGGAGACATCTTGGGCCAAACCCTTCACCCTGCAAGGCCATGGACCTCTGGTTTGGTTCACCAGGAGTTCTGCAGCCCAGGAGTGTTATGTCACTTTGCTGGCTGCCACATGGGTTGCTGATCTAACCTCTGTGGAGAATCCTGCCTCTCTTCTCCTTTCACAGCGCCTAGAATAAGAATATCTTCAAGGGGAAAGGTTCTGCTTCTCAACAGCTTCTCAACAGTTTTCCTCAGGCAAACATACCTGGCTAAGAGGACACCCCAGCCTTGGAGGCACTTCACCAGTAGGAGTGACACTCATTCTCCACTGCTCAGCGATGAGCCAAGGTGTAGGGTTAAGGAGAATTAGCACCAAACTGTAAAGGCATCCAGGTTTTCAAAGCCTTCTCTCTAATTACTGCTCTTCAGGTAGCTCAAAAAGGCTATTGTGGTGTCTCCAGGCAGACAGCATCTGCCATCAGCTGTGCTTGGGTTATGGAACAATGGTACAATGGCATCCATATCCCACCTAATTGGCCTCCAGCACCTAGAGAGCCTTGGACCCTCACACCTGCCCTAACTTGGTAACACCAAAGGTAGTCGTGTCTAAACAGAATCCCTGCACCAGCCCTACAAAGCTCAGATGTGGGCTTATCAGAATATTAATTTCTGCTGCTAAAATTATCCCTTTTTATTCTTGTTTTTTAATGAACACAGTTATTCTATTAAGCAGAAAAAGTTGATGTGAACAGAACAAGAAACAGCTTCCATGCAAACTGCTAAGTTACCAATTAGCTCCTTAAAACAATTGAAAGTCACAGAGCTCCCTCAATGCACAGAGGCGGTTAATTAATTAACATTAGATGTGATTAATAATGAGTCTTGTTTAATAGTAAATATCTGCCTGCAATGCCTGCATGTCAGAACAAAAAGCCTTCAGAGAGCGGGCAACTATATTTATCCTGATTGCGTTTGGGATTTTAACATGTTTTGTGCAGGCTGACAAATGGCCTATTAATTATCTAATGTTGTCTGACAACAACAGCTTGATAAAGATGTATGTTTTTGAATTGCTGGATGAAAACTGCTGGAGAAGAGCCCCACAGGGGCCTTGCTGTCCTAAAACTGGGCTCCAAGCCATGACAACAGGCAAGACAAAGCCCTATCTCCTGCCACAGCCTTCGGAGATAAAATATGTCTTGGCATTAGGGACGTTTTCAGAAAACTGCTTCTGCAATATCTGATTAGGAAAAGGAGGAGTATGTCTTTACTAAATTGGGGTTAAGGCATAATCAATATCATATATGGAGTGTCTGGCCTATTCTGCATAAACACAGGCACTTCATATTATTAAGGAGTCTATAATGCAGAGGAAGCATATGGCAGGACATTGCAGCGCTTTCTATTCTTTTTATTTAGAACTTTATCTTCCAACCTGTTTGACAGCTGCTCCTAAGTGGTTTCACAGTGCCAAATTATTTTTATGATTGTTTGATGTTTTATTCTCCCATTTCAGTTAATGAGATAGGATCCCACAATGGTCATAATTCAGAGCTGTCAGAACTAAAAAGCATGATTGTGGCAAGATAGCCTGATGGTAAATAAGGCTAAAAGCTGCAGATAATAAAAACTCTCTTATCCCAGTCTCCTCTGCAATCAAAACTTGGTTTGGATCCTTCTTTCCTTTGTGCTCTCTTGCACTACAACCTTCCCTTTTGGACAGGTAAACTATCAATCTTTGGGTAATGTCACCCTTTTAATTCTGTTCAACCTTTCCTTGTAATGAAATGTGTAGGATACACAGGAAATGTTGAAATGTCTAAAGATATTGAGTGCTATATTATAATTAAAGGGCTGGAGTCCTGTTTTATTGTGCCAAGGGAATAATTTGTCATATATGCTCAGAAAAAACTGTTCCACAAATGACCTTTAAGAGTCCCAGGAAATGGGATATCTGGCATTCCCCAGGGATTTTAACAAAAACTTTCAAAAAGTTCACTTTTCAGATCCTAACTTTCAGGATGAGAACTTCTGTCTCTTTTATTCTTGGATAGTTTATATAGGGAGCATATAAATAAAGAGAATGAGATATAAATAAGTAGTCTTGGCTGTTATACCACAGGACTGAGACTTGGGGCTTCTTTGTTCTTATCTCTACCAGGAGTTTCTACATGACCTTGTAAGCTCATTGCCAATTGTCTCAGCTTCCCTAGTTAGAAAATATCTGTAAAATACAGTATCACTCATCTTAGACAAGCCTCCCACAATTTTTTTTTTCAGGAATGCACCACACAATTCCATTCTGCAGCTCAGATAATACAATACCTCTACTTGTGACAGGCCAGATGATCAAAGACCCTGTTTGCCTTCAGAATCAGAAAAAAAAGGTGTAACCTGTGCCTTAGGAAAAGATCCCAAACATAAAACATTTGAAGAAGCTGCAGGAATTGCACTGGTCCATTTATACATGGTTAAAAGCAAAGAAAAGTTTCCATTATTTGGAGAAAGCAACAGCAGGCATGCAACAGAAAGGAGGCAACTTCTCCAGATGTTGGCAAGGGGGGATGTGGGACAGGGACGGACAGAGCACAAACTCTTCAGAAATCTCCTCTGGAAACCTTCACCTGTGGCTTGGCTATTGAGGTGAACTCAAGTCAACAACTGGAACTCATAGAAAAGCCCCTAACATCCACCAAAACAAACCCTAACGCTCAATGCTGACAGCCAGGCACCTCTGACAAGCTCACCTCAGAATGAGTCTTATATCCCCAGTATGTATCTCATTTCCTACTATACTTTTTAAGCAAGAAATCTTGAAAATGATTGTGAAGCAACCAAAACAAAGCACAGCAATGACCAGCTGAATTAGCACTCAAAGCCCAGATATGCAAGTCCATGTCTAAACAAGTCTGCGTTTTTGGTTTGTTTTATTTTAATGCGTTTTAAGTCAATTCTTTAGGTTTGGATACATGTCTCATAATAAGCAAGAAAACTGAACAAACCTAATCTCAAGTATTCCACTGCGTAGGCCTCAGCACAGATCTCACACACCGTTTGTGGTTGGAGCATGGCAAATCGACATTGCTAACATTTTTTCCTCTCCCATTCTGAAGGCCTGATGTGATAAAAAGGGGCACAGCACTGTAGGGGCTGCACAGGTCCAAATCCAAGCACAAGAGAGCTGATTCAGCAATCACCTGGTAGGTTATATGCAAAGGGCATAAGAAACATTTCCCTTTGCATCATTTGCCCAGACTACAGCTAATAAATGTTGCTGTAACTGTCAGATCAGATCCTGGGGATCCGCCAAAAAAGCCACGGGAGCAAGTCCAGAGGAGGAACATGGAGGAGCAAATGAAAGCCAGTTGTGCTCCTGATGTCCACACCAGCTCTGAGCAGCACTTGTGCCAAACACTGCTTTGGGCAGAGACACCTCGGCCACACCAATTCCATCAAGCCACGGGGAAGGGGAAGGAACAAGAGCACAGCCCATCCCTCTGCCAGCCCAGGGCATGGAGATAACCATGACAGGCAGCCCTGGGGCTGGCAGAGCACTTGCACCTCCCTCCCACTGTGGGAAGGGCAGGAATATCGCATTATTTTCACATTCCTGAGGTTGCAGGCTTGTCGTGTTAGACCATCGTCACTATTCAGGTTCTGACATTTATCACATAGCAGAACCCAGAAATCCCTTGGCTGCAGGGGTCTCACCCAGGGCTTGATGCAAAGGATCTCAAGTCACCAAGGCTCTTTCCAGAGACTTTCCATCTGGGTTCACCGCAGTTTCCCCCACTTCTTTTGTCTCCAGGTCAGTCCAAAGTATATTGATATTGATTTGGGGTATGGGGGAAAGGAAGGGAAGAATGAAGAAACCTCAATGTGGATGGCATAAGGAAATTTGATACAGCTTTGCAAAGTTCAGGTACTCCTTTTTTCAATCACGAGGAAAGAAAATTGATGATGCCACAAGTTTAATGCTAATTGATTTATTACCTGCCTAAGCAAATCCTGGGCAATGCAATGGCAGGCTTAGACTCAAAGCAAATGATTTACAAGATAATGTTTGACTCTGGGAAAGGGTAATCAGATCCAGATACAATGGATGATAGGATAATTGAGAAGAAATAAAAGAGGATAAATTGCCATGTGCTAATGAGCTTACAGGCCCTAATGGGGAGGACATCAGTTTTAACACTCAGGTTATGAGCTAGGAGCAAGGGTTTTTTTTTTCTTCAGCAGCTAAAGATGTAGTGCTGAAACAAACCAAGATTAATGGTGTCCCACTCACTTACTCAGCCATTCTTTACACCTTCAGCAGCTTCCTGCATTAAATGTCTGGCTGTTTTTAAAGCAGGTTTATCCAAAGCAACTCACCTCACTTGGAAGCCATATTACCTATTTCTAGGTTAAGGCACATCTGTTGTTTGGGGATGAATGACTCAAAACAGCATTTCTCCCCCTTGCAGCACTGGCTGCCTGATGAGTTTGCAATGTCTTTGCAGGTCTCTTTAGGATCATAGGAATATTCTCAAGCCTTTATACGGTCTCACTGCACTCAGGTTTTGAAGCAGTTGCCAGAGCAATGCTGTCTCACATCATGATTCATTTTTATATCTTTTTCTCCCTCCATCCCACATCACCACCTAGAACCAGGGACACTTTATTGGTATTTCTGATTACTGGCTGTAGCCATCTAAATTTTTCAGCAGGATGGGGGTCTCTCCAGCCCTGATGTAGAAATGCACTATATGAATGGTGCTAGCCACAGAGTAATAAAAAGACAGTGCTGTGTGCTGTTATTGGTAAGGAATACAGAAATGAAGCACTTCCTTAGAGACCAAGCCCATATTCCAGGGCAAGGCTTCCAACAAATGAAGTTTAATATGATGAATTGTGGTACAGTTCCAGAATGAATACAACTCTCAAAAATGCAGGTCAGCTGAAGCTTTTAAGTTACAATGTGCACAACATGTCCAATACTCAATTTCAAAGAGAAATATTTCTAGTTAATATGCACTGAAGTATCCACAGCCCTTCTGAGTTAATACATGGGGAGCCTCTTCCTTTCTTTTGCCATGCCACACCCTTCAGGCATCCAGACACTAATTAATTACAAATCCTGTGCAATCTCAGGGCAGGTAGCAGCTCAGGGTGCTCCTTTCCTGTGGAAGGGGGAGATGCCAGCAGGGACCCCTGTGGACCCCACCAGACCACAACCCACCACCCACACCAGGGAGCAACACCCCGTGAGCAGCTTGTGGGCAGAGGAGCAAAGGACAGTCTGCCTCCTCCAGGGATAAATGTGCTCCAAAAGGTGCTCCAAACAGCTCATTAAATCACCTTTCATTGTCCTGACACAGATTTTAACATTTGCTTTAGAATTAGAAACACAGATCACAAAACCACAAATTAGTAAACATAATAGTTTGGTGCTGGTTCTGCTCGCGGAGGCGGGGATGGAAAACACACCTTTTTCCCTGTGAATTAAAATCAAAAGCCTGGATCAAAAGCCTTGAAATGTAGACACATCTGGCACTAAATGCAAGTGCAATGGTGCCTGTGACTGTAAGGAGAGATGCAGTAGCAAACTGGTTCAAGGACTTCTGCAGGAAACCAGGAACCAACTTGTATCCGAGATCATCCCTTTCCCCCCCACACACCTTATCAAGTATCCCCTGGAGCTAAGCTATTGTCACCTTGAACACAGAATGATTTCATGTCAAAGTAAACAAGGCTTTCCTAGTTTCTTCCACTGGAAAGTCTCTGGTCTAGTTGTGAAACAAAAAAGAACAACTAAAAAGAAAATACTAAATGTCTTAACGTATTACAAGTCTTAACATATTAGCATGTTCCTTCAGGGAAACCAGCCTGGAGCAGCAGACTTGAAATGGCAGCAATTAGTACAAGGATTGTTCTACTTGAAGCAACTTGCCTTTTCTGTTTGAGAGGAACACACAGTGTGAGCTCCCTGTTCTGCTATCGGGCACTTACTGTACAAGCAAACAGGATATGATAGGTGTGACTCCAGTAATTGTCCCTATTCACTCTAACAGATAAAATATGGGTTTCATACACTGGGGGAAAAAAATAAGGTCAACTGAATATTGAAGAGGTTGCTTGTTTGCTCATAGGCATTGCTGTTAGTTTTAATTTTATCTACTGATTCTGCAGCTCTGAGGCAGAGTCACAGCAGATCCAGCTCCCACTTTCACAGCTATGGCAGTTTTTCCATTGATGTTGAACTAAATCCCAGTGATTTGCGTGTGCAAACTCTCTTCCCTCTGTGGAGCCTTCTAACATTTATCCACCAAGAAATTAATTCTAGGCATAAAATTAAATTAAATCTTTGCTCTTTTGAGATGCCACTTTCAAGTTACTGGTTGACAAGCCTGTCATGCCAGTGTGTGTGCTGGTTCTTCACTTCCAGCTTCAGCCCCTTCACTCAAAACCCTGCCCAGCATCAAATATATTTCCATACTAAGGAGGATCCTGTAACTCTGCAAGTGCCCAGCAGACCTGAGGTACACTCCAAGGAGCCTGAGCTTTGCTGTATGCACACCTCCCATGAAATCCAGCCATGGCTCACACTGTCAATCCCACTCCCTCCAACATCCTGCTCCTCCCTTCAATGCTGTCTACAAACACCCTTAATGCTTGTCCTTGTCAAGCCTCATATGGGAGAGCAACAGCCAGAGGTTTTAGTCCAGCAAAGGCACAGAGCTGAACACCAAAACCACTCCATTCCTGTTAGAAAGGCAGCATTTGTGCCTCACATCACCTGACTGTGCTTATCCTCAAATGAAGAGGCAGACAGGGAGACTTAAAGGGAATTGCTGTGATTTGTACGTAACCGCACAAGGCTTTTTGAATGGCAGACCAAAGTAACAGGAGGCCAAAAAAAGTAGGATTTCCTCTGCACCAAAGCCAAATCACCAGTGTTTGAGGGACAAAGCACCCCACTGGTCAGAGGTGGAGAGGTACTGAGCCACCAAAGCAGGAGCTGGGGCCCTTGTGCATCCACATGGTGATGCTGAAGACACAACAGATTCCTTCTAAGTGCTGTCATATGGATGCTCTTGGCCTTAAATTTCATCTCATCTATGATGTCTAGAGGTATTCTTTTCCTTAAACATTTTTAATATATCAGAATATTTTGTTTGCAGGTCTTGTTTGGGTTTTTATTCTAACATTATTCCCCAGAGCAACCAATTCCCCAGCCTGCAACCACCACGCTGGGGTTAAGGACACACATTCAGTGGGAGGTCTACACCTTTCTTGTCTGTTACAGACTTCTTTACTGGGGCAAAAGCTTCTGTTTAGGCCTAACTTTTATCTCAAGTCCTTCAAAACCTCCAATTGCCTCACTGGAACATGTGACACCACCTTACACTCAGTGAGGGTGTATTTTGGGAGACTCCACCTCTCATGGTCAGCACTGTGCTGTCCCACTGATATCCATGAAGTGTGGCTCCACCATTTCCCCTCCTGCAGACCAGGGCAGCATCCCCTGCCTGCAGATGCCCAAGGAAAACCTCTCTGCTGTGAGATTATTAGCACACCTCGCTGCCTGCAGCAGCGTCCTTCCCACAGTGCTGTGGCAGGAAATATTTTATCCTCCTGCAGCTGTGCCAACATTTCCAGAGTGCCTTGGCTCTGTAAAAGCAGACTTTTTGACCCTGCATTTGGCACATGCACAGGGAAGAGGCACAAACAGGCTCACACCTGGGGTCAGTGCAGCCCTGTTTGCACACTCAGGTCAGCCCCAGTTTGACCAGCACCTCCCTGGCTGCACACTGGGGTGAGCACAGGACAGTCCCTGCAGAAGCCTGGGAGAGTCCTTTAGTGCCCACAGCACACAGACAGAGCTCTTACATGACCAAAACATTGATCTGCAGCCACAGCACGGCACAGACTCCAGGGAAGGTGCCAGCTCGAGTCCCCTCTGACAGGACTTGAACATCAAACACCAACAAACCAGAGGGATCCTCAGCCAATACACTGGAAGGTGGATCAGAAACCCTGAATTCATGTCCCTACTCCATCAGTTTTGCCACAGGAACAGGTAGTACCTAACTTAGCTGATTTTAAAAACAGCCTCTTGCCTGCTTGGTGCCCCAGTTTCCCATCCATGTAAGGGGATAATGTTCATTGCCCTATTTTATCCCAGTTTATCCCTTCAGACTATGCACATTTCAAGGCAACAGCTACTGTGTACATGGAGCAACTGGTACAACTCACCCTGATCTCACTGCAGTCATACACTTGGCTTACTACTAATGACAAAATGATAATCTGAACACTTTCCACCTCCCACAGATTTTAATTTTTTTTTGACTGCTCTTGATAGCCCTCTGAATTTATGATTAGCATCCAGAAAAGCATTTACAACACATAGAATTTAAACAGCTGAGTCCGCTTTGGACTTTTCAAAGTAAACATCTCAAACCCAGGTACTAAATACGATTCCAAAACTTTTTGGGAGGTGAGGGTTTTGAAAAATAATTTCGTTTGAGGTTTAGCTCATACATCAGTGATTTCAGCTTGATGCCACTAGAAGTGAGTGAGATGCAATGTTTTGAGAATCAGAATGAATAATGGAAACATCAGCTTAGCCCTGACCCTGGGTGTGGAGGCACTGTTGTGCTGGGCTACAGCCCCACTGCCTCTGCTTCAGCCAGCAGGTAAAGCTCAGAACAGCAAAATGCACAAGGGGGTGGGGAAAAAAATAGAATAATAGTGTAGAGCATGGATAAGCCATACACAGATATTGGTAATTTCGAATAGGTACTTCTCAGAGGAGCTGTACTGCACACCTTTGACCTTTAACTGGAGTGCTCAAACATTGCTTGTAATGATGACTACCAATGAAAGTCCTATGCTGTGCTTGGCTGCACTTTCTATATGAGTGCCAGCAGTAAGATAAATGATAAACTGGTTCACTGGAGTACTAGTGGTTTGGGGGCTATTGATTTTTGGTCCATTCTCTTTAAAAGTGAGATCTAAAAAGTTGACAGAGGGTCATTAATTTCATCATATACTTGTCGACTCATCCATAACCAATCCAGGGGCTGAGTGCGCTTGTCACTCTCTGTTTGCACTTTATTTGTTTAGGTTTTCTTTGTGATTCTACATTTTTCCCCTTTATTTCAGCTTTGTGTTTGTGTTCCTGCTGTTATTTCTTTTTCCCCTCCAAATGAGCACCTGGCTTTGCACTTCTACTGAAAAATGCTCTCTTATAATATATCTATAATATAAATAAATTCAGTGGCTTCATTATCAAGTCTGTGCTAGGAGAGGAAGTCGCCTCTGTTTAGTGCTATTCATTTAAAAAGAAAAAGAACTGCTATAAAATTCATCAATCTTAATTGTGCAATCTGAAGGATTTTGATTGAATAAACACTTGTCTGAAGACTTCAGGGTCTTGTTTGAAAGACACATTAAGAAAAGAGTTGGAGAATGTTTCCCCTATGAAGCTCCATAGGTCCATGACTGTTCTCAGGTGACAGAGGATTGACTGAATTCAAATAAACACATGACCATAATTAGTACAGCTCCCTTCCTCGTCCTTCTGATTTAGCCCTTAGCAACTCTTCAGTGCATTAACTAAGAAAATGTTTTACCAAATCTTGCTATAAAAAAAAAGTCATGGTTTATCTTAGCTTTCATAGAGTGACAATATACAGGGATTTCTCAGTAATTATTGGTATAATAACAACTGGATACAAATACTTAAGACCAGAGGAGTACTTTATACATCTAATGGATAAATCTCCACAGAAGGAACTTATTCATGCTCAGGAACTGCATGCAGGAGGCAGGTTTTACCAGCTTGAGTTAGTTAAGTATATTTCTAGGTAATAGTGTCATCTGTCTCCCAACACCAAGTTCATCTGCACTGTCTTTCACTGGGAGCCCAACAGAAAAGCGTATGCAGGAAGTAAAAGAAAGCGTGATTAACTACTACAGGCGATGGCAGAAAATTCCAGTATTAATAATATCACAACTTGCCAGTAAATCTCCCTTTTATAGGTAAAGAAATACATTTCTACTTTAAAGTGTGTTTTTATATACCCTTGAGTGCCCAACTAGTTAAACTACCAAGGGAGCTCTACATGATTTAGAAGTTAATCCTTCAAATGGCTAACAATTGAATGCCTCAGCTGTTTGTAGTTTCCTACCGCTGGCTAATTTCATTTTTTTTTCATGTGTTTGGTGGCAAGCTTTCATTGTTCAGAGCTCTGACACCGAGGTTGTAAATGTAGTTAATTTAGTTAAAATGAGGCTGGGAACATTCACACCATGTTCAGCTTGCTATGACTAGGCCTGGTAGAAGTTGAGGTAGATATGCCTGGAGAAAAAACAAGTGGGGAAAAAAAAAATAGGAGAGAAAGCAGACAAAGGAGATGATCCAAATTTGCCAAACTCAGGAGAATTAAACAGCCTTTTTAAAGGAAAAAAGAATATTTAAGATTACTGCTTTGAGGGCCAAAAAACCCCAACATGTTGAAATATTGAATCATCAAGTGATTTACCAGTGGGTTTGGTTTTCTGAGCCCACCTTTACCAATTCCTTTGCTTGTGCCAGCAGCTGAGCCCATCAATCCCATCCTCTCTCCAAACCCCAATTGTTTGATTGGCACTTACAGAGGTCAGAAGGCTCATAAGTGCTCAAAAATATTTATAGCAGTCGGTGCACAGCTCCTCACTGCCCACACTGGGTACACAGACTGAGCCAGGATGCCCCTTGGGGGGGACTCACCTAAATGCCACAGAACGCCCCTAAAAATCAATACTTTTTGCTGGTTTGGCATAAAAAAAACTGAATCTGTTCAACCAGCAACTACTTTTCCTGTTCACATCCCCAGATACAGGATGCCATGTAGGTTGAGCCCACTCTTGACCTCAGCAAAGCCTGTTCTTGTGAGGAGCAGAACCCCCAAATCTCGTGCCCAGGGCAGCAAAAATGGTGCCAAAGCCAAAGAAAGGCTCAGAAGCTCTGGCACGTCCTTGCTGCATTTCCCAACTCAAGCAAGCAGCTTCTTAAAATCCTAATTATAGTCTTGATTAATAGATATTATAACACCGCTCCTGTTTGCCGGTAATTATATTTGACACAGAGATACAAATCAGCAGTTTAACACACTGGAATAGGATTCATGGGATTTTATAGGATTATGGACATATACATTTTTATTAAAGCTCTATTGGTTTCTCTTTAGCATTCATCAAATCTCTCCCTTTATACAGAGATAAATATATCTTTTTTTTTTTTTCAGAAAGTCATTAATTTTGGAGTTTGAGAAAAATGAAATAGACGAAGTGGGTAATTTTTCACACTTAGAACAATTTCCCTATGATATTATGACTCTTTTTCTTGCACTGCTCTGGGAGATTAATATGGCTGTTATTTTCTCCACTAATTGGCTTTACAGATAGCCATGGGAGATAGCACCTAATAAAGCCAAACAAGAGAGAAAAATGTTAACAGCACAAAGCTGTCCCATAACAAGGGGGTCTATTAATTAAGAACAAATATTCTATTAGAGAAGATTTTTGAACAAATTTTGTAAATAAGTGGAGTATGCACTAAAAACCAAAAATTAATTATTCCTGATTGTCCTTTTCCCCAAAGCACTCCAGGTATGTAGTTGGCACAAACACACACCCCTAAACCACAGATGAGACACCACCACAGTCTGAAAATCTCTGTTAATAGCTAGGGACAACGAGTTTCACCTCTAAAATATAAATAAATAATAAATAAATAAATAAATAAATAAATAAATAAATAAATAAAGTAGTGTCACACTATTATCACAAGTGCTTTGCTTAAATCTGATGTTTTATCTAAAGCTGCAAAACAGGGAGAAAACTGTCTGAACTCTGACTAAAACACAAGCCAGCAACAGGTATTGTGGTTAGAGAACACTTAAAAACATGATGCAGTTCTCCCTTAGTGACAACCAGAGCACTTTATTAGCAGCATGAAGAGAGAAATATCTTCCTATTAAGCCCCTGCTATTCCTGCAGCACAAATGCCCCCTCCATGCACCAAGCTAACACATCTCACTCCACTGACATTTGGGTGTGGGCACAAATCTCACACCACTTACCCATGGCACACTCAGACCTGCTGCCTGTGACACCAAACTCCACAAACACCTCGACACTGGATCCTCCATTTTGGACCTACAAGGCTGGGAATTTCTGAAAATATTTTTTCAACCTAAAAATGTTGTGCACAGTAGCCAAAATGTTAAATCAGCACTTTGAAAATAAAGCAGATCAGGATTACTACCTAGGAGCAGCTGCTTCCAGTGTCTCTTCCATCAAAGCAGGGTGGTTAAACACTTATGTATTTGACAAAAAATCCCACACAACACTAGATATAAATCCTCAGCGTGGTATTTGAGAGGATCATTAAAGGAACAGTCACTCCAGGTGAGTTTTAGCTTGTTGGAAGGCAGGATCCATTCACAGAGACTCTGAGCAGCTGGTATTTCATTTCACTCAGCCCTGCCTCCAGGTCTCCACCTGTATCCAAGTGAAGGTACAAAGAGTGTCTTGGCAGCTGTTGCTTTTGGGACAAGCCATCATTTCTCCACTAGGGCAGACAATTTATATTTTATATTTACATTTATAACTGTTATTGATACTTTAGGAGATCAGCATGGAGAAATTCAGGTTCCCGTTGCAGTAACTACTGAAGAAATTTAACGATATTCTAAAACAAGATAAGAAGTTTGATAGGCATAGATTTGTGTTTCTGGCCTTCACTCCATCGCTATTATTTATTTTCCTAATCAGTTTTTCCACTATTTAAACATAAAATTAGGTGCTACTGAAAGGAACAAAGTAAAAATAACAAGTGTATATTAAATGCTAAACCTTTAGCCTCATATTGTCCACTCCTACCAAATGAGAAAGGCAAGATGCTTGTGGAAGATGGGAAAAGCCAAAGGATCCATAACCCAAAATATCAATGTTTTAGCACACAATTTTTGGTCCAATGAATTGTTCCACGGGTGCTTTGGTAGGATAAAATACTGAAAGTCACCTTAAGAAAACTCTGCTCAGTTACACCACCACAACTCCCACTCATCCCACTTAGTGTATTAAGTGAGCCACTCCAATCACGGTGAAGATCACTGGGAACACAACAAGAACAGCAGAGCAGTCCCCAAAGAGCTTTCCACTAATTTCTCCCTCCTACTGTATCCTTCTCCAGTACAAACCCCTCTTGAAAAATCACCAGGCAAGAGCTTAAATCATCAAATTCAAATACAGACTACAATCACAGCCACTCAGATTAAGACTTGCATTTGATTCACTTTAATATTAACTTTTTAATAAAAACAAATTAAAGGAAAGAACTTAGAAGAAGTTTAAAGACAACTTTAAAGCAATTCAGAGAAAAAATTGCCATTAAAATTTCTATATGCCTATTTTGCTGGCTGGTTTCAGAGCAGCACCAAGCAGCCAGAAACCAGGACAGGGTCAGGACACAAGAGTCCAGTTACCATTTTAACATTAAGAGAAAAAGGGAAAGTTTTTTACAGGTGCATAAAATAGAGAGAGAGAAGTTTAAAGACTGTTACTCAATTAAAGTTACCAAATTTTATAAACCAGGACTAGAGGAAGTTTAAAACTTTCGCACAAGAACTTATCTTAAGCACTTAGACTAAATAAAATGAGCAAAATTACCTACTTGTTTGAGAGGTAGAAAAGGAGCTTTAACCTCCACTACAGACACCAGCCAAGAGCTCCTGAGCCCCCTCAACCAACTTCATATCTGCCTTTCTTCTCTGAATTGGGTGGGCTGTGCAACTTGAACACCCAAAAATGCCAGTGGTAATGAGCAGACTGAGCCCTTCTATGCCAGGCTGGGGATACAGCTCAGGCTGCACCTAAATTTAATGTCCAGATATTTAAACCCTACATATAAAAATTTTAATATGCATATAATATATCTAAAAAATATAGATTAACATCAGTAATCAAACAGTACTCAAAAAGAAAAGAAGTGCTTGGAGCCACACAGGTGCAGCCCCAACCATGCTCACAACCCATGGCAAAAATCTCATTTCTGAAATTAAACCCCCCCGTGTCCCTGTGCAGGGGGCTGTGAGCAGGTCAATCTGTACTTGCTCAGAGGACACCTCCAGCATGGCCCTTCCCATCCTGGGATGATCATATCCACCTGGAAAAATGCCCCCTCCATTACAGCATTGGCCAACAATCAAGGAATTGCTGGTCCCTCTTATCCAAATGAGAGTGATGCCAATCCCTGGGCTGGTCACTCCTTCAGCTGTCAGAGCTGCTGCCACCAACCCTCTGGATGTCACTGCGAGTGACACTTCTGGCTGCTTCAAAGGAGCAGATAATTAACGCAATTTTTTAAGCTTCTGACAGAAAGCCATTCCCATAACGTTGAGAAAGTGGTATTTTTTTTATTTTTTTTTTTTTAGTATCAGACACTTTTGTCCTTGAGACAGCACTTGTTGTATTCAGTGGGATCCATTATTTGTCTCCTGGAAGTAACAAGGATGATTTTGATCCTCCCAGTATTTACCAGCTCTGCCATGAGCATCAGCAGGAGTTTTTTACCAGTGGAACTGAGGAAAGCAGCAGCCCCCACGCTTCTTCTTGGAATATCAACTGCAACAAAAACCAGTGGTAGCTGCTTTTCCACCCAGTAGGGAGCAAGGTTTTCCCAACTAGAAAAAAAATCTAGCACTTTTTATTACAAACACATATCTAGGAAGTCAAAATATACAAATT